>CM040422.1:56374256-58774256 GCA_022702705.1 Papilionanthe hookeriana x Papilionanthe teres
TGCTACTTTTCCCCAAGGAAGAGGCTAGTATCAGATGGAGATGCACTACAATACTCTTTTATTTTTTCTAGCCCCTCTTATAATCCTTCCATATTTGAGGATTTTCATCCCCACGGATGTTGCACTATCTAAGTGTGTTAAAGTAACCTTCTACGGTATTATATCTAGTACTACCAGACAGCGGACCATGTCCCCACCATGACTAATTTCGGTTCCAACATGGGATGATGCATAAATCTCATCAACTGAGAGTCACTTTTTTCATCCTCTAGCGATGTGGACCATTTCCTTGCCATGTCCATTTCGGTTCCAGCACCCTATGATGCTTAAATCTCGTTGGCTAAGAATCACCTTCTCGTTCTCTAGCGGTGCAGACCATATCCCCACCATGACTCGTTTCAGTTCCAGCATGGAATGACGCTTAAATCTTATTGGCTGAGAATCACCTCTCGTCCTTTGACGGTGTGGACCATGTCCTCACTAGGACTCATTGTTGTTCTTGTAAGGGATAACTTTTGGATCTTGTTTGCTGACAATCATTTCTCTCATCCGTCTGGCTTTGCAGACTATGTTCCAACCCTAGTTGCTTAGAATTTCTTTCCTTCTTGAGGCACGGTTCATTCTCACCTTGTATTCTATGTTGTTGCTGCTACAATAATTTCTCTAACCAAGAAGATCATAGAAGCAGCCTACTTTTTAAGAGGAAGTGTTTCAGCTGGTTTGACGACCATCCCAGCCCCCATTATTCTAGGTTTCTTTGAGGTCTTGTCTGTTTCGATATTGGGCAAGCGGATCTAGAGGGATAGGAACATATTATTACAATTATGGCAGCTGATCTAGCCACAGGCCTCTTTACCTATTGTTGTTCAAGTTTCCTCTTTGAGAGAACAGGGTCCTATTTCTAGAGAATATTTCCTTGCTCAGTTCTCTAAAATTTCTGAGCAGGTTCTATAAGAACTTCTCTATTTACTCTACCCCCACTAACCTTGTAGTTGGAGACTGAGATAAATCTCTCAGTTCACTATGAGATTGAGATATTTTTCTATATGTTGTGCAAGCTATAGGCCCATCGAGGTGTTGCATGGAACCTTTGGAGTGGTTCTTAGTGGCACAGCACCAGATGATGTGTTAGGTATCATTGATGATCTTGATGGAGTGGCTTAATTTCCTCTGATAGATCGACTCTTGCATAATGGGTTGTTGCCTAGGTTTGACTATTTACCAAGCCAATATGTGTAATGTTATGTGGTGTAATACTCCCCAAGGAGGAAGGTTTGGCGTAGCCTATGCTAGAAAGTCAAAAAAGTTAAAAATCCCTGACGTTGCTTGTAAAAAGTCTTTCACATTTGATGGCGAGGGCTTTAAGTGCCTTTGCTTTGAAGAGCATTTTCAGCTACCTCTTTTACCTATTTAGAAAGGATGTAATGAATGTTTTATACTCCGATTAAGGGGAACACCCCAAAAATCTCCTGTTGATAACATTCTATATTAACTAGACCACTTGGCTAATCTCAGTCAATCCATGTTTAGCCATGGCACACATCTCCCAGGCTATTTGAGAGTGCCTCAATTGATTTAAGCTAGTTGCATTTTGACTGATCTCTTGATAAGAGACTTTCATTTCTAAGATAACCTTATTTGTCTAGCATTAGGATATGGTGTCAGTCTACCTTGAACCTGAATAGGATAAGGTGCCTCACCTTCCTAGAACCATATTGACTTTTAGTCTATTCTTGATGATAGAGCATCATCGTTAGATGGATCCATCTCCTAGATCCAACCTCATGGATATTTTGTTTGACTTGGTTGATTACTATCACATTGTCAATGTTCATGTTGAACTAGTCAGAGCACTTTGTCTCTATGATCAGTGCATGACTCATTCAGATGCCTCAATATCTGCTCTACCGGTTCGTCCTCTCTACATATTTAACCAAGATTTACCTTGACTAAAGGGCAATGGATTTAAAAGCCTCTTATCCATGTACCTCTCGAGGCTCCGACTCCAATTATGGAGTTCGTTGAGATAGTTTCGAAAAGGAACCTGCCCTCTTAGTTGATCTTGTCTTTGGTTTGCCTTCGATAATTCTTAAGGTTAAATCTATGACAGATCCTAAGGATGGGTTTAAGCCAGACCATATATGCACTTTCTTGGGATTTGTAAATACTCATGGTTTGGGGGAATCAAACTATGTCTTGACGACAGAGTCCCTTACCTTAACGAACTTGCACCTAAGTCATGAGAATACATCAAAGTGACTAGATGGGTGTCATTAAAATGTAAGTTGTTTCAGAGACTATTTAGTCTCTTACTTTTCTATTTAGCTAGACTGATGGAAACATAAAAAGTAATTAATCATAAAATTATAAGAATCTTTATTCAAGTGAATTTTGAGTCAAAAGAAATAACTTTATTATAAAACAAGCTCTACCAGGTATATTACTTCTCAAGAAAACTAAAGAGTGTGAAATGGCTTCATAACTAAAAAACTGGCTAACCATCGTGAGAAGAAGCTTAAGGTGAACAAAAAATCAGATATTTCAATTTAAAGAGTTTGCTGATTTCAAAATTCTCCTAATAAGATCCATAGAATATTATGTTCAGATAATTGTTAAGTGACATTACAATGACTAATAAATCAATATTAAAGACATCTTCAAAATGAAAATATTTTATTAACAATGGGATACAAATGAAGAAGCATATTCAGGCTAGAAGTGAAAAAAATTAAAGGAAATGGACTAGGGAAGAGTACTAAAGAAAAATCTCACTTGGATCTGAATTTTGCAAATCTCATATTTTGCAAAGTGTATCTAGTTATGAGTCTACATGCTTACTTAAGAGCTCTTCATACCAAAAAAATTTGGTATGTCACATCAAATCATTCCCAATAATGATTGTGTCAAGGATAAAATATATATATGTCAATATATATATATATATATATATATATATATATATATATATATATATATATATATATATATATATATATGAATGGCATGGAAGGCTCTCATAATCTTTATGGATGTTGTACTATATATCGTACACCAACCTCTTACGCATTATGCGTCGACCCTCTGGTTCCGACCTCTTCACTCACCACTTTCATGCTTTCGTGTATAGACTCTCTAAATCTGACAATCCTTCCTTTGGAAGTTGATTTGCCTTTTTTGCATGGACTATTCACCCACCACCTTTATGCTTCGCAAGTCAACCCTCAGGTTTTGGAGAGCTTTCTTTGGGAGCTGACATGCCTTTTGTGTGGGTATTAGCCACCACCTTTATGATTTACACGTCAAACCTTGGGTCACGGTGGGTTTTTCTTTGGGAGGTGACTTGCCTTACGGTGTGGAATTCTACCCACCATATTTTACACTTTATGCGTCGACCGTTGGGTCACAACTGCCTTTTCTTTGGGAACCGACTTGCCTTTAGGTGTGGGATTCTGACCACCACATTTTACATTTTATGTGTTGACCCTATGGGTTTTTCGACAATTCATTTAAAAGAATGGCTTGCCATCTCGTGGGGTTCTACTCACTACCTTTACGCTTTATGTGTCGACCCTCTAAATCCGGTTGCCCTTCCTTCGGTAGAATGGCTTATCGTCTCATGGGGCTCTTCCCACTAAATTTATACTTTATACCTCGACCATCGGGTCGTGGCATGCTTTCTTTAGGAGCTGACACGCCCTTTGTGTGGGTTTCACCCACCTTCGTTATGCTTTGTGCGTCGACCCTCAAATCGTGGCGGGTTTCCTTCTGGAACTGATATGTCTTTCATGTGGGTTTCTCCCCACCTTGTTTTATGCTTTATGTGTTAACCCACAGGTCTTGAATGGCTTCATTGAGGAGCCGACATGCCTTTTGTGTGGGTTTCAACCACCACCTTTACGCTTCGTGTGTCGACTCTCAAATCCTGGTGGGTTTCCTCCTAGCAATCCATCCTTTGGAAGTTTACTCGCCATTTGTGTGGGATTTTGCCCACCACCTCTTGTGCTTTACGCGTTGGCCTTCGGGTTACGATGGACTTTTTTTTGGGAGCCGACTAGTCTTTTGTTGTGGGATTCTCTCCACCACATTTCACGTGTCATGCATCGACCCTTGGCATTGGCAGTCCTTCCTATGGAAGTTGACTGGCCTTCTTTATGGGCATGTTGTAACACTAGATGCCCACCTTTTCTGTGCTTCATTACACATACGCGAGGAATTGTGCATCTCTTAAAATTGGTTGTTGAATTGCCAAGTAGGCAAAGTAGAAGTCCTACGGGCGGCTTATACCTGACGCAATCAATAATCAGTGTAAGAGAAGCTTCATACTTCACTTATCCTGTCTCTTTGGTTCCATGCTTAAAGCGGTCCGAACATGCATGTCCCACCCATCATAAATGAGTGTAGTAGATATGTTCGTCCCACTCATCATAACGATTGTGGGAGGTACCCTCTTTTTAGAGGATGTGAGCTTAGCTTTACGACTAAGCTTTTCTTGGTTAGCACATTATACCTGGCTAACCTTCACAATACCTCGACTGGCATGAGTCAATTTTGACCGATATGTTTAATATATGACATATTTTAGAGTGATTTCAGTTTATTATTATTACTTAGAGGTGGGCAAGGAAGTGGGGACATGAGCCACTTAAAAATGGGGCAAATAGAATATATATATATACCATCGTCAGAAACCTGTTCTTTCGTTGAATTCCTCGATATGGCACATAAAGGTGAGAAGAAGCCTGTGGAGAAGAAGACCACTGAAGAGAAGCCCGCCGAGAAGGCTCCAGCGGAGAAGAAGCCCGCCGAGAAGAAGCTCAAGACGGAGAAACATCCGGCAAGGGATGCTGCTGCTGCGGGCGAGAAGAAGAAAAAAAAGGCCAAAAAAGGATCTGAAACCTACAAAATCTACATCTTCAAGGTTCTGAAGCAGGTGCATCCTGACATCGGGATCTCCAGCAAGGCGATGAGCATTATGAATTCTTTCATCAATGACATCTTCGAGAAGCTGGCTCAGGAATCATCTCGCCTCGCTCGCTACAACAAGAAGCCCACCATTACATCTCGTGAGATCCAGACCTCTGTCCGCCTTGTTCTTCCTGGTGAGCTCGCTAAGCACACTGTTTCGAAGGAACCAAGGCTGTAACAAAGTTCACTAGTTCTTAAGCTCCCTGTGTGGTTGCTTGATGCATATACTTATTAATTAAGAATGGGAGTAGATTTGCTTTTTATTTAAATTTGATTGTCATCGTTTAAGTTCTGTTTTCATGTCAATAGAATATGATTCTGTGGGTAAATTTGATGGTGCGGTATATGGCTGTTTAAAGTTGCATTATTGTTGATGCAAAGAATGCTAAGAATGTATTGTCTTATTTATACAACTCATCGTACAAGTATATTGATGGTGATTTGAGAATTGCTAAGATTAGATTGGCTTTTGGCTTCGATTCAGCTGTGATTTACGTTAATGATTCGGTCAGGAAGCTATAAATAAATTGGTTTATGTTCTAGTTAAAAATTATATATAGATATATATATATATATATATATATATATATATATATATATAACACTATATTAAGAGAGTATATAACTTATTGAAAAATTAGATTTTAAAGAATAATTGCCTCAAGATTCTCCATTATCAGCTCGAGCATAAACTCAATGAGTTAGTTAATCGTTGGATCAGGCTATGACGAGCTTGACTATAACAACCATTTGCACCTCAATAAAAAAAATCATATTTGGAGTTATTAATTTTTCTTATATTTAACATGTAAGATATTTTTCATCAATAAAATATTATATGATTTTTTTTTTTAAATTTTGAAAAATTAAAAAAAAAAACTAACTAACCTCCAGAATAACATGCAAGTTTATTTAAAAATATATAGCATATTTAAAATTTTTGATTTATGATTAATTGATCCAATAATTGATTATCCCGATTAAGTCTTTAATGATCTTAATTAACATTTCCTAATTATCGATTCGTCAATACATCTTTTTTTAATGAATTCCGTAGGAAATTTTATTGCTCCAAAATAAAATTTACATCAAGATAGCCAGAAGTTCAGCTACACCCCACCACAGTACAACTTGCGCAAAAAAAAAAACATAGGAACCTAAAATTACAGTACAACTCACACAAACAAAATAAAAAACAATCATTTATTGCATGGATGAAAGGAAGATCCAAATAATCAGCATGAAGCAGCCGAGAAAACTCCCCCGGAATCTCGTTGGAAACATTAACTTTTTGCAAATCAAAACCTTACTTAGCCGCCTAATTCACTCATTGATTATCCCATGATGAATAAAGGACCAATGCAGCTGCAAAATACTTTGGCACTCAAAATTATTCTTCATTTAGTTATTAATAATCCAAGGATACTCTTTACGATAATTGCAAATATTCCAGAGAACCAACAAATCCATCTTAATTATAATATTACTCCAGTTGCAGCTAATAGCTAATTTCATAGCAGTTAATACCACATCCGCCTCAGCCATAAGAGGATTAGCCTCAAAAGAAGGTGTAGAAAACCAACATAAGCACATACCAAAATGATTGCTACACTCTCCACCGATACCAACAGAACCACTGTCCATTAAAGCTCTTTTCCAACTTTCATCAATAATAAAGCTTTATTTGGCGCAGCTGCAGCTTCTCAGCTTTTCAGTTGCAGGGGAAGCTACTGTGGGGAAGCTGGCTGCCTGTTTGGTGCGGCTGTGTGATAACAACTGTAGGACAACTATTTCTGGAAATTACCATTCTTCCCTCATTTAGTGAAGTTGTTTAAAATAAAACTATGACAGTGACAAATTTGATAATTTAGAAGCAGAACTTCATTTCAAAACATAGCAATAGTACGAATACACCACACATTTAGCAGTGAGTAACAAAAGTGCTGTGAAAAATAAAAAAACTAATAAAATTACAAGTAAAGTAATAATGATATTATCTTTAACGTGAAGGCGATGGACGTCTCCTCCTAAACTGTCCTCCAATAATGCTATCGATTTGTGATCACCTCCAGAAGTGGAATTCACTTGACTGTCAGCCCAGCGGAAGAAGTCACATTGTTTTGCAAGTCTTTGGGGGCATCTGTAAAACTATCGACCGTAGTTGTTGCTCTGTCATGATCTCAGAAAGGAAGTCTCTAATCCACAGTAGCATAGCATTCTACGAGATGTCATTAAGTTCCTGGAGCTCATCTTTCCTGAAAGAAGCAAAATACAATCCATTATTCAATTATTTTAAGCTGAAAAATAGCTGAAAAATATAGGTTGTGCGATCTTTATTTGTGTCATGCCAAACTGAAGCTAAGCAGCAGCCACAAGCTGAGAAGGCAGGTGTAACAATGGCTAAAATAACATTGATGTGGTAACTATCAAGTTGATTGACATGTGTACCAGAGAATATGTGGACTCCACCACAAAGAAAAGCAACAGCAAGTTCACCACCATGAAGAAAAGCAACTTGCGCATCTCCAATGCACTGCATAAATGATCTTGGACCTATAAGATCTGGATCATATGTAACAGTAAATTTATGTTTTACTGCATCTAATTCTACATGATTTAATCCTTTAGTAGCTTCAAGAAATAATTGAACTAGTGCAGCATTATTTTTATCAAGTGCAAGCTAAGCATTCAAGCAGCTGGGCCTTCTTTGTTCTTATGCATGGCCAATGCCAGACCCTCCAATGGAAAATCATTGAAATTAGTGGATAATAATAAAATGAAAGAAATTTTATTCAACATATGAAAATTGAGGTTATTAATGAAATAGACAAAGTACTACTTTTAGCTGAGCAGTATGATTATACATCGTCCAAGATATTGAAGCAGCAGTTAAAACATAGCCATGTTATATAAAGCCTTCAACCAGGATGGTTACTTAAAATAAATCCAAGAACCTTAAAATTATTCTTGCTAACTAATTTAAAATGACAAAGTATAAAAGATCATATTGCTCTGGTGCTAATGAATAAAGTTTCAATTGTGTCTACCCAGAAAAGTGATAAAGCTTGATAAGTTGAAGATAATGAAAATATAAATGTCATCCATTATCAATCAATAAGAGGACTAAGTTAATTTCTTACTGGCCGAAAAAGAAGAGCAACTTTTGCACAACTCTTCTTTTATTTGCAAAAAAGAACAAAAATTCATATGATTGGTTATGTATAGCTCTTCTTTTATTTGCATTCCTTTATTTATTAGACCATTATATGAGACTTAAATAAATTATAAACATCATTTCATAGGACGGTTTGCCCTTGTCCAGCATTCAAGTAACCTTTGTTTTATGGGGAATATGCTAGCAGAAGAGAAGTAGGTAGAAGAGAAACAAGAAATTGTCATACGATTTGATATACTTGTGATGCAGATTAAGAAGGGAGAAGAGAAACAAAAAAAAAAAACCATCCAAGGAATGCTAGTTAATGTTTCCATCCAAGAAATTTCCATTCAAGGAATGGTGGTTAATGTTTTCAGGTTTCCAAAGCAGCCCAATGGAAATGCCTTCTATAACCATTGCATTTGAAAAGAGCAGATTTACCTTGTAATGACAATAATGGTTGCTAAAAAATTTAAGCCATCCTAAAGTATCTCACTAGATATATGATCTATCAATAAGAAGATAATCTTACCGTATTTTCATCCCATGTCTTAATGTGCTCCATATAGAGCTGTTCGAGAGATACAACACAATTAATTCTCCATATACAACCAATAACAAATTGTTAAACAGTTTCTCAAACAGAGCCTGCATACGATTGCTCATTTTCGCAAACTGAAGTATATAAAGTTCACCACTTGCCCATTTTAATGCTGGAATTATGTTCAAAAGTTCAACACTCGCTTCATAGAACTGTACAACATACCATAATGGAACAATCAAAACCACCCAATTTCTATGTTTTTACATATATAACACCTAAACTTCACTTTATATATTTATATCACCCAAATATTTCTTTTCTACCACCCAACCCCGCTTCATAGAACTAAAAATATGATCAAATCTGGATTATTATCACCATAAAAGATTTAAATGAGAATTTTAGGTTGCTTGCATTCATTTGTTTATCTTCCTCTTTATTTTTTTTTGCTCATATTTAACATAAAGCACACACAATTTTTCCGAAGACTTTCATTTCCCATTCTCAGGCATGCTTGAAAATTTTTTTTGAGGAAATATCAGACATAGATTTGAAAGATTATTCATGTCTCTTCGAAAAAAAATCACCAGAAACACATTTTTCCCCAACATATCTCATATATTATGAATTGCAAGTGATAAAAGTAGCTGTAAAAATAACATTACTTTCTCCCCAAATCAGAAATATTACCCTACAGAAACAAACTTTGTCAAATTATATAATAAAAAATGTTACTTATGATATGTTTCATCAACAGCATGAAACTCATAAAAAAAAAGATTTTCAAAATAAGACACCTAAATAAGTTCTTCCAATATCATCCATAGTCTCTCCTACAATAGAAAGTGGCAAAATAAAACCCAGTGCAATGAGCATTTGAACTAAATCATTTTTATCAAATTAATCTTTTATGAATATGCCATAAAATGCGAATCAATTTTTAAGAGATTCTAAGGAATGTACACTCGATCTTAAGATGGGCAATAAATTATTCTAACCAAGTATTTGCTCTACGCTTACAATATCATCTTCTTAAATCTTACCAAAATAGCTTAGCATCAAAGTCATAATTCATACCATGAATGATTGCATCTGCCAACAATGGGGATCCTAAAATTTTTTTAACCTGGTCATGCAATGCACCTTCTTCTTTTACAATAATTGAGGTTCTCTACATCAGCAAATGCTTGGGCATTAGGAGCTTCAAACATTCATTTTCTTCTGGCCCCTCCAATTTCAAAATTTCATTCCTCTTTCTAATCAGATTTGCAGTCATCCTTGCAACTGAATCCATCCATACCAAAATCTTACTACTTAAACTTTCATAAGCCAAGTGGGGAGCACATTCTCCTAATTGCTTTTATATGAACATATAAATATACAAATATAGTATCCTTAAGAATTTAAAAAGAACTACGGATTCCAGAGAAATAGGCAGGAAGATTGCAAAAATGGTGAAACACACATTGTACTACCACCCAAATATTTACTTTATGCCAACCAAACAGATTGATGAAAAATCAACTTGCCTCAAGAGGATATAAAAGATATCAACCAACATTGAATCATTTGCACAGTTTTGTGAAAAATCAACTTGCCCCAAGAGCAAGTAAGGATGAGTAATGCTCCATCACATTATTGACGATGATTGCTATAAAACCAACTATAATTGTTCGCTGTGAATTGATATCAAAGGCTTTCAAAGCATCTTCACAATAATGATGAGATATGTTATGAAATCAACTAAAAATGTGCAGTTATGCGACATAAAACTCAAGCACCCCAACCAATACATTAGTAAAACAAAAAAAGCTATGTTCTCGAATGACATCCATGTGCCAACATCCCACTTGTTATTAATACAAAGAAAGGAACTGATTGCATAAGCAATCACCCTCCAACTAACACATTAGTGATATGTTCTCGAATGACAACCATTTCATTTGCACCTCCCCCTTCCTTCGTACAAATAATGGAATGATCATTGTCATTTCATGGCAAAGAATGACTAAGATGGTATTTGAATGCTTCTGCCGATACTTCTTGTTGATTTTCTTCGGCACTGTGGAGGTCTACATCAATTTGAGAAGGATGCTGCCTAATATAATTGTGTGGCGCCATCGTTGTTATCACAATCTGTACCTGTTTTGGAAAGAAGTAAGGTGACATATTGCGTAGTATCACCCATTTCTTTTTCTAAACGCTAAACGTTCTCTCAATGACACAATGTAAAGAGAAATGTCTTTCGTTAAACACTTCATTTCAACCTCGCATAACATTACTGACTCATTCGAAATCAAGTATATCATATCTGGTGTCAGGATAGGGTTTCATATATCCTCACTGTAATGGATAGCTGACGTCGACCTAATACTACTTTCCTGGAATGTATTGCATCTTCAGTTCCACATATAAAGAAAATAATCAATGGATTTTGGGAAGCAATGTACTGTGCAGAGGGTGGGGGAAGTTGTAATGAGAATTTCATGTAACACTCTTGAAAATTCTGCTGTCGGGTGCATTACCCTCCCACCCAGCATTGACAAAAGTAAAGCACGTGTTGAAGTCACAATCTGCCACGATATTTTGGGTGGGGGCTCCCCAACGCCCAATAAATGTAACTTTTTCATCATTTTTAAGTCATGCATCAACGTGTGTTCCATCTATTGCACCAATGCAATCTTGAACAGAGCACTCCAATTAGGTTATGTCCCGTGCTCATATATAAATTTCAATATTTGAAATTGTTATCTCTATCTTAAAGAATGACATGTAACGTGTATTGCGTTGAATCTACTTAGGAGTTCGTGTGAAAGTTGAATTTGATGGTTTTATGACTTGTGTCGAGAGGCTGACAGGAGCACTCAAACTCGGTGAAATATCTGCTTATCATCTCTAATGAGTGTTGGAATCATTCCATCGCACCGCATACTGACTCGTTTTGTGACAAGATGTACAGAGTAATCGCTAAGACCTCACGTTCAGTCATCCTAGATGACACATGGAGACCGTGAAATCGAGTTCTGCTAGAAGATCGCTAAACACCTCCTGCGTCATGCAAAACATATTTTTGAATCTGATTGGATGACCAGTAAGCATTTCTCCAACCCATTTGTCTCCAACATAGGATGATGTGTAGCATTGAGAGCGGTCAATGTAAGTGTTGTAATACTCAACGATCAATTAGATTACTGCATTTCTCCTTCTCCGTCTTTCTTATTTTTAGTCCATGCTGATGAACATTTTGTTAGTGTTATCATAAAAGAAAAAAACCATATTAAATTCAACAAGAATAACATTTTAAGCATAATAATTAGATAAGATTAAGGGCGTTCAAATAAAAAACATGCATTAAATGAGAAATTACAATATTACTGTTAAATGTTTCAATGAAATAGTATGAAATAAATAAGTCTCTCAATAAACTAATAAATAAAAGTAATAATCCCTCATTTGTTCCTATGAGCATAGAAATGACGCAGATATGCCACCGGTTGATCTATCGTAATCGCTCTAAAAAAATCTCTGTGGACCGAATCATGAAGCAGTTCCACAGCAAAAAAGTATAGATCGAAGTCCTCAGCAATGTCATGATTTTCTTCCAGAATTTGAACGACCTCGATAATTGAGACCCTCTGAACTTTATAGGGGGCTTCGTTTGGAAAAATCCATCAGGTATGATATCTGGTTTTTGATAGAGGCAACTCCACCCTTTTTCTTACTCTTCACACGGGAGTGCTTAGACTGGTTGGTTGACTGGAATTCGGGGAGTTCTTGGCTGTAGAATTCTGCTGAATAAGCTGATAGACTAATAGCCACATTTTCCTGTGTACCACCAAACCCTCGCTTGAAGCGTAGACATATTTGCTTGTTGCGACAACACTCCCAAGCATCCAATCTAACTTCTCCTCGAACTCGGGTTAAAGTCCACAAAACTTGAACTTCTTCGCTGCGGGCACCATCTGCGAAAAAAAAACCATCAAACCCTTCAGTTAGTATGAAAAAAGTGAAATGATGCAAATTAAACTGGTTCAAAAATTCCTCACCGCAAGTCTATCTGTCCATCACTCTTCTGGAGCATCAATGATACGCTTCACAGGGTCCCAACCCAAACCCGTTGATCATCTTTTCAAATCCTTCCAAATTTTCTAATTTTTCTTCACTTGATCCCACTTGTTTTTTATTTGCAACCTGTCGTACTCCTTGCCTGTACATTCCTTGAAATTCTTAATAATATTTTGCCACCCTTCCTTAATGAAAAAGGTGGTCGGCCTATTGTCCAATTCAATTTCCTTAAGGCAAAGTTCATAAAACATTAATTTTGTTTCTTTATCCCACAGTGTCGGTATACCAAACTCTTTAGACTTATTAGCCATTTTATTATTACGATAAAGCAAAACAATGATTGGGAATAGTGTCACAATTTAGAAATTTCGACAGAGCATGATAAAAATCAAATAATATGAGAAACAGTTTGTAATAAGTTCATAAAATACATCAAATGCAAATCATATAAGAATATATCACAATTGGCTGCAAACTATAATTTTGTATTCAACAAATTTCAAATATCAAAGATTATACAAAAACAATAATTTTGATTTCAACAATAGCTCTAAAGCAAGTTTCCATTTCTAGTTATAATGATGGTGCTCAAATGAAGTTAGACTTGCTTAACTACATATCACATGAAATTCAACAAAGCAAAAGATCACTTCAAAATGTAGGACATTATGTACGGGTTACTACACATGAGCACAAATTTAATTAATTTTATTTAACACATCCCAATAACTAACAATATGAGGTTATGTTTATGAATAATTATGTCATTGATACTTATAACAACGAATATTTTTAAATCAATTACATACTGTAAAAGGATGCATAATCTTTACTACTTCAATGCCAAAAAGTAAACACATTTGCTGCAATTCAATTCAACGAAAATCATGCCCATTTACAAATCTCTCGCACTGTAAAACAATGTCGTTCTCTTTTAGCTTTAAAATGACCCCTATTATTCTTTTTTTTTTTCTTTTTCAAATAAAAGAATTACGAATCCAAGGTGATCCAAAATCTAATCCAAAAGCACTCAAAAAACCTAACTGATCCACGCAATATTCGATGAAATGCCTCCAAATGCTTGCTGGATATATATCTTACTTATGAAGAGGATCAAAGAGAAGACATTCGGCTTATTAAAGGAAACAAGATAGTTATTAATGGATCTGATCAAACAAAGAGAAACCTAAAACGAGAGGGAAGAACTTGATCATTTCAATAAGCCAATGTTATCTCCGTTCAGTCATACGGGATCAGGTTAACAGAGAAACAAGAAAAAACGAATAGGAATTGCATCAAAGCACGAAAAAAAAGGAAAAACGAAGTATTTACACCTAGGGGAAGCTTGCGAACAACCATGAAGGAGAAAGTGACACTGAGAATGGGAGAAGATTTTTGAGAAATCGCTGGTGCAGTAGGGCGATGGAGCTCGGCATCGGCTTCGCGAGATCGGTCATGCACGGGGGCAGAAGACGAGTCCAGGGGAAAGGAATTCGGTCGAGAGGGCTATGCGGGGACAAAGGCGATAATATTCGGTCTAGTTTGCGAACCGTGGGGTAGAAACCGCGACCCGGCTTTCTATCGAATTTCTCGACACCAGCCCAACCCCGCCCTCTCAACGAAAAAAAAAATTTTGATGCCTGAAGCCGCGACGCGATAAAAAAGTGGGGCCAAACAGACCCTAAATTTAACGACCCATCAATTATATTTATGCGAAACAATAATATAAGCCTACCTATGTTTACTAATAACCGACACCATGAACAAATGAAAAATGTTTAACAGGTTCTTTTATTTTCAAGATGAATTTCTTTTTCTATAAATAAACTGATTGTTGATGTAATTTATTGATGTTAAATTTTTGCAATAAATTAAAAGCTATGGGAGTAACCTTTTCTTTCAAGAATATTTAGCAAGAAGCTTCTAACCAAATGCCTTAAACTTGTCAAAAAAGATAAGATATTCAAAAATAAAATAAGTAAATACCTACTTGCAAAAAATCCTTTAATAGAAGTATTCAATTATATTCAATTTTTCTTTATGATAATTGATATGCAAATATAAAAGTTTAGACGTGAATATATAAATACAGAATAATTGTGTGCTACTTTTGATATTTCCCTATATGGTATTTATGGATTATATCATGATTAACGACGAACAGGCGGGTTTGCCGAGACCCCACGCAAGTGAACGATAATCCCTGCTAATATGCTTCGACGAGTGCTGCACCTTCCATCCGCAGCCTCCGCTTTTATCGCTAATGAGAAGATCCTCGACGCCGCGTCGATAGCAGCGAGCTATGTGTATCCGGATCAAAATTGTCGGCTCTCTTCCCGGCGACAATTTATGGATCTGCATAAGGTTTCTCTCTGCCTTTCATCCCTTCTGTCCTATCACGACTCTAGGGCTTGAGTTTCTAATGTTGTGAATTGGTATCATTTTTACAGATGGTTGACAAGGAAGCCATAAAAAAGGCTAATGATAGACTGTAAGTTTCCTTTTTATTTATTTATCTAGTGCTGATATTGGAATCAGTAAAATCAGTTCGAAAGCAAATTTTCGACATTGCTGTAATTTTATGTGTAGTAGCCACTTGGTAAAGTAATATTTTCTAGGAAGATTAATGATGATTTTGATCAGTCTTTTTGTTGTCATTTATTTTAATTGTGGAATAATCTTGTCTAAAAGGTGCTCGGAATTAATTTTCATCTAGTTGCCATCAAATTAGGACATGAATGATGCTTATGAAATTGTTAATTACGAATATTTACGAACCCAAAAACTGACTTTTGCTAATAAGATGACATAATATTGTTTGAAGAGTATCAGTGGCCCACACCGATAGAATTCCAAAGGTTTTGAAATATATGAATCCTTCTTTTTACTTAGGTGGAAGGTATTGCATTCAGACATTTGTGGTTCACCATACAAGAAATCCATTTTCTGTAAAGGTTTATTTGGGAAGTATAGCTTTATTTATTTATTTATTTATTTTTCTATTGCAATGTGAGAACATTGATCCTAACAAACTATGTGTGATAGACTATAATGTTATATACTTAGAGGCGGACTCGCCCAAATGAAAGGCAATTGGACGACTTTGTCAGGCTGGGCTGTAGGCAACTCGCAAGATGGACTTGAGAATTGTGCTCACTAGCTATGCTTTGAGCAAACTCGCCAACCTAGCCTTATGTGAACTCATCAGTTGGCTCCTAGATGGACTCATCAAGTTGGTCCTAGATGGACTCATCAACTGACTTGAGAAAGGAACATCAGTTGATGCTCATAAAGGCTCATAAAGGACTCACCCAATATCCTCACCAGACTCGCTCGATCCAGGAGCAAAAGCTCCTCAACAGTTAGGACTAGGAGACCTAGTGATTCTTTCAAACTCGATGGCCAACTACTAGTCCTAGTTTGAATCTAGGGCTACTCATTCCTCTTATTTTTTTATATTCCTTCTGTATTTATTATATGCATAGCTTATTTTGTAAATTTTTTTTGTAGAACTTGAGACCCTAGGCTCTTTATTTATAAATAGGATATCTCAGAGAGAGCCAATGGTTCAAGATCCAAATTCTAGTTATATATTCACCTTATTATGTACTTTTTCAAAGCTTGATAGTGGATTTTTCATTCTCACAACACTTCTCTACTGTTTTTTGGTTCAATTTAGTATGATTCTCTTGTAACCAATGATACAATAAGCTTGGATCTATGCTAAAAACCAGAAAAGAGAGATTTGCATAGTAGCTTAAAGAGAACAAACTAGAGGAACCATTGCTAGAAAATATTCTCTTAATGTGAAGAATGAAGAATTTGTGACAATTAGACAACCAACCAAAATGGAAGAGAGGCTAATTTGAATGTTCCAAGAGGCGGGCCTAGATCGGATCTTGAGAATTATGTATGGAGTGCAACATCTCGAGGAGTCCACTGACTCAACGACTATGAAGAGAAACGCAGGGGTGGGAGCGCTATCATCCTGGATAAGATCCTAAAAATGATGAGGAAGAATTGTCCTCAGAACCTCACCCATTGGAAAGGTGAGCCAAGAGAAATAATCGTAGTTGACCAACACCTTCTTTAGAAAGATCACTGAAATGAGGACGTTAGCAAGATTAAGATCTTACACCTTGATATCTACTGAGGTTGGATTGTTGTGGCTGATTAGGTTATTTATTTTGAGTTAACTGTCTCATTGCTTAACACAAAGATGTAAGTGTCAATTGATCTTCACCACATTGAAGGAGCCCTTCGAAGGTTTTCCCGCCAGTTACGTACAATCATATCGTTTGCTGAGTTAAAGAGATTGTTCATTACACAAAGTGCTAACGACCTCAGAAAAAAAACTCCAATCTTTTATTAAAGATGCGCCAAGAGTTAGGCATGTTGGTTAGAAACTTCATCATGATGCTTCAAAGAGAGATATTCAAAACTAAAAACTTGAATGAGCTATTGCTCAAGCTACTCCAACTTGGGGTCTTTATGAAGGATCTATTGGCTATGATCTTGGCCTATAGTAGCTGTGGACATTGGCAAAACTATTGGAGCTCACCAATTTTGATAGTGGTTTGTATCCTGTTTTATGAAATTAAGGAGTGGCAAAGGCTTTATATTTATTATTATTATTTTTAAAAGTATTCCGGATTATGTAATTTAGTGATGAGAGATTGTGAGTAGTATAGTGGTTGAAATATTTGGGCTAGTCCAAATTGGGCTAGTTGGGGGTGATTTGGATTCTTTATTTAAGTCATAAACTTTTAGCAAGTTAAATAGCTGAAAATCTCATGGATGGTTAGATTAGAATGTGTAGTTGGGATTTGAAGTAGATGTTTAAAATTGATAAATTTTATATTCGTGTTGAAGGGTATGGAAGAAGACTGACATAATCATGCCTTTCTTAGTTGTCAGCTTAATGAGGGGTTTTATAATGTGCTTGAAGCTTGGATTGAGTAGTGGTTGGTCTTAGAAGATCCTAGGGATTTTGGGAGAGATGAGATGTAAGAAGGGCTACTGACAGATATTGAAGAGGATGTTAAGTAATATTAAAAAAAGAATAAGAATAATTATCTTATCTCACTAAAGATAATGTGAAATATGTTCTACCATGCAACAAACTAAAAAAAGAAAAATTTTCACTTAAGGCATTTTTATCATCTACTAAAATTATGAAGCATTTTAGGCCATATTTATAGGCATTTTAAGTTTGTTGGGCTAAAACTTTTGGAGGGAACCAATGAAGTGAAAAAAGAGAGGAAAATGAGGAATTGGTGGTCATTATTACGGAGCAGCTTTAACCCCTCATGTTTAATGCATCCATGTTATAGTTGGCCATACAATCTTCTATATGAAAATCTAAATACTAAAACTTCTAAAATATAAAATATATTCAAAATATTCCAAAATATGGGCTTCTTATTGTGCTCTTCTTCGGGCTCTTAAAATTGGGCTATTCATTGGTCTCTTATTTAGCTCTTAGTCTTTGCTCTTATAGTTGGACTTTTAAATTAATTTTTTTGATCCACATAATGTGTGGCATCAATTCTCGAGGTCAATTAAACTCTACTCCGTCGAGCTAAAATCTAAGAATTTATTTACTGATTATGGTGATAGAGTCTATAAATAGTGCAGGTCAACATGTGTTTTAATTATGTGATTTTTATATTCTTTGGGTCTTGGTGATGATCCATGATATGACATGACATAGAAATAGTTGAGGTTTATACATTTACAAATGACATTATTATGAAATGACATCTATGAAATGACATTGCTATGATTACATATGATAAAGAACTTATAAATGTACTTATCAACATGCTTTTCATTATTTTTATGATTTCATGCTTATAACATACATGTTTATACGACAGTCTTGATTTCCACACTACTAATTTATCTTTTCTTGTCTATATGATTATAGCATATTTTGACTTCTATACATTATTTCTTTTTCGTGTATAAAATTTTATTTTATCCTTGATTATTTATCTGAGTTCGTTGTTGCTCACTCTACATTATAGCCTTCCAGTTAGAGACAACAAACATCGGGGTGAGTACCTAGATATGATTTGTTCAGTTTTTCCACTGTATAGTTTTGAGAGCTTGTATAGACGTGTTTGATACATACTATTATTATTTTGGATTTAGTAGCTCTGTATACCTATTTTGATGATATGATTTTCATACTTCTGAACATATGAAAATAGATGAAATGATATGTAATGTATCACATATGTTTGTGACGATCTAGATAGAGCAGTTCATCACCAATTAGGTATTGATTATTCAAGTCAGGACGAGTGCTGGTAAGAGTTACTGTCATTTTGGGACAGCTTATAAGTGCGGCGGCGTTTTTGAAAACGCCGCAACACTGTTTGTATTGAGCTTTTTCACAGCTTATTCTAAAACCCCGTTTTCTAATTTGTGCTGCACGCGGATCGCGGGAGGACCCCTGCGGTCTGATTATCCTTCGCGTTTTCGCAGTTTGAATTACCCCTGTACCCTTTGTTCAACTCTCATTCGCATCAGGCCTCGCGTTCGCACACCGTTTAGTTATTTGCTCTCTCCCACTTCCGATTTCTAAGGGGCTGCGCTAATGACGTCTGACGCTCTTCTTCTCACTAACGCAGGAAGTTGCTCTTCGGCGGTTTGTCGCCGATGGGAGGTAAAATGTTTCAGTGCTGTGTCTCATAGTCTGACTAAATTGACTGCCTTAATCGCACCTCAGTTGACCTTAAAGAGGGGGGGGGGGTGCAATTGGGGTGTGAAACAAAGTGAAATTGGTTAAATATGCACACCATATGAAACCATTTTTGCCCTTGGAGCAAAAATCTTGGATGACATCATATACTAAAACTGTCTAAAATACAAAGTACTCTTCTTTAGAGCATTTACCATTTGATGTGGAGACGATGGGCTTGAAAGAAAGTTCCGAAGACCTTGGGAAATAAGCTCTAGATTTCTAGTGGGAGAATCGAATGAAAAAATGACCAAGGTAGAAATCTTAAGGTATATATGGCGAATATTTGTTATCTTTAATACAACAACAACAACAACAACATCAAAGCCTTAATTCCACTAAGTGGGGTCTGCTACATGGATCCTTTTTCTCCATTGCGTCCTATTTAGTGTCATAATTTCATTAATTCTAATAAATTAAGATCATTTTTTATACAATAAGCCCAAGTCTCCCTAGGTCTACCTCTGCCTTTCTTAACATAAGTCGAATCTAAAACATCTCTTCTAATTGGATCATTAGATGGTTGACGTTTGATGTGATCAAATCATCTAAGGCGACTCTCTCTAATTTTGTCCGTCACTTGAGCTACACCAACTCGATCACGAATATATTCATTTTGCATTTTGTCTCTAAGTGTAGAGCCACTCATCCACCTAATCATTCTCATCTCGACAACACTTAACTTAGTATTATGCTTATCTTTTAAAGGCCAACATTCAACACCATAGATTATTGCTGGTCTCACCATCATCTTATAAAATTTTCCTTTTAGTCTAAGCGGTACTGTTCTATCACACAATAGGCCTGAAGCATTCCTCCACTTCAACCGACCAACTTGAATTAACGAAAGGGATGTCTAATTAAAAGCATTAGAAGATTTTATCATAAACAATGACATTAATTTCTAGGGAAATAATCATTACAATACACTATTCGAGTGACTATGATGGTTCGGTACCCCACACTAAGTGTAGTTTGTAATCGACTAAAGGACTATGAGCAAATTCATTTACTCACCCAAATGAAAGGCAAGGAGAGAAGCTTGTTAGGTTGTCTTTATGAAACTCATCATATTGGTTGGAGAATGGAGCTTCCTAGCAAAGTTTTGATTAGTCTTGCTTGCCAGGTTCTATGCACTTATCAGTTGGGTCCTAGTTGAAGTTTCTAGCCAACTTAAGAAGGGAATATACTCTTAGGCTTATTGAGGACTTGCCTAACGCCATCATGAGACTTGCTTAATTAGCCCATATTAGAAAGCTACTTGGTGATCATTACAAGGGGACCGAGCGACTCCTTCAGAGTTGATGGCCGATTACCAATCATAGTTTGGATCTGTATTTGGCCTACACATCCCTTTCATTTTTGCTATATTATTCTGTATTTTTATTATAACTTATTCATTATTTTTCCTATAGCATAAGCAACCTTAGACTAAATGGTTGTTTTATTGAGAGCCAAGGGTTGGGTTTCAAATTCGTAGTTATGTATTTTCCTTTTTTTGTATTCTTAAAGTTTAGTAGCATATTTTTCCTTCCCACAAAATTTCTTTATCTATCTCTTTTTCATATATTTTTTTGAGTTCGTATGATTTTGATACAATATACATATAAAACATGATCTAACAGTGACGTACGTGTGGCATTTTTCTCGCACGGTAGTAGGAACCATCCAGCCGGCTGAACCGGCTAGCGTAGGTGCCGGTTCAGGCCCTAATGAATCGAGCGGCCTATAGAGGGGGCGACAATGCCGCCAGTCCCTTCTATAGGCCGCTCGATTCATGCGTCATTGCCGCCCCCTCTATAGGCCGCTCGATCCATTAGGCCTGAACTGGCACCTACGCTAGCCGCCCCCTCTATAGGCCGCTCGATCCATGAATCGAGCGGCCTATAGAAGGGACCAGCGGCATTGCCGCCCTCTCATAGGCCGCTCGATCCATTAGGGCCTGAACCGACACCTAATAGTTCGGGCCCTAATGAATAACCGCGTGTTATTTTGGGAAGATTCACCAGTACAGACGTGGCCCATAGTCTCAGATGAGTTGATCGATAGGGACATGTGCTTGCTAGTGGAAAAGAATTCTCCGATGCTTTGGGAGGCAATGCAACCAACAGTGGGATTCATGCGTCACTAGGATTGAATATAAGAACCAAAAACTAAGACAAATGAGATCGAAGCTCACCCAACCCCAGAAGATTGACTCTGGGGTGGCATTTTTTCCGCACGAGAGCGGGAAAGAGCCAGCCAGCTGAACTAGCCAGCATAAGCGCCGGTCTAGGCCCCAATAGGATCGGGCATCCTATAGAGGGCGTGGCAATGCCGCCAATCCCTTCTTCCACCCACGTTTTATGTGATTTCCTTATGGGAGCGTTCCTTTTCTGTATTTCCCCTGTGGAGTCTTTAAATTGCTATTTTCTGGATTTAGGTGTGGAGCTTTTCTCCCTGTTCTAGCGCTGTATCCGAGGAGGTGGCAGTGCTTCGGCTATATCCTACTCCGAGATGGTGTTGTATCTTCCTTAATTCCCTTCTCCAATCCTTTCGTTCCCTTCTCCCTAGCCATCGGCAACCCACAACACATCCTCCTGGTGCTACCGCCTGCTTGCCATCCACCTATCAACACCCTGTCCTTACTTCCCTAGCTGCCCGACCTTGTTGTCCAGCCTTTTGGCCACTAACCTGCATCCCGCCGGCCACTCCAGGCAGCCCTCCTTGCTGTTTGGGTCACCCCCACCAGCACCAACACCTTCCCTTGCCTTTCCCACCACTTTTCTTGTTGCCCCACTCCTCCAACCATCAAATCAGCCACCGTCCATTCTTCCAAATCCTTTTTTCTAACCTACCACGCTGTCTCCAACCCTTCCCCGACCCCGTACTACTTTATCGACGCCAACACTGCCCCAGGGTCCTCTCGTCCGGCCTTAGCCGGGTCTTAGTGTCACTGGATTGTTCTTTCCAGTTGTGTGAGATTGTAGCCCTTATTTCTACATTAATGAAAGATTGCTTTTGCGTTTTCGCTGATGGCTGAACTAGTTCCTGTATCAAACAATTATTTAAATAATACAATTATCTTGATAGGTAATATTTTTAAAAAATATATAACACTGAAGCCTAGACATGTAGAACAAATCATTTTTTTTTAGAATAAATAATTTTCTTTTAACATTGCATTATCACAATGGTAAAAGGCATGGTTGCGTTTTATTTGTTTTCTCTCCTGGTCTTTGTAGCATATGATAGCTCATATTCTAGATTAACAGTTTAGATTTCCTTGTCCACCTCGAGATACTTCCTTGAGAAATGTATACAGTTTGGCTTGCTGAAGATGGCTTAAAATAGTAGGGTTTTATGTGGTCATGCAATAAACTTTGTTTAGGGGATGCTTTCATATGAAGTAGGGACTTATGCTATGTTTATATTCAACATTCTCTGACTTTATGCTCCTATACGTATGAGTATTGCAACTAAAAGGAAGTATCGATAAAAGTATGGGATTGAAAGAATCATCTCAAGGTTAACATGTATCTCCTTTATCGATAAAAAAATTCCAGTGTGGCATTTATTTTTAGTGATTTATGAATTGCTATTTTAACAGTTCTTGATTTGCTTTGTTGCAGAAAAGATGAATTAAGCAGAGGATATTTTGCAGATCTTTCAGAAATCCAGAAAAATAGTGGAAAGGTGTGAGATTTTCTTATTATGGTATGATTTTCTTTGCCATTGCTTATCGAGAACGGTTTTTATTTCTCAAGTGAATATCTTGTTGATTGAATGATACGAACAAATGCAGATTGCTCCAGCAAATAAAACTCTTATTCCTTCGGTGGCAGCTGCTAAGTTTCCTGATATTATGGTACACCTTCCTGATGGTAACAGCATAAAGCTACCTTTATCTGAGCAGAATGTGAATAGCAACAGCACTGATGAGATCATTCCTACTGCCTCATTATTATGCCTTTCCTTTCGAGCAAGCTCCCAGGTCATTTTATCATTCTTTGAATTGTTATGCTATTGTTTTGGTGTAATCCCGTTAGAGATTTGTGGTATTCCTTTTTGAAAACGTTATGTTTATTTAAGCCATAGTTAACACATCATCGGCATCATCATCAGTCTTATCCTTGAAAGTTGCATTTTGCATTACTATATTAAAATAGCTACAAAGGGTACAAACTATGCTAGCATGCATTGGAAAAAAGACACAAAGTGCTCTCCAAGGAGATTCAAAAAGGAAGGATCTCAGTCAAAATCTTTCCACAAAAAAGAGCTATTCAAAGCAGGATGATTACAAAATGGGCTGCTTTTTTACTACGAGTAAAGAAGAAAAGAACCTGTCTAAAGGCAGCTAAGAAGGCAAGGTCCTTCTTTGTTTGGTTGTTGACTCCACTGCGTTGCCTCCATGCTTTGTCTGAAGCAGTTAATAACATTGATATTATCCCCTTTAATTAATACATACCATTGCACTCATACATCTAAGGTTCTAAAATTCTCTCAAGGGAGAGGATAACTTCCATTTCCACCAAGGAGGTCCCAATGTTGCATTTGCTTGCCGGCTGCAAGAATAAGTTCACAAATTTCATCCATACCGGATTGAGAGTTGTGGAAAGCAAATCTGACATCCATGAGTGGCCTTGGTGATCACGTTATGGTTTATTTAAACTGCTAGGAGTTTTACTTTTATTGTGAGCCTTACACATGTAGTTATTGACCTTGGACCATTACATCATGTTCTCGTTTATTGTTGACGAAATTTTCTATATTATACTGCCATCTATGAATGTCGTGATTGATTGAGTTTTCTTGAGTCACTCTTGTTTCTTTTACAGGAAAAATTATATATATTGATGTTTATTTGTAATTTTGCTTATTGATATAAGTAAAATACTGAGGATCCTTGAAACTATTCAAGTGTGTGTGGATGTATCCTGAAGTGATCCCTTTCTTTTTGAACAGAGGATGGCTGAATCATGGAGTGTGCCTTTTCTAGAATCCTTGGATACTTCAACTAAAATACAAGTTTATGAGGTATTAATAAATGTGTTTTGTACTTTGCCAACACCATATTGTTCTTCTAGCTTTGCATTATTATTCTTTTACTTTCGTTGAAGTTCAAATGAAGACAAAATAAAATATTGTTTGTTTAAAACTACCTGCTACTTATGGCATTCATTGTTAAAAATTATAATTAAAGAAATTTAACTCCTCAAATTTTGACGCATAATTGTTAAACTCAATATCTATTTTACAAGGAATGTCATGGCGGACAACGGACAAAGTATTGTTTAAGTTTGGTTCAAGGCTCATCACCACAATGAAAATCACTTAGCCATCATCTATCTCATAAAATTGATTGCACAGATGAGTTGGAAATGTCAAGGAAACGTAAAAAACATCTCTCTCTCTCATTTCATCACACGAGAAAATGGTAGAATTCATCCATGCACGAGGCATGGAAAAAAATTACAAATGGCAACCAAACTTTATTTTAATGTAAGAAATATAATATATTTAACTAAAATAGTGTTCAATATATTATGCAATTGGGTATAAAACTATTTTAGTTTATTTTCATAAAGAATTAAACCATATATCTCAATCATAAATATTAATATAAAATTCAAGTTTAAATAAGCTTCAAGTTAAGGATTCACTGAAAATTTAAATACATCATGATGATCACAATGAACTTATCCTCACTTTCATCACCTAATAATCATTATCTGAGTTTGTCTCATTGGCATCTTTCAAATCTTCTTTAATTTCTACATTTTTCTTCTTATTCTCCATATCAAATAATCATAGGTTCAATATAATTTAAAGTACGATAACAAATTATGATATAATAAAATAATCATATTTAAATTATCTCTCGACTTTTTCAAGGTGTTGTATCAACTATATTTGATCTAATGTTATAATATAGTATAATATAAACATATTTTTTACGTAACTTAATTAGGGCGCCACCTCATATACCTTGAATAAAGTCTCAAGATATATGCCTTAGACAAAAAAGGTATTAGCCTTACTGTTGAAGTCTCGAGATGTTTTTTGTGCATCTCAGTTTGAGAGCCATCTTAAGGCATGCACCTCAAAACTAAAATTGCATTCATAAGAGAATAACCCAATGATGCCCACCTTTAGTATTGAACAATTCTTTGCATGGATTCTGGAACAGGACATATTGATCTATGTGATAAGGTGTATGATGTGATGTCCCAAGAAGATAGAAAGAGAGAAATCCATGATTTTTGACAGTAGTTTGATAAAAAAAGTCAAATTAGATATATTGAAGTTTGGAATGCAACAACAACTTCCCAAAAGTCTTAATATATATGCTTCAGTTCTTGTATAATTTAAAGTTATGTATTACATTGGCTTTCCTACAACTAATTTTTTAATGGCTCATGTAGAAAACCTTTCCAGATTTAAGTACATCACTATCTTCTAATTTATATTTTACATATTTCCTATATATTTAAGCAACGTTCTTGTAAATGACATAATTTTTTATTAATTTCTTATGAATCCCTTCATTTAAATCATGCAATTCGTATGATATGAAGAAGGCAATGAAATTATTCAAATGACATTTTGTGTCCTAATGAATAATAATTATTATTTTTAACTTGGTTCTATATGAGAGATGATTAGAAGAATGGAAAATGGGCAAAACATATAAACTTGCAATGGCTTAATGTGTGAACAACATATCCAGAATAGATTTAAGTTTTAGGGGTTGATTTTTTTTACACTTACAGCTTTGAACTATCTTTAAAATTCATGTTTATTTTTGGTTTTCGTTATTAACAAATTTATTGAATTGTCGATGCAATTTTACTTTCGTTGCAATGCTTAATGAATTTCTTTGTGAATAAATCAAGATTAAAAAGCAAAATAGATTTTATTTTTGATTATGTTTTAGAAAGGCTTTGAAAGGGCAAGACTCACTATCCGGCCATTATTTTTTTCATCAAGGCTTAAATTTGTTTCTTGTGAGGTTTATGGCTCTTATTTGTTTAGGCATGCTTTTTGAAGCTTTTTTCCTTGAGATGTATTTAAAGTGAATGTCTATAACAACTAGCATTAAAAAATATTTTAAAGGAACAAATTATAAGATGGTTTGAACATTTAAGGTTTAGGTTGCTTTAGTTAGGTAGGGAGATGAACAATCGAGCCAACAAGAGTAGATCAAGCAAGTATTCTAGTGGAGATCACATATTGCGAGCTTGTTGAGCGGTGTTGAATGATGACATGTAAGCGTTTAATTTTTGTTTAGATTCTTTTACATTGAGTATTATTTCATTCTAATTGGATTTTTGTTCATTTATCTTAGTACTATCTTAAATTTTCTTCAAGTTTTTTTTTTAATTTTATTTTTACAGCTTTTTTTTTAATTTTATTTTCATCAAATTTTTTAATTTCTAAAATGTTAACTTTCTAAATTTTCTTTATAACCTTTTTTATTTTTTGCTTCATTTGAATGGTTTTTATTTTCTTTTAACTAATCTTTTTATTTTAACTATTTTAATATTTTCTTTTATTACATTTCCTCATTCTTTTTGATTAGTTTTATTCAATTTTTAATTTTTAAAATTTCTTATAGTGGCTATTGATGCTAAACGAAAGGAAGGATCTATTTCAAAAATAGGATTGGAAATTTAGATTGCTAGATGAATATATAAAAAATAATTACTATTATAAATGTCTGTGTGGTTAGATTTTCGATGTACATATTCAGTTCTCCGATTCTCTTTTTTGTAAGTGTACTGCAATAAGAATAAGGGAATCAAATAAAAAACTTTTTCTTATCACATAATAAATACTTCAAATAATTGTGTTCCTTGGATTTTTGTGCCACTAATTCCCATAAATATTGTACGATAAACTTTTTCTTTTTCTATTTTCCAAGTTTCTGCCTTTCAGTCGTTTTTAGCAGAGGACGAGGATGTCAGGCTCCAAGAAACCTGTGAATGAGGAGGCGTTGTTGAGGGCATTCGGGCTTCCAACCTCAAAGATTCGCCATTTGGGGGGTGAGAAAAAGAGAAAACCGGAGAGTTCTCGATCAACCTCGAAGAAGAAACCTGTAGAAGAGGGTCGACCGACCGAGAAGAGGCTGGAGAATGAAGGTCGACCATTTGGTGCCAAAGGGCCGACCGAAGGGATAGGTCCTTAGGGGTCTGAATTAGTGAAATAGATGGTGGCAAAGAAGCAGAGGGTAGAGGAGATTACGAAGACCTCTAACACAGTCGCTCCGAGACATGAGGAGCAGAACCGGAGTGTGCATCATCGATGCATTTGTTATGGCTCCTGATCCACTTGGTCAGCGACAGAGTGTCTATGCCAAGAGTAAGAGCGGGTTGAGGTGGCCACACAAATTCCGCTACCGGAAGGTTCCCTACCTCAGCCTTTGGCTGTCAAGGCTGTCCAAGACGATGCTACGCCGCTTGCTGGGGAGAGTCTCCGTACATCAAAGATGGAGAGAATGATTGGTAAATTGAATATTCTTCTTTGTTTGATTTATCCATCCATTCTAATGTTGCCTATTTTTATGCTGTAGATGAGACCTTGCAAATCATCGATTTCCTGCACGCAGAGGTCGGCTAACTTCCTATTGAACAACCTTTCGGTCTCTTGTGGTATGTGGTCCCTCTTCTGTCTCTTGTGGTCCTCCTTCTTCAATCCATTCTTCAATCCCACCGCCATCCGTGAATGAACTTTGTTCATTATTATGCGCATTTAGATATAGGAAGAGAGAGAAGTCATCATCATCTTCTCCATCGGATGCATCTTCCTTGCTTGCAGTTTGGGGGAACTCTTCTTCTTTTCAGAGTAAGAAGTATCCCAATGGGGTTCTTCGTCCCAAATAGGCTCATTTTCAAGGATGACGAAGATAAGCTCATCTTCTTGTTCTGAGGGTGTTGAGGTTTCCTTTCTAGTGGATGATGGGTGTAGGGATGGTTTAGCTGAATGATCGGCAAAAGAGAGACGGAGAGTACCATCAATCCTTTGGGATGTATGAAGTTTTTGTGGAACTTGAATTGTTTGTTGGGAGAAAGGTTTAAGGTTCCAGGTAAGGCCTTGAAGTTGATTGATGGTATGTCGATTTCCGGGAATTACTGTAATACCATGAGATGCCAGGTAATCTGCGATTCCTGATACGTTGTATCGGAATCTAGTATTGCTCGCGTTAGTGAGTCTTGAGACTAAGACTCTTGTGATTAATAGGTTTGATTCCCCTCCTTGCCATTCTTCGTAGTAACGAGTAAGGATGGCCAATTCTATATGGTTCATAAAATTGTGGATTGACATCATCATGTTTGGTGTAATGTACACCAATTGAATGCCGACAGATAAGTCAACCTCCATAGTTCCGACAATTGAAACATCGGACCTCCACCGTGTATCTCGCAGGACAATAAGGGCTGTTGTCTCTGCGTCTCTTCTGTGTAAGGCATGAACCCTTACCATTATAAGACCCAAGTGTATGTGCTCGAGTCCTTCCTGCAACAGTTGTTGGTACGACTGTTGTTGAATAAAAGGAAGGTTAACCTGCTCTCCATCCGTAGCAAGTATCATTTCTTCTGAGTAGTGCTGGTATACTTTGTGTTTAGTATTAGACCAACCGTCTTCATAGAGGGTCTCGACAAGCACTAAATTAGCTCTCCTGTGCTGCGAGATCCGGAGTTCTGATTCTGGGTCTATTCTTGACTCCAGAGTTCTTTTATGCGTATTACGCTTTTGAAGACGTTTTTGCAGTTCGTGAGCCAACCTAAATCTCATTCTGTACCCTCGAATTTGATCGTCAATGGTTGGCGTAAGTGCGGGTGTGATGTTAGAATTTCTGGTGGATTGGTTGCGGATAAGGGAAGTGGCACTCCTGGATGAGGTCATTTAGATAGTTTTTCGCTTTTCCTCCCGAAAGATTTATTTAGGATCTTTGAATACGAATAGTGGTCCTCCTGGCCTGGCGATCTTCAGGGTAGGTTGCTCCTTCTGATCTCCTAGCGATAGTGCTTTCAGTTGTTTTTGTAAGCCTGAGATGAAGGACTCAATAGATTCTACTTCAACCGGGGTTTTATTGGAAATTTGCTGTAGCTTATCTTCCATCGTCTTTAATTTGTCTGTGATTATTAGTAAAAAGTGTATAATAGTATTGTTTTGTTTGATTAAGCAAGGCAATGCTGAGGCTCCTTGCTTTGCTTTTGCAGGGTTAAGAAAATCAACAGGTGGTGGATCTAATGATTCTGTAGCCTTTAAAGCTGCCTTATAATCGGTACTGCCCGATGCGATGTTCCAATAGTTCATATGAAACTTTGAAGGGGTACGCTAAATAAAAAAAACTATCTCAGTATCACTTTTCAATAATCTGTGATGGTTTAACTCATATAATCTGCCTGCCCTCAATGACTAACTGATATATTTGAAATTATATTTCCTTATAGCAGACGTCTTGTATATCTATTACCTAAGATCACAGAATAATTAATATTTTTAAGTTTTGATTAAATGTAAGACATGTTCCTGGATGTAACCCAGTCAATTCCTTTTCAGCCCACAATTCCACAGTGCCCTTATCTCAGGGTCTCTTCGTGGTACTCAGGCTTACTAATTGAACTGATTGGACACAACATCCTGACTCATATTTAACCAGAACCTCAAAATAGAACTTATAACAGATCTACCGTAATAAACACAATCATATACCAGTAGCCTATGAATAGGAATCAGAGATTAGCGAAAATATGAACAAAATCAAGCACAGAGTCTACTCAGATCATCTGAGATAGTAAATGAAGTTTTAGCTAGACATAGTTCCCCAAATCTAGCTCTGATACCACATACTAACTTTCATATTAGGATCGTTGGCTTGGGGTCACAAAGAACTTTTGCCAATGTAAATTAAAACAGAAAGAAGTTGAAATAAAACAAGATATATTGATAACAAAAGAGAGAGATGCTTACAGAAGGAATCAACTCTAAAGAAGGAGTAGGCTTCAAGATTATTTCTTGTGTGACTTCTCCTTCAAAATGGACTCCTATTTATAGCACTTCATGACGGGGCTAAATCGTAATTTAATCCTTACAAAGATAAGATAAGTGACATGTGTCACGACATAAAAGAAAGTTGAGATTACATTGAGATAACACGAGATTTCCTAAAATAAGATAAGAAGATTTGGTCAAAGTGATGACAAAGTCTTAAGTCATGTCATAATTTCAGCTAGAATCCACTGAAAATTATTTTAACCATACATGATAAACTAACAGGGCCCACCATATGCTTCAAATGATAATTTCACTCCATTCTTTAGCGGATTTTGTGATTTTTGATATGATAACATCCAAATTTCCTTCATGTAGCTTAGACAGAGGCGCTATGTCATTCCACACATTGTCTCTAGTGGCTAAGCTTTTGCAATACTCTGTTTTATTCCTGAGGATCCTCCTTAGCACTTTTAATTTTTGAATTACTTTTGCGACTTGTTCTCCTTCGATCCGGCGAGCGTTGTGTCGTAGGTTGTCCCTTCTTTCCAAAGTGATGGGTGATTCGAGCGACTCCTATAAGATACTCCAGTGTTCATTGGCTGCATTTTCTGAGCTGACATTTTCTTCTCCTGGTGCGAGGAACTCAAAATGCTGCCGTCCAAAAGAGTTGTCGATAGGAACCCATTTCTGTCTTCTTGTACTTCTGGGATCCATTCTGCAAGAAATTTATTAATTTCTTTCTATTCTGGTTCAGAACCTGCACATAAAATAAATGTTAGCCTCGAAAGATTGTCGGCAAGGGCGTTGTTCTTTCCGTCAATATGTTCGAAATTGACGGTGATCCCCAAGCCGTTGATTAAGTCCGTGAATGCGAGCCATCATACCCTAGATGGCTTGTTATGGGCCATCTTATTGTAGAATGAGATGATAGCTTGACAATCGGTGCGTAATGTGATTTCGCTTTTGTCGAGATAGTGGATTTTTAAGGCACTCAGAGTTTCCATGCATGCATGAATTTCCTCATCGATTGTTGACTTTACGTTCGGGAACTTTCCACTTACGTAGGCACAGACCCGTTCGGAGCTTCTGGGATCTCCCTTTTTGTTCTTCCATTTGCAGATGCCACCCCACCCTTCCATACATCCGTCTGTTTTGAAAATTACGTAGGCCTTTTCTGGGGGCAGTTCGAGGTCTGGTAGGTTCTGGACTAAAACTTTGATCTTTCGTACAATTTCCCAGTCGTGGGCCTTCATTCTTTTGTCTCCGTGTGGTGACGTCTTTTGGTAGAGTGGTCCTAGCAGAACCCCTAGGTTAGGAATATAAGTTCTGGCATAGTTGAGAATTCCTAACCAGGAACGCAGCCCTTGCTTCTCCTTTAGTTTGTCATCAGGGAAGTCAGCGATCTTCTTGATGATGTGTGGTTGTAATTTTTATTTTTGAGTTACCGATCACAATACCCAAAAAATCACTCGTGAGACCCCCACTTTCATTTTTGTTGCCGATAAGACTAGCCCTTCTTGTTTCACAATTCTCAAGAACTGCTCCAAGTTCTCTTTGTGCTCATATTCATTGTCATTGAAAATGAGTATGTCGTCAATGTATACTGCAATAAATTTATAATACTTACTAAAATAGTTATCCATCTTCCTTTGAAAGATTGCTGGTGCGTTCTTTAACCCAAAAGGCATTACAAGCCATTCGTATAGGCTTGTTGGGATGACGAAAGCGGTCCATTCTATAGACTCCGGGTGCATGGCAACCTGATGGAAGCCACTTTTTAGATCAAATTTCGAATAGATTTTACTGGTATCTATTCGTTTGAGTAGTGTGCTGATCCCCGACAGACTGTACTGATCCTTATGCGTGTTGTTATTGAGGGATCGGTAGTTAAATACCATCCTCTCTTTTCCTTTCGTCTCTTTTCCTGTTACTGGATCAATAGTTGTTCCTGAATTTACCATTAGTGCCATTGTTCTATGGCGACTTTTGCTTGGCCTAATGACCTTCAGAGCAAGCAGGCTTTCTACATGTTTCCAGAATTGTTCCTGTATTAATGGAGTTACGTGCTTGAGAGGCTTACCTTGGATTGTGAGGTCAGGATTGATTATCTCAATCTTGCAAACGACTCCATTTCTGCTCCAGTGTTTTATAGGGTCTTCACCAATGTACCCCTGCTCTTGCAATCGTTGGAGTAGTGTTCTGAATTTCTTTAAGAAAGGTTTATCCTGGATCTTCTGTGTGAATATCCACTCCGGTTGAAGTTCAAGATAAAATTCGTAGCTGATCTCCATTTCTTGTAGTTGTTTGGCTGCTACTTCTACGTCTGATGTGGTCATGATCTGGGTGATCTCCTTGTAGAAGGTCACCGTATTTCTTTTTATGCGCATCCCTCCGTTCAGGCTTCGGATGAAGTTACATCCAACAGTATTTGGATGCCATCCTTGACATCCATATCTAGGAAGTAGATTAGAGGTATTTGAAAATTATGTTCGTTGTCATCGTTCCTGCCTTAATTTTTCAGTTTGCATTGGTTGTTGAGTTGACCCCGCTAAAAGAGACTTGGTAAGTCAGTTCTTCAATGGCTTCGGCGGGGACCTTCTTTGTGTTTGCACAACAAGAAGTTGCGCCAGTATCGACAATAGCCTTCAGGCCGAAGATCTCTATTCCCGGTATTTTGAATTCTACGATCAGGTTGAACAGTCGGCTGAGAATTCGTTTTGGTGTCGCATGCACCTGTTCTTTCGCGTATTCATTGAAGAATTTTGCCACAGTACTTCCTTCAAGTTCTTCTTCTTTTTCATTTATGCAGAGTCCTTTCATTCTGTCATGCTCGAGGAGCTCTTTTCCTTCTTCTAGTTTTTCTGCAATCATATCCTGCAATTTTTGCTGGAGCCTTTTATTTTCTTCCTTTAGGAAGCTTAAGTAATTTAGCAATTCCTGAATCAAAGTATCATTTGATTGGTAAGTTTGCAATACGATTTTCTTTTAAATGTTAATTGCCAGGTAAAATTTTGCACACATTGGGCAAGCTGTGAGTTTGCAAGTGATGCAATGTATCCTTATTTGAGAATTTGTGGTCATACGACAATAGGGACAATGTATGAACGGCCCCTGTATGGGCTTGTATTGTTCCCAGTTGTGAGGGCACTTACTTTGTTCTTCTGGTAAGCGGATGAAAGAGCGCCACCGGTAGTCTTCCTCTTTCATCATGAAGATGTAGTCTTCTGGAGGTAGGTCCTCCAGTGCATGTTTAACATGCGCGAGGGTATTCATACCTTCCCCTTCGGAGATGCTGCAAATGACGTCTGACGCTTCCTCGTCAAAGTCGACTGATAATACGTCGTAATCTTCAGGCAGGTCCAGATTGCTAAGGATGGCTGCTCGAGCCATATTTCCTCGTTTGCTTCTGCACTCTCTTGCAAAGTGTCATTCTTCCCCACAGATGTAGCAACGACACTTTGAAGTTCTTGGTTTGTTTTTGTTCTTTATGACACGGACATGCGTGTCATGCGGTTTCCCTTTGTAGTTTCTCGATTTACGCAAACCATATTTCTTATGGTTATTGTAGTATCCTGGGACAGGGATCTTTTTACAGATTGACAAATCTTTTATCCCCCTCCGGATTGCAGCCTTTTTGCATAGGTCGACGTGATATTGATATGTAAATCTAATTCTGGGCAGAACGCCTATGCTATTGAACGGGTGCTTGGCTTTGAAGGCGGCTTCGACTTCATTGCCAATGATTGGAGGCATTTTTCGGATAGTTCAGAATTTATGTACATTCTACCTGATTTTGCAGCAAGTACTTTGTAGTCGTTCATGTACTCGAACATATCCTTTATTTCGTGGCATGATAACCTTTCTAGATCCAGAAAAACCCTATTTTGTTCTTCCGTTGATTCTTGATACAGATCTTCGAGAAGTATAATGCGCCTTATCTGAGAGATGACATTTTGAGGGTCATCTGCTATGTTGACAAGGGCCTCATATTCATCTTCATACGCCATTCTCCATTGGATCCATATTTTCTTTTCTACTTCTCCAAGTAGATTCTCAATGAACATCACCTTTGCCTTATTATTTTGGAATTGTTTATCGTTTACTAGGTTTAAGGTGATGGATTCCCATCGTGAGATGACGTCGTCATAGAGCGAGAAGTCGTCTGGTAGTATCAGCAAGACTCCTTGTGAATTGTGGGCTGATGGGAGGGTCCACATGTTTTGTTGATAGCTTCTTCTGAAGTCCGAAGATCGACTTCTGAATTGGTGGAATGAATTAGATTGCACAAATGAATGTTCAGTTTGTGGTCGGACGGTGGCTGGAGGTTAAGAGACTGGTCCCATGACAGGTTCATTAGGGGGGAGGTAAGAGGAGGATACTGAGGCGTATAGGTTTTCAGCTTTGTCAGCAAGTTCTCGCAATTTCGGGTAATCTAAGTCAGCAAGCTGACTTTTGATGCTGGGTAATGCAATTTCATTTGTCAGGTAAATTGGCTTTTTGGGAGGTGGGGCTATGGGTTTAGAAAGACCTTTTTAGATATGTGGTGTTTCGGAAACGGGATTTGACTCTGGTTGTGGTGGAGTTGAATATAGGTTTACCTTTTCAGGGAGTTGTGGCCGATCATCTTCATCACCCCATCCTGTAGTGATGATTGGTGCATCATTCTTTATGATGGAATATTCAGCTAGATAATCATATCTTCCACTTGGATGTCCTAGTGGTCCTATTGTAGGATCACAATTCTGATATCGTTCCCATAAGGTTTGTTGATAGCTCTTCGAAACCTTCTTAGTATAGCTGTCATTTTCTTCCGTAGCTCTGTTGAACAATCTTTCGGTTTTAGGGTATATTGTATGTGGTCCCTCTTCTGTCTCTTGTCGTCCTCCTTCAATCCCTTCTTCAATCCCACCGCCTTCCGTGAATGAACTTTGTTCATTATTATGCGCATTTAGATATAGGAAGAGAGAGAAGTCCTCATCATCATCTTCTCCATCAGATGCATCTTCCTTCCTTGCAGTTTGGGGGAACTCTTCTTCTTTTTCTGAGTAAGAAGTATCCCAATGGGGTTCTTCGTCCCAAATAGGCTCATTTTCAAGGATGACGAAGATAAGCTCATCTTCTTATTCTGAGGGTGTTGAGGTTTCCTTTTTAGTGGATGATGGGTGTAGGGATGGTTTAGTTGAATAATCGACAAAAGAGAGACGGAGAGTACCATCAATCCTTTGGGATGTATGGAGTTTTTGTGGAACTTGAATTGTTTTTTGGGAGGAAGGTTTAAGGTTCCAGGTAAGGCCTTGAAGTTGATTGATGGTATGTCGATTTCCGGGAATTGCTGTAATACCATGAGATGCCAGGTAATCTACGATTCCTGATACGTTGTATCGGAATCCAGTATTGCTCGCGTTAGTGAGTCTTGAGACTAAGACTCTTGTGATTAATAGGTTTGATTCCCCTCCTTGCCATTCTTCGTAGCAATGAGTAAGGATGGCCAATTCTATATGGTTCATAAAATTTTGGATTGACATCATCATGTTTGGTGTAACGTACACCAACTGAGTGCCGGCGGATAAGTCAACCTCCATAGTTCCGATTATTGAAACATCGGACCTCCACCGTGTATCTCGCAGGACAATAAGGGCTGTTGTCTCTGCGTCTCTTCTGTGTAAGGCATGAACCCTTACCATTATAAGACCCAAGTGTATGTGCTCGAGTCCTTCCTGCAACAGTTGTTGGTATGACTGTTGTTTAATAAAAGGAAGGTTAACCTGCTCTCCATCCGTAGCAAGTATCATTTCTTCTGAGTAGTGTTGGTATACTTTGTGTTTAGTATTAGACCAGCCGTCTTCATAGAGGGTCTCAGCAAGCACTAAATTAGCTCTCCTTTGCTGTGAGATCCGGAGTTCTGATTCTGGGTCTATTCTTGACTCCAGAGTTCTTTTATGCGTATTACGCTTTTGAAGACGTTTTTACAGTTCATGAGCCAACCTAAATCTCATTCTGTACCCCCGAATTTGATCGTCATTGGTTGGCGTAGGTGCGGGTGTGATGCTAGAATTTCTGGTGGATTGGTTGCGGATAAGTGAAGTGGCACTCCTGGATGAGGAGGTCATCTAGATAGTTTTTCGCTTTTCCTCCCGAAAGATTTATTTAGGATCTTTAAATACGAATAGTGGTCCTCCCGGCCTGACGATTTTCAGGGTAGGTTGCTCCTTCTGATCTCCTAGCGATAGTGCTTTCAATTGCTTTTGTAAGCCTGAGATGGAGGACTCAATGGATTCTACTTCAACCGGGGCTTTATTGGAAATTTGCTGCAGCTTATCTTCCACCGTCTTTAATTTGTCTGCGATTGTTAGTAAAAGGTGTATAATAGTATTGTTTTGTTTGATTAAGCAAGGCAAGGCTGAGGTTCCTTGCTTTGCTTCTGCAGGGTTAAGGAAACCAACAGGTGTGGATCTAATGATTCTGTAGCCTTTAAAACTGCCTTATAATCGGTACTGCCCGATGCGATGTTCCAATCGTTCATATGAAACTTTGAAGGGGTACGCTAAATAAAAAGAACTATCTCAGGATCACTTTTCAACAATCTGTGATGGTTTAGCTCATATAATCTGACTGCCCTCAATGACTAACTGATATCTTTGAAATTATATTTCCTTATAGCAGACGTCTTGTATATCTATTACCTAAGATCACGGAATAAATAATATTTTTAAGTTTTGATTAAATGTAAGACAGGTTCCTGAATGTAACCCAGTCAATTCCTTTTCAGCCGTACAATTTCACAGTACCCTTATCTCAGGGTCTCTTCGTGGTACTCAGGCTTACTAACTGAACTGATTGGACACAGCATCCTGATTCATATTTAACTATAACCTCAAAATAAAACTTATAACAGATCTACAGTAATAAACACAATCATATACCAGTAGCCTATGAATAGGAATCAGGGATTAGCGAAAATATGAACAAAATCAAGCACAGAGTCTACTCAGATCATCTGAGATAGTAAATGGAATTTTAGCTAGACATAGTTCCCCAAATCTAGCTCTGATACCATATACTAACTTTCACATACCACATACCTGCCCCCTGCTGACACCGAGAGGGAGATAGATGGTTGGCGAGGACCTCATGAGTCGCTGGTCAGTCATTGGCAAATCGGTGGACTCCCGAGCAGTGGACCTTTAGAGAGAGACAACCATATCAGATATAAAGAAAGAATTGGTTGTCCTCGAATATGGCGACCCTCCGGACTGATATGGCAACCCTTCAGACCAATATGGAGACCCTCCGAAGCGAATTGAAGAAGTTCGGGTAGCTAGCTCGATCTCCCACGTCCGGGCAGAAGAAGAGAAGATAGAGAAATATAAATTTGGTGGGCGTGCGTTGTATGCATGTTTGTTGAGTTGCGGTCTACGTCTGCTCGAGGTGGCGAATGACCCAACTGTAAAATACTTTTTATCATAAATAAAATTTAATATTCGCCGAATTTCAAAATTTTCAATCAATGTGCATCTCGATTTTCGCGCCGATTTGATTTGTATTTTTGAATTCCGATGTACGAATTTGAGACGTTTCAAATTTCTCGTGTACTCTATATATACGATTGAGCAGAGAGTTAGTGAATACATGTCATTTTTCCCTTCTTCACTTTGGTCGGTTTCTTTCAGAGTTCCATGACTTCCAAGTACACCCCCAATTGTTCGGTTCTATAATGGCGACCGAGAGATCAAACTTGACAGCCTTTGATGTAGAATTATTAGATGACACTTCTGTCTACGACACAAGTGTTATTCTCAAACAGGTGAGGGCGGAGGTTTGGGTGATCGACTATCCGGGAGATCCGCCGCCGAGATTGCTTTCGGTGGGAACTCCGGCTTTCCCTTTGTGCAGAGCTCCAATTGATTTTCAAACTCTACTGAGTTGTCCCAGCTTGGGCTAAGCCAAACTCCATTGCGGCCGTTATGACTTGCATATTTTACATAAGTCGAATGGAGATTCCTTAGTCGCAGAAGCTGTTCTAACATATGTTCTCCTTAGAGTAGAGACGAACGAGTATGTGGTCTTCGGCTCGACCCGAAAGTTTCTTCTGATTGATTTAGAGAACTAGATGAATGATTGGAAGTTCAGATTCCTGAGGGTCGCGATCAGACCCACTGACTGCCCATATAAGAAGGGGCTTCTACCCCGACTCAAGGCGCTTGGATCGTCCATCCTGGGCAGGCAACTGTTGGTGGTTCGGTACACCGACCCCATGACCGTCAATTGGGTGCTGAACCTGAGAAAATATGGTCCCATGTTTCTCGAGTTGTGGGCCGCCTTTGATGAGGCAGAAGAGAAGAGGCATCTAGATAAGACTGCCCGACTTTCAAAGAATGAGCCAAGGAGAGAGACGGTGGCTCTCCTATGAGAGGGATGGATTAGGAAATAGAAGATGGTGATCCAATGGGAGGCACAATCCTAGGTTCGGATTTAAAAAATTTTTGATTCCAAAACTTCAATTGTTATTAAGAATAAGGTTACAAGAGAGTTAGTATTAATCGAACGAAAACTTGCCCTAGTGAATTTAGGTGATTCGCGGGGCCAGCGCCAAGAGGATCCGACTCCTTCCTTTCGATTAAGAACCACGAAATTCTCTTAGCGCCCTTCCACACAGGAGGTTTCCCGACCGTCGACTTCGGGTCACATTCCTCTTTTTGAGTGAGGTGAGGCAAGCTTGCAATCTCTTGCAATCTCCTTTAGTGCCGATTGGACTAGCTGAGGCAGAAGATTCGGAGGGAAGTCCGGACGAGGACCCTAAGTCAGCCGAAGAAGCTGAATGCAAGAGGAAGAGCAAGGCTGTACTTTTTGACTCTGATTCCTTTCTGCCTTTGCCTCCAGAGGATAAGATGGGTTGGGGGGGGGTAAGGACTGGTCGATTCCTTTACAGAGGAATAGACTGAAAGTTTTCATGAATTTAGATCCAAGCTTCGGATTAATAAATGTTGAGAGGGATTGGTTTCTACTGAACTTTGTCTCGACCGAGTATGCAACCACTATCACGGACATCTCATGGTCAGCGGCCTCGAGAAACACGAACAACCTCCGCTCCGTAGGGCTATGCCATTTAATCGACCAATTCCAAATGCTTGGGTATGTGTCAACACATCACATGACCTCGCTCTATTTGGCTATGACGGAAAGAGCCGCGAAGGCTGAGGCGAAAGCCAAAGAATATCGGGACCGGGCGGAGATGACAATAATGAGGGCTGTTAAAGCAGAGGCAGAACTGAAGGACGTGAAGGTAGAGTTGGAGATACGTCTGAGTGGGTATCTGCTATTTAGAAGGACAATGCTAATTTAACGGAGCAGATAGCCACTGTTAAGACAGTCGAGGAACTCCTTGATGCCCAAGTCAAGTACTTGGAGGAGGATCGGGAAATTAAAATTGACCATTTGCAAAAGTTGGGATGGTTGATCGTAAATACTCCTACATCGAGGAGCTTAAGAAGCTTTTCGACATCCCTTCTGCATCTGAACTTTGACCTGATGACCCTTAAGGCAATCTGAACTTATTTTCCTTTTTTTTACATTAATCAAAATGATATATATGATAGTTTTGTGCTTAATGACCAAATGAATGAAATACGGCTTTTCAGTATTGTTAGATTCAACCATGACTCTATCTGGCATACCATGATTAATCTGCAGTTTTTGCTCGACTCAAATCTTGTCTTTTGTTGCTTGTTAACTGAAGTTTGATTTTTGTTTCCTATGGGCGTGTCAGACATCATGATGTCACTTCTGGTCATTTAGGATATGACTGTTCGGGCATTATGCATGGAGCTAGTTTGGGTGTCACTCTTAGGCGGACTTAAGTTTTTCGTTTAATTGGGACCAATTTTTCGTTTGGTCTATCGACGCCTTTTAGGGGGTAGTCGATTGTAATTTTTATAGTGGTTTCATTGCTTACCTTCCTGGAGCTTTGTCACTCTTGAGCAAATAACCAACCTTGAAACTTGATTCAAGACTTTAGAAAATATTCAAGTCCGTGGATGTGTGATTGAGCGTGGAACGCTTCATGTGGTCATGTCTTTTATTGAGACATAGTGTCAGAACGCTTCTTTTAATCATCTTTTAATGCGATCGAGCATCGAAACGTTTCTTTTGATAGTCTTTTTTGGGTACTCTAGTTCTTCGAGTCTCATTTAGTTGTGAGGTCCATCGACCTTTCGGTCTCCTGAGATTTGTTTTAAATCTTGGGTTGTAAGAACACAATTAGTTTTTACGCAAGTGTACGACAATAAAGCAAAAGTTAATATGAAATAAATCTAAGTAGTAAAACTATTTTTCTCAAATATAGGTGCACTGTAGTTTTTTTTAAGGGAAGTGTTTTTTTAGATCGTCTCCACTCCAGGTTTGTTGAATCTTTTTCCAGTGTATGATTTTAGCTTGTAAGCTCCTGGCGTGACCCGTTGATTGATGATGAATGGACCTGTCCAAGTCTGATCAAGCTTGCTGACCGATTGTCCCTGTGCTCCTGGATCAATTTTATTCAAACCTAGATTGCCGGGTAAGAATGTTTTTTCTCGGACATTCTTGTTGTAATATCGAGCGGTTCTTTTTATCTCTTCTTGCCGGAGTGCTACGTTGGTCAAACTTCCTTTAGTTGATTGAGGGCAAGTGTCGTTCCTTTACTGTTTGCATCTTGCCAGTCAGTGAGATTCTCCTCGTCAAAGGGCGTTGCAGTGATGACTTTCTAACTATGAAGATTGTATTTGAACGACAACATTGCTTCCACTCCATGAGACAACATTTAAGGTGTTTGCCCGGTCGCGGATGATAGTGTGGTTCAGACGGCCCATAGGACGGATGGGAACAAGTTCGCCCATTTGTGCAGCCTCCTCTTATCCGCTCGTCCAAAGGTGATGCACGGACGCAAACTTTGGGTTGATTCATTGACTTTAATAAAAATCAACGAATTGAATCCCATTGTTCGCGATTAGTATTAATGCTAAGCCATATCGACGGATAATGGCAGTTCAAATAAAATTTCGGACGACTTCTGCAATAATTCAAGAGCTTTTGCTTCAATCCATTTGGAGAAATAATTCACAACAATCATGAGAAATTTTCGCTGCTCTTTTGAGCGAGGAAATGGACCAAGGACATCAAGCCCAAGATAGCGAAAGGCTGGGTGACCCACAATTTTATATTATGATATTTTTAATTTAATTGCAACGACGCCAAAAACTTGACCCCGCTATATTATATGTATAGAATTGTAATTGTTTATGTTGTGGATGCTACGTAAGATACGTATCGTATCGAAGTAATACGCGCTCTAGTGTAGTCTCATTATCGATCCCACAAGTGAAATAGAAAATTAAATAACAACTAATTTTAAAATAATAATAATAATAATTTTAAAATTATATACAAAAATTTGAATTCTAAATTTAAGCGCAATAAAGTAAACTAAGTATTTTAATTAGGTAACTTAACTAAGTAGAAAATTAATACGTATTGAAAGCTACGAGAAATTAAACTAATCTGCTAAATAAGTCTTAACTATTCGTAAAAAGTATCTTTCCCTCGTTTAGAAATTTAAGTGATTGATGAATTTAAATAGATAATTTTAAGCGTATCGTGACAATAGAAGCATTCCTATTCTTTACTCCTTTCGTACGAGTGTAAAGAATATCGACTAATCCTATGTTTGATTAGTGAATCTGCGCTAGTACTGGATGATACCGATCGCCACTTCGAGCTCCCACGTTCCCTCGCCCGAGGGCTAACATCTACACTTCAGCCTCTCAAACAATAGGACAGAATCGAATATTTTAGTCCGTCACACTAAAACGCTCAATTCTACGCCCAAGTGATATTATTTCCCTATTTATTCGCACCTTCCTTCCAAGCGCTTAATTCCCGAATATCCGATGTAATTTTTACTATAGCTGATATTCAACATATTTTAACAAATCAAATGGCCAGTTTGAAAGTAAATTAAGCTTTTAAGTAAAAATTATCACAATTTATTAATATATATAAAAGTACTTCGTTTTAAGTTCATCAAGTCACTTAATTTCATAACAAGTGAGTAAAACTAATAAACTACTCGTAATGCATACGAACTAAACTAAGCATGCGATTTCATTTAATGTTAAAAACAATAAATACAAATACTTATCTCGATTTATCCCTGCGTACTCTTCGTAGCCTTTTCGACTCTTCCTTCCAAGACAATGAAGACTCACTAAAAACTCACTAACTCACTAAAGACTCACTAATTACACTAATTAAGACTCTAAAGATCGCTCACACACATAAATAAAAGACTCTTAAGACACAATTCGACACACACTTCGAGGTCAATTTCGGCCTCTATATATAGAGAGTGAGCAAAGGACCAAGAGGTGTGTAAGCATCCCTTCAAAAGTGTCCATGTTCAATATATCCGCGCCATTCGAACTAGCTCGTCGCTGTCGACGAATCAACTACCTCGCCGTCGGCGAGGCTTCTGAAGGTCTTCGAACCGCCTATCTCATTGTCAGCTCGGCTCGTCGAGACAGGTTATAAATCCTTCGAATTTCTTCCTCGTACCCTCGCCGTCGGCGGGCTCGATCTCGCCGTCTGCGACTCAAGACAAATCGCATTATTTTCTTCCTTTTGCTCCAAATCCGCTCCTTTTTATGATTTTCGCTTTTATCACCTAAATTCTCCATTCCCGCAACAAAATAAAGAAAATACCTTTCTTTAAAGTCGCAATTTCATCAAAAATAAGTATTGAATTTCTTAATAAAATTTTCAGACGATCAAAATCCCCCAAACTTACTTATTACTCGTCTCTCGCAATTTTAAGCATTGCATAAAAATAATGAGTTTTATAATAAGATTTTTCAATTTAAATAAACTATGAATTAGATTAATTAATATCATAATAAAGTTAAATAAAAATAATTCATGTAATTTAATTAATCTTATGTAAATAAATTATTTAGCTTATCGTGCTTAAGATTTCATACTTACTATTCATTTCGTAACGACTATATTTAAAAGAATAACTACTTAAGATATTCATACGATAAGAAATTCAAGAAAACACTATTAGGTAAAATTCTAATCAATAAACATAAGTTCGGAAATATCTAAGTTTTTCCTTGTGTTAATTCAAATGGCTCAATTTTAATAAGCGCATCTCCTCAAACTTCTCCTCATTTTTTCTTTTTCTTTTCTTTTTCTAATTATGACTATCGTATCCTGAGAACTTCGTTAATAATTTTGAACTTCATTTTCATCTTCCTAAATTCGAAACTTAAATATTTCTTACTTTATATATACTTCATAGCTTTTACTTCATCGATTTTCAATCTTTTCTTTTTCACTCGAATACTTAAGAATTTTAATTTTAGAATATAGTTTTCCTTACTAAAAATAAGTTTACTATATTCGTATTCCCTTTAACCAAATATTTTATTCTATTTAATTAATTAAAACACTAGAAATATTTCATTTAACCTTTTATAATAATTAAATAAAATAATTCATATTAATTAAATTGATAAATTTGCTATAAAAATCATTTTATAATAATTTGAAAATAGAAATCGAGAACAAGTTAATAACTAAATTCGTATTTTACTCCCCCCAAACTTAAATTTTTATATCTACTCTAAATAATGAAAAAGTGAAAGTAAATAAATCATACCTTCAAGCTTTAGGTATTTCTTTTTCTTTCAAATTTTTTGCGCTTTTTCATTTTTCATCGAACCCGTACTCGTAAGTATTCTCCATATATATATAACAATTTAAAGAAAATGCAAGTGATAAAATCCGAGATAAGTATTAAATACAACAATTAAAATTAACTCTACACTACACATACGAATTACTAACATATTAAAAACATTGAACTAACAGATTAACAATTTTAAAAACTTAAAACAATACAAAATAAAATAAAAACATACTAAAGAAAACTAACATCCTATTTAACATAAAAACAAATGCAATTAACTAACACAAAAAACAATAACTAAACTATTATCACAATTCAAGCAAATTAATTTAACTAACATCCAATGTCTCACAACATAAAGTATCGAATTTTACAAACATATAAAAGCTTTCCAAAATAACTTAACATCAAACAAACAAAACAAATAAAGTCCTAATCTTCGACATCAAAGTCCCAAACTATATTATCATCCCCTCCTCGATCCGTAGCCGAGAAGACCGAGCAGGATGATACCGAGTATACCTCGGACACTTCTGGAAAGATGACATCTAAATCTCCACTCCCGTAATGACGTTCGCACTTCATGATATGCTATCTCGTACTCCGAATGTCTCGCTGCGTACTCACTATCATAATCATGTCTCCTCTCCGCATTATCAATCCTTTCGATCAAAATGATTAAATCTTCTCCCCATCGTCTCTCCCAACTCGCTCAAAACTCCTCCTATGCGAGGCCGCCTCATTCATCGATCTTTAGGGCAGGGGTGGTAGCTCGTGAGGTTCATGGCTAGCAGAGGGTATATCTCTACTTGACCGAGTGAAATAACTTCTCACTCCCGATCTCCACCCTTCACGAGACTCATATTTCTTAATATCGGCCGCCGCGAGTGGGTTCATGGGTTCTATCCACTCCTCATCATCCGCCGCCTCAACTCCGCAGAGTTGCGTATTGCATAAATCAACCTGAGATGTCCCAATCCCCTCCACTTTCATTTCCAGAGATGGCTAAGATATTTCTATGATGACACTTCCAATGTTTATACTTCTATTGTTCGAATACGTAAATTCGGAACCGCTTTCATCCTCGTTACCTCACTGCGGTGATATGTAGTAATAAAAGTAGAACAAATAAAATAAGTGCTACGCTTTAGAATTCGCATTTAACTTAGAAAGAGGAAAATTCACTCTTTCCCGCCGCTTTATCTTCCAAACTCCAGCTCCGTCAAGAAGAAAATTTATCACCTCTTCTAGAGGTTCCGCATAGTTCCAAATGTTTCGTACTCATTCTGACCGTCCCGAACTTCATAGGTGTTAATTCTAAGCACAACGAAGTCAACCATAAATCTACGTACCTTTACTCGGTACGTCCTCTACAAGCAATCAAGTTAGAATAAAATTCCTTTACTACTTCCACAAGACATTTATCGGTGATGTAGCGAGATTCTCCCAACCTCGTTCTTTAATGATCCGCTCAACTTCGCCTCCTGGATTCTTAAAAACTCGATTCACAATGCACTTTCTTGCTCGAATGTTTTGAAAATACCGATTTTGTGCTCGTGCATCGACAAATCGGTCAAGATCGTAATCTACTCGTCTTTTCCGTCGCTGAGCCATTTTTCGATCGATCTACGAAATTCACAAAAATCATCACTAAACTTCCTAATATTACTAAGGAGGCTTCCTACAACATCTAAGATCAAATTAAAACAAATTTTATGGATTTCTACCGAGTAATTCTTCCACATTTAGGATTTTTCAAAATTTTTCAATGTGGAGAAAATACATAGTGAAAATAAAAAATTTTTGCATATGAGTGAAATACTTACCAAGAGAAGATGAAATCCGTGTTTTTGAGTGATGAAATCGCCTCTAAATCCGAAATTTCGTGAGCCTTAGGTAGTTTTTGCGAAAATGAGAGGTCGGGGATGATGAATAGTGTTTTCGACTCCGTCAATTAAAGTGTTTTTCGCGACCTCGTCGTCGGCCGAGATTTTTCTGCCGTCGGCGAACTAATATTTTTCGGAACCAAAAACTCTCAGCCGAGAAATTTTTGTTCTAATCTTCATTGTCGACGAGATCGATCTCGTCGTCGGCGGATTTTTCTCGCCGTCGGCGAGATTCCAAAAATTTAATTTCCGAAATTCGTCACTCATTTTCGTCCTCGATTCGCTTTATATTATATTTCCGATCACATCATTTATTAATTTAATATAAGATTAATTACTTATACACAAACAAATTCACACAACACAACAAATTAACTTTAATATCGAAATCCATGAGATGTACAAACTAACATAATTTTAAACTCTATAATCAAACTTCAATTCTCCAATCCTTACTACTAATCAACATCGCAAACCAATCCACGACACACTAAATGCCGATACAAAACTACGACGCATATCTCAATTAAGTTCGAGATATTCAAATCATCACTCCACACATAATAAAATCTAAATCAAATCAAATAACATAAATACAAACATACTATGGAAATCTTTACTACTACTCTTCAATGTCGAATCTTCATCTTCTCCGATATTTCCGATATGACGACGACGCACAAATAAGTTATGAAAGGCCCGAAGGGAAACTCCAAAGCAGCATTCTTCAGCTGATCCAACCCTTCGTCTCGCAAATGAAGAAAGCTAGCTTCCAGTGTGTCCAAAATGATCAAAGTGTTCCTTCATCCTCCAATCAATGCGATCAAATAAATCGATATATCGTCGATCGAATCTCTCACTTTCTCAGCTTCTTTCTCCATTCCTTTAATTTTCTTCATAAGTAACTCCGTTTTATCCGAAATAGGCCTCGCTATAGGATTATTCCGTGAAGCTCTATCGTAGATAAATGTAATTTCATCATTATCGTCCAAAGTAGTGAACATATCTCGTAGGATCAAGCGGCTTCCAAGGTAATGGAACCTTTTCCCAAGCTTCATAAGAAACCCGGTACCGATCGCATAATGCAAAAATAAGTAGATGAGTGTCCTAAGTCCGTGAACCGACCCATGCACAATTAAACCCAATGCGTACTTAACAATTATTGATCCAACATCAATAGTAATCCATTTCGAATACAATAATTCAATATAACGCATTCCTTCGAAACCTCGTTTACCCTCATAGTAGGTAACAATTTAGATGAGATGAAAAAGTGCTAGCATTTCGAGACAGTGATTTAAAAGTGATGCAGAGAAACTAACATACCCGTCTTCACGCATTTCCCAATCTTCCTAGCTTCATCGCCGGATATCGAAATATCTCATTCATATTATATCGAGACGGCACAAAATTTGAATAATGACATACTGGGTGTTTTCTATGTAGAATAATTCATTTACTTCGATGGAGTAAACGTCACCCATCTTCCCTGACGTAGACATTCTCATCGTTGATCGCATGTAAGTTAGAGTAGAACTCTTTCACAACTCGGAATAACAACAAGAGACGTAGTGTAACAAAATACCTCCTGCAAGCAGCGCCGCGCGATCGTTTCTTCTATCTTCGTAGTGGAATTCTCTAATCCTCGATCGACAAATCCCCGTCTCGATAACTCTTTTCTGACCAAAACTTTGTCAAGATCCGCCGCGCTTCCGCACTCACAAATTTCCTCCGTTAAACACTCCGCATTAGAGGAATCTAAGAATTTGGAGGCCATTATGGTGAATGGAATGAATTCTAGTGAAGAAGGCGATTTAGAATGATTTAAGAATGAATTTTCACAAAGGAATCGGTGTCGAAACCGTCCAAATCGGCATTCAAATTATAAATAACTCATCTTTATAACTTCTCGCCGTCGGCGAGAAGTTCTCGCCGTCGGCGACTCGCTTATAAAACCGCTCTCATGTTCTCGCTCGTCTGGCGGACGTTTCGCCGTCGCCGAGCTCGATAAATAAACCGAATTTAATTTAGGTGCGAGCCTCGCCGTCGGCGAGTATCGACTCGCCGTCTGGCGAGATTCCAAAATAATGTCCAATTTCGCTCTAAATCGAATAATTTCTTTTCTCATCATAATGGTTCGAATATGCGATTATTCTTAATAATAATCGAGTAAGAAAGTTTCAATAATATGACTAACTATTAAGATACAATAAAAATAGATAACTAATATGGTCGTCTCCCATAAAGTCAGCTGTTTAACGTCGTCACCCGACCTAATTTCAATTATTAATCATGTCGACTAAGCATTAAAACCTCTTTATAATTAGTGTCTTATATCTTCGAAATATGGTTTTAATCTATGTCCATTAACTTTAAATTTATGTCCAAGCTTTGGATCTTCGATTTCTATAGTCTGTATTGAAAATATTTGAGTTATAGTGAAGGTCCTAACCATCGAGACTTCAATTTTCCAGTAAATAATTTCAATCTAAAGATTATATAAAGAAACTTCCTCGTCCTTGTTCAAAATTTCTCCGATTAATCTTCCGATCATGCCATAATTTCATCTTTTCTTTATAAATCCGATCATTATCATACGATTCATTTCTTAATTTTTCCAATTCATTTAATCTGCAGTAATCTTTTCTCACTAAACTTTCCTTCATATTATAATTAAATTCTTTAATCGCCCAATATGCTTTATGTTCTAATTCAACTCAGTAAGTGATATGTTTTTCCATATATAAGCTCGTAAGGAGTCATTCCAATCGAGTTTTATAAGCGAATCTATAAGCTCATAATGCAGATTGTCTAATCTAATGTACCAATCTAACCTATTCGGCTTACGTATTTTTCTAAAATACGTTTAATCTCACGATTAGATACTTCACTTAATCCGCTAGTTCGTATGATGATAAGCAATGGATATCTTATGAGTAATATCGTATTTTTCTACTAGTTTCGTGAACGTATTTATTTCTAAAATGAGTTCCTCCGTCAACGATAATCACTCTCGCATTCCAAATCTAGAGAAAATATTTTTCATCGTAAATTTCGAAACACTCTTAAGATCACACCTCAGTAAAGCTTAGTGCCTCAATTCATTTGGAAACATAATCAACAACTTACTAATATATATGAGTTTCCAAACGAAGGAATAAAAGCGTCCCATAAAATCTAATCCCCAAACATCAAAAATTTCAACTTCTAATATAAAATTCGTAGGCATTTCGTTTCTTCTAGATATATTTCCTACTCTTCGACATTTATCGCAAGTTTTAATATATCCGTATACATCTCTAAATAGAGTAGAGCAAGTAAAATCCAGTATCGTAGAATCTTATAGCTAGCTTTATCGATCCCAAATGTCCTCCAAAATCGAATCACGACATTTTTGAATAATCGATTCAGCTTTCTTCATAAGGTACACATCGTCTAATAATTAAATCCTTACATCGTTTATATAAATATGCGTTCATCCTAAAAATAAGTTTTCGTATCATGGATGAATTTTTTCTCGTTTTCGAAAGCTAAGATAAGTAGTAAAATATTACTAACTATATAGCTTTACTATATCAAGATACCATCAGTATTTTCCACTCTTCGATATTATATAATTGTTCATCGTAAAATCGTCTATAATTTCATTTTCAATATCGTATAATTTATGATTTTCTAATCTCGATAAATGATCCGCAATTCGATTATCGCTCCTTTCTTATTAACGATCTCAAAATCGAATTCTCGCATTAATAAGCATCCATCTAATTAATCTTGCTCGAATCTTTCTTTTGCATTAAATATTCGATAACAGAACGATCAAGTACGCACGATACATTTTGTTCCAATCGTATAAGCGTCTAAATTTATTAAAACCATATACTACCGCTAATAATTCTCTTTCAGAATCGTATAATTTATTTCAAAGATCATTTAGAGTTTTACTAAAGATAAGATATAACTTTAAAAATCTTTTCATATCTTCGCCAAGAATCGCTCTTACAAAGATAATCACTATGCATCACACATAAGCTCAAATTGTTTCTCCTAGCTAGTGAAACTATTATAAATGCCGTAATTAATTTTTCTTTTAAGAGTTCAAAAGCATTCAGCATTCGATCAGAAATTCAAATTTCTCATCCTTTTCGGAAGTTTGCATAAAGTGTTCAGTAATTTTTAAAAATCTTTTATATAGCGTTCGTAGAATCCAAAGATGTCCAAGAAAACTTCTTACCCCTTTTACCGTAATTGGAAGTAGAATTTAACTATAACTCGAATTTTTGCAGTGTCCACTTCTATGCCTTTTTCCGAAATTTTATGCCCTAATACAATGCCGCCCGCAACCATAAATCGACATTTCTCCCAATTTAACTAAATTTGTTTTCTCACATATTTCTAATACTTTTTCAAGCATGAGTTAAGCATGTGTCAAATGATGTTCCAAATACGTAGAAATCATCCATAAATACTTCTATTCCATCGTCAATTAACTTACTAAATATGACATCATACATCTCTCGAATGTTACTTGTGCATTACATAATCCAAAAGCGCATTCTTCGAAAAGCGAAAGTTCCATAAGGACTAAGTAAACGTAGTTTTCTCTCGATCCTCGTGAGCAATTAGTATTCGATGATAACCTATGTATCCATCTGAAAACAAAAATACTTATGTTCGGCTAATCTATCTAACATCCTGGCCTGAAATTGAGAAAGGAAGCTGATCTTTCCCGCATGCAGTATTTAATTTCCTATAATCAATACATATACGCTAACCAAGCAATCTCGTCTTATAGTGAATAAGATCGTTATTTTCATCGGTAGCGACTGGTCACTCCTCCCTTCTTAGAACACAAGTGAATCGGCTTACCCAAGCATCGTCGTAAATAGTGATATATAATACCATTATCTAACTATTTTAAATTTCTTTCTTAACTACTTCTTTCATTATCTGGTTTAATCTCCTTCGGGATCCGCTTTAGTGTTTATGATCATCATCTAAAATAATTCTATGCATACGTATTAAGGACTAATTCCTTTAATATCTCGCTAAAGTCCAACCAAAAGTTTTCTTATATTTTTTTAAAGTTTCTAAAAGTTTTTGTTTCGAGATTCGTTTAATGCAGTATGAAATAATAACTCAGTAAAGTCGAAGAATTACCTAAATAAGCATATTTCAAATGATCGTGTAATATTTTTAGCTCAAGTTCAGGAGGTTTAATAATCGACTGGAACTATATTCTCGTCGTTGTTTTCGTATTATCCAAAAATTCAAATCTTTCCCGAATATAATCTAGCTTCTTCAATTAATTCAAGTGTTTTCTTTTTCTAATTTATCTTCGTAATATTCCTTAAAATGTTCATTGTAAATGTTCAAGTATTTCCATTCGAAATCATTCATCATCTTTTTCTAAATAGTAGATATTTCATTGATTTCGCAATATTAAATGTAAATTTTTGGTCATTTACTCTCATAGTTAATTCTCCTTTCGAATATCAATCATGCTTTTCCAAGATAGCTTAAAATGGTCTTCCTAAAATGATAGGAATTTCTTTATCTTCCTCCATATCTAAAACAATAAAATCTACTCTGGAAGATAAATTTATCCACTTTTACTAACACATCTTCAATAACTCCCTTGTGATAGTGAACCGAACGATCAACTAATCGAAGAGTTATCGAAGTAGTGTAATTTTTCCTAATCCTAATCTCTTAAAAATCGATAGAGCATTAGATTGATGTTGCTTCCTAAGTCACACAAAGCTTTTCCATAAAATTTTTCTCCTATACATAGCAGGTATAGTGAAACTACTGTGATTTTTCAATTTTTCAGTAGTCTTCTTCGAATAATAACGACTACACTCTTCACTAAGTACGACCGTTTCATTATCGCTGAATTTTCTTTTCTTATTTAGAATATCTTTCATAAATTTTACATAATTTAGCATCCGATCTAAAGTCTTCGATAAAAGGTATATTGATTGTTAATTTCTTTAATATTTCAAGGAATTTAAGAAATTGTTTATTTTTTTATGTTGAGCTATTGCTGAGAAATGATGGTGAAGTTTTTCAATAGAATTTTCATAGGTATTAAAGGATGTTCTAAGTTTGAATCTCGTTAAGTGTTTCCTTTCAATTTCCACTTCCTTTTTGCTTTCAAGTTCTTTTTAATTTGAGGTTCTAATTCTTTTCCACTCTTAATTGTATTGCTTTAATTTGTTCTTTTCTCGATCTTTGTGATTTATTTCCACATTACTGTGAAAAGTCTGCGTATTCTATTATTTAGCATGCAAGAAGTAATATGTCCAAGTTGAGTTTCGATATTTTTAATAGATGTTCTTGAATTCGTAATCGATTTCTGAATTTGTAATTGATTTCTGATTTCAGTAATTGATGACCCATATTCAAAATTAATTCATCCATGATAATTTCTTATCTTTGAATTGAGGTTATTGTTATTAAATCCGAGTGGGTAATTAGTGTTTATAGTTCGGATTTGCTGATTAGGTTGATTCATCCATTTGTTGATTAGATGTGTTATTCCAATTAAAATTTGGATGAGCTTTTCCAACTGTGATTATAATAGTTTGAATAAGCGGTTATTAGTTCTATTATTAATAAGCATTTAAAGTTTCATAATTAGATTGAGATTCTATGATTTGTTCAGATGAGTTTTCTTCTAAAGAGAGAGTAGTTCATTCCAAAATGATCTAATTTCTAGATATAGCGAACAATTTGAGAAGCTAACATAGATATCGCATCGTTTTCATGAATGCTTGGCTATCTTTTTCGGATTTACTCTATCGATAGGTCATTGAAAATTATTTGTTGCCATTTCTTCGATTAGTGCATAGAGCTTCATCAAATGGTTTAGACATTAATGAATCCTCCAAGAAGAAGATCGATGATTGATCTTAAAGATCCTACTAATCCATTATAAAAGCGTTTCAATAATTACCAATCTGTAGCAATGCATGTATGCGGCATTTCCTAGAAGCTCTTTAAATCTCTCCTAAGCTTCATATATTGATTCTCCATCTAATCGACAAAAAGAAGATATATCATTTCTAAACTTAAATAGCTTTAGATTAGTGAAAATATTTGGATAAAATTTTCGTGATAATTCTCCCAAGCTTTAATAGATCTAAAGTGCTAACGAATTCAACTACATTTTAGCCTTTATCCCTTAATGAAAAAGGAAAAGTTCAAGTCTTTATAAAGATCGTCGATACTCTCGATATTTAAAAGAAGACAAAGCTTCTAAAACTAAGAAGATGTAAGTCAGATCTTCATGAGTGAACCACTAAATCGATTGTTTGCACTATCTTGGATAATCGTGCGTTTAAGTTCAAATGAACTAAGCAATCACATCGTGTTTTGAATAGTTAAACGAATTTCATCCGATGTAGGTCAGCATAATCTCTTAATTGGCTTTGTTGGTTCATATTTTGAATTTCGTGAATATTCGCTATTTCGTGTTAAATTTATAATTTGTTTCTTTTGTTTTCTAATTCTTTTAATCGTGCGCTACTAATTCGAATCGTAAGTTATTAAATTTTCGTTTCCAAATTTGCGCATACAATTTTAGAATAGATATTAATTTATTTATTATGATTATTTTAAAATAAATCGCTACTTTCAAGAAATTTTTCTTACTTTCCACAACTGCGCCTAAAAACTCGACCCACAATTTTATATTACGATATTTTTAATTTAATCGCAACGACGCCAAAAACTCGACCCCGCTATATTATATGTATAGAATCGTAATCGTTTATGTCGTGGATGCTACGTAAGTATACGTATCGTATCGATAATACATGCGCTCTAGTGAGTCCTTGTTATCGATCCCACAGTGAAATATAAAATTAAATAACGACTAATTTTAAAATAATAATAATAATAATTTTAAAATTATATACAAAAATTTGAATTCTAAATTTAAGCGTAATAAAGTAAACTAAGTATTTTAATTGAGTAACTTAACTAAGTAGAAAATTAATACGTATCGAAAGTACAAGAAATTAAACTAATCGCTAAATAAGTTTTAACTATTCGTAAAAAGTATCTTTCCCTCGTTTTTAAATTTAAGCTGATCGACGAATTTAAATAGATAATTTTAGCGTATCATGACAACAGAAAGATTCCTATTCTTTACCCTTCTAATCTAAGTGTAGAGAATATCGACTAATCCTACGTTTGATTAATGAATCCGCGGCCTACGTGAGGATACCGATCGCCACTTCGTAGCTCCCACGTTCCCTCGCTCGAGGCTAACATCTACACTTCACCTTCAAACAATAGGACTGAATCGAATATTTTAGCCGTCACACTAAAACGCTCAATTCTACGCCCAGTGATATTATTTCCTATTTATTCGCACCTTCCTTCCAAGCGTTTAATTCTCGAATATCCGATGTAATTTTTATTATAATCGATATTCAACATATTTTAACAAATCAAATGACTCACTTGAAAGAAATTAAGTTTTAAGTAAAAATTATCACAATTTATTAATATATATAAAAGCATTTCGTTTTAAGCTTCATCGTTCACTTAATTTCATAATAAGTGAGAAAGACTAATAAACTACTCGTAACGCATGTGAACTAAACTAAGCATTGATTTCATTTAAAGCTAAAAACAATAAATACAAATACTTATCTCGATTTATCCCTGTCAGTACTCATCGCAGCCTCTTCTGACTCTTCCTTCCAAGATCAAAGCAAGACTCACTAAAAACTCACTAACTCACTAAAGACTCACTAATTACACTAATTAAGACTCTAAAGATCGCTCACACACATAAATAAAAGACTCTTAAGACACAATTGACACACACTTCGAGGTCGACTTCGGCTCTATATATGTAGAGTGAGCAAAGGACCAAGAGTGCATGTAAGATCCCTTCAAAAGTCGTCCAGCGTTCAACGTATTCATGCGCCATTTGAACTCAGCTCGTCGTCGATGACGAACTACCTCATCGTCTGGCGAGGCTTCTATAAGGTCTTCGAACCGCCCTATCTCATTGCTTGGCGGTTTCGGCTCATTGTCAGAGAGATGCAGTAGAATCCTTCGGATTTTCTTCTCAGTACTCTCGCCGTCGGCGGCTCGATCTCGCTGTCGGCGACTCAAGATAAATCGTTGAAGTCGGCGATTGAACCATCTCACTGTTTGGCGAGGCTTCAGGAGTGTCTTCGAACTGCCTTATCTCGTTGTCGGCGTGGCTCTGGCTCATTGATTGGCCGAGATATGAGAATCCTTCGGATTCTTCTTCTCGTATCTCGCCGTCGGCGGGCTCGATCTCGCCATGGCGACTCAAGACAAATCGCATTATTTTCTTCCTTTTGCTCCAAAGCCGCTCTTTTTATGATTTTTGCTTTATCACCTAAATTCTCCATTCCAAAGAATAAAATAAAGAAAATACCTTTCTTTAAAGTGCAATTTCATCAAAAATAGGTATGAATTTCTTAATAAATTTTTCAGTGATCACTGGGGACTAATTTTTATTGCAACTTTTGAGCCGGTTAGTGCTAAATGAAGCATAGAGAGAGGGAGAATACATAATAGAGATAGTTAGTGAAGGAGAGAGTGGGGGAAGGAGGAAGTGGGCAAAAAGAGGAGAGAGAGTGAGCCTTGCCTCTGAACTTGATGTTCCAAAGTTTTGCCACCGGAATGGCTGCCACATTCGCCATAATTCACCACTCGGAGGATTTCTTCCGCCTTGTTTTCTTTCACGCACATCAGAAGTAGTGAAATGATTGACCTTCAGAAAAATTCATCTTCGATAATGAGATATTGCGTGGCCTTGAATTTGAACCTCCTAGGGTCCGTTACTTCTTCGAGGATCTTCTCGATTTTTGAGTAGTGGATGTAGAGATCCACCCAACTCTTTGCACTTTAGGTTTCCACTTTCGTTGTTTCGACCTCCTCTATGGTTGGTCGAAAGAGCCTTCGTGGTAAAAGTTAATATGAAATAAATCTATGAGCATGAAGTAGTAAAACTATTTTTCTCAAATATAGGTGCAATGTAGATTTTTTAAGGGAAGTGTTTTTTAGATCGTCTCTATTTCAGGTTTGGTGAATCATTTCCAGTGTATGATTTTAGCTTGTAAGCTCATGGCGTGACCCGTTGATTGATGATGAACGGAGCTGTCCATGTCTGATCAAGCTTGCCGACCGATTGTCCTTGTGCAGCTGGATCAATTTTATTCAAACTTAGATTGCCGGGTGAGAATGATTTTTCTTGGACATTCTTGTTGTAATATCGAGCGGTTCTCTTTATCTCTTCTTGCCGGAGTGCTACGTTGGTTCAAACTTCCTTTAGTAGATCGAGGGCAAGTGTTGTTCCTTTACTGTTTTGCATCTTGCTAGTCAGTGAGATTCTCCTCGTCAAAGGACGTTGCAGTGATGACTCTCTGACTATGAAGATTGTATTTGAACGACAACATTGCTTCCACTCCATACGACAACATGTAAGGTGTTTGCCCGGTCGCGGATGATAGTGTGGTTCAGATGACCTATAAGACGAATGGGAACAAGTCTGCCCAATTTTGCAGCCTCCTCTTATCCCCCCGTCCAAAGGTGATGCACGGACGCAAACTTTGGGTTAATTCATTGACTTTAATAAAAATCTCTTACACCTTATGCAACAAATTGAATCCCTTTGTCGGTGATTAGTATTAATGCTAAGCCATATCGATGGATAATGACTGTTCAAATAAAATTTTGGATGACTTCTGCAGTAATTCAAGTAAGAACTTTTACTTTAATTCATTTGGAGAATTAATCCATGACAATCACGATAAATTTTCGCTGCTCTTTTGAGCTAGGAAATGGACCAAGGCATCAAGCCCAAGATAGCGAAAGGCCGGGGACTAATTGTCATTGCAACTTTTGAGCCGGTTAGTGCTATAATGAAGCATATTTTTGGCATTGTTCACATCTTCTTGAGCATTCTTCGCTGTCCTTCAGGAGGGTCGGCCAGAAGTAGCCTTACCTCTGAACTTGATGTTCCAAAGTTTTGCCACCGGAATGGCTGCGACATTCGCCAGAATTCAGCACAAAGAGGATTTCTTCCGCCTTGTTTTCTTTCACGCATATCAGGAGTAGTTAAATGATTGACCTTCAGAAAAGTTCATCTTCGATAATGAGATATTGCGCAGCTTTGAATTTGAATCTCCTAGGGTCCGTTACTTCTTCGAGGATCTTCTCGATTTTTGAGTAGTGGATGTAGAGATCCACCCAACTCTTTGCACTTTAGGTTTCCACTTTCGTTGTTTCTACCTCCTCTATGGTTGGTCGAAAGAGCCTTCGTGGTGCCTTTTCCCTAAAGCATATAATCTTTGATAGAAGATCAGTCACCAGGTTTTCCTCCCGTTCAACCAATGTGTTTGATCCGAACGTTCGCAAACTTCCCTATCTCCTTTTTTATTTTGTTCAAGTTTTTGATCATCATTTTGTCTCATGCTTCAAATTCTCCATTGATTTGATTCACTATCAACTGGGAATCCGACTTTACTAATAAATGTCGACGCCCATTTCCAGTGTTAACCGTTGTCCGGCTATTAATGTTTCATATTTAGCCTGATTATTTGTAACCTCCTCACTCGAGGGTGACTGAGTGATAGAGATGCTCTCCAGTCGAACTGGTCAGGGCCATCCCGATTCTTGCATTCGTCTGGTTGGAGGCTCCATCAACGTGCAGATTCTAGGCTTGATTGCCAATTTCAGCTCCTTCGCTTAGTTTACCATGTTCAGAGAAGTGGGCCCGGAAGTCAGCCACAGCTTGAGCCTTAATCGTGGTCCAAGGAATATAACTCATGTCCTACTTTTGAGTTCCACGATCGAAATTAGGATTCAACTAGAGTGTGCATTTGATTGAGTGTGTTTGAAAATACGTTCGGAGTCTGGGAGCAGAGACAATTAAAACAAATGTTAGCTTTTTCATAATTGAGTACTTGACATCAGCTCCCCTGAGGACCAGACTGGTGTAATAGACAGGGAATTGCTTTCCAAGCGTTTCTCGAACTAAAGGTCGAACTGATGGCTTTCGGGCCAACACCCAGATATAGAGAAAGTTCTTCCTTCGACTTTGAGCTTTGCTACAACGGAGGAGATAATAGTGACAGCTTCAAACTTTGAAAAGTTTGTTCACATTTGGTCGATCACTCAATTTTTTTGCCTTAGTAGTTTGAAGGAGGCACATTTGTCGCTGGCTATGAAGATGAACCTTCTAAGTGCTGCTATTTGACTGGTCAACTTCTACACTTTCTTAGCATTCTAAGGAGATGACATATCTTGGAGTGTCCTTATTTTCTCCGGATTGGCTTTTATACCCTCAAGCTTCAGAAGGCATCCCAGAAACTTTCCGGTTAATGCTCTAAACGTGTATTTTAATTGATTTAATTTCATATTATATTTTTTGAGAGTCTGAAAGGTTTCTTTTAAGTCATTGATATGTTATTCGACCGACCTACTCTTAACTAGAACATTAACATAGACTTCAATATATTTTTATTTTTGCTCGGAAAATATTACATCCATAAGATGCTGATAAGCAGCCCCAGATTTTTCAGCCTAAAGAGCATTACAATGTAGCAATACAATCTTTCGCTCACAATAAAAATGGACTTCTCTGCATCGGCAGGGTGCATCTTGATTTGGTGGTAGCCAGAGAAAGCGTCCAGGAAACTCGTAACTGAATGTTCGAGTACAGAATCCACCAGTGCGTTAATCCTTGGTAGGGGTAACCATCCTTGGGGGAAGCTGAGTTCAGATCTGTGAAGACCTCGCACAATCTCCACTTGCCATTAGATTTCTCTAGCATGACTATATCAGATATCCTGGAGGGATATTGTACCTGCTGGATATAACTCGCCTCCTTGAGCTTCTTTACCTTCCAGCAAATCAGCCTGGCTAAGGTCATGGTTGCAGAACAAACTTTTTGTTTCATGGGACGCGCGACTAAGCTCTCATTGAGATGATGAAATGTCACATATATGGGGATGCCTGACATCTCAACAGTTGGCTAGTTGAAGACGTCACTGTGCTCTTGGAAAGTCCAGATCAGTGAATCCTTGTGCCCTACATCAAAAGTGTAACTGATTAGAAAAACTTTACCCGGCTCATTGAGGTTGGCGGGGATCTCGTTGGTAGTTACATTAGTTTTAAGGTCCCCTTCCCGCTAGTGCTGGATGTCCAATGCTTCTTGCTCCGCGCTACCTGCCAATCGGAGGTAGCACTTTCGAGACCGCTCTAGGTTTCCATGCATGATCATGATTTCCCCGTCACATGAAAATCTCATCGTCACATAGTATGTAGATACCACTGCTCGGAAATTGTTAAACAGTGGGTGACCGAAGATCGCGTTGTTTGTTGGTGGAGCATCTACCACCAACAAATTCTCTATATTAATGAAGTGGTTGCTATCCTTTCCCCGGGAGCTTAACAATCCAATTATACCATGAGCCTCCTTTCTTTCAGTTGAAAACTCGTACAGTAGGCCAGTCGATGCAATAGGTGATTGGTTGATAGGTTAATTTTGTCGAAAACAGACCTGTAGAGTATGTTCTTCGAATTATCTGTATCAACCAATATGCTTCCTACCTGATAGTTGTTAATATTGTTGTAAGGATGATGGAATCTTTATATGGATTCTTGGGCGGGGCAGGGCGGGGCGGGGCGGGGCGGGGCGGCGCGCTTGGGGGGGGGGGTGAGCTGGCATCAGTAAAGATGATCTAGAGATGTGGCTTCCGCCTTGCAGTAGATGCAACAATATAGTATTCCCCCGATCGGAGCCTCTTTCGGTCAGCTCTTTTGACCGAGTCTCCCCACAGCATTGTTGACACTATCCTCACAATGTGGATAGAGTTTGCTTGGACAGGCCCATCCGAGTCATCCTTTGCATCAGTAAAGATGATCTAGAGACGAGGCTTCCGCCTTGCAGTAGATGCAACAATATAGTATTCCCCCGATCGGAGCCTCTTTCGGTCAGCTCTTTTGACCGAGTCTCCCCACAGCATTGTTGACACTAACCTCGCAATGTTGATAAAGTTTGCTTGGACAGGCCCATCCGAGTCATCCTTTGCTGGAGCCTTCCCTTGCTGCTGAGTGCGTACTCCGGGGGACCACAAATTCTTTGAGCTTCCTGACCCGAATCAGTTCTTTCACTAGGTTCTGGAGGTGTCTGCATTTCTCTGTGCCATGATCATAGTTGTTATGCTACTTGCAAAACTTTATAGTGTTTCAGAGGAAGGCCCTGGTTTTCATTGGCGGAGCCTTCCAAAAGATTTTTGTCCTGAATAGCTTCTACTAGTTTTGTCATCAAAACTCATAGCTGCGTGGGTGTGTGCTCCGGGGGCCACAAATTCTTTGAGCTTCCTGACCCAAATCAGTTCTTTCACTAGGCTCCGGAGGCGTCTGCATTTCTCAGTGTCATGATCATAGTTCTTATGCTACTTGCAAAACTTTATAGTGTTTCAGAGGAAGACCTTGGTTTTCATTGGCGGAGCCTTCCAAAAGATTTTTTTCCTGAATAGCTTCCACTAGTTTTGTCATCAAAACCCATAGCTGCGTGGGTCTCAGAGTTCCCTGATCACTAGCTAAACAATCATTCGATCTGCTGCACCATTGTGGATTTTGGTCAGGCTCCCTATTTTTGCGGGATGACCGACCTCTTTCACGCTTAGGGTGAGGGCCATCCTTCTCTCTCAACCCATCATCCCACGAGCCTTATATGCATGATCGATGGTTGTACTTCTTGCCTTTTGAGACAGGTGGGTTTACATACTCCTCCGCTTCAATGTGGTCGTTGGCCAACTCAAAGAGTTCAACCAAGGTGTCGTGTTTTCGTAAAACCAGGAAGTACTTAAATTGCACGCTCCTTAGCCCTTGCTCTAGGACGACCTTTGCAATCTTCGCTCCATATTCCGTACTTCTAGCATCTCTTTTTGGAATCATGTAACTTACGCCTACAGGTTCTCGTTCAGCTCCTGTTTGATGTGCCACTAGGATTATGAATCAATGCGGGGCTTTTAGGCGCTAGCAAACTACGTCGTAAATAACTTCTTAAACTCTCTGAAGTAAGTAATAATTTTGATGGAGAGTCAGTTGAACCACCTAAGTGCTGAATCTCTCAGAGTAGTGTAAAACAGTCAACATTTCAATGCGTCAGAAATTTTGAGAAGATGTATAGCTGACTTGAAGGAGGCAATATGATTGGCCGGATCGTTGTGGCCCTTGTATGGCTCCAAAGATGAAACCTTGAACTTCTCATGGGTTCACATCAATAATCTGCCGAGAGAACGCATTATCCAATCGGCAGTACACTTCCATTCGCTCCGCTTTTGATCTATTACTTAGCATGAATCCAACACTAGCTTGGTATTGAGATTCTTCCACCCTTTAGGCTCCTTGATTCGTTTGATGACTCTGGGGCTCGGGTGCTGGAGTATTATGTAGTCGGAGAGGCTGTGCTCTTCCTTCAACGCAGGTCAGTTCCACAATCAGACCCGCCATCCAATCCTGAAGTTCCTGAATTCATTGTTGTGCGAATTCTCTGTCAGACTCAGTTATTATTTTCTCCTAGGCGTATTTCTTCTTCATGACAGTCATTTTCTTGCTGAAGATATGACTCCACGGTCATTGTACCTTTTAGGATATTAAATCCGAAAATATCATTTGTGTCACACCCAAGGGATAGAACATTAATCGGATGTGAGGAATGAGGGAAAATAGAGAGAGAGTAAGAGAGAATAAGAGAGTAAGCAACAAATAGGACTGATTCTCTTTGAATAGATTAAGTAATCCTTCCTGAAGAAATAACCCCCTTATTTTTAGGTTATAGGGGATTCCTGGTTAATTACATGTTTGTCTTCATTTAATTGAAACGTTACACGTGATTTATGAGTCATTACATGTTTACATGCATATAACCGATTCTGATATCTTTTGACCCCAGTAACCATTGTTTGCACTGTTTCATGTTTATAAATTTTACTGGCACTTTTCATAGTCGTAACTATTAGACTTGGTTGCCTGATCATCACTCGGTCAGCTAGAAGTTCTTTGGCCGACCAATAGATCTTTGATTGGCTTCCGTGAGCAAACCCTTCGGGGAGATCCTTTATCCTCAGGGTGATTTTATTCCATTAGGCAGAGGTGCATCACCATATACTGATGGATAGTCTTCCTTCATACAAGAGATCTTCATAGAAGTTCGGAAGAGAGTATTGTTGGGCGACTGTTGATCTAACATGAGTTGAGTTGTCGTTGGTTCAAGTGTGGGGCGTTCCTTGATTTGGGGCTACTTTCATTCAGTCAGCCCATAATGCAACCAATCGAAATGATGCTTGATGACACGATCTTTTGACTGTGATGACGCGGTCTTTTGATATTTTCTTTGTGTAATCTCTTGGATTTTCTCGAGATTCTTGTAGTCAGATTTCTGATGTACAACGACCATTACCTTTTCAAGGTTGGCACCAAACTTGGTGCAACCTTCTAGTTTCTCAGTGCCACTAGTTAGTTACCCTAAAACCTTGTTCTTTCTATAATAGCAATTTTGCTTGAGGTGCATTATTCTCGACAACTTGTCATGGAAGGTTGCCTTTTTTTAGCAGCCTATTTGTTTGGTTATTCGTTGCTATTTTCTTTGTTTTGAGAAGCTACTTCTTATGGTGGACCATTTCAATTATTCTTTGATCAACAACTTTCTTTCTCAAGAAGTCGCTTTTTTTGGCGACTTATCCCAGGAAGTTGCCTTTTTTTGATGATTTGTTCTTGTCAATTATGCGCCAACATCCTTCTTTATCATGATGTCTTACTTTGGTTGGCTCTCGGTTAACATTTATCCTTGGAAAGTAACGTTGTTGGTGACTTGTCCAGGAACTCAACCTTCTTGACTGCCTCCTATGGTTGGCCATTGGCCAACTACTTTCCATTGATTGCTCTTTTGGTGATGTGTCTTGAGTCTTGACCTTTATTTGTGACTTCCTCTAGTCGACCTTTGGCATACTCTTTTTTATCAACAATTTGCTTCTTTGTGTGACTTATTCCGGAAACTCACCCTTCTCTATTGTTTAATTTGTTCCGCAGTTTGATGACACTTTCCTTTATTGGAAAGCTGCTCTTGTTCGTAGCTTGTTTTGAGAATTTACCTTATCAAGATAACTTATCGACACCTTTGATGACTTCTGCCAATTGACCATTAGTTGACATTCGGGAGAAGTTGTGCCCCTCAATAATTTTTCTCAATTGCACTTTTTGCATTGAATAATTACTCTTTTTCAAACCCGGCATGGATTCCAAAAACTTTTTGCTAAATTTACACCTGATACCTGGATAGTTAAGTATCATCGTGTTAGTTTCTGCTATGCATGCTTTCAAAATATTATGAAATTGACATGTATTCTTCATTTATTTTCTTGGGTTTTTCCACCGACATAAAAGAAAATGTTTTCCAACTGCTTGATCATTCACAACGCCCCTATGTGCACCTTTTGGATCTTTTAAAAGTGTGCGGAGAACTTCATTTGAGTTCTTCCGGTGCTTTTCATTCTGTCTGTTTCATTGATTCCTTTACTTTTTTTTGGCTTGGGGGTACTCTTGATTTTATGGCCTTTCTCTTTTGTTCTATCCCCCCACCTTATCTTCCCTTTCTAGGAGAATGCTAGCAACACTTACGGAAACATAAAGAACAAAAGTTCAGACTCCAATGCATCCTTAAACTTATGAACTTATGCAATAGGTATAGCCGCCTAGTTCTTTACTTTTAGAGTGTGCTCATGAGACCTATCGAGTCCTTCACTTGATGGTCATTCGTTTACTCTTCCATTCTGTGGAAGTAGAGAAGGTTGATTATCATCTCAGCAAGGTCCTAGGTGCTTTTGTAGATCCCATTTGGAGGGGATTTATTTCACCTTGATTTAAACCCATATCTTGTGTATTGTGCAATATCCTTTGTTCCATCACATTACTATCTAGCATTTTCACATTACTTGTCAGTATAATTGTCCAAATCACTCATTGACGATTCTGCATGGATCTTTTGTTAATGCTGCCATACACTCGTTGATGGTACTGCATGGATCACTCCTCAATATAGTTGTGCATATCTTTTATACAACAACAACAACAACAAAGCCTTAATCCCACTAAGTGGGGTCGGCTACATGAATCCTTTTTCTCCATTGCATCCTATTTAATGTCAAATTTTCGTTTAATTCTAATAAATTAAGATCATTTTTTATGCAATAAGCCCAAGTTTTCCTAGGTCTACCTCTGCCTTTCTTAATATAAGTTGTATTTAAAACATCTACTCTCCTAATCGGATCATCAGGTGGTCGAGGTTTAATGTGACCAAACCATCTAAGGCGACTCTCTCTAATTTTATCCGTCACTGGTGCAACACCAACGCTATTACGGATAAATTCATTTCGCATTTTGTCTCTAATTGTAAAGCCACTCATCCACCTAATCATTCTCATCTCGGCAACACTTCACTTAACATTATGCTTCTCTTTTAAAGGCCAACATTCAGCACCATAGAGCATTGAAGGTCTCACCACCATCTTATAAAATTTTCCTTTCAGTCTAAGCGGTACTTTTCTATCACACAATAGGCCGGACGCATTCCTCCACTTCAACCAACCAACCTGAATTCTACTATTAACATCCCCATCTATATCACCATCGCTTTGAACAATGAACCTGAGTTATCTAAATCGTCCACACCTTTTAATAATTTGATCACCCAAAGTTACACTTCTGTCACTAGACCTACTATTTCTGAAATTACATTCCATGTATTCAGTTAATATCACCAACATTGATGCCCCCATCTCAGATATTTATTTGCATCACTCATTGATGCCCCCATCTCAGATAACTCATTAAAGAACTCATCCATGTCACTCGATATCTATATCACGTGGCTTAGATCATTCGTTAATATTATTGATTTGACTCAACATTATCGTCACATGCTTGTATGATGTTAGACTTGTCTGTTGCTTTGATAGCACTTGGTCCAACTCACTGCATTGCCTACAATTCGGGCTGGCTAATACAGCATCTATGGCACAGCTCATGTGCCTCCTTTTGGCCTTTTAAATTTTTTTTCCTTATATATTTATCCTAGGATCTCATGTCACCAACATTGACATATAAGGATTTTCTTGAAAGCATTGCAATAAATTTTATCCGGATATGTTAATGAAGTAACCCTCATTTATGTATTAATTTATGTGATGTATTTTTGCAATGTGTTGCAATCTGCCTTGGGCAATGTTATTGGAGTATTAGGTTATAGTTATGAGAAAGTGGGATTCTATAATGTTTACTATTTACTTATCCTAATGCGTGCTTTTCTATACCTAGAGATTTACTAGTTTCCTTATAAATTGCTTTTGATGTTTGTTTTAATATTGACATACTTTAGTAGGCGCATAGGATAAATCTTTTGCTAAAATAAAAAAAAAATGAACACTACTTTTTGACTTTCTTAATCTTTTGACTATTTTTCTACAATATAATAAAAGTACATTTTCACTGAGTTTGTAGTAAAAAAAAATAGATCGAGCTACTCACATATATGATATGCTATTATGGCATAAGTTGTCTTGGGTTATGGACATTGGACTGGTTATAATTGCCTACCAATGCATAGTCATATCACAAGCTTGAGGTGCGTGCATCTAAACTAGGCTAATATTTTAAATATCTATATATCATTTTCATAGCATCTTCCTGAGGATTGCCAAGTTTGTAAGACCCATTTTCATTTGCTCATTGCCTTGTTTTATAATTTTATTAATACTTAATGATGTGACCTTTTAACCTATGTAGGTAGAGTTACTCGAATTTCTTGGCCAAATGATATTAAGCCCTATCGCAATATTTTCTATCCCCCTTCATTATCTTGTAATTTTTTTCTTAAGCATTGATGTGTCAACGACAAATTTTTATGAAGAATGATCCTCAATGCTTTTTTTATAAGAGATCTTCCAAATTCAAATTCAAGATATCTGGGCCCTAATTTCAGTGAGTTTATAGTCAAACTGATCTTCTCAACAAGTCAAGCCCAATGATGTCAAAATTGTTTCATTCTGGGTCCAATCAAGCCGAGATCAAGCTATTGAAGCATAATTGGAGGCTTTGTATCATCAATTGAATGACTAAACGAAATCTGATATTGACATATTTATAGTGGAATCGAGCATCTTGATGAGAGAAATCTAATGAGCATAAATTCTCTCAATTCTGAGATCTAAGGCACACAAATCCTTAAAAATTAACATCATGGAACGTCTGATCAGGTGGTTAGGGAATTTATGCCTGAAAATACCAAAATATCTCTCCCTAAAAGGCTATAAATAGGCCCCTCTCCTCACTTCGGAGATGATAAGTAAAATTCCAAAGCACGTTTTGAAGAAAAATCCCAGTAACTACCGGCCTCCGTATTCACCGACCAATGTAGATCATCACCGTCTGCTGTTGGCGACCGTGCCACCGAACACGGTCATTAGCGACCATTGCTTGCAATTGTTGTTGTCAACGTACAGTTGTTGTGTCCAAATCTTATATTTTTTTGTGTTGTATAAGGGTAAGTGTAATTTTCATTGTAATATTGTAACCCCGTTTCTCTCTATCGGGAGAGAAGGGTACAACCTTGTACTTCTAAACACACAACGAATTACTTTGATCTTGCTAAGGCCCCATGATTTTCTCTCCTCTAGGGTTTTTTCACATAAAAAGTTTTGGTGTCTCCTCAAGCTACTCTTCCTTTATCTGTGTTGTGGTTTTTCGTGAAACTCTAAGACAATAAATTATCATTTTACTGCCTTAAATTTTCCATCATGCAACAAGTTTCTTTGTGGATGGAAGTATAGTCTCTCATTGCACCATTGCTTACATTAGAATTAAGGTGATACTTGCTTTGTGTGGTGTTTTGAGTATTGCATTAGAATTAGACTGATATTTGAGTTTATTCAGGGCTTTTTTCTTCTAATTATTGAGGAAATAGAAGTCCCGTTTCCTTGGGTCAATTCCTAGTCTCACCATTTTAACTAATGTGCTTTATTTCCCTCTTTTTTTGGGAAGTCGCATTGTGGATACTAAGGTTATCATATCTGTCATCATCCTACTAGATTTATGTTCCTACCTTATTCTCTTTTAGGCAGTGCCTCGCATTAAGATCTTGATGCACCTTAGGCTTTACTTTTATGCGTGATCTGGTTGACTTACTGCATTTGGATTCCTGAAGGGAAGCTCCTAATTTTTATGTCACTTTTTTGAAATCATTTCCTATTTCGCTGCTTTACCTTCAACTATCTTGTGTGTTAAATCTGAGGCACTAACTGACTATCCTTAATCAAGTGTTCTCGGGTAGCTCACTTGGTATGTAATTAACCATTTATTTCTTGCACCATAGGAAACCAAGAATAAAATAAACTCTATTTGATCTTCTTTATCATTCATGGGAAATCTCGAGTACACATTTCAATTTGCATTCCATTGATCCTTACATGTTCGTGTTAAAATTTGTTGGTTTATGTACCAAGTGATCTCAATTCCAACCTGGGAATTTGTGAATCATTTGAAGCTCATTGGATGATTAGGAGTTTCAGGTTTCTATTAAAACATAGGATGACATTCAAGATGAAAACATTAAAAAAATCATAATCCACATTATACTTATAATTTTCACAAACCTTGTTGCTTTAATATACGGACAATAAATTTCGTTTAATTCATTCAAAAAATAATTCAGTATTTGTCAGATTTGAGTTGTAAAAGAGAAAAATGGCCAACATAAAATTTCGGCAATAAATTAAGTTTTTGATTCAAAAAAGATGACCCAACACCTTTCTTGATAAATTTTTGTTTGTTACTAATAATTTAAGAGATAAGAATGATAATATAAATCACACAAAAAATGAAAAATCATACCTCATGCTTGGACAAATCTCGTCCCATAAGTAATTGTATGCACCTATGAAGCACTTGAAGAACTCACTTTGAGCAAGGACACACAAGTTACGAGAAAAAGTTAAGATTGTATTTCAATATTTGTTATTCAATAATTTTTATATTGCTTGAGAGAGTTTTATTCATAAGCTTCCAAGGATCCATGATAAAAAACTACATAAAACCTCTAGAATCAACTCAAAACAACAGATATTCCATGTTTTTTTCCAAATTCCTCTTCCAAAATTGCATTAGGAAGGTATCTTCATAGGAAAATTTTCTGAGCAGCGAGTAATGCAGTGCACTTGTGCGGCATGACTGTAGCCAGAATCACGAGCGATTTAAGGCAGCAGCAGCAATTTGGCTGAACCGTAGCATGGTATAGGCGGAACTATAGCTGTAATAGGTGTTAAGTAGCGGGAATGTCATGAATTTCACAATAGAGTAGTGGGAAAGGCAAGTAATGGCGGCACTTGATTAAGATGGTGGAAGCTGCAGGATAACCGGAGCTGCCATTGGATTCCGCATCATCTATCCTACATATTCTTACTTCTTAGTTTGTTTTAGGATTTCTTTACCAATTGTTATTTAATTACTATAGGCATTCTTTACCAATTGTTATTTAATTACTATAGGTTTTCAGGAGTGGATGCTATGTAGTAGGCAATTTACTAGTCATATACTGTGTTTAGATGGATTTGAGTATATGTAATCTGTTAAGTTTTTTTTTTTCTTTTATTTTCTTTTTATTTCTGTCCATATGAGTGGCTTCCATATAGCTGGTTTTGAATTACTGGCTTTGGCAACATGAGGAAGATTGTAGTTAGAGCACAAATAAGTTCTCATGTGGTGATAGAATGCCTGTTAAATTATTTTGATATAAATTATGTAATGGAAGCTCTGCAAGTTTTTTGCGCCCATCTTATTGTCATAGTGTTATTTTTCAAGTTCTAAACAAAGGCTGATAACATCATGCTTCGATTATGGCTTTCCAATTGGATAAACCATATATGCTCTGCAGAATTTCATGTGTATGTAATCTTCATGTGTAGAATTTTCATGTGTATGTAATCTTCATGCATAGGATTTTTATTAGTAGTTTGTTTTCATATATAATTTTTTTGTATATGTAATCTTCATGTGTAAGATTTTCGTGAGTAATTTGATTTCATATGTTACGTATATGTAATTGTCATGTACAGGATTTCCATTTATATGTAATGTTCCATGTGCAGGATTTCCATGGGTATTTTTTTATAATATGTAATTCCCATGTATTTACAATCTTCATCTGTAGGATTTTCATGTATAAATTACACAATGTATACACTTTCCCACATAATACATGCTTCATGTATAGTTTACCCCATGCATACACTTATCCATGCATACTTCGTTTCATATAAAATTTCCTCAATGTGTTAACTTCGTCATGTGTAATCTCTATGCATGTGTAGACATTTTTATATGTGGTTTTATCTATATGTGATATCCTCTATGTGAAATTTTCTCTATATGAAATATTCTCTATGTATTGAGTAATTTTTTATATGCTGATTTTATAAAAAGAAGAATTTGTGTGTAAGCTTTGTGTAATGTGCAATTATGCTTATTTAAGTGCTTAGGACATTCACATTCAAGTTTATATAGTTAAGATATGTAAATTTACAAATTTAAATGATCGAGGCCTAAGTTGCATATAAATCCCAAAATAAATTTAAAAGGCAAACTCTTAAGTTTTCATAACTTTAATATGATAAAAAAAATTCTCAAAATTATTGTCATAAGAATTAATTTTAAGTGGAGTCAATTAAAATTCTATACATTTTAGAACTTTCAAACTCTTAAAAGTACTTTATATATTTAAAATACTTTAAAATTTTAAATTCAAATTCTTTCAAACCATTAAAACACGTTAAACTTTTAAAATTCCTCCCTTTAAAACATTTTAAACTTTTAAATTCTAAAATCTTTTAACTTTTAAAATAACTTGAACTTTCTTTTTAAACCACTTAAAACCTTTAAACTTTTAAAACAATTTATGACCCTTTAAAATAACCTAAAACTTTTAAACATTTAAAAATTCAAAACACTTTAAAATATTTTAAAATAACTTAAAACTTTCAAATACTTAAAAGTAAAAAAAAAAAAAACATTTTAAAACCATTTAAATTATTTAAAACTTTCAAACACTAAAAATTTTAGAAAAACTTTAAAAGCTTTTAAAATAACCTAAAAATTTTACGCACTTAAAAATTTAATACAATTTAAAAAATTTTAAATAACTTATAATTTTTAAATACTTCAAAATTTAAGACAATTTAAACCTTTAAAAAATTACTTCAATTTTTTACTTTAAAAAAATATCTTAAAATTTCGAAACACTTTAAAACTTATTTTAACACTTAAAAGTTAAAAAAAACTTAAACGTTCAAAATGACTTAAAAATTTTCACACTTTAAAATTCAAATTAATTTAAATCTTTGAAATGCTTGAAGCTTTCAGAACACCTTAAATTTTCTAAACAATTTGAAATTTTAAAAACCTTAAACAATTTTAATACTTTAACTCTTAAAAACACTTGAATTTTGGATCATTTCAAATCTCAAAAAATCAAAACATTTTCTCAAACCATTTAAGTAATCACCCCTCCAAATTATGTAAGCTCGTACTTTTTAATTACTGAAATTTATAACTTCTCAAACAAGTTATAAGGCAACCCTTTAAGCTTACAATATCATATTTGTAAATTGTCATATCAAATCATATAAGTTTTAGTGACAAAACTTCAAACTTACGCTGTGAACCAAACCTTAGGATAAAACGGTATGGAAAACATCAACTTAGACCAGAAAATAAAATGCAAAGCATTAACCTTAAAATGGTCTGTTTTTTATTTTGACCAATAAATTAGGAAGACAAACCAAATCAAAATTAAATATGTTAAATCTAGACAAAAAACTAAAATACATTAAGTTAAACAACATAAATCACACCTAGGTAGATCAATTGTGAATCCTATGATCGCATATATCCATACAATAGTCCAGTCTAGAACCTATATTAGACTCCTGGGTACCCCTAGTTAGTGTTAAGGACTATGACAAAAAAAAAGCCTATAAACCCCTTAGACTATAAAGTTTACATTTGTCATCGTTATGGTAACAGTGTAGATCTCTTTATATCAGGTTGGTTAATAGTCTAAGGCAACAAATAAAATCAGAATGATGGAAAGTCTTGGGCGTCTTATTGAAGCTGTTATACAAAAAAAATAAGTTTGTCCATCGTTTGTATTCTTATAGAGCCTAAATTTACTTTAGGGTTAGAACCTTACCTACCATCTAGAAATTATTCTAGTCAATCTTGTCCCTTTATTCTAGGATTTAAGACCTTGAAATCAATCTTTCTAAAGTAAACTCCTAAAATTATCATCTCTCAACTCCAAATTTCAGCTCGAATACAAACATTCAAATCGAAACCTTCAAATTCAATCTTTTCAAATTGAACATTTTAAACTCAAATCAAATATTTTCAACTTAAATGAAATATTTTCAACTTAAATCAAATATTTTCAACTCAAATCAAGCATTCTGAAATTTAAATTTTTAACTCAAATCAAATATTTTAAACTAAAATCAAACATTTTGAAGTCAATCATTTCAAATTAAATCTTTTCAACTCAAATTAAACCTTTTAAAATTATATTTTTTTAAACTCCAAATCAACCCTCGAACCAAACTCCAAATCTTTTTCAACCTTCCAATCGACGTTTCAATTCAACCTTCCAATCTTTCAATTCCAATTAAAATCTTTTTCAAATAAAATTCCCTGATTTGAAAATCTCTTCAAATCTTAAATCATTTCGTTTGAAAACCCCAACATTGAAATCCTGCATGATGTAAGCCAATATTTTAATAGAAAGTTTTCTCAAGGATCCGCAACTCATAAGATGTAATTACCTATGAGGGCTTATCATTTTAGGGATACTGATGGATTTTTGTGAGAGGTTCTTTTCCTACTTTTTCTTTTATTCAATTTTTATTTTTGTTTATTTTTAACATAGAAGAAATTAAACGTGACATAGGAATGAAAACATGAAACATAAGTGAAATATGGAACTTTTGAATTTTAATATACTACACATGAAAACACTACACATAGAAATATAACTTAAGAGTTTAGCTTTGGTTAGATTTTGACTGGGGATAAGCCAAGGATGGTTAGGGTTCAACTGAATTTAGCTCAAAATTGAGCTTGGTTCGTTTTGGTTAGATTAAGTTCTGTTTGGGTTTGATCCGGGCTGGAAATAGGTTGAACCTGGGTTGGATTTGGATTGGACTTAATTTGACCCGAGTTGAATTTGAGTTGGACTTGGGTTGGAGTGGGTTGGGGTTTGGGTTAGGTTCGAGTTAGTTTGGGTTAGGTTCGAGTCAGGTCGGGTTAGGTTCAGGTCAGGGTTCAGGTTAGGTTTGAGTTGGGTTGGGTAGGTTCGAGTCAGGTTGTGTTAGGTTCGGGTTCGGTTCGAGTCAGGTCGGGCTAGTTTCGGGTTATGGTTCAGGTCGGGTTAGGCTGGGTTTGGGCAGATCTAAGGTGTACCCAAACCCAAGCCTAATCTAAGGCTATTTAATTGGGTTTAACTTGAACTTTAATTAACTTAGCATAACTTAATGTAAGAGACTAAACAAAATACAAAAGGAGGGGGGCTTACCGGCAAGGAAGGATGCGAGGGATCATCGGAGTGGGAGGAGGCATAGTTCATATCTCTTCGTCGAACTTCCTTGGAGTCCAATTCAATTCTCACAAAGAGAGTGAAGAGAGAACCTATTTAAAGGTGTTAGAAGTGGTGGCGGAAGCCTCGTCGACCGCCGATTGAGGTTGGGATCGACGGTCACGATTTTTCTGATGGTTGGAATTTTTATGGATCACCAACGGCAAAGAAACACATCAATTCGCTGTCGGATCCAAGGACGAAGGTCAAGAATAGCTAGCGTGGTTCAGGGGCGTGGCTACACCAGCGTCGGGCGTGACCACGTTAGGGAACTTCCCGGCGTGGCTATGTCCAGACCGGGCGTGACCACACCATTTCAGCAGCGACAAGCGCGGATGCATGGGCTTTTGCGTGGGCGCTGTCACGGACCGCCATTTCTAAGAAAATGACAAGGCAAGGATGGCAAAGGAAACTGTAAAAGAGGCATGCATGACCAAGAACCTTCTAGAGTCAAGAAGGTGGATGAGGAAGTTCCACCATCCTCTAGAGACTTCTACCCAATTCTAGAGGACAAGGCAAGGCATCACTCCATGAAGAACCCATGGATGGGACATAGAGGATTCATGAGGATTCTAGAGAATTGTAGGGATATGAACATATGTAAGAAATGTAGAGAATACTCTAGAATGTAGGGAACTCTAGAATGTTCCCAATGGCTTGGAGGAGGCTATAAATAAGAGCCCCTCCCCTTCATTTGTATTCACCCAAGTTTTCATCCAAGTGTTATCAAAGCTTCCAAGTGTTCTTGTGAAGTGTTCCTTTCTCTCTACTCTTCTTCTCAAGAGTGTGCTGTGCTCACAAGTCCAAGCGTTTGCGAGGGTTGGGCTGATTTAGTGCTAGAGGAGAGCGCTAAAGCCGCACGGGGACTAAGAGAAAAGTTAGTTTCATGACAGTTGGTATCAAAGCCTTGGTTTCGAAGCTTAGAGTTGGCAATGTGGACTTGGTTCGAGGGAATGGCAAGAAGCATCAAGGTGCACGTTGTGGAGTCAGAAGCCACAAATGTGGAATCATCTCAAGGGCAAGGTCGCCAGGAGCAAAGGGATTCCGCTGCATGCAAGCCACGTGGGAGGTCCAAGGAGTTGATGCATAGCTTTGATTCATGCCTTACTCGGGTGGAGGGGACGATGAATGGCATGGAGGGCCAAGTGGAGGATCTTGGCCAAAGGGCGGATGGACTCGAGGAGGAGGATGCCACCATCCATTCAGCAATCAGAGGTACGATGCTCCAACTACAAGAGACTTTTATGGGCCATGTGGCTAAGTTGCAGGAGGATTTGATGGGGAAGCTCCAAGAGGTGCGGAGAGCCTATGAGGAGGAGATGTGTGACATGCGTGCTAGCTTGGAGGAGATGTGTGGAGACATGGCGTTGTGCAAGAAGGCACTAGCGGCATCCATGAGCCATGCCACATTCGAAGCCAAGAGGGTGGAAGTTCCAAAACCAAAGAGTTTTGGAGGAGCTTGCGACGCAAAGGAGGTAGATAACTTCCTGTGGGGACTAGAGCAGTACTTTGGAGCGATGGGGGTTACCGAGGAAGAAACAAAAATACAATTTCTCTCTCTTTATCTCTCGGACATCGCTATGCTTTGGCGGAGAAGAAGAAAAGGGGATATGGAGAAAGGATTGTGCTCCATGTCTACTTTCTATGACTTCAAGAGGGAGCTAAAGAAGCAGTTTTACCCCAAGAATGCCGAGGATGAGTCTAGAGCCCGACTGCGGAGGCTTAAGTAAGAGGGATCGATTCGCGAGTACATCAAGGAGTTCACTAGCCTAGTCCTGGAGATCCCTGACATGTCAGACAAGGATGCTCTCTTCAACTTCATGGATGGGCTCTAACTTTGGGTAAAGACCGAGCTTAGGAGGCGAGGAGTGCAAGATCTTGCCACTGCCATCGCAACTGCTGAAAGCTTGGTGGAATATTCAAAGGAGCTTAGGAAGCATGAAGATGAGAAGAGCTACGAAGACAAAGGTGGGGATGACAAGGGCAAGCACAAGAAGGAGAAGAGCCGCGAATCGACTCCAACCAAGGCAAGGTACAAGGGGAGGAAGGCAAATAATGAGTCATATCAAAACCGCTGCTTCCTGTGCGAAGGACCTCATTGGGCACGGGATTGCCCTCAGAAGAAGGCCCTCAACTCCCTCCTTGCAAGCCATAAGGAAGAAAGTGAAAGGGAAAAAGACATGGAGGCACAAGTGGGAGCTTTACAGCTGCTGAATGGGATGCAAACTCTAAAGCCCCAAGGGAAGGGGCTACTCTTTGTGGAGGTGGCAATAGGAAGGTAATGGTGGATACGGGTGCTTCCCACAACTTCATTTCCGTGGAGGAAGCAAAGAGGCTAGGCTTGCAGATGACTAAAGGAGGAGGCTCCATCAAAGTCATCAACGCAGCAGAAATGGGGATCAATGGAATGGCTAAGGGAGTCAAGAGCAGCATTGGGACATGGTCAGGGATGCTAGACTTCTCAGTCATTCCTTTGGATGATTACAAGGTTGTCCTGGGGATGGACTTCTTGGAGCGGGCAAGAGCGATCCCCATGCCATTTGCTAATAGCTTGTGCATCACAGAAGGGGGACAAGCTTGCTTGGTGCCAATGATGAGGGTGGGCAAGCCAGGGTCCAAGACACTATCGACAATCTAACTCAAGGGGAACATGGCGAAGGACAAGGGGGACACCTTGGCTATCCTTCATGACACAAATGAAGGAGGACAATCCCAAGGAGTGGGGATGCCAGGGAAGAAGGAAAGGTTGGAGGCAAGGGATAAGCCGCCAGCCAGGGAGACTTGCTGCAAGACATACCTCTCCCAAAACACCAAGGAGAAACCAAAGGTTGCCAAGCGTGGAGGCAAGCCAAGGAGGAGGTTTCGACGGTGCGGGGCATGCCGCAATGAGGGCATTGCGTGTTTGAGCGGGGGAGAGTGTCACGGGCCGCCATTTCTGAGGAAATGGCAAGGCAAGGATAGCAAATGAAACTCTAGAAGAGGCATGCATGGCCAAGAACCTTCTAGAGTCAAGAAGGTGGATGAGGAAGTTCCACCATCCTCTAGAGACTTCTACCCAATTCTAGAAGACAAGGGAAGGCATCACTCCATGAAGAACCCATGGATGGGGCATGGAGGATTCATGAGGATTCTAGAGAATTCTAGGTATATGTACATATGTAAGAAATATAAAGAATACTCTAGAATGTAGGGAACTCTAGAATGTTCTCATGGCTTGGAGGAGGCTATAAATAAGAGCCCCTCCCCCTCATTTGTATTCACCCAAGTTTTCATCCAAGTGTAATCAAAGCTTCCAAGTGTTCTTGTGAAGTGCTCCTTTCTCTCTACTCTTCTTCTCAAGAGTGTGTTGTGCTCACAAGTCCAAGCGTTTGCGAGGGTTAGACTGATTTAGTGGTAGAGGAGAGCGCTAAAGCCGCACGGGGACTAATAGAAAAGTTAGTTCCGTGACAGCGCGCTAACTTGCGCGCACGCAATCCGAGAGAACCTTAATTGTCCATAAGAGAGGAAAACCTAAGGATTTCAAAGGCATGGTTAATCTTGGTGTTGACCTCGTTTTTGTCGAGGTTTAGTTTTCCTCCTAGATTTAGGATTCTAGCCTCAGGAGCTTCCCCGACGATCCTAGATTCTTAGCGATGGGACTCACTTCGTTTTAGAGTCTGGAGCCACTTCGTTACTCTTTGAAATCCTGTACGAGAATCCGTGCCGCTAGTTTGTAGCCGGTCGAAGTTGACGTCAAGAATTCAAATTGAGTCCCTATGGGATCCCTAGACATTAGGACAGTCTCGTGCCCGTCTTACACACCTGGACGCACAAATTCTCAATTCGTGACCTCAACGCCTTCAATTTCTTTGCAATGGACTGGAGCTGGAGTCAGAACGCCGGAACGATCGACATCAAAGTCAGAATTTCAGATAAGGCCGGATTTGATGCACTTTCGACGCGACCGTCAACAAGGTTGTCCGAATGACTCCGGATGACGAAATTGACTGCGCCGATGCGTTCGGAACGCCGATTTTACCTAAAATTGACATTCAATTTGCGACGATAGCCTGTCGGGAACGAAATTTATGAAATATATATTATTATTATTCTAATAATAATAATAATACTTATATTATTATTACTATTATATATATATATTCATATATTTCCTCCCTAATTAAATCCTAAGCCTTAAATCCCTTCCCCCGTTCGATCCCGTGCGCACGATTGGGAGGCTTCGTTCGATCCCCTTCCTGCGCTCGAGCAGGTCACCCGACCAAGCCCTTCTTGCCCATGCTGGATCGTATCTTCTGCGGGGCTTCTCCTTCTCGAGCCACACGTCGTTCTCGCCCCATCTCCTGCTCGATTTCTATCCCTGCGCAACCCCGTCACTGAGCAGTCTGCTCCTTCCTGCGACACTTTGTCGCCACTTTCTCGTGCCTTCTCCGATCCTAGTCGACCTTGCAGGTATGGCTTGGCATCTTCGTCCCCTCTTTTGCATATAAGAACCCCATTTGGCGTGAAGTTGGGTGCTGGCCGAATTTTCCTAGAGGGGAGGTGCTGCTGGACTGGACCTTGAACTTCTTGCTTTCCTTGTGTGCTCTACACTGGCTGGCAACCTCTTTTCTCTCCTCCGTTCTTCTTGGTTTGGCCTAGGGTGGCTGTGGCTTGTGGTTTTGGCCTATTCCTTCCTATTTAGCCTTTCGGCTGGGCTCTCACATGCCATGGAATGACTTGCATGCTAGCTTAGATGATTGTTCATTCTCTTCCTTTCTTTCTAATGGCTTGCTAGCTTGCTATTGTAGCCTTACTTGGAAAAGTTCATTACTTAAGCATGCTAAAGATATAAATGTGAGCATGTTCTAAGGTTGGATTTGACTACTTGCTCAGGATGGTTAAAGATTGGCATGTCACCATCTTTTTCTCTTCTTTATGTTTAAGGCAAGATTCAAAATTTAAAAAAAATGTGGTTTTACATTTGGGTTCATCTAGTGTGAAGTATTGAGAAGGCTCATTTGAGTCTTGCAAGCATGTGGTAAGTTTGGTTTTGATGGCAAGTTATTTACTCCTCTTGCAAGTGTTTTGAGATGTGTAGCATAGGTCTCTTCACTCACTCTTGTTTGTTATGAATTATAGGGGAGCCCTTTTGTTTCTTTCATATGCATGTGGAGGCTCGGTTTTGGGCTCCTTGTAGCTTAGCCTTTATAAAAGCATGTTATGAGATTTTTTGTTTAGTAGGTTTGGAAGGCTTAGTGGCTTGTCTTGGTAGCTTGGCTTGGCTCTTTATAAAATGCTCCCCTCTTCTCCTTATCTATTTGTTGGGGAAGGGCTTAAATGTGCTCTTGCTTAAAGTATATAATGGCTCTATGTTGTAATACTTAAGGAACTCCTGGATTTTTCTTTAGCCTTTGAAAAGCTCGGTTTTCACTTTAAGGAGGTTCGGGTGTTGGTTTTGTGGAAGCTTGGTCTTTGGTTTCATATTAGGGCTATGTTTCAAATATATAAATTGCATTTATTAAGTTTTTGAAAAGCTTGATTTTAGCCTGATTGTGGGTCGGTTTTAGCCTGCTGTGTTCCTTTCTTTAGCTTGATGCTGGGCTTGATTTTAGTTGATTGTGGCTCGGTTTTTAGCCCTGCTGTGCTCCTTTCTTAGCTTGATGCTGGGCTTGATTTTAGCCTGATTGTGGCTTAGTTTTTAGCCCTGCTGTGTTCCTTTCTTTAGCTTGATGCTGGGTTTGATTTTAGCGTGATTGTGGCTCGGTTTTTAGCCCTGTTGTTTTCCCTTCTTTAGCTTTGTGCTGGGCTTGATTTTAGCCATATGGTGGCTCGGGTTTTGGGCCTGTACTGGCTCGGTTTTACTCTTGTGGTGCTTCCTGCTTTGGCCTTGTGTTGGGCTTGCTTTAACTTGGTGTTGGCTTGATTCCAGCCCTACTGTGGCTCGGGTTTGGGCTTGTACTGGCTCGGTGGTACTTTTGTGGTGGTTTCCCTGCCTTGGCTTTGTGTTGGGCCGGCTTTAGTTTGGTGTTGGCTCGGTTCCAGCCTTATGGTGGCTCGGGTTTATGCCTTATGTTGGCTTGGTTTCAGCCCTATGGTAATTCGATTTCATGATTTTGTGTTGGGCTGTATTTATAGCTTTATGACGAATAATTTTATACCTTATCTTGGTTTGGATTCCCCTTTGCTTGCTTTTTGAGTGGAGTGATTGAGAATTATATTTGAGGCATCTTTGCTATGCCTCACGTGGTGGAATTAGAATTGATTTGGGTGGTTTGTGAGAGCTTGTCCATTCACTTTCTTATGTGTTGAAAGCTTTATGATGGGTTGTTTTTTTTTCCTGTTTTGCCTTGGCCGTGAGCCTCTATTTGGTTTCATGGAAGATTTTACACTTATGAAGCATGTTGAGTTGTGAATCGAGTTGGGAGTTGAGAAATTGTCATATTTGAGGGTTTCGAAATACTAGTGGGGGTCTTTCTCGACTCACTTCTATTTGGTTTATTTTGTGAGGTTTGGAAACTTCCCAAGCCATATGCAGGGGTGTTTTAGGCTAAACCTCTTACTGTTTAGGCCCCTCCCTTTTTAAATCAGATTTGGAGGTGGGTTGGTCTGCTTTCCTTCCCCTTTTGCTCTTTGACTTGTTTTCTTTCGTCGTTTTTCTCAGCTTTGATTTTCGTTTTGTTTTGGGGCAGAGGGTGCTGATGATAAAGGCACACCGGTGGTAGAGTGAAATGATATCCCATCCTACGACATCAGGACCCGCTCGAGGGCCCCGATGAACTGTAGGATGATGGTATCATTCACCGCTATAAGGCGAGCGGGGCACCCGCACTTTCTTAAGATTGCTAGTGATCCTACACCCAACGAAGTGATCGATTCGTGGACAACCCTAATTTTTAAAAATTGATAAGAACGGATACTATATTTACAATAAAAATATATTTTCACTACAATCAAAACATCGATATAAATTCTCTTTTGTATGCCTGAAATCCACGTGCATGCTAAAAATATAAATTTTAAAACTATATTATAAACTTGGTTGTCTACTTGTTGATTATCGACATCGGTTATGCGAACACCCTCCTGAGTTAGGTTTAGTAGGACACCCTTCTAGTCGAGTGGCGTGCTCTATACACTTGGGTAATCGAGTAGCTTTCAACGACCATCGAGAATAACTACACAGTTTCTGAGCCTAGCCCCGACCCGAGTGCTTGCAGTTTTATTCAGATTTTTCGTATGATTTTGATGAAGCACTCGTGATCCTTTTTCCGGGACTTTTCCGAGGTTTTTGATGATTTTATTTAAGCTGTTATTCATTTTCCCGAGTTTTCTACCGTGAGTCATTCGTCATCCTTTCTCGAGTTTTTCTGAGCGATATTTCTTTTTCTGCTTGGCTTTCACTTGTGTGATGCATTCCAGCCCGCTACATTTAAGAAAATAACGAATCTCCCAGGTATACTGGTTTGTTTATATTTACAACATATTTCTTTTTGTACATGTTACTTTTCTTTTTAGCATGTTATACCACACTCTCTACTGCATGCTTTATTGTCTTCCTGTGCTATATATCTTGCTATACACTGTACAATTTTAAACATACTTTTATAGGGTATTTAGGAGAACTACAACCATAGGGCCACCTGATTTGACATTATAACTTTCCACCTTAGAAAACTTAACCTCGTCACAACAAGGAGCTTGGAGCTAGCGGCACGACCATCTTCAACAGCAAAATATATCTTCACCAGCTAAACCATTCCTTAGTAATTAAACAACAACCCATAGGTAGGGCTGTAAACGGGCCGAGCTTGAGCGAGCTCAGGCTTGGCTCATGTTCGGCTCGTTCGAAATTGGCTCGGCTCGAAACGGCTCGTGAATGTACTCGTTCGTGTTCGGCTCGAAAAACTTATTCGTGTTCGTGTTCGGCTCGTGTTCAGCTCGAAATTGACTAGTTAGAATATAAAATTATTATAATAATTAATTTTTTAAAATAATATAAATTAAGAAATTTTCTAAAAAACTGTTTAAATTTATAATTTAATTCCATACAAATTTCAAGAATGAAATATAGATTAACTAAAAAAATTTCAACAAAATTTTACACAAAAAATATTATTTTTTTTACGAAGTTTTATACAATAATAACAACTTTATTACAAATTTTGCAATTTACAAATTAAACAAGAATACAAAAAATACAAATAAAATCTGAAAAACAATTATATTGAATATTGCGATAAAATTTACATTTAATTTTTACATAAACCTAAAAAAATAAAAAAGACATGAAATTTAAACGACGACTTTGAATTAATTTTGCTTGAATTTGTAGATTGTTTTTTTATCAGACACCAATTCATCTTCCGTCATCTTAATTTCAGTCTTTGAGATCCTTTCATATAAGGCTCTTAGGTATTCTTATGGTAGATCTTTGCTATCTTCAATACCAAGATTATTACTAATAAAATCCTCTAGAGACATCTGCATCAAGGAATACAATAAGCTGTCATTTTTGAGTCATAATAAAATTGATTAAATTTCTCTAATTCAAAAAAACAAAAAGTATTATATTAATTCATCGCAGTAACAAAAGATGATCACCTTAATCTATGTCTAACTCCCTTGATCAGCAAATGATTTTAGTGTTCAACTTCTCAGCCAATAGAATAAAAAGCAATTTTGCTGTAGATCTCAATGAGCACATTTAAGCCTGCAAGCAAATAAAATTAATGGAGCAGGAGAAGACAACCGCACAATCTTCATAAATTCATGAAACCTATGTTCATTTTATGTTTGGCTGGATTAATAAAACATGATGATAAATCTGCTTCTGAACACCCCATTCTCTTTCAAAATATTCTAAAAAATAACTTAGAGAGCTGAATAATTTCATCCAAAATACCTGAGCAAAACTCATAGCCACAACCTGCCTATAAACCCAAGCAGAAAGTCTCCAACCTTCAGTCCATTTCATAAACAAAAGCAACTTATGTAGCAAAACCAATAAAATGACAGCTTGTATAAACCAATTTATCACAATATATAATGATGTTTCTAGCTCAACTTTATAAGGATCAAGGAGTCATGTTTCTAGCTCCGTCAACAATGACCTCGAATAAAACCTCCTAATTGCAAACTTCCACAAGTCACATCCCCCACCAACAGCTTTACCCAAGCTTTTCAAGTGTATAAAATATAGTGTTAGTGAGAGCTTCAATGTATTTGAAACTTATTCTAACAAATTCAAAATTATTGCATGCATTGAGTTTACATCCAACCAAACAACTCATGGATTTCTAAAAGGCGAGCATTCTAGTTACTTTACAGTTCTAAAATGTATGCATTTTAAATACATTCTACCAAGTAGTCTCAAAATCATCATTGCTAACAATAAGAAACCATTCAAGAGCTAATAACAAACTTTCGTGATTTTTCAGTGAGTTCAACAACTTCACCGGAATTTCCATGTGATTAGAACAAGCTATCAATTTTCCATGGAGAGTGAAGCACCACTGAAAGAGAACAACTGTATAAATCACTGTACACCTTACGAAACATAAACAATAATTAATTGTTAGCATAAAAACATACATACAAGATCTTGCTTGAATATTTATACATCAGTGAAGCACCACTAATGTATTTATACATACCATCTGAGTTCAGTCTCATCATTTTCTGGCAATCGTACAGGGACCAATAAAAAAAAGGTTATAAAGCAGAAACTAAGACATTGAAATGTGGGAGGAAATGCAAATCTGAAGCTGAAATCTGTATTTACGCCATAAAAAATCTGAAGCTCAAATCCATATTTATTCACTGATGCATTAATCCACCGATACATAAGAATTGCACCAATGATGCATTGATCCAGGTTAAATAAAACAAAACATACACACAACGTGACTAAAACAAATTACAGCATCTTAGTTTCTACAATTACAAATAAATTCCATAGTGTTCGATGAGATTCAATATATGATGAAGAATACCCAGAATCAGCTAAAGCAACACCAGTTGGGAGTTTCTGCAATCACCCAAAAACCAATCTTAACAGCCCTAGAAATAAAATAGCTAATAACCTAAATCAGTGCCAATATGAAGCCCATGAACATATAGTGTACAAAATGTAAAGGTAATGCCACCTCATAAATGCTCCCAAAAACCAAGCCATTTCACCAAAATGGGAGTAGCAAAATCGCCAAACCCCCCAAACTGAGCAAAAGCATGCCCGTCATAAATGCTCCCAAAATTGTATCTCCAAACCCCTAAACTAATCAATGCTCATAATATTACCAAAGATAACTTTTAAAGGTAATGCCACCTCAATGCTCATAATATCAAACATTGCAAATTTAAAAATCATCACATATGTAGTAAAGATCTATAACAGTATGCAAATTACCACATAATTCTTTGTAATTTTCAAATGTAGTAAACATCTATAACAGTATCCAAACAAGAGGCACTAGACCTCACAACAAGAGGCACTAAACATCATAGACAACTTTATATATTGTTATCTCAAAATGATTGCAAACAGATGTTGCCTTCCAAAATTAAGATTAACAATAGTCACCTTTGGCAACTTTATATACTCTTATCTTAAAATGGTTGCAAACTTGTGTTGCCATCCAAAATTAAGATTAAGAATAATCATCTTAGGCAACTTTTTATATTATTAAGGCACTAAACTTGTGTTGCACCTGCTTACAAAATTAAGAAAATGAATGCATTCAAATGAAAAAAAAACATCTTCCAATGCATCTTCACCATGCTATACATAAGATTCTTGATTTTGGAGCTTAAAAACACAACAAAACACCTCTATGAATAAAATTCTTTAGCATTTAGCAATCATAAAGTGCAACAATGAAGTTCAACAAAAATAAAGTTCAGCCTGCATGAATGTAAAAGCATATAGACATAATCCTAAATAATAATATAATCCCTCCAACAAAGCATCCCTAAAGTTCAATTATAAGGAGTGCCATTAATTCTTGAAGTTATTCCTTCAAGATGTTTGAACCTTCTATCAATTTGGTAAAGTAACCTGAAGTTGTTCCTCCATTAATTCTTGCTGACACAAAAGATATATAAAAAATAAGTTATAATAATATAACATGAAAAGGTATACATACACTAAAAAGTAATTCTTGAGAGAAATTACCAAAAGAGTTTTAAAACTACTTGTGGAAGATCTAATCCAACTAGAAGAGCATATTAATGCATTCACCGTATTTGCCGAGAGTGAACTTCTATAATCATTAAGAACTCTTTCACCGGTATTAAATGCTGATTCTGAAGCAACTGTTATTGAAATTGATAATATATCTCTAGCCATTTTGGACAAACATGGATACTTGAGAGTGTTCAACTTCCACCACTTAAGAATATCAAAATTTTCATCATTGGCCAAATAAAGACCATCTTCAAGATACAATTGTAGATCTGATTTTGATGGTTGAATAGAACCAGTTGCAACAACAAAATCAGTAAATGCAAGCATGCAATTAAAAAGTCCAGAAATAATAGAATCATTAGGCAACTTTGATGATACATTGCCACTCGTAGAACTGGAACTAGGAACATTGAGTATTGTAAATTTCCCATAAAACATTTTCAACTTGTTGAATTTTAGAGTCTGATTCAACTGATGTGTACAAACTGGCGAAGTTAAACTGTATGAATTTTATTTTCAACCGAGGGTCTAAAACAGCTGCGACAGACATTAAGAGATCACAGTCACCCTAATACTTATCAAATTTACCTCTAATGGCAAAATCCATGTTTCTTTTAAACTCATCAGACGAAGTCGACTCATCTAGCAACAATTTCTTTATATGCATAATGGAGGGTAGAAAAATATTTGAAGTGGGGTAGGAAGAACCAGAAATTATTTTTGTCACATCATTAAAAATAAGAAATTGTCTGATTTTTTCATATTTATCCCAATCTAAATCTGAAGGCAACCAACTGAAACAATTATCTCGATCTGCAAAGTGAGTGAACACATTACGAAAAATAATAACAGATTCAAGCATTAAGAATGTTGAGTTCCATCTTGTTGGAACATCAATGCACAAACCCTTTATTGTTGATATACCTAATTGTCTGGCTATGTCAAAAAACTTATGTAGCCTTGCCGGCGACTTCTTTATATATTTGATAGCTTCTCTAACATTATAAATGATATCTTGAATCTCTTTTAAGCCAACTTGCATCATAAGATTTAAAATATGCGCACAACAACGAACATGAAAGAAATGCCCCTTAAAATACAGTTTCCTCTTGCCATAAAATTTGAATAAAGCAAGCTAGCAGCAACATCATTATTACTAGCATTGTCTAAAATGATAGTAGATACTTTGTCATGTATCTTCCAATCTAACAAGCAATGAGAAATAACATCACAAATGAACGTACCGGTATGAGGTGGATCCAATTCAATGAAATTAATGATTCGTTTTTGAATCTTCCAAGATTGATCAATATAGTGAGCAGTTAGACACATATATCCAATAGTTTGATTGGAAGTCCAACAATCAGATGTTAAAAAAAACCTGTGAATATCCATAAATTATTTTTTCAGCTTCTCTTTCTCAAACTCATAAATCTTCGTAAAATCATTTTTGATTGTATTCCTTGAAACTTTCTCATAATTTGCATTGATTTCAATAGAATTTTAAACCATGTATGCGCAACAATATTAAACGGATACTCATGCACGATAATCATTTTGGAAATTATCTCACTTTATGTTGGTCGTAGCTTTTAGGATCATGAAATAATGGGATCTCAACATCTGCATCAACATCAAGTGGCATAAAATTTAATAATTTTTGCCTTTTTTCAAGCAGATCACCAGTTTCCTTGCTTTTTGCTTTGATTTTTCCACATTTCCTTACATGACGAAGTAGTTGAGAAGTAGTTCCTGTTTTAGATTTTTGGAATTTTGATCGACAACATATGTATTGCCAAAAAGAAGTTGAGACCCCCTTAATCGGAAATGTTGCCTCCACAAAATACTCCCACACTGTTGACTTCCTCTTCCTACCCTTCTTAGTAGCAATATCTTCACTTTTGTTATCAATGCCATCTTGTACTGCTTCTGGTTCAGTGCTTTCTAAAGTAAAAATGACATTTTCATTGCTATTATGAGCTCTGGTACATCTAGCAACTTATTGCTGGATGATTCAGATTGTGAAAAATCTAATTCATACATATTTGTACGCTAAATGAAATCAAAAACACATAATTAGTTTCACTTTAAACAAGTAGCATACCGCATAATATATATGTACATAAGAATTGAGGGTGGTATTGAAAGAATGCTCCCTATTCCAAAAATCTCATATGCTTTTTCATAAAAAAAAATGTAACTTTAATTGCAATAAAGAGAGTATAAGGTGGGAGGGAGAGGGAGGGAGAGAAATATAGTTGATGAAACAGTCTAATAAAGCATTTTTGATAAGAAAAACTTCTTATCATTGCACCATGTTATTTGTATGCATTGACTTCAAAGTCAACTATCATACTTGCAATACTCATGAATGAATCAATCATTCTTTCATAAACTTGCACTTGATCTTAAAGGACCACATATCCACATAAGAAAATCAAATAAAATAAGCAATGTACCACAAAGCTTCAACCTCGAATTAAGAAAAGAAAACCCTCCATATATTATGCTGGTCAAAGTAAACATGTGAGAAAACTCTCCACAAACTTCTATTGAGAGGGAAACATGTCATTTTAATATACATATGAATCATATCTATCATGCAAATAGAGAGATGTCCAAGGCAACCATCCTTTGAGAACTACATTTGAGACAAACACTTAAATATTGAGATGCTCAGAGTAGTGTACATTCTCTTTTAGTAATGTACATTCTCTTTTAAAAATTGAGACAAACACTTAAATTGCATCTTAAATGCTTACAGAAAACAAACAAGAAAATCTAAAGCTCCCTTCAATCATTTAGAGACAAGCTAAATGGCTATAAATAAAAATATATGTAGTGAAGCAAATACCATTAGTTCAACATAAATAGGTATATCTTTTGGATGAAAGTATGTGTAACAAACTTTAAAGTTGAACTGAATTTACTCGGTCCTTTAAATTGGCATCAATAAAATTTCGCTTGAATTTTGATATTTACCAAATGATGAAGCTTAAGATAAAATTCCAACAAGACAACTGAACACTAGACTTGTGTTTCAATCAAATTCAACATCATGAAGCTGAGATATAACATCTTCAACTCAACAATAAACTTTTGGAGTTGTGTACAAATATCAGAGTTTATGAGAATGAGTAATAATTAAATGATATATATACAACAATTGTAACTTTCGGTTTTAAACGTGTCACTATATGCCTCTTGCTTCATTAAGTTCTCTTTATAAGTGATAGAGAGCTTCTTGAAGATAGAGATCATTTATAATAATTAAGTATAACATGTTACTCAAATCTCATGCACAACCACTAAAGAGCAGTGGTACGATTTAAGTACATATCACACAGCTCTTATGTATTTACATATCTAACACCTGAACTCTTTATTTTATTTTATTTTTTTTTACCACCACCTAGATTTTCACACCGCATTATGAAATATATGTGAAAGTTAGAGTATAAATCTGAAATGACAAAAGGAAAAAAGCATGGTATTCTTCACAAAGCAATCCATTAAAAAAAAATAAAAAATCAGATCCAGAGGCGAGATACACAAACGCTAATACCTGTAAAAATCACTGCACAAATGCACAATAGTTGAGCTAAATGTCACAAGTTACCCCTTATATAAGTAATGAAGCAAGAATACTGAGCAACAAAGCAAGAAAATAACACTTCGGCAACCAAACAAGAAACCAAGCAAGATTCAAGAATATAGAGCAACCAAGCAAGATTACCAAGCAATCGACTGTCCGAGGAGAAATATAAGAAGAAATTTGAAGACGAACACAAACGACAAACCCTAAGTGAGTCGTGGCCGAACCCTACGCGATTCTCAGTAGCAAGAATATCATGCAAGTTGCTAGAATACCGAGCAGTCGACTGTCCGAGGAGAACTAGGAGAAGAAATTGGAAGAACACTGTCGGACAAACCCTAAGCGAGTCGCATCCGAAAACCTTTCGGAGAGGAGAAGGAGATGAGAGCCGAAGTCTGATTCGAGAAGTTTTGAGAGCGGCGGGTTAGGGATTTGGGGTTTTGTAACTTTATTAATATAATTATATTAGTTTTATAATTTATATTATATAAATATAATATTTATATAACTAATATTAATATATAATTATTAATAGTTTGTTAAATATTACAATTTAAATAATTTAATTTTTAAAAATATAAAATTTTTTAAACAAATTTTATTAATTATAATTTAAAATATTTAATGTTATATATATATATATATATATATATATATATATATATATATATATATATATATATATATATATATATATATATATATATATTTATTTATTTATTTATTTACTTTCGAGCCATTTCGAGCCAAACACGAGCCAACAAACTTTTGTTCATGTTCGGCTCGTTTACATTTCGAGCTTAAAAATTTGTTCGTGTTCGGCTCGTTTGACTTAACGAACGAGCCGAACACGAGCTGCTTAACGAGCCGAACAAGAGCTGCTCGCGAATAACGAGCCAAATTGACAGTCCTACCCATAGGATTTCGAGGTTGTTCGCCTAGTGCAACATAAATCCTTAACTTCTCTTTGGGCCTTTGTATAGCTCTGCTGTACAATATAAACCCCAACTCATTTGTGATTCCGGTGTTGTCGTTCGTTACGACCTAAATCCTCACATCTTCTAGACTGTTCGTGTGATCGTTTCACACAAATATAAGCCCTAATTAAATAAAATTGGCAGGATGAAACATTTAAATAATATATCCCCTAAATTTAAGCCAAACCATAGTATATACAAAGATATCTTATTTTGAGTATCCTCTTTAAGTATCTTCATAACCATTACAAAAAAATATGAACTTAAATGCTAATCTTTGATGTCAACCTGTGATAATTTATTTCTTTTAGGTCACTTTACAACTATATCTGAGTACTAGTTAGTGCTCCATATTAATAGTGCCACTATATCTTTGATATTATCTTAAAGCACATCAAATCAATTCTGATGATATTTAGATTATATGCCTTCTATTAAGATCAATAAAAACGTTTAATCATATATATTTTTTATAAATCTTTGTTAATTATCTTAGCACAAAATTTTTTTTCTTAGTTGATTTTGGCATGAAATCAATTTAGTTCTAAAAAATGGATGCACATTTTTTAAGCTGAAATTCAATCGTTTGCTCCCATAGCTTTATTGAATGAATCTCAATTCATTCGTCTATATTTTGCATGGGCTTGTACATTACTTTGGTTCATAAATATTGGTTATTAAATATTTATTTTGATATTTTTTAGCTTAAAAACTCAGCTAAAAAATTAGTTAGGCTTCATGGTGGACCCAAAATTCTTACTTCCGTGTATTTTTTTTTCAAAGCCAAATATAGCTTTTGGAATCAATCTATAATATAGTTTAATATATTGTTTGTTAAGCTCTTCTGTAATAATTTTTATTATGAATCTCTAGTTTATTAATTTCTCATTGATATTTTCTTCTTTCTTTTATGTCTTCTGCTTAATCAAGATTTTAATATCTCCACTTTCCTAATGTGTTATTAGTTTGTAAATGGTACCAAATATAATATGGGTAGTTATTTCTTCAGAATTGCTTTTGCAAATTAACTAGAGCATCTCATGTAGCAATTAAGATGGTAAGCCTAGTGATAATGGATGAATTACAATCCTACGATAATCACTGGAAGGGCCAAACTTTTTCATGTTAAATTACCATATGATTTATTTTGGTCGTATTTGTAGAGTGATATCTTTCTTTGAACTGTGAACAATTCAAAATTAAACTTGATTAGGTTTTTTTCATATCTAGGTTGTCTATTTGTAAAATTTATCCATTATACACTTCGATTTGGTTCAATGATTTGAATTAACGCTGAAAACGATTTTAAAATTAGCGCAAAAGAGTAATTGCAAAGAGTTTAGTACTCACTCGAACATCCTTTCTCGTAATGGACATACGGGCTGTTGAAGCTTGGAATTACTGTTATTTTATAATTGATTTTCTTTGATTTATTTTTTCAGGTGTCCTTTATAGATTCTTGGTTATTATCACTGAATCCAATGAAGAACTTATTCCTCAAAATTGCAAGAAGTTCTAGCAACCCTCTGAGAAGATTTGCATATATTTTTGGAGACCACTATGATTTAAGGAAAAAACTACAAATTGTAAATCTTCTCACTGGGTAATATTATTTCTAATCAAGTTTTTTTCTCATATGAGGAGAGCATTGTCTGATGCATGTATATTTTACTGCTCTGCAGGTATATATTTCTGCTTGATAGATATGGAAGAATCAGGTGGCAAGGTTTTGGATTCGCCACACCAGAAGAAGTTTCATCCCTTGTGTCAAGTACCTCCCTTCTTTTGGAGGAGTAACAGTTCTGTTTGTTCTTATTTGCTATTCTGGTAGTTCTTCAACTTTTTTTATTTTTATTTTTTGGTAGTTTTATAACTTGCTATAATTTTTTCTCATTCTTTTGGTGCATCTTCTCACGCTATGCTTTGATCTCACGCTATGCTTTGGGCTGCTTCAATTTTGATTCTAAATAACAATTTGTAGCAAACATTTTGCCATTCTTGCAATAATTTTGTTGATTCCTTACTGTCATGACTCTTTTATTTAATCAATATTTTTTTTGTATGTATATTTTTCAGTCCACGATGCATTTATTGGACATGTATCATTTTATGGATTTAGGTTTCTAATTTCATGCTATGTTTTGTTGGAACGAGTAATAGTATGTTCTGTAATGATATTTTTATTGTATTCTACAGGAAAAAGAGTCGTTATAGAGGGCTCCCAATCCTCTAGCTGCTATTCATCTGGATTAATTGTATACTATGCTTAGTAAATGTAAGAATTCAGAACAATCTCTCTTTCGACTATATTTGAAATATAACAGTTCAAGTTTGAGTCTATTTAACTTACGAGCAGAGTAAACTTTAGAATCTTGTCTAGTTAAGTTTGTCAATTAAAGATATTTTCAAAAAATTGACTACTATTGCTCCTGCACCTGATAATAATAATAATAATAATAGTTATAATCATAAATATAAGGGATAAATAGGGTGTTGGAGGCTCCCCCCAATCCAGACGAGATGCAAGTTCTTTGTGAGATGATTTAACTTTATAGTCAGATCATTCTCTCTTCTTGATTCAAGAGACATCATTATCATTTTTTCGGTAGGTGCAAGTGTCATTTCTATTAATTTCACCCAAATGAGGTCATACGGAATTAGATGATTCTTTCTCTTAATTAGGGCTATTAAGTTTTCTTGTATGGTGCAACACATTGTTGACAAGGGATCTCTAGTTTAGTTGAGTCGATCATTTTCATGACTAAGTAGACATAAGAGTCTTAATAGTTTGGGACGACGGATCAATGAAATCTTGACTCGATTATATCTTCCTGATTGGGAACTCCTCTCATGTTTATTGAATTGTCCCTTTTAGGGACATTAAGTTTTTTTGTCATATTGTTAATGTCATTTCATAGACACCATTTGTTGTTAGACCGCCGCCCATTTAAAATACGGTGATTCGTCCTCTATCATTTGGCTTGAGATGACTTTGAAGCATTGGGATGATCTTTTTTGAGATGGCAAAATTAATCCTTGATATTCCCATTAACTAGATATCAAATATAAGTACAATTTCTTTAATCGAGGGTATTTTTGGTATCCTCTGATATGTAATTAGCCAAAGAGATACGCTCTTTTAGGAGTTCTTTATCCCATAACAAAATATAACTTTTGGTTCTCTGATTATATATGAGAGTAATTTCTATAGGTTTTTTCATAGATAATATTTTCAAAGTGTTTTGACCTGATTTTGATTATCCACGTCTTTAATTTTTTTTGTTTTTCTAATATTAATGTATATTCTCTCTTCTCTATTCTTCTTCTTCTTCTTCAATTATTTCAGCTATCTAAGAGAAAATGTTATTGGGAAAAAAGAATTATAATATGAAATTAGACAATGTAGTGACTTCGTGTTAAAAAGGACTAAAACATAGATGGCAATTCTGTTAGGGAGGTGACTCTCCATTTTAGGAGTCTTGCTTAACTATGGTGTCCAATTATTCATCTTTGTGTCACTATTATTATTGCTTAGACTTTGGAATTCAATCTTTGTGTTAGTTGTTTTGATTATGAACTTGATGCTATTGTGTCCCTTTCCTCCCCTCCATATTTATGTTATTAATTTTTAATACTTAATTGGTGTTGTTATATACTTTGATTATATCTTGGACCTTGTTCTTAAATTTGATGGTAGTCCTTTCTGATTTACAGAAAATAGAGGGTCAAATAATGATTATCATAGTGTGTTTTGAGGGGAACACAGTTTCATTTTCCCCTAGTATTTTTCATGTGGAATAAGGGACCATCACCTTTAATTTTTTCAAGTATTTTGTTAAGATTACCCTCAGTAATCTTATGCATGTCGAGGCATTTAACACGTGCCCTCTCCAAAAGAAGGTGAGCTGTGCATTTGAAACTTCTCCTGTTGTGGTTGCTTGTTTCAGTGCTACCCATACATCGAATGAGAGGCCAATACCAGATGGTGACGTACTACTGTGTCCTTTTGTTTTCACTAGACTATCTGTTGGTCCTTCTGTGTTTCCTAGGTTATCTACTCCCACAGTTGGTGCACTACTTGCTAGCTCAAGGGGTGTCCTATTTACTCCTATTGGCGTATCTTTGATTCAACAATTGTCCCAATCTCTTTTGTTCTAGGTCTTTCTGAGGCTTCTCCTACTCATGGAATAGTTAGAAAGGCTCAAAAGACTAGGAATAGGCTATTGCGGGCTCAATAACAAGATCAACAATAGGCCCCTTCACGTTTTCAACCCAGGAGAATTTTTAAATATCCTCTTCTTAAAGTCTTTTTTCTGTATGTTTGACAACGTGGACCATATTTCAGTCAAAATTGCTAGGAGATTGATCCCCGATAAATGCAACAGCGCCAAAAATTTGGTACCGTCCGGTAAAGGCAACGACACCAAAAACTTGACTCCGCTGGATAAATGCGCTGATGATTTTAGATATGAAAATTATGATTTTATAATATAGGATACTACGTAAGTATACGTATCGTTTATCAAGTAATATAGGAATTTCTGATTAAGCCCCGAGATATTGAACCCACATGGAAAATGTAAAATCTTTAAAGAAATCAGAAAATTATTTTTTTACTTTTTGTTATGGCTTTTGAAAGTATGTGTTGATTTTGAAAGATTTTGAAAGTTGATTTGTCTTTTGAAATTTCCTTAATAAAATGTTAAGAAAGAAATTAAAATTATAATAACTAAAAAAAACTGTATGTAAAATACTATTAACTAGAATATCTTTTTCTTTCATTTTATGAAGTAGTAATAATTCTTAAAGTATTGTTGTGGAAATATTTAAATTTGTTGTGACAGATAGAAACAAAAGTGTTCTTTACCCTTAAGTGGTTCTATAAAGTAAATAGGTTAATTTAAAATTTTTATTATTTTGAACATGGTTAGGCGGGGAAGATACTGAGTCTCTCAATACTAGAGTTCACTCGATTCCCACCACTGAGAGCTAACTTCTCATAACAAAACTCGAAACTTGAACCAAATTAGGGTGTTTTAGCCATGTCACTCTAAAATCCTCAATTTTACTCCCTTCCATAAAAATAACTTCAATATTACGTTCGATTATATGAATTACTGATTCTACCGATATAATTGCATGTGATTCTTACTTAGCTTTTATGAGGCAATACTAGCGTTGGATCTTACATAATCTCGAAATTTTTACAACTTAACGAGACAGAATTAAAGTAAGCAAAGTTTTTAGAATTAATCTTCACAACTTCTTCGAATTTTTAAATACTTAAACTTTTCACAACAATTCTTTATAAATTAATTACTTCTCCATTTAAGAAAGAAAAAGATAAAGTAAACTACTCAGAATGCATTTAGAAAATACAAAAACATATTGATTTGAAATTAAAAACAATAAGAAAAATAACAAATGAAAGCAAGTATTAATAAAAAATTTAAAAGTAAACACTTATCTGAAAATCCTCTCCACAAGACTATGAAATTTCCTATGAAACTTTGACTCTTCGCTAAACTACTCCTCAGAGCAAGTCTCCCGACTCAGATGACTCGGAATACGGACTTGAGACTTAATAAAAACTAAACTAAAAGAAAGAAAAGAAGTGGGAAGAAGAAGACTTCACTCCGACCCTTTTCTCCTTTCTACTCTCTGCTCTCTACTCTTAATAAAAACTCTCACAAAATAAAAGTAAAATATCGTAAAAACTCTCTTCAAAATGCGAGTGGAAGAGCGGTGGAAGAACGATAAAAAGACCCTTCAAAATGCGGTGGAAGAGCGGTAAAAGACCCTTGAAAATGCGATGGAAGATCACTTAGTCATTCACTAAAACTCCCTTTAAATAAGTAAACGAAAAGTGCGCTTGGTGTCTCGTCGAAATGTGTCCAGATTCGATGTATCTATCAAGGAACACACCCCTTCATTCAAACTTGCCGCCTAAAGGAAGTTATGGTAGTTACCATCAAGAGTTGCATCCCATCTCCGTTGAAATTGGCGCCAAATACATGAAGATTTCGATTTTTAACTGTGGCGGCTAAGCGCCGGCTCAGCGGTGCTTAGCCGCCAGATGCTTAAAATTTTAATTTTTCATTATTTTTGCTCCAAATTTGATCCAATTTTGCTCCTTTCATCATGACCATCTATTTTCATCATACATCGCAATGAAAAACACAAAATACCTTCCCTTAAAGTGCGATATCATTAAAAATAGGTATAAAAATGTGCGTAAAAATACTATATATTTTAGGTGTATCAAAATCTCAAACTTAAAATGTTACTTGTCATCGAGTGACGATTAATTTCATAGAACATTTTAGCATGCAAATTATGTAATGAGTTTCTTAAGAAGATAACAAAATTTTGTTCTAGAAATGGAATAGTCCAATTTAGAAAAAATTTCAGTAATTAAAACCAACTTAAAGCTTAAAAAGTTCTTAAGTAAAGGAAAATGACAAATATAAGTTTTTATCTAATTTAGAAATATTTGTAGATTCTTCAAAACATAGGACTCAAACACTTATTTTTCTCACTTAAAAATCTTTATTTGAAAAATAATTTTACTTACTATATTATAACAGTAAGCTTTAGATTTTCTCTGAACTTATATCGTAAACTTTAAGTATGAAACCGATTTTTGATTAGACCCTTAAATCCTCAAGCTTCTCCTCCCTTTTCATATACTATTTTTCACTCTTTCTTTTTTTAAAGACAATGATTACTATATCTGGATAGAACTTTAGTGATTTTGAATTTCACCCTTCCATTTAAAATAAATGTCAGATATACATCTTTCACTTAAAAATCATAATAATAATATTTGAAAATTATTCTTCAATAAAAGAAATTTAAGCTTTGAAGAATAAAAGTTAAATCTTCTATTTATCCAAAAATACGAAAACTTACTTACTAAAGATAGTTTAACTTTATTTAAAACTTCTTCATTAAGAAAATTTTAACTTTAAGTTTTTCATGATTACTATAAATTTTAACTAAATTCTTTTATTCATTTCTATATTCAAAATTTTGTTCCCCTAATATAACTTAATATACATAATTATTCTCAATCAAAAATAAGATTTATTTTTAAGTATTTTTGAGAATCAAATAAAATTTAAAGTTTTTGAAAAATCTTTGTTTTTAAAATTCCCCCCCAAACTTTGATATTTTTAATTAAGATAAAACATTTAAGCATAAGAAATGATATATGGGTGAGAAATAAAAACTAACATATCATGCTTGCAAGATTTTTTAATATCCTAATATGCAAGTATAACAATTTAAATAACAGGAGTAAAATGAAATCAAGTTTAGTTTTTTAGCTTTTTTTTTTTTTAACAAGAAAAGTAAAAATTTCAGAAGACTTCTACAGTAGTGGGGGTTTTCAAAGAAAATACACACCAATTAAAATAACACACTGATAAAGATAACAGATGATAGTGTAATTTGAAAATTTTTAAACATTTAGTTTCCTAAGTAGAAGTTCCTTATAGTGGTTTATAATCTCCTAACAGTTTTTGAATTAAGGCACACACTATTAAAAACTCTGACATAACATACACATTAAAACAATTACTAATACACACTATCACAAAACAACATATAAATCCACAATAAAACAACAATACCTGAATATGCATAACAGATAAATAGTATAACTACAATCTGCATATTATCAAGGTTCACATCATAATGCAATCATCAAACAAAACACTAGATAAAGTACACGGTAACACAGTATAACAACACAATAACTAAAACAAACAACATACATCTACTCTTCGTCCTCATCATCATTATCTTGCTCGTTCCAATCCCTGGATGGCACATAAGGTATGTAGAATGGATGAGGTGGTATCTCAGCACTCTGATCACCTCTAATCAGTCTATCCAAATATTGCTGATAACTCTCCTCATATTTATCATGTTTTACAATATATCTTTCTACATTGTCCATCTTACCATCAATATCTCTAAGATGCTCACGAGTAAAACTCACTTTTTTCAAAATTTTTTTTAATAAACCAGTCTGTGAATCAGTAGTAGATGATGCACGTGAAGTAGAAGCACGAGAAGTAGATGCAACGAAGCGAAGCGATAGAAGCCCTACCAAATCCTCCTCTCCAACCAAACTGCGAATGTACGATGTAAGCACCAACGTTTACACTGGTAATAGGTCTCAATGGCTAAGTACCTCTTCCCAGGTTTCAAACTTCACTCCAGATCGTTCACATAGTGAATGAATCAAGGAATGAAATCTCATACCTGCAGTAGTGGTGGATCTAGCACTGTTCAAAACATAATCATAAATTATTCCTCCAATGTCAATAGACTTCCCTTGTTGAATACAATGGTTCAACATAGCTCTTTCTCTCGTTACTTCACTAGTGTGGCTCGAAGGTAACAACTTAGATGAGATAAAATAATGCCATGCCTTAGAAATGACATTCAATTTTGAAGCAGGAAAATTCACTCTTCTATCATTTGTAATTTTCCATAATCCTCTTTCATCTGTCAAAAATTCCATGATTTCATCTAACTCTCCTTCCGTAGGATGATAGTTAGAATAAAAACAAAACATGTCAGGAGGTAGTTCATAAAAAATATTGATTGCCCCAGAAGAAAAGTTAACTTCATTCCTCCTAACCATCACTTGATTTTCTTCTGCGTACGGACAAATTTGCATAAAATTCTCGAACTACGAAACAACATCAACGACGTGAGAAGCAACAGTAATTTTCCCAGTTCCTTCTAGCAATCATTTCTTCAATCACCTCTCCTAGTTTGCTAAACACTCGCTCAGGAATCAACTTACGTGACTGCAATGCATCGATGTATCGTTCCTCAGCCCTCAAACTAACAAATTTGTCAGAATCAAACTTCGTCTTTTCTCGTGAACGCTTTGACTTTGGAGCCATCTCTAAAAATTCACGAAAAAAAATTCACCATAAATTCCAAAATCAAACTAAACTTGCTAAATTATCTTCCAAATGATATTTTCACTAAATCCAAGCAATTTCTCAAGTTTTTCCTCAAATTTTCACTATGAATAGTGATTTTAAGATTTTCCATAATGTACTCAAAATACATGGTGAAAATAAAAAATTTTAGTTAGGAGTAGTGCTCTTACCTCAAGGAATCCAAATCTAACAATTTTTTGTTGAGATTGGCTCTTAAATGATCCACAATATGATGCCCTAGCCTCTCTTTCGCGATAGACCGAAGGTTGAAGACGATGCGGCGGTTTAAAAATGGCATTTTCGGGTTTTTAACTGTTGGGAACCAATTTTCGTGAACTGGCGCCTAAGCGCGAACTATCGGTGCTTAGCCGCGAAATATGGCGCTTAAGCGCCAGCACTTTGGCGCTTAGCCGCCAATACCCAAATTTTCATAATAATGGTATATGCACTAAATCACTTGGTTAATCACCCTTAATTACTCCAAAATTATTATTTCTCCCCACATAGATCTTCAATATTCCAAATCAAAATTTAATAACCATTGATTCCACACAAATTTCACAAAAACGCAAACTTATATTAAAACAAACATAACACTTAATACAATACTAGAATTTCCATCCACACATAGAGGATGAAATTCTCTAAATACAAGAGACTTTAATCTCAAACTGATAAGTATACATCTCTAGGATGTAACCATCACATCATCAGGCTCCGTTAATATATAAACACTAAACACACTCAACATAACACACAAGAACACTAAACAAATAAAAATAAAACATTCTTAATTCCATTCTCCAATAGGCGGAATATATTCAGGACCATTATTATTCCTTTGACCCTTCTGGAATATAAATTTGATAGAACGAGCGATAATTGTTCATTCTTACATCATCTTCTTCAATCCATTTGTTCTTCACAAACATCGCCTTATCTATTTCTTCCACGTACCTTGAATGATTGAATTGCATCTAGAGTTGCCATCCCATGTGTTCCAAATGTAAGTTAATATCATTGATCTTTGCTTCCATTGAAGTCACTCGGGCTTCAATTTTTGCAATCATTTCCGCAATACCCTGAATACTAACAACGAGATAACCATTAAATAACTCTTAGCACTATCACTAATGAACTTACTTTTGTCAGAATCTTGCTTCTTCTTCATCTCATTCTCCCAGGAAGACATGATGCACTCAAAATTCTCTTAAGACTCAAAAATGAAAATAGGACTTGGGAAAGTGTTTCTCTTAAGTCAGGTCTTTTTTATAGACTTGGGAAGGATTAAATCTGTTCCAAGACGTTTAGAAACTCCAAAATTACTCCCAAAAATTCTCCCCCATGATCTAGGCTTCTAGATCCACATTTTTCACGTTTTTTATAACTCTGGCGCCTAAGCGCCAACTAGTCGGCGCTTAGCCGCCAGTGCACAATTTAGCACAGGTTCGCTAAGTGTCTAAATTTTCATTCTGACTTCTCTAAATCATCAATTAAGGTCAAATAAACTCTACTTAAGTTTAAAAACTCCAAATTACTATCACTAAAAACATAAAAACAAACCAAACAAAGCAAACAAAACACACTAAACAAACATAAAGCAAAGCACACCGATAAATATGAGTTGCCTCCCACATAACGCTTGTTTTAATGTCTTCAGCCTGACATACCCAGAACTCATTCTGAGTGACCCAACATCAAATTATTATCGTATTTAGATTTATTAATCGAAAAATATGGTTTAAGTACTATGTCCGTTAACTTTAAATATTTTTCCAAGTCTTAGGATCTTGAATATCTACGATTCCATAAGAATAAACTTTTATCACAATAAATGGACCCATCCACTCGGACTTAAGTTTTCTAGAAAATATTCTCAATCTAGCATTATACAAGTAAAACTTGTTGTCACTGGTACAAGATTTTTGGTCAGATCTTCCGATCATGCCATAACTTCATCTTTTCCTTATAAATCTTAGCATTTTCATAAGATTCATTCCTTATTTCTTCAAGCTCATTCAATTGTAATAATCGTTTTTCAGCAGCATCTTTCAAATTATAATTGAACTCTTTAATAGCTCAATATGCTTTATGCTCAAGTTCAAAAGGTTAATGACAAGCTTTTCCAAAAATCGACTTATATGGGGACATTCCTATAGTTGTTACGTAAACGATCCTATAGGCCCACAAAGCATAATCCAAGTTTGATTGACCAATCTTTTCTATTTGGATTAACGGCTTTTTCCAATATTCTTTTAATTTCATGATTGGATAATTCAACCAAACCACTTGTCTACGGATGATAAGCAGTAGCAATGCGATGATTAATATGATATTTCTTTGCTAACTTCCCAATAATCGCATTTTTAAAATGACTTACTCCATCAGTTATGATTATTCTTAGTATTCCAAATCTGCAAAATATATTCTTTTCTAAAAACTTAGCAACACTTTGAGCATCACATCGAGGTAAAGCGATAAGCTTCAATCCATTTGGAAACATAGTCTACTCGCTATCAAAATATAAACATTTTCGAAAGATGGTGTAAATGGTCCCATAAAATCTAGTCCCGAAACATCAAATATTTCAACTTCCAACATATAATTGATGGGCATCTCATTTCATTTAGAAATATAGCCTACACGCTGATATCCATCACAATTTTTAATATAAACATTCACATCCTTAAAAATTGTAGGCCAATAAAATCCTGATTGTATTATTTTATATGCAGTTTTATTACTTCCAAAATGTCCCTCATAATCAGAATCATGACATTTTTAAATAATTTCATAAGTCTCTTCCAAAGGTACACATCTTCGAATTAAAAGATCCTTTCCTTGTTTATATAAAAATGGGTCATCCAAAAAATAAGTCTTAGCATTAGATAGAAATTTCTTCTTTTCATGGTATGTCAAATCATAGGGTATAATATTACTAACAATAAAGTTTACTATGTTTGCATACCACGGAACACCAAATTCTTTAACAGTGAACAGTTTTTCATCAGGAAAATGTTCATTAATTTCTTCAATATCACAGAGAGATTTTTCAATTTCAAGCCTGAACAAATGATTAGTAATTTGATTATCGACTCCCTTCCTATCTACTATCTCAAAATCAAATTCTTACAAAAGAAGAATCCATCTTATCAGTCTTAGTTTTGCATCATTTTTCTTCATTAAGTATTTAATAACAGAATGATCAGTATGCACCACGCATTTAGTTCCAATTAAATATGATCGAAATTTATCAAAGGCAAATACTATAGCTAATAACTATTTATTAGTAGTAGTATAATTAATTTGAGCTTCATTAAGAGTTTTACTAGCATAAAAAATTACTTTGAAAATTTTATCATATTTCTGACCTAAAACAGCACCAATAGCATAATCACTAGCATCACACATTAATTCAAAAGGTTTTTCCCAATTTGGTGAAATTATTTAGGTGCAGTTATTAATTTTTTAATGTTTCAAAGGCTTTGAGGCAATCATCGTCAAAATTAAAAATTGCATCCTTTTCCAGTAAACGTCATAAATGTTTTGTAATCTTTGAAAAGTCTTTTGATGTAACGCCTGTAGAATCCAACATGTCCCAAAAAACTTCTAATTCCCCTTACATTGGTTGGGCAAGGTAAATTATATATAACTTGAATTTTTGCAGGATCTACCTCCAAACCTTTTTCTGATATCCGATGTCCCAAAACAATTCCTCCTGCTACCATAAATTGACATTTTTCCCAATTAAGGACCAAATTAGTTTATTCACAACATTTTAGAACTTTAGATAGATGTTCTAAACATGATTCAAACGAAATTTCAAACACTGAAAAGTGATCCATAAAAACTTCAATCCCTTTTTCAATTAAATCATAAAAATTAGCCATCATACATCTCTGAAATGTAGCAGGGGCATTACATAAACCAAAGGACATTCTTCTAAAAGCAAACGTACCATAAGGACTGGTAAACGTAGTTTTCTCTTGATCCTCAGGAGCAATTTGAATTTGGTGGTAACCAGTATATCCATCCAGAAAACAAAAGTATTTATGCCCAACCAGTCTATCCAACATTTGATCTAGAAAAGGGAGTGGAAAATGATCTTTTCTTATGGCAAGGTTTAGTTTTCTATAATCAATGCATATTTGCCACCTTGTAACTTGTCTTGTTGGTATCATTTCAATTTTCTCATTAACAGTCACAGTGACACCTCCTTTCTTAGGAACACAGTGAATAGGACTAACCTATGCACTATCTGAAATAAGGTAGATAATTCCAGAATCCAACCATTTTAAAATTTCTTTTTTAACGTCGTCTTTCATGATAGGATTTAATCTCCTTTGGGGATCAGCCCGCGGTTTGCAATTATCTTCCATAAGAATTCATGTGCATACAAATTGAAGGATCGATTCCTTTAATATCGACAATTGTCCATCCAAAGGCTTTCTTGTGCTTCTTCAAAATTTAAAGCAAACTCTCTTCTTCTTTTTCGGTTAATTGAGAGGAAATTATAACGAACGAGGTTGAGGATTCACCTAGAAAAACATACTTCAAATGATCGAGAAGCATTTTTAACTCAAGTTCGAGAGGTTTTTCAATTGATGGACCATAAGATTTATCTTTCTCAATCATATCCAACAATTCAAAACTTTCACGAACAAACTTTAGATCTTCCTCTTGAAAATCTTCAAAATCAAGTAACTCCTCTTCTTGCTTATATTCAAATTCTTCTCTTTCAGCTTTCTCTTCATAGGTTGATTTGAAATGACATTCACTTAAATATTCAATAACATCCATCCTATAACACTCATCTTCTTTACCTCTAGCAGGATATTTCATCGATTTTAAAATATTAAATGTAACAGTCTGATCATTAACCCTCATCGTTAATTCCCCTTTTTGCACATCTATCATGGCTCTGCCTGTAGCTAGAAAAGGTCTCCCCAAAATTATGGGTATCTCTTTATCTTTCTCCATATTTAACACAATGAAATCCACAGGAAAAATAAATTGATCCACTTTTACCAAAACATCTTCTCTAACTCCTTTAGGATATGTGATCGAACGATCTGCTAATTGCAGAGTTACAGTAGTTGGGGTTATTTCTCCTAGTCCAGTCTTTTGAATATTGATAGAGGCATAAGGTTAATGCTTGCACCCAAATCACATAAAGCTTTTCCACAGAATCTTTCTCCGATTGCACATGAAATTGTGAAACTACCAGAATCTTTAAGTTTTTCAGGAAGCTTTTTCTGAATTATCGCACTACACTCCTCACTAAATGCAACAGTCTCATTTTTCTTCAAACTTCCTCTTTTTATTAAGAATATCCTTCATAAATTTCTCATAGTTTGCCATTTGTTCTAGGGCTTCAGCAAATGGAATATTAATGGTATGCTTCTTTAATATCTCCATGAATTTTGAAAATTGCTTATCCAACTTTTGTTGACGAAGTCTCTGAGGAAATGGAGGTGGTGGTTTTTCTAAATCAACCTTAGGTGGAGAAATAGGTCTTTCCAAACCTTTTGGAGCGTCCTCTTTAGGTCTTTCAATCTCTTCTTTCTCTACTTCAGTTCCTTTTTGAACTCTACGTTCCAATTCTTTTCCACTTCTCAGTTGAACTGCTTTTACTTGTTCTTTATTCTTTTCTCTTGGATTCACTTCAGTATTACTTGAAAGCATTCCTTGGGATCTATTACTTAAGGCATTTGCAATTTGTCCCAACTGATTTTCAATATTTCTGATGGTTGCTCCTTGAATTTGTAATTGATATCCCATATGTGATACTACTTCTTCCATAGACAACTTCTTCTCCTTATTTTGTAAAGCATTGTTATAACCTGAAGGATAAGTTAATCTATTATTATTATTACCTTGGTTGTTCCAATTCCCCAATGGGTTTACTTGGGTGTTCCCCCATTTATGATTAACACCACCCTGATTATTGTTATTCCAGTTAAAATTTGGATGATTCTTCCAACTCAGGTTATAATAATTGGAATATGGGTTGTTAGGTTTGATTATAGCCTTCAGCGTTTACAGTGAAGAATAAGAATCAACCATTTGGCCTAATGAATTTTCTTCAATCATGAGATTTGGTCGAGAAAAATTCATCCCAAATTGGTCTATCTTCCTTGATACAACGAAGAACTTGATTTGCTAACATTGTAAAAGCATCATTCTCATAAAACACCGGCTACCTTTTTAGTATTTAACCTTTCGAAGGCCATCGAAAATTATTAGTAGTCATTTCTTCGATTAAAGCATAAGCATCGGAAAATGGTTTAGACATTAATGATCCACAACAGTGAAGCATCGATGATTGATCTAAGAGATCCAACTAATCCATTATAAAAGTTTGAATTATTAACCAATCTGGTATCGCATGATGTGGACATTTCCGAGGAGATCTTTAAATCTTTCCTATGCTTCATATATTGATTCCCCTTCAAACTGACAAAAAGATGTTAAATCATTTCTCAACTTAGCAGTCTTAGATGGTGGAAAATATTTAACAAGGAACTTTTGTGACTGTTCACCCTAAGTTCTAATTGATCCAGGTTTAACGAGTGTAACCATATTTTAGCTTTATCCCTTAGTGAGAAAGGAAAAAGTCTAAGTTTAATAGCATCACCCGAAACACCATCATATTTAAAAGTAGCACACAACTCCAGAAAATTAGCAATGTGCAAATTAGGATCTTCAGTTGTTGCTCCTCCAAACTGATTATTAGACACCATTTGGATAATAGCAGGTTTAATCACAAAAGAATTAGCAGCTACAGCAAGGTTTTGAATACTACCACAAAATTCATCTAATGTAGGGTTAACATAATCTCTTAAAGGTCTTAATTCTTGATGGATCCTACATTTTGATCTTGATGATTTGCCATTTCTTGAATATTTTTATCTTTTTCTGTTTTTTTAATTTTTTTATTATTTTTCTGATAGTTCTTTCTAATTCAAAATCGTAAGGCACAAGTCCTTCAGAACCTGAACTATGCATACAACAATAAAACAAAACAAAACACAACACACTAACAAAAACAAAGAAAAGTAAAAATTTAAAATTTCTTAATTCTCTTTAAAATGCAATTTAATTATTTTCCCCGGCAACGACGCCAAAAACTTGATCCCCGATAAATGCAACGACGCCAAAAACTTGGTACCGTCCGGTAAATGCAATGACACTAAAAACTTGACTCCGCTGGATAAATGTGCTGATGATTTTAGATATGAAAATTATGATTTTATAATATGGGATACTACGCAAGTATACGTATCGTTTATCAAGTAATATAAGACTTTCTGATTAAGCCCCGAGATATCGAACCCATAGGGAAAATGTAAAATCTTTAAAGAAATCGAAAAATTATCTTTTTAATTTTTGTTATGGCTTTTGAAAGTAGGTGTTTATTTTGAAAGGTTTTGAAAGTTGATTTGTCTTTTGAAATTTCCTTAATAAAATGTTAAGCGAAATTAAAATTATAATAATTAAAAAAAGCTGTATGTAAAATACTATTAACTAGAATATCTTTTTCTTTCCTTTTATGAAGTAGTAATAATTCTTAAAGTATTGTTGTGAAAGTATTTAAATTTGTTATGACAGATAAGCAAATGTGTTCTTTACTCTTACTTGGTTCTATAAAGAACATAGGTTTATTTGAAATTTTTATTATTTTGAACATAGTTGAGACGAGGAAGATACCGGTCTCTCACTCTGAGTTCCCTCGATTCCCACCACTGAGAGCTAACTTCTCATAACAAAACTCAAAACTTCAAACCAAATTAGGGGTTCCTGTCATTCTAAAATCCTCTAATTTTACTCCCTTCCATAAAAATATCTTCTAATCTCTCACCCATATAATTGCATGTGATTCTTACTAATTTTTATGAGACAATACCGCATTGGATCTTATATAATCTTAAAAAAATTTACAACTTAACAGGCCAAATTAAGAAGTAAACAAAGTTTTTAGAACCAATCTTCATAACTTCTTCCAACTTTTAAACACTTATACTTTCCACAACAATTCTTTATAAATTAATTACTTCTCCATTTAAGAAAGAAAAAGATAAAGTAAACTACTCAGAATATATTGAGAAAATACAAAAACACATTGATTTGAAATTAAAAACAATAAGAAAAATAACAAACGAAAGCAAGTATTAATAAAAAGATTAAAAGTAAACACTTATCTAAAAATCCTCTCCACAAGACTAAGGAAGTTTCTCTGAAACTTTGACTCTTCGCTAAACTACTCCTCAGAGCAAGTCTCCCAACTCCGATGACTCAGAATACATACTTCAGACTTCAATAAAAACTAAACTAAAAGAAAGAAAAGAAGTGGGAAGAAGAAGACTTCACTCCAACCCTTTTCTCCTTTCTACTCTCTACTCCTACTCTTAATAAAAACTCTCACAAAATAAAAGTAAAATACTGTAAGAACTCTCTTCAAAATGCAAGTGGAAGAGCAATGGAAGAACAGTAAAAAGACCCTTCAAAATGCAGTGGAAGAGCAATAAAAAGACCCTTCAAGATGCAGTGGAAGAGCACTTAGTCATTCCTAAGACTCCCTTTAAATAGTAAACCAAAAGGTGCCTTGGCGTCTCTTCAAAATGTGTCCAGATTCGATGTATCTACCAAGGAACGCACCCCTTCATTCAAACTTGCCGCTCAAAGAAAGTTATGGTAGTTACCACCAAGAGTTGCATCCCATCCCCTTTGAAATTGGCGCCAAATACATGAAGATTTCGATTTTTAACTGTGGCGGCTAAGTGCCGCTGGGCCGGCGCTTAGCCGCCAGTGCCAAAATTTTAATTTTTCATTATTTCTGCTCTAAATTTGATCCAATTTTACTCCTTTCATCATGACCATCCATTTTCAACATACCTGCAAGAAAAACACAAAATACATTTCCTTAAAATTTAAGTTCATTAAAAATAGATATAAAAATGTGCATAAAAATACTATATATTTTAGGTGTATCAAAATCTCTCAAACTTAAAATGTTTCTTGTCCTCAAGTGACAATTAATTTCATAGAACATTTTAATATGCAAATTATGTAATGAGTTTCTTAGGAAGATAACAAACTTTTGTTCTAGAAATGGAATAGTCCAATTTAGAAAAATTTCAGTAATTAAAACCAACTTAAAGTTTAAAAAGTTCTTAAGTAAAGGAAAATGACAAATATAAGTTTCTATCTAATTCGAAATATTTGTAGATTCTTCAAAATATAGGACTCAAACACTTATTTTTCTCACTTAAAAATCTTTATTTGAAAAATAATTTTACTTACTATATTATAACCTTAAGCTTTAGATTTTCTCTGAACTTATATCGTAAACTTTAGGTATGAAACCAATTTTTGATTAGACCCTTAAATCCTCAAGCTTCTCCTCCCTTTTCATATACTATTTTTCACTATTTTTTTTTATTTTTTTAAAGACAATGATTACTATATCTGGATAGACCTTTAATGATTTTGAATTTCACCCTTCATTTAAAATAAAGGTCAGATATACATCTTTCACTTAAAAATCATAATAATAATATTTGAAAATTATTCTTCAATAAAAGAAATTTAAGCTTTGAAGAAACAAAGTCAAATATTCTATTTATCGAAAAATACAAAACTTCTTACTAAAGATAGTTTAACTTTATTTAAAACTTCTTCATTAAGAAAAATTTAACTTTAAGTTTTTCATGATTTTTATAAATTTTAACTAAATTCTTTTTTTCATTTCTATATTCAAAATTTTGTTCCCCTAATATAACTTAATGTACATAATTATTCTCAATCAAAAATAAGATTTATTTTTAAGTATTCTTGAGAATCAAATAAAATTTAAGGTTTTTGAAATATCTTTGTTTTTAAAATTCCCCCCCAAACTTTAATTTTTTTAATTATGATAAATCATTTAAGCATAAGAAATGATATATGGGTGAGAAATAAAAATCAACATATCATGCTTGCAAGAATTTTTAATATCCTAATATGCAAGTATAACAGTTTAATTAACTGGAGTAAAATGAAATCAAGTTTAGTTTTTTAGTTTTTTTTTTTTAACAAGAAAAGTAAAAATTTCAGAAGACTTCTACAGTAGTGGAGGTTTTCAAAGAAAATACACACCAACTAAAATAACACACTGATACAGATAACATATGATAGTAGAATTTGAAAATTTTTAAACATTTAGTTTTTTAAGTAGAAGTTCCCAATAGTGGTTTATAATCTCCTAACAGTTTTTTAATTAACGTACACACTATTAAACATTTAGTTTCCGCTGGGCCGGCGCTTAGCCGCTAGTGCCAAAATTTTGATTTTTCATTATTTTTGCTCTAAATTTGATCCAATTTTGCTCATTTCATCATGAACATCCATTTTCATCATACATGCAAGACAAACACAAAATACCTTCCTTTAAAGTGCAATATCATTAAAAATAGGTATAAAAATGTGTATAAAAATACTATATATTTTAGGTGTATCAGAGATCTCCTCGGGATACAGGGCATGCTAAACCAGTGGTCCATTTTAATGACACCACTACCGATCTTCTGTCTAAAAAGATCATAGGGGCAGTCTCATCTTTGAGGGGAAATAGTCCTATCATTGAGGAGAAATATCTTGCTCGGATTTTGTGAACATCTGACTAAGTGATGCAAGAGTTTCTTCATTTCCCACACTACCAAGGTCATCACAGTAGAAGACCGGGAAATACCCGCAGGTCCATTATGAGTCCCAAATGTTTACCTTCCATTGTACAGATTGTCGTACCCACGAGACATCACATTGGACACTCAATGTTGTATTTGATGTTGTTTTATCGGATACTGTACCAGATATAAGTGTGGCTGCTACACCCACTTCTTATGTACAGTCAACTTTAAAGAATAAAAAGAAAATATTTTGAATTACTTTTCATCTTCGAGCAAAGATAAATTGTATATGTTGTATTCTGATAGAGGAAAACTTAGGGGACTCCTCTCTCAGTGCTCACATTTTTCTTTTAAAAAATACGTGTGAAAAGATAATTATCATCCTATCTTTGCTAGGAGGTGGTGAGTTAGGAAGATTTATAGTGCCACACCTTTTAATGCCTTGGCTTCAGGTTAGGAGGTGATAGAAATTTTTTTAAGGAATTGTACCTCTAGTTGATCTTATCTTAGATTCACCTCAGATAAACCTCGAGGTAGAATCTGAGATAGATCTTGAGGATGACCTATTTGGTGACCTCTTTGATTTTTCAAAAGGTTTTCTTGATGATGATGACTTCCTTGGAGAGGAATTTCATGATGATAAAATGAAGTAACCGGATATGAAGTTCTATTGCTGAAAATCTTTCCCTTGATCTCGACGAAGAAGCATCGTGAGTTTACTGAGGTTCTAGATGTCACCACGATTAATATGAGGATAGAAGCAAAGATGAATATATCACTCATCTCCAGAGTCAGATCTCTATTTTAGTTGTTTAGCTGGCGACATTGCAAGTCAATAGGGCAGGGTCCAATGTAGTCTCGCCTCCTACATAAGCTCCTACACAAGTTGAGACACATTTAACTTTGCCGATCATACCTCTCATGTCTGCCACACATGTGCCAATTCATGTTTCTTCAGCTGATGCTGGTCTACCTGAGTATATTAAATCCAACATGCATTTGCAATCCTCAGTGGATGTTAAGATTAAGACTACTTTGGCAACTCAGCAAGGAGTGATCGTGGTGAAAAATGGTAGGCCCTATCAAAATGCATATGAATATTTTCCATATCCTTAATGGTTTATTTCACGATACGATTTAAACAGTTTGATGAAGCCCGAAAAAGCATATGTTCAGTTTAGAGCTTTGTATTGCGATGTCGGCAACAATGATGTGTTCGTCCTTTGCTTATTCATCACTAGTTTGGCAGGATTCAATTTTGAATGGTATGCCAACTTACTAGACGGCTCCTTCAAAACCTCTCCTTGGAGGATGCCTTTGCGAAGCAAGTTGTTGGAGTGCATCATCAGATCACTATGTGTGATTTGGTGTTGGCACAATAGAAGCCCAACGAACCTTGCTAGATTTCATGCTTCTTTGAAGGAATTTGCACATGAAATGCAAACCTAAACGTCAAGAACACCACGTTGTTGCTTTTCTCATGTGCAAAATAAAAGGTCCAATATTGGTTTTATTAAAAATATCCCTAATCCAGAACTTTACGATATTTGATAGAAAAGGTTGCAAGCTTGCAGGATACTAAAGGATCCTTGGTCTTTAAAGATGATGGCCATAAGACGAGGGTTAGAAACATTTTATTATGGGTCCTTAAATGATAGAAATCTTTCTATATCTAAGGTGGATACACAAAAGAAACTCCACCCAAAATTTCAGAGGCATATTTTAAAAAAATTAGTATTTAGAAAGATATAGAATTTGTAATTAATGATTTATGTAGAAGAAGATTCTAGAGAGTCAATAGTAACCATAAGATTGAAAAGTATTGGCCCAATCATAATGGGGATGCTACTAATATAAATAAGTGTGATGTGTTTGAGTTTGCATCAAGAAAAAATCAAGGTGAAATAGGTGCGGCTCTTTCATCTTGTGATCTTCTTTCTTTACATTCCTCTTATCATAATGGTATTTTGTTTCCAACAAAAGTTATCAGAACCAAAATAAGATTCCTTCTAGGGAGATGGAGAATATTGGTACGATTCCCTTTCAAGTCCCAATGCTTAATAAGAACAATTACGGGAATTGGAGCATGAAGTTGAAGGCCCTCGTTGGAACACAAGTTTTATGGGAGATGGCATGTGAAAGGCTACAATGAGCCAGGAGATTAGTCTAGTTTATCCCAGAGACAAAAGGATGCCTAAGAGATTAGAGAACAAGGCTCAGTACGTAATATATCAAGGATAAGATGACGATGATTTTGCAAATATTTCATATGTAAAATTTGCCGAGGAGGAACTAGAGAAGATTAAGATCTTTTATAAATGTGCGGAGCAAGTCAAGAAAGTGCTTCTTTAACCATTAATAGGTAAGTTTAAAGCCTTACATATATAAAAGAAATAGAAGTCTTCTATGACTACTTTATTAGAATCTTAGCAGTTTATAATCAACTAATAAGAAATTGGCAAAGCAAGAACATGCAAGGATTATTGAGAAGATTCTTCGATCTTCAGATCCAAAGTTTGATCATATTGTCATCATCATTGAAGAAACTAAAGACTTGGAGGCTATGACGATCGAGTAGCTCCCGTGTTCTTTACAAACCTATGAAGAAAAAAAAATGAAGCAAGGGATCACATAATTGGTCCTAAAAATGCAACTTAATTCAACTAAGGATGATAGCCTCAAGTATGATAGAAGTCAACAAGGAAGAGGTCATGGTCGAGGACGAGACCGTAGTTGTGGACATGGATGAGGTTGGAGATCCAAAAATAATAATATTAATTTTGGATGAGCAGAAAGATTAGGAAGAAGGCATGGAGGAGGAAAATCATGACTAAGGTGTGGTGTTGACCTCATTTTTGGTGAGGTCTTTTCTTCTCTCCTTAGTACTTAGGATCTAGCCATAGGTTTTCCCTTTGACTATCCTAGAGGACTAGAAATTGGACCCACCACTTAGAAATTTAAACCACTTCTTAACTCCCTTTAAACCCCACATGTTTGATAGTAAACCACTAAACCACTTGGAGGGTTAAAATCAAAATGTGGAGGTTTAAAGGATGAGTTTCCTACAGGACTCTATGACCTTAGGACTACCCTGGATGGTCTGGTTTGGTGAGGGTTGACTTGCACACACACTACTCTCTCACACACATTCCAACCCTAAAATCATTCTTACCCAAATTTAATTCCCTGACTCATGTATGTAATTCATTTGGATGGACCTCAACCCCAGTGCCCCGGCTAAGAGGGTTAGGAACGACATAGTGAATGCCTAAAATGAGTCCTCTCATGGCTCTTGTGAGCTTAATATGGCTTCTTGGCTCAACCAAAGTGGTCCCATATTTCTCACACTTGATCAACATTCATTTTTCCAAAATTTCAATTTTTGACCCCCAAGGCTCTAAACCCACAAACCTACCAAATGCCCGTGAAATTACCCAAAATTTGCAAAATTGCCTAAATTACCCAAAATTCCTCAAAATCAGACCTAAACATTTCCCACCACTCAAATTGATCATCCTTGGTCAAATATACCAAAATTTTCAAAATACCCCCCAATAACCTCCAAATACCCAAAATACCATTTTAACCCAAAAATTCCAAAAATTCAGAAAATTCCCAAACAAAATCCAGAAAATCCCAAATATTTCCAACTTCATTTTGTTCAACTATACCATAAGCCAACTTTGTCAATTTAGCCCACTTTTACCAAAACCCCTAATTTAACCTATCTTTAACCTAAGAGAGCCCAATGTCCAACCAAACCACTCCAATTGACCTCAATTTTGATCCAATTCAATCCTAAGCTTCAATTTAATATCCTCAATATCAATTTAGACCAAATCCAAGCCCAATTTGACCAACATGTGGATCCAATTTCAATTTGAAGCTTAAAGCCCAATTTTGGCCCATGACCTAAACTTAGCCCAAACCAACCCAACTCAACTCCAAGTAGCCCCAAATCCTTTCTAAAAACTTTCTAACATCCCCAGAAACAAAACACTAACTTGACTTGCCCAAAATTTGAACCCAAACTTCACCCAAACCTAACCCAAATAAAAAATCCCCAATTTGGCCTAAACCAATCATGAACCCAAATAGGCCCAAATCCCAAAATCAAAGCCCAACCAAAATTGAAAACTCTTTGTTATACTCCCATAAACATTTTTCAACATTAATTTTACATCAAACCCAACATTGGCCCAACCTTAACCTCGAGTTAGCTCCAATTTGATCCACTTTGGCCTCATTACCAAAAAGCCCAAATTAAATCCAATTCAACCCCAAATGACACCAAACCTTTTCTAAAATTCTCATGACACATCCCTAAAATAAACTCAAGATTTATTTGGCACAATCTTTTACAAAATTTTCATCCAAAAGTTCATTTCGAAACATAAAAGCCCACTTCCTTAAAGCATTTAAAAGCCCATCCTAAGACAATTTCAAAAGCCCAAAATTGACTCTAAAGCCCATATGTCATTTTCATTTGTCACCCATTTAATCAAAATCATTCCCTATGTTCCAATTCCATCATCAAATAAATCTAAATCAAGCCTCATGCCAAAATACCCCTAAATTTCAAAAATTCCAAAATCCCTTTCTCATGCAAGTGAGCCAAGCCATTCCTAAGCCATGAGCAAGCCTTGGAGCCATGCACAAGCCACATGAGAGCCATGAGAATCTTAGGATTGTCAACACCCCGTAAGTGGAAAAAAGGAGGAAGGCCTTTAAGCACTCCTTAAAAGTCATTAACCATTCCCATGTCTCCCCTAACCCATGCTTAAGCCTAATTGTACTTGGATTGTGACTTGACCCCACTAATCAAGCTGATCCAAATGACTTTCTCTTCAGCCTAAACCGGCCTTGGGGAGGTGCACCTAGCCTAATCCATGCATTGGACCAAATTAAGCCAAAATGAATTCTCCCCCATTCTATTTAAATCAAATCCTTTACACATGTCTAAAGCCAATTGAACTCACCAAACCCCAGCCCTGACCTCACTGGTTAAGATGGTGACCAATGCCTAGCCGGCCAGCCACCACAGCCACCGGAAAACACCATGGCCGAGAAGCTTAATTTGATTAAAAAATTCTAATTGAATTGGCTGAGCTATCCCATGGCCATTGGCCATTGTGGCTGTTCTTCCCTTGACCTAGGCAGCAAATCCAAGCCTTCAAACCCCCCTAGGAGGCCCTCCAGCCATGCCTATTTAAACCCCACCACCTCTTGGCCAAACAAGGTGCTGAACAAAAGCCTAACAAAACTCTGCCAAAATCATTCCAGACCCTTCTCCAAACATAGAGCACTTGATCCCCACTAAAATCCAGCCTTAATTTCCTCTCTGTGAGCTCAATTTCTGAGTTTAATTTCAAGCCCAAAACCAGGACACTTCACCACAGTGAGCCAATCCTCAAATTGATTGACTCTACACCTTCGCCAGACCAAGAGAAGAAGTTCCCCAGCAAAAGTCCCCTCTCCAGGCCATCCATTTCTTCTATCGGCCAAGTTTTGAAATCGGGCTTGGTGGAAATCGGGTGGTAATTCACCAGAGCCAGAGACTTCATCTGGAGCTTCCTTGGGTTCAATCGAAGGTGCCACAACTCTCTGATTGAAGCTTCACTTCTCAGAGCAAAGGTATGGGTCTCTTCTTCCTCCCGAGCTTCTGTGAATTCTCCATTTTTTGGCTCAATTTCATAGCATGTTAGCCGTATAGATGTGTGCATCTTGTTGAGACGAATCCATAGAGTATAAGAACATGAAATTTGGTGGAGAAATGAGAGAGATCTTAGGGTTTTAGTATGGACGGCTCTCGGGTTAGGACGCCTGGGGACGATGAACGGATGTCGTCCATTCGCGTGTGTATCGAATGGATGGTCCAAATCTAGCCGGACGAGGAGATGGAATGAGACCGCGGGCCGCGTGGCATCCCAGTCAGATGGCGGCGTCGAATGGGAATGTGCCATGTGGAGCTTCAGAGCTGCCGAGGTTGACGCGACGCTGACTGGTTTAAATAGATAAATATGGTATTTTTGATTTATTTAATTACCCAGAACTTAGAAAATTCATATCTTTGTGTAGAAAAATCAAAAAAATAAAATAAAAATACCCTCTTGCTCAGTGAACAGAGGAGAACAATGTGGAAAAAGAATTAAGTTATTTTGATGAGTATTTTATTTTTAATTAATTATTCACTGATTTCATAATTTTAATTCTCCATGCATTTATACAATTCACTATAGCATGAGACCAGAGGGCTTTTGTAGCCTCTGTTCGTGGGAACATTCCCTGAATTTTCCAAGGTCATAGGCCATCTCTGTGGCAAGATATTGATTTTCCAAATTTATGTGTTTGTATTGATGTTTTAATTCCAGTAATTAGCATGTTGCTTAGAAAATTCTAGGAAAAATAGGGGAGGTATCTTATGGCCGGAGGACCCTAGGAAAATTATGGTTTGGTTTAATTCCTTAAGATTAACCCTAATTGGCCTAAACACCCAAAACTGAGTTTTAATTAATTAGGATTAACCACACATCAAAATTACTTGAAAACAATTCTCCACTGTCATTTAGGATGCAGAGAAACTCATATAAAAATTTAAAGTCAATTGGAAATGATTTAACCCATTAAATGAATTATTTAAGTTGTGTGACTATTTTTAAATTTTAAAAATTCATAAAACCTACAATACACTTCAAAAATTCACCAAAATGGTTTTGTGGGCTTTCTGATATCAGAGGAGTCTAGGAAAATTAAAATTAGAATTTTCTAAAAATTTTCATTTTTAATCATATTTATAATATTTTAATAATTAAAAAATAATAAAAATCACAAAGATATTAAAAATCATAAAAATGTCACATTTTGCTTCCTAATCACTTAGGAACAAACCAAATATTTTTCTCAAGTCTATAGGTTAAGAAATTGAATTTTAAAGGCTTAGGACAATTTTTAATATTAAAAAATGAATTTCCCCACATTTTCACTAAATTAATTCTAGTAAATCAAACAAAAATCTGAAAAATATAAAATTTGCTTCTCTGGACTCCTTGATGTCAGAGAGATTTAAGAAAAATATAAAACTTAATTTTCAACTTTAATTTTATTTTATAATCAATTAATACCATAAAATTCAAAATAATTATAATAAATAAAATATAATTCAAAAAATCCCCAAAATTGGTCTAGGTGGTCCTCTGGTCAGTAGGGACATCCCACAATATTCCTAAGAATATAAACCTCACCTTGGTCATGTTGTTGAATTTTCATTGAAAACTTTCATTTTCTCACAAAAATAAATATATAAATTAAATTAAATTCAGAAAAATAACATTTTCTCCTCTAGTGTCTTAATTGACATATGAGTGAAGGGACATAAAAATTTTAAATTCATTTGAGCTTAATTTGATGAGTTATGAAATAAATAAGCCTAAAGGGGCATAAAGGTAATTAAAGGATTTTAACCCTAATTAATACTTTAGGTTTAATCAAAAGGGAGGGTAAAATATCTGATCTTAATTTCCTCTTGGATGATTGAAACTTAGGGAGTAAAGGGGTAGAAACTCATTGATCACTTTGAAAACATCAAAATGGAACTTTAATTAATTAAATCATTTAAATTTTGGGAGGATAATTAAAATTTTGGATTATTAGGGATGTGACTTGAGAAGACATCAACACTTTAATTTAAGATCCCTAAATAAATCACTTTGATAACATTTCAATTCTTAATTAAACTTAAAATGATAATTGAAATTAATGATTAAAAAGAAAATAACCCTTAATTAAATTAAAGTTTAAAACATTAAGTGATTTAATAACTTAATTAAATTAAATTGAGAACATTAAAATAAATTTATCATTTGAAAACAAACCTAAAACAAATTTGAAACATTAAAAATCAATATCAAAACAATTTATGATAAAAATGAATAAAAAAAATTTAAACTAATGAAAATCAACCTAAAGTATTACAATCAATCCAAATAAAGTCATTAAAATTTAATAAAAATAAATAATTTAAACACCTCTTTCAACCTAAGCAAATTTAAAATGGCAAAATTAATCTAAAATATTAAGATCATTAAAATATAAAGATTTAAATTGAATTAAAACAACTTGAACACTATTCCAAACTTAAAATTATTAATTAAAATTTTGTAACTAAACCAAATCATTTCAAAATCATCAATTCCAATTTTCTAATTAGGAATTGTTAAAATCTTCAACAAATTAATTTGCCCCTCAAGGCTTTCATTATCATAACTCTTAAATAAAGCATTAAGTGAAATGTCACTTCACTCATAGGATAATCAAACATCATAGTTCACTGAGTAAGAAGCAAAACTTAACTAAATCTCTTGAATGATTAATTCACTTGTACAATGAAATTCATTTGGACGAAAAAAAATAATCTCAGAAGTATTGAAAAGATGTTTAGGACTCATCTTAAGCACTTTCTCAATACGATGAGATGTTTTAGAAGAACAACTGAACTTAATTGTTCGTTGGTGAAGAAAATAATCCTTAACAAAACATAAGAACCTAGACATCATAGAAATTGACTAGCTATAGGATTAGGATTTTGGTAGACAACCAAAACCTTCCCTTTGCTTTACCTAGGTGTTTTCTTGCAATTATATAAATGCTTTAACTTCGTATTTTAAGTGCAGGAGAAAATAAATAGGAGTGCTTACCGTGTACGCTTTTATTTCATTGCAATTTATTCTATCGCACCGTACTTTACTTCTCTTGTATGTTAAACAAGAATGTCACCCTGCATAAAAAATGAAACCTTTAGGATAACCACAAAATTGAAACCCAAAACTAAATTAAAAGTCACAACAAGATAAAATTCACCGCCACAATATTTCAAAATATAAAACAACTCAAAATTTAATCACAAACAAAACAACAAAACTACAACTCCAACTAAATTAAAACGTCTCGTTGGATGATCGGGAATACCTCGGATGATGTAACCCACGTGTTGCTAACGGGATTTCCCACGGTCTAAATGAAAGTGTGGAACTCATTCAGTTGAGTTTAGCAAATTCATTTGGACTAAGTGAATCCGATGAAAATAACGGTGCCAGGATGATAGAACTGTGGGATCTTAATCGGTTCTGTTTAACCAACTTTAAGATTTATTTTATTAAAACATTAAAAATATTTGGACTTTAAGATTTCTCTAAACCAAAACACTTCTCTCACCCATGATTGCCACTTTCTAAAACTAAACCTCTGCAACAACAAGGAGCTTGGAGCATAGTGGGCAACACGACCATCGTCGTCAGCAAAACTGGAATCTACATCAACAAAACCTTTCCTAGTTTTAAATAACAAGCCATAGGATTTCGAGGTAGTTTGCCTAGTGCAACATAAATCCTCAACTTTTCGTTAGACATTTGCATAATCATATTATGCAAACTAAGCCCTAACTGGTCTTAGGACTCCGAGGTAGTCGTTTGGTACGACATAAACCCTCATATTTTCGAGGCTATTTGTGTGATTATGTCATACAAATATAAGTCCTAATTAATTAAAATTGGCAGGATTGAAACATTAAATATACTCTTAAATTGAAGCCAAACCATAGGATAGTTGGGAAGTCACCGAAGTTCACTTCGGGTTTGTGACATCCTCTACTTCTCTTCCTTTGGATTCTTAAAAATAAACTGTTCCAAATTTGATCCATTCCCTTTTGAAATTCCAAAGTCCAATTGTTTGAAAACCTTAAACTTTGAAATTCTTGAGAGAAAAATCACTGATCATTATCGAGAGTTTTCTTAAGTGTCTTCAGACATTTAAGATGTAATTAACTATATTGGCTTGCCCTTATAGAGAACTTTAAGAACCCAGGTAATATAAACCCTGTTTAATTTCTTTATATTAGACAGGGGAACTTGTCGGGTTATAAAATTGATTTGCAGACCAAACGGATGTCATAAATCTTTTAGTTTATTTAATCGAGCCCCATCATCAAGCAGTGTGTCTATTCTTCTGGATAGATACGCGGTTTATGGTGTGGTGCTCGTTTGTATAAACTATTTGGGATGTTAGATCGGTTTGATTTCATATCTTAAAATTTTCAAACTTAAAGTTATTTTCAAAATTAAATGCTTCTTTCTAAAACTATATATATATATATTTAAATTTAAATTAAATTTAAAATTCACCGATAACTTCTGTAGGCGACCCCCTTTTCAAAACACAGAACTTATAAATATGCTGACAATTTCTGGTGACTCCGCTGGGGACTAGTTCTTCTCTCCATTTTAATCAGATGGTTTAGCTTTCATAAATCGGTAGTGAGTCCATATCCCTTGTGGACCAAACTACCATTCTTTCTGTTGGCATACCACGTTCATTTCTATCTTGAACGGGTATAGTCAGCTCTCTCGGATTTTGGAGCTACTGTTTAGACACCCCTAAACAGAGAGGTTCCAAAATCTTCTTGCCTCTTTCTAAGGTGAGGTGGACCCCAATAGGTGTTAGCCTAGGAGCGGTCTTGAGAAGTCTTACGAGACTTTCTCTTCCTTTCCAATTCTGAATCAGATCCTTTACATTTTCTATAACCTTCCTCCTTTAATCGTTTTGTTCCTAACAAAAAAATCCTCTAATAAACAACCTTCTAATAAACAAACTCTTTTAAAAATCACAAATACACCAAGATAAACGAAAATGTGTTCGGACTCTTTCTTTTTCGTCCTAAGTATTGCGACAAAAGGAAACATAATTTGGGACTGACATTTGGAATCTACCCTGTAGGAAATATCTGCACCAAAGTTAATTTTCTCCTTCACCAACGGACTGGACTTAGCTGTCTACAAGGATGAACTGCCTGACAATGTGATCATTCGTTTTGGACAAGGATTCAACAATACAGACATCAAGTTCGCTGACGTCACCTCTTCACACTAATGGACAAAGTACCAGAAACTGAGGAACCCGTAATTGAGTTCAGCCTGAAATCGACTCAAGAGTTCGCTCCCCTACAAAGGGTTCCAGTTGAAAGAAGTACTTCTGTTCGTAGGAGGACTGTTGTCTCTACCCCCACCAGTCTAGTCATCTCTGCACCTACCCCGGCTCCTGCCAAACTGAAGGGGAAGGAAATCCAAGTCTGTGATGAGCCTGTCACTATGGAGGGTACAGATTTTGCTACAATAACTTCTTTCTTCGAGATAGGGTCTAGTTCAAGAGTTGCACCCTTAACTCGGACTCAAAGTAGAAATAGAAGCAGAAAGATCGCCAGGACCAAGAAGGCCAAGGCTGCTGAAGTTGCCTTTCTGGAAAAGATTTCTGAGAAAGATGAAGAACTGCCCGAGTATTCACCTCTGTTGGAGGGAAGTATGTTTCACCCTCTCTCTGCTACAACGGATGAAGAAGATGTCCGGAGCATCGTCGCTGCATTACCCCGACCTGCATACTATAATGACTACAAAAGAAAAAGGATCAGGACTACGCCATTTGCTCGGCTGCAAGCTGTCGTAGAGAAATTGGCTAAGAAAGAGAGATGCCCCATGTCAGAAATCCTAAGAAGAATGGGACGAATACCAGCTAAATCTCACCTCGGACTGCGAGTAGAGCCTGTCACCACTATAGAGAAACCAAAGAAGAAGATGCGAGCTAGTTCGTCTGTTATTGTATCGGGTTACCATATTAGGGAGAACACCACCTACCAGCATATAGCTGCCAGACCGTCTGATCCTAGGCCTTTTGCTGCAAGAAGGATGATGTGGCGACCTATTATCGCTGAGCCGATACCGACACAACGTCCCGAGAAGAAAAGCCTCGTCAGAGAGCCTGAATCAGAAGAAAGTGCCACTGCATTAAAAGAAACTCCTAATAAAGAAATTCAACAATCATCACGTGATAACCGCGAGACCGTCTGGAAGAGTCCACTAGAGGACGCCATAGGAAAGCTAAGGACGGACATCCGACGGTTGGCAAAAGAAAGAGGAGAAAAATTAGAAAAAAAAGTAGATTCATCAGAGTCCATGGATGACGAGTATGCCGAGATCAATATGGTTGAGACCCGAGCATCGTCAGCTCTGCAAGGAGTTCCATCAGCCTCAGAAAGAGATGAACCAGAAGTAATGAGAGCACGTCTTCAAGAGAAAGATGATACGATTTCTCAGATGGCAAAGAGGATGGAAGAGATGGCTGCCGCTTTAGCCACTCTCCAGAGTCAGCTTCAACCACAGAAGGAAACACCCCCGGAGATCATTCACGTTGCAGATGGAGGGAAAGAGATTACATCTGTCAAAGGAGATGAACAGTCGAAGAAGGATTCTGCACAAAGCATGATTCCCGAGAAGGATATGAGGAACATGGTGGAACAGCAGGTGCGAGAAGCCTTAGAACAGTCTAAGAGCTGGACGTCTATTCAGACGGGTAGACCTTACCCTGAAGAGTTTGATGCGGTCCAATACCTGAAAGGCTTCATACCACCTTTGTTCAAGACTTTTGATGGTATGGGAAACCTCTGACAGCATGTCGCTGTTGGCATATTTTTAGATTTTAAATTTAATTTAGGTATATATATATAATTTGGAAAGTAGCATTTGATTTTGAAAATAATTTTAAGTTTGAAAATTTTAAGATATGAAATCAAACTCATCTCACATCCCAAATAGTTTATATAAACGAGCACCGGACCACAAACTGTATATCTATCCCGAGGAATAGTCACACTGCTTGATGATGGGGCTCGATTAAATAAACTAAAAGATTTGAGACATCCGTTTGGTCTACGAACCAATTTTATAAGCCGACATGTTCCCCTGCTTAATATAAAGGAATTATACAGGGTTTATATTACCTGGGTTCTTAAAGTTCCCTTTAAGGGCAAACCCCTATAGTTAATTACATCCTAAATGACGGGAATCATTTAAGTGGTTTTGCTCTCAAGAATTTCGAAGTTTAAGGTTTTCAAAGGATTGAATTTTGGAATTTCAAAAGGGAATGGATCGAGTTTGGAACAGTTTATTTTAAGAGTCCAAAGGAAGAGAAGTAGGAGAAGCTGAGGATCCAAGAAGAATCTTGGCAAGTTCCCAAACTATCCTATTGTTTGGCTTCAATTTGGAAGTTCATTTAATGTTTCATCTTGGCTCGTTTTAATTAATTAGGACTTATATTTGTATGACACAATCATACAAACAGCCTTGAAGATGTGAGGGCTTATGTCATACCAAACGACTACCTCGGAGTCCTAAGACCGGTTAGGGCTTAATTTACATAAGACAATTATGCAAATGCCTAACAAAAAGTTGAGGATTTATGTTGCACTAGGAAAACTACCTCGAAATCTTATGGCTAGTTGTTTATTTATAAAAAAAGAGAGTTGCTGTTGAAGATCCGCTGTTTGCTCTTTTGAACATGTCCTTCCGCATCCTTGATCTTGTTGCCCTTCGGTGTATTGCCTCGAGCTCCTTATTGTTGCAGAGGTTTAGTTTTAGAAATCATGAATCAAGAGATGAGAGAAGTATTTTGGTTTAGAGAAATTTTAAAATCCAAGTGTTTTTTAATGTTTTAATTAAAACAAATCTTAAAGTTGATTATAACAACATCGGTTAAGATCCCACGGTTCCATCCTTCCGGCATCGTTCTTTTTATCAGATTCACTTAGTCCAGATGAATTTGCTAAACTCAACTGAGTGAGTTCCACACTTTCATTTAGACCGTGGGAAATCCCGTTAGCAACACGTAGGTTACATCATCCGAGGTATTCCCGATCATCCAACAAGACGTTTTAATTTAGTTAAAATTGTAGTTTTTGTTGTTTTGTTTGTGATTAGTTTTTGAGTTGTCTTATATTTTGAATGTTGTGGCGGTGAATTTTATCTTGCCGTGACTTTTAATTTAGTTTTGGGTTTCAGTTTGTTGCTATCCTAAAGGTTTTAGTTTTCATGCAACAATCTTATTAATCATGCAAAAAAAAGTAAAGCGCAGTGCAGGTAAATAAATTGCATCAAAATATAAATGTACCTGGTAGGGTATTCTTGTCATTCTCAGCTGAAACTTTAGTATTGCATTGCATGTATGTGTTTATAGTTTTGCCGAAATTAAAGCATGCCAGAAAACAGGAAGAAGTAGGACTAACAAGCAGTAACTACTCAATCCTATGATGTCTATGTAAATGTCCTGGTTTTCTACCAAGTCCTATGATGTCTATGTGAATTTCTATGTTGTGTTTCAATGAACTTTGTTAATTTAATTGAGGATGGTTTCGTTAAGCAGACATATTAAGTTTAATAGACCTCAGAGGTATCCAAACAGATCAAAGAAGGATGCGAGTCCATGCTTCCTTTCATATCCCGATGAAAAGTCTCGGGCTCATTTAGACTTATTATGTTGCTTAACAATTCACCCTACCGATACCCTTATGCTTAATGAACACAGTTGTTCGGGGTAGGTTGGGGCAGATGGGTTTAGGTGTGGTTTGGGTTTGTATTTGGTGGTAACTGGTAGTTTGATTTGGACTTGTGGGAGTGCTGTGAAGATTTGTTTGAGTTTATGTTTTAGATTTGGTTTTGGATTTGGTTTTGGCTTTGGTTTGGGTTTGGGTTTTGGTTTTGGTTTGTGCTGGGATTTGAAACTAGGGATTTTGAGTTTGGAATATGAATTGGGAAGGTTATGTGGACATCGGGTAAAAATTTGGGTTACTCCATGCATTCACTAAGCATAAGGGTATTCTTGTTATGTTGTCTACGCCAAGTTGTAATTTCCTAGGGGACTTTATAAAGGGGAAAATAGGTCATGCCTCAGGGGGCTTTTCCTAGGTTTGATTGTTATCATGTTGGTATCGTATTATGATCAGTACTGTTGTTGTTGTTGTGATTTGTGGTGGTTCTGTTATTTATATATTATCATTTTATTATGTTATTATTGTTTATGTTGTTATGTGTTATTATTCTTTGTTATTGTTTATTATTTATGTGTTGTTATGTTATTTAAAAATTATTATCTTTTATGTGTAATTAAAATTATTATTATCTTTATGGTTTATTTAATTTATTATTTATTATCTTATGTGATTTATTTACTTTATCATTATTTATTTGTTTTTTTTTTGTTCTATTTAACTAATTGGTTGTTATTTATCTGTTTCATTTAATTAACTGTTATTTATTTAATTTATTTATTTTATTTTACTTTAACTTAATATTTATTTATTTAAATTATTATCTTTAATTTTATTTTAATTTATTTTGTTATTTAATTTAAACTTAATTTAATTTAATTAATTATTATTTACAATTATTATTAATTTAATTTAATTTAATTATTTAATTTAATGTAAAGTATTATTGTTTAATTTAATAAAATTTAATTTAATTTGTTTTATTTAATTTAATTTAATTTAAATTACTATTTATTTACATTATTATTTAATTTAATTTAATTTAATTTATTTAATTTATTTAGTTTAATTTAATTTTTTATTTATTTACAATATCATTTAATTTAATATAATTTTGATTTATTTAATTTAATTAATTAATTTAATTTAATTAATTAATTTAATTTAATTTAAACTATTATTTATTTAATTACTTTTGGTTTACTTAATTAATTATTATTTAATGTAATTTATTTAATTTAATTATTATTTAATTTAATTTATTTAATTTAATTACTATTTAATTTTTAAATTTAATTCATTATTCATTTATATTATTTAAATTATTTTCAATTTATATATATATATATATATGTATTATTTATTTTTATTATCCCTTATAAGTTATTTTATTTTAATTAATTATATGTACATTTTTATTACTTAAATATTATTGATTTATTATTATTAATTTATGTTATTAATTTACATTAAACATTATTATCATTTTTATTATTATTTATTTATAAGACTTTTCATTTTGTCTCTCTTAAATTATTCTTTTCTTTATTTAAAGTTATTATCATTTATATTAAGTTATTATTTCTTAAAATTATTATTTACATGTATATTTACATTTTTGATTATTTTAAAAAGAATGATGTTTTTATTTACCTATTTTTATTATTTATTTATCTATTTATAAAGATTTTTAAACATTCTCTCTCCTAAATTATCCTTTCATTTATTTTAAATTATTACCATTTATTTAATTTATTATTTATTAAAATTATCATTCACATATGTATATATTAAAAAAAAAACACTTTTATTTACTTCCTTTATTTTCATTATTTATTTTACTTATTAGTTTACATTTATATAATTTACATAGTGTATGTTATATATTATTTTAGATTTTTATTTCATTTTCTTATTATTATTATTATTATTATTATTATTTATCTCCTCTTTATGTTTATTTTCTTTTCTCTTACCTTTATTTCCTTTATGTTGTATTAAAAATTTTAAAATTCATTTTTTTAAGGTAATAAAATCTAGGTGAAAAGATTAGGTGGTATTTTTGTAAATAGTGAAACTAATGAACCTAAATAATTACATATCTTTGCATAAAAAGGAAATCCTAAGCCTATGCATGAATAAAATGAAGATTTGTAAAAGAAATAATCTACACATGATTTTTATTTTATTTTAAATAGCTTGCTTGAAAAGAAAATCCCTAAGGCTAAGCATGGAAGAGTTTAACACAATTTTTTTTTGTAAACCTATGTAGAGGAAGAGGAGCTTTAAAGAAAATACATGTATATGTGGGGTCTTAGGCTAAGCATGAGAGTGGTGAAACATTTCTTTGAAGCTTAAATGTTCATAAGATAAAAGAGAGGGGGAAGAAGCTTACCTTGCTTAGGAGGAGTTGATGGAAGAACCCTTGAAGAAGCCTTGTTGAAGCTCACGGCTAGAAGGGGATTTGGGTGGGTGTGGCTTGCTTGGAAGAAGGAAAAGAGGAGGGGAGTCTCACGGCTAGGAGAGAAATTTGGGGGGTGAAATGGTGAAGTAAGTGAAGTGTGTAAGGGAGTGTGTAAGAGTGTGTAAGTGGGATTATGGGGGGGTTTAATGGGGAAGGCTCACGGCTAAGAGGAGTGGGGGAGAGAGGAATGAGATGAGGTGGAGGTGTGGTGGTGACATGGTAGAGGTGAGGAGGTGAGGGGAGAAGTGATGGGAGTGATGGAGAGGGGTGTAGGTGGCGTGTAGGGTGAGGAGGGATGAGGGGGAGGTAAGGGAGAAATTTTCTTTTTATTTTATTTTATTTTATTTATTTAATATATATATATTTTATTATATATGTAATTATTTTAGGAATGTCATGAAGTTAATTTAATTAATTTTTGGTTTAATTTGATTTGATTTGAATTATTAGTTTAATTAGGTTCATTTGGGTTTGGGCTAACTTAACTTGGGTTTGAGTGAGAATGAGCTCTAGGTGCCTTGACCAATATTGTTCATATAATTGTAATGAAGATCTTTCATGAAGACACAAAGTGGTTTGGAGCTCATTTGGAGGTTCAATTTTGGTATGGATTGGAATTTTGATTATTTTGGACCATGTTGGGTTCGGGTCAAGTTATCTTGAGTTTGAGTGGGAATGGGGTTCAGAGATCTTCAACAATAATGTAGATATGGTTGTCTAGAAGAATTTTCATGAAGACAAAATGGTTTTGACGAGGTTTAGAGGGTCAATTTGGTGGATTTAAAATATGTGTTCAGCTTGGGTCAAAATTGGGGTTTCTTTGGTCCAAAATGGATTTGGGTAAGACCTGAGCTCAAATTATGGGAAATTGATGATCCAATTCAGTTTAAGGAGATGTTATAAAGAGTTTGGAATTGAAATTTGGGAGGAATTGATTGACATTGGGTCACTTTAGGAGTTTTGGGTTATTTAGGCAGAATTGGGGATTTTGGATTTCAAGTGGAATTGGATTCAAATGTGGGTCACATTGGACTTGAATTTGGTCTAAGTTGATATTGGGGATGTTGAATTTTGGTTTATAATTGAATTCGATGAAAATTGGGGTCAATTGGGTCAAGATTGGGTTTGGTTTAGGCACCTTTAGGTTAAATGGGCCAAGTTGGAATTTTGGATTGAAAGTGTATTAATTTGGCAAAATTGGCCCATAGTGTAGTTGAAAAAAATGAAATTGGAAATTTTTAGGATTTTCTGGAATTTTTTGAGAATTTTTTAGAATTTTTGGGCAAAAAGGGTATTTTGGGTATTTGAGGGGTATTTTTGGAAATTTTGAAATTTTTGGTCACGAATGGTCAATTTGAGTGGTAAGGAATATCTTGGAATGATTTTTGGGGAATTTTGGTGAATTTGGGTAATTTTGGAAATTTTGGGTATTTTGGGTAGTTCAGGGTTATTTAGGGGACAAAGGGGCCAAAAATTGAAATTTTGGAAATTTGAAGGTGGCTTCGAGGTGAGCGGGATGTAATGACCAAGGGTCACTTACATTTGGTCCTCTATGTGTTGGTCCCTACCACTTAGTCATAGACTTGGAGTACAGGCTATCCACATGAGTTTCCAAAGAGTTCGGGGTTGAAAGTATGATGTGCGGTGTGTGTATGTTGTGAATGTGAAGTGTATGAGTGGTGATCTCCGGACCTCCCTCGGGGCAAATCCTAAGGTCCGACCACCCATGGGAGACTTCCCCAAGATTCCTTATGCTTGCCTTTTCCTACCAAAAGGTGGAGGTTAGGCCTTAAGCATATGAAAACCCCTAGTGAAGCAAGAAGAGTTTTGAATTTCTATGGGAAGGGTTACATGACTAGTCCTCTAAGAAAGTCACCAAGAGAGTCCTATGGCTAGACCCCAGGCTATTCTAAAGAGAGACTAGACCTCAACCAAAAGTGAGGTCAATAAATGGACCCCCAATAGGTGTGGTGCGCCGGACAGACACACCGCACATATTAGTGTTGACCGAAGAAGATCAACAAACGAACACAAGGTCGCCTAAGTAAAACACCTAGGGCAAAACACAGAATTGAGAGAGAGTTGTTTCCGCTGGGGAAACAAGAGAAGGAATTTTCAATTTAAGAGTTGCAACTTTAATTTTCGATTTTCAAATTTCAAATTTGGATTTGATTTACCTTGCTTTTCTTTCGACTTTAATTTCAATTTGATCTTGATTTCGGTTTTAATTTCAATTTCAATTTTGGTGTTATGCGGAGAAAAGAGTAGGGCTATGGCCCACCCGAATGCATTCATATGCTGAGAAGGATGTAGTGCTGAGTCTACTCCATACATGTATGCTGAGAAAGAATAGGACGGAGCCTATGAAAAATGCAGAGTACTTCAATTTCAATTGCAATTTCAATTTTAATTTTGTGTTGGGAAAAGAATGGGGTGAAGGACTACCCCGAATGCAGAGAATATGCAGAGAAGGGAGTAGGGCAGAGCCTATCCCAAATGCTAAGACTGTTTTGATTTCAATTTCAATTTCAATTTTGTGTTGAGAGGGTCGAATGTTGAGATTCGTCGAGAAAGAGTAGGATCGTGCCTATCCTAATGAGGAGAACTGCTGAGAAGGGAGTAGGGCGGAAGACTATCCCGAGTGCTGAGAACTGCAGAGAATATGCTGAGATGGGAGTACGGCGGAAGCCTATCCCGAATGCTGAGATTGCTGAGAATCCTGAGAATGCTAAGAATGCTGAGAATATGCTGAGAAATGCCGAGAATATGTTGAGAAATGCCGAGAATTCGTCGAAAATATGCCTGAGATTGCCGAGAATTCGTCGAGAATTACCGAGAATTGCCGAGAATTCGTCGAGAACTCGCCGAGAATTGCTCGAGAATCGCCGAGAATATGCCTGAGAAATGCCGAGAATGCTCTGAGAACTCGCCGAGAATTCGTCGAGAATCGTCGAGATTTCTGAGAATTGCTGAGTGCTGAGAATTGCTGAGAACTGCTGAGAATATGCTGAGAATATGCTGAGAATTGCTGAGAATTTACGGATGCATAGACCGTGAAGAATTTTGCTTAGATGTATTTATGCAGAGATTCAAAAAGATTTCGTTGATATTTGGGAATGCAGAGGTTTATGAATGCAGAGATTGAAGATATTGCTGATATTCATGGATGCAGAGATTATGAAAATATTTTTTAAAGTGCAGAGAATGTTTATAGAAGTTCATGCAGTGCTTAATTTTATTGAAATGTCTGTGCAGAGATTCTTTTCTTTTTTAAAAAATTTACAATGTGCAGAGTTCTTTTGTTTTGTTCAAATGTTGACTTTTATTTTGTTTGATGCTGAGTTTTATTTAGTTGCATTTGTTTTAGGATTTGGACCCAGTTTTAGACAAGTGCAGTATCGGTGCTTCGTAGAACAAGACTCTGTCTTTGAAACGTTGCGATGTACAACACTTCTTGAAGCAGACAAGATGTTATTAAGAGGGCTCAATTAGAAAGGAGAAAGAGCTCTTGGATCGATTACACTATTAATGAAGACCGGTGACTTAGCAAAGATAATCGCAAAATTCCATATAATTGATTCTGTGACATCGTTCAACGCTTTACTGGGTCGGCCATGGACCATGAGAACCGGATGGTACCGTCGTCTCTGCACCAATGCATAAAGTATTACGAAGGAGGAGAACAGTGTATTAAGGGTGACTTGCAATCATTCTCCGTACACGAGATTGAAATTCATGAAGATGCAGCCTACTACGCGCCTCCGAAGAAAACAATATTCTCCAGAAACACCGTACCAAATGAAGCAAAAGAAGTTCAAGATGACGAAGAGCCCGAAATTCTAGTTCAACAATTACTCACCACTCCCTTACGGCGAGATGGTGAAGGTTTCTCCAGAATTCGCACCCGAGGTCGAGGCCGGGGACGGGGTCGAGGAAGAGACATTGGAACAGTTGGACAAAAGAAACCGGTCGTCGACATTGATTGGGAGAACAATTCCGAAGAAGAAGAAATCAGGAAAGAAGCAGCGGTGATAAGTCAGAAGAAACTACAGTTCAAGATCTCTCTCGAAGACGAAAAGAATGAAGAATACAAATCAATGTACGAGAAGATTAACCATTATGTATACACTATGACCCTGACCCCGATGCATTCTAATAAGGTCGAGGGTATGGTAGTCAAGGAGGTACATGGTGGCGGTACTAAACCGATCAAATTCTACCGTGGTGCTTCTTCTTCCAAAACTGAAAATGATGTACGATTTGAAGATGTTACTTCTTCCGAATTAATAGAACTGCCTTTTGAGTGGTGTTCTCCCTGTGCTCAAAATTTAATTCAAAGAGGTATCTTACCTCGACGATGGACAAAAGGTCAATCACAACACTTTGAAAAATTATGGAATAATGCCAATCGGCCTCCTAATTCAAAGCATGGTCTTGGATTCGGCATAGTAGGATCAGTTGATGATACGGGATTTTGCTTGGTTGTCACCTGCAAGCCTAATGAAGTCTGCTTAGAAGCCTCAGATGATCTCAAAGATCTGCAAATCAGAAATGTTCCGCAAAAATTTTAAGAATAAATTAAATCTACAATAGAAGAGTTAATGGAAGTTAATTTAGGTACTAGCGAAGAGCCTAGGCTAACCTTTGTTAGTTCTTTACTTAATAAACAAGACTCTGAAAACATGATCAAACTACTGATGAAATTTAAAGACTGTTTTGCTTGGAGTTACGATGAAATACCAGGATTAGCTCTAGAAGTTGCAATTCACAAACTAGGAGTGGATCTCGCTGCCGTTCCAGTTAGGCAAGCTTCCAGAAGAATGCGTCTAGAGATTGAACAACTTATAGACGCTAAATTTGTCTGTGAAAAATAATACCCGACTTGGCTAGCCAACGTGGTACCAGTCAGAAAGAAGAATGGACAGATCAGAATCTACGTGGATTTCAGAGATTTAAATAAAGCATGTCCAAAGGATGAATTCCCACTGCCAATTCCAGAACTGTGATCGACATTGCTTCAAAACATGAAATCTTCTCTTTCATGGATGGATCTTCAGGATACAATCAAATAAAAATGGCACCCAAAGATGAGAAGCTCACAGCCTTCAGAACGCCGATCGGAATATACTGCTACACAGTAATGCCTTTTGGGTTAAAGAACGCAGGAGCAACATACCAAAGAGCAATGATGAGGATTTTTGATGATCTCATTCACAACCAAGTCGAGTGCTACGTGGATGATGTGGTCATCAAAAGCAAACTGAAGGAAGATCACTTGTATGATTTGAGAATTATTTTCGAGCGACTAAGACAATTTGACCTTAAGATGAATCCCTTGAAATGCGCCTTTGGCGCCGACTCTGGGAAATTCATAGGATTTATTGTCCGACATTGTGGAATTGAAATCGATCCGGAGAAGATTAAAGCTATCTTAGAAATGCCTCCTCCTAAAACTTTGAAACAACTAAGATCCTTTCAAGGGAAGTTGGCATATCTTCGACGCTTTATCTCGAATTTGTCAGGTAGTTGTCAGCCCTTCTCGACATTGTTTAAAAAGGATGCCAAATTCGTTTGGGAAGAGAAATGCCAGCGGGCCTTCGAGGAAATTATGCAGTATTTAATGACACCTCCTGTTTTAGCGGCCCCAGTCTCAGGTCAACCATTAATACTTTATACCGCGGCTTTAGACGACTCCCTCGAAGCCTGTTAGCCCAGGTCAATGACGAGGGTACAGAAAATGCTCTCTACTACCTGAGCCGTCGGCTAATTCCGACGAAGGTAAAGTACCCCCCGATTGAGAAGCATTGTTTAGCCCTGATCTTCGTCGCTCAAAAGCTCAAGCACTACATGCTTTCTCATAAGGTCAACCTTATCTCGAAGTTTAATCCGTTGCAATATTTGATGACCCGACCGACGCTTTCTGGTAGACTTGCCAGGTGGTCGATGATACTATTGCAATTCGATATAACTTTCGTTCCTCTTCGTGCCATAAAGGGGCAAGTCCTAGCAGACTTCCTCGCAGCGCACCCTTACTCGGCGAGTCGCCTCTCAACGAAGACTTGCACGACGAGCGAGATAATGAGCCTAGAAGACCCCGATGATCAACGTTGGGAGCTGTACATTGATGGAGCATCTTCAGCACAGAAAGATAAAAAATCGCAAACGATAGTGCCCGGTAAGTCAGGAATCAGACTAATATTTATAACACCGAAACGGGGAATGTTAAGATACTCCTACCATCTAACGGAACTATGTACGAACAACGAAGCCGAATACGAAGCTCTCATAATTGGACTGGAATTAATCATTCAGATGGGGATAACAGACATCAACATCTACGGAGATTCTCAGTTGATTATTCAACAGGTCGTCGGACAGTACAAAATTCTAAAGCCAAGACTCGAGCAGTACTTTCAGTATGCAATGAAATTGCTGGAGCAGATTCCAAATGTAACTGTCGGCGGTGTGAGCGGAAAGAGATTGGGTTTGAGTGTCAATGTCAAGGAGTCACCATCTAATATTAGCCTAGTTTTATTCCTATAAATCCTACGAAGGATTTAGAAAATTTTTAGGACTAATAGTAGAAAAGGATGTTTATGATAATTCTTATATGAGGATATTCTAGAATAACATATTCTAGAATTTTCATATTAAGAAGATCATGGTAAACCAGAGATTTCTATTTCGGGTTCTTTTAGATCTCCTATAGAAGCAAGCTTCTATAGTTAATTACATTTTAAACAATTTTAAATTGTTTAAGAAAACTTCTGATTAATGTTAATCATTTATTTTCTAAATAAATTTTAAGGAGAGATGTACCCACTATCACTCCCGAATGTTTTTATATCATGTTATTGAACATTTTAGGTATTATGTCTAACTTAAAGGTTCTGCTTTTGTCTTTGTTGTCAATGTCATTGTTTTGTTGAAAAGTTTCAGGTTATACGTCTAACCTAAAAGTTTTGGTTTTGTTTTTGTTGTCAATGTCGTTGTTTTTGTTGAAGAGTTTCAGGTTATATGTTTGACCTAAAAGTTTTGGTTTTGTTTTTGTTCGCCTAGAATGTCGTCCTGCAAAATAGAGTTAGTACATCCTATAACATGTAAAGAAAATCTAAGCGAAATTTCTTGTTTTCACCCTGCAAAGAAAACATTGTCAGAAATAATGTCAAAGAATATTTGGATATATCTTGGATGTCAATTTATGTCAAATTATTTTGAAATGTCAATTTTATGTTGGTTATGTTGTTTTATATTTGAAATGTCAATTTTTTGTCGATTATGTCAGTTTTGGTTTGAAATATTGAATTTATATCTTTATTTTAAGTTTAAACTTAAATTCTGAATTAACTTAAATTCTAAATTAACTTGAGTTCATGTCTGTCTGAACTTAAGTTTAAAAGGTTTGAAATTAGATTCAACATTGATTGAGTTAACTTGGGTTCATGTCTGGTTGAACCTAAGTTAGATTCAATGTTGATTGAATCTATTTAACTTGAGTTCATATCTGTCTAAACTTAAGTTAAAAAGGTTTGAAATTAGATTCAATATTGATTGAATTAACTTGGGTTCATGTCTGGTTGAACCAAAGTTAGATTCAATGTTGATTGAATCTATTTAACTTGAGTTCATGTACATGTCGAACTTAAGTTAAAAGGTTTGAAATTAGATTCGATATTGATTGAATTAACTTGTGTTCATGTCTCGGTTGAACCTAAGTTAGATTCAATGTTGATTGAATCTATTTAACTTGAGTTCTTGTGCATCCGAACTTAAGTTAAAAGGTTTGAAATTAGATTCGATATTAATTGAATTAACTTGGGTTCATGTCTGGTTGAACCTAAGTTAGATTCAATGTTGATTGAATCTATTTAACTTGAGTTCATGTCTGTCTGAACTTAAGTTAAAAGGTTTGGCTCAGAATAGAATTAATTAAGTTTTAAGTCTTGTTTAAATAGGACTTAAAGGTTAATGAAGTTTAATAAATTAGACTTAATTAGATTTGCAGACCATCTAAGTCACTTTTAGATAAGACTTAAGTTTTAATTAAGTCTATTTAAAGTTAGACCTAGACTTAGGATTAAGTTTAACATAGGTTGAACTTAAGTTTAGGTTTTATTTAAGTTTAATATAGGTTAGACTTAAGTTAAGCCTGGGTTTGACTTAGGTTTATATTGAATTAAACCTAGGTCTGGTTTTACTTAAGTCTAATGTAGATTAGACTTAAGTTTGGTTTGAATTGAATTTAGGTTCAATGTGGGTTGGACCTAAGGTTTATGTTAACTTGAGTTTAAATTGGATTGGACTCAAGTTAGGTTATGCTTGAGTTTAGGTTAGGTTCAATATGGATTGAACCTAAGGTTTAGGTTAACTTGAGTTCAAGTTGCATTGGACTCAAGTTATGTTTAAGTTTAAGGTTAGGTTCGATGTGGGTTGAACTTGAGGTTTTAGGTTAACTTGAGTTCAAGTTGGATTGGACTCAAGTCATGTTTGAGTTTAGATTAGGTTCGATATGGGTTAAACATAAGGTTTAGGTTAACTTGAGTTTAAATTGGATTGGACTCGAGTTAGGTTGTTTTTGAGTTTAGGTTAGGTTCGATATGGATTGAACTGAGGTTTAGGTTAACTTGAGTTCAAGTTGGATTGGACTCATGTTTTGTTTAAGTTTAGGTTAGTTTCAATGTGGGTTGAACCTAAGGTTTAGGTTAACTTGAGTTCAAGTTGGATTGGACTCAAGTTAGCTTATGTTTGAATCAAGTTGGATTGGACTCAAGTTAGGTTATGTTTGAATCTAATTCAATGTTTGAGTTTTGGTTTAGTTCAATGTGGTTTGAACCTAAGATTTAGGTTAACTTGAGTTCAAGTTGGATTGGAGTCAAGTTAGGTTATGTTTGATGTTTATGTTATGTCGAACTTGGACTAAAGGTTGGATTTGGGTTTAATTAAACCTTAGTTGATTAAGGTGTAATAATTAATCAAGTCTAATGTGGTAGACTTAATTAGAATTTGTGTTTGATTAAGTCATACTTAGTTAAGACTTAATAGTTTAATTAGGTCTAATGAGTTAGACTTAATTAAGGTTTATGTTTGATTAAGTCTAATTTAGTTAAGACTTAATGGTCTAATTGGAGTCTAAGGGTTAGATCTAATTAGGGTTTAAGTTTGATTAAACCTTAGTTAGTTAAGGTTTAAGGGTTTAAGTAGGTCTAATGGGTTTGACCTAATTAGGGTTTAAGTTTGATTAAACCTTAGTTGGTTAAGGTTTAATAGTTTAATTAGGTCTAATGGATTAGACCTAATTAGGGTTTATGTTTGATTAAACCTTAGTTAGTTAAGGTCTAATGGTTTTATTAGGTCTAATGGATTAGACCTAATTAGGGTTTAGGTTTGATTAAGTCTAATTTAGTTAAGACTTAATGGTTTAATTAGGCTGCAGGGTTAGACCTAATTAGGGTTTATGTTTGATTAAACCTTAGTTAGTTAAGGTTTAATGGTTTAATTAGGTCTAATGGGTTAGACCTAATTAGGGTTTATGTTTGATTAAACCTTAGTAAGTTAAGGTCTAATGGTTTAATTAGGTATAATGGGTTAGACCTAATTAGGGTTTAGGTTTGATTAAGTCTAATTTAGTTAAGACTTAATGGTTTAATTAGATCTAAGGGTTAGACCTAATTAGGGTTTAAGTTTGATTAAACCTTAGTTAGTTAAGGTTTAATGGTTTAATTAGGTCTAATGGGTTAGACCTAATGAGGGTTTATGTTTGATTAAACCTTAGTTAGTTAAGGTCTAATGGTTTAATTAGTTCAATGAGTTAGACCTAATTAGGGTTTAGGTTTGATTAAGTCTAATTTAGTTAAGACTTAATGGTTTAATTAGGTCTAAGGGTTAGACCTAATTAGGGTTTATTTTTGATTAAAGCTTAGTTAGTTAAGGTTTAATGGTTTAATTAGGTCTAATGGGTTAGACCTAATTAGGGTTTATGTTTGATTAAACCTTAGTTAGTTAAGGTCTAATGGTTTGATTAGGTCTAATGGTTTAATTAGGTCTATTGGGTTAGACCTAATTAGGGTTTAGGTTTGATTAAGTCTAATTTAGTTAAGACTTAATGGTTTAATTAGGTCTAAGGGTTAGACTAATTAGGGTTTAAGTTTGATTAAACCTTAGTTAGTTAAGGTTTAATGGTTTTATTAGGTCTAATGGGTTAGACCTAATTAGGGTTTATGTTTGATTAAACCTTAGTTAGTTAAGGTCTAATGGTTTAATTAGGTCTAATGGGTTAGACCTAATTAGGGTTTAGGTTTGATTAAGTCTAATTTAGTTAAGACTTAATGGTTTTATTAGGTCTAAGGGTTAGACCTAATTATGATTTAAGTTTGATTAAACCTTATGTTTTAAGGGGGTTAATTAAGTTTAATATGTTTTTAATTAAAGATTTGGTTTTGAATTAAACCCTAAGGTTCAATAAGTTAACTAAGTTTAATATGTCCTTAAACTTAATTAAGAGGATTTGGTTTTGGTTAATTAAGTCTAATATGTCCTTAAACTTAATTAAAGAGTTTTGATTTTGGTTAATTAAGTTTAATATGCCCTTAAACCTAATTAAGAGAGCTTATTTTTGGTTAATTAAGTTTAATATGTCCTTAAACTTAATTAAAGAGTTTTGATTTTGGTTAATTAAGTTTAATATGTCCTTAAACTTTATTAAAGTGTTTTGATTTTGGTTAATTAAGTTTAATATGTCCTTAAACCTAATTAAGAGAGTTTAGTTTTGGTTAATTAAGTTTAATATGTCCTTAAACCTAATTTAAGTAAGGTTTATTGGGTTAATTAAGCTTAATTTGTCTTTAAACTTAATTAAAAGATTTGATTTTGGTTAATTAGGTTTAATATGTCCTTAAACCTAATTAAAAATTTAATTTTTATATTAAACCTAATTTAAGTAAGGTTTAATGGAAATGTTATTTTTAAACTTAATTAAGTCTAATTTGGTCATTTTAGACTTAAGTGAAGTTTACCATTAGTCTATCATAGACTAGAACCATTTTCAAACTTAGATCATTGATGAAAATAGGCTAAGTTTATAAAGGGTTATTTTTAGGATTAAAATTATTTAATTAATAAAGAATTTCAACCATAAGTTTCAAAATACTATTCAAAATAATTTCTATGACTTAGAAATGGTTTTCTTAGGGTTATTGTCTGTTGCTCTATCGTTTCTAGTCATTTGCATTTTATTTTTCTTAATTTTCAAATTTTTATAATTATTATTTGAAATAATTACAAAGAAACTTGAAAATTAAAAAAAAGTGCCTTAGATATGTTTTCTGTCCTTGGAAAAATTATGGAAGGTTCCTAAGAACATAAAGATAAATGCCTCAAAGTTTCATAATTTTTTTGATTTATAAACAATTTTTAATAATTAAAATACTCTAGAGAGTATTTAATTAATTAAAAATTAAATACAGGGAATAAAATTATGATTTTTTACTTCATAATTTTCTCCTCTTCAAGTGCTTTCCAGAGGTATTTTTATCATATAATTTCCCGCCGCCAAACTCACCACCGTTCGACGCGTGTCCTCGTACGCGTCGAACGAGCGGGAGGATCCGCTATGGGGATCCGAACACGGGACACCGCGGGGAATCATCCGCGCCGTCCATCCCTAAGGCGCGGGATCGGACGGTCGAGATAATTCGGATAAAAAAATTCCGAATTATTTCGAACCATTAAACTTTAAACATCAATATCTCACTCATTTCTTAATGAAATTGAGTGATTTTTTTTAAATGATCATCTGGATGAGAAGTATCCATCCATACGGTGATGATACACTTCTGGGCTAGTATAACACATGATATATCGAAAATAAGAATTATTTTGTAAAGAAAAAATTCTATACATTTGCCACAAGCAAATCAAGCTAGATCATACCTTATGGTTGCCTTCTAGGACCCCAATGGAAGGTTATTGCTGCAGCAATTTGATCCAGAAGTCGGGCTTAGGGGAGAATTTTGAAGAAGTACCTAATTTGGGTTGTTTTTGAAATTTGATCAAATTGGCTCAATCTATGGCTTGGATTTGATCCTAATGGATTGCTAAGACTCTTAGGAAGAGTTCTTATGTTGGGGGCAAGAGGATTTGGCCAGCCTATGGGTCTCCCTAATTTTTTTTCTTCTTCTTGCTAGGCTCGGGTATGGGCTCCTTTTATAGCCATGGGGAGGCCATGGTTTAGCTTAGGTTGTTCTAGGGGAGTAGTTATCTCCTCTATTAGTTCATTGGAAGAGAAATTCGGTCGAGGATAGGCATTGATGCTTCTCCCTAAGTTTTCCATGATGAATCTCATTGCTTTGGCTCTCCCCATCTGGATCATGCAAGAGGTGTTTTGTTAGCTCGTCCTTACTCCTCCTAATGAGCTTACACATCACCTCTTGGGCTTGGCAAATGATGACACACAAGCTCACCCCTCATGATTCCATTTAACCATGGTGAGGGGTGGGTTTCATGCATGGTTTTCCTTCCATTGGGTAGCTTGGGAGGTGGGGGATGAGGCCTCATGTTGGCCGGCCACCTCATAGCAAAATGAAGCTTAGGGTGAAGGAGGAAGAGACACCTCACCCCATGCATCATGATGGGTGTTAACCCATGGCTAAGCTGATTTAAAGTGGGCTTAATTATGTGTTAATTATGACTTAAGATGGGTTTAGCCTAACTAATAATGAGAAGGCTATGTGTCATTTCATTTCTTTCTTAATTCCCATTGTAATTAATTATTTTATTAATTGTTGGAAAATATTTTATTAATCAATTTATTAATTGAAAATAATTTCAAATTAATTAATTGATTAATTTTATCATTTTTGTCATTTATGATTTTAATTTAATTTTCATTTTAATTAATTATGTCATTTAATTAAAATATTAAAAATTAAATCATTAATCATTTTAATTAATCAAAATAATTTTGAAATTAATTATTTGATTAATTTTGTTGTTTTTATTTCTTTTTTATCTATTTTAATCAAAATAGATAGGTGTTGACTAATTTTGACCTCGATTGACCTAAGTCGACCCAAATTGATCATTTTAATTTTAAAATGTCCAGTATTTGTGATTTTGTCATTGTGGGGTCTTAAATGTGTCATTGGGTGAAAGGGTTGACTTATGGGTCAATAGGATTGTTCATTGGGTCTGGTTTGGCCATTTTGACCAAAGTTGACTTTTTAGGTCAAAAGGGTGACCTATGGGGTCAACAGGATTGGTCATTAGGTCTGGTTTGACCATTTTGACCAAAGTTGACTTTTTAGGTTATAAGGGTGATCTATGGGGTCAACAGGGTTGGTCATTGGGTCTGGTTTGATCATTTTGACCAAAGTTGACTTTTTAGGTCATAAGGTTGACCTATGGGGTCAACAGGGTTGGTCACTGGGTCTGGTTTAACCATTTTGACTAAAGTTGAGTTTTTAGGTCATAAGGTTGACTTATGGGGTCAACAGGGTTGGTCAATGGGTCTGGTTTGACCATTTTGACTAAAGTTGACTTTTTAGGTCATAAGGGTGACCTATGGGGTCAATAGGGTTGGTCATTGAGTCTGGTTTGACTATTTTGACCAAAGTTGACTTTTTAGGTCATAAGGTTGACCTATGGGGTCAACAGGGTTGGTCATTGGGTATAGTTTGACCATTTTGACCAAAGTTAACTTTTTAGGTCATAAGATTGACCTATGGGGTCAACAGGGTTGGTCACTGGGTCTGGTTTGACCATTTTGACCAAAGTTGATTTTTTAGGTCACGAGGTTGACCTATGGGGTCAACGAGATTGGTCATTAGGTGCAGTTTGACCATTTTGACCAAAGTTGACTTTTAGGTCGTAAGGTTGACCTATGGGGTCAACGGGGTTGGTCATCGGGTCCGGTTTGACCATTTTGACCAATGTTGACTTTTTAGGTCATAAGGTTGACCTATGGGGTCGATAGGGTTGGTCATTAGGTACGGTTTGATCATTTTGACCAAAGTTGACTTTTTAGGTCATAAGGTTGACTCATGGGGTCAACAGGGTTGGTCACTAGGTCTGGTTTGACCATTTTGACCAAAGTTGACTTTTTAGGTCAAAAGGGCATTGACTCATTGTAAAATGAGGTCAACAAAAGGGCGCCCAATATGTGTACATATTGGTGTTGACCGAAGTGGTCTAAGAGATGTCTCATAATGGTCAGTGAAGAAGGGGATGTCATATTGCTCCCAGAGGATGTTAGATGTCTTTTATGTCGGTTCTAAGAAGAGATTTTCTTCTTGTATTTGAAAATAGATTTATTGGGAGGGAAAATGGATGTCATATTTCATTTCTCAAAATGTCGATGTCGATATTCTGCTAAAGGAATGTAGTAATTTCCGTGTCAGGAAAGGACGTATATCCTATAACAGGAGGGAGAAAATAGATGTCATTTTCTATTTTCCAGAATGTCAGTGTTAAGATTTGGTTAAAGGAAAGTCGTGATTTCCACATCAGGAAAGGACTTATATCCAATAACTGAAGAGAGAAAATAGATGTACTTTTCTATTTTCCTCAAAATGTCGATGTCAAGATTTGTTAGAGGAAAGCCGTGATTTTCACGTCAGGAAAGGACTTATATCCAATAACCGAAGAGAGAAAATAGATGTCATTTTCTATTTTCCTCAAAATGTCGATGTCAAGATTTGGTTAAAGGAAAGCCGTGATTTCCACATCAGGAAATGACTTATATCCAATAACCGAAGAGAGAAAATAGATGTCATTTTCTATTTTCCTCAAAATGTCGATGTCAAGATTTGGTTAGAGGGAAGCCGTGATTTCCACGTCAGGAAATGACTTATATCCAATAACTGAAGAGAGAAAATAGATGTCATTTTCTATTTTCCTCAAAATGTCGATGTCAAGATTTGGTTAGAGGAAAGTCGTGATTTCCACGTCAGAAATGACTTATATCCAATAACCGAAGAGAGAAAATAGATGTCATTTTCTATTTTCCTCAAAATGTCGATGTCAAGATTTGGTTAGAGGAAAGCCGTGATTTCTACATCAGGAAATGACTTATATCCAATAACCGAAGAGAAAAAATAGATGTCATTTTCTATTTTCCTCTCGATGTCAATATTTGGTTAGAGGAAAGTCGTAATTTCCGTGTCAGGAAAGAACTTATATCCAATAACCGAAGAGAGAAAATAGATGTCATTTTCTATTTCTCAGAATGTCGATGTCAAAATTTGGTTAGAGGAAAGTCGTAATTTCCGTGTTAGGAAAGAACTTATATCCAATAACCGAACAGAGAAAATAGATGTCATTTTCTATTTCTCAGAATGTCGATGTCAAAATTTGGTTAGAGGAAAGCCGTGATTTCCACATCAGGAAAGGACTTATACCCAATAACCGAAGAGAGAAAATAGATGTCATTTTCTATTTCTCAGAATGTCGATGTCAAAATTTGGTTAGAGGAAAGCCGTGATTTCCACATCAGGAAAGGACTTATATCCAATAACTGAAGAGAGAAAATAGATGTCATTTTCTATTTCTCAGAATGTCGATGTCAAAATTTGGTTAGAGGAAAGCCGTGATTTCCACATCAGAAAAGGACTTATATCCAATAACCGAAGAGAGTGGCGAACTCACTAATACTTTTGGTGGGAATATCCGCTGGGGTTTTGACCTATATAGGTCGAAAGATAACTCTCATGTTTGATTATCATAAATTATTCATTTTGTCGTTTATTGATTTCAGGACCTGTCGACATATCACAGACAATGGGGATATATTTTTCTTCAACACTTCATTTTATTTCCATAAGAAGAAAAAAGAGTCACTAGTACATATTTATTGCAAACAAAAGCTTACAGTACATACATATGTACATATCATATAACACGCTGCAACAAACTACTGATATTTTACATGTCAACAGCTACCAATATGTCACACATCGACAACTATAGATATATCACATGTCAAAAGTTCTTATATGTCATAACATAGCTGCGGATATTAACAGATCGTCCATAAACGTCCTACACTCCAAAACATGATTTATCGAACACGTTTCGAGTGTTTAGACCTTTATGGGGTTATGGTAATTCCAAAGGTTAGTAGATTCTCCGATTACGGTATAGCCTTATATCCGACAGGTCGTTTGTCGGGCTTCATTCGTTGCAAGGTAATTGAGATGCGTGGCTTGTTGACACTGGGTATGCAGTGTTTTACAAAATCTGCACCGTTCCCTTGAAACAGGAGAACTGATCCTCGAGTTAAAAGAATACGACATGTACCTTCAAACTCTCCAGGTCCCAAGATTTGTATCTCCCTTCCAAACACAGCAGAACAGCGGTTCATTAGTGACATGGTGCAAAATGGTCTCTCAAAATCATGACTGCAATGTGAGGAGGGATACAATCTCCTTTATCATATATATTGATAATGCAATTATCAGGAATACAGTCTGTAGGTAAAATCCCCCCAAGTGACAGGTCATTTGATAACTTAGATTATCACAGTGGGTAAAGGATCGACTTGTTCGTGTCGCAAAATTCTAGGAAGATTTCCTTCTCTGTCTCTTGCATAATTGTAGCAGCATCCATATTGTAGGGTTTGTCTTCCCTTGCCTTGAATCCATCATTAGGTTCGGAATAGGTTCTCCTTTGAAGGAGTCCAGCTCTACCCGATTTTGGGCTTTTATAATGTGATCAATGGTAGCGGTTGTTCGACTTCATCAAATATTCGGTAAACGGTTTAAGACCATCCATAATATTTATTGTCCTTTTTATCATGTGTTTGTATTGTTCAAAAGTTCTCCACTCGATAGCGCGAATTCGTCGCATCTCTTCCTCTGAGTGATTCTTTTTGTCTGATACCCTTAAATATTGAGTAGGTGTGACCGATGGTGGAGTGATGACTTGTTTTATCATCCTCTTTTTACGTAAGGTCAAGATTTGTCGTTTCTGATATTATTTCCTCGAACGGAGTATTGATAGTTCGCAATTTTAACTGACTCATATCTTCCATGTCTTGTTTCTCTTGTAATTGTTTTTGTCGTTTTAGTCGTTTATTGCGATTTCGTCTTTGCGATCTGGTGAATCCCGTCGTCGGATTTTTGGTTCCTGACGTTGATGCTCCTTATACCGGGGCAGTCATGAATTCTTCTTCATCTGAACTATCACTGATTGTGAAATCAAATTCTTGGGTTTGTTGAAGATTGAATTTTATCAGAGGCGTCTGAAGATCAACTTCACTGTGATTTACCAGATAAAGCAACGATCCATGATATATGGATTCAATTCGCGACAGATCAAAGTCAAAGTGAATTCTGGTCCTCGCGTCTATATGTCGACGGTCCAAGGCAAAAGTCATATAGTTTCGGAATGAGAAAAATAATCTGTCTTCAGGCATTTTTCCTGAAAATATCAAGACAGAATATTATTTTAGATTTTCAAATGTTTGTTTAACGAATGAAAGAGATGTCACAAAACATCAAAGATGATTTTTTTTTAAAGGAGAATTTCTTGTCCCAGTTTATAAATAAGTTTTTATTCATTTCTTCTTTTTTTTATGTTGCGTAGTATTTCTTTAGGAAACGCCCATTGATTGGAGGCAGGATTCTTTCTCCTTGACAATCCACCAATTGGTAGGATCCTCCGGATTATGTCTTTTCAATTACATATGGACCTTTCCATATCGGTTCGAATTTGCTACCTATCTTTCGATGAGCTAGTATAGGTCTTCGAAGAACTAAAACTAATTCACCGATTCGAAAGGTTTTAGGGCGAACTAGTTTGTCATGAGCTCGTATCATTTTTGCTTGATATAGTTCGAGATTTTGTTGGGCTTGCAGACGTTTACCCTCTAAATTTTCAAGTTCTTCAAGTCGCAACTTGATATTTTCTTCTTCAGTTATTTTATCAGTTTTTGCGATTCTGAGAGAAGGAATTTGGACTTCCAGAGACAAAATGGCTTCAGAACCATATACCAAAGCAAATGGTGTAGACCGTATTGGAGTTTGGTATGTAGTTCTATAAGCCCATAAAGCTTCTATTAGTCGTTCATGCCACTGTCTCGGGCTATTACTTAATATCTTTTCAAGATTTGAACCAACGTTTTATTGAAAGCTTCGACTAATCCATTGGCCTTAGGGTAATAAATTGTGGAATATCTTCAGTCAATCCCATGTCTCTGAATAAAGTGATTCATTTTTGTGTTTTTGAAGGCCAATCCATTGTCTGATATGACTCTTCGAGGAATCCCAAATCTATAAACGATATGTGTTTTAAAGAAATGGAGAACTTGTTTTGCCTTGACTTCTCGAAGGGTATTGCTTACGCCCATTTAGAAAAATAGTCGAGATGTCGCCGGAATAAATTTATGGCCCTTGGAAGATGGAGGATCTATAGGGCCCACTATGTCGATACTCCAACATTCGAATGGCCATGATGGAATGGTCGGATGTAGGACATTTGGAGGTTGATGTAAAACTACTCCATGTATTTGACATCGATGACATTTCTTTGCAATGTCGAAGACAGTCGGTCATCATTGTTGGCCAATAATAACCCATTCTTTTTATTTTCATTTTCATTTTGGGCCCAGGTTGATGTGCACCACTTAAACCTGAATGAACTTCCTTAATAATCTCTCTAGCTTCAATTTGGTTTAAACATCTTAACCACATTTGATTAAAAGATCGTTTATAAAGGATGTCATTTATTAGAGCATATGATAATGCTCTTTGTTTAAATTGGTTGGCAATAGAAGTGCTTTCAGGTAATTTTCCAGTTTGTAAATATTTGATGATTGGTTGTCGCCAATCATCCTTCTCGTCACTTATTGTCATTGTCATATTTTCACTGATTTTATGCAAATTTTCCATATCAATTTGAGAAAGAACTTGTCGTCCTTTTATAGAAACCAGTATGTCATCTTCTTCTGGACATGCAAATTCCTTTGCAAGTTTTGCCAGAGCATCCGCTAGAGAGTTGTCTCATCTCGGGATTAAGAAGAATGTTACATTAGGAATTTGTTGAAGTAATTTCAGAGTGTAATGAGAATACTGTTCAAGTCGTGGTTTCAGAATTTTGTATTTGCCAGCAATTTGATTGATAATTAACTGGGAATCTCCGTAGATATCAATATTTTTAATTTCCATTAATATTGTCAATTCTAGACCGGTTATGAGCGCTTCATATTCGGCTTCATTATTCGTGCATGGTTCTGTCAAATGATAGGAAAATGGCATCATCATTTTGTCTGGATTAATGAAAATTAATCCTACTCCGGCTTTGCCTGGTATGATTGTCTGTTTATCTTTGTCTTTCCACGCAGATGATGCTCCGTCAAAGTAGAGTTCCCATCGTTGCATGTTAGAATCTTTTACTTCTGATATTTGTTCATCAGGTAGATCGTCGTTAAGGGGTGATCCTGCTGGAATTGGGTGTGCCGCTAAGAAATCTGCTAGGATTTGTCCTTTGATAGCACGTAACGGCACAAATGTTATGTCAAATTGTAACAAGATCATTGCCCATCTTGCTAATCTCCCAGAAAGTGTCGGTCGTGTTATTAAATATTGTAATGGGTTAACTCTTGAAATAAGAGTTACTTTATGAGAAATCATATAATGTCTTAGCTTTTGAACTGTGAAGATCAAGGCTAAACAATGCTTCTCAATTGTTGGATATTTTACTTCCGTTGGAACTAAACAACGACTCAAATAGTATAACGCATTCTCTTTTCCTTCATCATTTACTTGTGCTAGTCAAGCTCCAAGTGAATTGTCCAATGCCGCGGTGTAAAGGATTAAAGGACTTCCTAATACGAGTGCTGCTAAGACGGGAGGGGTTGTCGGATATTGTTTAATGTCTTCGAAGGCATGCCGGCATTTTTCATCCCACACAAATTTGGCATCCTTTCTAGTAAGGGCGATAAGGGGTTGACATCTACCCGATAGATTGGAAATGAAACGTCATATATATGCTAATTTTCCTTGAAAGGATCTCAATTGAGTTAGATTTTTAGGAGGAGGCATATTTAGGATAGCTTCAATTTTGAGAGGATCAATTTCTATCCCACGATGTCGAACTACAAATCCTAAAAATTTTCCTGAAGTGACACCAAAGGTGCACTTTAAAGGGTTCATTTTAAGATTATATCGTCGTAGTCGTTCAAGCACAATTCTCAAATCGTATATATGATCGTCTTTTTGTTTACTATTGACAACCAGATCGTCGACATAACATTCGACTTGAATATGTATTAGTTCATCAAAAATCCGTGTCATGGCTCATTGATAGGTTGCACCGACATTTTTTAGTCCAAATGGCATAACCTTATAACAATATATGCCCATGGGTATTCAGAAAGCTGTATTTGCTTCATCCTCCGAAAACATTTTTATTTGGTTATATCTTGATGATCCATCCATGAAAGAAAATATTGCATATTTTGTTGCAATATCAACCATTAATTCAGGAATTGATAAAGGAAATTCATCTTTTGGACATGCTTTGTTCAAGTCCCTGTAGTCTATGCAGACTCTTATTTGTCCATTTTTCTTTTTAACTGGCACCACATTGGCTAGCCATGTTGGATAATTTTCTTCTCGTATGAAGTCAGCCTCTATCAATTTCTTGACTTCCGCAATGACTTATTGCTCTATTTCGACACGCATCCTTCTTGGAGCTTGTTTAATTGGGTTTATGATTTGGTTTATCCCGAGTTTATGGACTGCGATTTCTGGAGATAAACCAGGCATCTCGTCGTAAATCCAAGCAAAACAGTCTTTATATTCCATCAACAATTGAGTTATGTCTTTTACTTCCTCATCATTAAGGGATGAACTGATAAAAGTCGGTTTTGGATTTTCATTAGTTCCTAAATTTATTTCTTTTAGTTCATCAATTGTCGATTTAATTTCTTCTTCCAATTCCGGGGAGCATTTTCAATTGGAAGATCAGGTAATGATTCAGAATCACATTCTTCTGTGACAGTCAAACAAAATTCTGTATCATCTAATGGTCCCAAAGTTCCAAATCCAACACATTCTTTAGAGTTAGAATTCCGTTTATTGTCATTCCACATTTGTTCAATGAAATGCGGTTGTTTTAAAGACCATTGTTTAAGAATTAAACTATTTTGAATGAATTTTCGTGCCGAAGGAGAATACAACTCAAAAGGAATTTTCATTGATTGCAGAAGATTTTCATCTTCTATTTTTACATCATTTTTAATACAAGAAGAAGTAAAGCCAAGTCTAAATCTAATTGGCTTTTTGTCATCATTATATACTTCTTTGACTATTAGATTCTCAATCTGAGCAGTAGAGATTGGAGTCAGAGTCATAGAATGTATATAATGATTGATTTTGTCATACATAGATTCAAATTGTTTCTCTTTATCTTCTTCTTCTAGAGATATTTTGAATTGGGGTTCCTTCAAAACCATCGATGTTGTTTCTTCTTCAGAATCCAGGTGGATTTTGAATTTCAGCGGTTTCTTCATTATGACAATTGGATCTTCTCTCCCTCGTCCTCGTCCTCGGCCTCGACCTCGAGTGCGAGTCTGACGGAAATTAGTTCCTCTTGTCTTTATTGAAGAAAAATCCTTTTCATTTATTTTCTTTTCTTTGTTCTTCTCTTCCATATCTACTGTTGTCTCTTTGGAAGATATTGTTTTATTTATAGGAGCATAATATGCTGCATCTTCATGTATACCAATTTCATGGATTGAAAACGGTTGCAGATCTCCTATGATACGAAATTCTTGTCCTTTTCGTAAATATTTGATACATTGATGTAATGAAGAGGGTACCATTTTATATTCATGGAGCCAGGGTCTGCCAAGCAAGGCATTAAAAGAGGTATCTGAATCAATAATATGAAATTTTGCTGTCGTTGCCAATTCGGCTATTTTTAAGAGCAATGTTATTGATCCAAGGGCCCATTCTCCTTGTTGATTGAACCCTCTTAACATCATCGTATCTCTTGATAGTTGAGAGGCATCAATGTCTAAATATGCAAGAGTTCTCAGGTTCATAATATTGATTGAAGCACCTGGGTCAATAAGAACTCTCGAAAGTATCGTGTCATTGATGTTTACTGTAATATATAGTGGACGATTGTGTTCAGTTGTTCCGAGCAACAAGTCATTGTCAGAGAAGGTAATATTTGTTGATTCCTCTAATGAGTAAGCTTCGTTTTGGGTAGTACTAGCAAGTTGAGTTAAGTAAATGTTAGGGTCCGAAAGGGCCTTTATTAATGATTCTCTCATTTCTTTGGAAAGTATGAGAGCGTCGTAAATGCTTGACTTTGCTGGTAATTTTCTCAAATGGGCCAGTACATTATAATCTACCTTCTTATGAAGATCATTCTTATTTCTCTCAGAGGTTTGAGGATATATTGGAGGAATGATCTTATCTGGTGTAATTATTTGTTTTTCTTTTTCTTGTGGAGTTATCCTAGGAGGTAAGATTTTTCCACTTCTCAAGTTAATTTCAACTATTTCTTCAGGTTGATTATCCGATTCATTCGTTTCTGAATCCGAAGATTCCAATTTTATAGAAATCGGAATTCCTTGTAGTTGAAGCGTAGCAATGTCATTTTCATTTTTGTCGTTGTCAGATTTTTCATTTTCATTTTCATTGTTCTGGTTGTCTTTGGATTGATCATATACGATTTGAGTATTGTCTATAGGGTTAGAATTCAAATGGTCACTCTCAGAAGCATCATCCAGAATAGACAAAAATGTACGCAAAACTAGGATTGTTATTATTTATGGTAAAAAGGAAGTCATACAAAGTTATCGGCTTGAGGACTTTTCGTCCTTCGGCCGATATAACTATCCTAGTACATGAGTGAAATGAACTAGAAGGTACAAAAGGCGTTACAGCCCATATATATAGAAGACTTCTAATCTTTTTCATTTTCTTGATTTTCTTTTTCTTTTCTTTCTTGGGAGATTTTGTAATTTGGTATTTAGCGAAGATTTCTTCAGAGATGTTATCCTTGTTTTTAGGATTAAGTTCCTCTATCGAAATCATATTAACTGATCCCTTTTCAGGTTCTTTCAAGTATTCTTTCGGGATTACTATATTTCCATCTTTGAAATTACGCTCTAACCAGTCTTTGAAGACAAAACATTCTTCAATTTTATGTCCGAGCATCCTGTGATAAGGACAATAATTAGGATTGTCCTTCATGTCAATTTCTCGTTGCCTCTTAGCTTCGGTAGCTTAAATTCAGGTATTTTAAGCAAGCTATGAAATATTTTGCTGACGCCTTCTGTTTTAAATGAATATACTTTATTTATTCTCTCAGCCATTGTTTTCTTTTCAGTTGATATTGGGATTGGTTGTTGAAGTTGTAATTGAGGTGACGTCTGTGATGTCGAAGGATTTTGTCATTGCTTCTTTTGCTCCGGTTGAATTTGCATCACCTGTTTACCTTTTTCTACAATATTCCCGAGTTTCTTTTCAAAAGTTTTGATAGTTTTTGTCTTTTCGGTTTTCTCCATTACACTCATCTCGCTTAACCTCTTCCCGAAGATTGGCGACTTTTACCGAGTAATTTTTCAAAAGTTTTTATCGTAAATCCTTTAAGCATAAAAGCTATAGGACCATGGATATTTTTGAGCAAGCATTCCAACAAGCATGTTGTTCTTATAACCGTGGTTCACATTTCATGCCGAGATTTCTCCAGCCGTAAAATATAATCTACCAAGGTTTCTCCCGGTTTTTGTTTCTCTACCACCAAATCACCAACAAGTGGTATGATGTTGTGCTCCTACAAAGCGTTGAATAAAAAGGCTTTCAAGCTCTACAAAGGTTTTGACGGATCCATCGGGAAGTTCCGCATACCGCCGAAGGCAACTCCCGTGAGTCCGTTAACAAATTGTCGAAATAGGAGAGCATCATTTCCTCTAAGCATTACAAGAGACTTGCTTCTAAAATGTGATAGATGTTGTCGGGGATTACCCGTTCCATCAAACATTTTAAAGACGGGAGGAACAAAACCTTTAGGATATTGAACAAAATCAAATTTCTCTGGGTAGGGTCTACCCTTTGGAGTTAATGCTCTAGCTTTTGCCTGAGCCATTGTTTCTTTAATTTTCTGTTCCACTATTTTTGTAATATCCTTTTATGGAGTTTCGTTATGAGGAGAATTCTTTCTCTTTCGAGTGCTTTCCTCGACATCCATTGGTTCTTCTCTACTTTCAAGGATGTGAATAGCCTCCGGTCTAATGATTTCAATAGCTGGAGAAGGGTTCGTTGGTGGTTTTTGCAAAGTCGCTACCAATTCTTCCATTTTTTGTTCAAGACGACTTATTTTTTCATCTCGTTGTCGTATCACCTCTCACAATTCTTTTGTTGCTTCTTCGTCAATCGATTCACGTGCTGAGGAAGTAGGTCGTGTTTCTACCATATTAACACTGGCAACATTCTCATTGGAACTGTCAGAAGTATTTTTCCTTTCTTATCTTGAAAGTTGTTTAATATCTTCTTTTAATTTCTTTAATCTCTCTTGAAATGATTTCGTAGAATGTTTTCTGCAAATCTCTTCTTGTGAACTATTTGCAGGAGTGTTGTTGGTATCAGAATTCCTTTCAGATGATTTTCGCCTCCATACATTATTTTTTAAGTATAGGGCGAGAACTCTCAGGTGGTGTATCATATCCGGTATAAGGACAATTTGCTTTTTGTAGCATTTGGACCAAGTCCGTCATTTTAGCAGTTGTATCTTCTGCTCCTGATATTAAATTTTCATATCGAGTTTTGTCATTTGTGACCACTACATCTTTTATTTTAGGGCCCAATCGAAATTTTACTGGCACTCGAACACAATGTTTATCAGTTGGGAATTGATAATCAGTTTCTTGATAATCAGAATTTTCCATTGCTAAATTCTCCTTTTCATGGTGTTTGAGACTGCACAACCCATTTTATCTAATAACTTAGACAGTGAACATCTTTCTTTTCGTGCTAATCTCTTAAACACTGAATATATAGCATGAAATGGAGGAGAGCTTTTAGGTTGAAAGGAATTATCAGTGTATTCAACAGGAATTGGAATATATTGATTTTCTTCTAAAAATGAAGAGTTTCCAAAAATATTCTATTGAAATTCAAGTGTTTCAAAATTATCATTTTCGTTCCACCTTTTCTTTCTTTTAAATGAAGGAGTTCTATGAACGTTCCTCGAAGAAGATCCGATTTCATACATAGATGATGGTGGAACATCATCTTCCTCGTAAACTTGTTTTCCTTTCTTATCACTCTGTTTTTTCATTTCTTCAAGAATATAAGGTTCTTCAGGTGTATATTCAGGCAAATTGTCTGTAAAATTCATAAAGTCTTCATAAGGTTGCAAGTCAAATTCTTGAAAAGATTGAGTATCAGTTTGATATGGATTATCTAATATGAATTCCGTTTCACTAAATAATCCATAATCATTTTGATAAAAAGGAGGATTTTCCTCTATTGGAATGTCAAAGTCTTGAAAGTAAGAAAAGATTGAATTCGGAGAATCCATTGCGATTTTTCTGAAATTTCAAGAAAAACGAATATTATCAACTTATTTATAAACTGGGAACTTTTATTTTCAAAATTTTGAAACGAAAACAAATGATAACAAAAGCTGAGAAGAAAGATTTTCCCCAGCGGAGTCGCCACTGAATCTCTTGTCGGCGGTGTGGGCGAAAAGAGATTGAGTTTGAGTGTCAATGTCAAGGAGTCGCCATCTAATATTAGCCTAGTTTTATTCCTATAAATCCTACGAAGGATTTAGAAAATTTTTAGGACTAATAGTAGAAAAGGATGTTTATGATAATTCTTATATGAGGATATTCTAGAATAACATATTCTAGAATTTTCATATTAAGAAGATCATAGTAAACCGCAGATTTCTATTTCGAGTTCTTTTAGATCTCCTATGTAAGCAAGCTTCTATAGTTAATTACATCTTAAACAATTTTCAATTGTTTAAGAAAACTTCTGATTAATGTTAATCATTTGTTTTCTAAATAAATTTTATTTTTAAGGAGAGATGTACCCACTATCGCTCTCGAATGTTTTTATATCATGTTATTGAACATTTTAGGTATTATGTCTAACCTAAAGGTTCTGCTTTTGTCTTTGTTGTCAATGTCATTGTTTTGTTGAAAAGTTTCAGGTTATATGTCTAACCTAAAAGTTTTGGTTTTATTTTTGTTGTCAATTTCGTTGTTTTTGTTGAAGAGTTTCAGGTTATATGTCTGACCTAAAAGTTTTGGTTTTGTTTTTGTTCGCCTAGAATGTCGTCCTGCAAAACAAAGTTAGTACATCCTATAACATGTAAAGAAAATCTAAGCGAAATTTCTTGTTTTCACCCTGCAAAGAAAACATTGTCAGAAATAATGTCAAAGAATATTTGGATATATCTTGGATGTCAATTTATGTCAAATTATTTTGAAATGTCAATTTTATGTTGATTATGTTGTTTTATTTTTGAAATGTCAAATTTTTGTCGATTATGTCAGTTTTGGTTTGAAATATTGAATTTATATCTTTATTTAAAGTTTAAACTTAAATTCTGAATTAACTTAAATTTTGAATTAACTTGAGTTCATGTCTGTCTGAACTTAAGTTAAAAAGGTTTCAAATTAGATTCAACATTGATTGAGTTAACTTAGGTTCATGTCTGGTTGAACCTAAGTTAGATTCAATGTTGATTGAATCTATTTAACAAATTAGATTCAATATTGATTGAATTAACTTGGGTTCATGTCTGGTTGAACCTAAGTTAGATTCAATGTTGATTGAATCTATTTAACTTGAGTTCATGTCTGTCTGAACTTAAGTTAAAAGGTTTGAAATTTGATTCAATATTGATCGAATTAACTCGGGTTCATGTCCGGTTGAACCTAAGTTAGATTCAATGTTGATTGAATCTATTTAACTTGAGTTCATGTCTGTCTGAACTTAAGTTAAAAAGTTTGGCTCAGAATAGATTTAATTAAGTTTTAAGTCTTGTTTAAATAGGACTTAAAGGTTAATGAAGTCTAATAAATTAGACTTAATTAGATTTCGTGGACCATCTAAGTCCCTTTTAGATAAGACTTAAGTTTTAATTAAGTCTATTTAAAGTTAGACCTAGACTTCAGGATTAAGTTTAATATAGGTCGAACTTAAGTTTAGGTTTTATTTAAGTCTAATATAAGTTAGACTTAAATTAAGCTCGGGTTCGACTTAGGTTTATGTTGAATTAAACCTAAGTTCAGTTTTACTTAAGCCTAATGTAGATTAGACTTAAGTTTAGTTTGAATTGAATTTAGGTTCAATGTGGGTTGGACTCTAAGGTTTAGGTTAACTTGAGTTTAAATTGGATCGACTCAGTTAGGTTATGCTTGAGTTTAGGTTAGGTTCGATATGGATCGAACTTAAGGTTTAGGTTAACTTGAGTTCAAGTTGGATTGGTCTCAAGTTATGTTTAAGTTTAAGGTTAGGTTCAATGTGGGTCGAACTTAAGTTTTAAGTTAACTTGAGTTCAAGTTAGATTGGACTCAAGTCATGTTTGAAGCTTAGATTAGGTTCAATATGGGTTGAACCTAAGGTTTAGGTTAACTCGAGTTTAAATTGATCGACTCGAGTTAGGTTATGTTTGAAGTTTAGGTTAGGTTCAATATGGATCGAACTTAAGGTTTAGGTTAACTCGAGTTCAAGTCGGATTGACTCAAGTTATGTTTAAGCTTAGGTCGAGTTCAATATGGGTCGAACCTAGGTTTAGAGTTAACTCGAGTTCAAGTCGGATTGGACTCAAGTTAGGTTATGTTCAATCTAATTCAATGTTTGAGTTTAGGTTAGGTTCAATGTGGTTTGAACCTAAGATTTAGGTTAACTTGAGTTCAAGTTGGATTGGACTCAAGTTAGGTTATGTTTGATGTTTATGTCATGTCGGACTTGAACTAAAGGTTAGATTTGGGTTTAATTAAACCTTAGTTGATTAAGGTTTAATAATTAATCAAGTCTAATGTGGTAGACTTAATTAGAATTTGTGTTTGATTAAGTCATACTTAGTTAAGACTTAATAGTTTAATTAGGTCTAATGAGTTAGACTTAATTAAGGTTTATGTTTGATTAAGTTTCATACTTAGTTAAGACTTAATAGTTTAATTAGGTCTAATGAGTTAGACTTAATTAAGGTTTATGTTTGATTAAGTTTAATTTAGTTAAGACTTAATGGTCTAATTAGGTCTAAGGGTTTGATCTAATTAGGGTTTAAGTTCGATTAAACCTTAGTTAGTTAATGTTTAATGGTTTAATTGAGTCTAATCGGTTAGACCTAATTAGGGTTCAAGTTTGATTAAACCTTAGTTGGTTAAGGTTTAATGGTTTAATTAGTCCAATGGATTAGATCTAATTAGGTTTATGTTTGATTAAACCTTAGTTAGTTAAGGTCTAATGGTTTAATTAGTGTCTAATGGATTAGACCTAATTAGGGTTTAGGTTCGATTAAGTCTAATTTAGTTAAGACTTAATGGTTTAATTAGTCCAAGGGTTAGACTCAATTAGGGTTTATGTTTGATTAAACCTTAGTTAGTTAAGGTTTAATGGTTTAATTAGGTCTAATGGGTTAGACCTAATTAGGGTTTATGTTCGATTAAACCTTAGTTAGTTAAGGTCTACTTGGTTTAATTAAGTATAATGCGTTGACCTAATTAGAGGTTTAGGTTCGATTAAGTCTAATTTAGTTAAGACTTAATGGTTTAATTAGTCTAAGGGTTAGACCTCATTAGGGTTTAAGTTCGATTAAACCTTAGTTAGTTAATGTTTAATGATTTAATTAGTCTAATGGTTGACCTAATTAGGGTTTATGTTTCGATTAAACCTTAGTTAGTTAAGGTCTAATGGTTTAATTAGTGTCTAATGGTTAGACCTAATTAGGGTCTATGTTTGATTAAGTCTAATTTAGTTAAGGTTTAATGGTTTAATTAGGTCTAAGGGTTAAACCTAATTAGGGTTTATGTTTGATTAAACCTTAGTTAGTTAAGGTTTAATGGTTTAATTAAGTCTAATGGGTTAGACCTAATTAGGGTTTATGTTTGATTAAACCTTAGTTAGTTAAGGTCTAATGGTTTAATTAGGTCTAATGGGTTAGACCTAACTAGGGTTTAGGTTTGATTAAGTCTAATTTAGTTAAGACTTAATGGTTTAATTAGGTCTAAGTGGTTAGACCTTATTAGAGGTTTAAGTTCGATTAAACCTTTGTTAGCTTAAGGTTTAATGGTTTAATTGAGGTCTAATGTTGAATCTAATTAGTGGTTTATGTTCGATTAAACCTTAGTTAGTTAAGGTCTAATGGTTTAATTAGGTATACTGGGTTAGACCTAATTGGGTTTAGGTTCGATTAAGTCTAATTTAGTTAAGACTTAATGATTTAATTAGTCCAGGGTTAGACCTAATTAGGGTTTAAGTTCGATTAAACCTTATGTTTTAAGGGGGTTAATTAAGTTTAATATGTTTTTAATTAAAGGTTTGGTTTTGAATTAAACCCTAAGGTTCGATAAATTAACTATGTTTAATGTGTCCTTAAACTTAATTAAGAGGATTTGGTTTTGGTTAATTAAGTCTAATATGTCCTTAAACTTAATTAAAGAGATTTTTTTTTGGTTAATTAAGTTTAATATGCCCTTAAACCTAATTAAGAGAGCTTAGTTTTGGTTAATTAAGTTTAATATGTCCTTAAACTTAATTAAAGAGTTTTGATTTTGGTTAATTAAGTTTAATATGTCCTTAAACCTAATTAAGAGAGTTTAGTTTTGGTTAATTAAGTTTAATATGTCCTTAAACCTAATTAAAAATTTTATTTTTATATTAAACCTAATTTAGGTAAGGCTTAATGGGTTAATAAGCTTAATTTGTCTTTAAACTTAATTAAAAGATTTGATTTTGGTTAATTAGGTTTAATATGTCCTTAAACCTAATTAAAAATTTAATTTTTATATTAAACCTAATTTAAGTAAGGTTTAATGGGTTTAAATGTTATTTTTAAACCTAATTAAGTCTAATTTGGTCATTTTAGACTTAAGTGAAGTTTACCATTAGTCTATCATAGACTAGAACCATTTTCAAACTTAGATCATTGATGAAAATAGGCTAAGTTTATAAAGGGTTATTTTTAGGACTAAAATTATTTAATTAATAAAGAATTTCAACCCTAAGTTTCAAAATACTATTCAAAATAATTTATATGACTTAGAAATGGTTTTCTTAGGGTTATTGTCTCGTTGCCCTATCATTTCTAGTCATTTGCATTTTATTTTTCTTAATTTTCAAATTTTTATAATTATTATTTGAAATAATTACAAAGAAACTTGAAAATTAAAGAAAAGTGCCTTAGATATGTTTTCTGTCCATTGGAAAAATTATGGAAGGTTCCTAAGAACATAAAGATAAATGCCTCAAAGTTTCATAATTTTTTTGATTTATAAATAATTTTTAATAATTAAAATACTCTGCAGAGTATTTAATTAATTAAAAATTAAATACAGGGAATAAAATTATGATTTTTATTTCATAATTTTCTCCTCTTCAAGAACTTTCCAGAGGTGGTTTTATCATATTTTTGTGACCTCTAGATAAAAAGATATTGATTTTGGAAGTTTTTAAGGTTTTATGGATTTTTTTATAATTTCCCGCCGCCAAACTCACCACCGTTCGACGCGTGTCCTCGTACGCGTCGAACGAGCGGGAGGATCAGCTGTGGGGATCCGAACACGGGACACCGCGGGGAATCATCCGCGCCGTCCATCCCTAAGGCGCGGGATCGGACGGTCGAGATAATTCGGATAAAAAAAATCTGAATTATTTCGAACCATTAAACTTTAAACATCAATATCTCACTCATTTCTTGATGAAATAGAGTGATTTTTTTTAAAAATGATCATCTGGATGAGAAGTATCCATCCATACGGTGATGATACACTTCTGGGCTAGTATAACACATGATATATCGAAAATACGAATTATTTTGTAAAGAAAAATTCCATACCTTTGCCACAAGCAAATCAAGCTAGATCGAGACCTTATGGTTGCCTTCTAGGACCCCAATGGAAGGTTATTGCCGTAGCAATTTGATCCGAAGTCGGGCTTAGGGAGAATTTCGAAGAAGTACCCAATTTGGGCCGTTTTTGATATTTGATCAAATTGGCTCAAATAGGCTCAATCTATGGCTTGGATTTGATCCTAATGGATTGCTAAGACTCTTAGGAAGAGTTCTTATGTCGGGAGCAAGAGGATTTGGGCAGCCTATGGTCTCCCTAATTTTTTTTCTTCTTCTTGCTAGTGCTCGGGTATGGGCTCCTTTTATAGCCAAGGGAAGGCCATGGTTTAGCTTAGGTTGTTCTGTAGGGAGTAGTTATCTCCTCTATTAGTTCATTGGAAGAGAAATTCGGCTAAGGATAGGCATTGATGCTTCTCCCTAAGTTTTCCATGATGAATCTCATTGCATTGGCTCTCCCCCATTGGATCATGCAAGAGGTGTTTTGTGAGATGTCCTTACTCCTCTTAATGAGCTTACACATCACCTCTTGGGCTTGGTAAATGATGACACACAAGCTCACCCCTCATGATTCCATTTAACCATGGTGAGGGGGGGGGGTTTCATGCATGGTTTTCCTTCCATTGCGTAGCTTGGGAGGTGGGGGATGAGGCCTCATGTTGGCTGACCACCTCATAGCTAAATGAAGCTTAGGGTGAAGGAGGAAGAGACACCTCACCCCATGCATCATGATGGGTGTTAACCCATGGCTAAGTTCATTTAAAGTGGGCTTAATTATGTGTTAATTATGCCTTAAGATGGGTTTTGCCTAACTAATAATGAGAAGGCTATGTGTCATGTCATTTCTTTCTTAATTCCCATTTTAATTAATTATTTTATTAATTGTTGGAAAATGTTTTATTAATCAATATTTTAATTGAAAATTTAATTGAAAATAATTTCAAATTAATTAATTGATTAATTTTATCATTTTTTTCATTTTATGATTTTAATTTAATTTTCATTTTAATTAGTTATGTCATTTAATTAAAATATTGAAAATTAAATCATTAATCATTTTAATTAATCAAAATAATTTTGAAATTAATTATTTGATTAATTTTGTTGTTTTTATTTCATTTTTATCTATTTTAATCAAAATAGATAGAGTGTTGACCAATTTCGACCTGGTCGACCTAAGTCGCCTCAAATTGATCATTTTAATTTTAAAATGTCCAATATTCGTGATTTTGTCATTGTGGGGTTTTAAATGTGTCATTTGGTGAAAGGGTCGACTTATGGGTCAACAGGGTCGGTTATTGGGTCCGTTCGACCATTTTGACCAAAGTCGACTTTTTAGTCAAAAGTGTCGACCTATATGGGTCAACAGTGGTTGGTAATTGGGTCCGGTTCGACCATTTTGACCAAAGTTGACTTTTTAGGTCATAAGGTCGACTTACGGATCAACAGGTCTGGTCATCGGGTCCGGCTTGACAATTTTGACCAAAGTCGACTTTTTAGGTCATAAGGTCGACTTATGAGGTCAACAGTAGTCGGTCACTTGGTCCGTTTCGACCATTTTCACCAAAGTCGAGTTTTTAGGTCATAAGGTCGACTCATGGGGTCAACAGGTCGGTCATCGGGTCCGGTTTCGACCATTTTGACCAAAGTCGACTTTTAGGTCATAAGGGTGACCTATGGGGTCACAGGGTCGGTCATCGGGTCCGGCTCGACCATTTTGACTAAAGTCGACTTTTTAGGTCATAAGGCTGACTCTATGGGGTCAACAGGTCGGTCATTGAGTCCGATTTGACCTTATTGACCAAAGTCGACTTTTTAGGTCATAAGGTCGACATATAGGGTCAACAGTGGCCGGTCACTCGGGTCCGGTTCGACGATTTTGACCAAAGTCGAGTTTTTAAGTCATAAGGTCGACCTATGGGGTCATCAGATCGGTCATTAGGTCTCGGTTCGACCATTTCGACTAAAGTCGACTTTTAAGGTCATAAGGTTGACCTATGGGGTCAACAAGGTCAGTCACCGGGTCCGGTTCGACCATTTCGACCAATGTTGACTTTTAGGTCATAAGGTCGACCTATGGGGTCAACAGTGGTCTGGTCATTAGGTCCGGTTCGACCATTTCGACCAAAGTTGACTTTTTAGGTCATAAGGTCTGACCTATGGGGTCAACAGGGTTGGTCACTAGGTCTGGTTTGACCATTTTGACCAAAGTTGACTTTTTAGGTCAAAAGGGCATTGACTCATTATAAAATGAGGTCAACAGTAACGAGCTACAAGATTCCCAGAAGAGAAAATGCTCTCGCAAATGCGTCAGCCCGCCTTGCAAAGGAATTCGCCTCGCTCATAGATGAATCATTCAAGTGCCGGCTTCAGTGGACGTCAGTTCTCTCGCAGCTCGACATGGACATGATATACAAGTCGAAAAAGAAGAAGAATCAATCGTGGTAGTAATGTAAAATGCGAAGACCGGCGTCAACCACTCATGTACTACCCGCAAACGTGAAACCTACCGGACGATAAGTCATTAACTCATCAGATCAAGAAAAGAACTCTTTCTTACGCATTAATAAACAATACATTATACAGAAGGTCTTTTGATCAGTTGTGGCTAAAGTGCCTGAGCGAGTCCGATGCTCGTGAAATTGTTAAAGAAGTGCACTCAGGACTTTATGGCGCTCATCAGTCGGGTCCGAAAATGAAGATAAAGATTAAGAGACTAGGTTACTACTAGCCCTCGATGATGACCGATTGCATTAAGGTTGCCAAAAGTTGTCACCAGTGCCAAGTGCATGGAGTGGTCCTACATCAACCTCCTAATGTGCTACACCCGACAATCGCGTCGTAGCCGTTTGAATGTTGGGACACATATTTTGTGGGCCCGATAGAACCGCCTTCTTCGAGAGGACATCACTTCATTCTTGCAGCTACAGATTACTTTTCCAAGTGGGTAGAAGCAGTACCGCTCAGAGACGTGAAGGCACACGACGTGCTACAATTCTTCAAGAATCAAGTCGTCTACCGTTTTGGGATGCCGTGCAGAATTATCTCGGATAATGGGTCCGCGTTCAAAAGTACGAAGATCAACAATTTTGTCAGAAGGCACGGGATTGACTGGCGCTATTCGATGATCTACTACCCAAGAGCGAATGGCTTGGCCAAAATTTTTAATAAAACTCTCATCCAAATCCTAAAGAAAACTTTGGGCGACAACAAGAGAAATTGGCACGAGAAGTTGTTAGAAGCCTCATGGGCCTACATAACAACTTTCAGAACTCCTACCCGCCTACGCCCTACGCTTTAGTGTACGTGTCCGAGGCCGTCTTACCCTCGGAGGTACAGCCTTCCCTCACTCGAATCGTGCTGCAAACAAGATCACTACAAAAGAAAATGCCAAATTACGACTAGAAGAATTGGAAAGCTCGAAGGGAAACGACTTTCGACAAGAAGAGAATTTGGAACCGTATCAAGCAAAGATGATCCAGGCCCACGATAAACCGGTCCGCCCAAGGACGTTCAAAGTCGGTGACTCGGTTTTAATTCTCAAGAGGCCTATTCTCGCACACCGCAAGATAGGAGGTAAATTTGAACCGACTTGGGAGGGGTCATTTGTGGTCGAGACAGTCTACTCTGGAGGTTCCTACCAACTGGTGAATTGTCGTAGAGAATGACCTATGCTTCCAATTATTGGACGATATTTGAAGAAATATTACGCAAACTGATGTTTCGAAGGATGGACTTTAAAAGTGGAGTCTCATTCTTAGAAACACGGGTAGAGTAATCATTCAGCGATCGGGTCCGAACCCAAAATAAAGTGGATGATAAAAAAAATCATTAACAAAAATGTGTTAAAAGAAAACATGTGAAATCGTAATAATAAAATGTTGATCTTTCTTTTTAAAACAATTCATTCCTGATCTTTCCTCATCTCTTCCTACTTTCTTTAAAATTTAAAAGAAATAAATAAAAATTTTTCATTAATAAATGTTTTCTTATTGTTCTTGTTCTTAGTACAGCCTCTGATCCTTTCGTTGTTTTTCGCAGGGAAATGTCGAACGGACGGCTGGTTCTGAACTTTAAAAGTGGCGTGAGTCTAGCACTTAATGAAAAGAGGGTGAGGGATGGAGCCGTGATTGAGATCGACTCCGATTTCACACCAGCCGGGCTACAATATGAAGAAACTGATTGGACTCCGATACAGTGATGAAATCGGGTGACCCAAGTTAGCCGTCTACTAGTAAGAAAAGAAAAGCAAACGCCGCTCATGCAATGAAAGAAGACAAGAAAATAAAGTCCGTGGCTGCTACAGCAGAGGGCAGGCTTGTCAGCGCCATGCCCAAAAAAATTCAAGAAGTAAAGAGAGCTACTCTCACTCCTACTCAGTGAAGAAACAAGAATCGCCGCATACGCAAGATGCTGACCAAGCCGGCAAATGGATCAACAAAAAGAGACGACTGCTATCATCAATGCAAATACTCCGAAGAAATTGGTCTCGTCAGAACCGTAAAAGAGAAAGTCGAGTCCAAGAACAATGTAAAAGGATGAAAGAAACTCTAAAAAGAGCAGAAATAGAATCGCCGACTCGACGCTGCGGATGTACCAGTTCTAAAGAGTCTTGTTACGAAAGCAACTCCGGAGGATGTCCCGATAGAGACTATCCCCGAGGAGCCAAGACATGCAGGAGAGCGTGCTGGGGTTGAGCCATAGATTCCCTAGTACGTCACCAAGCCTCGCCGATTGTAGATAATTCCAGAATACGAGCTAGAAAAGATACAAAATGTTGAAAAGAAAACTTTTGAATATTTTGAAAGGATTCGAGGCAGGAGGATCAACATTCTAGAAGGCCTCGAGCTGCATACGAATGTAGTTTTCGTACTACGAGCAAAGAATAAATTGTGGATCGCGTCGTTGAGCTTTAGAAAATGGGTCGAGCCGGTCGTTTAAGTGATAAGACCTACTCAGAACCTCGAAAGTGGATGAGAGGAAAAGGAAGAGTTACGATTCAGTGGGGGTGTTGCTACAACTTCGCCGAGGACAGAAAGGGAAATCCACCAAGGATACTCCGTCGTAGTGAGGTGGATCTGATACCAAGAGAATGGTAAAAAGGATGGTAACATGGAGGGTTGTCGGCATATTTTTAGGTTATGTGTTTTATTTTGAAAAGGGGGGTCGCCTACAGAAATTGTCGGTGAATTTTTTATATTTTAAATATAGTTTAAAAGATAACATTTGATTTTGAAAATAATTTTAAGTTTAAAAGTTTTAAGATATGAAATCAAACCGATCTCACATCCCAAATAGTTTATATAAACGAGCACCGCACTACAAACCGTGTATCTATCCCGAAGAATAGACACACTCGCTCGATGATGGGGCTCGATTAAATAAACTATGAGATTTGTGACATCCGTTTGGTCTACGAACTAATTTTATAAGCCGACAAGTTCCCCTGCTTAATATAAATGAATTAAGCAGGGTTTATATTACCTGGGTTCTTAAAGTTCCCTATAAGGGCAAGCCCCTATAGTTAATTACATCATAAATGAAGTGAATCATTTAAGAAAACTCTCGATAATAATCAATAGTTCTGCTCTCAAGAATTTCAAGGTTTAAGTTTTCAAGGGATTGAATTTTGGAATTTCAATAGGGAATGGATCAAATTTAGAAGCATTATATTTTGGGAATCCGAAGGAAGAAAGGTAGGAGAAATCACAGCATTCGAAGCGAACTTCGGTAATTTCCCGACTATCCTATTGTTTCGCTCGAATTTAGGAAGGCCCTAATGTTTATTTAATGTTTCGATCTCGCCAATTTTAATTAGTTAGGACTTTATATTTGTATGATAAAATCATACAAACAAATTTCGAAGATACGAGGGTTTATGTCGTACCAAACGACTACCTCTGAGTCCTAAGACCTGTTAGGGCTTAATTTTCATGACATGATCATGTGAATGCCTAACGAAGATGTCGAGGATTTATGTTGCACTAGTGCAAACTACCTCGAAGTCCTATGAGCTCGATTGTTTAAATCTAAAGAAAAGTTTTGTCGAAACAGATACGTGTTTTGCTGATGACGATGGCCGAGCTGCCCACCATGCTCCGAGCTCCTAGTTGTTGCAGAGGTTTAGTTTTAGAAGTCATAAATCAGGAGATGAGAGAAGTGTTTGGTTTTAGAGAAAGTCTTAATTTCCATGTGTCTTTAATATTTTAATTAAAACAGGTCTTAAAGTTGATTAAACGTAACCGATTAAGATCCCACTGTTCCGTCATCCCTACACCGTTATTTTCATCGAATTCACTTAGTCCGTATGAATTTGCTAAACTCAACTAAATGAGTTCCGCACTTTCATTTAGACCGTGGGAAATCCCGTTAGCAACACGTGGGTTACATCATCCGAGGTATTCCCGATCATTCAATGAGACGTTTTAATTTAGTTGTAGTTGTAGTTTTGTTGTTCCGTTTGTGATTAAATTTTCGAGTTGTTTTATATTTTGAATGTTGTGGCGGTGAATTTTATCTTGTAGTGTCTTTTAATTTAGTTATGGGTTTCAGCTTTGGTTTCGTCCTAAAGGTGTAGGTTTTCATGCAACTGTTGCTTATCATGCAAGAAAAGTAAGTGCAATGCGATTAAATAAATTGCAGTAAAATAAATCGCAATAAAATAAAAGCGTACTCTGAGGGTCTTCCCGTCATCCCAAGCCGCACTTAAAACACAGCTTAGAATATTTAAGCATTTAAAGTAAGTTCCTAGGTAAAGCTAAGGGAAGGGTTATGGTTTTCTACCAAAGGTCCTAATCCTATAGCCTAGTCATCTCCTATGACGTCTAGTGTCTTCGATTTTGTTTAAGGATGATTTTCTTCACCAAAGAGCAACTAAGCTCAATTTGTTCTTATGACATTCCATCATATCGAGGAAGTGTTTAAGACGAATCTTAAACATCTTTTCAATATTTCGTGAATTGTCCTAAGTCCAAATGAATTCTATCATGGCATGTGAATTAATCATCATGTGGTGTTTAAGTTAAGTTTTATTTCTGCTCGCTGAATTAGTGATGTTCGAATATCCTTATTGAGTGAAGTGACATTTCATTCGATACTCCATTTAGAGTTATAATATCACTAGCCTTCGAGGGCAAATAGATGTTCAAGTGAGTTGTGATTTAATTTTAAGTTAATGGATTTAAGTTCGAATAGTTGTTCAAGTTATTTTAGATTTATTTTGAATTCTTTATGACTTAAGTGATGTTATATTTAATTTAATTCAATTTAATTTAACTTAATTTAATTTAATGTGGTTTAATTTAATTTAATTTAATTTAAGTTAATTTAATATAATATGCTTCAAACTTAATTTAATTTAATTTAATTTAATTTGATTTAGTTTTAATTTAATTTAATCTAATTTAATTTAATTTAATTTAATTTAACTTAATTTATTTTAATTTAATTTAATTTAATTTAATTTAATTTAATTTAATTTAATTTGATTTAATTTAATTTAATTTAATTTAATTTGATTTAATTTAACTTAATTTAATTTAATTTAATTTAATTTAATTTGATTTAATTTAATTTAATTTAATTTAATATGTTTTAATTTAATTTAATTTAATTTAATTTAATTTAATTTAATTTAATTTAATTTAATTTAATTTAATATTTTATTTTAAAAGGGTTTCGCTTTAAATAATTTAACCTTAACTTAATTTAATGATTAAGTCTTTTAGCATTTCAAATCTTAAACTTGATTATCATTTTAATTAAGAATTAAATATTATTGGGATGATTAATTTAGGGATTCTTAAATTAAAAAAAAAATTCTTCCTAATAACATCCCTATTTTAATAACTCCAATTTTATTATTCTTCCGAATTTAATTAATTATTTTAACTAAAGTTCATTTCAATTATTGTTGAATTGTTTAATAGGTTTCTACCCTTTAATTATTTAAATTTCAATCATCCAAATCAGATTAGGATCAAATATTTTACTCTTTAATTTTATTAAGCCTAAAGTTTTAATTAAGGGTTAAAATTTTAATTACCATTTTGCTCTTCAAGCTTAATAATTTCATAACTCACTAAATCGAGCTCAAATGAATTTGAAATTTTTATGTGACTTCACTCATATGTCAATAAAGACATTAGAGGAGAAAATATGATTTTTCTATATTTAATTTATTTATGTAATTATTTTTGGTGGAAAATAAGGATTTCCAAGGAAAATTTAATAATATGACCAAGGGAAAGTTTCTGTCCTTAAGAAAATTATGGGATATTCCTAATGACCAGAGGACCACTTGGACCAATTTTTGTGATTTTTTGAATTATATTTTATTTATTAAAATTATTTTAAGTTCTGGAGTATTAATTAATTTAAAAATAGAATATAAGTTGAAAAATGAATTTTATAATTTTTAAAATTCTCTCTGATATCAAGGATTCCAAAGAACCAAATTTTACAATTTTCTAATTTTTCCTTAATTTATTGGAATTATTTTAGTGGAAATGCTAGAAAATGTATTTTTTAATTTTAAAAATTACCCCAAGGCTTTAAAATTTAATATCTCAACCTAGAGACATAAGAAAAATATGGGGTTTGTTCCTAAGTGGTTAGAATTCAAAATATGACATTTTGGTGAATTTTATTATTTTTGTAATTTTTATTATTTTTTAATTATTAAAATATTAAAATAATGATAAAAAATCAACTTTTTTAGAAAATTGCAATTTTAATTTTATTGAATTCCCCTGATATCAGAGAGGCTTCAAAACCAATTTGGTGAATTTTTGAAAAGTATTTTGAAAGTTATGAATTTTCAAAGTTTAATTTTGGCTAAGCGGCTTAATCAACCCATTTGATGGGGCTAACCAAGTCCAATTGACTTGAAATTTTTATAGTGGATTCCTCTGATCCTAAAGGTCAGTGGAGAATTGATTTCAAGTCAATTTGATCTATGGTTAACTCTAATTAATTAAAGTTCAATTTTGGGTATTTAGGCCAATTAGGGTTAATATGAGTGAATTAACTCAAGTCCTATTTTTCCTAGTGGTTCTCTGGTCATAAGGAACATCACCAAATTTTCCTAGAATTTATTTCACAACATGCTAATTTTTGGAATTAAAATACTCAAAATCAGCAACATGCATTTGAAAAATCAATAACTTTTCACAGAGATTGCCTCTCGACCTTGGAAAATTCAGTGAATGTTCCCAAGTTCGTAGGCTTCAAAAGCCCTATGGTCTCATGCCATGGTGAATTGTATGAATGCATGGAGAATTAAAACAATGCAGGAGTAAATAATTAATTAAAAATAAAGTACTCGACAAAATTAATTAATTTCTTTTCCACATTATTCTCCTCTCGTTCACTGAGCAAGAGGGTATTTTTATTTTATTTTTGTGATTTTTCTACACAAAGATATGGATTTTTGAAGTTTTGGGATTTAAATAAATCAGAAAATACCCTATTTATCTACTTATCCACGCGGCGCTGACTCAACCTCGGCGGCTCCGAATCGACACGCGTCGCTCCCTGGTTCGGCGCCGCCATCTGACTCGGCCGTCCGGGCCCCGCGGCTCACGTACCATCCGCCGGCCCGACGCAATCCAAGCCGTCCATCCGATACACGCGCGATCCGACGGTTCCTCGGTCATCGTCTACGACCGGTGCGATCCCGTGACCGTCCACACTCTAACCCTAAGAACTCTCTCGATTCTCAACGGATTTTCGTGTTCTTATGCTTCTACGGATTCGTCTCAAGAGACGAACACATCCATACACGTGAACATGCATTTAAATCGACTCAAATTAAAATGAGAATCTCTCGGAAGCTCTGGAAGAAGAGGGAGTCCATACCTTGCTCGCAGAAGTGAAGCTTCGATCCGAGAGTCGTGTCACCTTCGATCGGGTCCAAGTAAGCTCCGCATGAAGTCCCTCGGCCTCGGTGAATCGTCTAGCTATGAAAGTGACCACGCCCGATCACAAAGCTCGGAGGCCGGAGCAACCGGGTGGCTCCGGAGATGGGGCTTTCAGCGGGAAACTTCTCCTCTTGGTCCAGCTGAAGGTGTAGGACCAATCAATTGGGGATCGGCTCACCGCGAAGAAGTGTCCCGGCTTCGAGCTAAAGCTCGAGCTCAAAATCGAGCTCACCGGAGGGAATCGGGCCGGAATTCAAGCGGGGATCAAGTGCTCTATGTGTGGAGAGTGATCCGGAATGATTTTGCGCAGTTTCCTTAAGGTTTGGTTCAAGCACCTCCTTTGGCCGAGAGGGCGAGGGGTTTAAATCAGCATGGCCGGAGGCTCTCCTGTGGGGGTTTAATGGTTGGGATCACTGCTAGGTCAAGGGAAGAACAACCATGGTGGCCATCAGGCATGTGGGCAGCCAAGAAGGTGGAATTTCAATGTTCGGCTCCCGCCCATGTCTCGGCCATGGTGTTTTCCTGCGCCTGTGTGGCCGGCCGACAGTGCAAGGGTCACCATCTCGACTCGGTGGAGGTCGTGGCTCGGCAATGGTGAAGTCAATCGGCTTGGACATGTGTAAAGTGCTTGGATTAAAATGGTATGTGGGAAGAAGCCATTTTGGCTTCGATTTGGGTCAACCCATCCTTTTGGGCTAGGTGCACCACCCAAGGCTTGGTTTTGGCAGTAAAAGAGCCATTTGGTCACCTAGAGAAAATGGTGTGGTCTCCATCAAAATAGTTTGGTTAATTTCGAGTTATGGTGTTGCATTAAAGAGGTTTAAATGGCTTAAGGAAGGCTTAGGAAAGGACTCCCTCCACTTGCCATTAATGGCTTCGATGACAAGTCAAACCCCCATGGCTTCATCCGGCTCGTCTATGGCTTCGTATGTGGCTTCATTCGCTCACCCTCGGCTTAGGAAAAGTGGATCCATTTATATGAAAAAGGAATTTGGGGATTTTGGCAATTTAGTGAAAAAATTTAGATGGTGCTTAATTTAGGTTGATTTGATGATCGATTTGGGACTTAGGAATCGATTCCAATTAAAGGGATGATGAGGAGGAATTGTCATGCGGGCTTTGGGCTTTTAGATTTCACTTTGATCGGCTTTCAAGATGGTTTAGAGAGTGGGCTTTTAGATTTCAAAACAAATTTTAGGATGAAAATTTTGCAAAGGATTGGATCCAATAAGTGTTGAATTTAATTTAGGAATGTTTCATGAATGATTTGGAATCAATTCAAGTAGTTCTGGGCTCGAATCTGGTCGATTTGACTTCTCGTAAGTGGGCCAATGTAGGTCAAATTCGGCTAACTTGGGCCAATGTTGGGCTAGAGTTGAAATTGATGTAAAATTAATGCTGGGAAATGTTTATGGGAATGTTTCAAAGAGGTTTTGGCTTTGGTTGGGTTTTGATTTCGGGATTCGGGCTCATTCGGTTGGGGTCGGATTTAGGTCAAAATTGGGCCTTTTGGTTTCGGGTTGAATTCGAGTGGGGTTTAGATTCAAATTTTGGGCAAATCATGTTAGTGTTTTGTTTATGGGGATGTTAGATAAGGTTTAGAAAAGATTTGGGATTAATTGGAGTTAAATTGGTTTGCTCGGCTAGGTTCGGGTCATGGGTCCAAATCGGGCTTTAAGGCCAAAAGTGAAATTGATCCCAATGCCAATCAAATTGGGCTTCGAATTTGGTCTAGATTGGTGTTGGGGATGTTGAATTGAAGTTTAGAATTGAATTGGACCAGAATTTGGGTCAATCGGGTAGGTTTGGTTCGACATCGGGTTCATTTTTGGGTTAAAATGAGTCAAATTGGGGGTTTTGATAAAAGTGGGGTAAATCGACAAAATTGGCCCATGATTTAGTTGAACAAAATGAAATTGGGAATATTTGGGATTTTCTGGAATTTTCTGGGAATTTTCTCGAATTTTTGGATTTTTGGCCAAGAGGGGCATTTCTGGGTATTCGAAGGGTATCGGGAGGTGTTTTTGGAATTTTTGGTATTTTTGGCTATGGATGATCAATTTGAGTGGGGAGGAAATGTTTAGGATTGGTCTTGAGGATTTTTGGGTGATTTAGGTGATTTTGCAAATTTTGGCAATTTCAAGTGGTATTTGCAGGTTGCAAGTGTGTAGTGGTCCCTGGGTCAAAAATCGAAAATTTGGAAAATCGAAGATCGGGTGAATGTAAGTGGAATGAAATCATTTTGGTTGAGCCATGAAGCCATATCAAGCCCACATGAGCCATAAAAGGGACTCATTTGAGGCATCCACTATGTTGTTCCTAACCCTCTTACCAAGCGGCTAGTGGTTAAGCGACCATCCACGCGAATCACCTTCATGAGTCGTAGGTCAAGTTGGGTATGGGTGTGGTTTTAAGAGGTGTGTGAAAGTGTAGTGCATAGGTGTAGTGTGTGTGTAAGTCAACCCTTCACTGCACTGTGCCACCCAGTGGGCCTCCTAAGGCCAAAGAGTCCTATAGAACTCATCCTTTAAACTTCCACTTTTAATTTCAACCCTCTAGGTGATTAGGGGTCTACAATCAAGCTCATGGAGTTTGCAGGAGTTAGGAAGTGGTTTGAATTTCTAAGTGGTGGGTCCCAATTCTAATCCTCTAGGATAGTCAAAGGAAAAGCCTAAGGCTAGATCCTAAATACTACAGAGAAGAAGAGGAGACGTCATCAAAAATGAGGTCAACAAATGGACCCCCAATAGGTGTGGTGTGCTAACCAAGCACACCGCGCGTATTGGCGTTGACCGAAAAGATCAACAAAACCAACACGCATGTCCAAGTGACACACTTGGGACGAAGTAGAAGAATTCCCGCCGGGGAGTGTCAAGTATATCTCTAAGACCGGAGATTCCCGAACTCTCACTGGGAAGGGAAAAGGAGGTGAGTCCCAAATCACATGATCCTGGGAATTTCGATTTAAATTTTGTTTCATTTCATGTTCAAGTCATGATGCGTAAGTTTAGATTTTAAGTTTTCGTTTAGATCGAAGTTTTGTTAAGATTAATTTCGAAGGATTCGATTTGAAATGAAAATCGAAATTTTGTGGTTTTAGATGTAACATCCTCAACCTCAAAAGAAAATCGAATCGATTGGATCGAATCATTACAATGAGGAGAGATCTCGCAGCAATGTGGTATCGGATGTAAAATCCTTAACCTCAAGAGCTCGATTTGGTGTGCTTCATTGCAATAGGAAGAGAATCTAAAGCAATGCGGTATTGGATGTAAAATCCTCAACCCCAAAAATTTGGATTTTGATGTATTTCATTGCAATAGGGAAAGAATCCTAAAGCAATACAGTCTCTGATGTAAAATCCTCAACCCCAAAGAGTTTGATTTTGATGTATTTCAAAGTGCAATAGGGAAAGAATCCTAAAGCAATGCAAGCCTCTGATGTAAAATCCTCAACCCCAAAGAGTTTGATTTTGATGTATTTCAAAGGCAATATGGAAAGAATCCTAAAGCAAGTGCAAGATCGGATGTAAAATCCTCAACCTCAAGAATTTGATTTTGATGTATTTCAAAGGTAACAGGAGAGAATCCTAAAGCAAAGGTAGCATTCGGATGTAAAATCCTCAACCTCAAGAATTTGATTTCGATGTATTTCGAAGGCAATAGGAAAGAATCCTAAAGCAAATGCAGATCGGATGTAAAATCCTCAACCTCAAGAATTTGATTTCGATGTATTTCAAGGCAACAGTGAGAGAATCCTAAAGCAAGCAGGTACTCGGATGTAAAATCCTCAACCTCAAGAATTTGATTTTGATGTATTTCAAAGGCAATAGGAAAGAATCCTAAAGCAAGTGCAAGCATCTGGATGTAAAATCCTCAACCTCAAGAATTTGATTTCGATGTATTTCAAAGGCAATAGGAAAGAATCCTAAAGCAATACAGGTATCGGATATAAAATCCTCAACCTCAAGAATTTGATTTTGATGTATTTCAAAGGCAATAGGGAAAGAATCCTAAAGCAAAGGCAGCATCGGATGTAAAATCCTCAACCTCAAGAATTTGATTTTGATGTATTTCAAGGTAACAGGAAAGAATCCTAAAGCAAGGCAGATCGGATGTAAAATCCTCAACCTCAAGAATTCGATTTTGATGTATTTCAAAGGCAATAGGGAAAGAATCCTAAAGCAACATGCAGTATCGGATGTAAAATCCTCAACCTCAAGAATTTGATATTGATTGGTAATTGATTTTGCAAAGATTTGTAGTGTCGATTCAAGAGTGTAGAATTTTAGTGTTTCGAGAATTTCATGAAAGTTGTAAAAGACTTTCATGGAAGGAAATAGATTAGGAGGGAATATGTAGATGCTACATATCCCATTCAAAAGAGTTGATCGAAAGTCGCTGGTTCGGATCGGATACAATTCCTCGCCACTAGATCCGAATCGAAAATCTCGTGTCTCCGTGTCAATGGAATCGACCGTTTCCATCCTGCATAAGGAGAGAGTAGAACGGATCGGATTTCGCATTTGGAAGGTCGAGTTCGAATTTAATCGAGATTTGATTTGGAATCTGGAAAAATGAATTTGAATTCGATTTAAAACTTGTGTTCATTTTGTTTGTCCTTTAACGATCCAAATTTATTTTATCGTTCATTTAATGTCCATGTGAATTTGGCGTTCATCATTATTATTATTATTATTATTATTTTTAAGGAAAGTTTTCTTTTATTCTTTTTGTTTCTTTTCTGTTCTTTGTTCGAAGTTCATGTAACTTTTAATGGCGTTTCCTACTAATTCCGCACAAAAGAGGTGAAGGCCAAAATTGTGACATGGTCACTTTCATTCCAATCATGCCGAAAATACATCATACAATTTGATCCGGAATACATATCATACAATCCATATAGACTCAAAACGGACTATGTATGATCTTTGTCGATCTATCCAAAAAGGCATCCGTCAAAAATCCATGTCCGAATAGTGAGGTACATGGTCAATAACATCACCTTCCAAGCCATCCTCGGCAAGGATGCCGTATGGATGTACGTCGGAGGTGTGATATTTTCCGTGCAACTCACAGACTCGTAAGGCCTGAGGCTCTCTAGCTCCGGTCCGGCCGGAAGTGGTAAGGTGCTTTCCCGTCGTCCATCCTTCGAAAGTAACCGAGATCCGCTTCACCGGTACTCCCGGTATGCAATGTTTAGCGACATCCGCCCCGTCGCCTTCGCATCATGACGGAACCTACCGGTAATGGTATCTTTACCGGCCCTCGGAACTCACCCGGGCTCGCTATCCGGAGGTCGCATCCGAACATGATATTACACTCATTCGTAAAAGAAACCGTGCGTAGAAGGTCTAACAAAGTCGTGGTGATCTATGTGCGGGGGTATGCAACACCCTTCTTGTAAATATTAATGATGCAACCGTCTGGGTATGCAACCGCCGCAGCACTCTCCATGTTATCATTCTTTTTACCATCCTTTTAATGACTAATGGCATCGGATCCACCCGGCCATGACGGAGTATCCCCGGTGGGTTTCCCTTCCCGTCTTCTCGCGAAGTTAGTAGCAAGATCCACATCGTATTGTAATTCTCCCTTCCCCGGCATCCATCTCCGGGTTCCGAGTAAGTGTTTTCTCTTAAGCGACCTGCTCGGCCCATCCTTTTCAAATCCCGGATGCAGTCCACGATTTGTTGTTGTTCGTATTCCGAGAACACGTCCGTATGTAGCTCGAGGCCTTCTAAGTATATCGATCCTCCCCGCTCCGATTCTCTCGAAGTATTCGAAAGTTTTCTTCTCGACCTTCCGTATTCTTTCTAGCTCGTATTCTGGTATAATTTGCAAATGGCGAGGCCCGGTGACGCATCGCGGGATATATGGCTCAATCCCTCACGTTCTCCCCGCATACCTCGGCTCCTCGGGATGATGTCCGTCGGGACATCCTCCGGGCCGCTTCCGCAACAAGGTCATGCATTACGGCTGGCTTCATCCGGTGGCGTAGTAGCCTTCTTTCTTCTCGTTCTTCTCGAGATTTCTCCGGTTTCTTCCGTCATCCCGGAGCCGGCCTCCTTCCTTCAGTTCCCGGCGAACCGCATCCTCAAGTATATGCACCGGCAAGAAGAATCGTGCCTCGTCGCGCCGGTCCGCCGCTAATTTAGTTAACATCTCGTGGATACGACGATTTTTATTTCTCCGTCGAGTCGTCGTGAGAGTAGCTCTTCGTATTTCCCGAGTTTCGCGGGCGCGGCGCCGACAAGCTCGCCCTCTCGCCGTAGCGACTACGTACTTGATTCTCTTGTCCTCTTCGTTGTTTGTTTTTCTTTCTTATCGTCGGATCGGTGGCTCGGGCCACCCACTTTCATTACCGTCTCGACTGGCAGCTCCTCTCGCCAACCGGACCCAGCCACTTTCCTCGTATTGCAGGCCCGCCGGTGCGAAGTCCGAGTCAATCTCTATTATCGCTCCATCTTTCACCCTCTTTTCGTCGAGTGCAAGGCTTACACCATTTCTAAAGTTCAGACCAACCGCCCGTTCGACATTTCCCCGCGAAAAGACAAGGAAAAGGATCGTGGGTCGTACTAAGAACAAGAACATTAAGAAAATGTTTATTAAAGACAATTTTTTTATTATTTTTGTATTTTTCAATTTAACAGAATGAAGTGGATAAGATCGAGAAAGAGATTTTGATATGGAAGAGAAAACAAGGAAAACTTTATTATCATGATTTTATTTATCTTAGTACATTTTTTATTATTTTTGGTTCGGACTCAACTATAAGTAATTACCTCACTCCGTGCTTCTAGGAATGAAAAATTCATTCCTTCGAAACATCAGTAGCAGTAATACTTCTTCAAGTATCGTCCATCGATCTGAAGCATATGTCGTTCTCCTCGCAATTCACTAGCCGGTAGAGCCTCCCGAGTAGACCGCCTCAACTACAAACGGTCCCTCCCAAGTGGGTTCAAATTTTCCTCCTATCTTGCGGTGTGCAAGGATAGGTCTTTTGAGAACGAGAACTAAGTCACCAACTTCGAAGGTTCTCGCGACCAGCCTATCATGCGCTCGAACCATCTTAGCTTCGTATAGTTGTAAATCTCGCCGCGCCGCAAGTCTTTTCCCTTCCAGTGCTCTCTAATTCCTCTGGCCGCAATTTGGCATTCTCTTCTGTCGTGATCTTGTTTGCAACCGCAATTCCGAGTGAAGGAAGCCGGACCTCTAAGGGTAACACCGCCTCGGACCCATACACCGCAGCGTAAGGCGTAGCTCGAGTAGGAGTTCGAAGGTTGTCCCGTAGGCCCATAAGGCTTCTAATAACTTCTCGTGCCAATTTCTCTTATTATCGTCCAAAGTTTTCTTTAAAATTTGAACGAGAGTTTTATTAAAAGCCTCACCAGTGCCGTTTGCTCTTGGGTAGTAAATCGTCGAATATCGCCGCCGATTCCGTGTCTCCCGACAAAATTGTTGATTTGTGTGCTTCGAATGCCGACCCATTATCCGAGATGATCTCGCGCGGCACTCCGAAACTAGTAGACAACTCGGTTCTCGAAAAATTGTAAGCACGTGATGTGCTTTCACTTCTCCGAGCGGAACCGCCTCGCCCACTTAGAAAAGTAGCTCGTAGCCGCAAGAATGAAGCGATGTCCTTTCGAAGACGGTGGTTCTATTGGACCCACTATATCCGTGCCCCAACATTCAAATGGCCACGACGCAATTGTCGGATGTAGCACGTTCGGAGGTTGGTGTAGAACCACTCCGCGCACTCGGCACCGGTGACGCCTTCGGCGATTTTCATGCAGCCGGTCATCATCGAGGGCCGCAGGTACCCTAGTCTTTTAATTTTCATTTTCATCTTCGGGCCCGATCGGTGAACGCCACGTAGTCCCGAATGCACCTCTTTAACAATTTCACGTGCCTCGGACCCGCTTAGGCACCTTAGCCACATTCGATCAAAAGACCTTCCGTATAATGTGTTGTTTATAAATGTGTAGGACGCAGTTCTTTTCGATCCGATGTGCTAACGACCTATCGTCCGGTAGTTTTCCCGTTTGCAGTGTAATCTATTAATGGCCGTCGCCAATCTTCCGTGTTTTCCGTCACCGCCGCAATCGATCCTTTTTCCTCTTCCGATTCGTGTATTGTGTCTATGTCGAGCCGTGATAGGACTCGACGTCCGTGAACCGACACTTCCACCGATTCATCTTGCAAACGTGCAAATTCTTTTGCGAGACGGGCTAGCGCATCCGCTAAAGCGTTTTCTTCGGGAATTTTGTAGATTGTCACATTCGGAATTTGTTCCAACGACTGTATGGCATACCGGAAGTATTGCTCAAGTCTTGGTTTTAAAATTCCGTATTGTCCGACGATCCGTTGATTGATTAGCCGCGAATCCCCATAGATGTTGATGTCCGTTATACTCATTCGAATAGTTAATTCCGATCTCGTTATGAGGGCTTCATATTCGCTTCGTTATTCGTACACGGCTCCGTTAAGTGGTAGGAGTATCTTAACATTCCCCGCTCCGGTGTTATAAAGATTAGTCCGATCCCCGCCTCACGGCACTATCACTTGCGATTCTTCGTTCTTTGTGTGCCGAAGATGCTCCGTCGAAATATAATTCCCAACGTCGATCATCGTGGTCTTCTAGGTTCATTATTTGTTCATCCGGCAAATCGTCATCGAGAGGAGATTCTGCCGCAAAGGGTGTGCTCGCGAGGAAGTCCGCTAAGACTTGTCCCTTTACGACACGAAGAGGCACGAAAGTTATATCGAATTGCAATAATATCATCGACCATCTAGCAAGTCCGTCTGAAAGCGTTGGACGGGTCATCAAGTATCGCAATGGATTAAATTTCGAGACCAGGTCGACCTTATGAGAAAGCATGTAATGCCCGAGCTTTCGAGCGGCGAAGATCGTGGCTAAACGATGCTTTTCAATTGCGGGATACTTTATTTCCGTCGGAAGTAAACGACGGCTTAGGTAAGTAAAGAGCATTTTCTTTACCCTCATCATCGACTCGGGCTAACAATGGCTCCGAGTGAGTCGTCTAAAGCCGCGGTATAAAGTATCGCCGGTCTACCCGAGACCTGGGGCCGCTAAGACAAGAGGTGTCATTAAATATTGTTTAATGTCCTCGAAGGCCCTCTCAGCATTTCTCTTCCCAAATAAATTTGGCGTCCTTTTTAACTAGTGCCGAGAAAGGCCGACACCTACTCGACAAGTTCGAGATAAAGCGTCGAAGATATGCCAGCCTTCCTCGAAAAGATCGTAGTTGTTTTAAGGTTTTGGGAGGCGGCATTTCTAAGATAGACTTTAATCTTTTCCGGTCGATTTCAATTCCACGATGTCGGACAACGAATCCCAAGAATTTCCCGAGGTGACGCCGAAGGCGCATTTTAAGGGATTCATCTTAAGGTTAAATTGTCTTAATCGTTCGAAAACAATTCTCAAATCATACAGTGGTTTTCCTTTACTTTGCTTTCGATGACCACATCATCCACGTAGCATTCGACTCGATTGTGGATGAGATCATCAAAATTCTTGTCATCGCTCTCTCGGTAGGTCGCTCCCGCGTTCTTCAGATCCGAATGGCATCACCGTGTAACGAATATACTCCGATCGGCGTTCGAATGCCGTAAGCTTTTCATCTTCTCGGAGCCATTTTTATCCGGTTGTATCCCGAAGATCCATCCATGAATGAGAATATTTCATGTGTTGAAGCGATGTCGATCATTAATTCCGGGATCGGTAGAGGAACTTCATCTTTTCGACATGCCTCGTTTAAATCTCTCGAAATCCACACAAATTCCGATCCGACCATTCTTCTTCCCGACCGGTACCACATTGGCTAACCAAGTCGGATATTGTTCTTCACGGACAAATTTAGCGTCTATTAGCTTTTTAACTTCAGCTATGACTTGTTGTTCGATTTCTAGACGCATTCTTCTCGGACCTCGTCTCGACCGGAATGTACGGATCCACCCCTAGCTTATGGACCGCGACCTCCGGAGCTAAACTCGGCATCTCATCGTAGCTCCAAGCAAAATCAGTCTTTAAATTCCATTAATAACTCGATTATTTCTTCGGAGTCTTCTTTATTGAGTAAGGAGCTAACAAAGGTAGGTCTAGGTTCTTCTCTAGTACCTAAGTTAACTTCCGTTAACTCATCTATTGTAGATTTGATCTCTTCTTCGAATTCTAGTGGAGCGTTTCCAATTTGAAAGAGAGCTAGAAGTTAGGCTCCTTTCAATTCTCTTTCTTCTGTGTCTTAGAGGATCAACTAGTTCTATTGACACGGAGCCACGAACTTTGTTCAATTTGGTTCTGATGGCATGGGAGTGGGTCCCTCTTCATACAGATCAATTTCCGAGGCTGGAGCCTAACTTCCAGTTCTCTTTGAGGCTAGAGCCTAAATTCCAGTTCTCTTTCAAATTTTCGAGGCTGGAGCCTAACTTTTAGTTCTCTTCGAGATTAGAGCCTAACTTCTAGTTCTCTTTTAAATTTCTGAAGCTGAAGCCTAACTTCTAGTTCTCTTCGAAATTTCCGAGGCTGGAGCCTAACTTCCAGTTCTCTTCGAGACTAGAGCCTAACTTCTAGTTCTGTTTCAAATTTCTAAGTCTAGAGCCTAAATTCTAGTTCTCTTTCAAATTTTTGAGGCTAGATCCTAACTTCCAGTTCTCTTCGAGACTAGAGCCTAACTTCTAGTTCTCTTTCAATCTTCGAGGCTAGAGCCTAACTTCTAGTTCTCTTTCAAATTTCCGAGGCTGGAGCCTAACTTCCAGTTCTCTTCGAGACTAGAGCCTAACTTCTAGTTCTCTTTTAAATTTCCGAGGCTGGAGCCTAACTTCCAGTTCTCTTCGAGATTAGAGCCTAACTTCTATCTCTTTTTCAAATCTTCGAGACTAGAGCCTAACTTCTAGTTTTCTTCCAAATTTCCGAGGTTGGAGCCTAACTTCCAGGTCTCTTCGAGACTAGAGCCTAAATTCTAGTTCTCTTTCAAATCTTCGAGGCTAGAGCCTAACTTTTAATTCTCTTTCAAACTTCCGAGGTTGGAGCTTAACTTCCAGTTCTCTTCGAGACTAGAGCTTAACTTCTAGTTCTCTTTTAAATTTTTGAGGCTGGAGCCTAACTTCCAGTTCTCTTCGAGACTAGAGCCTAACTTCTAGCTCTCTTTCAAATCTTCGAGACTAGAGCTTAACTCTAGTTCTCTTCCAAATTTCTGAGGCTGGAGCCTAACTTCCATTTCTACTTCTCTTTCAAATCTTCGAGGCTAGAGCCTAACTTCTAGCTCTCTTTTAAATTTCTGAGGCTAGAGCCTAAATTCTAGTTCTCTTTCAAATCTTCGAGGCTGGAGCCTAAATCTCCAATCTTCTTTACAATCCCGAAGTTGGAACCTAGGTTCCAATTCGCATTCCAATTTCTGAATCTCAACGACATCCACCTTGAAATTAATCTTAAATCGAACTTCAATCAGAATCAGAACTGTAATTAAATCAAAACTCAAACTCCAAAATAAAAAACTTGAAATTGAAAATTGAAAAAATGAATTTAAAATCAAATCTCCCCAGATCTCGTGATTTGGAATTCACCTCCTTTTCCCCAGCGAGAGTTCTGGAATCTTCAGTCTTAGAGATTTACCTGATACTCCCCAGCGGAAATTTTCTACACTTTGTTCTAGGTGTGTCACTTAGACATCTGTGTTGGTTTTTGTTGATCTCTTCGGTCAACGCCAATATGCGCGGTGTGCTTGTTTAGCACACCACACCTATTAGGGTCCATTTGTTGACCTCATTTTTGGTGAGATCTTTTGTTCTCTCCTTAGTACTTAGGATCTAGCCATAGATTTTCCCTTTGACTATCCTAGAGGACTAGAAATGGGACCCACCACTTAGAAATTTAAACCACTTCTTAACTCCCTTTAAACCCCACATTTTTGATTGTAAACCACTAAACCACTTGGAGGGTTAAAATCAATATGTGGAGGTTTAAAAGATGAGTTTCCTACAGGACTCTATGGCCTTACGACTACCCAGGATGGTCTGGTCTGGGGAGGGTTGACTTGTACACAAACTACACTATCACACAAATTCCAACCCTAAAATCATTCTTACCCAAATTTAATTCCCTGACTCATGTATGTAATTCATTCTGGATGGACCTCAACCCCTGTGCCCCCGGCTAAGAGGTTAGGAACGACATAGTGAATGCCTAAAATGAGTCCTATCATGGCACTTGTGAGCTTAATATGGTTTCTTGGCTCAACCAAAGTGGTCCCATTTTGTTCACACTTGATCAACTTTCATTTTTCCAAAATTTCAATTTTTGACCCCTGGAACCCTAAACCCACCAAACCTACCAAATGCCCTTGAAACTGCCCAAAATTTGCAAAATTGCCTAAATTACCCAAAAATCCTCAAAATCAGTCTTAAATATTTCCCACCACTCAAATTGATCATCCTTGGTCAAATTTACCAAAATTTCAAAATACCCTCCCAATAACCACCAAATACCCAAAATACCCTTTTAACCCAAAAATTCCAAAAAATTTAGAAAATTCCCAAAAAAATTCAAAAAATTCCAAATATTCCCAACTTCATTTTGTTCAACTACACCATAAGCCAATGTTGTCAATTTAGCCCACTTTTACCAAAACCCCCAATTTGAACTATTTTTAACCTAAGAGAGCCCAATGTCCAACCAAACCACTCCAATTGACCTCAATTTTGATACAATTTAATTCTAAGCTTCAATTTAATATCCCCAATATCAATTTAGACCAAATCCAAGCCCAATTTGACCAACATGTGGATCCAATTTCAATTTGAAGCTTAAAGCCCAATTTTGGCCCATGACCTAAACTTAGCCCAAACCAACCCAACTCAACTCCAATTAGCCCCAAATTCTTTCTAAAAACTTCCTAACATCCCCACAAACAAAACACTAACTTGATTTGCCCAAAATTTGAACACAAACTTCACCCAAACCTAACCCAAATAAAAAATCCCCAATTTGGCCTAAACCAAACATGAACCCAAATAGGCCCAAATCCCAAAATCAAAGCCCAACCAATATTGAAAACTCTTTTTTATACTCCCATAAACATTTTTCAACATTAATTTTACATCAAAACCAACATTGGCCCAACCTTAACCCAAGTTAGTCCAATTTGATCCACTTTGGCCTCATTACCAAAAATTCCAAATTAAATCCAATTCAACCCCAAATGACACCAAAACTTTTCTAAAATTCTCATGACACATCCCTAAACTAAACCCAACATTTATTTGACACAATCTTTTACAAAATTTTCATCCAAAAGTTCATTTTGAAACACAAAATCCCACTTCCTTAAAGCATTTAAAAGCCCATCCCAAGACAATTTCAAAAGACCAAAATTGACTCTAAAGCCCATATGACATTTTCATTTGTCACCCATTTAATCAAAATCATTCCATAAGTTCCAATTCCATCATCAAATAAATCTAAATCAAGCCTCATGCCAAAATACCCCTAAATTTCAAAAATCCCAAAATCCCTTTCTCATGCAAGTGAGCCAAGCCATTCCTAAGCCATGAGCAAGCCTTGGAGCCATGCACAAGCCACATGAGAGCCATGAGAATCTTAGGATTGTCAACACCCCATAAGTGGAAAAATGGAGGAAGACCTTTAAGCACTCCTTAAAAGTCATTAACCATTCACATGTCTCCCCTAACCCATGCTTAAGCCTAATTGTACTTGGATTGTGACTTGACCCCACTAATCAAGCTGATCCAAATGACTTTCTTCAGACCCAAACCAGCCTTGGGGAGGTGCACCTAGCCTAATCCATGCATTGGACCAAATTAAGCCAAAATAAATTCTCCCCCATTCCATTTAAATCAAATCCTTTACACATGTCCAAAGCCAATTGAACTCACCAAACCTCAGCCCTGACCTCACTGGTCAAGATGGTGACCAATGCCTGGTCGGCCAGCCACCACAGCCGCCAGATAACACTATGGTCGAGAAGCTTAATTTGATTTAAAAATTCAAATTGAATTGGCTGAGCTGTCCCATGGCCAATGGCCATTGTGGCTGTTCTTCCTCGACCTAGCGAAGAAATCCAAGCCTTCGAACCCCCTAGAAGCCCTCCAGCCCATGCCTACTTAAACCCCACCACCTCTCGGCCAAACAAGGTGCTGAACAAAAGCCTAACAAAACTCTGCCAAAATCATTCCAAACCCTTCTCCAAACATAGAGCACTTGATCCCCACTAAAATCCAGCCTTAATTTCCTCTCTGTGAGCTCAATTTCTAAGTTTAATTTCAAGTCCAAAACCAAGACACTTCACCACAGTGAGCCAATCCTCAAATTGATTGACTCTACACCTTCACCGTACCAAGAGAAGAAGTTCCACAAAGCAAAGCTCCCCTCTCCAGTGCCAGCCATTTCTTCTATCTGCCAAGCTTTGAAATCGAGCTTGGTGGAAATCGGCTCAGTGCAATTCACCGGAGCCGCAGACTTCATCCTGAGCTTCCGGGTTCAATCGAAGGTACCACAACTCTCCGATCGAAGCTTCACTTCTCGCAGCAAAGGTATGGGTCTCTTCTTCCTCCGGAGCTTCGTGAATTCTCCATTTTGTTTGGCTCAATTTCATAGCATGTTATCCATATAGATGTGTGCGTCCTGTTGAGACGAATCCATAGAGTATAAGAACATGAAATTTGGTGGAGAAGTGAGAGAGATCTTAGGGTTTTTGTGTGGACGGCTCTCGGGTTAGGACGCCTGGGGACGATGAAGGGATGCCGTCCATTCGTGCGTGTATCAAATGGATGGTCCAGATCGAGCCGGACGAGGAGATGGAACGAGACCGCGAGCCGCGTGGCATCCCAGTTAGATGGCGGCGTCGAATGGGAATGTGCCATGTGGAGCTTCGGAGCTGTCGAGGTTGACGCGACGCTGACTGGTTTAAATAGATAAATATGGTATTTTTTATTTATTTAATTACCCAGAACTTAGAAAATTCATATCTTTGTGTAGAAAAATCACAAAAATAAAATAAAAATACCCTCTCGCTCGCTGAATGGAATGCGTAACAATGTGGAAAAAGAATTAAGTTATTTTGATGAGTATTTTATTTTTAATTAATTATTCACTGATTTCAGTATTTTAATTCTCCATGCATTTATACAATTCACCATAGCATGAAACCATAGGGCTGTTGTAGTCTCTGTTCTTGGGAACATTTCCTGAATTTTCCAAGGCCATATGCCATCTCTGTGGCAAGATATTGATTTTCAAAATTATGTGTCTGTTTTGATGTTTTAATTCCAGTAATTAGCATGTTGCTTAGAAAATTCTAGGAAAATTAGGGAGGTATCTTATGACCAGAGGACCCTAGGAAAATTATGGTTTGGTTTAATTCCTTAAGAATAACCCTAATTGGCCTAAACGCCCAAAACTGATTTTTAATTAATTAGGATAAACCACACATCAAAATTACTTGAAAACAATTCTCCACTATCATTTAGGATGCAGAGAACCTTATATAAAAATTAGAAGTCAATTGGAAATGATTTAACCCATTAAATGAATTATTTAAGTTGTGTGACTATTTTTAAACTTTAAAAATTTATAAAACCTAAAATACACTTCAAAAATTCACCAAAATGGATTTGTGGGCTCTCTGATATCAGAGGAGTCTAGGAAAATTAAAATTATAATTTTCTAAAAATTTTCATTTTTAATCATATTTATAATATTTTAATAATTAAAAAATAATAAAAATCACAAAAATATTAAAAATAATAAAAATGTCACATTTTGGGTCCTAATCACTTAGGAACAAACCAAATATTTTTATCAAGTCTATAGGTTAAGAAATTGAATTTTAAAGGCTTAGGACAATTTTTAATATTAAAAAATGAATTTCCCCACATTTTCACTAAATTAATTCTAGTAAATAAAAAAAAAATCAAAAAAATATAAAATTTGCTTATCTGGACTCCTTGAGTTCAGAGAGATTTAAGAAAAATATAAAACTTAATTTTCAACTTTAATTTTATTTTATAATCAATTAATACCATAAAACTCTAAATAATTATAATAAATAAAATATAATTCAAAAAATCACCAAAATTGGTCTAGGTGGTCCTCTGGTCAGTAGGAACATCCCACAATTTTCCTAAAGATAGAAACCTCACCTTGGTCATGTTGTTAAATTTTCATTGAAAACCCTTATTTTCTCACAAAATATATATATATATATTAAATTAAATTCAGAAAAATCACATTTTCTCCTCTAGTGTCTTAATTGACATTTGAGTGAAGTGACATAAAAATTTTAAATTCATTTGAGCTTAATTTGATGAGTTATTAAATAAATAAGCCTAAAGGGGCATAAAGGTAATTAAAGGATTTTAACCCTAATTAATACTTTAGGTTTAATCAAAAGGGAGGGTAAAATATCTGATCTTAATTTCCTCTTGGGTGATTGAAACTTAGGGAGTAAAGGGGTAGAAACTCATTGATCACTTTGAAAATATCAAAATAGAACTTTAATTAATTAAATCATTTAAATTTTGGGAGGATAATTAAAATTTTGGATTATTAGGGATGTGACTTGAGAAGACATCAACTCTTTAATTTAAGATCCCAAAATAAATCACTTTGATAACATTTCAAGTCTTAATTAAACTTAAAATGATAATTGAAATTAATGATTAAAAAGAAAATAACCCATAATTAAATTAAAGTTTAAAACATTAAGTGATTTAATAACTTAATTAAATTAAATTGAGAACATTAAAATTAATTTATCATTTGAAAACAAACCTAAAACAAATTTGAAACATAAAAAATCAATAACAAAACAATTTATGATAAAAATGAATAAAAAAAATTTAAACTAATTAAAATCAACCTAAAATATTACAATCAATCCAAATAAAGTCATTAAAATTTAATAAAAAAAAATAATTTAAACACCTCTTTCAACCTAAGCAAATTTAAAATGGTAAAATTAATCTAAAATATTAAGATCATTGAAATATAAAGATTTAAATTGAATTAAAACAACTTGAACACTATTCCAAACTTAAAATTATTAATTAAATTTTGTAACTAAACCAAATCATTTCAAAATCATCAATTCTAATTTTCTAATTAAGAATTGTTAAAATATTCAACAAATTAATTTGCCCCTAAAGGCTTTCATTATCATAACTCTTAAATAAAACATTAAGTGAAATGTCACTTCACTCATAGGATAATCAAACATCCTAGTTCACTGAGTAAGAAGTAAAACTTAACTAAATCTCTTGAATGATTAATTCACTTGTACAATGAAATTCATTTGGACTCAAAATATTCTCAGAAGTTTTGAAAAGATGTCTAGGACTCGTCCTAAGCACTTTCTCAATACGATGGGATGCTTTAGAAGAACAACTGAACTTAATTGTTCTTTGGTGAAGAAAATCATCCTTAACAAAATATAAGAACCTGGACGTCATAGAATCGACTAACTATAGGATTAGGATTTTGGTAGACAACCAAAACCTTCCCTTAGCTTTACCTAGGTGTTTTTTTGCAATTATATAAATGCTTTAACCTCGTATTTTAAGTGCAGGAGAAAATAAATAGAATGCTTACTGTGTACGCTTTTATTTCATCGCAATTTATTTACTCCGCACCGTACTTTACTTCTCTTGTATGTTAAACAAGAATGTCACCCTGCATGAAAAATGAAACCTTTAGGATAGCCACAAAACTGAAACCTAAAACTAAATTAAAAGTTATAACAAGATAAAATTCACCGTTACAATATTTCAAAATATAAAACAACTCAAAATTTAATCACAAACATAACAGCAAAACTACAACTCCAACTAAATTAAAACGTCTCGTTGGATGATCGGGAATACCTAGGATGATGTAACCCACATGTTGCTAACGGGATTTCACACGGTCTAAATGAAAGTGTTGAACTCATTCAGTTGAGTTTAGCAAATTCATTTGGACTAAGTGAATCCGATGAAAATAATCTGTATTCGTGACGACGTAACCGCTGGATCTTAATCTAGTTATGTTTAACCAACTTTAAGATTTGTTTTAATTAAACCATTAAAAATATTTGGACTTTAAGATTTCTCTAAACCAAAACACTTCTCTCATCCCATGATTGCCACTTTCTAAAACTAAACCTCTGCAACAACAAGGAGCTTGGAGCATAGTGGGCAGCACGGCCATCGTCGTCGCAAGAACTCGGAATCTACATCAACAAAACCTTTCCTAGTTTTAAATAACAAGCCATAGGATTTCGAGGTAGTTTTCCTAGTGCAACATAAATCCTCAACTTTTTGTTAGGCATTTGCATAATCATATTATGCAAATTAAGCCCTAACCGGTCTTAGGACTTCGAGGTAGTCGTTTGGTACGACATAAACCCTCACATATTCAAGGCTATTTGTGTGATTATGTAATATTAATATAAGTCCTAATTAATTAAAATTGGCAGGATTGAAATATTAAATATACTCTTAAATTGAAGCCAAACCATAGGATAGTGTGAAGTCACCGAAGTTCACTTCGGTCTCGCGACATCCTCTACTTCTCTTCCTTTCGATTCTTAAAAATAAACTCGTTCCAAATTCGATCCATTCCTTTCAAATTCCAAAGTCCAATTGTTTCGAAAACCTTAAACTTTGAAATTCTCGAGAGCAAAATCACCGATCATTATCGAGAGTTTTCTGAGTGTCTTCGTACATTTAAGATGTAATTAACTATGTGGCTCGCCTTTATAGTGGAACTTTAAGAACCTGGTAATATAAACCCCGTTTAATTCCTTTATACTAAACAAGGAACTTGTCACCTTATAAAATTGGTTCGTGACCAAACGGATGTCACAAATCTTTTAGTTTATTTAATCGAGCCCCATCATCAAGCAGTGTGTCTATTCTTCTGGATAGATATGTGGTTTGTGGTGTGGTGCTCGTTTATATAAACTATTTGGGATGTGAGATCGGTTTGATTTCATATCTTAAAATTTTCAAACTTAAAGTTATTTTCAAAATCAAATGCTTATTTCTAAAACTATATATATTTAAATTTAAATTAAATTTAAAATTCGCAGACAACTTCTGTAGGCGACTCCCTTTTCAAAACACACATCCTATAAATATGCCGACATGTGGCAAGTCTCAAGAGAAGTGTTACATCTTACAAAAAATTTTGGTCACTAGCTACAAAATATAAAACTTTCAACAATAATAAAGTTGAAGAAAATGCAAATTACATAGAAGAGAGAAGTCAATTAGATGTTACTTTGCTACTGGCATAAAATGAGAATGAAAAATGCAAAGATAACACTTGTATATGGACACCAGTACAAACAACCATATGTGTGAAAAAAAAGTACGCTCATGGAGCTTGATGGGTCGGTGAGTGGCAATGTGTCATTTAAAAATGAGTACAAAGTAGCATGAAAGGTAAAGAAAATATTATTATCCAGTCGAAGAATAGGAAGAACCAAGTTATTTTCAATATTTATTATGTGCCGAATATGAAAAGTAATATCCTAAGCCTGGGTTAGCTCTTAGAGAAAGGTTATGATATTCATTTGAAAGACGAGAACATTTCTATAAGAGAATAACAACAACCTAATTACAAATTATTCCAATGTCAAGAAATAGAATATTCTTGCTCAATATTTAAAATGATATTGCTAAGTGTCTCAAAGTTTGTTACAAAGTTCTATCTTGGCTCTGACATTTTATTAGACTTAGGCATCTTAATTTTAGAGGATTATATATATATATATATATATATATATATATATATATATATATATATATATATATATATATATATATATATATATATATATATATATATATATAACTATTGTGAGAGGCATGCTCTGCATCAATAACACTGACTAGATATGTGAAGGCTGCTTGCTCAAAAAGCAATTTAGAAAAAAATATTCCAAGGTCGAGAGCACAAAGCCACTTGAGCTCATACATGTCTGCGTGTGTTCTAATCAAGCCAAGCTGTTTTGGTAAGAGTAATTATTTTATTTTTTTCATATATAACTTTTTAAGAAAACTTGGGCATAATTTTTGATACAATAATTGAAGGCCTTTAGAGTATTCAAGAATTTCAAAGCTTTGGTGGAGAAAGAAAGCGGTCATGAGATCAAAACCATACGATCAGATCGAGGGAGTGAATTTACTTCAAAAGAATTTCAAGAATTTTGTGATGCCAATATAATATGCTGACCATTGAATTTTTCAAGATTCAACTATCTTGTCCAATAGATTTCTAACATGCAGTGTGTGAGGAATGATACCATAAGAAGCACGGAGTGGAAGGAAGGCTAGTATCTCCCATCTATGATGTTTGGAAGCATAACTCATGTGCACGTACCCGATAATCAAGAAAGTAAGCTAGATGATAAAAGCGAGGAGTTCATTTTCATTAGTTATGACTCAAACATGAAAGGTTATAAGTTGTACAATTCTAACACATGTAAGACAATCATCAGTCATGATGTTGTATTCAATGATGATAGAGAATGTGTTTGAGACCCACATGATGAAGACTAGAGCTACATTACATACATTAAGAATGAAGAAGTGGAGAAACCAAGGATGTAACAAGAAAGTGAGGAGCTTACTATATCATCAACAGCAATACTGCATATACGTAAGAAGTCCTATCATCTTCATCATCTCTAAGGTTCAAGCAAAATAGTACAACACTTAAGAAGTTTATAGAAAATTTATGAGGTAACGAAGAAACAAGAAAATCTTACTCTCTTTTGCTTTTTTGTTGATTATGAGCCCATGAATTTTTAAGAAGTCGTGTAAAGTAAGATGTGGAAGGATGTCATGGATGAAAACAATTCAAGGTGATTGAGAAGAAAGATACTTAGGAGCTAGCTTCATTTTCATGAAGGCACATAACGATTAGTGTGAAGTGGGTATACAAAACAAAGAATTAAGAATGCTAAAGGAAATTTCAAGAAATATTAAGAAAGATTAATAGTGAAAGGCTAAAGGTAAATAACTGGCATGGACATTAATGAGGTATTTGGTCTTGTTGCTCAACTTAAAATTAGGCTAATCATTTCTTTGGCAGCTCAAGATAGGTGGAAAATATATCAAATGTATGTAAATTTTGCCTTTTTGAATGGATTCATTGAAGAATTCTACATTCAACAACCGTCAGGATACATAGTTTAAGGACAAGAAGACTGCATTTAGAAACTAGAGAACACTCTCCACGGGTTGAAATAAGCCCTTATGGCTTGAAACAATCACATAAACAGATATTTTCTTGAAACAACAACTTCCTCAAATAACTTCATGAGGATGCTCTCTACACTAAAGTCAAGGATGGAGATATTTTGATATATTTGTTTTTATATATATCATTTGATCTTGACTGGAAGTAATCCAAACATGTTTAAAGAGTTCAAGAAAGTGATGGCTAAAGAGTTTGAGATAACGAACATTGGATAAATGATGTACTATATATGTGTGTGTGTATATATATATATATATATATATATATATATATATATATATATATATATATATATATATATATATATATATATATATATATATATATATATATATCGATATTGAAGTTAATCAAGAGGATGAATGTATCTTTATCTCTCAAGAAAATTATGAAAATGAAATTTTTAATAAATTCAATAAGATTGATTGCAAGCAGATATAAGCTAAATATATGATATTTCTATAGCACATTTTCTCATGTTATTACTTCTTTTCTATTTATATTATCTTGAGAAGCGTATTTTTGTCTTAAATATGTAGGAAACGAGGTGGACGTGAAATTTGAGCAGAACACAGCAAGATAGAGAGGATTATGAACAAGTGCACCCACGCTGCAGACAGAGCCCGCCTACTTTAACACTACCGACACACTCATGTCGTTTACAACGTGCTCGCGCCCACTGTAAAGAGCCTGTACCAACTCAAGTGCACCTGTGCCATAGACGATGCGCGCTAATGCAGTAGACGAGGAGCACCCACGTCGGACACGGCGCACCCGTGCCTAGCCAACCCAAACTTATATGACAATAATTTTCTTTCCTTTGTCGAGCCCTCCATATATATTTGCTCTTGTGGCTGGTTTTATGGGACCTTAGACAGTTGGAGGTTGTAAAAGAGGTGAGAGTTTGATTAGAGAGAGTTCTCCTCTTTGGTTTTCCTCCTTCCTTTGGATTCAAACCTCAAGATGGATTTTCCCTTTGAGTTCTTGTGAGTTCTTGAGAGACTTATATGAGAAGAGGATGAGCTGCTTTTGTGGAGAGAACAATCCTTTATTGTAAGTTTTACTTTTGTTTATCTCATGCAATGAAGATATGCATGGATTGTGTGAGTGTGATTTTCTCGACTATGCGTGGCTAAACTTTTCTTCGTGTCACTATGATGCGGGGGCAGTGGTTTTCTTTGTGATTTTCCTAGATGTTTTTCTGATAACGTTTTCTTGTGTCTTTATGGCCTATGTTATTGGTTAACATAAAGAATTAATTTAATCATAGTCTGGCCAATTAGGATTTTAAATTATTTCGTGAAGCTATGACTTCTAACCATTAGGTAGTGGACACGAAGGGTTAACCACCTAATTCTGAGATAATAAACATATTCCAATCAAATTCTGCGATCATTCGTGTGGATCAGAATAGTTATGAGGAATGCCATGAGGGTTGAGAAAATCTCAACTTCATGGATTCTAGGCTTCTTTTTACCTAGACATAGATATAAAAAGTATCATCTCCCCGATTGAAAACAATTACGTATGGATAAATTTAAGAAAGCCACGATCACCATGATCCTTGAATCACAGACTCTTGAGCCTTATCTATCTTGAAGGAACTCATGAGATTTTTCCTGCTTTTCTGCCTCCTTTTGCCCGTGATCTATTTTGTTTTTATTAGGATTAGAATATAAAACCTTCTTTGGGAAATCACCAAGTCAGGTGCACCAGATTCGTTGAACTAGAGATTGTTTTGCTGAAATAATTGTTACTCTTTCTCTATGGGATCAATACGCGACACTGTTTAACCACATTAATACTGGACACATGCACTTGCGCTATATGGCTGAGTTGCCCTACGATAAGTTTTGGTGCATCACAAGCCTATAAGCATGCCCTCGGTATGTTGATGCAAGTTATCCAAGAATGAGAAAGGACAAAAGGTTAATTCATCATTTTTCAAGAGCTTGGTCGGAACTTTGCGCCACCTTACTTGCTCTAGGCCAAACATTCTTTATTTCGTTGAACTCGTTACCCGCTATGTGGAGGCTCTAATTACTACTCACTTGAAGCCTGCCAAGAAAAATTTTTCTTATAACAAACGTAAGATCGATTTTAGCTTATTTGATTCAATATCAACGAATTTCAAGCTGTCAGATATAGTGATAGTGACTCGGACGGAGAATTGATTGAGACAAAAAAGCACCACTAAGGTTTGTGATCTACATGAGAGATTTTTTTTAAATAGTTTTCAAAGAAACAACTAATCGTCACACTCTACTTGTGAAACTGAGTATGTTGTTGCAATTTCATGTATCTGGTGCAATTTAGCTTCAAAATTAGTTGGAAAAGTTAGGAGTACCTCAAGAAGAGTTGATGACAATGTGTCGATAATAAATTAGTTATCTCTTTGACCAATAATCTTATTTTTCAAAATTAAAGTTAATGTATCAACACATGCTATCACGTCATTTTAGACTGCTATCACTTCATTATAGACTGTATCACAGAAAGAAAGCGCAAATGGAGTGCGAAATCTCTTAATAAAGTAGCTAATATATTCACCAAACCACTCAAGTATGGAGATTTTATAATGATAAGAAAATAGCTCGGGATGACGAATCAAAGTATAAGAGGGGGTGTTGAAATTTAAAATTGATTTTGGCCAATATGAAATTTTATTTTAATTGAGCCCATAATCTAGAATGGCTTTTGAAAAATTTAGAGACTCTAAAATAAGATTTTAAAGGATTCGAAAGATATTAAAAAAGTGTTTAGAAAAATCTATAATATGCAATTAATGACTTATGTAAAAAAGTATTTTAGAGAGTGAATAGTAGTCTTATGATTAAAATATGTTAGCACAATCCTAATAGAGGTGTCACTAATATAATGTGTGAAGTATTTTAAGTTTGTTTCATGGAAAAAATCGAGTGAAATAAAAATGACTCTTTCATTAATTTGTATTCATCCAATCGTAATATCGTTTTATTTCCAACTAGAATAAATTAGCCAAACGAAGACGATTCTTGCGTAATTGTAGTTAGTGGAAATCTCAGCCTAAAGAGGACAGGTGGGTGAGGGTTCGAGACGGGAAATGAGCTGTTGTGTGTTAGATATTATATTATCTTACCATACTTAAGGGTAGTTTAGTTTTCTTGCTCTATGATATATATTTATCTTGTACTCTTGAAATGTGCACTTTTTGATGCAATGGAAACCCTAGCCTCTTTTCATTGTGTATGTTCTGTCTCTTCTATCTCTTATCTCTGTTGCAATTTCTAACATGATATCAGAGCGGTTCTGATCAAACAAGAAGAGTACGCGATTCTAACTCAGAACTCCATTCGAAGGCCTTGCAATACGAAGCCCTTGCCCTCTGTTTCTTCTGTTGCTTCTATCCCGAATTCGTCTGCACGATTGCACGAGTCTGTGATTCCGTCCACGCATTTGGGATCTTGTTCTGTGCTCCTCCCTGCTGAACCTTCCAGCGATTGCTCTTGTAGATCTCTTCCGCGATTACTACTCCATCTTGCCACAAATCGATGAAGCCTGCAATACCGTCCGCGATCTCGAACAGTTTGCGATCCCGTCCGCGCATTTGGGAGCTTGTTCTGTGCTCCTTTCTGCCGATCCCTGCACCTTGCCGCAAATCGACGAAGCCTGTGCCCTTAATCGCGCCTCTCCACCGCAACCACTCGTGACCTCCTTATCGAGTTTGTTCGCAAATTGGCAAGGAGAATGAAGATGACGATTTCAGCCAGCGATAGATTCAATTGAAATTTTTGGGGTAATCTATTCGGATTTGATCTTTATTCTCTTTGATTTAATTTTATATTGATAATAGTAGTAATGGCGGGTGAAAAAAATGATTCTTTTTATTTTATTAGTGTGCAATTAAATGGATAAAATTACTCATATTAGAGTTATGTATTAAATAATTTTTGGAAAGACAAAAAAATGTGAGGTTATGTTTCTGGACTTCTGTTAAGCCTATCGATGAAAATAATGAAAAATACGTAGAAAAGTTGGAAGTATGGGAAGCAAACAACTAAAAAATAATCACCTGGATTAATAACTCAGTTTCACAATCGATCGGTCTCCAATTAGCAAAATATGAAACCGCAAAAGAAGTTTGGAATCATTTAGAAAGATTATATGCGCTGTCAAATTTTGCAAAGTAATATCAATTAGAGATCGATATTCGCACACTTCAACAAAACAATATGAGCATCCAAGAATTTTATTATGCCAAGACTAACTTGTGGGATCAGTTGTCTCTTACTGAATCTGCAGAATTGCGAGCCTTTAAACCATACACTGATCGTAGAGAAGAACAGCGTTTGGTTCAGTTTTTTATGGCTCTTCGAGATGACTTTAAAGGGCTACGTGGAACAATTTTACATCGCAATCCCCTTCCAACAGTTGACTCGGTGGTTAATGAGTTATTAGCTGCAGAGATTTGTCTCATGTCTAAATTTTAGAAAGGGATCCTCCTTACTTCTAATCCATCTATTTTTGCCGCTACTCATAATAAAAATAAATCTTATGGAAAGGTTGGTTTTGATGAATGTAGTTTCTGTAAGCAAAAAGGCCATTGGAAAGCTCAATGTCCAAAGTTGTTGAACAAGTCACAACAACAACAACAACTCAATCAGTTGCACCCACGAAGCTTCAGAACTCTAACATCAAATGCTATAGCTGGTATTCCTCCTACAGACTCTCTTGGTGTTGGACATGCTTATTCTTTGCCAAACAATCACAAAAGTTTCTTGCCAAACAATCACATGCCATGTCTACCTCCTCAAATATAGGTTTGCCTTCCTCTAGCTCATCAAGTATATCTTCTTCCATTTGGATTCTTGATTCTGGAGCCTCACATCATATGTCATCTGATTTTACATCATTTGTATCCTTTCATCATGCATCCTGTGTATCAGTCATGACAGCTGATGACACTCCTATGCCATTAGTAAGCACTGGGTCTGTGTGCACACCACATATTTCTCTTTTAAATGTCTACCATATGCCAAATCTAACTTTGAATCTTGTTTCTGTTTGTCAATTGTGTGATGTTGGTTTCTCAGTCTTACTTTCTTCCACCTCTTTTTATGTGCAGGATCTGCAATCCAGGAGGCTGATTGGGACAGGTTGTAGGCAAGGGGGACTTTATATTTTGGATGAGCTGAGAGTTCCAGATGTTGCAGCTTTCAGTGTTGATCTGTCATCATTTCGTTTGAGTCCGTCATCTTCTAACTTTTATATATGACACTCTCGTCTAAAATACTCAGTTTCTACAGGAGTTTTGGGAGAGTTACAAACTCATGATATCTCTGATTGTTGTAGTTGTAAACTTGCTGCTTTAGCCTTTTCTAGAAATAATTCACTTTCTGTTGCACCTTTCAACTTAGTTCATTCTGATGTATGGGGTCCATCATGGATCTAGATATTATGTCTCATTCATTGATGACTATACTCATTATTGTTGGATTTATCTTATGAAAAATTGTTCTGAATTTTTTAATGTTTATTGTATGTTTAGTGCTTTTGTTAAAACCCAGCATAATAGTGTTATTAAGTGTTTTTGAAGTGATATGGGAGGTGAATATACCTCTACTAAATTCTCTGAATTACTTGCCTCTGATGGTATTTTTCTTCAAACCTCTTATACTGATACTCCTGAACAAAATGAAGTTGCTGAGAGGAAACATTGTCACATTGTTAAAACTGCTCATTCTCATTTTTTATCGGGCTCCGTTCCAAGTGAATTTTGGGGGGAAGCTATTCTTACTGTAGTATATATCATTAACAGAATTCCATCTTTTGTTACTTCAGGTTTGTCTCCCTTTAAAAAACTAGATGGTCATACTCCTGATTATTCAGCTTTGAGAGTTTTTGGTTCTACTTGCTTTGTTCTTCTTCCTCATGTAAAACGTAGTACATTGTCTTCACGTTCGACAATTTGTGTTTTTCTTGGTTATGGTGATGGTCAGAAAGAATATCGTTGTTATGATCCTGTTACTCAAAAATTTTTTGTCTCTCGTTATGTTGTATTTCTTGAGCATATACTATTTTACTCCATTCCTTTTTCTTCTCATAGCCTTACAAAGTCCGATCTTATCTTAATTGATTCTTTTCACATAGATACAGATATTGCACCTTATCATGTGATTCATCATCCAAATTATTTTAATATTGAGCTTCGCAGGATTGACACTGGTAGTTCTGCAGATCCTGTTACTCCTTCTATCCCTACTGCTCCCCAAGAACCTTCTGTGACTGTGGATCCTCCACTTCCTCGTTACCCTCAACACGATCGTAAGTCTACTAAATTGCCATATTTTGTTTACTCCACTTATTCTACTTCTTTTGCTTGTTTTTTAACCTCTATTCACAATTTGTCTGAGCCTTCCTCCTATCAAGAGACTGTTTTGATCCTCTTTGGCAGCAAGCTATGGTAGAAGAACTATTCGCTTTGCACAAGACAGATACTTGGGACATTGTCTCTCCTCCTACAGGAAAACATGCAATTGGTTCTCGTTGGGTGTATAAGATAAAGACCAAGTCTGATGGGTCAGTGACCCAACCACAATTACGTAAGTAAAATAGCTTATAAAATTATGGCCAAATTTGACTCCAAATTTGATTAAGTTGCTAATGTAAAATAATTAAAGATTAAAGTTTTTATAAATAAATATAAATCGTACATTAGGGGTACTACGCAAGTATACATATCGTTTCAAGTAATATAGAGTTTTCTTTTTAAAAACTCAAGATATCGATTCCACAAGAACTAATAAAGTTAAAAGAAAGAAAACTATTAATTAAAAACTTTTAATTTAAAACTAATTAAAATATGCAGAATAGAAAAATTGGCAAGTAATAAAATAATAAACAAAGATTCTTTCCCCATACGAAATATTCCATGATTAATAAGCAATTAAAATTAGTTGAGAACTTTAAAATTGTGGTAATGTAACAAATATGAGCATCTATATCTTTTACCGTTTGGTCCAGGTTATAAAGAACATTAGCTAGTTTTTAAAGATTGGATTAAGATGTATTATTAGTAGAAAGGGACAAATTTCTAGACTCTCACTTCTAGGTTCCCCCCCAAAAGGTTGCCTATGTTCTGGCCTACTAGTGACCCGTCACCTCTTTTGTAAAACCAAATTGATTGAATTTAGCCTGTCACACTAAAAAAAAAATCAATTCTACGCACATTAAAGATTATCTCCCTATTTATTTGCACCTCCCCTTTTAAGGATTTACTATCTACCTTTCAAAGAGAAATGTGGTACATAAAAGTTAAGAATTCTTAGCCCACAGTCAGATCTTAAGAATTCTCCATAGTTTTTAACAATACAAGAGGCCAATTTGTAAAGTAAATTAAGATTAGGTACAGTATCATCACAAATTTTTAGAACATAAGAAATTAAGTTCTCAAATCTGATTTTAATATGTTACTAAATCATTTCATATTCGTAGGGAGAAAGAAAAGAAGACTACTCAGAAAGCATAGAAATTGCACCACAAATCATATTCATATAACTTAAATCTAAAGCACTAAACTTAAGAAACAAGATATAAATACTTATCTGGAATGTAATCCAAGCAATCTTTTGAAGTTTCTCTGACTCTACAGACTCTAACAGGACTTTGACTTTTGAATTCACACTGAACTCTCACTAAAATAAAGAAGAAGAAAAGAAGAAGACACTTTACTTAATAACTCTTAATTAATTATTTGTTAATTAATTCTCCCTCCTCTCCTTGCTGTAGAATGGTCCTCTATTTAAAGATCTTCAGAAATGACCAGGAGTTGCTTAAGACACCTCATCCAAATTCGTCCACATTCAATGAATGTTCTAGAAAATAACTTTGGTGCCTTGGCGCCAATATCTCTGCACGTATGGACACATCCCTTCACATTTAGGTCACTCCTCTTCATTTAATAACTGCTCTCCCATGTCTATATTCATTGTATATTGTTTATAACATGTGGGAATTTGTCCAGAGGCTTCTAGATTGGTTGGGAAGCGTCAATAACCGTCCAAGAAATCTCTAGAATCAATCTGCTGTGTCTGGCGCCTAGGCGCCAGAATCAACCTCTTTGTATTTTTACTCCTTTTGACTCATTTTTTCTCTTTTTTAACTCTTTTTCTTCATAAACTCATTTTGTTGTACCTGCAACCATAACATAAGAAATACCTTTCATTAAAGCATAATATCCTTAAAATATTAATAAAAATTTTATATAAAATTCTAAGTAATTTTAAGACGGATCAATTCCCCCAAACTTAAACGTTACTTGTCCTCAAGTAACCTTTTACTACTAAAAATATAATCTATGGAGAAAAATTTCTTTAAGACTTCCATAACTTTTTGTTTTATAAAAAATATAATGATGCTTAAGAAGCTTTTTAATAACTCAGGCTAAGTCCAAAATGTGTAAATTACTTAATAATTAAGTGTTAAGAACTCTCTTCTCCCATCTATTTCAAAAATAATTTCAATTTGTCATATTAAGAGTTCGTAGATTATTTACAAAAGAAAGTCTTTCATGAAAACTCTACTAGTAAGGATGCTTATACATAAAAGTTAAGTTAAAAATGTAATTAGACATTCTCCTATAAGATAATTTAAGTGAAGCCAATTTTTGATTAGACATCTCCTCAAGCTTCTCCTCACATATATATTTTTTGATATTTGGCATTTCCTTTTGATTTTGCCATTTTTCTTATTGTTTTTTATAATCTGTGAGGATTGCTATATCTGGATAGCCTGTTAATGATTTTGAACTTCACTATTCTTAACTTATATTTGAAGACTTCATACATGTTCACTTAATGAATATGTGTTTATCATCAAGATTTTTCGTAGAGTTTCAATTCGCTTTTCTCAACTAAATATCTAACTTTCCTAATACTTTCAAAAATACAATTTTTTTATTTGGATAGTTGAATCAAAATCTTCCACTCTTTCATTAAGTAATCACAACTTTTAGATTTATCCCTTATTACTAAAAATACTTATATAAGTTTATTATAATACCCATAAAAACCAAAGTTTGTCTTTTTTAAATTAACTTTTCATCCATAGGTTATGTTATTAATTTTGAAAAATACTGTTTACTAAGGACAAGAAAAAATTAAATTTAAGTTCATTTCCCTCCCCAAACTTAGTTCTTTAAAATATGTTTAAATATTTTTGTAATATGAAATTTAAAATAAGTAGGAAGAATGAAGTAGAACATTTAAAGGTATTTAAATCATCGTTGGTATAAGGAGAAATAGATATATAAAAGCGTAGCAAAATAAGTAACGCATGAAAAATTTAATATTTAAAAACAAACGTGCTAAAATAAAAACATCAGGAGCATGAAAAGGACTAAGTCTAAGCAATCCAACAACATAAAACATAAAATAGAGTTATGATCTCAATACAACAGTACAGAAAGATAAAAACATACACTAAAAACAACAAACGCTCAACTAAATCTTAGCGGAAATCTATCTAATCATCATCAGTTTCTTCATCATCCTCAAAAGAAACATCTGGATCTGGCTCTTTGGATTTTCTCCAAGGTATGAACTTCGGACAGGTAGGAAATCCTACATTCGTATCACCTTTCAGAAATTTTACTAAACCCTCATTATACTCTCCATCATAATCACTTTTCCTATGTATATAGTCTGATACATGATCAAATTTGCTATCTATATCATCCATTCTACACTGCATCATGAACAATTCACTCTAATGCTCTAAATACCTCTCACAAACATTATTCCACAGATCAGGTGGAGGCTCAGATGTAGAAGTAGATGGCCTAGAAGCAGAAGTAGAAGGCACAGAAGAAAGATATGCTCCAGTACTTTGACTCTTAGTCTTCCCATAAATATCAGCATGAGATTTCTCTATCGGCTTTAGCGGCTTAAGCTACTCTTCAGAATTAGAATAAGAAACACGAGCATTCTTGCAAATCGAGAAAATGAGAGCCGGAACTCCTAAACTAGAAATAACACTTCCTCTAGCAGAAGTGCTGATCGCATCATAAATAATGGCTCCCACGTCTATTGGCTTCATTTCTTGAATGTAGTAGTTCAGAATAGCTCTCTCTTTCATCACCTCACTCAAGTGGTTTGACGGAAGGAGACGAGCATAAATAAAATAATGCCAGGCTTTAGAAGTAGCATTAAGCATCGAAGAGGACAAATTTATCCGTTTATTATTTCTTATGTTTCAGGCTCCTCTTCCATCAGTCAAATAAGCCAAAATCTCATCGAGTTCTCCCTTAGAAGGAGTAAAAATATCATAAAAATAGTCTGTAACTGGAGGCAAGTTGTAAAACATATTGATCGCTTCTGGAGTGAATTCAACTGTTGTCCTCCTCACATAAACTTCAAAATCAGTCGTTTCGGGAAAATTTGCATAGAACTCCCAAACTGAAGAATAACCGCTACCGTAGAAAAGTTGCAGAACTGCTCCCACTGTCTGGCAGCAATAATATGCTCGATCGATCCATCGGGATGATAAAAACTTCTTTCCACTATGAACTTGCGAACAGTAGCAAATTCATTGTAACGAACTTATGCACTCGCACTAGCAAACCTTGTTTGATCAAATTCGCTATGCTCATTACCCCGCTTTAATGTAGGTTCCATTCCTCAAGAAATTGAAATCCGAAGTTAATACGCATCGAAATCCTTCAAATCTTTCTCAAAATGGAACCCTAGATATGATTTTCACGAAAATAGAGGAAGAAGATGAAGCTTAGACGTGAAAATGGAGTTGGGTCGGTTTTAAAGGCCGAAATTCGGTCCAGGTGAACCGGCGCCTAGGCTCCAGAATCACCAAACATTCCAAATTATTTTTTTCAAATTTTATATTTTGTAATTTAGGTGATTTTAACATCTGTAAGCTTAAAGTCAAGTGTTAATCTTCATCAAACATCTTCTAGAAATAATATTAAAAAAATCCAAAAGGTTCCAAATTTAAAGATAACATTCCGAATATCTAATAAATAAAAATCCAAACTTTACTTTATTTCATTTTGTTCCAGATCTTCAAGATAAGGCTAAAAAAAGACACAAAATATACATCAACATTTTCTCACATCTCACAAACACATAAAACACTCATAAACATCACCACATAAAACAATTTAAAATCACAACACACTTAACAATCACTTTTAATCTCTCCACGTATTTCTCCTTAATTTCATGGATTCACATCAGAACCTTCATTAATTCCACAAGGTAATTCACTACGAACAAAAGAATGGAAGAAAGAGACTCGTGGAAATTCCAAGGTCGTATTTTCATCGATCCAATTATTCTTAGTATACATTGTTACCTGATAATCTTCAAAGCATGCCAAATGATCTGATTGAACTTTCATATGTCATTCAATGTGCTCAATTTGGTGGAACATCTCACGCAATCTCCCTCCAACTAGAATTAACTCTTCTTCAATCTTCTCAAGTCGATTGCATAACTTCTCCAGTGTCATGGCTAGATAGCCATTAAAATATGTTTGTGAATCCTTGTGCACAAACTTCTCTTTCCCATTAATTCCAATGTTTAATCTCTCTATGGAAGCAATTAAAACTCTTTCTTTTCTTTAAAGGAATGTTTCAGTCGAAATTTTTGATGGCTTGAAGGTTTGGGAAGAAGGTATGGTGGTTTAAATGGATTAGAATGTGCAAAAACTGCTTTGGAGCGGTTTTCCACGATCCAGAAACTGTGGCCCCTAGGCACCAATTTGGGCGCTTAGGCGCCAGGATTACAAGTATCTGGCGCGTAGGTGCCAAAATCCAGAAAATCACAGGTTCGCCATTCATCGAATTCTCATAAGTTCCATACTCAATTAAGGTTTAAAAAGGTAGATCGAAGGTATGTAACTAAGTGTAGTCACTTACAAAACATAATCAAACACGAAATAAAATCATACAATGGGCTGGCTCCCATAAAGCACTTGGTTTAACGTCGTCAGCCCGACATAAACAACATTTTACTCCATGTGGGTTTAAAATAGCACATCTTTAAAAGATGGCATGCTTTCCTCATAATAGGGCTTCAATCTATGTCCGTTCAGCTTAATTACTGAATCAGTTTTTAAATCTTTAATGTCCACAGCTCCATAAGGGTAAACTTTCTCAACCACATACGACCCTATCCATTTGGATTTTAATTTTTATGGAAAAAATTTTAAACTTGAATTGTATAATAAAACTTATTGTCCAGACTCAAAACTATTTCTTAATATTCTTTTATCGTGCATAATCTTCATTTTCTCTTTATAAATTCGAGCACTTTCATAAGAGTCATTTCTTATCTCATCCAATTCATTTAATTGTAATAATCTTTTATCTCCAGCTTCTCTTAAATTATAATTAAACTCTTTAATTGCCTAATAAGCTTTATGTTCTAGTTTAACAGGTAAATGACAAGGTTTTCCATAAATGAGCCTATAAGGTGACATTCCAATAGGAGTTTTATAAGCAGTCCTATAAGCCCATAACGCATTATCAAGTCTATCAGCCCAATTAGTTTACTTTGGATTAACCGTTTTTTCTAAAATTTTTTTAATCTCCCGATTTGATATTTCTGCTAATCCACTAGTTTGGAGATGATAGGCTGTTGAAATTTTATGCTTGATTCCAAATTTGCTCAATAATCTCTGAATCAGAAAATTATTAAAGTGACTTCTCCCATCTGTAATGATTATCCGTGACATTCCATATCTAGTGGAAATATTATTAGTTAAAAATTTTTCCACACTTTTAGCATCACATTGAGGTAAAGCAATTGCTTCAATCCATTTCAAAATATAATCAACAGCTAATAAAATATACATTTTTCCTGAAGAAGGCACAAACGATCACGGGATATCTAAACCCCAAACATAAAAAATTTCCACTTCCAGAGAGAAATTTAGCAGCATTTCATTTCTTCTAGAATTATTTCTTATGTGTTGACATCGATCACATAATTTAACAAAATTGTTAACATCCCTGAATAATGTAGATCAATAAAATCCAGATTGTAAAATTTTGAAAGTAGTTTTATTAATTCCAAAATATCCACTAAATTCAGAGTTGTGACATTTTTGAATAATCTCATAAGTTTATTCATAAGGAACACATTTTCGTATTATTGAATCTTTACATTGTTTAAAAAGATGGGGGTTATCCCAAAAATAAAATTTAACATCATGCAAGAATTTCTTTTTCTGATACTGATCTAATCCATTCGATATAATGCTACTAGATAAGTAATTAACTATATAAGCATACCATGGGATTAATCTAGCAGAAAAAATAAAAATTGTTCATCAGGAAAACATTCGTTTATTTCTCCCTTATCATTCATTTCATCATTTTCAATTCTAGATAAATGATCGACGATTTAATTATCAGACCCTTTTCTATCGACTATTTGAAAGTCAAATTGTTGCAACAGATGAATCCATCTAATCAATCTTGGTTTAGCTTCTTTTTTAGTCATTAGATATTTAATAGCTGAGTGTCTGTATGCACCATACAATTATTCCCAAGTAAATATGATCGAAATTTGTCAAAAGCATATACTATGGACAATAGCTCTTTCTCAGTAGTAGTGTAATTAATTTGAGCTTCATTAAGAGTTTTACTGGTATAATATATAATTTTAAACATCTTATCATACCGGTATCCTAAAGTAGCCCCAATAGCATAATCACTTGCATCACACATTAATTCAAATGGTTTTTCCCAATTAGGTGCAATAATGATTGGTGCAGTAATTAATTTTTCTTTTAAAAAATTAAGGCTTTTAGGCAAATTTCATCAAATTTGAATTTAATATCTTTTTCTAAGAGATGGCAAAGAGGTTTTGTAATCCTAGAAAAGTGTTTAATATATCTCCTATAAAATCCAGCATGTCCAATAAAACTTCTTATACCAGTAACATAAGTTGGGGATTATAATCCAGCAATAACTTGAATTTTTGCTTGATCAACTTCCATACCATTTTTAGAAATTATGACCTAGTATAATTCCTTCTGTGACCATAAATTGGCACTTCTCCCAGTTCAGAACTAAATTTATTTCTTGATAGCGTTTCAACACCTTTGACAAATTGTATAATCAAGAATCAAAAGAAGTTCCAAATACCGAAATATCATCCATTAAAATTTCAATTCCTTTTTCAATTAAGTCGCAAAAAATAGCCATCATACACCTTTGAAAAGTAGCAGGTGCATTGCATAACCCAAAAGACATTCTTCGGAAAGCAAATGTTCCATGCAGACTTGTAAATGTCATCTTTTCTTGATCTTTAGGAGCAATAGGTATTTGATAATACCCATAATATTCATCCAGAAAACAAAAATAAGAATGTACAGCTAATCTATCCAGCATTTGATCTAAGAATGAAAGAGAAAAATGATCTTTCCTGGTAGCATCTTTTGGTTGTCTATAATCAATATAAATCCACCAACCAATAAGTTATCTAGTAGGTATTAATTCTTTATTATCATTTTTAACAACAGATACTCCTCCTTTCTTTGTAACACAGTGAATAGGACCTACCCAAGGACTGTCTGATATTGGATATATAATACCAGCATCTAGCCATTTAAGCATTTCCTTCTTAACAACTTCTTTCATAACTAGATTTAATCTTTGTTGAGGATCAACTCTGGGTTTACTGTCATCTTCTAGTAATATTCTGTGCATACAAATTGAAGGACTGATTCTTTTAATGTCTGTTATAGTCCACCCAAAAGCTCTTTTATATTCTCTTAATGCTTCAAGCAGTTTTACTTCTTGATCAGCAGTCAATTCAGAAGATATAATAACAGGTAAAGTTAATGAATTCTCTAAAAAAACATATTTCAAATGAGAGGGTAGTTCTTTTAATTCCAATTCAGGAGCCTTTTCAATAGATGGTTTGAATTCATTACTTTCAGTAGTATCTAATATCTCCCAATTTTCATTAATGTAATGAACTTCTCTTACTTCTGTTTCTTCAAAATCGCTTTCATCTCTTAAATTTTCAGGTTCTATAAATTCTTCTTCTTTAAAATGAATCTAACATTTTTCTTGAAAATGTTGTTCAATAATGTATTCCAAAATGTCAATTCTATAACACTTTTCCTTTCTAGGATACCTCATTGATTTAAGAATATTAAATGTTACTTCTTGATCATTAACTCTCATGGTTAACTCCCCTTTTTGCACATCAATCATAGCACATCCGGTAGCAAGAAAAGGTCTTTCTAGGATAATAGGAATCCCTTTATCTTCTTCAATATCTAGAATTATAAAGTCAACAGGAAAAATAAATTTATCCACATTTACCAAAACATCTTCTATTACTCCTCTAGGGTGAGTAATAGATCAGTGTGCTAATTGCAATGTTACAGTTGTAGGAGAAATTTCTCCTAGATCCGATCTCTTATAGATGGATAAAGGAATGAGATTAATACTCGCTCCTAAATCACATAAGGCTTTTCCTTAAAATCTATCTCGTATTGCACAATGTATTGTAAAACTTCCAGGATCTTTTAGTTTTTGTGGAAGTTTTTTTCTGAATAATTGCACTGCATTCTTCACTTAGTGTTACAGTTCAAAAGCTTCTAATTTTTTTTCTTGTTAAGAATGTCTTTCATAAACTTTGCATAATTAGGCATTTGTTCCAGAGCTTCAGCAAATGGGATATTAATAGTAAGCTTTTTGAATACCTCAAAAAATTTAGAAAATTGTTGATCCAGTTTTTGCTGCTTAAGTCGTTGTGGAAATGGAGGTGGAAGTTTTTCATATTCATCTTGAGATGGTAGTTGTTTCTCTGTTTCAGATAGTTGTTCTTTAGGTTTCTCAACTTCTACCACTTCAGTTTCTTTCTGAATCTTACTCTTTTCTATCCCTTAGTTCTTTTCCATTTCTAAGTAACACAGCTTTAATTTGCTCATGATCTTTTCCATTTTCTCTTGGATTTAATTCAACAGTGCTAGGTAGTGTTCCTTGTGGTCTACTATTTATAGCATTTGCAATTTGCCCCATTTAATTTTTAAAATTTCTTAGCGCAACATTTTGACTTTACAATTGACTCCCCATTTGTTCAATTAATTCTTCTATCGACAATTTCTTTTTCTTAAATTGCTGATTATTAAAGCCGGGAGGATAAGACGGTCGATAATTAGAATTATTTTGATTATTCCAATTTCCAGTTGTGATAGGTTGGTTGTTACCCCAATGAGGATTTGCATTATTCAGATTAAAATTAGGATGATTCTTCCATCCTGGATTATAATAATTAGAATATGGGTTATTAGTTTTGCAAGCAATACCTTGCAATGTTTCTAAAGTTTAATATTCATCAGCATTTCCCGAATTATCATTTAAGTGTGATAAATGAAACAAGTTATCCAATTTCTTTCGATAAGGCAGCCACTTGAGAAACTAAAATTGAAAAGGCTTTATTTTCTTGAATACTAGCCACTCTTTTAGGATTGATCCTATCAGGAGGCCATTGAAAATTATTAGTTGTCATTTCTTCAATTAAAGAATAAGCTTCATCAAATGATTTAGATATTAAAGAACCACTAGCAGCAGCATTAATAATAGATTTAAGAGAACCTATTAATTCATTATAAAATGTTGTTTTAATTAACCAGTCTGGTAAAGAGTGATGTGGGCATTTTCTAAGAAGTTCTTTGAATCATTCCCATGCTTCATAAATAATTTCTCCATCACGTTGAGTAAATGAAGTTATATCATTTCTAAGTTTTGCAGTTTTCGATGGCGGAAAATATTTAGCTAAAGATTTTTGAGCAATTTCTTTCCAAGTTTTAATAAATCCTGTTGCTAAACCAATTCTTAGCCTTATCCTTTAAAGAAAAAGGAAAAAGCTTAAGTCTAATAGCATCATCAGAAACACGGTCACATTTAAAGGTGGCACAAAGTTTTAGAAAACTAGCTAGGTGTAAATTAGGATCTTCAATAGGAGACCCTCAAAACTGATTATTTTTGAACCATTTATATAATTGCAGGTTTTAATTCAAAAGAATTTGCAGCTACAACACGTAATAGAATGCTTAGATGAATTTCATTAGCTGTAGGGTTAACATATTCTCTTAAAGGTCTTTGCTGATTTTGATTTTTATTTTCAATATTTTGATCAATATTATTTTGAGGAATATTAGTCATTTCTTGCAAATTACAAAATGTATTCTCCTTTCTAATTTTTCTTATAGTAGGCTCTAATTCAGAATTATAAGGTATTAATCCTTCAGTTCCTGAACTTCACATAAAAATATTTGAAATATATTTAATTTATCTAAATATATATTTTTGTTTATATATATATATATATATATATATATATATATATATTTAATAAATTGATTTCTTTTAATTAGTTGTATGTCCCCGACAATGCCGCCAAAAACTTGACCCAACCGCAATTACGTAAGTAAAATAGTTTTTAAAATTATGGCCAAACTTGACCCCAATTCTGATTAAGCGGCTAATGTACGATAATTAAATATTAAAGTTTTTATAAATAAATACAATTCATACACTATGGGTACTACGCAAGTATACGTATCGTTTCAAGTAATATAGAGTTTTCTTTTTAAAAACCTCAGATATCGATCCCACGAGGACTAATAAAGTTAAAAGAAAGAAAACTATTAATTAAGATCTTTTAATTTAAAACTAATTAAAATATGCAGAATACAAAAATTGGCATGTAATAAAACAATAAACAAAGATTCTTTCCCCATACGAAATATTCCATGATTAATAAGCCGTTAAAATTAGTTGCGAACTTTAAAAATGTGGTAATGTGACAAATAGGAGTATATATATCCTTTACTGTTTGGTCCAGGTCATAAAGAACATTAGCTAATTTTTAAAGATTGGATTAGGATGTGTTATTAGTAGAAAAGGAGAAATTTCTAGACTCTCACTTCTAGGTTCTCCCCCAAAAGGTTGCCTATGGTCTGGCCTACTAGTGACCACTCACCTCTTTTGTAAAGCCAAATTGATTGAATTTAGCATGTCACACTAAAAACAAAAATCAATTTTACGCCAATTAAATATTATCTCCTTATTTATTTACACCTCCCCTTTTAAGGATTTACTATCTACCTTTCAAAGAAAAGTGTGATACATACAAGTTAAAAATTCTTAGCCCACGGTCAGATCTTAAGAATTTTCCTCAATTTTTAACAATACAAGAGGCCAATTTGTAAAGTAAATTAAGATTAGGTACAATATCATCACAAATTTTTAGAAAATAAGAAATTAAGTTCTCAAACTGATTTAAATCTGTTATTAAGTCATTTCATATTCGTAGGGAAAAAGAAAAGAAGACTACTAAAAAAGGATTGAGAAATTACACCATAAATCATATTCATATAACTCAAATCCAAAGCACTAAACTTAAGAAACAAGATATAAATACTTATCTGGAATGTAATCCAAGCAATCCTTTGAAGTTACTCTGACTCCACAGACTCTAACGAGACTTTGACTCTGGAATTCACACTGAGCTCTCACTAAAATAAAGAAGAAGACACTTTACTTAACAACTCTTAATTAATTATTTGTTAATTAATACTCCCTCCTCTCCTTGCTTTAGAATGGTCCTCTATTTATAGATCTCTAGAAATGACCAGGAGTTGCTTAAGACATCTCTTCAAAATTCATCCACATTCAATGAATGTTCTAGAAAATAACTATGGCACCTAGGCGCCAGTTCTGGAGCATAGGTGCCAGGATCTCTGCGCGAATGGACGCATCCCTTCACATTTAGGTCACACCTTTTCATTTAATAACTGCTCTCCCGTGTCTATATTCATTGTATCTTGTTTAACATGTGAGAATTTGTCAAGAGGCTTCTAGATTGGTTCAGAAGCATTAATAACTGTCTAATAACCGTCCAAGAAATCTCTAGAATCAATTTGCTGTGTCTGGTGCCTAGGCGCCATAATCAACCTCTTTGCATTTTTACTCATTTTGGCTCATTTTTGCTCCTTTTTAACTCTTTTTCTTCATAAACTTATTTTATTGTACCTGCAACCAAAACATAAGAAATACCTTTCATTAAAGCGTAATATCCTTTATTAATAAAAATTTGATTTAAAATCTAAGTAATTTTATGGCAGACAATTCCCCCAAACTTAAATGTTACTTGTCCTCAAGTAACCTTTTACTACTAAAAATATAATCTATGGAGAAAAATTTATTTAAGACTACTATAACTTTTTGTTTTATGAATAATATAATGAAACTTATGAAGCTTTCTAATAACTCAGGCTAAGTCCAAAATGTGTAAATTACTTAATAATTAAGTGTTAAAAACTCTCTTCTCCCATCTATTTCAAAAATAATTGTAATTTGTCATATTAAGAGTTCGTAGATTATCTACAAAAGAAAGAATTTTATGAAAACTCTACTAGATGCTTATACATAAAAGTTAAGTTAAAAATGTAATTAGGCCTTCTCCTATAAGATACTTTAAGTGAAGCCGATTTTTTATTAGACATGTTCTCAAGCTTCTTCTCACATATATATTTTTTTATTTTTGGCTTTTCCTTTTAATTTTGCCATTTTTTTATAATCTGTGAGGATTACTATATCTGGATAGCCTGTTAATGATTTTGAACTTCACTATCCTTAACTTATATTTAAAGACTTCATACATTTTCACTTAATGAATATGTGTTTATCATTAAAATTTTTCATAGAGTTTCAATTCGTTCTTCTCAAGTAAATATCTAACATTCCTAATACATTCAAAAATACAATTTTTTTTATTTGGATAATTGAATCAAAATCTTCCACTCTTTCATTAAGTAATCACAACTTTTAGATTTATCCGTTATCACTAAAAATACTTATATAAGTTTATTATAATACCCATAAAAACAAAAGTTTGTCTATCTTAAATTAACTTTTCTTCCATAGGTTATGTTATAATTTTGAAAAATACTGTTTACTAAGGACAAGAAAAATTTAAATTTAAGTTCATTTCCCTCCCCCAAACTTAGTTCTTTAAATTAGGTTTAAATATATTTGTAATATGAAATTTAAACTAAGCAGGAACAATGAAGTATAACATTTAAAGGTATTTAAATCAGTGCTGGTATAAGCAGGAGTAGATATATAAAAGAGTAGCTAAATAAGTAACACATGAAAAAATTAATATTTAAAAACAAATGTGCTAAAATTAAAACAACAGGAGCATGAAAAGGACTACGTCTAAGCAATCCAACAACAGAAAACATAAAATAGAGTTACTATCTCAATACCAAAGTATGGAAAGATAAAAACATACACTAAAAACAACAAACACTCAACTAAATCATAGCAGAAATCTATCTAATCATCATCAGTTTCTTCATCATCCTCAAAAGAAACATCTGAATCTGGCTCTTTGAATTTTCTCCAAGGTATGAACTTCGGACAGTTAGGAAATCCTACATTTGTATCACCCTTTAGAAATTTTACTAAAGCCTCACTATACTCTCCATCATAATCACTCTTCCTCTGTATATAGTTTGATACATGATCAAATTTGCTATCCATATAATCCATTCTACACTGCATCATGAACAATTCACTCCGATGCTCTAAATACTTCTCACAAATAGTATTCCACAGATTCGGTGGAGGCTCAGATGTAGAAGTAGATGGCCTAGAAGAAAAGTAGAAGGCACAGAAGAATGATATACTCAAGTACTTTGACTCTTAGTCTTCCCATAAATATCAACATGAGATTTCCTTATCGGCTTTAGCCGCTTAAGCTACTCTTCAGAATTAGAATAAGAAACACCAGTATTCTTGCAAATCGAGAAAATGAGAGCCGGAAAGCCTAAATTAGAAATAATACTTCCTCTAGCAGAAGTGCTGATCGCATCATAAATAATGGCTCCCACGTCTATTGGCTTCATTTCTTGAATGCAGTAGTTCAGAAAAGCTCTCTCTTTAGTCACCTCACTCAAGTGATTTGACGGAAGGAGATGAGCATAAATAAAATAATGCCAGGCTTTAGAAGTAGCATTAAGCATCGAAGAGGAGAAATTTACCCGTTTATTGTTTCTTATTTTTCAGGCTTCTCTTCCATAAGTCAAATAAGCTAGAATCTCATCAAGTTCTCCCTTAGAAGGAGTAAAAATATCATTAAAACAGTTTGTCACTGGAGGAAAAACTTGAACCTTGATGTGTAGCAATGCACCAAAATCTTGGTTTGCAATCGCCAAACAACGCAGTAATTTATGCTATCAAAAATATGTTATAGTTAATACTTTGACTCAAATAATAATAGCGGCTAACATATATAAATATAATTTTATGGAAAATATTTTACACACTAGGGGTACTACGCAAGTATACGTATCGCTTCAAGTAATATAGAGCTTTAAATAAAGACTCCAGTATCGATCCCACGAGTAGGATTATAGATTTTTCTTTAAATATTTTGATTTTATTTTTATGTATTTCTTTTAAAGCTAACAAGTTGATATTTAATTAACTAGATGCAGAAATAAAGCAGTAATAAAGTAATGATTGATGTAAATAAAAAATAAGCAAACAACTTTCTTCCATTCAATTAATCCAAGACTTTTTAGATAATGTAATATTTGTGGAGAATATAAATTTATGGAATTGTGCCTAATAGAAACATTCCTATTCTTTACCTTCGCTCGATTGTATAAAGAACATCAGCAATCCATAGATCGGTCCGGATGTATTGTTAGTAGAATGGGTTAATCTAGGCTCACACTACTAGATGTCCAAGAGTGGCTATGGTCAGCCCTACTAGTGACCATTTCCTTCTCTATAAACCAAATTACAAGAATTTAGCCTGTAACTCTAAAAACTTATCAATTCTACACCCTTTAAATAATATCTTCCTATTTATTTGCACTTCATCTTGAATAACCCGTGCAAGGCCTTCGACTACCCAAGGATTCATGTGATATCTACTAGTTAAGAGTTCATCTCCTTCTAGGTCTCAAAACTCTTCAACAGATTTTAACAATTTAAATGGCCAATTTAAATAGTAAATTAAGATTCGGTATTAATATAATCAGATTGTTTAAAATATATATATAGTTTTTAATTCTCCATCGAATTTTATGTTATCTTATTTATCTTTTTATAATTGAAAAGAGAAAGTAAAGTAACTACTCAGAACACATTGAATTTAAACAACAAAACATATAAATAAAACTTTGAATCAAAATACAAATACTTATCTCAAGTGTTTCTCCAACTGAACCTCTGAATCATTCTGACTCCAAAGTAAATGGACTTCAAAAGCACCGACTCTTCAAATACTCTCAATACAAACTCTAAAATAAACTCAATAATAATAAAAGAAACTATTAATATGGCCCTTAAAATATTTCTTTAATTTATCTCTCTAAATGGAACTATGGGGCTAAGTGGTTTTTAGTTGGGTTGTGGATTTTTGGGCCCTTTTCTCTGAAGGAGTAGCCTCCTATTTATAGGCTTCAAGAGTTTCCTTGAGGTACCTCTTCAAAATGTGTCCATGTTCAATGAATCTTCTAGAAGGTGTGTCTGGCGCCTAGGGGCCGGAATCTGGCGCCTAGGCGCCTGACTCTGCGTCCAATTCTTCGCACCTCTTCACTTTGGGTCGCACCTCTTAGCGATCCTAACCATTTCCAAGCGTCCAAATACAATGTATCACATGTCCTATAATCCAAGAATAACTGCCAATCATCTAGATGGTCCAATAACCGCTAACACCGTCAAAATAACATTCCAAAAGTCGTCAAAAATCTTACAGAATTCCGTATCGAATTGGCGCTTAGGCGCCGGATTCTGGTGCCTAGGCGTCAGGCCAATTATTTTGACAATTTTGCATTTTGGCTCCATTTTTGCTCCTTTTTGCTCATTTTTCATCTTTTTTTCCTTCTTGGACATTTTTGCATCATCTACATCCAAAACACAAAAATACCTTTGATTAAAGCATAATATCCCTAAAAATTTGATAAAAATCAAGGCATAAAAATAGGTATTTTTTTGATGGATCAAATTCCCCCAAACTTAAATGTTACTTATCCTTAAGTAACCCTTTTTACTATATAAAATGTATAACAATTGGAATAAAAGGTAAATATTTAAGATTTCTTATAATTTTTGATTTTATAAAGGCTTTAGTAAATCATTAACCAAATTTAACTAACTAAGTTTAATTTTAAGAATTTAAAGAATATTTAACTACCAAATCATAAGATTTCAAAAATTTTTCATTCACTTCGAAAATAATTGTAGTTTATTGTATTAAGATCACATAAATTATTTACAAGAAAAAGATCTGCATGAAAATCTTTTCTAATAAAGATACATGCATAAAAATTAAGTAAAATATGTAATCAGGTTTTTTCTTATAAGCTAATTCAAGTGAAGCCAATTTTTTATTAGGCATCTCCTCAAGCTTCTCCTATCTTTTTTTTTTTTTTTTTACAGAGAAGATTACTATATCTGGATAGCCTGTTAATGATTTTGAACTTCGCTATTCTTAACTTATATTTTCAAACTTATACATTTTCACTTAATTACTATAACATGAATAGATTTCAAAAAGAATTTCAATCTTTTCTTTTTCAAGTTATAATTTTTTATTTCTTAATACTTCTAAAATTCATTTATTTCTACTATGAATAGAAAAATTTCTTAATCTTACTCTTCTTTAAGTTGAATAATTCTATTCTTAAAATCAATCAAAGTTATTAAAATTTTGGTTAAGTCTACTAAATTTTTATAATTTCAAAAATTTAAATGATCTTAAATAGATTCTTCATTCCTTATGTTATGTTAATATATTTTTTAGAAAATATTAGTTCATTAAGGACAAATAAAATTTAAATTTGCATGTATTTTCCCTTCCCCCAAACTTAAGTTTTGGTATATCATAAAAAAAATTTAAAGTATGAGAGAAAGAAAGATATAATTTAAAAAGGAATTTTTATAAATATGTAAAAACAGTCTAAAAAGAAAAATTTACTTCTACACATGCTTTTTATGAATATTACTGAAATAACGAAGCATATATAAAAGTAAGCAGACTCATTATTATTATTTTTTATATCGGTAATTCGAATTAAATGACTAAACTACTAATAAGTAACTGAAACGTAACAACATTACTAACTATTTAAAAATATTAAACAAGTAGGTCGAAACGAAATAAACATTAATTCATCCAAATTTTAGTCTTCAACACAATACACTAAATATTTAAAACAGTTTCAACATCAAGCAATCTACACAAAGTTTCATAAACAAATCTACACTAACAAACAAAAAACAACAAACAACACTAGCAAACAAGAAATAAACTAACAACGGAATCAAGACATCTCGTAGTTAAATCAAGCTACTAATCACTATCTGTAGCCTCGTCATCGTCGTCACCAAAAGAAACTCCACATCCTTTGGATCAACATACGGTGAAAATTTAGGACAGGTAGGAAACTGAACATCATGCTTACCCTTCAAGAATCTCACTAAAGACTCTGAATACTCAGCATCATACTCACTTTTCTTTTGGGTAAATTCAGATAAATAATCAATCTTCTTGTCTATAGTATCTACTCTGCAGTGAGTTAGAAATAACTCATTCTGCTGCTCCAGAAATTATCATGCATCGATTCCCAGAAACTAGATGGTGGCTTAGCAGTAGAAGTAGAAGGTCTAGAAGTAGAAGCTCTACCTGGAGTAGGTACAGAAGTAGAAGGACCATAAGATCTCTTCCCTCGAAGACGATCATAAATGCTAACACTCTCCTGCCCAATTGGCTTTGTAGACTTCAACTTCTCCTCTGATATATCAGCAGAAACTCTATTGCTCATGCATAAAGAATAAATCAAGGATGGGAATCCTAATCCCACAGAAGTGCTTGGATTTAGCAATCGATTCCACTGAATCATAAATAATACTGCCAACATCAATCGGCTTCCTCTCCTGAATGCAATAGTTCAGGATAGCTTGATCTCTGGTAATTTCACTTAGGTGGTTGGAAGGTAGAAGTCTAGCAGAAATAAAATAATGCCATGCCTTTGAAATACCATTTAGCTTAGAAGATTTGAAGTTTACTCGTTTGTCGTTCGGGATCTTCCAAGTTCCAGTGCCATCAGTTAAATATGCAATAATCATCTCAAGATCTCCCTTAGATGGATATAAACCATAATAGTAGCACTCGATGGTAGGTGGCAGGCCGTAGAAAATATTGATCTGTTCCGGAGTAAATCCTAATCCGACACCTCTAACGAAGACTTCGTAGTCTTCCGCATCCAAAAAGTTGGCATAAAACTCGCGTACAATAGGAATAACGATAACAATAGTGAAATAACGGAATCGTTGTCAGTTGTGTGCAACGATCGTGTTCTCGATCATTTCACCAGGATTGTAAAAACTACGCTCTGAGATAAACTTTCTTGACGTCGCAAATTCGTGATAACGAAAATGTGTTGTCGCAGTCGAAAACTTGCTGCTGTCGAAATTTTTTCGTGCATTTCCTGGGTTAGATTTTGGTGCCCTCTAAAAGTGAAAGAAAACACAAATAAATTTAGGAATTAAATATTTAAACTCTTTTTAAGCTTAAGAAACTTAGAATGAGTTTAAAAATCCATGGAGACTCTAAAAACCAAAATTTTTCTCAAAATTTCAGTTTTTAGCAAAAAATAGGAAAAACTATGGTAAAAATAAAAATAAATGGATTAGAAGGTATATTTGACCTCGAGATGAAGAAATCAAGTGATTTCGAGCTAAAAAACTTGATGTATTAACCTCAAAATGGATTTAGGGGGTGTATTTTCGCGAAAAAGAGGAAGGGGATGAAGCTTAGGCGTCAACCATGACTGATGGGGTTTAAATACTAATTTTCAGTAAGCAGGCTGAACCGGCGCCTAGTCACCGAATTCTGGCGCCTAGGCGCCAGACTCGACTTTCACAAAAATCACTTTAAAAATTTTATTTTCCACCAAAACTCATAAATTCAACTTCCAATTACTCATATTAGAGTAGTGCTTCAGTTTCCAACTTCCAAAATATTTCCCAAAAATTTTAAAAATTAAAACTTTAAATCCACCAATTAAATACAAGGTTTAAAACAAACTCTTCTAATTCCATTCATAATCTTCAATTTTTCTCAATACAATACAGATAAGTATAGTAATATGATTCAAGTCCTAACAAACAATCAAACTACATAGTTTCAAAGCAAATACAACACACATTGAATAATAAATCAAACAAACAAACAACACAATCGATTTACTAAATCGATACAATGACACACTAATAAAAGTCTAGATCACACCACAATAACTATCTAATATTCATATTAGAAATATCCATTTTCTTCACAAGGAAGATTACTAGGCCTACTTGGGAAGAATACTAATGCCCTCGAAAAATCCGTAGCCGTTTTCTCGTCGATCCATTTGTTCTTCGCATACATCTCCACTTGAGCATCTTGATAAGCCGCTAGATGATCAAATTGAAGCTTCGTCTGCCATTCCAGATGTTCAATTTGATGATACATCTCATGGAGGTGATCTCCAATACGTTTTAATTATGCTTTAAATTTATCTAGACAACTTGAAATTTTCTCCAAACTTACAGCGATAAAACTATTGAAGTAGGGTTGAGGATCCTTTGAACCTTTGTTTCTAGCCTCTTCTCCAAGATTTATTCTCTCCATTTCTTCAAAAATCCTCTCTAATCTCTCAGGAATGAAGTGTCTAGGTTGTAATTTTGATTGCTTAGGGATTGGGGAGGAATATGGGGTAATTTAAAGAAGAAAATCGTGTGAAAAACTGAAAATTTTCGGTTTTTACACGATCCAGTAACTGTGGCGCTTAGGCGCCAAATCTGGCGCCTAGGCACCAGACCCATCGATACACAGTTTTACTCTGGTGCTTAGGCGCCAAATTTCGGCGCCTAGGCGCCGGAACCACGTTCTACTCCATTTCGCCTATCGCCAAATTTCAATGTTTCGTTCTCCAAAATAGGTAAATTAGAATAGTAAGATCAATATAGACTTAGTAACACAAATTATAAACAATCATAATGAAGGTTAACTTGATCTCTTTTTTTCTCACATATGAAATGGAGTGTTCCAAAGTCCAAACTTTATATACTTCGAGATAATTTTTAGCTTAAGTCAATGAAGACTTGTTAGCATCCAATTTTCCAAAGTTATATAAAATTAGTCAAAACCGAGGCATAACCTTACATTAAAAATGTAAAAACACACAAAAATAAATATGGGTTGCCTCCCACAAAGCGCTTGGTTTAACGTCGTCAGCTTGACCTAATTAAGTCTTTAATCAGGTATACTCAACTCGTAAGCCTCTTTATAAATCATTTTAATGTCTCCAAAATAAGGCTTCAGTCTTAATCTGTTAACTTTAAATATTTTTTCTGTTTTGGGGTCTTTAATATCCACAGCTCCATAATGGTATACTTTCTCAATTATATATGGTCCTATCCATTTAGATATTAATTTTCTAGGAGAAAGTCTTAAACGAGTATTAAATAATAATACTTCTTGTCCATGTTCGAATATTTTTCCTGAAATCTTTTTATCATGTAACATCTTCATTTTCTCTTTATAAATTTTTACATTTTCATATGATTCAATTCTTATTTCATCCATCTCATTTAATTGTAATAATCATTTTTCTCTCACGAGTATTCAAATCAAAATTAAACACCTTTATCACCCAAAAAGCTTTATGTTCAAGTTCAACGAGTAAGTGACAATGTTTACCATAAATTAACCGGTAAGGTGACATTCGATTGGTATCTTATAAGTCGTTCTATAAGCCCATAATGCAAAATCAAGTTTATCAACCCAATCGGTTCTTTTAGGATTAACGGTCTTCTCTAAAATTCTTTTAATTTCTCTCGTTTGATACTTGACTCATTCCACTTGTTTGAGGGTGATACGCGATTGCAATTTCGTGTTTGATTCCAAATTTGTCCAAGTAATAATCGAATTCTTATATTTCTAAAATGACTTCCACCATCCGTGATAATTACCTTAGGCATTCCAAATCTTGAAAAAATCATTTTCTTTAAATATTTTGAAACACTTTTGGAATCACGATTAGGTAAATCTACGAACTTCAATCCACTTTAAAACATAATCAATCGCTAATAAAATATAAATTTTTCCGGATGATGGTACAAATGGTCCCATAAAGTCTAAACCCCATATATCAAAAATTTCAACTTCCAATATATAGTTTAAAGGCATTTCATCTTTTCTAGATATATTTCCCATCCTTTCGACATCGATCACATGTTTTCACATAATGTCTCACATCTTTGAACAAGGTAGGCCAATAAAATCCCGAATTTAAAATTTTAAATGCGCTTTATCTACTCTAAAGTGTCCTCCAAAATCGAATCATGACATTTTTGAATAGTAGCAAAAGTTTCTTCATAAGGTACACATCTTCGAATTACGAAATCTCTTCCTAATTTAAATAAATGAGGATCTTCCCAAATATAAGATTTAGCATCATTTTTAAATTTCTTAATATATTTGTTATTCAATCCATAAGGTAGAATATTGCTAACTAAATAGTTAACTATATTCACATACCAAGGTGTTTGACATCCTTGAATAACATATAACTGCTCATCAGGAAATTTCTCATTTATATTTTCCTCAGTAATAACATCATTCTTAATTCTAGATAAATGATCAGCAATTTGGTTATCAATTCCTTTTCTATCCACTATTTGAAAATCAAATTCTTGTAAAAGTAAAACCCATCTTATCAGTCTAGGCTTAGCATCTTTTTTTTGTCATTAAATATTTAATAGCGGAATGATAAGTATGAATTATGTATTTGGTACTAAGAAGATAAGGTCTAAATTTATCAAAGGCGTAGACTATAACTAAAAGCTCTTTCTTATTAGTAGTGTAATTTCTTTAAGTTTCAGAAAGAGTTTTATTAGCATAATATATAACTTTGAAAATTTTCTCATATTTTTGTCCCAATACAGCTCCAATTGCAAAATCACTTGCATCACACATAAATTCAGAGGGTTTATTCCAATTAGGTGTAATAATTATAGGTACAGTTATTAATTTTTCTTTTAAAATATTGAAAGCATTAATACAGTCTTCATTAAATTCAAATTTAACTTCTTTTTCCAATAAATGACTAAGAGGTTTTGCAATTTTAGAAAAATCCTTTATATATCTTCTATAAAATCCAGCATTGACCCGTAAAACTTCTCACATCGATAATGATAGTAGGTGGTTGCAGCTTCAAAGAATAATTTTCACTTTCGCTTTATCAACTTCCATCCCTTTTGTGAAATTTTGTGACCAAGTACAATACCTTCTGTGACCATAAATTGACATTTTTCCCAGTTCAGAACTATATTTATTTCTTCACATTTTTTCAGAAATTTGGAAATATTTTCCAAACAAGATTCAAAAGAAGTTCCAAAGACTGAAAAATCGTCCATAAATATTTCAGTTCCTTTGTCAATCAAACCACAAAATATTGACATCATACATCTTTGAAAAGTTGCAGGTGCATTACATAAACCGAAATGCGTTCTTCTAAATGCAAATGTTCCATAAGGATTTGTAAATGTTGTTTTCTCTTGGTCCTCAGGAGCGACAAGTAATTGATGATAACCAGAATATCCATCCAGAAAACAAAAATATAAGTGTCCAACTAATTTATCAAGCATTTGATCCAAGAAAGGTAAAGGAAAATGATCGTTTCTAGTGGCGTCATTTAATTTTCGATAATCAATACAAATTCACCATCCAGTAACTTGTCTTGTAGGAATTAGTTAATTTTTATCATTGACAATGACAGTTACTCCTCCTTTCTTCGGAACACAATGAATAGGACTTACCCATTGGCTATCCGAAATAGGATAAATAATTCCAACATCTAACCATTTTAAAATTTCTTTTTTAACAACATCTTTCATGATAGGATTTAATCTTCTTTGAGGTTCAATAGTCGGTTTAAATTCTTCTTCCATTAAAATTCTATGCATACAGATGGAAGGGCTTAATCCTCTTATATCGCGATAGTCAACCAAAAGCTTTCTTATAATTCTTTAACACTCCTATCAGTTTTTCTTCTTAATCTAAACTTAGTTTAGAAGAAATAATAATAGATAAAGTTAATGAATTTCCAAGAAAAGCATACTTTAAATGTGCATGTAACATTTTTAATTCTAGTTCCGAGGCTTTTTTAAATGAGGGTAAAAGTATATCATTTTGAGTTATGTCTAAAATTTCCCAGTTATCTTTAATATAATGAGTTTCTTTAAATAATTCTTCTTCATTTAGTTCTTCATTTTCATCAGTTAATAATTCAATTTTCTCTTCAAAAATGACTTTACATCTTTCTTGATAATGTTTTTCAATTATATAATCAATAATATCCATTCGATAAGCATTTTTCTTTATCAGGGTACTTCATTGATTTAAGAACATTGAGTTTAATCTCTTGATCATTAACTCTCATGGTTAATTCTCCTTTTTGCACATCAATCATAGCTCGTCCAGTAGCTAGAAAAGATCTTCCTAAAATAATTGGTATCTCTTTATCTTCTTCCATATCAAGTACAATGAAATCCACAGGGAAAATAAATTTATCCACTTTAACAAGAACATCCTCTATAACTCCTTTAGGGTAAGTGATAGATATATCAGCTAACTGAAGGATTACAGTGGTCGGAGTAATCTCTCCTAAATTCAACCTTCGAAAAATAGAAAATGGCATGAGATTAATACTTGCTTCTAAATCAAATAAAGTTTTTCCACAAAATTTTTCTCCAATAGCACATGGTATAGTAAAACTTCCAGAATCTTTAAGTTTCTGTGGTAATTTCTTTTGAATTATTGGACTACATTCTTCACTTAATGCAACAGTTTCAAAAGGATCAAATTTTTGTTTCTTACTTAAAATATCCTTCATAAATTTTGCATAAGTTGGCATTTGTTCCAAAGCTTCAGCAAAAGGTATGTTAATGGTAAGTTTCTTAAAAATTTCAAAGAACTTAGAAAATTGATGATCAAGCTTTTCTTTGTTTTAGTCTTTGAGGAAAATGTGGTGGTGGTTTTTCAACTTCCACATTAATAGGAATAACGATCGATCTCGACCGGGAGAAGGAGTTTCTTTAGGTTTTTCGATCTCTTCAACCTCAATCTCATTTTCAATTTCACTCTGCATTCTTTCTTTTAATTCCTTTCCACTTTTAAGTTGCACAGCTTTAACATGTTCATGTTCTTTTCCAGTTTCTTTTGGATTGATTTCAACATTATTAGGAAGTGTTCCTGGAGCTCAGTAATTAATTAAATTAGCAATTTGTCCCATTTGATTCTCAATATTATGAATAGTAGTGTTTTGATTTTGTAATTGATTACTTAGTTGTAAAATTAATTCTTCTATAGATAACTTTTTCGTTGATTATTAAATCCAGGTGGTTTATAGTTTGAATTTACTTGATTATTCCAATTTCCAGTTGGATGGGATTGATTATTACCCCATTGTTGTTGTGAATTATTCCAGTTAAAATTAGGGTGATTTTTCCATCCAGGATTATAATAATTGGAATAAGGGTTATTTTTACTAGCAATAGCTTGTGAAGTTTTAATAGTTTGAGAATCTTCAATATTAGCAGAGTTGTTATGTGATATATTGATAGCAAAATTATCTAATTTCTTATATATAACAGCTACTTGTGAAGCTAAGATAGAAAATGCTTCATTATCATGAATACTTGCCATTCTTTTAGAATTCATCCTTTCAGAAGGCCAATGAAAATTATTGTTAGCCATTTCTTCAATTAAAGTATAAGCTTCTTCAAATGATTTAGCCATTAAAGAACCTCCAAGAAGAAGACATCAATAATTGATTTAAGTGATCCAATTAGTCCGTTATAAAATGTTTGAATAATTAACCAATAAGGTAAAGCATGATAAGGACATTTTCTTAATAGTTCTTTAAATCTTTCTGAAGTTTCATAAATTGTCTCCCCGTCAAATTGACTAAATGAAGTAATATCATTTCTCAATTTAGCAGTTTTAGAAGGAGGAAAATATTTAACAAGAAATTTTTGTGCCATTTCAGCCCATGTTTTAATAGAACCTGTTGCTAATGAGTTCAACCACATCTTTGCTTTATCTCTTAAAGAAAAATGAAAGAGTCTAAGTCTAATAACATCATCAGAAACATTGTTATATTTAAAGGTAGCACAAAGTTCTAAAAAACTAGCAAGGTGTAAAGTTGGATCCTCATTTGGTGTTCCCCCAAATTGATTATTTTGAACCATTTGAATAATAAACGGTTTAAGCTCAAAAGAATTAGCATCTACAGTAGGTATTTAAATACTACTATGAAGTTCATCAAATGTAGGGTTAGCATAATCCCTTAACGGTTTGTAAACATTTTGCTCATTAATTTCAATTGGATTTTGTAAATTATTATGTAAATTAGCCATCTCATGATATTTTTGAATTTTTTTTCCTTTTTTAATTCTTCTAACAGTTCTTTCTAATTCAGAATCTAAAGGTAATAATTCTTCAGATCCAGAACTACGCATAAAAAGTAAATAAAATAGCAAGAAATAAAATTATTATTATTTTTGTTTTTGTTGTTTTTGTTTTTTTTGTATTTTTTGTAATTTTGACAATAAAAGAAATAAATAAAATAAAAATATTTAAAATCTAAAAATTTTGCCTCCCCGGCAATGACGCCAAAAACTTGACCCTCGATCCGCAACAATGCACCAAAATCTTGGTTTGCAATCGCCAAACAATGCAGTAATTTATGCTATCAAAAATATGTTATAGTCAATACTTTGACTCAAATAATAATAACGGCTAGCGTATATAAATATAATTTTATGGAAAATATTTTACACACTAGGGGTACTACGCAAGTATACGTATCGCTTCAAGTAATATAGAGCTTTAAATAAAGACTCCAGAATCGATCCCACGAGGAGGATTATAGATTTTTCTTTAAATATTTTGATTTTATTTTTATGTATTTCTTTGAAAGTTAACAAGTTGATATTTAATTTACTAGATGTAGAAATAAAGCAGTAATAAAGTAATGATTAATGTAAATAAAAATAAGCAAACAACTTTCTTCCTTTCAATTAATCCAAGACTTTTTAGATAATGTAATATTCGTGGAGAATATAAATTTATGGTATTGTGCCAAATAGAAGCATTCCTATTCTTTACCTTCGCTCGATAAGTATAAAGAACATTAGCTAATCTATAGATCGAGTCCGGATGTATTGTTAGTAGAATGAGTTAATCTAGGCTCACACTACTAGATGTCCAAGGGTGGCTATGATCGGCCCTACTAGTGACCCTTTCCTTCTCTATAAACCAAATTACAAGAATTTAGCCTGTCACTCTAAAAACTTATCAATTCTACGCCCTTTAAATAATATCTTTCTATTTATTTGCACTTCACCATGAATAACCCGCGCAAGGCCTTTGACTACCCAAGGATTCATGTGATATCTACTAGTTAAGAGTTCATCTCCTTCTAGGTCTCAAAACTCTTCAACATTTTTTTAACAATTTAAATGGCCAATTTAAATAGTAAATTAAGATCCGGTATTAATATCATCACAATGTTTAAAAAATATATATAGTTTTTAATTCTCCATCGAATTTTATATTATCTTATTTATCTTTTCATAATTGAAAGGAGAAAGTAAAGTATCTACTTAGAACACATTGAATTTAAACAACAAAACATATAAATAAAACTTTGAATCAAAATACAAATACTTATCTCAAGTGTTTCTCCAACTGAACCTCTAAATCCTTCTGACTCCAAAGTAAATAGACTTCAAAAGCACCGACTCTTCAAATACTCTCAATACAAACTCTAAAATAAACTCACTAATAATAAAAGAAACTATAAATATGGCCCTTAAAATATTTATCTAATTTCTCTCTCTAAATGGAACTATGGGGCTAAGTGGTTTTTGGTTGGGTTGTGGATTTTTGGGCCCTTTTCTCTGAAGGAGTAGCCTCCTATTTATAGGCTTCAAGAGTTGCCTTGAGGTACCTCTTCTAAATGTATCCATGTTCAATGAATCTTCTAGAAGGTGTGTCTGGCGCCTAGGCACCGGAATCTGGTGCCTAGGCACTGGAATCTGGCGCCTAGGAGCCGGACTCTGCGTCCAGTTTTTCGCACCTCTTCACTTTGGGTAGCACCTCTTCGCGATCTTAACTGTTTCCAAGCGTCCAAATACAATATATCACATGTCCTATAATCCAGGAATAACTGCCAATATTCTAGATGGTCCAATAACCGCTAACACCGTCAAAATAACAGTCCAAAAGTCGTCAAAAATCTAACAGAATTCCGTATCGAACAGGCGCTTAGGCGCCGGATTCTGGCGCCTAGGCGCCAGGCTAATTATTTTAACAATTTTGCATTTTGGCTCCATTTTTGCTCCTTTTTTCTCCTATTTCATTTTTTTTCCTTCTTGGACATTTTTGCATCACCTACATCCAAAACACAAAAATACCTTTCATTAAAGCATAATATCCTTAAAAATTTGATAAAAATCAAGGCATAAAAATAGGTATTTTTTTCATGGATCAGATGCAAGCCATAAAACATGTTGATCACTTCCGGAGTGAATTCAATTGTTGTCCCCCTCACATAAACTTCAGAATCGATATTTTTGGGAAAATTTGCATAGAACTCCCGAACTAAAGAAATAACCGCTACCGCAGAAAAGTAACAGAACTGCTCCCACTGTCTGGTAGCAATAATATGCTCGATCGATCAACCGGGATGATAAAAACTTCTTTCCACTATGAACTTGCGAACAGTAGCAAATTCATTTTAACGAACTTGTGCACTTGCACTAGCAAACCCTGTTTAATCAAATTCGCTATGCTCCTTACCCCGCTTTGATGTAGATACCATTCCTCCAGAAGTTGAAATCCGAAGTTAATACGCATTTAAATCCTTCAAATCTTGCTCAAAATGGAACTCTAGATCTTATTTTCGTGAAAATGGAGGAAGAAGATGAAGCTTAGGCGTGAAAAAACATTTGGGTCGGTTTTAAAGGCCGAAAATCGGTCCAGGTGAACCGGCGCCTAGGCGCCAGAATCACCAAACATTCCTTTTTTTAAAAAAGTTTTAATATTTTGCAATTTAGGTGATTTTAACATCTGTAAGCCTAAAATCAACTGTTAATCTTCATCAAACATCTTCCAGAAAATAATATTCAAAAAATCCAAAAAGTTCCAAATTTAAAGATAACATTCCAAATATCTAATAAATAACAATCCAAACTTTACTTCATTTCATTTCATTCCAGATCTTCAAGACAAGGCTCAAAATAATATAGAAAATATACATCAACATTTTCTCACATCTCACAAACACATAAAACACTCATAAACATCTCCACATAAAACAATTTCAAATCACAACACACTTAACAATCACATTCAATCTCTCAACCTATTTCTCCTTGATTTCATGGATTCGCATCAGAACCTTCATTAGTTCCACAAGGTTCACTACGAACAAATGAATGGAAGAAAGGGACTCGAGGAAATTTCAAGGACGTCTTTTCATCGATCCAATTATTCTTAGCGTACATTGTTACCTGATAATCTTCAAAGCATGCCAAATGATCTGATTGAACTTTCATTTGCCATTCAATGTGCTCAATTTGGTGGAACATCTCATGCAATCTCCCTCCAACTAGAATTAACTCTTCTTCAATCTTTTCAAGTTGATTGTATAACTTCTCCAGAGTCATGGCTAGATAGCCATTAAAATAAGTTTGTGAATCCTTGTGCACAAACTTCTCTTTCCCATTAATTCCAATGTTTAATCTCTCCATGGAAGCAATCAAAACTCTTTCTTTTCTCTAAAGGAATGTTTCAATCAAAATTTTTGATGGCTTGAAGGTTTGGGACGAAGGTATGATGGTTTAAATGAATTAGAATGTGCAAAAACTGCCTTGGGGCGGTTTTTCCATGATCTAGAAACTGTGGCGCCTAGGGGCCAATTTGGGCGCTTAGGCGCCAGGATCACAGGTATTTGGCGCCTAGATGCCAGAATCCTGAAAATTGCAGGTTTTCCATTCACCGAATTCTCATATGTTTCATACTCAATTAGGGTTTAAAAAGGTAGATTGAAGGTATATTACTAAGTGTAGTCACATACAACACACAATCAAACACGAAATAAAATCATACTATGGGTTGCCTCCCATAAAGCGCTTGGTTTAACATCGTCAGCCCGACATAAACAATATCTTACTTTAAGTGGGTTAAAAATAGCACATCTTTAAAAGATGGCACGCTTTCTTCATAATAGGGCTTCAATCTATGTCCGTTCACCTTAATTACTGAATCAGTTTTTAAATCTTTAATGTCCACAGCTCCATAAGGGTAAACTTTCTCAACCACATATGGCTCTATCCACTTGGATTTTAATATTCCTAGAAACAATTTTAATCTTGAATTGTATAATCAAACTTGTTTTCTAGGCTCAAAATTCTTTCTTAATATTCTTTTATCGTGCATCATCTTAATTTTCTTTTTATAAATTCGAGCACTTTCATAAGAATCATTTCTCATCTCATCAAGTTCATATAATTGTAATAATCTTTTATCTCCAGCATCTCTTAAATTATAATTAAACTATTTAATTGCCCAATAAGCTTTATGTTCTAGTTCAACAGGTAAATGACAAGGTTTTCCATAAATGAGCCTATAAGGTGACATTCCAATAAGAGTTTTATAAGCAGTCCTATAAGCCCATAACACATCATTAAGTCTATCAACCCTATTTGTTCTCTTTGGATTATCCATTTTTTTTAAAATTCTTTTAATCTCTTGAATTGATATTTCCGCTAATCCACTAGTTTGGCGATGATAGGATGTTGAAATTTTATGCTTGATTCCAAATTTGCTCAATAATCTCTGAATCAGAAAATTCTTAAAGTGACGTCCTCCATCCTTGATGATTATCCGTGACATTCCATATCTAGTGAAAATATTTTTAGTTAAAAATTTTTCCACACTTTAAGCATCACATTGAGGTAAAGCAATTGCTTCATTCCATTTCGAAACATAATCAACAACTAATAAAATATACATTTTTTCCTGAAGAACGCACAAACAGTCCCACGATATCTAAACCCCAGACATAAAAAATTTCCACTTCCAGAGTGAAATTTAGCAGCATTTCGTTTCTTCTAGAAATATTGCTTATGCGTTGACATCGATCATAGGATTTAACAAAATTGTTAACATCCCTAAATAATGTAGGCCAATAAAATCCAGATTGTAAAATTTTGAAAGCAGTTTTATCAATTTCAAAATATCCACCAAATTCAGAGTTGTGGCATTTTTGAATAATCTCATAAGTTTCTTCATAAGGAACACATCTTTGTATAATTGAATCCTTACATTGTTTAAAAAGATAGGATTATCCCAAAAATAAAATTTAACATCATGTATAAAGTTCTTTTTCTGATACTGATCTAATCCATACGGTATAATGCTACTAACTAAAGAATTAACTATATCAGCATACCATGGGATTAATCCAACAGAAACAATATAAAATTGTTCATCGGGAAAACATTCATTTATTTCTCCCTTAACATTCATTTCATTATTTTCAATTCTAGATCAATGATCAGCGGTTTGATTATCAGACCCTTTTCTATCGACTATTCGAAAGTCAAATTCTTGCAACAGAAGAATCCATCTAATCAATCTTGGTTTAACTTCTTTTTTAGTCATTAGATATTTAATAGCTGAGTGATCTGTATGCACTATACAATTATGCCCAAGTAAATATGATCGAAATTTGTCAAAAGCATATAGTATGGCCAATAGCTCTTTCTTAGTAGTAGTGTAATTAATTTGAGCTTCATTAAAAGTTTTACTGACATAATATATAATTTTAAACGTCTTATCATACCGTTGTCCTAATGTGGTCCCAATAGCATAATCACTTGCATCACACATTAATTCAAATGGTTTTTCCCAATTAGGTGAAATAATGATTGGTGTAGTAATTAATTTCTCTTTTAACAAATTAAAGGCATTTAGGCAAATTTCATCAAATTCGAATTTAGTATCTTTTTCTAAAAGATGGCATAGAGGTTTTGTAATCTTGGAAAAGACTTTAATATATCTCCTATAAAATCTAGCATGTCCAAGAAAACTTTTTATACTAGTAACAGAAGTTGAGGGTTGTAATCCAGCAATAACTTGAATTTTTGCTTGATCAACTTCCATACCATTTTTAGAAACCATATGACCTAGTACAATTCCTTCTGTGACAAAAAATTGGCACTTCTCCCTGTTTAGAACTAAATTTATTTTTTAACAGCGTTTCAACACCTTTGACAAATTGTATGAGCAAGAATCAAAAGAAGTTCCAAATACTGAGAAATAATCCATAAAAATTTCAATTCCTTTTTCAATTAAGCCGCAAAAAATAACCATCATACACATTTGAAAAGTAGCAGGTGCATTGCATAACCCAAAAGACATTCTTCGGAAAGAAAAAGTTCCATGCGGACTTGTAAATGTAGTCTTTTCTTGATCTTTAGGAACAATAGGTATTTAATAGTACCCAGAATATCCATCCAGAAAACAAAAATAAGAATGTCCAGCTAATCTATCTAGCATTTGATCTAAGAATGAAAGAGGAAAATGATCTTTCCTGGTAGCATCATTTAGTTTTTCATAATCAATTCAAATCCACCAACCAGTAACTTGTCTAGCGGGTATTAATTCATTATTCTCATTTTAACAACAATTACTCCTCCTTTCTTCGTAACACAGTGAATAAGACTTACCCAAGGATTGTCTGATATTGCATATATAATACCAGCATCCATCCATTTAAGCATTTCCTTCTTAACAACTTCTTTCATAACTGGATTTAATCTTCCTTGAAGATCAACTCTGGGTTTACTTTCATCTTCTAGTAATATTCTATGCATACAAATTTAAGGACTAATTTCTTTAATGTCTACTATAGTCCACCAAAAAGCTCTTTTATATTCTCTTAATACTTCAAGCTGTTTTACTTCTTGATCAGCAGTCAATTCAGAAGATATAATAACAGGTAAAGTTAATGAAATCCCTAAAAAGACATATTTCAAATGAGAGGATAATTCTTTTAATTCCAATTCAGGAGCCTTTTCAATAGATAGTTTGAATTCATTACTTTCAGTAGTATCTAATATCTCCCAATTTTCATTAATGTGATGAACTTCTCTTAGTTCTGTTTCTTCAGAATCGCTTTCATCAGTTAAATTTTTAGGGTCTATAAATTCTTATTCTTTAAAATGAATCTGACATTTTTCTTTAAAATGTTGTTCAATAATGTAATCCAAAATGTCCATTCTATAACACTTTTCCTTGTTAGGATACCTCATTGATTTAAGAACATTAAATGTTACTTCTTGATTATTAACTCTCATAGTTAACTCCCATTTTTGCACATCAACCATAACACGTTCGGTAGCAAGAAAATGTCTTCCTAGGATAATAGGAATCTCTTTATCTTCTTCCATATCCAGAATTATAAAGTTAATAGGGAAAATAAATTTATACACATTTACCAAAACATCTTCTATTACTCCTCTAGGGTGAGTAATAGATCGGTCTGCTAATTGCATTGTTACAGTTGTAGGAGAAATTTCTCCTAGATCCGATCTCTTATAAATGGATAAAGGCATGAGATTAATACTCGCTCCTAAATCAGATAAGGCTTTTCCTTGAAATCTATCTCCTATAACACAAGGTATTGTAAAACTTCCAGAATCTTTTAGTTTTTGTGGAAGTTTTTTCTGAATAATTGCACAGCATTCTTCACTTAGTGCTACAGTTTCAAAAGCTTCAAATTTTCTTTTCTTGTTAAGAATATCTTTCATAAACATTGCATACTTAGGCATTTGTTCTAGAGCTTAGCAAATGGGATATTAATAGTAAGCTTTTTGAATACCTCGAAAAATTTAGAAAATTGTTGATCCAGTTTTTACTGCTTAAGTCGTTGTGGAAATGGAGGTGGAATTTTTCATATTCATCTTGAGATGGCAGTTGTTTCTCTGTTTCAGGTAGTTGTTCTTTAGGTTTCTCAACTTCTACCATTTTAGTTTCTTTCTGAGTCTTACTCTTTTCCATCCCTTAGTTCTTTTCCACTTCTATGTAACAAAGCTTTAATTTGCTCAGGATCTTTTCCATTTTCTCTTGGATTTAATTCAACAGTGCTAGGTAGTGTTCCTTGTGGTTTACTATTTATAGCATTTGCAATTTGCCTCATTTGATTTTCAATATTTCTTATCGCATCATTTTGACTTTGCAATTGACTCCTCATTTATACAATTAATTCTTCTATAAAAAATTTCTTTTTTTTAAATTGCTGATTATTAAAGCCAGGAGGATAAGAAGGTCGATAATTAGAATTATTTTGATTATTCCAATTTCCAGTTGTGATACGTTGGTTGTTCACCCATTGAGGATTTGCATTATTCCAATTAAAATTAGGGTGATTCTTCCAACCTGAATTATAATAATTAGAATATGGGTTATTAGTTTTGCTAGAAATAGCTTGCAATGTTTCTAAAGTTTGATATTCATTAGCATTTCCTGAATTATCACTTAAGTGTGATAAATGAGAAAAGTTATCCAATTTGTTTGATATAGCAGCCACTTGAGAAACTAAAATCGACAAGGCTTTATTTTTTTGAATACTAGCCACTCTTTTAGGATTGATCCTATTAGAAGGCCATTAGAAATTATTAGTTGTCATTTCTTCAATTAAAAAATAAGCTTCATCAAATGATTTAGACATTAAAGAACCACCATCAGCAGCATCAATAATAGATTTAAGAGAACCTTTTAATCCATTATAAAATTTTTGTATAATTAATCAGTCTGGTAAAGAGTGATGCGACCATTTTCTAAGAAGTTCTTTGAATTGTTCCCATGCTTCATAAATAGTTTCCCCATCAAGTTGAGTAAATGAAGTTATATCATTTCTAAGTTTTGTAGTTATCGATGGCGGAATATATTTAGGTAAAATTTTTTGAGTCATTTCTCCCCAAATTTTAATGGATCTTGTTGCTAACGAATTTAACCAAATCTTAGACATATCCCTTTAAGAAAAAGAAAAAAGCCTAAGTCTAATAGCATCATCAGAAACACGATCACATTTAAAGGTAGCACAAAGTTCTAAAAAACTAGCTAGGTGTAAATTAGGATCTTCAGTAGGAGGCCCTCCAAACTGATTATTTTGAACCATTTGTATAATTGCATGTTTTAATTTAAAAGAATTTACAGCTACATCAGGTAATTGAATGCTTAGATGAATTTCATCAGCTGTAGGGTTAGCATATTCTCTTAAAGGTCTTTGCTGATTTTGATTTTCATTTTCAATATTTTGATCAATATTATTTTGAGGTATATTAGCCATTTCTTGCAAATTACGAAATGTATTCTGCTTTCTAATTTTTCTTACAGTAGGCTCTAATTCAGAATTATAAGGTGTTAATCCTTCAGTTCCTGAACTTCGCATAAAAATATGAGAAAGATATTTAATTTTTTTAAATATATATTTTTGTTTGTTTTTGTTTATATATATATATATATACATATATAATAATAATAATAATAATAATAATAATAATAATAATAATAATAATAATAATTTGATTTCTTTTAATTAGTTGTAAGTCCCCGGCAACGGCGCCAAAAACATGACCCAACCGCAATTACGTAAGTAAAATAGCTTATAAAATTATGGCCAAACTTGACCCCAAATCAGATTAAGTGGCTAATGTACGATAATTAAAGATTAAAGTTTTTATAAATAAATACAAATCGTACACTAGGGGTACTATGGAAGTATACGTATCATTGCAAGTAATATAGAGTTTTCTTTTTAAAAACCCCTTATATCGATCCCACGAGGACTAATAAAGTTAAAAGAAAGAAAACTATTAATTAAAATTTTAATTTTAAACTAATTAAAATATGCAGAATACGAAAATTGGCAAGTAATAAAAGAATAAACAAAGATTCTTTCCTCATACGAAATATTCCATGATTAATAAGCAGTTAAAATTAGTTGAGAACTTTAAAAAGGTGGTAATGTGACAAATAGGAGAATATATATCCTTTAGCATTTGGTCCAGGTCATAAATAACATTAACTAGTTTTTAAAGATTGGATTATGATGTATTATTAGTAGAAAGGGACAAATTTCTAGACTCTCACTTCTAGGTTCCCCCTCCAAAAGGTTGTCTATGGTCTGGCCTACTAGTGACCCGTCACCTCTTTTGTAAAACCAAATTGATTGAATTTAGCCTGTCACACTAAAAACAAAAATCAATTCTACGCCCATTAAAGATTATCTCCACATTTAATTACACCTCCCCTTTTAAGTATTTACTATCTACATTTCAAAGAGAAATGCGATATATACAAGTTAAGAATTCTTAGCCCACGGTCAGATCTTAAGAATTCTTCATAATTTTTAACAATACAAGAGGTCAATTTGTAAAGTAAATTAAGATTAGGTACAGTATCATCACAAATTTTTATAAAATAAATAATTAAGTTCTCAAATCTAATTTAAATTGTTATTAAATCATTTTATATTTATAGGGATAAAGAAAAGAAGACTACTCAGAAAGCGTAGAAATTACACCACAAATCATATTCATATAACTCAAATCTAAAGCACTAAACTTAAGAACCAAGATATAAATACTTATCTGGAATGTAATCTAAGCAATCCTTTGAAGTTTCTCTAACTCCGCAGACTCTAACAGGACTTTGACTCCCGAATTCACACTGAACTCTCACTAAAATAAAAAAGAAGAAAAGAAGAAACTTTACTTAATAACTCTAAATTAATTATTTGTTAATTAATTCTCCCTCCTCTCCTTGCTGTAGAATGATCCTCTATTTATAGATCTCCATAAATAACCAGAAGTTGCTTATGACACCTCTTCAAAATTCATCCACATTCAATGAATGTTCTAGGAAATAACTATGGTGCCTAGGCGCCAGGATCACTGCGCGAATGGACGTATCCCTTCACATTTAGGTCACACCTCTTCATTTAATAACTGATCTCCTGTGTCTATATTCATTGTATCTTATTTATAACATATGAGAATTTGTCCAGAGGCTTCTAGATTGGTTCGGAAGCGTCAATAACCATCCAATAATCATTTAAGAAATCTCTAGAATTAATCTGCTGTGTCTGGTCCCTAGGTGTCAGATTTGGCGCCAAGGCGCCAGAATCAGCCTCTTTGCATTTTTACTTCTTTTGACTCATTTTTGCTCCTTTTTAACTCTTTTTCTTCATAAACTCATTTTGTTGTACTTGCAAACAAAACATAAGAAACACCTTTCATTAAAGCGTAATATCCTTAAAATATTAATAAAAATTTGATATAAAATTCTAAATAATTTTAAGGCGGATTAGTCAGTTGAGTGATATAAAGCTCGTTTGGTTGCTAAGGGGCTTTCTCAACAGTATGGTCTGGATTATGAAGAAACATTTGCTCATGTTGCCAAAATGAGTTTTATTTGCACTCTTATTACAGTTGCATCTATTCATCAGTGACATATCTCTTAAATGGATGTTAAATATGCTTTCTTAAATGGTGATCTTCAAGAGGAAGTTTACATGGTGCCTCCAACAGGTGTTTCTCATAACCATAGTGAAGTTTGTAAATTAAAGAAAGCTCTCTATGACCTTAAACAAGCTCCTCGAGCTTGGTTTGAAAAGTTCTCTATTGTGATTGCATCTCTTGGTTTTCTTTCTATTCCACATGACACAGCCTTGTTTCTCAAGAGTACCTCCCATGGCCAGATCATACTCTCTTTATATGTTGATGACATGATTATTACTGGGGACGATGAAAATAGGATTGCAAATTACAATTAGCTCAAGAGTTTGAGATGAAAGATTTGGGTACTCTTCGATATTTTTTGGGGATTGAAGTGGCACATTCTCCTAGTGGTTATCTTCTTTCCCAATCAAAGTATATTGGCAACATCCTTGAACAAGCTCGTCTTTCTGATTCTTGGAGAACTGCTACTCCTCTTGAGCTTAAGTTCACTATATCTCTTCTGATGGTGTTTCTTTGTTCGATCTCACTTTGTATCATACAATTGTTGGTAGTTTGGTATATCTTAACATCACTAGACCTGATATTGCTTATGTTGTACATGTTGTTAGTCAGTTTGTTGCCTCTCCTACTACAGTTCATTGGGCAGCTGTTCTTCGCATTCTTTGTTATCTTCGGGACACTCAATTTCAAAGTCTTTTCTTTCCTGCATCTTTGCCCTTAGAATTACGTGCCTACTCAGATGCTGATTGGGGTGGTGATTCCACTAATCGTAAGTCTACCACCAGATTTTGTATTTTTCTAGGAGATTCTCTTATTTCTTGGAAGATTAAGAAGCAAGCAGTTCTCTCTCGTTCTTCTACCAAAGCTGAGTATCGTGCCACGGCATCCACCACTGCATAAATTGTTTGGTTGTGCTCGTTACTTGCTGATATGGGTGTCTCAATACCTAGCCCAACTCCTATGTACTGTAATAACAATAGTGATATACAAATTGCCCGCAACTCAGTTTTCCATGAGCGCACCAAATATATTGAGATTGATTGTCATTTCACTCTCCATCACTTTCAACATGGCACAATCACCTTACTATATATTTCTTCCTCCATGCAACTTGCTGATGTGTTTACCAAATCACATTCCACTCAACGTTTTTGTTTTTTGATTAGCAAACTCTTGATGATTTCCCTTGATGCATCGTGAGTTTGAGCGGGGATGTTAGATGTTATATTATCTTACCCTACTTAAGGGTAGTTTAGTCTTCTTGCTCTTTGATATATATTTATCTTATACTCTTGTAATGTGCAATTTTTGATTCAATAGAAACCCTAGCCTCTTTTCATTGTGTATATTCTCTTTCTCCTCTGTCTCTTATCTCTGTTGCAATTTCTAACACCGTGGAAGCTTTCGGCTATTCCATCTTGAAGACAGAGGAGAGGATTGGAGGGGAGCTATGATTTGTTGAGTACATATAGGCTACGGCTTGCAGGTGGTCGTGTAGCTAGGGAGACGTGAGGGCAAAAGAGATGCGGTGAAAAGAAGGGGAGCTCTAGGTTCAACTTGTGCTTGTGACAACAAAAAATTAAAGAAGGGAGAGAGGCTCGATATTTGTTTCTTATTCCTGTGCGTGAGAGAGTGGTTGGGATAGTGTACGGATACCGGAGCAAGAGAAGAAGATGGGGGTCGGTGATCCTGTGCATGGCCTGCTAACACAGGAGAGAGTGAGTGAGTGAGAGAGAGAGAGGTGCGGAGGGGCTTGTAGTGGAGAAGTTGTATGAGGTAGGACATCACGAACTCATAAAATGGGAGCTAGAACTGATAACACAACGATTACATCAAAGAAATACAGGAAATCACACCAGAATAACACTTAAATACTGTGAGTATTACTCATGTGTTATTGTAGATGTTTCTAAAATATTATTGTTGAGTTATCGGGTGTTATTCTGCAGAATAAGTATTATTGGTGTTATTAAGGTATTATTCTGCGGAATAACACCAATAATATCTCAGAATAACACCCGAGTAACACAATGGATGTTACTCAGGAGTTACTCCGCGGTGTATTGGTGTTATCGGTGTTATTCTGCGAAATAAACCAAAAACACCACGGAATAACTCCCGAGTAATACCCGCTGTGTTGCTCGGGTGTTATACCACGGTGTTATTGGTGCTATTCTCTGGTGTAACACCGGGGAATAACACTGATAAGACTAATATTACCACGGAATTTTAGTAAATTTATATTTTTATTTATTTATTTTTTTCGAGCTAATTCGAGCCGAACACGAGCAAACAAATATTTATTTTTGTTCGGCTCATTTATATTTCAAGCTTAAAAATTTATTCGTGTTCGTGTGTTAAGTTTAATGAACGAGCCGAATACGAGCTATTTAACTAGCCGAACACGAGTTGATCGCGGACCTCAAGCCATTTTGACAGCCCTAATGGGAGCAGGTTTGGAGAAGAAAAGTAATAAAGCCAATGAAAAAGACATGAGGAGGGAATGAAGGGCTTTGAGCCATCAGCCATGTGACTTTCTCCTGGCGGAGGGGTATTAGGCCAGTGTTTTTTCTTTTAATTTCATTCTTTATTGGTTGAAAGATGAAGAGCTCTTACCGGATTGGCTAGCGTAGGTGGTGGAGCATGCGTGAGCAGCTAAAGGATATATATATATATATATACACACACACACACCTCACCCGACTGCAAACTGGATCCAACTGGCCAGCCTCACTGCCTAAAGCGTTCCATGGGTACACCGTAACCGACAAAAGGCACAGCTGGATGCCTCAAAATCAAAAGGCAACTTACCTCACAGCTTAATTTACGTAACTAGCCTTGTACGATTTTAGCTGGGCTTCTGATTTCAAGCAGCCAAGTTTAAATGCCTCTGCGTAATTCTTACATTAAAACCTTTTAATTTGATTTTAACGTTTATGTTGCACATTAAACACGCCTAAATTATAATTATAAGATTACTATATTATTATTATCATGAATATTTAAAAAAGAATTGCTAGAAAAATGTTTTTAAAAAAATAATCAGTGAGCAGATTTTTTAGTCACAAAATAGTACTTGACGAACTAGTATTCTTTCACTAACATCGTTTACAAAATATTATCAATACTAAAACCTAATCAATTGATCGACTATAATATTCCAACACAAGAATAAAGTCCTCAATCTTAGTTATGTTAAAATAGGGAAAAAATTTATGATAGTAATTTTGATTGTAAATTTCATTTGGTGTTAAATGATTTGAGATATTTAAGTGTTAAAGAAATGAATTATTTGTCATTGTGTATCGAATTATTTGCAGAATTAGGTTCATTAAGGGTCCTCTAGACTTTGCAAAAGGATTCATATATTAAACTCATTGAAGATAATGACACACCCATAGGACTCATCATAACTATTATGAGCTCATTAATACTCCATGAGATATGATTAGGCCAGTTCATCGCATCTCATCCGTCACAAGCTAACGATTACGATTTAATTGCCAGCCTCCAATCAATTTTAATGACTTCATTGGAGAATTAATGACTTTGCTAGCCAATATACGTTATTTCAGTTATGAAGCATAAAATTGGATCATTTGCTTGATAAACTTGCAACCATAACAAATTCAATATGATTTTTGAGTGTATTCATGAGTGTTCTAGTTACATGTATCCACGTCCATATAAAAATGTATTATAATAAACTTTATTTTTTATTTCTCAAGAAGATAAAGTGAAACTTTTCTCTAACCTAAAAAAATCCTAAAAACAAGGTAAATGTGAAATTTTAATCATAATAATATGGAGGATCACTGGCACCAAATATATTTAGTTCTTACCTCTTTTACCTCTTTCTCTTCTTCTTCTTCTTCTTCTTCTTCTTCTACTATTACTACTGCTATTACTACTATCATCGATGCATCTGCAGCTGATACTGCTATTGTTTCTTCATTGATCTTCTATTAGTTCCTTATTATAGGAGTTATGTAATTCTTGCTAGTAAGGTTTTCACATTACAAAGAAAAATCCATATTAAATATCTAAAAAAAGGTGGTTAATATCAAGAATCAAATAAAAAACAATTCAAGAACGAAAGCATTAAAATAGATAAGGATCTATGATTATAGAGAACAAAGAATTTAAGAATTACAAATTTCTTATAAAAATGGAATAAAGGATCATAAGAATGTCTAGAGAAATTTAAATTGCGCTCATAGATCCATTTAAAGGGTGGAGATGTTGGGTGGCTCATCATAAATAATTTAAAGGTTTCTATTTAGTGTTATGGTTCTAACTTCTATAGATGTTGACATCACCTACGGTCAAGCCTCATCCTTGGCTTATATTCAATCTCATATGGACTTAGAACCCTCTCTAAGTGTCACTAGATAATTGAATTGAACTTGGATCATGTTAGAACATGAACTTGAATTAAACTAAATTTGAGCCAACTTTAATTCAAATCATAGAAGTCAAATTTAATTGAACAAAAATTGAGATTAATGAAATTAAAATGAAAATAAAATGTAACCAGCTTTAACAAACACTAAAATTGAACTAAAAACCATTGAAATGCACTCTAACATTTTTATAATCTCCACAGATCATTGTAGTTCTTGAGATATCATTTTGAAAGCTTCATTGTGTTCATTATCGCATATGAAAAGCATGTTACAAGTTTGACAATGATTGTACCCCGTTTTTATGTGAAATTTTACATTTTTAGTTTTTATGAATGAGATTACTCTCATATGAATATTTTTCATCGAAGCATTATTTTTCAAAAACAAATTGCGTTACTGAATCCAGATTGCCAAAACCTTTCAAAAGTGCTCTTTCACGCCCAAATTAGGCTTCATTTGGGTATAAATAGAGAAGTGCATAAATACTACCATAATTTGGACTATAAAAATAATCATAAAAATATTATAATCATAAAAATATTATAATCATAACAATATTCATAATCATGATAAATCTCTCAAATTGAACTTAAATTAAGGTAAAATTGAGTTAAAAATATGAAATTTAGACAATCGAACTCATCAATAATTCACAAAAAAAAATAATCTTCTTGGGTGGGGCTCTTACTTTGGCTTAAAATTTCTTGAGAGAGAGACCACCATAACAAAAGCTAATTTTGTCAATATAATTCCTTAGTTTTTCTGACCCAAATAAGCCAAGCTCAATTTTTTGGCCCTAAACACCCTAAATCCCACATTTAAATTTCCCCCTTTTTTTCCTTTCTCTCTTGCTCCTTTTGTCAAAATTCCTCTCCCCCCTTTTCTCTTCATAATTTAAAAGAACTCTCTCATGCATTCCTCTCATCTCTCATCCTCATTTGGACAAATTAACCTCTCTCTCTCCTCTCCCTTTCTTTTTTTACTTCCTTACTTGGCCAACAACCATTTCTCTTTCACTCCTCTATTCACCAAGGAAATCGAGAGCTTTTACTTCATCAGGAAAATTAAGGATTTTACTTCGCCAAATTGATATATAGTCATCCTTTTTATTTTGTTCTTCATGTTAATTACTACACATAATTTTGACCATTCTCTACTCTCACTCTCTTCTTCCCATGGACAAAACCCAACAAACTCACTCTCGCTCTCTTCTTCCCCTGGCCCAATCCCACAAACTCTAACTCACACTCTCTCTACTTTCAATAAACGAAACTCACAAACCTTAACTCACTATACCTCTCCTCGTCCAATGGCCGAAACCCTCCAACCTTAACTCATTCTCCCTCCCTTCTTCCCTTGGTCAAAACCCATTAGCCCTAGCACACTCTGTCTTCCACACTTGGTTGAAAACCAACATCACATACCCACGGTCACTTTTCATCACTTGGTTGAGAACCACCCACATATGTCCACACTCTCTCCTCTTCACCACAATGTTGAGCCCTCCACTCATTCATTTTCTACTCCTCCACCTCTTCACAACCAAACTGAGCCTTCCACTCCTTTCCTCTCCTTCTCCTTCTCTTCACCACCAAGTTCAGCCCCACATCCTTCCCTTCCCTCTTTTCCTTTTCTTCACTAACAAACCAAAATCCCTCTCTTTCCACCACTCCTTTTTCCCTCCAAGCTTGGTTGAAACTTTTATGCATCATTCATTGGGAGATTTCTTGAATAAAATTATAATTTTTAACCTAAACTTGCTTTAATGTAGTTTACTTCACCAAATTGAATGTTTTCACATGTATGTTTCTTAAACTCAATAAATTTGTATGTTAAGCATAGGTAACTAACACTTTTTAATTTATTTGTTACAATCCATGTTATGTGTATTTGCTTTATGTGAAATTAAAACTCATACCTTTGTCACTTAAAATCGATGTGATATGTTTGTTTTCTTTATGTAATATTAAAACATATGCTTTTGTCCCATAAAATGTTTTTGTAAAATTATTACTCATGTTTAGGTTGCCTAAATTCCTGAAATACATATTTTTGCTTCAAGTGAAATTGGAATTCATGTTTAGGTTGCCTAAATTCATACATATGTCATGTTCCCTTAATTTGAAAGTTAAATTCATGCTCATATTACCTAAAATACACACATGTTCTATGTTTGCCTTGTGTGAATGTGAATCCCATTCTCATGTTATCTAAAATTCACAAATGTGCTATGTTTGCCTTATGTTGAATTAAACTTCATGCTTAGGTCACTTAAAATTCATGTGATGTGTATTTTTTCTTTATATGAAATTAAAACTCATGATTTGGTCCCTTCAAACCAATGAAATGTTTATGTTGGCTCTTTATTTGAAATTAGAACTCCTTTTTAGATTGCCCTAAACTCATGAAATGTTTATGTTTGCTTTATGTGAAATTAAAACTCATGTTTGGATTCCAGAAATTCATGGCATGCTAATATTTTTTCTGTGGGATAAATGTTCATGATGGCCCTATGTAAAAATAGAACTCATGTTTAAGATTGTCTAAATTCATGTGATGTGTATGTTTGCCTTATGTGAATTTATAGTCCATATTTAAGTTATTTAAAATTCATGTTAAAAAAATATGCTATTTTATGTTTGATAAAAAGCAAATTTTAGACATATTGTATTCTATGTGCTATAAATAATCGTCAATGTATATGATTCTTATGTACCAAAATTGAGGGTTTGTAAGTTCATGGGTCTAACAAGATAACTTGCAAAACCTTTATGTTAGGTCGTAATGATTTACAAATTTAATAGTTTAGGCATAAAAATTACTCGAAAAATCAAATAATTATAAAAGCAACTTTAATTAAATGTTAATGTTAAGTTTTTTCTTAAAATTATATTAAATTAAATATGCTTTAATTTTAAACTCACTCAAATTCTTTTAAAAATAAATTTAATTAAATGTGCTCTAAAATGTTAAACTTATGTTTAGAATTATATGATATTAAATTTACATTAATTTGAAACTTAATCAAATCTTTTTAAAAGCATCTTTAATTAAATGTGCTCTAAAATATTAAATTTTATTTTTATAAAATTAGATTAAATTAATTGTGCTATAATTTGAAACCAACTTAATCTTTTTAAAAGTATCTTTAATTAAATATGCTCTAAAAGTTCAAAATTATTTTCATGAGCTGTATGAAATTGAATGTGCTTTAAATTAAAACCACTCAACCTTCTAAAACCAACCTCAATTTTATATTCTAAAATCTTTAAATTATATTAACGTGTTATAATCTCCAATTGTTAAAGTTATTTTATCTACAAACTACTTGACATTTTAAAAAAATGACTTTAGTTAAACATGCTTTAAATAATTAAAATTTTTATGTGTGTTCAAAATTGAAAACTCATTCTCTTATAAAAACATAAGAGAGAGAGAGAGAGAGAGAGAGAGAGAGAGAGAGAGAGAGAGAGAGAGTATAATTTTAGGCTTAATGATTTGTTTAAAAAATGTTAAACTTTTAAGCTTGTAAAGTCCCTTTAAAAGTCTTTTAAAATTTAAAAACTTGTAAACTCATTTTTTTAAAACCTCTTAAGTTTCAAAATAAAATTCACTTTTTTTTTAAAAAAAAAAACTTTATCTTTTTATGCTTACTTTTTCAAATATTTTCTTAAAGCTTCAAATCACATTTTCAAGTAAATTTGTGGTAAAATTAAGTCTTCACTCAAAAAGTGTAAATTTTTATAATAAAAAAATATAAACTTTTTAGTGTAAAACTCACCCAGTACTACATGTTTACATATAAATTTACAAATTTCCATAAAATAATTCGCAAGTTGCATGTTTACCCGAACAACATGCAAACCATAATGCAAATTTATAAATACTTGCATATTTTACATTTAATGCATTCACTTGTTCAAAACTTAAATAATTGAAATATTTTTAGATGATAACTATATAATTTTTCATGATAATTATTGCTATTTCATAACAAAAGAATAGTAAATATTTTTTATGCATTATATTATTAAAAGGTTAGTTTTGTTTGTAAAAAAAAATTTGAATATTAATCTTGTGAATAAAACTTAGGTGTTAAATATAAAATTATAAATAAATAACAAACATATGAAACATTTGTTTTGATAGCATGTGAATTTCAAACATAGATTAGTAAACTAAATAGAAGAACATCAACTTAGACTAGAATGTGATGCAAAATAACAACTTTAGAATACATTGATTCTCATTTTAACCAATAAATTGGGAAATAAAACAAAAAAAAATTAAAATATCAAACCTACCAAAACAAAATTCTAAATTCTAAAATTCACCAACATAAACAGTTGAAATTACACCTAGGTAGATTAACTGTATACCCTAGGCTAAGCAATTTAGAAATGAAACCTAGGACCACACATACCCTAGATAGTCTAAGTATAGAAACCTAGGTTAGCTACTCCTAGTTAGTACAAAAGACTAGGACATATAAAACCTCAAGCCTGCAACCAACTTTGATTATGTAGGTTTCATATGATGAAGTAAACCATGATTACGAACGAAGGCACCTCAAACCACCTAATAGTAAATAAGATGTCATTCATCATCACTATGGTAACAATGTATATCACTTTCTATTTGTTTGATTAATTTTTTAAGGCAACGGACATGAGCCAATTTTATGTGATTGTAACTACATGTTATTCTTTTTACATGTTATTTCATCTCTTTTATTATGATTTTTATGCTTGTAAAAGGTTTTTTCTGCTAGTTTGTAGGTTATAAGTGTCAATAACATAAAATATAGTCAAAACACATGAAAAAGTGTTGTTTGTCGTGACCCCTCTAGATCTAAATGTGATCATGCTAGAACTGGCGTGAACACATTGGTTTCATGCGTGGCCACGCCATCGGACTGTCGGATCTCGCTTTGGAAGGTTTTTTTCATGTTGATTTTTGCTGGATCTTTAAAAGAGAAGCTAGGGCACGAATAAAAGAATATTTTTGTGAAAAGGAGAGTTGGAGATGGCTGAAGAAGATGTGTGGGAGTTTTTCTTATGTTTCCTCTTCCTCTCTTGGGGTTGAGGTTCTTCGGGTTTCTTCTACATTTTTTCTTTGTATTATTCTTTTATGTCTTAAGATGATATTGTATGAGAGAGGATTTGGATATTGTAGAAGTCGGAATAAATCATTTCATAAGTGTTTACTTTTCAATTTTACTTGAAACAATGGTTTTGTGGGATGTTTTTCTAGTGTTCTTTCTATCACATGTAGCTAAAAGTTCTTTCATGCCTCTGTGATTTATGAGATGCGATTTTATGGTTTTCTCAGATGATTTCTTTCTTGTTTCATTTTCCAGAGACATCATGGCTTTTGCATTGTTATCTAAACCATAAAGTTTCATTTAGTCATCTGATAAATTAGGATGTTAACATATTTCGTGATCTGTAACTCACGCCCATTACGCAGAGGACCGAGATGGTTAACCACAAAATCTGAGTAATAATAGACATATTTTATCCAATTTTTGCAAACTAGAAAAGGGATCATAACTAATCCATGAGATGCCATGTGGATTGAGGAAGCCTCAACTTCATAGATTCTAGCATACTTTTGTCCTAGACGTAGGAACAAGGAGGACGTTCTATCCCTATTGACAACAATGACATTAGGGAAAGTCTAGGTAAATCACGAATCACCATACTTAAATCATACGGGCGCGAGCCTCACATACCTTGAAGAACATTAAGATTTATCTGTCGCTGTTATTCATCTTCATCAAACATGTTATCTTTTGTGTTCACTTTCAAGTTAAATTTTAGAAAACCCTCTCCTGTTTGTGATCACGCTAAACTAGGTTTAGAAGTTTAGTAAAAAAGAGATTGAAATCCTAGAATAGTTCTCAGTCATTTCCTCTTGTGATTGATATGTGGTACTCTTTAATTGCATTATTACATAACGCGTATATTTGCGTTCTACGACCAAATTAATTTGTAGTAATTTTGGTGCATCAAGTTTCTGGCATCGTTGCCAGTGACAGAAATTAAGAAAAATTATAATTTAATGAGAAATTTAGTTTAACTATTGAGAATTTAGGTTTAACAATTTTATTTTATTTCATATTTGTTTTCACATGTATTGTTGTGTTTTTTGCAGGTGCCAGAAATATAAAAAACTGAAAAGAAAATAAAAAAGCCAAATAAAAAAGTTTTGAAATTACGGATTGGAAACCCTATGGGAAAACCAATTTTTACTTTTTTAAGAGTATTCCGACCTATTGATGGCTAGCAATCATGTGAATTTTGACAACCATGATATAAAAACTTGGTTTGATCAACCCTTTTCCAATACCTACAACCCCAAGTGGACTACTTACCCAAACTCTAATTGAAACATTAATGACATTAGAGTTAGAAAACAACATTGGGGGAGAACTCAAGTCACCCCTTTAGAAAATTGGAACAACTAGGGCAACTAGGACAATATTACCAAACTCAACTTTGGAAAGCCACTCGAAACCCGAATATATGGAGGATATCCTGTCATTAAAAGAATTGATAATATGTTGAGGAAACAATCCAACACCTATACACATAGTTGGTTGATCTACCCAAGATTCTATTGGAACAATAATTACCTAAATGTTGACAACAATCAATAGGAGAGCACCCAAGTTGATCATCTAGGTTGTTGGAATAACCAGGATAGTGACTACCTTGAAGAAAATAAGTATTTGGAGAAATTAGTGATAAACATGGGGAAGGAGTAACAAAGCCAAGCTGATGCCCTTAGAAATATAAAAAATTGGGTTGGTTAGCCTAACATTGAACCTCAAGAATTGGTCCCTAAAAAGAAAACTGAATTGAACGATTTTGGTTAGAACATGGCCGAGGAAGAATGTGCTCTTCTTTTTAAGGCACTCCCTTCCAATGCGAGGGAGATAGCTGAGCCTATATTATCATCCATAGGAGTTCCCTAAGGGGATGAGTTGAGAGACAGCCTTGGACAGGAAAGTAACCAAGTAGAGTTAGATCTTGAACCTAAGGAGACATTGAATTATTTTATAGGGATTCATTTCTTTCAACTTATGATATAAATACTGATATGAAAATAAGGGAATTAATTAGGAAGAATTTGGCTTTAGAAAATACCCTTAGGAATGATCATCTGATAAAACCCCCTACAAACCCTCTAGAAGACTGTTATCAAACTGAGAGAGAAAAGTTGCAAGAAAAATTAAAATTTGAGAATTTAGTAGGAATTCAAATATGAATAAAAGATTGGGCGATTGATCAGGGATTATTAAATTGAAATTTTGATACTAGAGAAAGCTTTTTTTGTCAGTCTAAGGAAATTAAACCAAGCACTAACTTGGGAGGCATCCCAAGCTTTATCTGATGTGTTAAACATGTTTTTGCTATCCACATTTATTTTGGAATTTATTTAGAATTCTGCTTTTCTTTGAATTTTTTTAATTTATTTTAAATTTTCATTAGGATTTGTACCATTCTTACTTTTTGTTACATATTTTACATACTTGTATTCTAAGATTTTTATGAATGTTCATGTATTTACTCTTTCCTACATTTACTTGTTGTATCGATGTTTACCTTTATCTTTGTGTTAGATATGTTATGGAAAAGGGAAAGTCTGGGTGGGATATATTTACCTTCTTGTGTGTCTGAGACTTGTTCGTATAACTCAATAAAATACTAAAAATGTTAATATTGTAACTCCTACTATGAATTATGATTATTTTAACTTGCTTATCAAAAGGTTTTCTTAAAAGAGCATAAATTTTATTTTGGAATGTTTAACCTTAATGTTTTAATAATAAGATTTCAAATTTAATAGCTTCTAACAGTATTTAAAAAAATCTCAAGATAATTAAAAATGTGTAATTAAAATATTGAGTAGCAAACCAAAGAAGTTTAAATCTTTTTAGTTTTTTCTCTTAGCCAATTTAATGTTTCCTTAATTTTAAAACTGCAAAGGTAACATAAATGTGTGACATTAAACAATCATTTTTGAGATTTATTACTTAAGGAAACTAACCTTCATCTTATTTAAAAGAGAAAGGAAAACATTTTCTAACCAAATATAGTAATTATTAGAAAAAAAGAGAATGAAAAGTAAAAGGAAAGAAAAGAAAAGAAAAAGAAAAGGGAAAAAAAAGAAAAAGAAAAAAAAAGTGAAAATATAAAAAGCCCTGAGAAAAAGTTTGAGGTCGGCAAAAAAAATTAAAAAGAAAACTTGGAAGGGGTCTTAGTAGAACTTAAGTGATAAGACTTCTGCATGATTCTTTAATGAAAAAATTTTATTGTTATATTCACAAAAAAGTAAAGAAAGATTTGATTGGCTGGATCCACTGAAATAGATTTGAAACATTAGAGGTTAGTTAAGATATATTAACTATCACCAATTTAAGAACCTTTAGGATTTTCTAAGGACATAATGAAGGGAATTAAGGAAAAGATCATGTTATTAAATATTAAGAATAATTGACCCTAAAATGACACTTAACCACTTTTATTTGACTTCGATAAATATGTGAATAATTTAGAAACATCCAAAGGTATCTATTATTCTTATGGGGCTCCAATTGAGCTTTGAGATTACTTGAGGAGAAGTAATGAGGTGAGTTTGGGGGTATTGACATTAGTTAGTTTTACCTGATTTTACCTTATTATTAGTTTTACTTATTATTTTAACTCTTTTATTTTGATTTTATGCTTGTAGAAGGTTTTTTGTGCCCTTTTACAGGTTGTAGGTTTCACACGTAAAATGAAGTCAAAATACGTGAAAAAGTGTTATTTAGCATTACCACACTAGATCTAGGTCTGTCCATGCTAGAACTAGTGTGGCCATGCCAGATTCAGATCTGTCCATGCTGTTGTTAGGCAGGGTCATGTGGCACGACCGCTAGATCTCTTTTTGGAAATTTTTTTTATGTCAATTTTTGTTGGATCTTAAAAAGAAAACCTAGGCACAAATAAAAGAATCTTTTGGTGAAGAAGAGAATTGGAGACGGCTAGAGTAGAAGCTTTTGAGAGTTTTCCTTAGGTTTCCTCTTTGTCTCTTGTGGTTGAGGTACTAAGAGTTTCTTCTACCTTTTTATTTGTATTGTTCTTATAAGTATTGAGAGGTTATTGTAAGAGAGAGGAGTTGATTGCTATGAAAGAGGGAACAAATCATTTCTATGCATTTAATTTTCAGTTTTATTGGCAATAATGGTTTGTTGAGATGCTTTTCCAATGTGTTGACCTCTTTTTTAGTCACATAGGACTTGTACAAACATTTTCCCCTCTTTGGTGCAACGCAATTAGCTAGCGTGGTGATGCACCAAAAATATGTTTGATTTTTTATATATATTTCGTACTTATTTTTGGTGATATTGCACTTTAATGGAAGATATTTTTCATGTTTTGTTGCAAGTATGATGATTTTAGGTAAATGGAGCAAAAATAAGTGAAAAGGAATGAATTTGAAGTGAAAAAAGGGAAATACAAGATTTTTAAAGTTTTGGCGCCGACGGCGCCCAAACCGGCGCCGACGACACGTTTTTTCAGAGAGTTTAGAAATAAAAGTTGGGATAGGCCACCGACCGCGTCCTATTGATCGCTGACGGAATCCAATGCCGATTCAAGCCAGATTAAATGTATTTGGATGCTTTTTGGAGAGATTCTTGAGGCAATTCTTGGGAAATTTCTTCCTAACTGAATGTAACTTGATTTGGGTTGCAGAAATAAGGGGAAGTAGTGTGTGGTGTGTGTGCTTAAGTGCTTGAGAGTGAATAGGAAGTGTTTAGAGAGAGTTTAGAGTCCATGGTTTTTAGAGTCTAGGGTTTGGTGTTTAGTGTTATTTTGTGAGTGATTTTTCTCAAAAGAGTTCTAGTAGGAGAGAGAAAGTGAGTGTGTTATGAAGAGAAAAGGAGATCCAAGGGAACTTCAAGAGATTTTCTTGGGGAAGAAATTCAGATAAGTTGTATTTACTTCTTATTATTTGTATGATGTTGGGTTTATATATAAAATCTTTATTTTTTCATATCTTCCCCGTGAATTCCGAGTAGATTTCTTTGTCTTTCTCCTTGTAATGATAAATGGTGATGTGATAGTTTAGATTGGATGTGCCATATAAAATATAAGAAATTATGATGATTTTCTACTACGTTCTTCTTTTACTTTTCGATCTGGCCAATTAATTTGTTAAAATATGTTGTGAAACATACAATCCGGAAGGGCTATGCTTTCTACAACAAAAGTGGAGATTACATTTAAACTCCATGGATGGTTAAGTTCATGGGAGTTGGGTGTAAATAAATAAGGAAATATGTTTATTGGGCGTAGAATTGGATAGGATGACAGACTAAAATCCCCAATTTGGTCATAGTGTTTGGAAAGTAAAGCGAGAGTTAGCCTTCAGGCGAAGGAAAGTGGGAGCTCTTAGTGAGACCCAATATCCTCCCAGCCTAACCACGAATTTAGGGACTAAACTTAAGATTATCCAATCTTCTTTATAACACTCGGAAAAGTGTAAGGAATATGTATGCTCCTATTTGGCACAATACCAGATTATACTAATCTTTATCATTCACTCACAATAATATCATTGTAAGGGGGATGACACTTTCTCTAAATTTGAACCTTTCATTACAAAAACTTATTATAATAATAGTTACTTTAATTTGATGCTTAGAAAGTAATTTAGTGATTTTAAAATCTCTAGCATCGTTAAACCGTAGTATTTTTTTGGTAATACATTAAGTGCTTTTGCAATTTGAATATTGAATTTCTGTGCTACACTTTAAGGTTTGCATCCTCCCTGTAAGATCGAAAACTAGGACTCCGCTAGAGCCCTGTATTACTTAAACGATACGTATACTTGCGTATAGATTGGCTGCTACCTTATTAAACTGATTATATTCTGTGACTGAATTGAAACTATTTGCAAAAATTTATTACTTCATATTTGTAGCTGTCGCATCAAGTTTTTGGCATTATTTTTGGGGAGGTAATAGTAAATTAGTAGTAACTAAAAACTTTAATTCATATTTTTGTATGCGTAGTTTTGGATCTGAAAGTTTAATACCTTACGATTCAGAGTTAGAACATACCATTAGAAAATTTCGAAAAAAACAAAAAGAAGCTAAAAATTTGAGCAAAATGACGAACAATCTCGATAATCAAAGTTATGAAAATGAACATCAACCTAGATATTTAAGAGATTATGTGAATCCTATAACAGATGAAATTCATTTAACTATTCAAAATCTTAATGTAGTTGCTAATTCATTTGAGCTTAAACCTGCTATTGACCAAATGGTACAAAATAATCAATTTAGTGGTACAACAAATGAAGATCCTAACTTATATCTTACTAGTTTTCTAGAACAGTGTGCTATATTTAAATATGATGGACTGTCAAACGATGTTGTCAGGCTTAGAACTTTTCTTTTTCCACTAATGGATAAAGCTATGGTGTGGTTAAATTTGTTAGCATCTGGATCTATCAAAACTTGTGGAGAACTGTCACAAAAATTTTTATCCAAATATTTCCCACCTTCAAAAACTACTAAACTTAGAAACGAATCAATATATGAAGCATGGGAAAGATTTAAAGTTCTCCTTAGGAAGTTCCACATCATACTTTACCGGATTGGTTAATAATTCAAACATTTTATAATGGATTAGTGGAATCTCTTAGATTGATTATTGACGTTGATGCTGGTGGATCATTAATGTCAAAACATTTTGATGAGGCATATTCCTTAATTGAAGAAATAACTACTAAAAAATTGGGCCAGAATGGATAAATCCAAAAAGAGTAGCTAGTATTTATGATTCTGATGCAATATCTATGTTGGCTTCTCAAATTTCTGTTATTTCAAAGAAAATAGATCAATATGTAATGAACTATTCTCAAATACCTTAGGTGTTTTGGGACAAATAGTAGATTCTCAGTCATCTTATGAAACTTTGAGTGCTATAAATAATAAACCCAAGAATCCTTATGCTAATTATTATAATCTCGGTTGGAAGAGCCACCCAGACTTAAACTTGAATAATAACACTACTGCTGTTAACCCGCAGTGGGGGAACAATTCTGTGAACTTGTTAAGAAATTCAAACAACTAGGGAAACACAAATTATAGACCTTCTTATCCTCCAGGATTCAATAGTAACCCCCAATTTAAGGAGAAGAAGTTTTCTATGGAAGAATTGATATTAAATAAGGGTAATCAATTGCAAAGTCAAGGGAATCAATTGTAAAGTCAAGGAGCTGCTATTAAAAATATTGACAATCAATTGGTGCATATTGCAACTGCGCTTAGTAGCAGACCTTCTGAAACTTTCCCTAATAATTTTTTGATTAACCCAATGGATCAAAATAAAAAACAAATTAAAGCTATACAGTTAAGAATTTTAAAAGAATTGAGATAAAGAGTGCAAAAAGACATTGAAGTTGGGAAGGAAAAGGTGGAAACTCATAAAGGATATGATAACATATTTCCAGATTTAGAATATCCACTTAAACCAATGAAAATTATCGTTGAAAGACCACCACCTTCATTTCATCAAAGATTGAAACTACAAAGGAGTGAAAAACAATTTTCAAAATTCCTTAAAATCCTTAAAAAATTATCAGTAAACATCCCTTTTTTTGAAGCGTTAGAATAAATGTCAAATTACGTGAAGTTTATGAAGGTTATATTAAATAAGAAAAGAAAGTTTACAGATAATGAGACTAGTGCACTTAGCGAGGAGTGTTGCACAATTATTCAGAAAAAGTTTCCTAAAAAACTCAAGGATCCTGGTAACTTCACTATACCTTGTACTATTGGAGAAAATTTGTTTGGAAGAGCCTTATGTGCTCTTGAGGCCAGCCTTAATCTTATACCTCTATCAACATTCAAATGGTTGGAAATAGGAGAAATTTCTCCTACTTTAGCAAACCTTCAGTTAGCTGATCAATCTATTACTTATCCTAAAAGAGTTGTTGAAGACGTTTTAGTAAATATGGTTAAATTTATCTTCCCTATGGATTTATTGTTTTAGATGTGGAGGAAGAAAAAGAAATTTCTCTAATTTTGGGAAGACCATTCTTTCCGATAGGAAGAGCTATGATATATGTTCAAAAAGGAGAATTAACTATTAGAGTCAATGATCAAGAAATGACATTCAACATATCAAAAGCTATGAAGTAGCTAGTAAGAAAAAAAGATAATGAAAGCTTTCGAATGGATATTTGTGATTATTTAGAAAATGAGCATTTTAAGGAGGAATATGAAGAAAACTTGAACAAGAAAATTTTAAAAGTGAGGAAAAAATGAAATGGAAGAAAAATATGTTGAGATAGTAATGAAGAACTGGATTATGTTCAGGAAAGATTTGAAATGTTGGACATTACAGAAAATGATAATAAAAGTTTAATTCCATATATCATAACACCTCCTGAACTTGAGATGAAAATGCTTCCAAATCATTTGAAGTACGTGTTTTTAAGAGAATTATCTACTTTAGCAGTTATTGTTTCCTTAGATTTGAATGATTTATAAGGGCAGAATTGCTCGAAACTTTAAAAAGATATAAAAAAACTATTGGTTTGACTTTAGCTGATATTAAAGAAATTAGTCATTCGAACTGTATGCATAGATCTTATTGGATGAATGGCATAAACTAGAACTGATCTGCAAAGGAAATTAAATGCATTGATGAAGGAAGTAGTAAAGAAGGAAATTTTGAAATGGTTTGATGCTGGAATTATATATCCAATTTCAGATAATGCTTAGGTGAGTCTGATCCATTGTGTTCCTAAAAAGGAGAAGTGACTCTTGAGACTAATGAAAGAAATGAATTCATCACCATGATATAAGTCACTGGTTGGCGATTTTTATTGATTATAGAAAATTAAATTCCGCCACTAGGAATGATCACTTTCGTTTACCTTTTTTAGACTAAATATTGGATAGGTTTGCTAAACACAAATATTTTTATTTTTTAGATGGATATACGGGCTATAATCAGATACAAATTGCTCTTGAGGATCAAGAAAAGACCACTTTTACTACTCCTTATGGAACATTTGCTTTTTGACGAATGCCCTTTAGATTATGTAACGCACCAGCAACATTTCAAAGATGTGTGATGTAAATTTTTATTATCTGATTGACAATGGAATAGAAGTTTTTATGGGCGATTTTTCAGTTTTTGGAACTTCATTTGACATTTTCTAAAATAATTTAGAAAATTTTTTGGAGTTATGTGAAAAATCAAATTTAGTTCTAAATGGTGAGAAATGTCAATTTATGATTGCAGGAGGAATTGTACTTGGGCATAAAATTTCTAAATATGGCATGAAAGTAGACCCTGCAAAGATTTAAATTATTGTGAAATTACGACCTCCAACTACTGTGAGAGGGGTTAGAAGTTTATTAGGACATGTTAGGTTCTATAGGCATTATATTAAAGATTTTTAAAAGATTACTAAGCCTCTATGTCAACAATTAGAGAAAGATAATAAATTTAATTTTAATGAAGATTATTTAAATGCTATTGAAGTTTAGAAAGAAAAATTAATCACTACTCCTATAATAGTTTAACCTGATTGGGGGAAACCATTTGAACTTATGTGTGATGCCAATGATTATGCAATTCGAGCTATTTTAGGACAGATGTAATAATATTTTCAAAGTTATATACTATGCTAGTAAAACTCTTAACGATGCTCAAATTAATTATGCTACTACTAAAAGAGAGTTATTAGCGATTGTATATGCTTTTAAAAATTTAAGCCATACTTAATTGAGACTAAATGTATAATGCATACAGACCATTCTTCTATAAAGTACTTAATGCAAAAGAAGGATACAAAGCCTAGATTAATCAGATGGGTACTTGTAATTTAAGAATTTAACTTATAGAAATGGATCTGACAATCAAATAGTTGATCACCTATCTAGGCTGGGACAACATGATCTATCTGATTTTGAAGATGAAATTATAGAAACTTTTCTTGATGAACAACTTTAAAATATTAAGGAATGGAATTTACCGTGGTATGCTGATATTGTGAACTATATTGTTAGTGATATTTTACCACCTGATTTATTGAAGCAACAATAGAAAAAATTTTGTGTGATGCAAATTTTTATTTTTGGTATGTCCCTTATTTATATAAACAATGTAAAGATCTAGTTAGTAGGAGATGCGTGCCTTATGAAGAAATTGAACCAATTATTCAGAGATGTCATGATTCTGTATTTGTGGGACATTTTGAAACTGATAAAACTACACATAAAATTTTAAAGTATGGATTCTATTGACCTACTCTTTTTAGGGGTGTTAATAAATATATTAAAACATGTGATCGATGTCAGCGAGTAGGTAATATTTCTAGAAGAAATAAAATGCCCCTAAATTTTACATTGGAAGTTGAAATCTTTGATGTTTGGAAACTAGATTTTATGGGACCATTTATTCCTTCATTTGGGAATATATATATATATATATATATATATATATATATAAACCATGGTAGCGGCTAAAGAGAGAGAAGCTCTGTTAGGGTTTCCATGAAGGTGGTGACTATCTTGTTTGCGGATGTGTCTGCTGGGGGGAAGCTGGAGCAGGTTTGGTGGAAGGAAGAGTGTTTCTTCCTTCCCTTTCTCTTCTTCTCTCCTTTTTTTGGCTTTGGAAGTGATTTGGTCCTTCCTGGGCTTTGCTCTTTTTAAATTTGGGTGTGGTTTACTGTTAAATTGGTGCAATGACTACTGATTTAACCAAAGCGGACCCCAACTTTGTGGGGAGGGGTACTTTTACTGAAGTCATTGTAAGAAAGGAAGGAGGTAGCACCCTTGGAGACAAACTGGTTTTTCCCCAGATTTATCATGATGCCATTGAAGGTAAGGCGGAATGTGCGTTTATAAGGCGCTGCACTAAGAAGGCTGGTAAGCTTGCTTTGATCTTCACTGAGGAGGAAATGTCTAAACTATCTGAGCCATATAGATTCACATTGGTGGGGAAATTTCAGTTTGGGCTTCCCAAACTTGATGTATTAAGGAAGGCTGTGGATGACTTCAAATTCCTAGGTAGTTGGAAGATTGGGGTGTTTGACAGCAGACATATCATGTTGCAACTCTCATTAGAAGAGGATTATGCTCAGATTTTCTCCAAGAAAGTTATTATGATTGATGGAAAACCAATGAAATTGCTTAAATAGACCTTGGACTTTGATCCATCCAAAGAACCACCAATTGTTCCTGTGTGGTTCAGCCTACCTAACCTTAAGTTACCCTTCAACAATCATAGAATCATTTATGATATTGCTGACTTAATGGGGAGGCCACTCAAGCTTGATATACCTTCATCCAATGTAACAAGAATCTCTAATGCTAGGTTCTTAGTGGAGTGGGATATCACACAACCTTATCTGGACGGAGTCTGGCTGGGTACTGCTAACAATGGGTACTGGCAGCCTATAGTGATGGAGTATCAGCCCCTTTACTGCAAACACTGCCACATATTTGGGCATACCATGGACCAATTCTTCAGATTACATTTTGAACTTAGGCCTTATAATGTAGCTAACAAAGGAAACAAAACTGCAGATCAATTTACTCACATAACTCATCAGGTCAATACACAGAATCCAGGTCCTTTTAGGGGAGCTCCAAATTCTATCCCAAATCCTATGGCAGATCAATTTGAACCTTTATAAGGTTTAAATCAAGTACCTGCTCCTGTTTCTGATCCAAACCTGAAAGAAGCCCGAGTTGAACCTTCTCATGTACAGACCCAATCTGATTCTGTACAACCTGTTGTTGGGCACCAAATTGTTGGTTCACTTCCCACCCAGAAAATTGATATTAGAGATCCATCTGATGATGATGAACTAATTCAACATCCTAGCATACAAAACAGTGCTTCTCCTGAGGGGGAAGCAGTTCCCTTTAGCTCTGAAGCTGGTGACACTTTTATAACTCCACAGGACCCTATCAATGAAGATACCACTCAATTGGTATTAGCAGGGATTGCAAATAATGTGGAAGAGGTATGGTCTCAACAAAAAAGTAGTAGTAGAAGAAGAGAAGCCTTAAAGTTGCAAAATTTATCTTAGTCAAACATAATTGGAATGGAAAGCTCATCAGTCCCTAGGTTAACTAGGGCTGGTAAGGCTCTTCACCATGATTAATCTACTATGTTGGAATGTTAGGGGTGTGGCTAGTCATGGTACCCTTAATAGACTCTTACATCTTAACATGACCCATAAGCTGTGGTTAATTGCTTTGTTGGAACCTATGGTACATAAAAATATCCTAAAATTCACAAAAAACTTCCCTGGTTTTTAGCTTCACTTTAACTGTAATAACAAAATCTGGGTTTTCAGTAGGAAGGAATTGAACTTTAATAATGTTATTGATAATTACCAATTTTTGCATCTTCAGTTTGGTTTGGATCATTTCACTGGTTCTTGTACTTTTCTATATGCTAGAAGTACCAATACTGACAGAATTTCCCTATGGACTGAGCTAATAAATATTAGTGTTAATGCTAATACCAATTGGTTGGTTGGTAGGGATTTCAATTGTATTAGGGACCCTAGTGAAAAGTTGGGTGGTAGAACCCCTGATCTACAGTCTATGCTTACTTTCTCTCAAAAAATTACCAGGGCATGTTTATTTGATCTGGGCTTTATTTGATCACTTTTCACTTGGCAAAGGGGTGCACTCTTGGAGAGGATTAACAGAATACTGGCTAATAACTCTGGCTGAATACCTTCCCTATTACACAGGTCCACCATCTTCACAAAACAACATTAGATCACTCCCCCTTTTAATTCAAATCTCCTTCTGTACTAGTCTTGGCCCTTCCCCATTCATATTCTAGAATGTCTGGACTATGCATTCCAGTTTCTTGGATGTGGTAAGGTCTGCTTAGAATACTCCACCTAGCACTTGTTTCAACCCTATGGTCAAACTTTGGAGATTACAGAAATTTATGGCTTTTCAATTAAGGTTGTGGAATAAACAATGTTTTGGCAATGTGTTTCAGCAGGTGAAAGATGCAGATGAGAAGGTTCAAGTGCTGGAAGCTATGCAAGATCAGGGATGGGTCCATACTCAGGAGTTAATTAATGCACAAACCCATCTGTTACAAACTTTGGAAAGGGAAGAGTTATCTTTGAAACAAAAAGATGCAGTCAATAGACACTTATTTGGAGATTGAAACAGAAAGTTCTTCCATGCAATGATTAAATACAGAAGGCAGATTAATGCTATACTTAGAATCAAAGAACCTGATGGTAGCTGAATTTTTGACCCTCAATTAATTTCCCAAAGTGCTGTGAGATATTTTCAATCACACTTAGCTGCTCAACCTTCTTCTCCTAACTCTTTCCAACCTGATGTGTTTAAGGAGGAGTTTACTTATGTACAACAACTAAATCTTACTATGCTACCTGATGAAGCTGAAATCCTACAAGCTCTGAAAAGTATTGATGGAAATAAAACTGCAGGCTCAGATGGCTTCACCTCAACATTCTATTTACAAGCTTGGGATATTGTGGGCACTGATCTCATCAATGCTATTCGTTCTTTTTTCTCTGGTTCTGATATTCCTAAGTATTTTGCAGCCACTAGCATTGCTCTAATACCAAAAGATACTCAAAAAACCAGCTGGACAGACTTCAAACCTATAAGTCTTACCAACACTTTCACTAAAATTATTAGCAAAATCATTGTTGGAAGGCTCCAACCTCATCTTAATCACCTTATTAGTTCTAATCAATCTGCTTTTGTGCAGGGTAGAAATATCACTGATAACTATTTGTTGGCTCAGGAACTACTACTGGAAATTGATAAATGCTGTAGAGGGCATAATCTCATCTTCAAATTGGATCTAAAAAAAGCTTATGACTTAATAAGTTGGCACCTCATTGAGCAAGTTCTTAAGGCTAGAGGTTTCCACCCTTCTTTTTATAATCTAATTCAGAGATGGCTTTCTAGTGCTTGGTATAGTGTCTTAGTGAATGGAAGAAGCAATGGTTTCTTCACTGCTGGTAGAGGTTTGAAACAAGGAGACCCCTTGTCCCCTACAATTTTTATTCTGGCATTTGATTATTTCTTTAGAATTTTGAATTTTTCCCACAACAACTATCCTTATCTTAACTATAAACATAGCTCCTCTCAAATAATTATCCATTTGGCCTATGCAGATGATGCAATTATTTTTACTAATGGCAGTAAACAGGCTGTAAGGAAAATCTTACATATTTTGGATCATATCTTCCAAGTGGCTGGACTGGACCTTAATGGGAAGAAGTGTCAATTCCTGGCAGGGAAACATTAAAAACATCATTGCTGGCTGAAAGATTTGACTGGGTTTACTGCAGCTGAGCTGCATCTTAAATATCTGGGGGTACAACTGATTAAAGGCAGAAAGAGACAATCCTAATATGATGAGGTAGTGAACAAGATCTCCTCTTCTATCAACTGTTGGACAAATAAATTTTTGTCTAATGGGGGAAGACTGACTTTGCTGAAGAGTATATTATCTACCTTCCCTCTTTATACTATGCAAATGGTTAGTATGAAATGCAGCACTCAGAAAATGTTAGAAACAATTTTTAATAAATTTCTGGGATGGTCAATATAAACAGCCTCATTGGATTATTTGGAATAAAGTGTGCAAACCTACTAAAGATGGAGGGTTGGGCTTTAAAAGCTTTAAAAAGATGAGCCACTTATTTCCCTGCAAACAGTGGATTAAATTTATACAACAGGACACTATGTGGGCTAGATACCTTAAAGAAAAGTACAGTAAGAAGCTACATCCAAATGCTGTTAAAGCTAAAATGGGGGACTCTAAGCACTGGAAGAAATTACTAAAGGTTAGGAATTCTGCTAATCAGTTCATATACTGGGAGGTTGGTGATGGTAACATTAACTTCTTTTTGGATAATTGGTTGCCTGATGGGCCCCTCTCTTTTACTCCTAATTATAATCCTCAACTTACGGTCTCTGATTTCTGGACTCAGGGACAATGGAATGTGGACTCCTTGAGTAGGATTCTGGATGAGGACACAGTGCAAAGTATATTAGCTATACCCATAGATACCAATAAACCAGATAAAGTTATGCTTAAAAATGCCACTACTTTATCCCTGAATAATGCCATACATCAATCCTTTAACAAATGGCCTAATACTGTATGGGGGGACAAGATTTGGCATAGGAATCTGTCTCCCTCAATGTCCTTTTTTTACTGGAGATTGTTTCACAAATTTCTACCTCTGGATGATATTCTAAAGCTAAAAGGCTTAAGAACTGCTTCTAGATGTTGGCTTTGTCATTCTAATGAGGAAACTTACTCCCATGTGTTCCTCCACTGCTCCTTGGCCAAACAAATTTGGACTGATGTGCTACAGCAACTGCAGCTATCACAGCACAGATATGATTGGATAGCCTTTAAGGCTTGCTGGGAGGACTGGAGAAATTTAAAGGACTTCTCTATTCCTTTAATCATTTGTTGGTTTCTCTAGATGGCTCGGAACAAAGCTAAATATGAGGGTAAAACCTGTTTGGTTAATTCTGTTGTAGTGAATTGCTGTAGCTACATTAGAAAAAACTCAGCTTTGCTTACATTACCCAAAAGGTGGTACTGCTGCATTGGTTACTACCTCCCCAACCTTGGCTTAAAATCAATATTGATGGGAGTTTTACCCTTTCTTCTGCTGGTATTGGTGCTATATGTAGAAACAATTTGGGTCAGCTCTTGCGGTATTTTCAGGCATCTATTGTATCTTCTTCTGCATTGGAATCTGAACTTTTTGCTGCTTATTGGGCCTTAACAACTGCTAAAGCTCTCAATATCCCTTATGTTTGGGTGGAATCTGACTCTCAGCAGGTGGTTAATATTATGCAAGGATTTGCTCCCCCTCCTTGGAACTTGGTTTATCTTCTCAGAACCTTTCCTACTACTTCAGACTTCCTCCAACTCAAATGGTCACTTACATATAGAGAAGGAAACCAACCTGCTAATTGGTTGACTAAAAATGCTGCAATACATAGAAATATAGTTTTTTCTGTTACTCCTTTTGAGCCCTTATGGCTTTTACTTTTGGGGGATTCTCTAGAACTCCCCTTTCTAAGATATACTTAACTTTTAATTTTTAATGAAGTTTTTTTGATTTTTGCTATATATATATATATATATATATATATATATATATATATATATATATATATATATATATATATATATATATATTGGTTCTTCTTGATTATGTATCAAAATAGATTGAAGCCATAGCTTTACCCAGATGTGACGCTCGAAGTGTTTTAAAATTTTTAATGAAAAATATTTTTACAAGATATGGAATGCCAAGAGTTATCATTTCTGATGGTGGGTCCCATTTTAGAAATACTCTGATTCATTGATTGACTGGAAAATATAATATTATGCATAGAATCTCTACCACTATCATCCCCAGATAAGTGGTTTAGCAGAAGTATCTAATTGCAGAATTAAACGAATTTTGGACAAATCTGTATATCCTTATAAATCAGATTAGTCTGTGAGATTAGAGACTGCATTATGGGCATATAAGACTGCTTATAAAAATCTTACTGGAATGTCTCCTTATAGACTAATTTTTAGAAAACATGCCATTTACCAGTTCAATTGGAACATAAAGCATATTGGGCAATTAAAGAGTTCAATTTTAATTTAAAAGATGTTGGGAAGAAAAGATTATTGCAACTTAACGAACTGGAAGAAATGAGAAATGAATCTTATTAGAATGAAAGAGTTTATAAGGAGAAGATGAAGATATGACATGATCGGAAGATTATAAGAAAGAGATTTGAACCTGGACAGGAAATTTTGTTATATAATACAAGATTAAGATTATTTTCTAGAAAACTTAAGTCTAGGTGGATAGGACCTTTCACTGTGATAAAAGTCTACCAGTTTGGAACTGTTGATATTGAGAATCCAAAAATCAGAATAACATTTAAAGTTAATGGGAATCGATTAGAACCATATTTTGAAGGATCAAGACTAAATTTAAGAGGCTTTAATGTTAAGTTATCTTGAATGGAACTAATGTTTGTCGGGCTGATGACATTAAACCAAACGCTTTATGGGAGACAACCCATAGTTATTTGTGCTGTTTAGTTTGTTTTGATTGAGTTATAGTTGTTGTTATTATTAGATAGTCTTTTATTTGAGTCTTAATCTCTCATAATTATCCTATATGGCGTAAATTATTGGATTGAATCAAAGATTTGGAAATTATTTGGACAAAAAAGTCGTTGGAGCAAAGTTACGAATTGGTGCCGACGACGCTTGATTCAGCACTGACAGTGCCTGATTCAGCACCGACGGCGCCCAAACCGGCGCCGACGGTGGATTTTTCTAGAGAGCGACTTAATTTTTTTGGGGCTTGGGCACCGATGATGTCCTATTCAGCGCCGACGGTGCTGAAGACTAGAGAGCTATTTTCAGAGTTTCAATTGGCTAAATTTGGCGATTCTGAGCTAGAATGTCACCCTTATAACTCCCTAAACTCAGTTTAAAACCCACTAACTTCAGAAAAAATGAAAAAGAATTTCCAATACTTGCATTCCATGGCTTCTAACTTATTAGAATATTCCAGATTTAAAGTTTTCAACAAGAGGAAGTTCGTCAGTATTGAGGCGCAAAGACTTTGTGACAAAGTCCTTATAAAGAGGAGGCTTATCAAAGAACAAGGCTTTGTCCATCGAGGTATGAAAGTTCCTAGTACTCGTGTTGAGGAAATTATTACGCAAAGGCATTGGGAAGTGTTTTATTATACTACTGCTACAGTAGTCATTCCTTTACTGAATGAATTTTATGCAAATCTTCATGTAACCAACCAAGGAGTCGTCTATGTGCGAGGTAGGTGGATATCATTGAATCCTTCAAAGATTAATGAACTATTTATGATAGATAATGTGCCAATTTGTCATTACACAAATTTCATCCCTATAAGAGACAATATGAATGAAATCTATCGATATTTGACTGATGAAAGTGAAGATTGGGAGATAAGAGACGACGGGTATGTCAATTTCTCTATGACCTTATTGAATCCTGTGTCGAAGCAATGAAATTTCTTTATATCTTCTAAATTACTCCTGACTATGAAAATTAGTGATCCAAGAAAAAAAGACCTATTTTTATGCCTTGATTTTTATTAAATTTTAAGAATATTATGCTTTAATGAAAGGTATTTTTGTATTTTTGGATGTAGGTGATACAAAAATGTTCAAGAAGGAGAAAAATATGAAAAAGGATCAAAAAAGGAGCAAAAAGGAGCAAAATAGAGCCAAAATACAAAATTTTCGAAATTATTGGCCTGGTGCCTAGGTGCCAGACTCCGTCACCTAAGCGCCAGCTCGATATAGAAAACTGTTAAGTTTTTGACAACTTTTGGGCGGTTATTTTGACGGTGTGAGCGGTTATTGGACCTTCTAGAAAGTCGGCAGTTGTTCCTGGTTTATAGGACATGTGATACAATGTATTTGGACGCTTCAAAACGGTTTTAATCGCGAAGATGTGCTATCCAAAGTGAAGAGGTGCGAAGAACTGGGCGCGGTGTCTGGCGCCAAGGCTCCAGATTCCTGCGCCTAGGCGCTAGACACACCTTCTAGAAGATTCATTGAATGTGGATACATTTTGAAGAGGTGCCTTGAGGCAACCCTTGAAGCCTATAAATAGGAGGGTATTCCTTCAGAGAAAAATGCCCCATCTACCCCTCCCTATCTAGAGTCCTATCTAGAGAGAGAATTAGAGAAATCATATTAGGGCCACCTTTTTACTTTCCTTCATAAATTAGTGAGTTTATTTTAGAGTTTGTATTCAGAGTTTGAAAGAATTGGTGCATACGTAGTTCATTACTGCTGCGGAGTCGGTAGGAATCGAAGTTCGATGAGGAGAAACATCTAAGATAAGTATTTTTATTTTGATTCAATGTTTATTTATTATGTTTTGTTATTTAATTTCAATGTGTTCTGAGTAGTTACTTTACTTTCTCCTTTCAATTATGAAAAGATAAATAAGATAATACAAAATTCGTTGGAGAATTAAAAATCATATATTTTCAAAACATTGTAATGATATTAATACCGATTCTTAATTTACTATTTAAATTGCCATATAAATTGTTAAAACCTGTTGAAGAGTTTTGAGACTTAGAAGGAGATGAATTCTTAACTTGTAGATATCACATGAATCCTTGGGTAGTTGAAGGCCTTGTGCGGGTTATTCAAGGTGAAGTGCAAATAAATAGGAAGATATTATATAATGGGCGTAGAATTGATAAGTTTTTTGAGTGACAAACTAAATTCTTGTGATTTGGTTTATAGAATAGGAAAGGGTCACTAGTAGGGCCGACCATAGCCACCCTTGGACATCTAGTAGTGTGAGCCTAGATTAACCTATTCTACTAACAATACATCCGGACCTGATATATAGGCTAGCCAATGTTCTTTGCACTCGGATCAAAGGTAAAGAATATGAATGCTTACGTTTGGCACAATACCATAAATTTATGTTCTCCACGAATATTATCATTATCTTAGAAAATCTTGGATTAATTGAAAGGGAGAAAGTTGCTTTCTTATTGCTATTTACATCAATTATTTTATTCCTGTTTTATTATTGCATCTAGTAAATTAAAAATTATAAAAGAAATACTTTAAAATAAAAATATTTAAAGATCTTTAACTCTCTCCTCGTGGGATCGATACTGGGGTCTTTGTTTCAAAGACCTGTATTACTTGAAACGATACACACACTTGCGTAGAACCCTTAGTGTGTAAAATATTTTCCATAAAATTATATTTATATACACTAGTCGCTATTATTATTTATAACATATATTTTTGAAAGCATTAATAAGTACGTTGATCTTCATAGGACTTCGGGTCAAGTTTTTGGCGCCGTTGCCGGGGAAGAAGATTTTAGTACGCATATATTTTTATCAGGTCATGTTTTTGGCGCCGTTGCCAGGGAGAGCAGAGGCAAACTTTTAGATTTTTAAGTATTTTTATTTTATTCATTTTTATTTATTAAAAAAAAAATAAAACAAAAAAATATAATATATATATATATATAATAATAATATTTATTTTAATTCTTGCTAATTGACTTTTATGCGTAGTTCTGGATCTGAAGGATTATTACATTTAGATTCTGAATTAGAAAGAACCGTTAGAAGAATTAGAAAAGGAAAACAAATTCAAAATTTTCAAGAAATGACTAATTTACATAACAATTTACAAAATCCAATTGAAATTAATGATCAAAATGTTTATAATGCTAACCCTACAGTTGATGACCTTCATAGTAGTATTCAAATACCCACTGTAGATGCTAATTCTTTTGAGCTTAAAGCGTCTATTATTCAAATGGTTCAAAACAATCAAATTGGTTGAACACCAAATGAGGATCCAAATTTACACCTTGCTAGTTTTTTAGAACTTTGTGCTACCTTTAAATATAACAATGTTTCTGATGATGCTATTAGACTTAGACTCTTTCCTTTTTCTTTAAGAGATAAAGCAAAGATGTGATTGAACTCATTAGCAACAGGTTCTATTAAAACATGGGCTGAAGTGGCACAAAAATTCCTTGCTAAATATTTTCCTCCTTCTAAAACTGCTAAATTAAGAAATGATATTACTTCATTTAGTCAATTTGACGGGGAGACAATTTATGAAACTTGGGAAAGATTTAAAGAACTATTAAGAAAATATCCTCATCTTGCTTTACCTGGTTGGTTAATTATTCAAACAATTTATAATGGATTAATTGGATTTTTAAAATCAATTATTGATGCTGCTGCTGGAGGTTCTTTAATGTCTAAATCATTTGAAGAAGCTTACACTTTAATTGAAGAAAGGGCTAACAATAATTTTCAATGGCCTTCTGAAAGGATTAATCCTAAAAGAATGGTAAGTATTCACGATAATGAAGTCTTTTCTATTTTAGCTTCACAAGTAGTAGCAATGTCTAAGAAATTAGATAGTTTTGCTATTAATATATCACATAATAACTCCACTAATATTGAAGATTCTCAAACTATTGAAACTTTACAAGCTATTGCTAGTAAAAATAATCCTTATTCAAATTATTATAATCCTGGATGGAAAAATCAACCTAATTTTAACTGGAATAATCAACAAAAACAATGGGATAATAATTAATCTCATCCCACTGGAAATTGGAATAATCAAGTTAATTCAAATTATAAACCACCTGGATTTAACAACCAACAGAAAAAGTTATCTATAGAAGAATTAATTTTACAACTAAGTAATCAATTACAAAATCAAAACACTGCTATTCGTAATATTGAGAATCAAATGGGACAAATCGCTAATTTAATTAATTATAGACCCCCAGAAACCATTCCTAGTAATGTTGAAATCAATCCAAAAGAAACTGGAAAAGAACATGAACTTGTTAAAGCTGTACAACTTAGAAGTGGAAAGGAATTAAAAGAAAGAATGCATAATGAAATTGTAAAGGAGATTGAGGTTGAAGAGATTGAAAAATCTAAAGAAACTCCTTCTCCTAATAAGGATCAAACTGATATTTCTATTAATATTGAAGTTGAAAAACCACCACCACCTTTTCCTCAAAGACTTAAACAGAAGAAACTTGATCATCAATTTTCTAAGTTCTTTGAAATTTTTAAGAAACTTACTATTAACATACCTTTTGCTGAAGCTTTGGAACGGATGCCAACTTATGCAAAATTTATGAAAGATATTTTAAGTAAGAAACGAAGATTTGAAGCTTTTGAAACTGTTGCATTAAGTGAAGAATGTAGTGCAATAATTCAAAAGAAATTACCTCAAAAACTTAAAAATCCTGGAAGTTTTACTATACCTTGTGCTATTGGAGAAAAATTTTGTGGAAAAGTTTTATACGATTTAGGAGCAAGTATTAATCTCATGCCATTTTCTATTTTTCAAATGTTGAATTTAGGAGAAATTACTCCCACCACTGTAATCCTTCAGTTAGCTAATAGATTTATCACTTATCCTAAAGGAGTTATAGAGGATGTTCTTGTTAAAGTAGATAAATTTATCTTCCCTGTAGATTTCATTGTACTTGATATGGAGGAAGATAAAGAAATACCTATTATTTTAGGGAGACCTTTTCTAGCGACCTAGGACAGTTATGATTGATGTGCGAATAGGAGAATTAACCATGAGAGTTAATGATCAAGATATTAAATTTAATGTCCTTAAATCGATGAAGTACCACGACAAAGAAAAATGTTATCGAATGGATAAAATTGATTATTTAATTGAGAAACATTATCAAGAAAAATGTAAAGTCATTTCTGAAGAAAAACTTGAATTATTAACCGATGAAGATGAAGAACTGAAAGGAGAAGTATATTAAAGATAACTGGGAAACTTTGGATATAACTCAAAATGATATACTTTTACTCTCATGTAAAAAAGCCCATGAACTGGAATTAAAAATGTTACCTTCACATTTAAAGTATGCATTTCTGGGAAATTCATTAACTTTACCTGTTATTATTTCTTCTGAGCTAAGTAAAGGTCAAGAAGAAAAATTGATAGGAGTGTTAAAGAATTATAAGAAAGCATTTGGTTGGACAATTGCTGACATAAAAGAAATAAGCCCATCCATTTGTATGCATAGAATTTTAATGGAAGAAAATTTTAAACCTACTATTGAACCACAAAGAAGATTAAATCCTATATGAAAGAGGTTGTTAAAAAAGAAATTGTTAAATGGTTAGAAGCTAGTATTATTTATCCCATTTCGGATAGCCAATGGGTAAGTCCTATTCATTGTGTTCTGAAGAAAGGAGGAGTAACTTTCATTGTCAATGATAAAAATGAACTAATTCCTACGAGACAGATTCTTTGGATGGCGAATTTGCATTGATTATAAGAAATTAAATGACGCCACTAGAAAGGATCATTTTCCTTTACCTTTCTTGGATCAATTTCTTGATAAATTAGTTGGACACTCATATTTCGTTTTACGGATGGATATTACGAGTTATCATCGATTACCTGTCACTCACGAGGACCAAGAGAAAACAACATTTACAAGTCCTTATGGAACATTTGCCTTTAGAAGAATGCCTTTTGGTTTATGTAATGCACTTGCAACTTTTCAAAGATGTATGATGTCAATATTTTGTGATTTGATTGACAAGGGAATTGAAATATTCATGGACGATTTTGAATCTTGTTTGGAAAATATTTCTAAAATTCTGAAAAGATGTGAAGAAACAAATTTAGTTCTTAACTGGGAAAAATCTCAATTCATGGTCACAGAAGGCATTGTACTTGGTCACAAAGTTTCACAAAAAGGGATGGAAGTAGATCAAGCAAAAGTGAAAATTATTACCGAATTACAACCACCTACTACTATTACTGATGTGAGAAGTTTTTTAGGTCATGCTGGATTTTATAGAAGATATATTTTTCTAAAATTGCTAAACCTCTTTGTCATTTATTGGAAAAAGATACTAAATTTGAATTTAACGAAGACTGTGTTAATGCTTTTAATATTTTAAAAGAAAAATTAATAACTGCACTTTATCATTGTTGCACTTAATTGGAATAAATCTTTTGAATTAATGTGCGATGCAAGTGATTTTGCAATTGAGGCTGTATTGGGACACAAATATGAGAAAATTTTCAAAGTTATATATTATGCTTAGTAAAACTCTCACTGAAACTCAAAGAAATTACACTACTATCGAGAAAGAGCTTCTAGCTATAGTATATGCCTTTTATAAATTTAGACCTTATCTTCTTGGTACTAAATGCATAGTTCATACTGATCATTCCGCTATTAAATATCTAATGTCAAAAAAAGATGCTAAACCTAGTCTAATAAGATGGGTTTTACTTCTACAAGAATTTGATTTTCAAATAGTGGATAGAAAAGGAATGGACAACCAAATTGCTGATCATTTATCTAGAATTAAGAATAATGTTATTACTGAAGAAAATATAAACGAGAAATTTCCTGATGAACATTTATATGTTATTCAAGGATACCAAACACCTTGGAATGCAGATATAGTTAACTATTTAGTTAGCAATATTCTACCTTATGGATTGGATGAAAAATTTATTAAGAAATTTAAAAATGATGCTAAATATTATATTTGGGCAGATCCTCATTTATTTAAAGTAGGAAGTGATTCTATAATTTGAAGATGCGTACCTTATGAAGAAACTTTTGCTATTATTCAAAAATGTCATGATTCTGATTTTTTAGGACACTTTGGAATAGATAAAACTGCATTTAAAATTTTAAATTCAGGATTTTATTGGCCTACTTTATTCAGAGATGTGAGGCATTATGTTAAAACATGTGATCGATGTCAAAAAATGGGAAATTAATCTAAGAAAGATTGAATGCCTTTAAACTATATATTGGAAGTTGAAATTTTTGATATATGTGATTTAGAATTTATGGGACTATTTGTACCATCATTTGGAAAAATTTATATTTTATTAGCCGTTGATTATGTTTCAAAGTGGATTGAAGCTGTAGCTTTGCCTAACTGTGACTCCAAAAGTGTATCTAAATTCTTAAAGAAGATGATTTTTTCAAGATTTGGAATGCCTAAAGTAATTATCACAGATGGTGGAAGTCATTTTAGAAATATAAGAATTCAATCATTACTGCAAAAATTTGGAATCAAACATAAAATTACAATTGCATATCACCCACGAAACAAGTGGAATGGCTGAAGTATCAAACAGATAAATTAAAAGAATTTTAGAGAAGACTGTTAATCCTAAAAGAACTGATTGAGTTGATAGACTTGATTCTGCATTATGGGCTTATAGAACAACTTATAAGACACTAATCGGAATGTCACCTTACCGGTTAGTTATTGGAAAACACTGTCACTTACCTATTGAACTTGAACATAAAGCTTATTGGGCGATAAAGGAATTTAATTCGATTTGAATATTTGCGGGAGAAAAACGATTATTGCAATTAAATGAGATGGATGAAATAATAAATGAATCATATGATAATGCAAAAATTTATAAAGAGAAAATGAAGGTATTACATGATAAAAAGATTTCAAGAAAAATATTTAAGCTTGGACAAGAAGTATTACTATTTAATACTCGTTTAAGACTTTTTCCTGGAAAATTAAGATCAAAATGGATAGGACCATATATAATTGAAAAAGTATACCAATATGGAGCTTGTACGACTTATTTTTAGGTTTGTGTTTTGAAAAGGGGTCGCCTATAGAAATTGTCGGCGAATTTAAAATTTTTAAATTTAATTTAAATATATATAAAATTTGGAAAGTAGCATTTGAGTTTAAAAATAATTTTAAGTTTAAAGATTTCAAGATATGAAATCAAATCGATATAACATCACAAATAGTTTATATAAAGGAGCACCACATCACAAATCGTGTATCTATCCCGAGGAATAGAAACACTGCTTGGTGATGGTACTCGATTAAATAAACTAGCAGATTTGTGACATCCGTTTGGTCTGCGAACCAATTTTATAAGCCGACAAGTTCCCCTGTTTAATATAAAGAAATTAAACAGGGTTTATATTACATGGGTTCTTAAAGTTCCCTATAAGGGCAAGCCCCTATAATTAATTACATCTTAAATGACGGGAATCATTTAAGAAAACTCTCGATAATGATCAGTGGTTTTGTTCTCAAGAATTTTAAAGTTTAAGGTTTCAAACAAATGGATTTTGGAAATTTCAATTGGGAATAGATCAAATTTGAAATAGTTATTTTAACAGTCCAATGTAAGAGAGGTAGGAGAAGCTGAGGATCCAAGAAGAATCTTGGCAACTTCCCAAACTATCCTATTGTTTGGCTTCGATTTGGGAGTTTATTTAATGTTTCAATCCTGCCAATTTTACTTAATTAAGACTTATATTTGTATGACATGATCATACAAATAGCCTCGAAGATGTGAGGGTAAATGAATTTTTATTGTAGAGATGAATCAATAAAAATTTTTAGTCTAAGTGAATTTTTATTGTAGAGATGAATCAATCATCCAGAAATTTTTAGTTAAGTTTTAACTCTTGCTCAGTGAACTTAGGACATTTGATTATCCCATGAATGAAGTGACACCTCACTTGATGCTCCATTTCAGAGTTATAATGATAAAGTCTTTAGGGGCAAATCAATTTATTAAGAATCTCAACGATTTAAAATTAGAATTAATGTTTTAAGGTCATTTACTTTAGTTATAAAATTTAAATAAATTTAAGTTTGGAATAGTGTTCAAGTTGTTTTATTCTTAAGTGTTTTAAACTATTTGAATTAAAAGAGGAGTTTAAATTATTTAATTTAGACTTTAATGATTTAATTTTTAATTTAATTGAAATATTCTAGATTAACTTTTAATTGGTTTGATTTTTTTAATTAAGAATTATTTTTTTTTTGAAATTGATTTTGATGTTTCAAGTTTGCTTTAAATTTGCTTTCAAGTGATTTTTAAAATTAACAATTTTTTTAATGTTTTAAATTTATTTCAATTTAATTATCAAGTTATTTAATATTTTAAGTTTTAATTTAATTAAGGGTTATCTTTACTTTATTATTAATTTATTAATTTCAATTATCATCTTAATTTTAATTAAGAGTTAAATAAAATTAAAGTGATTCATTTGGGGATTTTAGTTTAAGTGATTATAGTTTCTCTAAATTATATCCCCATTTTAATAATCCAAAATTTTTTTTAATTATTCTTCCAAAATTCAAATTATTTAATTAATTAAGGTTTCATTTTTTTTGTTTATCAGAAGTGATCAATGAGTTCCTACCCTTTTATTTTCCAAAGTTTCAATCATATAAAAAAGAATTAAGATCAAATATTTTACCCCCCCCCCCCATTTTGATTAAACCTAAAGTTTTAATTAGGGGTTAAAATTCTTAATTATTAATATGCCCTTTTAAGCTTAATTATTTCATAACTCATCAAATTGAGCTCAAATGAGCTTGAAATTTTTATGTCAGCTTCACTCATATGTCAATTAAGACATTAGAGAGAAAATGTGATTTTTTTGAATTTAATTTAATTTATATATTTATTTTAATGAAAAATAGGGATTTTCAATGGAAATCAACAACATGACCAAGATAAGGTTTCTATCCTTAAGAAAATTACGAGATATTTCTAATGACTAGAAGACCACTTGGACCAATTTTGGTGATTTTTTGAATTATATTTTATTTATTATAATTATTTTAAGTTTTGGAGTATTAATTAATTATAAAATAAAGTTAAAGTTGAAAAATGGATTTTATATTTTTCTTAAATCTCTGTAACCTCAAGGAGTTCAGAGAAACAAATTTTATATTTTTATGATTTTTCTTTGATTTATTAGAATTAATTTAGTGAAAATGTTGGAAAAACCATTTTTTAATATTAAAAATTGTCTTAAGCATTTAAAATTCAATATCATAACCAAAAGACTTGGGGAAAATATTTAGTTTATTCCTAAGTGATTAAGGGTCAAAATATGACATTTTTGTGATTTTTATTATTTTTATGATTTTTATTATTTTTTAATTATTTAAAATATTAAAATAATGTAGAAAATGAAGATTTTTGAAAAATTCCAAATTTAATTTTCTTAGACTCCTCTGATATCAGAGAGCCCATAAAACCAATTTGGTGAATTTTTAAAATGTATTTTTAGATTTATGAATTTTTTAAAGTTTAATTTTGGTCATGTAACTTAATTAATCCATTTAGTGGGGTTAAACATTTCCAATTGATTCCAAATTTTTATGTGAGGTCCCTCTGATCCTAAAAATCAGTGGAGAATTGTTTTCAAGTTCTTTTGATGTGTGGTTAACCCTAATTAGTTAAAGTTTAGTTTTGATTAATTAGGCCAATTAGGATTACTCTTAATGAATTAATTCAAAACATAATTATCCTGGGGTCCTCTGGTCCTAAGAAACTTCCCCAAATTTTTCTAGAATTTTCTAAGCAATATGCTAATTAATGGAATTAAAATATCAAAAATAGTGACATAAACTTGAAAAATACATAACTTACCATAGAGATAGCTTCTAACCTTGAAAAATTCAAGGAATGTTCCTAAGATCAGAGGCTTCAAATGCCCTATGGTCTCATGCCATGGTGAATTGTCTATGCAAATGGAGAATTAAAATATTGAAATGAGAAAATAATTAATTAAAAATAAAATACTCATCAAATTAACTCATATCTTTTTTCACATTATTCTCCTCTGTTCACTGAGCAAGAGGGTATTTTTAGTTTATTTTAATGATTTTTCTACTCAAAGATATGGATAAATCAGAAAAAGGGTTTTGGCATTTTTGATGAATTTAGGGGAAATTGGCATGTGTCTTAGTTTATAAAAGTTTAATGATGAATTTGAAACTTAGGGAGTGATTTAAATCAAAGGGATGAAATGGTGAAAGTGTCATGTAGGCTTGGGAATGGATTTTTGGGCTTTTGGATTTGGTGAAAATAGGCTTTTAGAATGGTTTTAAAAAGTGGGCCTTTAGGTTTGAAAACAAATTAGTGGATGGATATTTTGTGAAGGATTGGGCCAAAAAAATGTTGGGTTTAGTTTAGGGATGTGTCATGAGTGATTTGAAACAAAATTGAGGTGATTTGGAGTTGAATTGGGTTTGATTTAGGACTTTTTGGTAAATGGGGCAAAGTGGGTCAAATTGGGCTAACATGGGCTAAGGTTGGGCTAATGTTAGATTTGATGTAAAATTAATGTTGAGAAATGTTTATGGGAGTGTTACAAAGAGTTTTCAACTTTGGTTGGGCTTTGATTTTGGGATTTGGGCCCATTTGGGTTCATGGTGGGTTTAGGCCAAAATTGGGGATTTTTGGTTTGGGTTAGGTATGGGTGGAGTTTAGGTTCAAATTTGGGGTAAATCAAGTTAATTTTTTGTTTATGGGGATGTTAGGAAGGTTTAGGAAAAGATTTGGGGTTAATTGGAGTTGAGTTGGGTTAGTTTGGGCTAAGTTTAGGTTATGGGCCAAAATTGGGCTTTAAGCTTCAAATTGGAATTAGATCCAAATGTTAATCAAATTGGGCTTATATTTGGTCTAAATTGGTATTAGGGATATGGAATTGAAGTTTAGAATTGAATTAGATCAAAATTGAGGTCACTTGGGTTGGTTTGGTTTGACATTGGGTTCACTTTGGGTTAAAAATGGGTTAAATTGGGGGTTTTGGCAAAAGTGGGCTAAATTGGAAAAATTAGCTTATGGTGTTGTTGAACAAAATGAAATTGGGAATATTTGAGATTTTCTGGAATGTTTTGGAAATTTTTGGAATTTATGGATTTTTTGGTTAAAAAGGACATTTTGGGTATTTGGAGGGTATTGGGGGGTATTTTTGGAAATTTTGGTATATTTGGCTAAGGATGATCAATTTGAATGGTGGGAATTGTTTAGGATTTGTTTTGAGGAATTTTGGGTAATTTAGGTGATTTTGCAAATTTTGAGCAATTTCAAGGGCATTTGGTAGGTTTGGCAGGTGTAGGGTCCCCGGGGTCAAAAATTAAAATTTTGAAAAAATGAAGATTGATCAAGTTTGAGTAGAATGGAATCACTTTGGTTGAGCCATGAAGCTATATTAAGCCCATAAGAGCCATGAGAGGACTCATTTGAGGCATTCATTATGTTGTTCCTAACCCTCTTAGCCAAGGGCTTAGGGGTTGAGGACCATCCATATAAATTACCTACATGAGTCAGGAAGTCAAGCTAGGTATGAATGGTTTTAGGATTTGGAATGTGTGTGAAAGTGTAATGTGTGCAGGTCAACCCTCACCAGATCAGGCCACCCAAGGTATTCCTAAGGCCAAAGAGTCCTATAAGGAACCCATCCTTTAAACCTCCACATTTAATCTTAACCCTCCAAGTGAATTAGGGGTTTACAATCAAACTTGTGGGGTAATTTCTAAGTGGTGGGTGCCATCTCTAATCCTCTAAGATAGTCAAAGGGAAAGCCTAAGGCTAGATCCTAAGTACTAAGGAGAGAGAAAGGAAAAGACCTCATAAAAAATGAGGTCAACAGAGCTGTGGATATTAAAGACCCCAAAACGGGAAAATTTTTTAAAGTTAATGGATTAAGATTAAAGCCTTATTTGGGAGATATTAAAATGATTTATAAAGAGGCTTATGAATTAAGTCAACCTGATTAAAGAATTACTTAGGTCGACCTAACGACAGTAAACCAAGCGCTTTATGGGAGGCAACCCATAGATTTTTATTTTTAGTATGTTTTTACATTTTTGATGTATGGTTATGCCTCGGTCTTGATAAATTTTATATAACTTCAGAAAATTAAAAATTATCTTGAAGTATATAAAGTTTTGACTTTGGATCACTCCATTTCATATGTGAGTAAAAAGGAGATCAAGTTAACCTTCATTGAAATTATGTATAATTGTGTTATTGAGATTTTTCTGATCTTACCATTATAATTTACCTATTTTTGGAGAATGAAACCTTGAAATTTGACGTTAGGAAAAATAGATTCGAACATGGTTCCGGCGCCTAGGCGCCAGAATTCAGTGTCTAAGCGCCAGAATAAGCTGTGTATCTATGGGTCCGGCGCCTAGGCGCCAGATTTGGCGCCTAAGCGCCACGGTTACTGGGTCGTGTAAAAATCGAAAAATTTCAGTTTTTCACACGATTTTCACCTTTAAATTAACACATCATCGTCCCCAATCCATAAGCAATAATAATTTCGACCCATACACTCCATTTTTGAGAGATTAGAGAGGATTTTTAAAGAAATGGAGAGGAGAAATCTTGGAGAAGAGACTAGAGACAAAGGTCCAAAAGATCCTTAACCCTACTTCAATGGTTTCATCGCTGTAAGTTTGGAGAAAATTTCTAGTCGTCTTGATAAATTTGAAGCGGATTTCAAAAGCATTGGAGATCGCCTTCATGAGATGTATCATCGGATTGAACATCTGGAATGGCAAGCGAAACTCCAATTTGATCATCTAGCGGCTTATCAAGATGCTCAAGTGGAGATGTATGCGAAGAACAAGTGGATCGACAAGAAAATGGCTACGGATTTTCCGAGAGCGTTAGTATTCTTCCTTAGTAGCCAAGCAATCTTCATTGTGAAGATAATGGAAATTAGATAGTGATTGGTGAGATCGTGATTTATCTAGTGAGTCGTTGTATCGATTTAGTGAATCGATTGTTTTTGTTTGTGTATTTGCTTTCATGTTCAATGTGTGTTGTATTTGTTTTCAAATTGTGTTGTTTGATTGTGTGTTAGGACTTGAATCATTATATTATACTTATCTGAAGTGTATTGAGCCAATATTGAAGATTATAAATGTAAATTAGAGAAGTTTGATTTAAACCTTGTGTTTGATTGGTGGATTTAATATTTAATCTTTAAAATTTTTGGAAAATATTTTGGAAGTTAGAAGCTGAAGCCCTATTCAAATATGAGTCATTGGAAGTTGAATTTATGAATTTTGGTGGAAAATAAAATTTTTAGAGTGATTTTTGTGAAAGGTGAGTCTGGCGCCTAGGCGCCAGAATTCGGCGTCTAAGCACCAGTTCGGCCCTTACCCGAAAAACACCATAGAAACCCCATTAGCCATGGATGAAGCCTAAGCTTCATCTTCTTCCCCATTTTCATGAAAATACACCTCTTAGATCCATTTTGAGGTCAAAACATCAAGTATTTGGGCGCGAAATAACTTGATTTCTTCGTCTCGAGGTCAGATCTACACTTTAATCTATTTATTTTCGATTTTCACCATCGTTTTTCCTATGTTTTACTAAAAACAGAAAATTTGAGACAAATTTTGATTTTTAGATATTCTATTTTTTAAAACTTATTTTAAGTTTCTTAAACTTAAAAAGAATTTAAATATTTGATTTCTAAATTTTTTCTTGTTTTCTTTCACGTTTAGATGGCACCGAAATCTAAGAGAGGGAAGGGACGAGAAAATTTTGACAATAGCAAGTTCGCGACTGCGGCAACGCATTTTCGATATCACGAATTTGCGAGGTTGAGAAAGTTTATCTCGGAGCGAAGCTTTTACAATATGGGTGAAATGATCGAAAGCACAATCGTTGCGCACAACTGGCAACGATTCTGTTATTTCACTGCTGTTGCTGTTATTCCAGTCGTTCGCGAATTTTATGCTAACTTTTTAGATGCGGAAGACTACGAAGTCTTCGTCAGAGGTATTGGAATAGGATTTTCTCCAGAGAGGATCAATGTGTTTTATGGACTGCCACCTACCATCGAGTGCCACTATTCTATATTATCTCCATCTGAGGGAGATCTTGAGATGATTATTGCTATTTGACTGACGGCACTGGAGCCTGGAAGATCCGAAATGAAAAACGGGTAAATTTCAAATCCTCTAAATTAAATGGTGTTTCAAAGGCTTGGCATTATTTTATTTACGCTAGAATTCTACCTTCCAACCACCAGTGAAGTCACCAGAGATCAAGCTATCTTAAACTATTGCATTCAGGAGAGGAAGCCGATAGATGTCGGCAGTATTATTTAGGATTCTGTGGAGTCTACTGCTATATCTAGCACTTGTGTGGGACTGGGATTCCCATCTTCGATCTATTCTTTATGTTTTGGTAATGGAGTCACTGCTGATGTTTCTGAGGAGAAGCTGAAGTCTACTAAGCCAATTGGGCAGGAGAGTGTTAGTATCTATGATCGTCTTCGAGGGAAGAGATTGACCGCTCCTTCTACTTCTACACACACTTCAGGTAGACCTTCTACTTCTACTGCTGAGCCACCATCTAGTTTTTGGGAATCGATGCATGATCAGTTTTTAGAGCAGCAGCATGAGTTATTTCAAACTCACTGTAGAGTTGATTCTATTGATAAGAAAATTGATCATTTATCTGAGTATACCTAGAGGATGAGTTGTTACGATGCTGAGTATGATGAAGCTCTCGTTAGATTCATGAAAAGAGAGCATGATGTTCAGTTTCCTACCTTTCCTAGTTTCTCACCATATGTTGATCCTAAGGATGTTGAGTTTTCTTTTGGTGATGATGACGATGCTGAGGCTACAGATAGTGATTAGTGGCCTGATTTACCTTTGAATTGTGCTAAGTCTGTTGTTAGTTTAGTTTGTTTGCTAGTATTGATTGTTGTTTGTTTTTTGCTAGTTTAGATTTGTTTATTTATTTTGTGTGGATTGTTGGATGTTAAGACTGTTGTTAGAGTATTTTTAATGTATTGTATTTAAGATTGAAATTTGGATAAATTTATGTTTATTCCTGTTTCAGCTTACTGTTTAGTAGTTAGTAATGTTGTTCTTTTTTTTTAAGTAGTATATTCATTTAATTTAATTATTAATGAGCCTATTTACTTTTATACCTGCTTCATTATTTCAGTATTATTCATAAAAGCATGTGTAGAAGTAAATTTTTCTTTTCAGAATGTTTTTTTACATACTTATAAAAATTCCTTTTTAAAATTATGTTTTTCTTTCTTTCATACTTAAAATTTTTTTTTTTTTATGATAGACGAAAACTTAAGTTTGGGGGAAAGGGAAAATACATTCAAATTTAAATTTTATTTGTCCTTAAAGAACTAATATTTTCTTAAAATAAAAATTTTTAACATAACATGAGGAATAAAGAATCTATTTAAGATCACTTAAATTTTTGAAATTATAAATAATTTAGTAGACATAACCAAAAATTTTAATAACTTTAATTGATTTTAAGAATAGAATTATTCAACTTAAAGAAGAATAAGATTAAGAAAATTTTCAATTCATAGTAGAGATAATTGAATTTTAGAAGTATTAAGAAATAAAAAATTATAACTCGAAAAAGAATAGATTGAAATTCTTTTTGAAATCTATTTATGTTATAATAATTAAGTGAAAATGTATAAGTTTGAAAATATAAGCTAAGGATAGTGAATTTCAAAACCATTAACAGGCTATCCAGAAATAGTAATCCTCTCTTAAAAAAAAAAAGAAGAGAAGCTTGAGGAAATGCCTAATAAAAAATTGGCTTCACTTGAATTAACTTATAAAAAGAAAACTAATTACATTTATTACTTAATTGTTATGCATGTATTTTTATTAGAAAAGAATTTCATGATGATCTTTTTCTTGTGAATAATTTATGTGATCTTAATATAATAAACTACAATTATTTTCGAAGTGAATGAAAAATTTTTGAAGTCTTATGATTTGGTAGTTAAAATATTCTTTAAATTCTTAAAATTAAACTTAGTTAGTGAAATTTGGTTAATGATTTACTAAAGCCTTTATAAAATCAAAAATCATAAGGAGTCTTAAATATTTACCTTTTATTCTAAATGTTATACATTTTATATAGTAAAGGGTTACTTGAGGACAAGTAACGTTTAAGTTTGGGGGATCTTGATCCAAGAAAAAAATACCTATTTTTATGCTTTGATTTTTATTAAATTTTAAGGATATTATGCTTTAATGAAAGGTATTTTTGTGTTTTTGGATGTAGGTGATACAAAAATGTTCAAGAAGGAGAAAAATATGGAAAAGGAGCAAAAAGGAGCAAAAATAGAGCCAAAATGCAAAATTTTTGAAATTATTGGCCTAACGCCTAGGCACCAGACTTCGGCGCCTAAGCGACAGATCGATACAGAAAACTGTTAAGTTTTTGATAACTTTTGGGCAGTTATTTTGACGTTGTGAGCGGTTATTGGACCTTCTGGAAGACTGGCAGTTGTTCCTGGTTTATAAGACACGTGATACAATGTATTTGGACGCTTCAAAATGGTTTTAATCGCGAAGAGGTGCAATCCAAAGTGAAGAGGTGCGAAGAACTGGGCGCGGTGTCCGGCGCCTAGGCGCCAGATTCCACCGCCTAGGTTCCAGATTCCGGCGCCTATGCGCCAGACACACCTTCTAGAAAATTCATGAATGTGGACACATTTTGAAGAGGTGCCTTGAGGCAACCCTTGAAGCCTATAAATAGGAGGATTTTCCTTCAGAGAAAAACGCCCCATCTACCACAACCTATCTAAAGTCCTATCTAGAGAGAGAATTAGAGAAATCATATTAGGGCCACCTTTTTACTTTCCTTCATAAATTAGTGAGTTTATTTTAGAGTTTGTATTGAGAGTTTGAAAGAGTTGGTGCGTTTATAGTTCATTACGCTATGGAGTCAGTAGGAATCAGAAGTTCAGTTGGAGAAACATCTAAGATAAGTATTTTTATTTTGATTCAAAGTTTATTTATTATGTTTTGTTATTTAATTTCAATGTGTTACGAGTAGTTACTTTACTTTCTCCTTTCGATTATGAAAAGATAAATAAGATAATACAAAATTCGTCGGAGAATTAAAAATCATATATTTTCAAAACATTGTGATGATATTAATACGGGTTCTTAATTTACTATTTAAATTGGCCATTTAAATTGTTAAAACCTGTTGAAGAGTTTTGAGACATAGAAGGAGATGAATTCTTAACTTGTAGATATCACATGAATCCTTAGGTAGTCGAAGGCCTTGTGAGGGTTATTCAAGGAGAAATGGAAATAAATAGGAAGATATTATATAATGGGCGTATAATTGATAAGTTTTTAGAGTGACAGACTAAATTCTTATGATTTGGTTTGTAGAAAAGGAAAGGGTCACTAGTAGGGCGGACCATAGCCACCCTTGGCCATCTAGTAGTGTGAGCCTAGATTAACACATTCTACTAACAATATATCCGGACCTGATCTATAGGCTAGCCAATGTTCTTTGCACCTGATCAAAGGGTAAAGAATATGAATGCTTCTATTTGGCACAATATCATAAATTTATGTTCTCCACGAATATTATCATTATCTTAGAAAATCTTGGATTAATTGAAAGGGAGAAAGTTGCTTTCTTATTGCTATTTACATCAATTATTTTATTCCTGTTTATTATTGCATCTAGTAAATTTAAAACTATAAAAGAAATACTTTAAAATAAAAATATTTAAAGATCTATAACTCTCTCCTCGTGGGATCGATACTGGGGTCTTTGTTTCAAAGCCCTAATTTACTTGAAACGATACGTAGACTTGCGTAGAATCCCTAGTGTGTAAAATATTTTTCATAAAATTATATTTATATACACTAGTCGCTATTATTATTTATAACATATATTTTTGAAAGCATTAATTAGTGCGTTGATCTTCAGAGGACTTCGGGTCAATTTTTTGGCGCCGTTGCCAGGGAAGAAGATTTTAGTACGCATATATTTATATCATGTCAATTAGTAAAGTGACAAAGGAGAGTGAGATATTAAATTATTGCATTCAGACTGATAGACCTATTGATATTGGCACTATAATTGTGAAATCTATTTTGGGATTGATTGTGCATAGATCAAAATACAACTTGGGACATGCTTCTACAATATTTCTACTCTGCAGTCAGTCACAAGTACCATATGAGAATTGGGAAAAAGTGCTTCTTCCCTGGAAGACCATGGACCTAATGAATGTTTATGACTGTCCAATACCTGAAAATGGAACTGATCTGAGTACAACTGTAGACCAACCATCTTAGAGTTTATTACCAGTTTAACCTGTTTTTCCTAAAAATACGTTGTTGATTCGAAGGAAGATCAAGAAACTAGGGATAGAGGTACGAAATCTTATGAATTCTATTACTAATAAAATTGAATTATTTGATCATCTATATTGGAGGATGAAGGAACAACTTGAACATACTAGGCGTATGTGATAGATGAAGAAGAAAGCTTGGATTGAAGAGGATTCAATTGATGAATTCCCATATAGACCCTTCTACAATTTGTTTGTTCACAACCAATACATGGGAGATACTAGAAATGATAGCACTGATGTTGATGAAGAGTAGTGATTCTCTATTTTATCTATTTTATTAAGTATTTGGACTTTATTTGTTTGAGTTTGATTTGTATTTGGTATGCTTTTGGTTTGATTTGAGATATATTATGCTTGAGATTTGAATCTTTGTTATGTTTTCAACATTATAGTATTGTAGTTTGATTGCGACGCAAAATTATGTATGTAATAAAATGATGAATGTGTGTAAGTTTGTAACTTTGGATTTTATTTATAAAAGTGTTGTATTGTTTGTGTAATATTGGTGTTAGTTCATCTCTTCTTAGTGCATTTGGATGCTTAAAACGACTATTAGAAGCTGTCGTAACTTGAAAATGATCAAAATTGTGAAATTTTTGTAACTCAAAATTTGGGCGGCACTAGAATGGGCGCCGACGGTGAGATTTTCCTAAGAGTTCCTTTATTTAGTTCGATCTGGTGTCGACAGTGCCAAAATGGGCGCCGACGGCGCCCAATACTCGAAATTGCCCAGAGCCTCTTAAAATCATGATTTTTGACTCTTTGACTCCATTTGACTGTTGTCTACCTCCAGCTAAAGCCGAAACACTCCCTTAGAGCATGGTTAAACTTGGATTTGAGGTGATTTCGAAGCTTTTTGAGGTTGGATCTTATCTTCTCTTGGTACGAGCTCTACTTTAAGCTATAGATTTTTTATTTTCACCATGGAAATCTCCCACACAGTAGAGATCCAAAAATTTGGGGATTTTAAAGAAATTGTTTTTTTGAAAATCCATGGTGAAATGCGCTTACTTCCTAGATTTAACTTTGGAGCTTATTCCATTGTGATTTTGGAATTTATTGGGATTTATTTACAAATTTTATAGAAATTTGAAATGGCTCTAAAGATATTTAAGGGGAAGAGAAAGGTTGATTTTGATGACAAACTATTTATAAATGTGAAAGCATGATATCACTTCAAATCTGTACTCCAAAGTAAAAATTGTATTCAAGATTGAGGATTTGAAAATCTGGTGGAGTTGTTAAACAGGAGATTGCTAATCAAAATTGAGAAAATTTTTGTTATTTTTCTGCCGATGCAGTTGCTGATGTTGTCTGTGAGTTTTATACCAACTTGTGGTATACTGAAGAGGAATATGTGCTAGTTCGAAGGAAATGGTAGAATTTACTCCTGAGTGGATCAATGCTTTCTACCAGTTATGAGATAATCCTTTATGTGAGTACAAAACTTTTTGTACTGTGGATACTTCCATGAACGAAGTAATTACTTTTCTTACAAATGGAAAGGGAGAGTAGAAAACTAAGCAAAGACAAAAGATAAATTTTCCTGCTTCCACTCTATATGATGCATCTAAAACCCGACGTTACTTTATTTCTGCAAGATGATGCACTGAAAATAGATACAATTTTTGATATCTAATTTTACCCATTTTTGGTTATATTGAACTTTAAAGAAAAGTATTTTTCATGATTTGCTGCAGGTATGATAATTTTAGATGATTGGAGTGAAAAGAAGCAAAAATGAACAAATCCGAAGTAAAAAGGAGAAAAAAGGAGCTAAATAGTGAAAAAGTGTTCTGGCACCGTCGGGGCCAGAATGGGCGCTGTCGGTGCCCAAATACACAGAGCACAGTAATTAAATGGCACGATAGAGCACCAACGGCACCCTATCGGGGGCCGCCGACGCCCGTAGTCGATGGAGTTCAAATTTGAAGAGTTTTGGCTACTTTTTGAAGGGATGCCTTTGGAAACTTTTGGGATTTCATCTCTTTCTTATAAGTAACAACTTTGGGATTAAAAGTGGTGTGTCTAGAGTGTGTCTTTTGTCTTCTAGAGTAGTTTTTGTGAGTGTTTAGTGTTAGGGTTTAGGAGTAGAGAGTGTAGAGTGAAGATTTGAGAAGAATTCTTCTCTAAGGAGGGGAGGAAAAGAGGTAAAGTGAGAGATTGCTTCTTCCTTTCCATTCTAAAGAGATAATCAAGTGTCGTAAAGAAGAAAAAAGAGGATTCAAAAGAACATCAAGGGAATTGCATTGGGGAAGAGAAAGAGATAAGTTGTATTTTCTTTTGTGGTTTGTATGACTTTTCTTTTTTATATAAAATCCATGTTTTATTGTATCTTCTCCATGAATTCTGAGTAGTCTCCCTTGTTATTCTTCTTGCATAGAGATGTGATGATGGATTGATGTGGATTTGATGTGCTTTTAATATAATGAAGAAATTGTGATCATGTTTCATTTAGAACTTAATTTACTTTCGATTTAGTGAATTGAAATGTTAAAATATGTTGTTGAACATTAAGTTTAAAAGGATTTAATGTCCTACAACAATAATGAAAGATCCATTCAATTTCTATGGATGAATTGCGTAGTTCATGGGAATTGAGTGCAAATAAATAGGGAAATATGTTTTGATGGACTTCAATGTGGAGATTTCAGAGTGACAGGATGAAATCCTCAAATTGGTTCTAAGATTAGTAACTAATATCAAAGGTTAGCCTTCGGGTGAAGGGTGAGTGGGAGCTCCGAAGTGAGAGCCAGTATCCTCCCAGCCTAGCCTTAGAGTTAGTGACTAATATGTCAATGTTATTTTCTTACTTAGAAGATGGGGTACTCTTTTAAGGGTAAAGAATCATCTATGCTCCTATTTGGCACAATAATATAGTTAATTATTCTATATCAATCCACACATCATATTTTCATTGCAAGAGGAATGATACTTTTCTCATATATCAAAAACCTTTTAAATACTTAGTTTAGTGTGTCTGTTAGTTAATCTTGTTCTTAAAGTCATTAGAAGTAATTGTAGTTAGTTAATTGTTACTGTTTCATTGTTCTTATTGTTTCCTTCATAGTAGTAGTAAGTAGTAAACCTTAACTTCAGTGCTTATTACACATTGTGTAACGTTTTCTTAAAACTTCAATATTTCCTTGTGGGATCGATATCCAGGACTCCATTAGAGCCCTGTATTACTTGATACGATACGTATACTTGCGTTGAATGCTTGGACTTAACAAAATTATTATAAATCTATAAATCTGAGTTCATAAATTCTTGCAAAATATAAAGTCGAGCATCAAGTTTTTGGCACCGTCTTCGGAGGCGGTAACGAAGTTAGGAAAGTAACAAGGCTAGGAAAGTAACGGAGTTAAGAAAGCAAAAGTTATGTAACGAAGTAAGTTTATTTTGTAGTGTGTAATTGTGTTTGTTTACCTTTATAAAAGAATTTGTGTTTGTATATGTGTAGTAGCAGATCTATAGGTTTAGTGCCTTATGATTTGGAGTTAGAGCGTATTGTCAGAAAAAATAGAAAACAACAAAAACAAATTGAAAATCCTTACAAAATGGCGAATATTCAAGATAATCAAAGAAATGAGATTGGAAATTTGCCCAGACCTTTAAGAGATTATGTAACCCAACAGCAGATGAAATTCATATAACTATTTAAAATCCTCATGTTGCTGCTAATTCATTTGAACTTAAACCTGCTATTATCCAAATGGTACAAAACAATCAATTTCCTGGAACACCTAATGAGGATCCAAATTTACATCTCGCTAGTTTTTTAGAACTGTGTGCTACTTTTAAATATGATGGAGTGTCTAGTGACGCCGTCAGACTTAGATTTTTTCCTTTTTCATTAAGGGATAAGGCTAAGGCGTGGTTAAATTCATTAGCACCTGGATCTATTAGAACTTGGGGAAAATTATCTCAAAAGTTTCTATCAAAATATTTCCCTCCATCAAAGGCTGCTAAACTAAGAAATGATATTACATCTTTTTGCCAGTTTGAAGGAGAGTCAATATATGAAGCTTGGGAGAGATTTGAAGATCTTCTTAGGAAGTTCCCACATCATGCTTTACCAGATTGGTTAATAATTCAAACATTTATAATGGATTAGTGGGATCATTGAGATCTATTATAGATGCTGCTGTTGGTGGATCATTAATGTCAAAAATCTTTGATAAAGCATACACATTAATTGAAGAAATGGCTACTAATAATTTTTAATGACCCTCTGAACGGGTAAATCTTAAGAGAGTAGCTAGTGTTCATGATTCCTATATGATGACTATGGTAGTTTCTCAAATTGTAGCCCTTTCAAAGAAAATCGATCAATATGGAATGAATTATTCTCAACCACCTCCAGTGTTAAAGGAAAATTCATTTTGACAAATAACAGAATCTCAAACACCTTACGAGACCTTAAATGCTATTAATAGACCTAACAATCCTTATTCGAATTATTATAATCCTGGTTAGAAGAATCACCCAAACTTCAATTGGAATAATAATAATGCTAATGTTAACCCGCATTGGGCTAACAATTCTATGAATACAATTGGAAATTCAAACAATCAAGGAAATTCTAATTTTAGACCATCTTATCCCCTAGATTTAATAGTAACCCACAATTTAAAGATAAGAAGTTGTCTACTAAAGAAATGATTCTGAATATGGGAAATCAATTAGAAACTCAAGGTGTTGTTATGAAGAATATTGAAAATCAATTAGGACATATTTTCATTGCACTTAATAATAGACCTTTGGGAACACTTCCAAGTAATGTGGAGATCAATCCAAAAGATCAAAATAAGGAACAACTTAAGGCTATTCAATTAAGAAGTGGAAAAGAATTGAAAATTAGAGTGCAAAAAGATGTTGAAATAGAAAATGAGAAGGTGGAAATTGAAAAAGGTTCAAACAAAGAATTATCCAGACCTGGATTATCCTCTTGAACCAATGAAGATATCTGTTAAAAAGCCACCACCTCCATTTCCTCAAAGATTAAAGAAACAATACAGGGATAATAGATTTGGAAAATTTTTGGAGATCCTTAAGAAATTAACGATTAACATTCCTTTTGTTGAAGCATTAGAACAGATGCCTGACTATGTGATGCGATGCGACTTTAAATAAGCTTTAAAATACAAGAATTTGATACCATTGTTTAGAATGTTTAATTTCCAGCAAATGGCTTCAAAAACTTGATGTGTGAGGTTTACTTTTATAATTTTATATTTAGTTTGTATTATTGTAAAAGTCACAATTTTAAACGCAAGTATACGTATCGTTCAAGTAATACAGGGCTCTAGTGGAGTCCTAGTTTTCGATCCCACAGGGATAGTGAAATAAAAAGTAAGAGATATTTTGAAATTTTTTAAAGCAATATATACTCTCTTTTATATATATATATATATTCAAATTTAATTAACTAATAATTTTTACTAAAAGAAAGCAAGCAATAAGCAAGAAAGTAAAGTAAGCAGTAATTAAAATTCAATGCAATTATAAAAAAAACTTTTCCTTTTTCAACTAATCCAAGAATTATAGATTAATTATCTTTTGTAGAGAATTAAGATTATGGTATTGTGCCAAATAGAAGCATTCCTATTCTTTACCCTTTGGTAAAGGTGCAAAAAACATTGACTAATCTATAGTTAGGCTTAGGATGTTTTATTAGTAGAATGGGTTAATCTAGGCTCACACTACTAGATGTCCAAGGGTGGCTATGGTCGGCCCTACTAGTGACCCGTTACCTTTCTATGAACCAAATTATCAGAATTTAGTCTGTCACTCTAAAAAATAATTAATTTTACGCCCAATAAATAATATTTTCCTATTTATTTGCACTTCACCTTAAACAATCTGCGTATAGCCTGCGATTACCTAAGGATTCATGTGATATCTACTAGTTAAGAATTTATCTCCGGATATGTCTCAAAATTCTTCAACAGGTTTTAACAAATTAAATGACCAATTTAAAAAGTAAACTAAGATCAGGTATTAATATCATCACAATATTTAAAAATATTTTATATTTAATTCTCCTACAAAATTTATTTAATCTATAATCTTTTCATAGTTGAAAGGACAAAGATAACTAACTACTCAGAAATCATTGAAATAACACAACAAAACATATTTATAAAACTTTTAACCAAAGTACAAATACTTATATGAAGTGTTCTTTCAAGAGATCCGCTGACTTCTGCTGACTCCAAAGCAATGATAAAAGACTCCAACAGCAATAACACACAATAAACACTCAAAATAAACTTGCTAGATACAAAATAAAGTGGCACCCTAAGTATGGAAGAGACTAAATAAAACTAGAGATGAGAGAGAGAATGCTAAAATGGGTATGTGTATTAAGGGGGGGGGTATGGTGCAATTTTCTCTGTAGAATGGGCTCCTATTTATAGAGCTATGAATTTGACCAGGGGTTGCTTAAGGCACCTCTTCAAAATTCATCCAAATTCAATGTATCTTCTAGAAGGTAACTGTCGCGCTTAAGCACCGGGATCTGGCACCTAGGCACCGGACTCCGTGACCAGGTCTTTCGCACCCCTTCACTTTGGGTCGCACCTCTTCGCGATCCAGACCATTTCCTTGTGTCCAAATACATTGTATCACATGTCCCATATATTAGGAGTAACTTCCAGTCTTTTAGAAGCTCCAATAATCGCTTAACACCGTCAAAATGACTGCCCAAAGTCATCAAAAAAACTTAACATCGTCTGTATCGAACTAACGCTTAGGCGCCGGACTCTGGCGCCTAGGCGCCAGGCCAATAATTCCAAAATTTTGCTCCATAAGCTCCATTTTTGCTCCTTTTTCCTTCTTTTTCTTTCTTGGACTCTTTTTTAATCATCTACATCCAAAAACATGAAAATACCTTTCATTAAAGAATAATATCCTTAAGAATTGAATCATAAACAAGGCATAAAAATGGGTATTTTTTGGTAGATCAAATTCCCCTAAACATAAATGTTACTTGTCCTCAAGTAACCCTTTTAATTACATAAAATAGATAACATTTGGAATGAAGTTAAAATATTTATGATTCCTTACAATTTTTGGTTTTATAAATTCTTTAGAAAAACATTAACCAAATTTCACTAATTAAGTTTAATTTTAAGAATTTAGTAACATTTAATTACCAAATCATAAGATTTCCAATTTTTCATTTATTTCAAGAATAACTGTAGTTTATCATATCAAGGTCACATAGATTATTTACAAGAAGAAGATTTTCATGAAATATTTTTCTTATAAAAATATATGTACATAGACATTAAGTTAAAAATGTAATCAGTTTTTTTATTATAAGATAATTCAAGTGAAGCCAATTTTTTATTAGGCATTTCCTCAAGCTTCTCCTCACTTCCTTTTTTTCTTTCTTTTTTTTTTCTTTTTTTTTGGATTGTTTTTCAATCCTTTTTTTAGGTGAGGATTACTATTTTTGGATAGCCTGTTAATGATTTTGAACTTCACTATCCTTAACTTATTTTCAAAAACTTATTCATTCTTGCTTAATAAATATGACATTAATAATTTATTATTTTTTAAAACTTATTTCAATCTTTTCTTTTTCAAGCAATAATCTTGATTCCTTATTATTTCAAAAATACAATTCTCTTTACTATAAATAGAAAAAATTTCATCTTATTATTCTTTAAGTTAAACAATTATATTCTTAAAATCAACTAAATTTTTTTGAAATTTTTGTTAAGTTTACTAAATTGTTTATAAATTCAAAAATTTAGGTAATCTTAAATAGATTTTTCATTCCTTATGTTATGTTAATATAATTTTTTTATAAAACATATTAGTTCTTTAAGGACAAATAATATTTAAATTTGATAGATATTTTTCCTTCCCCCAAACTTCAGCTTTAGTATAAATATGAATTATGAAATTTTTTAAAGCATGAGAGAAAGAATAAACAGGAATCAATCTAAGTACAATAATGATGTAGTAAGGGAAAACTAACTTCTACTTCTACACATGCTTCAATATGAATATAACAGAAATGATTAAGCATATAGAGAAACGTTTTGCAGAGCAAGACTTAATTTCTAAAAATTAATTTTTTTTTTGTTTTATTTTATTTTAGAAGATGCAAATTTACTAGCTATTCATGAACACTAAATAGTAGGCTGAATCAGAAATAAACTTTTATAGAAATCATTCACATTTCAGTCTTAAACACACATTAGATAATAAAAAAGTTCACAACAAAAATCACAATAAATAGCCCTAAAAATAAGAAAATACTCTAAAAACAGAATTAACAATCTCTAGAGATAAGTCAAGCTACTAATAACTATCTATAGCTTCATCATCATCATCACCAAAAGAGAACTCCATATCCTTAGGAACAGCATAGGGTGAAAATCTAGGACAAGTAGGGAACTGAACATCATGCTCACCCTTCAGAAATCTCACTAAAGATTCTGAATACTCAGCATCGAAATCACTCTTTCTTTGTGTATACTCAGAAAGATGATCAATCTTCTTGTCAATAATATATACTCTGCAGTGAGTTAAGAATAACTCATGCTGCTACTCTATGAACTGATCATGCATGGTTTCTTAAAAAGTAGATGATGGCTCAACAGAAGTAGATTCTTCTAGAAGTAGAAGCTCTACCTGAAGTAGGTAATGAAACAAGAGGTGCAGTAGAACTCTTACCTCGCAGTCGATCATAAATGCTGACGCTTTCTCTTCCTATAGGCTTCGTCGACTCGAGCTTTTCCTTAGAAAGCTCAGCAACTACTCCAGCACTTTGACATAGAGAATAGATCAGAGATAGAAAACTAAGTCCAATAGATGTGCTAGAACGAGCAGTAGCCTCTACAAAATCATAAATAATGCTCCCTACATCAATAGACTTCCTCTCTTGAATGCAGTAGTTTAGAATAGCTCTATCTCTGGTAACTTCACTTAGATGATTGGATGGAAGGAGACGAGCAGAAATAAAGTAGTGCCATGCCTTGGAAACACCATTAAGCTTAGAAGATGAAAAATTTACCCTTTTTCCGTTCCGAATCTTCCAGGCTCCAGTACTATCAGTCAGGCAGGCAATGATCATGTCCAAATCTCCATAGATGGAGATAAACCTGAGTAATAACACTCTATGTTTGGCGGCAGGCCATAGAAAATGTTGATGCGTTCAGGAGTGAATCCTACTCCAACACTTAGGACAAAAATCTCGTTTTCTTCTGCATCCACGAAATTATCATAAAATTCTCTAACCACCGGGATAACGACAACAACAGTGAAATAACAAAATCGTTTCCAGTTGAGTGCAACGATTGTTTCCTCAATTCTTCCTCTAGGATTATAAAAACTTCGCTCCGAGATAAACTTCCGAGTCGTAGCAAAATCATTATATCGAAAGTGTGCAGCAACAGTGACGAACTTTCTACGATCAAAATTTTCTCGTTCCTTTCCTCACTTAAATTTGGGTGCCATCTAAATGTGAAAGAAAAACATGAAATGAATTCAACAGATCTAGGAAAATAAACTAATTTAAGCTTTTCAAACTAGAAAAAGCTTAAAAACTCATGGATTTAATCATAAAAAATCAAAATCTTTCTCAAAATTTCTGTATTTCTAAATGAGATCAAAATCCATGGGAAAAATAAAAAATAATGAGTTTAGAATGTAGATCTGACCTCGAGATGAAGAAATCGGGTGATTTCAAACCCAAAAACTTGAAAATCCGGCTCTAAATGGGATATGTAGGTGGTATTTTCATGAAAAACTGTGGAGAAGGAAGCTTAGGCATCAAAAATGGCGCTGGGGGGGGGGGGGGGGGGTTAAGAAGATGAGTTTTCGGGTTCAGGCCGAACCAGCACCTAGTCGCCGAATTCTGGCGCCTAGGCGCCAGACTCGCCTTTCCAAAAATTCAACTTAAATTAAATATTTTCCACCAAATCTTATCAAATTTGACTCTTAATTACTTTTATGAGATTATTAATCCATTTTATAACCTCCAAATATTTTCAAAATCAATTTAAAATGATACTATAGATCCACATAAATGTATCCAAATTCTTCAATTCTAAATCCTAATATCCATTCCAAATTCAATAACTTTCAGTACAAGACTTGTATCAAGGTTCATCATTTTAAAAATAACACAAACAATAACATATTTAAAGCAAACATTCAAATCCAACAACACTCATCGAATAATTTAAGAAAATACACAAATGAGGTATTCAACACACTAACACAAGACTTGATCACACCTAACACACTTATACGATCTATTTAACAATGATCTTTAATTTCCATCTCTTTCGCAATGAAGTTCGCTAGGATCGAAGGGATAGAACACCAACGCCCTTGGAAATTCCAAAGCCGTCTTTTTATCAATCCACTTGTTCTTCGCATACATTTCTACTTGAGCGTCATGATAGGCAGCCATATGATCAGATTGAAGTTTGGTTTGCCATTCCAAGTGTTCGTATTGGTGGTACATCTCATGGAGACGATTACCAATACTTTGAAGTTCTGCTTCAATCTTATTGATTCAACTAAACATTTTCTCCAAACTAACAGCAATAAAACCATTAAAATAAGGCTGATGATCTTTAGGAGATTTGTCTCTTACCTCATTTCCATGATTTCCTCTATCCATTGCCTCCAAATCCTTCCTAACCCCTCTAAAATAAATTGCTCTGGTCGAAATTAGTGTCTCTATGGGATTGGGGATGAAAAATAAGCTATATATAAAGAGATTTTGTGTGAAAAACTGAAGATTTTCAGTTTTTCCATGATCTGTAACCGCGGCGCTTAGGCGCCGGAATCTGGCGCCTAGGCGCCGGATCATCGATACTTTAATTATTCTGGCGCTTAGGTGCCAACTTTTGGCGCCTAGGCGCCGGAACCTCGATTGACTCCGATTTGCCTATCGTCAAATTTTGTAAAGTTTCGGTCGTAAAAATAGGTCTAACAAACGATTATGATCAACACACGAACACAATTACAAAAAATTCAAATCACAAACAATGACAACCAAAGGTTAACTTGATCTCATTTTTACTTACATTTGACATGGAGTGGTCCAAGTCCAATTTCTATATACTTCAAGAAAATGTTTAGCTTAAGCCAATAAAGAATCGTTAGCCTTCTACTTCTAGAAGTTATATATAAATTCAGTCAAGACCAAGGCTAAACCTTACAACAATAATTAAACTCAAACTAATAAATATGGGTTGCCTCCCACAAAGCGTTTGGTTTAACGTCGTCAGCTCGACCTAATTAATTGAATTAATCGGGTAGGCTCAGCTCATAAGCCTCTTTGTAATTTATTTCATTTCACCCATATAAGGCTTCAGTCTTAATCCGTTAACTTTAAATACTTTTTCAGTTTTAGGATCTTTAATATCCATAGCTCCATAAGGGTATACTTTTTCAACTATAAATGGTCCCATCCATTTAGACTTTAATTTTCTAGGGAAAAGTTTTAAACGAGCATTAAATAATAATACTTCTTGTCCAGGCTCGAATATTTTCCTTGAACTCATTTTGTCATGCAATTTCTTCATTCTTTCCTTATAAATTCTTGCATTTTCATAAGACTCATTTCTAATCACTTCCATTTCATTCAGTTGTAATAATCATTTTTCTCTTGCAGTATTCAAATTATAACTGAACTCCTTTATCGCCCAATAAGCTTTATGCTCCAGTTCAACAGGTAAGTGACAATGTTTAACATAAATGAACCGATAAGGTGACATTCCGATAGATGTCTTATAAGCTGTTCTATATGCCCATAATGCAGAATCAAGTCTATCAACCCAGTCAATTCTTTTAGGATTAACATTCTTTTCCAATATTCTTTTAATTTCTCTATTTAACACTCGATACTCCCCAGCGGAAATTTTCTGCGCTCTGTTCTAAGTATGTCACTTAGATGTCTGTGTTGGTTTTGTTGATCTCTTCGGTCAACGCCAATACGTACGGTGTGCTTGGTTAGCACACCACACCTATTGGGGGTCCATTTGTTGACCTCAATTTTGGTGAGGTCTTTTCTTCTCTCCTTAGTACTTAGGATCTAGCCATAGGTTTTCCCTTTGACTATCCTAGAGGACTAGAAATGGAACCCACCATCACTTAGAAATTCAAACCACTTCTTGACTCCCTTCAAACCCCACATGTTTGATTGTAAACCCCTAAACAATTTGGAGGGTTAAAATTAATATGTGGAGGTTTAAATGATGAGTTTCCTACAAGACTCTATGGCCTTAGGACTACCCTGGATGGTCTGGTCTGGTGAGGGTTGACTTGCACACACACTACACTCTCACATACATTCCAACCCTAAAATCATTCTTACCCAATTTAACATCCCGGCTCATGTGGGTAATTCATATGGATGGACCTCAACCCCTAGGCCCTTTGCTAAGAGGGTTAGGAACAACATAGTGAATGTCTAAAATGAGTCCTCTTATGGCTCTTGTGAGCTTAATATGGATTCATGGCTCTTGTGAGCTTAATATGGCTTCATGGCTCAACCAAAATGATTTCATTTCACTCACACTTGATCAACCTTCATTTTTACAAAATTTCAATTTTTGACCCCCTGGACCCTTAACCCACCAAACCTACCAAATGCCCTTGAAATTGTCTAAATTACCCAAAATTCCTCAAAATCAGTCCTAAACATATCCCACCACTCAAATTGATCATCCTTGGTCAAATATACCAAAATTTTTAAAATACCCCCCCCCCCAATAACCTCCAAATACCCAAAATACCCTTTTTGACCAAAAAAATTCCAAAATTAGAAAATTCCCACAAAATTCCAAAAAATCCCAAATATTCCCAATTTCATTTTGTTCAACTACACCATAAGACAATTTTGTCAATTTAGCCCACTTTTACCAAAACCCCCAATTTGACCTATTTTTAACCTAAGAGAGCCCAATGTCCAACCAAACCACTCCAATTGACCTCAATTTTGATCCAATTCAATCCTAAACTTCAATTTAATATCCCCAATATCAATTTAGACTAAATCCAAACCCAATTTCATTAACATGTGGATCCAATTTCAATTTGAAGCTTAAAGTCCAAGTTTGGCCCATGACTTAAACTTAGCCCAAACCAACCCAACTCAACTCCAATTAACCCCAAATTTTTCCTAAACCTTCCTAACATCCCTAGAAAAGAAAAAACTAACTTAATTTTCCCAAAATTTGAACCCAAACTCCACCCAAACCTAACTCAAACAAAAAATCCCCAATTTGGTCTAAATCAATCATGAACCCAAATGAGCCCAAATCCCAAAATCAAAGCCCAATCAATATTGAAAACTCTTTGTCACACCCCCATAAAAATTTTTCAACATTAATTTTACATCAAAACCAAAATTTTCCCAACCTTAACCCAAGTTAGCCCAATTTGATCCACTTTGGCCTCATTACCAAAAAGCCTAAATTGAACTCAATTCACCCCTAAATTATCCCATTTTTGTTCCAAATCACCCATGGCACATTCCTAAACCAATTGCAACATTCATTTGGCACAATCCTTTACAAAATTTTCATCCTAAAATTTATTTTAAAACCTAAAAGCCCACTCTCTTAAAATATTTAAAAGCCCATCCAAAATGATTTAAAGAAAAGCCCAAAATCCATTCCAAAGCCCACATGAGACTTCCTCTCATCATCCCTTTGATTTAAATCATTCCCTAAGTTTCAAACTCATCATCAAATTATCCTAAATTAAGCCTCATGCCAACCTCCCCTTAAGTTATCAAAAATGCCAACATCCTTTCTCATGCAAATGAGCTAAATTTTCCCTAAGCCAAATGGAGCCATGAAGCCATGCATAAGCCACATACAAGCCATGGAAGCCGCTTTCCACCTCACCAAGCAATTAATGGCAAGAGGAGGGGGTTCTTTCTTAACCCTTCATTAAACCTTTTTAACCTCATTTATGCTACACTCTAAACCAAGCTTAGCCACCTCACCATAAATGGAGACTTCACCACTCCAATTCAGCTGACCCAAATGATTCCCTGAGCCCAAAACCAAGTCATGGGAGGGTGCACCCAACCCATATGCATGAGTTGACCAAACCAAGCCTAAAATAGCCCTTTCCCCATACCATTTAAATCAAAACACTTTACACATGTCCAAAGCCAAATGGGTTCACCAAATCCCAGCCCTGACCCCACTGGTCAAGATGGTGACCTGACTCTGGCCGGCCAGCCACCACAGCTGTCAGAAAACCCCATGGCCGAGTGCTCCATGTGAGCCAAAAAATTCAAAACTTACCTGCTGAGCTGTCTCATGGCCAGTGGACACCATGGCTGTTCTTCCCTTGACCTAGGCAGCAAATCCCAACCCTTAATTGCCCCTGGGAAGCCCTCCATCCAGCTCTATTTAAACTCCACCCCCTCTCGGCCAAAAAAGATGCTGAACAAAACCTTACCAAAACTCTTTCAAAATTGCTCCACACTCTTCTCCATACATAGAGCACTTGATCCCCACTGAAATCCAACCCTAATTTCCTCTGGCCGAGCTTAATTTCAGAGTTCAATTTCAAGCCTAAAACCAGAACACTTCACCAGAATGAGTCAATCCTCAAATTGATTGACTCTACACCTTCACCAGACCAAGAGAAGAAGTTCCTCAACAAAAGCCCCTTTTCCAGGCTAGCCATTTCTTCTATCGGCCAAGCTTTGAAATCGGGCTTGGTGGAAATCGGGTCTAGGCAATTCACCAGAGCCAGAGACTTCATCTGGAGCTTCCTTGGATTCAATCGAAGGTGTCACAACTCTCTGATTGAAGCATCACTTCTCAGAGCAAAGGTAAGGATCTCTTCTTCCTCCTGAGAATCTGTGAGTTCTCCATTTTGTTTGGCTCATTTTCATAGTATGTTAGCCATATGGATGTGTGCGTTATGTTGAGATGAGTCCATGGAGTCTAAGAACATGAAATTTTGTGGAGAAATGAGGGAGATCTTAGGGTTTTAGTGTGGACAGCTCTCGGGACACACCAGTCGGAGTTGATGACTAGCAACCGTTGGATCGCGTGTGTATCAGATGGATGGTCCAGATCGAGCCGGACAAGGAGATGGAACAAGACCGCGGGCCGTGTGGAATCCCAGTCAGATGGCAGCGTCAAATGGGGGCGTGCCGCGTGGGCTTTCGATCCGCCGTAGGATGACATGGCGCCGACGTGGTTAAGTAGATAAATAGGGTATTTTTTATTTATTTAATTACCCAGAACTTAAAAAATCTTTATCTTTGTGTAGAAAAACCACAAAAATAAAATGAAAATACCCTCTTGCTCAGTGAACAGAGGAGAACAATGTGGAAGAAGAATTAAGTTATTTTGATGAGTATTTTATTCTTAATTAATTTTTTACTAATTTCAGTATTTTAATTCTCCATGCATTTATACAATTCACCATGGCATGAGACCATAGGGCTTTTGTAGCATCTGTTCTTAGGAACATTCCCTGAATTTTTTAAGGCTAGAGGCCATCTCTGTGGCAAGATATTGATTTTTCAAATTTATGTGTCTATTTTACTTTTTTAATTCCAGTAATTAGCATGTTGCTTAGAATATTCTAGGAAAATTTGGTGAGGTATCTTATGACCAGTAGACCCTATGAAAATTTTGGTTTGTTTTAATTCCTTAAGAATAACCCTAATTGGTCTAAACACCCAAAACTGAATTTTAATTAATTACAATTAACCACACACCAAAATCACTTGAAAATAATTCTCCACTATCACTTAGGCTACAGAGAATCTAACATAAAAATTTGAAGTCAATTGGAAATAATTTAGCTCATTAAATGAATTATTTAAGTTGTATGACTATTTTTAAAATTTAAAAATTCATAAAACCTAAAATACACTTTAAAAATTCACCAAAATGGTTTTGTGGGCTCTCTGATATTAGATGAGTCAAGGAAAATTAAAATTGGAATTTTCTAAAAATTTTCATTTTTAATCATATTTTTAATATTTTAATAATTAAAAAATAATAAAAATCACAAAAATATTAAAAATCATAAAAATGTCACATTTTGCCTTCTAATCACTTAGGAACAAACCAAATATTTTTCTCAAGTCTATAGGTTAAGAAATTGGATTTTAAAGGCTTAGGAGAATTTTTAATATTAAAAAATGAATTTCCCCACATTTTCACTAAATTAATTCTAATAAATCAAAGAAAAATCAAAAAAATATAAAATTTCCTTCTCTAGACTCCTTGAGGTCAGAGAGATTTAAGAAAAATGTAAAACTTATTTTTCAAGTTTAATTGTATTTTATAATTAATTAATACCATAAAACTCAAAATATTTATAATAAATAAAATATAATTCAAAAAATCAGTAAAATGGGTCTAGGTGATTCTCTGCTCAGTAGGGACATCCCACAATTTTTCTATGGATGGAAACCTCAGCTTGGTCATGTTGTTAAATTTTCATTGAAAACCTTCATTTTCTCACAAAAATAAATATATAAATTAAATTAAATTCAGAAAAATTACATTTTCTCCTCTAGTGTCTTAATTGACATATGAGTGAAGTGACATAAAAATATTAAATTCATTTGAACTTAATTTCATGAGTTATGAAATAAATAAGCCTGAAGGGGCATAAAAGGTAATTAAAGACTTTAACCCAAAATTAATATTTAGGTCTAATCAAAGGGAGGGTAAAGTATCTGATCTTAATTTTCCATTGGGTGATTGAAACTTAAGTAATAAAGGGGTAGAAACCTATTAATCATCTTGAAAATATTTAAAGTAAACCTTAATTAATTAAATAATTAAAGTTTTGGAAGAATAATCAAAATTTGGATATTAAAGTTGGGGCTGTGACTTAGGAAGATACCAATTCTTTAATTTAAGATCCCTAAATAAATCACTTTGATAATATTTAACTCTTAATTAAACTGATGATGATAATTGGAATTAATAATTAAAAAATTAAAAGGAAAATAACCCTTAATTAAATTAAACTTTAAAATAATAAGTGATTTAATAACTTAATTAAATTAAATTAAGAACAGTAAAATTAATTTATCATTTGAAAACAAACAAATTTAAAACATTAAAACAAATTTGAAATATTAAGATCATTAAAATATAAAAATTTAATTGAATTGAAACAACTTGAACACTATTCCAAACTTAAAATTATAAATTAAAATTTTATAATTGAACCAAATTATTTCAAAATCATAAATTTCCCAATTAAGAATTGTTAAAAATCTTCAACAAATTAATTTGCCTCTAAAGGCTTTCATTATCATAACTCTTAAATAAAACATTAAGTGAAATGTCACTTCACTCATAGGATAATCAAACATCCTAGTTCACTGAGCAAGAGTCAAATAAAATCAGAACATTAAAGTAACCTGGGTGATTGATTCATCCCCACAATGAAACTAACTGAACTTAAAAAAATCTCTACTATGTTTAAGAAGATGTTTAGAATTCAATTCCAAGCACTTCTCTAACTTGATGAGATGTTTTAAAAGAATAGTGAGAATTCATTGTTCTGTGATGAAGAAAATCAATCTTAACAAAACACAAGAACCTAGACGTCATAGGAATTGACTAGCTATAGGATTAGGATTTTGGTAGACAACTAAAACCTTCCCTTAGCTTTACCTAGGTGTTTTCTTGCAATTATATAAATGCTTTAACCTGTGTTTTAAGTACATGAGAAAATAAATAGGAATGCTTACCAGGTACGCTTTTATTTCATTGCAATTTATTTACCTGTACTGTACTTTACTTCTCTTGCATGTTAAACAAGAATGTCACCCTGCATGAAAACTGAAATCTTTAGGATAGCCACAAAACTAAAACCCAAAACTAAATTAAAAGTCACAACAAGATAAAATTCACCACCACAACATTCAAAATAAAAAACAACTCAAAATTTAATCATAAACAGAAAAAAAACTACAACTACAACTAAATTAAAATGTCTCGTTGGATGATCGGGAATACCTCGGATGATGTAACCCACGTGTTGCTAACGGGATTTCCCACGGTCTAAATGAAAGTGTGGAACTCATTCAGTTGAGTTTAGCAAATTCATCTGGACTAAGTGAATCCGATGAAAATAATAGTGCCGGGATGACGGACGCAGTAGGATCTTAATCGTTACGTTTAACCAACTTTAAGATTTGTTTTAATTAAAACATTAAAAACATTTGAACTTTGAGATTTCTCTAAACCAAAACACTTCTCTCATCCCATGATTGTCACTTTCTAAAGCTAAACCTCTGCAACAATAAGGAGCTTGGAGCATAGTGGGCAGCACGTCCATCATCGTCAGCAAAACTGGAATCTACATCAACAAAACCTTTCTTAGTTTAAATAACCAAGCCATAGGATTTTGAGGTAGTTTGCTTAGTGCATCATAAATCCTCAACTTTTTATTAGGAATTTGCATAATTATGTTATGCAAATTAAGCCCTAACAAGTCTTAGGACTCCAAGGTAGTTGTTCGGTACGACATAAACCCTCACATCTTCGAGGCTATTTATATGATCATGTCATATAAATATAAGTCCTAAGTAATTAAAATTGGCAGGATTGCAACATTAAATAATATTCTCAAGCTGAAGCTAAACAATTAGGATAGTTTGGGAAGCTGCCAAGATTCTTCTTGGATCCTCAGCTTCTCCTACTTCTCTTCCTTTGGACTCCTAAAATAAATTGTTCCAAATTTGATCCATTCCCAATTGAAATTTCGAAAATCCAATTCATTTGAAACCTCAAACTTTGAAATTCTTGAGAGCAAAACCACTGATCATTACTGAGAGTTTTCTTAAGTGATTCCCGTCATTTAAGATGTAATTAACTATAGGGGCTTGCCCTTATAGGAAACTTTAAGAACCCAGGTAATATAAACCCTGCTTAATTCATTTATATTAATCAGGGGAACTTGCCGACTTATAAAATTGGTTCGCAGGCCAAACGGATGTCACAAATCTTCCAGTTTATTTAATCGAGCTCCATCATCAAGTAGTGTGTCTATTCTTCGGGATAGAAACACGATTTGTGATGCGGTGCTCGTTTATATAAACTATTTGGGATGTGAGATCAGTTTGATTTCATATCTTAAAATTTTCAAACTTAAAAATTATTTTCAAAATCAAATGCTACTTTCCAAATTATATATATATTTAAATTAAATTTAAAATTGAAAATTCACCGATCACTTCTGTAGGCGACCTCCTTTTCAAAACACATAACCTAAAAATATGCCGACAATTTTTGGCGACTCTGCTGGGGACTAGTTCCTCTCTCCATTTTGATCAGATGGTTTTGCTTTCATAAATCGGTAGTGAGTCCATACCCCTTGTAGACTAAACTACCATTCTTTCCGTTGGCATACCACATTCATTTCTGTCTTGAACGGGTATAGTCAACTTCTTTTGGATTTTAGAGCCACTTTTTAGACACCCCTAAATAGAGAGGTTCCGAAATCCTTTTGCCTCTTTCTGAGGTGGGGTGGACCCCCAATAGGTGTTAGCCTAGAAGCAGTCTTTCGAGTTGAGAAGTCTTACGAGACTTTCTCTTCCTTTCCAATTCTGAATCGAATCCTTTACTTTTTCTATAACCTTCCTCCTTTAATCGTTTTGTTCCTAACAAACAAATCCTCTAATAAACAACCTTCTAACAAACAAACTCTTTAAAAAAATTTAAAAAAAATCACAAATACACCAAGATAAAGGAAAATGTGTTCAGACTCTTTCTTTTTTGTCCTAAGTATTGCGACAAAAGGAAGCATAATTTGGGACTGACAATCGAATTTTACTCTGCAGAAAATGTCTGCACCAAAGTTAATTTTCTCCTTCACCAACGGACTTGACTTAGCTGTCTCCTGACAATGGGATCATTCGATTTGGACGAGGATTTAATAATACGGACGTTAAGTTTGCAAATGTTACTCTGTTCACCCTAATGAACAAACTATCAGAAACTGAGGAGCCTGTAATTGAGTTTAACCTGAAATCGACTCAAGAGTTCCCTCCCCTATAAAGGGTTCCAGCTGAAAAAAGTACTGCTGTTCGCAGGAGGACTGTTGTCTCTACCCCACCGGTCTAGTCATCTCTGCACCTACCCCGGCTCTTGCCAAACTGAAGGGGAAAGAAATCCAAGTCTGTGATGAGCCTGTCACCATGGAGGGTACAGATTTTGCTAAAATACCTTCTGTCTTCAAGATAGGGTCCAGTTCAAGAGTTGCACCCTTAACTCGGACTCAAAGGAGAAATAGAAGCAGAAAGATCGCCAGGACAGAGAAGGCCAAGGCTGCTGATGTTGTCTTTCTGGAAAAGATTTCTGAGAAAGAGGAAGAACTGCCCGAGTATTCACCTCTGTTGGAGGGAAGTAGGTTTCACCCTCTCTCTACTGCATCAGATGAAGAAGATGTTTGGAGGATCGTCGCTGCATTACCCCGACCTGCATACTATAATGACTGCAAAAGAAAAAGGGTCAGGACTACGCCATTTGCCTGACTGCAAGTTGTGTTAAAGAAATTGGCTAAGAAAGAGAGATGCCCCATGTCAGAAATTCTAAGAAGAATGGGACGAATACCAGCTAAATCTCGCCTCAGACCGTGAGTGGAGCCTGTCACTACTATAGAGAAACCAAGGAAGAAGATGCGAGTTAATTCGCCTGTTGTTGTATCGGGTCACCATATTAGGGAGGACACCACCTACCAGCATGTAGCCGACGGTCCGTCTGGTCCTAGGTCTTCTACTGTAAGAAGGATGGTGTGGCGACCTATTATCGCCGAGCCGATACCGACACAACGTCCTGAGAAGAAAAGCCTCGTTAGAGAGCCTGAATCAGAAGAAAGTGCCACTGCATTAAAAGAAATTCCTGATAAAGAAATTCAACAATCATCACGTGATAACCACGAGACCGTCTGGAAGAGGCCACTAGAGGACGCCATAGGAAAGCTAAGGATGGACATCCGACGGTTGGTAAAAGAAAGAGGAGAAAAATTGGAAAATGAAGTAGATTCATCAGAGTTCATGGATGACGAGTATGCCGAGATCAATATGGTCGAGACCCGAGCGTCGTCAGCTCTGCAAGGAGTTCCATCAGCCTCAGAAGGAGATGAACCAGAAGTAATGAGATCACGTCTTCAAGAGAAAGACGATACGATTTCTCAGATGGCAAAGAGGATGGAAGAGATGGCTGCCGCTTTAGCCACTCTCCAGAGTCAGCTTCAACCACAGAAGGAAACACCCCCGGAGATCATTCACATTGCAAATGGAGGGAAAGAGATCACATCCATCAACGGAGATGAACAACCGAAGAAGGATTCTGCACAAAGCATGATTCCCGAGAAGGATATTAAGAACTTGGTGGAACAGTAGGTGCGAGAAGACTTAGCACAGTCTAAGAGCGGGACATCTATTCAGACGGGTAGACCTTACCCTGAAGAATTTGATGTGGTCCAATACCCGAAAGGCTTCGTACCACCTCTGTTCAAGACTTTTGATGGTACGGGAAACCCCCGGCAGCATGTCGCACATTTTCGTGCTAGTTGTTGCAATGCCGGTGGAAGTGATGCTTTACTCTTCCGTCAGTTCGTCAGCAGTTTGTCAGGGATTGCCTTCGATTGGTATGCAGAACTTCCGAATGGTTCAGTCAAGACCTTTTCAGAATTGGAAAACCTCTTCGTTAAGCGGTTTGCTGGGGCTCGGCACCACATCACTATCGGTGATCTAGTGGTGGAGCAACAGAAACCGAACGAAACTTTAGTGGACTACATACTTCGATGGAGGAATTTAAGCATGTAGTGTGAACCAAAACTTCTGGAATAGTATGCAGTCGGTATCCTGCTTAAGAGTATTCACGATCCGATAGCGCTTCTCCTTAAAGGATTTACAATAAAGACTTTCGAGAAGTTTCTTAGCAAGACCGGGAGTTTGCAAGAGGAGGCACATCAGCTAAGTTTCGTGGACAAGAGTAATAAACAGAAGTCCGTAAAAGCATTTGAAAAAAAATCTGGGATTGTTGCAGCAGTAAATAAGGGAAAGCAACCAATGCAAATACGGCCAGAGCGACCACAGCCTGGTTATCGACCACCGCAACGGACTTACCAACAACCACAACGGATTGATCGGCAACCTCGGCGAGGCTATCAACGGCCTCGACGAGCTATCACGCCATGGAACCATGATCGACCACTGCCTCGTTCGTCACGTCCCCTGAAGGAACTTCTGAACAAGGAATATCCTTTCAAAACTGAAGCAGTGGCTAAAATGTTTCACAGTTTGATGAAGACACCCGATTTTCAGTTGCCAGAGCCCAGGAGGCCAGAAGAAGTCAACAAGAAGGATCATCCGAACTACTGTCCCTACCATAGGATGCTCGGACACAAGATCGAAGACTGCTTCACCTTTAAGAATTGGCTCGAAGATAATCTCCGAAGGGGGAACATAACGATCCCGAAAGAATACATGAAGGAATCCTAAAAAGGAGGTTTTGTCAATGTCATTTGAACGGATCCTATTGTTCTGATAGACCCATACACGACCGATAATGGATGGAGTACTGTCTAGATATTGTCCTCGAAGAAAATTTTGGGTCACATCCAGACCGCTTCGGTGCGCGCTTCAACTCAAAGTTCGAAACCTGTCGAGTCGGCACTATCGCTTGCGATTGAAGAACCGCCCTAGAAGGAGGAGAAGATCGTAGAAGAAAAGAAAGCCGAGGCTCCGAAGGGTAGACTAGGGGCCGCTTATCCTAGGATGGTTGTTTCGATTCGGGGAGAAATCCCTCGGACCTCTGACTCTGTATGATTATTTGCTCGCCCCGGCGGGATCTTATAATGATAAGAGTTTTGGTGTTGGCTACGTTTTGACTGTTTCTAACGATTACGTAACTAACGACAACCGACCTAATCCGGATCTCGATTCGATACGATAAACGATTCTCAAATCATACTGAACCTCGATGACCACGACGAAGGAGAAGACGCTCACAAAGATGGCTACGAAAGCTCAACAAGCAACGAGTCTATTTGTGAATTTCGAGGAGCTCCAATCACGATAGAATTAGAGTTATCAGATTTCGAAGCAACTCCAGAAGAGCCAGTAGTTCCGATTCAAGAGGAGACACTGGTAGATTCACCACCAGATTCAGAACAAGTACCTAAAGTCAACCTAAGAAGCGAAAAAGTTCTACCTCCGAGAATGGGTCCAAAGGATAAAGGAAAGCAGGTGGTTTCTCAGGAGGAGCCAACACCAACAGAACAATTGCCTGTTCGGGAATAAACAGAGGAACATGGTAATTAGGTGGATTATAACGTGTTATCCCATCTTAGGAAGCTACCAGCCAAACTGAGCATCTACGACGCTCTGATCCTGTCAAAGGAAATGAGGGAAACTCTGATCAAGGCTTTACTTGATCCAGAAATTTGCTTAGCTCAAATGGCCGATAATTCCTTCGATGAGGTTTGCTCGTTAAAAGAACATCGAGGTGTTACCATCACAAACAATGATCTACTACTGGGAACAGTTGATCACAACCGACTGTTGTACATTTCAGTCATTATTGGAAAGTTTAAGCTCTCCCGAGTGTTGGTTGATCCGGGAGCATCAATCAACATAATGAATCTTCGGACGTTGGCATATTTGGAAATTGATGCTAGTGAGCTTGAAACAGACAAGATGTTATTAAGAGGGTTCAATCAGAAAGGGGAAAGAGCTCTTGGATTAATTACACTATTAATGAAGACCGGTGACTTAGCAAAGACAACCGCAAAATTCCATATAATTGATTCTGAGACATCGTTCAATGCTCTACTGGGTCGGCCGTGGATCCATGAGAACCGGATGGTACCGTCATCTCTGCACCAATGCATAAAGTATTACGAAGGAGGAGAACAATGTATTAAGGGTGACTTGCAACCATTCTCCGTACACGAGATTGGGATTCACGAAGATGCAACCTACTACGCGCCTCCGAAGAAAACTATCTTCTCCAGAAATACCATACTAAATGAAGCAAAAGAAGTTCGAGACGATGAAGAACCTGAAATTCTAGTCCAACAGTTACTCACCACTCCCTTACGACGAGATGGTGAAGGTTTCTCCAGAACTCGCACCTGAGGTCGAGGCCGGGGACGAGGTCGAGGAAGAGACGTTGGAACAGTTGGACAGAAGAAACCGGTCATCGACGTTGATTGGGAGAATAGTTCTGAAGAAGAAGAAATCGAGAATGAAGCGGCGACGATAAGTCGAAGAAACCACGGTTCAAGATCTCTCTCGAAGATGAAAAGAATGAAGAATACAAATCAATGTACGAGAAGATTAATCATTATGTACATACTATGACCACGACCCGATCTCATTCTAATAAGGTCGAGGGTATGGTGGTCGAGGAGGTACATGGTGGCGGTACTAAACCAGATCGAGTTCTACCGTGGTGCTTCTTCTTCCAAAGCCGAAAATGATGTACAATTTGAAGATGTTACTTCTTCCGAATTAATGGAACTACCTTTTGAGTGGTATTCTCCCTGTGTTCAAAATTTAATTCAACGTGGTGTCTTACCTCGACGATGGAAAAAAGGTCGATCACAACACTTTGAAAAATTATGGAATAATGCCAGTCGGCCTCCCAATTGAAAACATGGTCTCGGATTCAGCACAGTAGGATCAGTTGATGATACGGGATTTTGCTTGGTTGTCACCGGTGAGCCTATTGAAGATTGCTTGGAAGCCTCAGATGATCTCGAAGATCTGCAAATTGGAAATGCTCCACTAGAATTTGAAGAAGAAATTTAATCTATAATAAATGAGTTAATGGAAGTTAACTTAGGTACTAGCGAAGAGCCTAGGCCGACCTTTGTTAGCTCCTTGCTCAATAATGAAGACTCCGAAAATATGGTCAAGCTACTAATGGAATTTAAGGACTGTTTTTCTTGGAGTTACGATGAAATGCCAGGATTAGCTCCAGAGGTGGTAGTTCACAGGCTAGGAGTGGATCCCGCTGCCGTTCCAGTCAGGCAAGCTTCCAGAAGAATGCATCTAGAGATTGAACAACAAGTAATAGCTGAAGTTAAGAAGCTAATAGACGTTAAATTTGTCCGTGAAGAAAAATAACCGACTTGGCTAGCCAACGTGGTACCAGTCAGAAAGAAGAATGGACAGATCAGAATCTGCGTGGATTTCAGAGATTTGAATAAAGCATGTCCAAAGGATGAATTCCCACTATCAATTCCAGAACTGATGATCTATATTGCTTCAACACATGAAATCTTCTCTTTCATGGATGGATCTTCGGGATACAATCAAATAAAAATGGCACCGGAAGATGAGAAGCTCACAGCCTTCAGAACACCGATCGGAATATACTGCTACACAGTAATGCCTTTTGGGTTGAAGAACGCAGGAGCAACATACCAAAGAGTTGACGAGGATTTTTGATGATCTCATTCAATACAAAGTTGAATGCTACGTGGATGATGTAGTCATCAAAAACAAACTGAAAGAAGATCACATGTATGATTTGAGAATTATTTTCGAGCGATTAAGATAATTTAACCTTAAGATTAATCCCTTGAAATGCGCCTTCAGCGTCGCCTTTAGGAAATTCTTAGGATTTGTCGTCCGACATCATGGAATTGAAATCAATCCGGAGAAGATTAAAGCTATCTTAGAAATGCCTCTTCCCAAAACATTGAAATAACTACGATCCTTTCAAGGGAAGTTGGCATATCTTAGATGCTTTATCTCGAATTTGTCAGGTAGGTGTCAGCCCTTCTCGGCATTGGTTAAAAAGGATGTCAAATTCGTTTGGGAAGAGAAATGCCAGCGGACCTTCGAGGACATTAAACAGTATTTAATGACACCTCCTGTTTTAGCAGCCCCAGTCTCGGGTCGACCGTTAATACTTTACACCGCGGCTTTAGACGACTCCCTCGGAGCCCTGCTAGCCCAGGTCAATGACGAGGGTAAAGAAAATGCTCTCTACTACCTGAGCCGTCGTCTAATTCCAACGGAGGTAAAGTACCCCCCGATTGAGAAGCATTGTTTAGCCCTGATCTTCGCCGCTCAAAAGCTCAGGCACTACATGCTTTCTCATAAGGTCAACCTTATTTCGAAGTTTAATCCGTTGCAATATTTGATGACCCGACCGACACTTTCCGGCAGACTTGCTAGGTGGTCGATGATACTATTGTAATTCGATATAACTTTCGTTCCTTATCGTGCCGTAAGGGGGAAAGTCCTAGCAGACTTCCTCGCAGCACACCCTTTACAGGCAGAATCGCCTCTCAATGATGATTTGCCTAACGAGTAGATAATGAGCCTAGAAGACCCCAACGATCAGCGTTGGGAGCTGTACTTTGATGGATCATCTTCAGCACAGAAAGACAAAGAATTGCAAACGGTAATGCCCGGTAAGGCAGGAATCAGACTAATATTTATAACACAGGAACGGGGAATGTTAAGATACTCCTACCATCTAATGGAACCATGTACGAACAACGAAGCTGAAAACGAAGGTCTCATAACTGGACTGGAATTAACCATTCAGATGGGGATAACAGACATCAACATCTACGGGGATTCTCAGTTGATCATTCAACAGGTCGCCGGACAGTACAGAATTCTAAAGCCAAGACTCGAGCAATACTTTCAATATGCAATGAAATTGCTGGAGTAGATTTCGAATGTAACGATCTACAAGATTCCCAGAAGAGAAAATGCTCTCGCATATGCGTTATCCCGCCTTGCAAAGGAATTTTCCTGCTTGCAGGATGAATCAGTTGAAGTGTCAGTTTAGGGACGTCAGGTTCTCTCGTAGCTTGACATGGCCACGATACACAAGTCAGAAAAAGAAGAAGAATCAATTGCGGCGATGAACGAAAATGCAGAAGGCGGCGTCGACCGCTCATTGACTCACTCGCAAACGGGAATCCTACCGGATGATAAGTCGTTAGCTGATCAGATCAAGAAAAGAACTCTGTCTTACACATTAATAAACAATACATTATACAGAAGGTCTTTCGATCAGATGTGGCTAAAATGCCTGAGCGAGTCCGAGTCTCGTGAAATTGTTAAAGAAGTGCACTCAGGACTTTGTGGCGATCATCAGTCGGGTCCGAAAATGAAGATGAAGATTAAGAGACTAGGGTACTACTGGCCCTCAATGATTACCGACTGCATGAAGGTCGCCAAAAGTTGTCACCATTGTCAAGTGCATGGAGTGGTTCTACATCAACCTCCAAATGTGCTACATCCGACAATTGCGTCATGGCCATTTGAGTGTTGGAGCACAGATATTGTGGGCCTGATAGAACCTCCTTCTTCAAGAGGACATCGCTTCATTCTTGCAGCTACGGATTACTTTTCCAAATGGGCAGAAGCAGTACCGCTCAGAGAAGTGAAGGCACATCAAGTGTTACAGTTTTTCAAGAATCAAGTCGTTTACCATTTCGGGGTACCGCGCAGGATTATCTCGGATAATGGGTCCGCATTCAGAAGCACGAAAATCAATAATTTTGTCAGAAGACACGGGATTGACTGCCGCTATTCGACGATCTACTACCCAAGAGCGAACTGCTTGGCCGAGGCTTTTAATAAAAATATCGTCCAAATCTTAAAGAAAACTTTGGACGACAACGAGAGAAATTGGCACAAGAAGTTGTTAGAAGCCTTATGGGCCTACATAACAACTTTCAGAACTCCTACTCAGTCTATGCCTTACGCTCTAGTGTACGGGTCCGAGACCGTCTTACCCTTAGAGGTACAGCTTCCCTCACTCAGAATTGCAGTTATAAACAAGATCACTACAGAGGAAATTGCCATATTACGACTAGAAGAATTGGAAAGCTTGGAAGGGAAACGACTTTCAGCGCAACAGAATTTGGAACTATATCAAGCTAAGATGATCCAGGCCCACGATAAACTGGTCCGCCCTAGGACGTTCAAAGTCGGTGACTTGGTTTTAATGCTCAAGAGGCCTATTCTTGTACACTGAAAGATAGGAGGTAAATTTGAACCGACTTGGGAGGGCCCATTCGTGGTCGAGACAGTCTACTCTGGAGGTTCCTACCAACTGGTGAATTTCCATGGAGAACGACATATGCTTCCAATTAATGGACGATATTTGAAAAAATATTACACAACCTGATGTTTCGAAGGATAGACTTTAAAAGTGGAAGTCTCATTCCTAGAAACATGGGTAGAGTAATCATTTGTGATTGGGTCCGGACCAAACATAAAATGGATGATAAAAAAAAATCATTAACAAAAATGTGTTAAAAGAAAACATGTGAAGTCGTAATAATAAAATGTTGATCTTTCCTTTAAATCAATTCATTCCTGATCTTTCCTCATCTCTTCCTACTTTCTCTAAAATTTAAAAGAAAAAAAATAAAATTTTCATTAATAAATGTTTTTTTCTTATTGTTCTTGTTCTTAGTACAACCCCTGATCCTTTCCTTGTTTTTCACAAGGAAATGTTGAACAGACCGTTGGTTCTGAACTTTAAAAATGGCGTGAGTCTAGCACTTGATGAAAAGAGGGCGAGGGATGGAGCTGTGGTTGAGATCGACTGTGATTTCACACCAGCAGGGCTACAATATGAAGAAACTGATTGGACTCCGATTGATCGGAAAGAGCTCCGCAACCATACAATGATGAAATTGGGTGACCCAAGTCAGCCGTCTACTAGCAAGAAACAAAAAGCAAATGCCGCTCATGCAACGGGAGAAGACGAGAAAATAAAGTCCGTGTTGCTACAGCAGAGGGCATACTTGTCAGCGCCATGCCCACAAAAATTCAAGAAGTAAGGAGAGCTACTCTCACCCCTACTCAACGAAGAAACAAGAATCGCTGCATTCGCAAGATGCTAACCAAGCTGGCAGCGGATCAACAAAAAGAGACAGTTGCTACCGTCAATGCAAATACTCCGAAGAAATCGGTTCATCAGGAACCAGAAAAGAGAAAGTCAATTCCAAGAACAGCAGAAAGGATGAAAGAAACTCTAAAAAGAGCAGAAATAGAATCAGCACCTCGACGCCAAGTAGATGTAGCAGTTTTGAAGAGTCTTGTTGCGAAAGCAACCTCGGAGGATGTCCCGACAGAGACTATCCCCGAGGAGCCAAGACATGCAGAAGAGCGTGCTGGGGTTGAACCATATATTCCCCAGTACATCACCAGGCCTCACCGATTGCAAATAATTCTGGAATACGAGCTGGAGAGGATGCAAAATGTTGAGAAGAAAACTTTTGAATATTTTAAAGGAATCCGAGGCAGGAGAATCAACATCTTAGAGGGCCTCGAGCTGCATACAGATGTGTTTTCAGTCTATGAACAGCAGCAGATTGTGGACTGCATTGTTGAACTTCAGAAAATGGGTCGAGCCGGTCGTTTAAGAGAAAAGACCTACTCAGAACCTCGAAAGTGGATGAGAGGAAAAGGAAGAGTTACGATTCAGTGCGGGTGTTGCTACAACTTCGTCGAGGACAGAAAGGGAAATCCGCCAGGGATACTCCGTCGTAGTGAGGTGGATCCGATGACAAGAATTATCAAGAGAATGGTAAAAAGGATGGTAACATGGAGGGTATTGCCTGTAGATTGCATACCCAATAGCTGCATCATTAACATATACAGGGAGGGCAACTGCATACCTCCACACATAGATCATCATGACTTCGTCAGACCTTTCTGCACAGTGTCTTATGTCAACCAGTGTTTTATCATGTTCGGATCTGACCTCCGGATAGTAGGCCCCGATGAATTCCGAGGGACGGTGGAGATACCACTACCGGTAGGTTCCGTCCTGGTGTTAAAAGGAAACAGAGCCGACGTAGCAAAACATTGCATCCCAGGAGTGCCTGTGGAGTGGATCTCCATCACTTTCAGGAGGATAGACGACAGAAAAATGCCTTTCCACTTTCAGCCAGATCCAGAGTTAGAGAATCTCCGACCCTATGAGCTGTGGGTTCCATGGGAGATAGCACACCTCCAATGCACATCCGCACGACATTTCCTGCCAAGGAAGGCTTGGAAAGTGATGTTATTGTCCATGTATCTTACTGTTTAGACATAGATTTTGACAGATGCTTTTGGAAGAATCAACAAGAATCTTACACAATCCGTTTTGGATTTATGTGGATTGTATGAGATACTGAGTTTTCAAGGAAGATATCATCATGTTTTGGATCAGACTATGTGATGTATTTTCAACAAATTGAAATGGAAACGACTATGTCATGTTCTGCCTTCACCTCTTTTGTGTAAATGACTGGGAAACCATTAGGTTAAATGAACTTTGAACAAAGAATGGAAAAAAAAGAGAATATAAAAAAATGAATGAATGAGAAAAAAAGAAAATGGAAAAGAAAATAAAAAACAAAAATGAAGACGAAAAAAAGAGAGAGAGAAAGAAAATGAATAAGAACTCTATTTAAGAATCTGAACGTAAAAAAAAACTGCAAATAAACATGAACTCTAATTGAACAAAAATGAAATTGAATCACTGAAATGAAATGAATCTAAATATTGAATTGAATTCCGATCTGAACCCGTCCGATCTGAATCCTTCGATTATTCTTCAAATCAAAATCCGTTTGAAACTCTTCTGTAATTCAAATATTTTCCTCGACCTATTGCTAAGTCGAGTCTTTTCAGCTTGGTACACTTACCAGCTCCTTTCAATTCTCTTCTATATGTGTCTTAGAGGATTAACTAGTTCTATTGACACGGAGCCACGAACTTTGTTCAATTTGGTTCTGATGACATGGGACTGGGTCCCTCTTTATACAGATCAACTTTCAAGGCTGGAGCCTAACTTCCAGTTCTCTTCGAGGCTAGAGCCTAACTTCTAGTTCTCATTCAGACTTTTGAGGCTGGAGCCTAATTTCCAGTTCTCTTCGAGGCTAGAGCCTAACTTCTAGCTCTCTTTCAAACTTTCGAGGCAGGAGCCTAACTTCCAGTTCTCTTTGAGGCTAGAGCCTAACTTCTAGTTCTCATTCAAACTTTCGAGGCTGGAACCTAACTTCCAGTTCTCTCCGAGGCTAGAGCCTAACTTCTAGTCCTCATTCAAACTTTCGAGGCTGGAGCCTAACTTCCAGTTCTCTTCGAGGCTAGAGCCTTACTTCTAGTTCTTATTCAAACTTTTGAGGCTGGAGCCTAATTTCCAGTTCTCTTCGATGTTAGAGCCTAACTTCTAGTCCTCATTCAAACTTTCGAGGCTGGAGCCTAACTTCCAGTTCTCTTCGAGGCTAGAGCCTAACTTCTAGTTCTCATTCAAACTTTTGAGGCTGGAGCCTAACTTCCAGTTCTCTTCGTGGCTAGAGCCTAATTTCTAGTTCTCATTCAAACTTTCGAGGCTGTAGCCTAACTTCCAGTTCTCTTCGAGGCTAGAGCCTAACTTCTAATCCTCATTCAAACCTTTGAGCTGGAGCCTAACTTCCAGTTCTCTTCATGAGGCTAGAGCCTAACTTCTAGTCCTCATTCAAACCTTTGAGGCTGGAGCCTAACTTCCAGTTCTCTTCCTGTGGCTAGAGCCTAAATTCTAGTTCTCTTTCAAACTTGCGAGGCTGGAGCCTAAATCTCCAATCTTCTTTGTAATCTTGATGTTGGAACCTAGGTTCCAATTCTCATTCCAAATTCTAAATCTCAACGAGATCCACCTTGAAATTAATCTTAAATCGAACATCAATCGGAATCAGAACTCTAATCAAATCAAAACTCAAACTCAAAATTAAAACTTCAAATAAAAAAAAAATGATGAAACTAATCTAAAATCAAATCTCCCCAGATCTCGTGATTCAGAATTCACCTTCTTTTTCCCCAGCAAGATTTCAAGATTCTCCAGTCTTAGAGATATACTCGATACTCCCCAGCGGAAATTTTCTACGCTCTGCTCTAAGTGTGTCACATAGACGTCTGTGTTGGTTTTGTTGATCTCTTCGGTCAACGCCAATACGCGCGGTGTGCTTGGTTAGCACACCACACCTATTGGGGGTTCATTTGTTGACCTCAATTTTGGTGAGGTCTTTTCTTCTCTCCTTAGTACTTAGGATCTAGCTATAGGTTTTCCCTTTGACTATCCTGGAGGACTAGAAATGGAAACCACCATCACTTAGAAATTCAAACCGCTTTTTGACTCCCTTCAAACCCTGCATGTTTGATTGTAAACCCCTAAACCATTTGGAGGGTTAAAATCAATATGTGGAGGTTTAAATGATGAGTTTCCTACAAGACTCTATGGCCTTAGAAGTACCCTGGATGGTCTGGTCTGGTTAGAGTTGACTTGCACACACACTACAGTCTCACATACAGTCCAACCATAAAATCATTCTTACCCAATTTGACTTCCCGACTCATGTAGGTAATTCATATGGATGGACCTCAACCCCTAGGCCCCTTGCTAAGAGGGTTAGGAACAACATAGTGAATATCTAAAATGAGTCCTCTCATGACTCTTGTGAGCTTAATATGGCTTCATTGCTCAACCAAAATGATTTCATTTCACTCACACTTGATGAACCTTCATTTTTCCAAAATTTCAATTTTTGAACTCCGGGACCCTAAACCCACCAAACCTACCAAATGCCCTTGAAATTGCCCAAAATTTGCAAAATTGCCTAAATTACCCAAAATTCCTCAAAATTAGTCCTAAACATTTCCCACCACTAAAATTGATCATCCTTGGTCAAACATACCAAAATTTTCAAAATACCCCCTCAATAACCTCCAAATACCCAAAATACCCTTTTTGACCAAAAAAATTCCAAAATTAGAAAATTCCCACAAAATTCCAAAAAATCCCAAATATTCCCAATTTCATTTTGTTCAACTACACCATAAGACAATTTTGTCAATTTAGCCCACTTTTACCAAAACCCCCAATTTGACCTATTTTTAACCTAAGAGAGCCCAATGTCCAACCAAACCACTCCAATTGACCTCAATTTTGATCCAATGCAATCCTAAACTTCAATTTAATATCCCCAATATCAATTTAGACCAAATCCAAACCCAATTTCATCAACATGTCGAACCTATTTCAATTTGAAGCTTAAAGTCCAATTTTGGCCCATGACTTAAACTTAGCCCAAACCAACCCAACTCAAACTCTAATTAACCCCAAATCTTTTCCTAAACCTTCCTAAAATCCCCACAAACAAAACACTAACTTGATTTGCCCAAAATTTGAACCCAAACTCCATCCAAACCTAGCCCAAACTAAAAATCCCCAATTTGGCTTAAATCAATCATGAACCCAAATGAGCCCAAATCCCAAAATCAAAGACCAATCAAAATTGAAAACTCTTTGTCACACCCCATAAACATTTTCCAACATTAATTTTACATCAAACCCAACATTGGCCCAACCTTAACCCAAGTTAGCCCAATTTGATCCACTTTAGCCTCATTACCAAAAAGCTTAAATTGAACCAAATTCACCCCTAAATTATCCCAAATTTGTTCCAAATCACCCATGACAAATTCCTAAACTAATTGCAACATTTATTTGGCACATTCCTTTACATAATTTTCATCCTAAAATTTATTTTAAAACCTAAAAGCCCACTATATTAAAATATTTAAAAGCCCATCCAAAATGATTTAAAAAAAAAGCCCAAAATCCATTCCAAAGCCCACATAAGATTTCCTCGCATCATCCCTTTGATTTAAATCATTCCCTAAGTTTCAAACTCCTCATCAAATTATTCTAAATTAAGCCTCATGCCAACCTCCCCTAAAGTTATCAAAAATGCCAACATCCTTTCTCATGCATATGAGCTAACTTTTCCCTAAGCCAAATGGAGCCATGAAGCCATGCATAAGCTACATACAAGCCATGGAAGCCGCTTTCCACCTCACCAATCCATTAATGGCAAGCAGAGGGGGTTCTTTCTTAACCCTTCATTAAACCTTTTTAACCTCATTTATGCTACACTCTAAACCAAGCTTAGCCACCTCACCATGGATGGAGACTTCACCACTCCAATTTAGCTGACCCAAATGATTCCCTAAGCCCAAAACCAGGTCATGGGAGGGTGCATCCAACCCATTTGCATGAGTTGACCAAACCAAGCCTAAAATATCCCTTTCCCCATACCATTTAAATCAAAACACTTTACACATGTCCAAAGCCAATTGAGTTCACCAAATCCCAGCATTGACCCCACTGGTCAAGATGGTGACCTGACTCTGGCCGACCAGCCACCACAGCTACAGGAAAACCCCATGGCCGAGAGCTCCATGTAAGCCAAAAAATTCAAAACTCACCTGCTGAGCTGTCTCATGGCCAGTGGACACCATGGCTGTTCTTTCCTTGACCAAGGCAACAAATCCTAACCCTTAATTGCCCCTAGGAAGTCCTCCAGCCAGCTCTATTTAAACTCCACCCCCTCTCGGCCAAAGAAGGTGCTGAACAAAACCTTACCAAAACTCTGCCAAAATTGCTCCACACTCTTCTCCATACATAGAGCACTTGATCCCCACTGAAATCCAGCCCTAATTCCCTCTGGCTGAGCTTAATTTTTGAGTTCAATTTCAAGCCTAAAACCAGGACACTTCACCACAGTGAGCCAATCGTCAAATTAATTGACTCTACACCTTCACCAGACTAAGAGAAGAAGTTCCCCAACAAAAGCCCCTTTTCCAGGCCAGCCATTTCTTCTATTGGCCAAGCTTTGAAATCGGGCTTGGTGGAAATTGGGTCTAGGCAATTCATCAGAGCCGCAGACTTCATCTGGAGCTTCCTTGGGTTCAATCGAAGGTGCCACAACTCTCTGATTGAAGCTTCACTTCTCAGAGCAAAGGTATGGATCTCTTCTTCCTCCTGAGCTTCTGTGAGTTCTCCATTTCGTTTGGCTCAATTTCATAGCATGTTTGCCGTATGGATGTGTGCTTCTTGTTGAGATGAGTCCATAGAGTCCAAGAACATGAAATTTGGTGGAGAAATGAGGGAGATCTTAGGGTTTTAGTGTGGATGGCTCTCGGGACACACCAGTCGGAGACGATGACCAGCAGCCGTCGGATCGCGCGTGTATCGGATGGATGGTCTAGATAGAGCCGGACGAGGAGACGGAACGAGACCGTGGCCTGCGTGGCATCCCAGTTAGATGGCGGCGTCAAATGGGAGCGCGCCGCGTGGGCTTTCGATCCGTCGTAGGATGACATGGCGCCGACGTGGTTAAGTAGATAAATAGGGTATTTTTGATTTATTTAATTATACAGAACTTAAAAATCCTATCTTTGTGTAAAAAAATCACAAAAATAAAATAAAAATACCCTCTTGCTCAGTGAACAGAGGAGAATAATGTGGAAAAAGAATTAAGTTATTTTGATGAGTATTTTATTTTTAATTAATTATTTACTAATTTTAGTTTTTTAATTCTTCATGCATTTATACAATTCACCATGGCACGAGACCATAGGGCTTTTGTAACCTCTGTTCTTTGGAACATTCCTTGAATTTTCCAAGGCCAGAGGCCATCTCTTTGGCAAGATATTGATTTTTCAAATTTATGTGTCTGTTTTGCCATTTTAATTCCAGTAATTAGCATGTTGCTTAGAAAATTCTAGGAAAATTTGGGGAGGTATGTTATGACCAGAGGACCCTAGGAAAATTTTGGTTTGGTTTAATTCCTTATAAATAACCCTAGTTGGTCTAAACACCCAAAACTGAATTTTAATTAATTAGGATTATCCACACACCAAATCACTTGAAAACAATTCTCCACTGTCACTTAGGCTGCAGAGAATCTCACATAAAAATTTGAAGTCAATTGAAAATATATAACTCTTTAAATGAATTATTTAAGTTGTATGACTATTTTTAAAATTAAAAAATTTATAAAACCTAGAATACACTTCAAAAATTCACCAAAATGATTTTGCGGACTCTCTTATATCAGAGGAGTCTAAGAAAATTAAAATTGAAATTTTCTAAAAATTTTCATTTTTAATCATATTTTTAATATTTTAATAATTAAAAAAATAAAAATCACAAACATATTAAAAATCATAAAAGTGTCACATTTTGGCTCCTAATCACTTAGGAACAAACCAAATATTTTTCTCAAGTCTATAGGTTAAGAAATTGGATTTTAAAGGCTTAGGACAATTTTTAATATTAAAAAATGAATTTCCCCACATTTTCACTAAATTAATTCTAGTAAATCAAAGAAAAATCAGAAATATAAAATTTACTTCTCTGGACTCCTTGAGCTCAGAGAGATTTAAGAAAAATGTAAAACTTAATTTTCAACTTTAATTGTATTTTATAATTAATTAATACCATAAAACTCAAAATAATTATAATAAATAAAATATAATTCAAAAAATCACTAAAATTGGTCTAGGTGATCCTCAGGTCAGTAGGGACATCCCACAATATTCCTAAGGATGGTAACCTCGCCTTGGTCATGTTGTTGAATTTTCATTGAAAACCTTCATTTTCTCATAAAAATAAATATATAAATTAAATTAAATTCAGAAAAATCACATTTTCTCCTCTAGTGTCTTAATTGACATATGAGTGAAGTGACATAAAAATTTTAAATTCATTTGAGCTTAATTTGATGAGTTATGAAATAAATAAGCCTGAAGGGGCATAAAGGTAATTAAAGACTTTAACCCTAATTAATATTTAGGTATAATCAAAGGGAGGGTAAAATATCTGATCTTAATTTTCCATTGGGTGATTGAAACTTAAGTAATAAAGGGGTAGAAACCTTTTAATCATCTTAAAAATATTTAAAGTAAACCTTAATTGATTAAATAATTAAAATTTTGGAAGAATAATTAAAATTTGGTTTATTAAAGTTGGGGATGTGACTTAGGAAGATACCAATTCTTTAATTTAAGATCTCTAATTAAATCACTATGATAATATTTAACTTTTAATTAAACTGAAGATGATAATTGGAATTAATAATTAAATAAATAAAAGAAAAATAACCCTTAATTAAATTGAACTTTAAAATATTAAGTGATTTAATAACTTAAATAAATTAAATTAAGAACAGTAAAATTAATTTATCATTTGAAAACAAACAAATTTAAAACTTTAAAACTAATTTGAAATATTAAGATCATTAAAATATAAAGATTTAATTGAATTGAAACAACTTGAACACTATTCCAAACTTAAAATTATTAATTAAAATTTTATAATTGAACCAAATTAATTCAAAATCATCGATTTCTCAATTAAGAATTGTTAAAAATCTTCAACAAATTAATTTGCCTCTAAAGACTTTCATTATCATAACTCTTAAATAAAACATTAAGTTAAATTTCACTTCACTCATAAGATAATCAAACATCCTAGTTCACTGAGTAAGAGTTAAATAAAATTAGAACATTAAAGTAACCTGGGTGATTGATTCATCACCACAATGAAACTAACTGAACTTAAAATAATCTCTACAATGTTTAAGAAGATGTTTAGAACTCAATTCCGAGCACTTCTCTAACTTGATGGGATGTTTTAAAAGAATAGTGAGACTTCATTGTTCTTTGATGAAGAAAGTCATCCTTAACAAAACACAAGAACCTAGACGTCATAGGAATTGACTAGCTATAGGATTAGGATATTGGTAGACAACTAAAACCTTCCCTTAGCTTTACCTAGGTGTTTTCTTGCAATTATATAAATGCTTTAACCTGTGTTTTAAGTGCAGGAGAAAATAAATAGGAATGCTTACCAGGTACAATTTTATTTCATTGCAATTTATTTCCCTGTACGGTACTTTACTTCTCTTGTATGGTAAACAAGAATGTCACCCTGCATGAAAACTGAAATCTATAGAATAGCCATAAAACTGAAACCCAAAACAAACTACAAGTCACAACTAGATAAAATTCACCGCCACAACATTCAAAATATAAAACAACTCAAAATTTAATCACAAACAGAACAACAAAACTAAAACTAAAACTAAATTAAAACGTCACGTTGGATGATCGGGAATACCTCGGATGATGTAACCCACGTGTTGTTAACGAGATTTCCCACGGTCTAAATGAAAGTGTGGAACTCATTCAGTTGAGTTTAGCAAATTCATCTGGACTAAGTGAATCCTATGAAAATAACAGTGTCAGGATGACGAAACTGTGGGATCTTAATCGGTTCTGTTTAACCAACTTTAGGATTTGTTTTAATTAAAACATTAAAAAAATTTGGACTTTGAGATTTCTCTAAACCAAAACACTTCTCTCATCCCATGATATCCACTTTCTAAAACTAAACCTCTGCAACAACAAGGAGCTTGGAGCATATTGGATAGCACGGCCATCGTCGTCAGCAAAACTGGAATCTACATTAACAAAACCTTTCTTAGTTTAAATAACCAAGCCATATGATTTCGAGATAGTTTGCTTAGTGCAACATAAATCCTCAACTCTTTGTTAGGCATTGCATAATTATGTTTTGCAAATTAAGCCCTAACCGGTCTTAGGACTCTGAGGTAGTCGTTCGGTATGACATAAACCCTCACATCTTCAAGGCTATTTAAATGATCATGTCATATAAATATAAGTCCTAAGTAAATAAAATTGACAGGATTGCAACATTAAATAATATTCTCAAATTGAAGCCAAACAATTAGGATAGTTTGGGAAGCTGCCAAGATTCTTCTTGGATCCTCAGCTTCTCCTACTTCTCTTCCTTTGGACTCCTAAAATAAATTGTTTCAAATTTGATCCATTCCCTATTGAAATTTCCAAAATCCAATTCATTTGAAACCTCAAACTTTGATATTCTTGAGAGCAAAACCACTGATCATTATCGAGAGTTTTCTTAAGTGATTCCCGACATTTAAGATGTAATTAACTATAGGGGCTTGCCGTTATAGGGAACATTAAGAACCCATGTAATATAAACCCTGCTTAAATCATTTATATTAAGCAGGGGAACTTGTCGGCTTTTAAAATTGGTTCGCAGACCAAACGGATGTCACAAATCTTCTAGTTTATTTAATCGAGCCCCATCATCAAGTAGTGTGTCTATTCTTGGAATAGATACACAGTTTTTTATGAGGTGCTCGTTTATATAAACTATTTGGGATGTGAGATCGGTTTGATTTCATATCTTAAAAATTTCAAACATAAAAATTATTTTTAAAATCAAATGCTACTTTCTAAATTATATTTATATCTAAGTTAAAAATAAACTTTAAAATTCGTCGACAACTTCTGTAGGCGACCTCCTTTTCAAAACACACAACCTAAAAATTTGTCGACAGACACTTCAGCCATTCCACTTGTTTGAGGATGATAAGCAGTTGTTATTCTATGCTTAATTTTGAATTTCTCCAGCAATGATTGAATTCTTATATTTCCGAAATGACTTCTCCCATCTGTGATAATTATCCTAGGCATTCCAAATCTTGTAAAAATGTTTTCTTTAAAAATTTCGAAACACTTTTGGAATCACAGTTTGGTAAAGCTACAGCTTAGATCCACTTTGAAACATAATCAACTGCTAATAAAATATAAATATTTCTAGATGATGGTACGAAAGGTCCCATAAAGTCTAAACTCCATACATAAAAAATTTCAATTTCTAATATAAAGTTTAGAGGCATTTCATCTTTTCTGGATATATTTCTCATTCTTTGTCGTCGATCATAAGTTTCACATAATGTCTAACATCTTTAAATAAAGTAGGCCAAAAAATCCAGAATTTAAAATTTTAAATGCAGTTTTATCCACTCTAAAGTGTTATCCAAATTCAGAATCGTGACATTTTTGAATAATTGCAAAAGTTTCTTCATAATGTACACATCTTCGAATCACAGAATCTCTTCCTAATTTAAATAAATGAGGATCTTCCCAAATATATGATTTACAATCATTCTTGAATTTCTTAATGTATTTACTATTCATCCCATATGGTAAAATATTACTAACCAAGAAGTTAACTATATCTGCATACCAAGGCATTTGTAATCCTTGAATGACATATAATTGCTCATCCGGGAATTTCTCATTTATATTTTCTTCATAAATCTTCTCATTATTATTTTTGATTCTTGATAAATGATCAACAATTTGGTTGTCAGTCCCTATTCTATTCACAATTTCAAAATCAAATTCTTGCAAAAGTAAAACCCATCTGACCAATCTAGGTTTAGCATCCTTTTTAGATATTAAATACTTAATAGCAGAATGATCAGTATGGATGATACATTTTGTTCCAAGAAGATATGATCTAAATTTATCAAAGGCATATACTATTGCTAAAAGCTCTTTTTCAGTGGTAGTGTAATTTATTTGAGTTTCAGTAAGAGTATTGCTAGCATAGTATATAACTTTGAAAATATTTTCATACTTTTGTCCTAATACAACTCCGATTGCATAATCACTTGCATCACACATTAATTCAAAAGGTTTATTCCAATCAGGTGCAACAATGACAGGTGCAGTGATTAACTTTTCTTTCAAAATACTAAACGTATTCAGACAATCTTCATTAAATTCAAATTTGGATTCTTTTTCCAATAAATGGCAAAGAGGTTTAGCAATTTTAGAAAAATCCTTTATATATCTCCTATAAAATCCAGCATGACTCAGAAAATTTCTTACATCAGTAACAGTAATAGGTGGTTGCAGTTCAGCACTAAATTTTTCTTTTGCTTGATCAACTTCCATCCCTATTTGTGAACCTTTATGTCCAAGTACAATACCTTCTGTGACCATAAGTTGACATTTTTCCCAGTCTAGAACTAAATTTGTTTCTTCACATCTCTTCAAATATTTCATTATATTTTCCAAGCAAGATTCAAAAGAAGTTCCAAAAACTGAAAAAATTGCCCATAAATACTTCAATTCCTTTATCAATTAAATCACAGAATATTGACATCATACATCTTTCAAAAGTTGGAGGTGGATTGCATGAACCAAAAGACATTCTTCTAAAGGCAAATGTTCCATAAGGACTTGCAAATATTGTCTTTTCTTGATACTCAAGAGCAACGGGTAATTGATGATAACCAGAATATCCATCCAGAAAACAGAAATATGAGTGTCCAGCTAGTTTATCCAGCATTTGATCCAAGAAAGGTAAAGGAAAATGATCCTTTCTAGTGGCATTGTTTAATTTTCGATAGTCAATGCAAATTGGCCATCCAGTAACTTGTCTTGTAGGTATTAATTCATTCTTTTCATTAACAATGACAGTTACTCCTCCTTTCTTCGGAACACAATGAATAGGACTTACCCATTGGCTATCCGAAATAGGATAAATAATTCTAGCATCTAACCATTTCAAAATCTCTTTCTTAACAACCTCTTTCATAATTGGATTTAATTTTCTTTGGGGTTCAATTGGCTGTCCGAAATAGGATAAATAATTCTAGCATCTAACCATTTCAAAATCTCTTTCTTAACAACCTCTTTCATATTTGGATTTAATCTTCTTTGGAGTTCAATAGTGGGTTTACAATTTTCTTCCATTAAAATCCTATGCATACAGATTGAAGGGCTTATTCCTTTAATATTTGCAATAGTCCAACCAAAAGCTTTCTTATAATTCTTCCGAACTCCTATTAATTTTTCTTCTTGATCTTTGCTTAATTCTAAAGATATAATTACATGTAACATTAATGAATCTCTAAGAAATGCATACTTCAAATGTGCAGGTAACATTTTTAATTCCAGTTCTGGGGCTTTTTTAATTGAGGGTAAAAGTATAACATTTTTAGTTGTGTCTAAAATTTCCCAATTTTCATGAATATAATGAGATTCTTCAGATAAATTTTAATCATTTAATGACTCATCATATAACATAGATTCTTTATTTTTATCATCAGAAATGCCCATACATTTTTCTTAGTAATGCTTTTTAATCATATAATAAAAAATATCCATTCGATAGCATTTTTCTTTTTTAGGATACCTCATTGATTTCAGAACATTAAATGTTATATCTTGATCATTAACTCTCATCGTTAATTCTCCTTTTTGCACATCAATCATAGCTGGACTGGTAGCTAGAAAAGGTCTCCCAAAAATGGTAGGTATTTCTTTATCTTCTTCCATATCTAGAACAATGAAATCCACAGGGAAGATAAATTTATCTACCTTAACAAGAACATCCTCTATAACTCCTTCAGGATAAGTGATCGATCGATCAGCTAACTGAAGAGTTATAGTGGTAGGAGAAATCTTTCCTAAATCTAACATTTGAAAGATTGAAAATGGCATGAGATTAATACTAGCTCCTAAATCACATAAGGCTTTTCCACATAATTTTTCTCCAATAGCACATGGTATAGTGAAACTTCCAGGATCTTTAAGTTTCTAAGGTAATTTCTTCTGAATTATTGCACTACATTCTTCACTTAATGCAACAGTTTCATAAGCTTCAAATTTTCTCTTCTTGCTTAAAATATCCTTCATAAATTTTGCATAGCTTCGTATTTTCTCAAAAGCTTCAGCAAAAGGAATGTTGATGGTAAGTTTCTTAAAAATTTCAAAGAACTTAGAAAATTGATGGTCAAGTTTCTGTTGTTTAAGACTTTGAGGAAAAGGTGGTGGTGGTCTTTATACTCCCACTTCAATAGGTACAATAGTCTGATCTTTACTTGGATAAAGGGTGTCTTTAGGTTTTTCAATCTCTTCAACTTCTTTCTCTTTTTCAATCTCATTATGTTTTTTCTCTTTTAGTTCCTTTCCACTTCTGAGTTGTACAACTTTTGCTTGTTCATGTTCTTTTCTAGATCCTTTAGGATTAATTTCATCATTGCTAGGCAGTGTTCCTTGAGGTCTGTAATTAATGAAATTAGCAATTTGACCCATCTGATTCTCAATATTATGAATAACTGTGTTTTGACTTTGTAGCTGATTTCTTGGTTGCAAGATCAATTCTTCTACAGACAACTTTTTCTGCTGATTATTATAACCAGGAGGATAATTGGTCTATAGTTTGAATTTCCTTGATTGTTCCAATTTGGATTAACTTGATTTCTATTATCCAATTAAAATTAGGATGATTTATCCAACTAGGATTATAATAATTAGAATAAGGGTTATTAGTTTTACTAGTAATAGCTTGCAAAGTTTCCATTGTTTGAGAATCGTCAGAATTTGCAGAATTATCATTACTTACATGCGATATATTAATAACATAATTATCTAATTTCTTAGATATCGCAGCCACTTGTGAAACTAAAATAGAAAAGGCTTTATTATCATGAATACTGGCCATTCTTTTAGGATTAACCATTTCAGAAGAACATTGAAAGTTGTTATTAGCCATTTCTTCAATTAAGCTGTAGGCTTCTTCAAATGTCTTAGCCATTAAAGAACCACCAGCAGCAGCATCAATAATAGATCTAAGTGATCCAATAAGTCCATTATAAAATGTTTGAATAATTAACCAATCTGGTACAGCATGATGAGGACATTTTCTTAATAGTTCTTTAAATCTTTCCCAAGCTTCATAAATTGGTTTTCCATCAAATTGCGTAAATGAAGTAATATCATCTCTCAATTTAGCAATTTTAGAAGGAGGAAACTATTTAGCAAGCAATGTTTGTGTCATATCTGCCCATGTTTTAATAGAATAAGTTGCTAATGAATTAAACCACAGCTTTGCTTTATCTTTTAAGGAAAAAGGAAAGAGTCTAAGCCTAATAGCATCATCAAAAACATTATTATATTTAAAGGTAGCACAAAGTTCTAAAAAACTAGCAAGGTGTAAATTTCAATCCTTATTAGGTGTTCCTCCAAATTGATTGTTTTGAACCATTTGAATAATAGAAGGTTTAAGCTCAAAACAATTAACATCTACAGTTGGAATTTGAATACTAACATGAAGTTCATCAGCTGTAGGGTTTGCATATTCCCTTAATGGTTTATAAATATTTTTTTCATTAATTTCGATTGGATTTTGATTATTATTATGTAATTTAGCCATTTTTTGATGTTTTGAAATTTGTTTTCCATTTTTAATTCTTTTAATTGTTCTTTCTAATTCAGAATCAAAATGTAGTAATCCTTCAGATCCAAAATTACGCATAAAAATTTAAAGAAAGTATTTTTGTTTTGTTTTTTTTTATGTTTTTTGTGTTTTTATGTTTTTTTAAAATTCTATCCTTTTACTTTTTATTTTATTCTATCCCCGGCAACGTGCGCCAAAAACTTGATGCGATGTGACTATAAATATGCTTTAAAATACAAGAATATGATACCACTTTTTAGAATGTTTAATTTCCAGCAAATTGCTTCAAAAACTTGATGTGCGAGGTTTAGTTTTATAATTTTATATTTATATTATATTATTGTAAAATCATAATTTTAAACACAAGTATATGTATCGTTTAAGTAATACAGGGCTCTAGTGGAGTCTTGGTTATCGATCCTACAGGGACAGTGAAATAAAAAGTAAGATATATTTTGAAAATTTTGAAAGCAATATATATTCTTTATATATATATATATATATATATATATATATATATATATATATATATATATATATATATATATTCAAATTTAATTAATTAATAATTTTTACTAAAAGTAAGCAAGCAATAAGTAAGAAAGTAAAGTAAGCAGTAATTAAACTTCATTGCAAAAAAAAAAACGATTTTTCCTTTTTCAACTAATCCAAGAATTATAGATTAATTATCTTTTGTAGGGAATTAAGAATATGGTATTGTGCCAAATAGAAGCATTCTTATTCTTTATCTTTTGTTCCAGGTGCAAAAAACATTGACTAATCTATAGTTAGGCTCAGGACGTTTTATTAGTAGAATGGGTTAATCTAGGCTCACACTACTAGATGTCCAAGGGTGAGTATGGTCGGCCTTACCAGTGACCCGTTACCTTTCTATAAACTAAATTATTAGAATTTAGTCTGTCACTCTAAAAACTAATTAATTTTACGCCCAATAAATAATATCTTCCTTTTTATTTGCACTTCACCTTAAACAATCCGTGTATAGCTCACGAATTACCTAAGGATTCATGTGATATCTACTACTTAAGAATTTATCTCCGGATAGGTCTCAAAATTCTTCAACAGGTTTTAACAAATTAAATGGACAATTTAAAAAGTAAACTAAGATCAGGTATTAATATCATCACAATATTTAAAAAAATTTTATTTTTAATTCTCCTACAAAATTTATTTAATTTATAATCTTTTCATAGTTGAAAGGAGAAAGATAACTAACTACTCAGAACTCATTGAAATAACACAACAAAACATATTTATAAAACTTTGAACCAAAGTATAAATACTTATCTGAAGTGTTCCTTCAAGAGATCCGCTGACTTCTACTGACTCCAAAGCTATGATGAAAGACTCCAACAACAATAACACACAATGAACACTCAAAATAAACTCACTAGATACAAAATAAAGTGGCACCCTAAGTATGAAAGAGACTAAATAAAACTAGAGATGAGAGACAGAATGCTAAAATGGGTATGTGTACTGAGGGGGGGGTTGGTGCGATTTTCTCTGTAGAATGGGCTCCTATTTATAGAGCTTTGAATTTGACCAATGGTTGCTTAAGGCACCTCTTCAAAATTCATCCAAATTTAATGTATCTTCTAGATGGTAACCGTTGCGCCTATGCATCGGGATCTGGCACCTAGGCGCCGGACTATGTGACCAGGTCTTTCGCACCCCTTCACTTTGGGTCGCATCTCTTCGCAATCCAGACCATTTCCTTGTGTCCAAATACATTGTATCACATGTCCTATATATTAGGAGTAACTTCCAGTCATCTAGAAGCTCCAATAACCGCTTAAGACTGTCAAAATAACTGCCCAAAGTCATCAAAAAACTGAACAGCGTCTGTATCGAACTGGCGCTTAGGCGCTGGACTCTGGCGCCAGGCCAATAATTCTAAAATTTTGCTCCATAAGCTTCATTTTTGCTCCTTTTTGCCCCTGTTTCCTTCTTTTTCTTTCTTGGACTCTTTTTTAATCATCTACATCCAAAAACATAAAAATACCTTTCATTAAAGCATATTATTCTTAAGAATTGAATCATAAAAAAGGCATAAAAATGAGTATTTTTTGGGTTGATCACTATGCTAAGTTTATGAAGGATATTCTGGGAAAGAAAAGAAAGTTTACAGATCATGAAACTATTGTACTTAGCGGAGAGTGTAGTGCAATTATTCAGAAGAAGCTTCTGGAAAAATTTAAAGATACTGGTAGTTTCACTATTCCGTGTGCTATAGGTGAAAATTTTTTAGGAAAAGCTTCATGTGATCTGGGAGCGAGTATTAATCTTATGCATTTATCAACTTTAAAAATGTTGGGAATAGGAGAAGTTTCTCCTACATCTGTGACTCTTCAGTTGGCCTATCGTTTCATTACTTATCCTAAAGGAGTGGTGGAAGATGTGTTAGTTAAAGTGGATAAATTTAACTTTTTTGTGGATTTTATTGTACTTGATATGGAGGAAGATAAAGAAATTCCAATCATTTTGGGAAGACCATTCCTTGTTACAGGAAGAGCGGTAATTGATGTTCAAAAAGGAGAATTAACTATGAGAGTTAATGAGGAATGGTCACAAGTTAATCCACAAGAAAATGAACCTCATAGTTAATTCACAAGTTAATCCTTTTCTTGATCAAATGCTAGATAGACTTGCTGGACACAAGTACTACTATTTTCTGGATGGATATACTGGTTACCATCAAATACCTATTGCTCCTGAGGATCAAGAAAAGACAACATTTACTAGCCCCTATGGAACCTTTGCTTTTCAAAGAATGCCTTTTGAACTGTGTAATGCGCCTGCAACATTTCAGAGATGTATGATGTCTATCTTCAGTAGTATGATTGATAATGGAATAGAAGTTTTTATGGATGATTTCTCTGTATTCAGAACTTCTTTCAAAATTTTTCTGGAAAACTTAGCAAAAGTTTTGGAGCTTTGTGAGAAAACAAATCTAGTTCTAAATTGGGAGAAATGTCAATTTATGGTTGCAGGAGGAATTGTTCTTAGGCATAAAATTTCTGAATATGGTAAGGAGGTCAACTCTGCTAAAATTAGAGTGATTGAGAGATTACCACCACCCACTACTGTGAGAGAGGTGAGGAGTTTCTTAGAACACGCTGGATTGTACAGCCGATATATTAAAGATTTTTCTAAAATTACTAAACCTTTGTGCTAACTTTTAGAAAATGATAGAAAGTTTGATTTTAATGATGAATTCTTAAGAGCTTTCGAATTATTAAAAGAAAAATTAATCACCGCACCTATAACTGTTTCACCCAATTGGGAGAAACCATTTGAACTTATGTGTGATGTTAGTGATTATACAATCGGAGTAGCAATGGGGCAAAGGCATGATAAAGTATTCAAAGTCATTTACTATGATAATAAAAATCTTAATGAGGCTCAAATTAATTATACCACAACTGAAAGAGAATTATCAGCTATAATGTTTTCTTTTGAAAAATTTAGACCTTATTTAATTAGAGCTAAAAGTTTTGTGCATTCAGACCATTCAGCTGCAAAAGAAGGATGTGAAACCTAGACTCATTAGATGGATACTTCTTCTGTAAGCATTTGATTTTATGATTGTTGATAAGAAGGGAGCTGATAATAAAATAGTTGATCATCTATCCAGAATACACTATGATAAATCATCTGAATTTGAAAAAGAAATTACTGAAATTTTCCCTGATGAGCAACTCTATACTATTATGTGAAATAATTTGCCTTGGTATGCTGATATTGTGAATTATATTGGAAGTGATATTGTACCACCTGATTTAACAAGACAATAACAAAAGAAGTTTAAATATGATGCAAAATTCTATTTTTTGGGATGAGCCCTATCTATATAAACAGTGTAAGGATCTGATTATTAGGAAATGTGTGCCACAAGAAGAAACAAATTTGATTATTCAACGAAGTCATGATTTTGAATTTGGAGGTCATTTTGGTGTTGATAAAACTGCTTTTAAGATTTTACAATCTAGATTTTATTGGCCTACTCTTTTTAGAGATGTTTATAGGTATATTAAATCATGTGATTGGTGTCAGAGAGTAGGTAATATCTCTAGAAGAAATGAAATGCCTCTAGATTATAATTTGGAAGTTGAAATTTTTGATGTATGGGGATTAGATTTTTTATGGGACCATTTACTCCTTCATTTGGAAATCTATATATTTTGGTTGTTGTTGATTATGTCTCAAAATGGATTGAAGCTGTTGCTTTACCCAGATGTGATTCTCGGAGTGTTTCAAAATTTTAAAAGAAAAACATATTTACAAGATATGGAATGCCGAGAGTAATCATAACTTCCAGAGCATCAAAAGCAATATAGGAGATTGAAAGTGTACCAGGCAATTGCCAGAATGATCTCTGAAGACCCCACCAATCCCAGCACAACCATTAAATAAACAGCCATCAGTATTGGCTTTCAACCATGGAGTCATAGGTTTTTTCCAAATAAATAGAGAGAGCCTTCTATGGGCCAAAGGAACAGTACTCTCCTTCTTTAATATATTTGGGAAGCCATTATGTTGAATTAATTTGGACAAAAAGCTAAGACAATGACTTGTCACCTGATGGGAAGAGGGAAGCACCATGTCAAACTTAAGTTGATTCCTTGCCAACCAAATAAACCTAGCCACACTCCCAAAAATAGTAAAGAGTTGATGAGAATTCTAAACATGCCAATTCAAGTAAAAGGAAGACCATATAAGTTTAATAGTTGGAATGGAGTGTTAGCTAAGAAAGCTGGACAAAACATGTTGAAGAAATTTGCACTGGAAGAACAAATGGTCAAGAGATTCCTCTTCAGTATGGCAGAAGGAGCATCTAGAGGGTCCCTTGATCCCTTTAAGTTTAAGGATATCATCAGTGAGGAGAATCTTGTGAAACAGTCTCCAGAAGAAGAAGGACTTTGAGGGGGTAAGAAATTTGTTCCAAATTAGGGACCCCCATGAGAGGTGGTCCCAATGGAATGAAGAATTGTAGAGAAAGGAAGAAGAGGATTGGTGTTTAGTCTGCATTAAATGGATCTTATCAATACAATAGTAGTTGAAAGGGGTATGTAGAATTTCAGCAATGAGATTGGGAGAAAGGCAATCTGGAATAAGAGAAACATCCCAATGACCCTCACTCCAATAGTCATCAACAGCTAAATCAATATTAACAGTCTAGAGCTCTTGCTTGTAGATTTTGCCATTTGTGAGCCAGTTGTCCCGCCAGAATATTACCTGCCCTTCTCCAAGCTTCCAAATAAATAAAACTTCAGCTTTGGTTTTGATTTTCAGCAGGTTAACCCAGATTTTAGAGTCCCCAGGTCTTCTAGTAACCAAGGAGGGGTGGGAATTTTTGCAATATTTACCTAGCATAAATCTGGCCCACAGGCAGTTTTGTTGTCTGAACTTGATCCACAATTTACATAGATTAACATTACTAAGGTGGTTGAACCCCTTAAAGCCCAGGCCACAAGTAATTAAAGGCTTGCAAACCTTCTGCCAGCTAAACCAATGCATTTGTTTCCTTTGTCCAGTCCACTGAAATCTATTAAAGGTCCTTTTTAATATCAGTTGTAAACATTTCATCATGAAGGAAGAGAAGGCTGTAAACATTTCATAATGATCTTGCTAACTATCTTGCTGAACATTTGTCAATCTAATAGGTCTGAAATTGGCCTAAGCCCTTTTAGAGTTGTCTTTAGGAGTAAGTACAATAGTGGAAGAATAGAAAGCAATGGGAGGATCACTACCCATGAAAAAGGACTGTATTGCATTCACCATAACCTTTCTGACAATAAACCAAGATTTTTTATAAAAATCTGATGAAAAACCATCAGGGCCAGCAGCCCTATTACTATCAATGAAATTAATCACCTGCCAAATTTCATCTTTAGTAGGAATAGCTGTAAGATTTAAATTTTTAGTTGAAGATACGTTAGAGGGGAAGATATCCTACTGGAGTGGTGATCTGGGGGAGTCAGGTTGAGTAAGAAGATTTTGAAAATAATCTACAACATCCATTGCAATCTCCTCAGACTTTGTGATCCTGGCCCTTGAAACACTTTTAATCTTGTAAATAGCATTACATTTCCTTTTGTAGTATATGCAAGCATGATAATACTTTGTATTTCTATCTCCCTCAACAAACCTACTAAGAGCAGCTTTCTGTTTCAGAAAGCTATCCTGAGTGGATAGAGCATTCAACGAGTTCTCTTTGGCATAATATATATATATATATATATATATATATATATATATATATATATATATATATATATATATATATATATATAACAAACTCTTTTGTGGTATTGATATTTTACTTGTTGATGTCTTTGATAAAAGTCTAATTTACTTATGTCCATGACAAATCGAGAATTTTAGATGTTACCTTTTGTATGTCCACTATTCAGTCACTTTAATTAGGGCTAAGAGTTTCCCTCCTTCGATTTCCTTGTTGGTAGCTTCTGCTCGGAATTGGTTTTGTGAATTTTGATGCTTTGGTTGCTTACTAAAAAGAAATCCTTTTGGAAAAAGATTATTATAGCCAAAGTCTTGAAGCTAAGCCCGACCCTGACTTAGAAATAGTGACATCCACTTCTGATTTTTCATATATCTACCACCTAATTTTACTCAAACAAGAATGTTGATGTTTTTATATAATTCATTTTAAAATTTCAAAAATATTCAATATTTGATTAATTTTATGTATATACACATGAAACATATAAATGCATTTCCTCAGATATCATTAGAGGCACCAGGTATGTGCTATTACTTCTTCGTTTACTATTCTTGATCATATACATTTTGTTTATGCAAGTGATATTGTCATTCTTCAATTATTTATTGTGTTTATATCATGAGAAAAAGAACCCTAGGGTAGTGAAAATAGGACATATGCTTAAGGTGGAAAACTTTAAATTATATATTTTATTCTTTTCTCATATAAAACCCTAGGATAGAGGATGTATAACATATGTTCAGGTTGAAACCTTATGTTATACAACCAATAAAGTATCTTAATAAAAGTGTAGCCTTACAAAAGTGCTAATAATTGATTAAAATGTAATGACATTAATAATAATAATCATCCCCTCAAATGCACCTTCTAAAATCAAAACACTAAAACTAAGAACCTATGATAGGCCACCAGAAGCATGGTTTCCCTCTTCCCTTCTATTTTCACAAGAATGAGGCCACAATGCGATCGAGTGGTGATCAACCTTCAAGCGACAATCAAGACCAAAACATGAAGTGAAGGATGATTCTCAACTAAACTTTTCATAAAATTAAAAAACATAAACACTTAGGACTTCGAGGTTGTTCGTCTACACAACATAAATTCTCGCACTATCTTTATGCTTTCGTATGATTGTATGTTGTGTAATATAATCCCAAATTAGGATTTCGAGTTTGTTTGTTCGTTACGATGTAAATCCTTTTATCTTTTTAGGTTATCTGCATTGATCGTATGTCATGTAATATAAGCCCTAGATTTAAAATAAAATGGCAGAAGTAAACTTTAAATAACATCATTTCCAAAATGTTAAGGCAAATAGTAGGATAATTTGGAAGTCTTTAAGTTTCTCTTCAGGATCTATGCCATCCCCTAGCTTGCACTCCTATGTTTTCCAAAATAATTGTTCCACGTTAAGCCTTTCTAACTTGATTTTCCTATGATCATCATGAAAACTAAAGTTTGAATTCTTAAAGATTAAACCCCAACCTTAATTGAGAGTAAGTGACTATGGTTTCCTAATATGTAATTAACCATAGGGGCTTGTGCCTATAGGAGAGTTAGTAACCTAAATAATCTAAAACCTATCTAATCTTCAGATTAGGTAGGGCTCTGTTAGAAATTTCACAGACCAAATAATTATCATAAATTTCTTGGTTTGAATAATTGAGACTGTTATTGAGTGCATCTTCATATTCGAGATGAGGTACTACTCATAATATCGTGCTTGATTATTTAAAACATTGAATATATGAGATCGGTTCGGTCTCATTTATTAAAATTAAATATTTTCTTTTTCAAAATAAAAATTTTAAATAATAAATTAAATTATTTTTTTATTTTTAAAAAAAAACCAACAGATCAATTCTGGCGAGTGATACATCTAAAATATATAGTGTTTTTATACACATTTTTATACCTATTTTTTGATTATATTACACTTTAATAGAAGATATTTTATGTATTTTTCTTACAGGTATCATTAAATGGACGAATGTGGTAAAAAAAGTGAAATAGGCTAAGTGTTGAAACCCGCGCTTATGCACCAAGGCCCTGCTGCTATGCTCCCAGATCTGGAACTTACGCACCAGAAGGCTCGCGGCTAAGCGCTGGAACCCCGTGCTTATGCGCAAGCAGTTACTAAATAATTGACACAATTTTGAAGAGGTTTTTGAAGCATCTCTTGGTGAGAATGTGGGTAACTTCCTATTGGCGTCAGATTCAATTCAAAATACTCTTGAATGGATGAATCTCTTGGAAGATAAGTTGAATCTGGACACAATTTGAAGATATACGAAGACAACTATTGGAAAATTATAAAAAGAAGAGTTGATGATTAGAAAAATGGTTGTTGTTGGAGGGTGTGGTTTATGTTTAAGAGTGTGGGTTGTGTTAGAGTGTTATTTTAGAAACACACCACTCCACTTCACTATTTTTACTTCACTTTATTAAAATTTATATTAGGATTAGAAGTGAGAATTAGAATCCTTAGAGTTGGGCACCAACCTCTAAGAGATATTGTAAGGGAAAGCAAAACTTTCAAATGAACTTCAAGAGTTTGATGGAGAGGATTTTCAGATAAGCCTTTATCTTTGGTTTTACATTTGGTTTTTAATTAAGACTTCTTTTGTTTTCACTATGATTTCTACTTTTAAACCAAGTTGTGATTGTATTTTCTCCATGATAGTTTTCTTTATCTTTTTTCTTAAAATGATGAAGTAATAAAATTATGGAAGTATGTTGTGTGAAGTATAGGATTTCAATGTTGGAAGAAGTTGTGATGATTTAAAACCTTGCACTTTATTTACTTCTTGATTTTGCCAATTAAGATGTTAAAATTTGTTGTGAGAACATGTAAGAATAGATATGGTATTGTCTTAGTCAACAATTGGAAAGAATCACATGAGATTATATACGTGAGAATGTAATCCATATGCTTCAGTGCAAATAAATAGGGAGATATACTTTGATGGGTGTAGAATTAGAGACTTTAGAGTGACAGGCTAAAGCCCTCATATTGATTTATTTTTTTATGTTTTGATATTTTATGTTAGCCCCCAGGTGGAGAGAATATATGAAACTTTAGAGTGAAAGCTAGTATCTTTCATGCCTAACCTGTCTTCAAGATTTTAAAAATAGTAGATTAACCTATGTTCATTATAGCATCTCTAGTAAGGTTAAAGAATATAATTGCTCCTATTTGGGACAACACATTTTAAATACTTCCACAACAATAATTTCTATGACATATTACTGATTAATACTAAGGAAAACAATATTTCATTTGCATTAGTTTTCACCTTACAAAAGTTTAGTTAATGTAGTTACTTACATTCATTTCAAATTATAAAAAGTAAAAAAAAAGAACCAAATTTTATTTCCTAGAATATTAACCTTAGTTTAAGTAAGATCTTTTCTAAAAAGTAAAGAAGTTGTTATTTTGTTTTCTGTGCTAAAATTATTTTCATTAATTATCACTTTCCTTGTGGGTTCGATATCTTGAGCTTAATCAGAAAATCCTATATTACTTGATAACGATATGTATATTGGTGTAGTAGCCACATTATAATATTATTAAAAAGAAGTATCAATTCATATATATAACGTAAGTATAAATATCGGTGGATCAGCGAGTTTACAGGAAACTAATTTTTCTCTGCATATTTGGTTAGGTGGTTTCATCTTCATACACCGGTAGTATTTTCCATTTCATTTGTGGGCAAGAATGCCATTCTTTCATTGATATACCTTGATCATCCCTTTTCTGAGCATGCATAGACAACTACTCCCTTAATTCTAGAGCTACCCTTTTAATTAACTTTAAACAGAGGGGTTCCAAAATTTCTAAATTATAAAGGTTGGACCCCCAATAGGTGTGATATGATTAGGAGTGATCGAAGTGCGATTTTTGTGAAATTGACCCTTTACAAAATTTTGGACTGGATCATACATTTCACATTCATTTTATTCCTCTTCTAAGTTTGACTTATTCTTAACAAGTCACTCTAAAATTTACTCTTGAAATCCCTCATTAAAATTTCAAAGAAAACAAAGTTCATCAAAATTGAAAACAAAACTCGAAAACTAAGAAAAAATGAAGCATCAAAATTTAAAACAAAACAAAACTCAAAATCTACAAAGCTAATAATAATAATAATAATAATAATAATAATAATAATAATAATAATAATAATAATAATAATAATAATAATAATAATAATAATAATAATAATAATAATAATAATAATAAACAAACAAAAAAATCCAAATTAAAAAAAAGCACTCTCCAAGTTAAAAATAAAATAAGATTCAAAATTCACAACAAAAAAAAATAAAAACACAGCAAACTTCACTTGGATAAGTTTTGAAAGAAATGCCCAGTCTAACAGCGAGTCGCCAAGTACTTTTATCTTTAGAAATCTCCACAACCAGTATGGAGCATTAAATTGAGTATGAAAAATACTCCAATATTTATGAATTTTAAAGAAATGACTTTTTCTATGTTGACTTTCTTGTTTGCTGGAGGATTTAGCCTGCCTACTGACAAAACTTTCTGAAACTTGGGACCAATGATCAAGTTTGGAGTTAGCTTTGATGAGGTTGAGGTGATGCTCAAAAAGCACTTTGTGTTGTCATGAAGATAGTTACTATATGGTGAAGGAATTGTCACCTGATTTCAACATGAAGTGTAGCCAAAACTCCCTTCTCTTAAGAAGGTGAGGGTCAAAAGAGTTTCTGCTAAGACTGTCATTTCTGCTACATCCATACTGTCTAAAGATAGTAAATTCTCTATGATCCAACGTCTATTTTAACCTTAGTCCCATCTATGTTAGAATTGAGATCTATTTTGAGGTTCACATAGTTTAACCACCTACAAAAGAGGAATTGAAGCTGGAAGTCTCTTAAAGAAATGAAATGAAAATTTACAAAGTAATGCCTTCTATTGAAACACCACTTCTGGAGAAAATGAAACAAAATAAGATCTTATCTCTTATCAGAGGGTATAGGTTTGATCCCCTATCTACTATCTCCGAGGAGGAGAATACCTACAAGATTACTACTGAACCACCTCAATCACCCTCTAAAAGTGGTCATGGTAAAGCAAGGTTAAAGTCTACGCTCATTATATGAGCTTGTTCCATTTTTAAATGGTTTGCTCGCAAGGAAAATTGTTCAGTCGTCAAAAGTTTGAAGAGGATGGAATATGCTATGCCTCATCAGATGAAAAAATAGATTTTGATAAAGACATCTCTTTCTTGCGATCCCATAGATCCATAAAGGGAGAAGAGGAATTACCCTTATCACACATTTCTATAACACTTCGTCTAGGAGGCCTCATTGTGCCTAATGCCACTGTCATCCATGCTACTACTACTTTTTTAAAATTGATAACACGTGTATTGGTTAACTCTTTTCTTAGGCCAAGAATATTGTCTACTACCATATATAGAAAATCCATGACCAATTAATGATAGGAAATTGCTTAATAGTGTATTTGGTTCATGTGATAGGGAGCATACTTCCTCTCAACGTGGCGGTGTCACCAACAAGAGACCCCATCTTAAAATGTCAACTTCTAAGAAAGAAGAATGGAGAGATAAAGTCACTAGGCTGATACCTTTGGAAATTTTAAAAGAAGAGATCTTTGAAATTGATTGTAAGTCAGATGCCTTGACTACTAGTACCGTGACACACCTAAAAAATGCTTGATTTGTCATATACATCTTATGCTTATTTTAAATGATATTGCATTTAAAGGAAGGTATTTTGCATATTTTTTTTAGGTATAAGAAATGGACTTCTAGAGAAAAAGAAGAAAAAATGGTACAATAGGTGCAAAAATGAGTAAGAAAAACATTCTGTCCTGGAAGATTTTGATATGTCTTTCAATGCTTAATCTCTATTACACTTCTCACATTGTTTTCAATGAAATTAAACTTTGAAGAAAGATAGTTTTCAATATTATTTTGTAGGGCTAACTGTTAGGAATGCAACACAACTAAAATGGAGCGAAATGGAGCTAAATGGAGTAAAACCGTAAAAGTACTGCAGGGTGGTGCTGACGATGCTCAAAATGGCACCGATGGCTCTAGAATCCAGTGAGCGCCGAAAAATATCGCCAAAAGCATCCAAAAAGGATGTCGACGGTGCCAGGGATGGTTATTGGCCATATAAATTGAATCTTGATGCTTTTTGGAAGGTCTCTTGAGGCAACTCTTGGGAAATTCATCCATGCACTATAATAGAGTGATTTTATGTCAAAAAAAGTGGTGTGTGTGAGTAGGAAAATGTGGAGAATGATTAGAATTTTTAGAATAGGAGTAGAAATGTAGATTTATACCTTATTGAAGAGATTGGTGAGGGAACTTTGAGAGAATCTGTAAGGAATAGTACTAGCATTTCATTGATCAACGGGAGACTTTGTGGGAGAGATATTCATCTTTCTTTGAAGGAGAAAAAGCTAAGTAGTTTGTTATTCATTATCTTATGATTTTGTGAACACTTATCTAGTGGTTTTCTTTGATGAAATGAAGTTTTTCGTTGTGCTTTCTTCGTGTTTTGTGATGTGTTTTTGTTACTCTTTATTCATGTTTGGAAATAGTTGCATGAGAAGATTTTGCCATTATTTTCCCTCTACTTTTCTTTTGCAATGAGTAGGATTAATGTTTAGGATATTAGGATGCATGCTAGAAGAAGTTTTAATTATAAATGTGATGGTTTTTTCTTGCACTTTATTTAAATTATAATAAGGGTCCGTTGTAGTGTTAAAATTTATTATAGTTGCACTATGATCAGAGAGGGCGAGGTAATTATCAAAAAAGTGGAAACACATTCATTTCCCTGAATGAGTGAAGTATTTCATGGGTTTGGGTGCAAATAAATAGGGAAAAATGATTTATTGGGCGTAGAATTGGAGATTTTATGGTGACAGACTAAAATCCCCAATTTGGTCCTAGTGTTTGGAAACTAAGACGAGAGTTAGCCGTCAGGCGAAGGGAAATGGGACCTCTATAGTGATTGCTAGTATCCTCCTAGCCTAACCACGGATTTAAGGACTAAACCTTGGAATTTTGATACACCTAAAATATATAGTGTTTTCATGCACTTTTTTATGTCAATTTTTGATGATATTGCACTTTAATGGAAGGACTTTTGTGTGTTTTTCTTACAGGTATGATTAAATGGATGATTGTTATGAAAAGAAGGAAAATGATCAAATTTGGAACAAAAATAAAGAAAATAGAAGAAGTGATCTATGGCGACTAAGCGCTAGAACTCGTGCTTACGCGTCAAGGCCCCGCGGTTATGTACCACAATTTGGAGCTTACAGAGCCGAGCATGCTAGCGGTTAAGCATTGGTACCCCGCCTTTACGCGTGGTAGTTAAAAAAGAGTAGTTATTTTAATTTAAGTACTATTTTGAAGAGGTTTTCAAAGAACTCTTGGTGAGAACATGGGTAACTGCCCATTGGCGCCAAATTCAATTCAAATTGCTCTTGAATGGATGCATCTCTTGGGAGATACATTGAATTGGGGAAATCCATGTTTGAAGAGATGCAAAGACAATCTTTGGAAAAGTATTAAAAGAGGACTGGAAGATCAGATAAATGGTTGTTGTTGGAGGATGTGGTTAGTGTTTAAGAGTGAGTTTTATGTTAGAGAGTTATTGTAGAACACACCTCTCCACTTCACCATCTTTTCTTCATTTTAAATAGTTTGTATTAGAAGTAGAATTGAGATTTGGAGTCTACTGAGTTGGCCGTCAACCTCTTAAGAGTATTGTAAGGGAAATCCATGTTTTCAAAAGAACTTCAAGAGTTTTGTGGAGAGGATTCACAGATAAGTATTTATCTTTGTATTACATTTGTTTTTAATTAAGATTTCTTGTGTTTTTACTATGATTTCTACCTTTAAACCAAGTTGTGATTATTTTTTTCCATGAATTCTGTGTAGTTTTCTTTATCTTTTTGCTTAAAGTGATGAAGTAATTAAGTTATGGGAGTATGTTGTGCGAAGTATAGGATTTCAATGTTAGCAGAAGTTGTGATGATTCAAAACCTTGCACTTTATTTACTTCTTGATTTGTCCAATTAAGATGTTAAAATATGTTCTGTAAATATGTAAGATCCAGTGCGGTATTGTCTCAGTCAACAATTGGAGAAAATCACATGAGATTGTATGGGTGATAATGTAATCCATATGGTTGAGTGCAAATAAATAGGGAGATACTTTGATGGGTGTAGAATTAGAGGAATTTAGAGTGACAGGCTAAAGCCCCAAATTTGATTTATTATTTTATGTTTTGATACGAGATGTTAGCCCCCTGATGGAGGGAAACTCTAGAGTGAGAGCTAGTATCTTTCCTGCCTAACCCATCTTTAAGATTTTAGAATAGTAAATTAACATATATGATTGTTATGAAAAGTAGGAAAATGATCAAATTTGGAACAAAAATAAAGAAAATAGAAGAAGTGATCTATGGCGACTAAGCGCCAGAACTCGTGCTTACGCGTCAAGGCCCCGCGGTTATGTACCACAATTTGGAGCTTACAGGCCAGCATGCTAGCGGTTAAGCATTGGTACCCCGCCTTTACGCGCGGTAGTTAAAAAAGAGTAGTTATTTTAATTTAAGTACTATTTTGAAGAGGTTTTCAAAGAACTCTTGGTGAGAACGTGGGTAACTGCCCATTGGCGCCAAATTCAATTCAAATTGCTCTTGAATGGATGCATCTCTTGGGAGATACATTGAATTGGGGAAATCCATGTTTGAAGAGATGCAAAGACACTCTTTGGAAAAGTATTAAAAGTGGACTGGAAGATCAGATAAATGGTTGTTGTTGGAGGATGTGGTTAGTGTTTAAGAGTGAGTTTTATGTTAGAGAGTTATTATAGAACACACCTCTCCACTTCACCATCTTTACTTCATTTTAAATAGTTTGTATTAGAAGTAGAATTGAGATTTGGAGTCTACTGAGTTGGCCGTCAACCTCTTAAGAGTATTGTAAGGGAAATCCATGTTTTCAAAAGAACTTCAAGAGTTTTGTGGAGAGGATTCACAGATAAGTATTTATCTTTGTATTACATTTGGTTTTTAATTAAGATTTCTTGTGTTTTTACTATGATTTCTACCTTTAAACCAAGTTGTGATTATTTTTTTCCATGAATTCTGAGTAGTTTTCTTTATCTTTTTGCTTAAAGTGATGAAGTAATTAAGTTATAGGAGTATGTTGTGCGAAGTATAGGATTTCAATGTTAGCAGAAGTTGTGATGATTCAAAACCTTGCACTTTATTTACTTCTTGATTTGTCTAATTAAGATGTTAAAATATGTTCTGCAAATATGTAAGATCCAGTGCGGTATTGTCTCAGTCAACAATTGGAGCAAATCACATGAGATTGTATGGGTGATAATGTAATCCATATGGTTGAGTGCAAATAAATAGGGAGATACTTTGATGGGTGTAGAATTAGAGGAATTTAGAGTGACAGGCTAAAGCCCCAAATTTGATTTATTATTTTATGTTTTGATACGATATGTTAGCCCCCTGATGGAGGGAAACTCTAGAGTGAGAGCTAGTATCTTTCCTGCCTAACCCATCTTTAAGATTTTAGAATAGTAAATTAACATATTTTCCTTATAGCATCTCTAGTAAGGGTAAAGAATATTATTGCTCATTTTTCGCACAAAACATTTTTAGATACTTCCACAACAAATAATTTCCATAACTTGTTACCGATTCATAAAAAGGAAAAAGATATTTTCATTTGCATAAGTTTTCATCTTACAAAAGTTTATTTAAAGTAGATGCTTACTTTCATTTCTAATTATAAAATTGACAAAAAGAATCGAATTAAATTTCTTAAAATATTATCTTTGGTTTGAGTATGTTCTTTTCCAAAAGTAAAAAAAGTTAATTTTCCATTTCTAACAAGAAGGAATTTTTCATTATTAATTACTTTCTCTGTGGGTTCGATATCTCGGTGCTTAATCAGAAAGTCCTATATTATTTGATAAATGATATGTATACTTGCGTAGTAAACATATTATAAAATCATTAAAAAGGAGTACTGATATATATATATATATATATATATATATATATATATATATTATATTTGTAAGCGTAAATATCGGTGGATCAAGTTTTTGGTGCCGTTGTCGGGGAAAGAAATTTAATAAAGAAAATAATTTTAACAAAAAATTTTCTTTTACTTTTTAAAGAATTCTTATTTAAACTTCTTAGTTTTTGAGCCTTAGCATGTAAGCGCGGGTTCAGGCGCTTAGCCGCCACAGATCTCTTCTTTAATTTTTTTCATTTTTGTTCCAAATTTGATCCTTTTTGCATCTTTCATCACAATCAATCTTTTAATCATACATGTAAGAAAAAACACACAAAATACCTTCTATTAATGTGCAATATCATAAAAAATAGGCATAAATTGTGCATAAAAATTCTATATATTTTAGGTGCATGAAAATCCTCCAAACTTGAAATGTTACTTATCCTCAAGTGACACTTTAATTATAAAAATCATACAACTAAATTATGTGGATGAGTTTCTTTAGAAGTTTTTAAAATTTTGTTCTAAAAATGTAGTAGTCCAATTTAGAAAAAATTTTATTAAATGAGACCAATTTAAAGTTTAGAAATCTCTTAGGTAAAGGTTAATGAAAAATACTAATTCCTATCTTATTCAGACATACTTATAGATTTTTCAAAATATAAGGATTAGGCATTTTTTTCTTTATTTAAAAATCTTTACTAAAAATAATTATACTCACTTTTTATATTTAGAAGATTCATGATTTTCAGCAAATTTTATACTCTAAAAAGATCAGGTGTGGAATCAAATTTTGATCCTTTGAATCCTCAAGCTTCTCCTTCCTTTTTCACATACTTTTTTTTTTAATTTTCTAGTCATTTCTTCTCTATTCTTTTTTTTTTATAAGGCAAGGATTACTGTATCTGGATAGACCTTTAATGATTTTGAATTCCACCATTCCTTTCCTAAAGCATAATGTAGATATACATCTTTTAAATTAGAAATATAATAAAAGTTTTAGAAATTATTTCCAATAAAAAAATTTAAGCATTAAAAATAAAGGTCTAATTCTTCTATTTTTCCAAAAATATAACTTTTCCTACTAAAGATAGTTACTAAATATTCATCATTTCTTCACTAAGAAATTTAAAATTTTCATCATTACTATAAATTTAAACTAAATTTTTTTACTCATTTCTATATTCAAAATTTTATTTGCCTAATATAACTTCATACACAAAATTATTTTTCATTCAAAATTAAATTTTTAGTACATTTGAGAACAAATAAAATTTTATGTTTTTGAAAAATTGTTTCTCATTCCCCCCAAACTTTAAGCATAGTAACAACATACATGAGTAGGAATAGAAAACCATAAATATTCAACTTACAAGGTTTTTTAATATCCTAAATATGCAGGTATTAAAAACATGAATGAAAATGACTAAATTCAAAATTTTGACAATTTTTCATTTTATTAAAAGAAATTCGAAAGACTTCTAAAATAGTGGAGTACATAAAATTACATTCATAACTAACACTTATATATGCAGTAAATTGAAACGTCAAGCATGAATTCTAATTAGTGGATTTTAATAGCATTTAAAAACCTTACTAAATAGTTTTTTTGAAAAAAGTTCTAAATTAACAAACAAAATACACTAACAAATCACCATCACATTTACTACCATAAATAATCGCATCACATATTACTCACACACAACATTCACAACTAAAATAAATAAAAGCTAAAGTGTTTCAGCAACTATTACAACAAAATGAAAGACGAATGTGGCGGTGCATATTAAATGGGTTAAGGTTCAAAGTTTTTTTTTTAAAAAAAAGGTTTTAATAGAAATTCGATTTAATTTATTATATGTATATGTATATGTATATATATATATATATATATATATATATATATATATATATATATATATATATATATATATATATATATATATATATATATATATATATATATATATATATATATATATATATATATATATATATATATGTTTGAAAGTAATATTTTAATTTTAGAAAATACGCGATCAAACTAATCTCATACGCCTCGTTTAGTTTAGATAATCAAGCGCTTCATCACAAGACATGTATCTATCCCGAAGAATAGATATATGACTTGGGATGAAGCTTGATCAAACAAACTAAATAATTCATGACATCCGTTTGGTCTGTGAAACATTTTTTTTTATCGACAATTTCCCCTACCTAATATGAAGGAACTAGATAGGGTTTATATTAATCTGGGAACTTTAAGTTTCCTATAAGGGCAAACCCCTATAGTTAATTACATCTTAGATAACCGATGCCACCTAAGAAAACTCTTGATATAGATAATGAAATATTTATATTCATGACTTCCAAAGGTAAGGTTTCCAAAAAAAATGTGATAGTCAGAAATTCATAGGGTGAATGGCTCAAATTTTGGAACATTTTATTTTATCAGAATCCAAAGAAGAGAGGGCTAGTGGAAGAACATAGATTTAAGGGAAACCATGATGTCCTCCCGAACTATCCTATAGTTTGGCTTTAATTCTTAGAAATGATGTTATTGAATTTCAAACCTGCCGATTAATTATAGGAATTACATTTGCATAATACCTGATTATGCAAATAACCTTGAAGAGGGGAGGATTTATGTCGTATCAAATACATCCTCAAAATCCTAAAACAAATTAGGGCTTAAATTGCATAGTAGAACTGTACAAACGACTAAAAGAAAAGATGATGATTTATGCGGCACTAGGCAAGCTACCTTGAAGCCCTATGGCTTGTTGTTTAGACTAAGGAAAGGTTTTGCTGATAAAGACAAGTTTTACTGTTGAAGATGGCCGTGCTGCCCACTACACATGCTCCAAGTTCCTTGTCGTAGCAGATTTAGTTTAAAAAAGTGTCAATTGTGGAGAAGAGAGAAGTAGCATGTTTTAGAAATATTTAAATTGAGGTGTCTTAAAACTTTTATTAGGGGAACATTAAAGTTGCTTATAGCAACACCGGTTAGGATCCCATGGTTCCATCATCCCGGCACCGCTATTTTCATCGGATTCACTTAGTTCAAATGATTTTACTAAACTCAACTTAATGAGTCCATACTTTCTTTTAGACTGTGGGAAAACCCTGTTAGCAACACGTAGGTTACGTCCTCCAAGGAATTCTCGATCATCCAACGAGACATTTTAATCTAGTTTAATTGTAGTTTATGTTTTTTTTTTGTGATTAAATTTTGTGTTGTTTTATATTTTGAATGTTATGGCGGTGAATTTTATCTTGTTTTGATTTTTAATTTAGTTTTGGATTTTGTTTTGTGGCTACCCTAAAGGTTTCTATTGTCATGCAGGGTGACATTGTTGTTTATCATGCAGATTACAAGAAAAGTAAAGTGCAGTAAAGAGAACACAAGAAAGGAAAGCACTACGAACTTATAAAAGTGTACCCGGCGAGTCTTCTCATTCCTCCACCTGGACTTCAGTATTCTTTACAATAAACATTTATATTTTCAGGGAAGTAAAATCATATGGATATGTTCGTCACAGGCCTACCATTTCCTAGGTCATAACCCGGCGGGTCCTATTTGTTAATTTGGGAGATATTTTTATTTAATAAATATGATCGGTGCAATAGTCCTGTGAGGTGTCCAAAATACTTGTGAAGAGCTCATAGGAGATACCTAAATGTTTCATAATTCTTTTGAGCATCCTTGAGATCATTTTGAACCTGTCATAATTATTAAATAATCTATCTATTTTATACCCTTTTGCTAAGTGAGTTGGTGTTTTTAATCACTTATAAGAGTAGGAGAATTATCATTTGTTATTTCATTAAGAGATTATGGGGGTGAAACCACTTTAGGCAAAGTCAATTTGTTTAAGAAAATTAGCCAATTAATTTCATAACTGGGCTTGTAGTGTTTTTAGTTATTTAGAATTTGACCGTGTTTGCTTTTCTAAGCTTTTTTTTAGCAAGATTAATTAAGCCTAGCTCACTACTAAGCCCTTTTAAAATTATGATTGATACATTTGTAATTCTTTTTGGAAAATGTTAAATGAGTTTAATTAAGTTTTATCAAAATATTGGGCTATCATTTAATACCTCAAATAGGGGTGTAAGTTAGTGGATTATTAACTTCCAAGATTAACCCCTAACCATAAGGATCATTTTGTTTAATTATCTTCCAAATTTAAAATTAATTAGGAAAATTCAAACATTTAATTTTGATATGACAAAGTTGAAGTTGGTTTCTACCATTTATCCTTTTATTGTCTCAAACATCCAAACATATCATTTAGGATCATTAATTGCCCATTTTACCTTTTGATTAAGCCTAAATATTAATTAAAGCTAAAAACCCTTAAAATTACAACTTTGCCCTTAAGGCTTCTATCACCTCATAATTCAACAAATTTAATTCAAGTAACTTTAGAATTTTTATCCTACCTTACTGATGAACTGATTAAAACATCAGAGGACAAAATGTGATATTTCAAATTTTAATTTAATTTATATATTTATTTTAAGCAAAAATACCAGTTTTTGGTTAAAATTCAATAACTTAGTCAGAACAAAATATTTTTCTTTGAAATTTTTACTGAAGGTAAACTTTGTCTAGCAGACCACTTGGAACAAACTTCATGATTTTTTGAAGTTTATTTTAATTATTAGAATTATTTCAATTTTTTGGGTTTTAATTAATTATAAAATATTTCAAAAGTTAAAAATTCAATTTTATATATTTAAAAAATCTCTCTAAGGTCAAGGAACTCAGAAAAATAAGTTTCATATTTTTTCAATTTTTATTTTAATTTTTAGAATAATTTTAGTACAAATTTAAGGAAATTCATTTTTTAGCCTTTTAAAAATTCATTTAAGCCTTTAAAAATTAATATCTTGACTTAGAGACTTAGGAAAATTAGGGGGATGATTCCTAAGTGATAAGGAGACCAAATGTGACAATTTTATGATTTTTAATATTTTTATGATTTTTAGTTTTTTTTAATTATTTAAATATTAAAATAGGTTAAAAAAATTATAATTTTATAAAAATTCAAATTTTATTTTTAGAAAATCCCTCTAATCACAGAGAACTCCCAAAATTAAATTCATAAAATTTTCAATGGCATTTTAATTATTAAAATTCATTTAGATGACAAAAATGCCATTAGGCTTAAAAAATCATTTAACTTATTAAATTAATTCTAAATGACTTTAAAATTTTTAGAAGAGTTACTTTGTCTCTAAAGCATAGTGGAGAATCATTTTTAGGTTATTTTGATTTTTATTTTATCTTAATTAATTGAGTCTTTATTTTAGGTCAAGTTGATGATTAGTGCACATCTTAGTAATTTAGCTAATGAAATACTTATCCTAGGGTCCTCTGATCATAGAAGACCTACAAAATTTACTTTGGATTTTTATGACTATTATTTTAATTATTACAATTTTTGTACCAAAACAGTCATAATAATTTAAAAAATAGAGATCTCCTCATTGAGATGCCCCTGACTTTGAAAAAATCAGGGAAGATCCCTCATATAGATAGAATAAGACCCCGAAAGTTTAAGCCATGGTGAAATGTATGGGTCAATGGAGAATTAAAAGATTGAAATCAGTATTTAAATTGTTAAAAATAAAATATGCACAAAAAATTCTTCAAATCATTTCCACATTGTTCTCCTCTGTTCACTGAGCAACAAGGTATTTTTCTTTTATGTTTTTGATTTTTCTAGGCCAAGATATGAATTTTTAAAGTTCTAGAAAAGAGAAAATCAAAAATTTGCTACATAAATGACTCAGCGCCATCTCATCCTTAGGGGCTCCGAAAGCACACGCGTCGTCTCCTTATTCGGCGCTGCCATCTGACTCATCACCTGCTTTATGCTCCGCGATTCTGATCGGCGCAATCCTGGCCATCCAAGTGTTACACGCTAGATCCAACGACACTCCTTCATCGTCTTCAACTGGTGTAACTCGTGAGCCGTTCACACTAAATCCCTAAGATCTCGAGATACACTCAACCAAATCACATGGGGATTATTCATAGAGCTTCATCTAGCCTAGAAGAACCTATCCATACTGTTTATACGGTATGGAATACAATGTACAATTATAGAGGATGAAGAAAAGCTTGGGAGGAAGAGTGAGTTCAATACCTTTTTCTGAGAGGGGAGGCATCGAATGGTCCCAACGAACCTTCAGATAGAGCCTTTTGCTCTGGTGAATTGTCAAGGTATGAAAGTGACCAAGGCCAATTTTGAGGTTTGATGGAAGTCTGGTGCAGAAGCCTTCTATGTCGGGGCTTTGATGGGGGATCTTCTTTTTTCACTGATGTCAAGGTGTGGGTGCAGTTATTTGAGATTTGGTACAGTGTGGATGTGTATTGGAAAGTGTCCTGGTTTCCGGCCAAACTTGAGCTCTAAAATTGAGCTCAGACAGTAGGAACCAGAGGGGGAACATGGCTGGAATGGTCTTAAGGAGGTCTTGAGGAGCTCTGGTGAGGTTTTAGCAAAGTTTGGTTAAGAAAATTTTAGCACCTTGATTTTAGCCATGAGGGGGTGATTTTATAGACATGGCCAATTGGCTGAGCTCAGGGCTTGGATTTGAGTGCTTTAGGCCGCTTAGGGTAAGTGCATAGCGATGTCATTGATCACTAAGGTGATCCCTCACTGACAAGGCTCAATTTTGAATTTTAAGGGGTATCGGGACACTCGAACTGAGCTGTTTCGGTGGCTAGGGCGGTCAGCAAGGATAGGAAAGGTGGCTGGCAGGCTGATGGGAGGCAAGAGAGTAGTTAATGAAGTTAATTGCCTGCTATGATGAGTGGCTTGCTAGGAGAGATGGGTTAAGCCAAAAGGTGAGGGAGAATTATCCTTAGTGAAGGACCTTTGGTCCATGGCTCAATGGACTTATGTCTAGTGGGTTTTGGCGGGTCTTTGGGATCCCAAGGTTGGCTGCCATGGAGTTAGTTTGGTCAATTTGGTTCAATTGGGTTTAATTTAAGTGTCATTAAGTCATAGGTTCAATTTGGGGCACATTGGATTTAGGTTAGGCTAGCCTGGGTTTAAGCTTAAATTGGACCAAATTGGTTGAGCAACATTTTGTATATGATTGTAATGAAGATTTTTCATGAAGACTTTGAGTGGTTTTGAGCTCATTTGGGGGTTCAATTTGGTGGATTTTGGGATTTTGGTCAATTTAGGGCAAGTTGGCTAAGTTTGGGTTTTGGTTAGGCTAGAGTGGGGTTCAAGTCCAATTGAAGGTTCCAAATTGTTTGGTGGAATGTGGTGACGAGTCCCCAACATTAAATGGGTGGAAATTTTGGGAATAGGGCAATCAATTTAGTGAGATTTGTTCATGTGTTGAATTTGGGTTAAAATTAGGTGAACTTAGTTCAAGTGGATTTGAATAAGACTTGGGCTTAAATTGGGAACAATTGATGATTCAATTTAATTTGGGGAAATGTTATGAAGGGTTTAGAATTAAAATTGGAGAGAAATTGATTGATATTAGGTCAATTTGGGGGATTCGGGTCACTTAGGCAAAATTGGGGATTTTGGGTTTTAAGTAAAATTGAAATCAAATGTGGGTCAAATTAAGCTTGGATTTGGTTTAGATTGATATTGGAGAAACTGAATTAAAGTTTGGAATTGAAATTGGGCAAGATTGGGATCAATTGGGTCAAGATTGGGTTTGATTTAGGCACTTTTGGGTTAAATGGGTTAAATTGGCTTTTGGTTAAATTGGGCTAAATTGGCCAAATTGGGTCATGTGGTAGAGAGAAATGAAAATAGAAATATTTGGGAGGTTTTGGGAATTTATAAGAATTTTTGGAACTTTTTGGAATTTTGGGTTAAGAAGTGCATTTTGGTCATTTTGGGGATTTTTGGAGAAATTTTGTAATTTTGGGTAATTTTGGTCAATTTGAGTGGTAGGAGTATTTTGGAATGATTTTTGGTAAATTATGAGTAATTTGGGTGATTTTAGAAATTTTGGGGGATTTTAGGGTTTTTGGGGTATTTTAGGTATTTAGGGTATTTTGGGGTAAAGGGGTTAGAAATTTGGAATGCTTGGGAAAATTGGGATTGGTTGAAGCTAGTATGGAATTATTTAGATTATGTCATGGACCAATGATCACCCTCATCTGGTCCTCTATGTGTTGGTACTAGCCAAACCCTAGCCTGAGTCTAAAAGCTTAGAAAAACTACTTACATGCGTTTCCAAAGAGTTAGGGGATCAAAATGTTATGTGCTTTGCTTAGGGTTGTGAGTTTGTAGTGCAAGTGTGGTGTAAGCTTCAGAACTCCCAGGGTAGATCCTATGACATGACAACCTATAGGAGACTTCCCCTGGCCTTCCTCATGCTTGGTCTCTTTCTCCCAAAAACTGGAGGTTAGGCCTTAAGCATATGAAAACTCCCAGTGAAGTGAGAAAATTTTGAATTTCTATGGGAAAGGTTCCATAACTAGTCTTCTAAGAAAGTCACCCTAGGTTATTCTAAAGAGAGACTAGACCTCAACCAAAAGTGAGGACAACAAATGGACCCCCAATAGGTGTGGTGTGCTGGGCAAGCACACCGCACGTATTGGTGTTAACCGACGAGATCAACAAAACTAACACAATTGTCTAAGTCAAAACTTAAGACAAACACAGAATTCAGTGAGGAAGTTTCCGCTGGAGATTAAGAGATAAAACTTCAAGTCCCGGGATTTCTCGCTGGGGAGGAAAATGGAATGCCTTCATAAGAGAAGCTATGGATTCCAAGCTGTCAAACTCCGAAGGAGTTCAATCCGAATCAATTTGCAGTTGAAATTTTGATTTGGAATTAGGATTTAGAATTGGGAGTTTGATTTTAGATCTAATTTTTGAGTTTGAATTTCAATTTGATTTTGAGTTTTAATTTTTTCAATTTAACTTTAAGTTTCAATTTAAATTTTAAGTTTCATGGAATTTACAGAAACTTCAGAGTTTACGAAAATTTTAAATTTGAAGATTTTAATTTTGTGGGAAAATTTTGAGTGTGGAGGGGAAATTGGAATTTCAGTACTGATCCTGGGAGGATGAGAACTAGAATTTATGTTCCAGCCTCAGAAATGAGAATCAAAATTTCAGCACCAACCTCGGAATTTTTGTGGATGTGGAAAAAGTTTTCGAAAGGGAAATGGAAAATTAGGGAATTTCTGGGGAATCAGACGACTAAGCTCCTTTCCCAGAATTTCATGGAGGGTGAAAAAATTTTCTCTGAAGGGAGATGAAAAATTAGGGAATTTTGAGGGAAATCAGACGACTAAGCTCCGTTCCCGTAATTTCATGGAAGGTGGAAAATTTTCTCAGAAGGATAATGAAAAATTAGGGAATTATGAGGAAATTGGACGACTAAGCTACATTCCCGGAATTTCATGGAAGGTGGGAAAATTTCTCAGAAGAATGACGGGAAATTAGGGAATTTTGAGGGAAATTGGACAACTAAGCTCCATTCTCAGAATTTCATGGAAGGCAGGAAAATATCTCGGAATGATGATGGAAAATTAAGGAATTTTGAGGGAAATCAGATGACTGAGCTTCGTTCCCAGAATTTCATGGAAGGCGGGAAAATTTCTTGGAAGGATGATGGAAAATTAGGGAATTTTTAGGAGATCTTGGGGAGGAAAGCTCAAGGACTCCATCCAGCCCAAGAAGTCACATTAGGAAGGAAATCTCAAGGACTCACATCCAATCTAAAAGGTGACAGAAAGGGATCAGAACTCAGGTAATGATCCCGAGATTTCATTTGAGGAGAATTTGATAGAACTTAGTATTTGACTTTCAAAGAAAGTGATTTGGTGCATTTGGCCAAGATTTGTCGCCATTGCAAGATTTGCAGAATTTCGAGAAAGAGAAAGAGCATTATAATTTATTTTTCTAATTCACATTTTCTTTCAATTTGTTTTATTTCAATATGTTTTATTTGATTTAATTTTGATTTTAAATTTCAATTTCAAATTTCAATTTTGAGTTCATTTCAATTTCATTTTCATTTGATTTAAGTTTCGAGTTCTTTTCAGTTTTAATTTCATTTTGTTATGATTTTATCCTTTTCTTTTGCATTATTATTTTTGTCCTTTTCATTTTGGAACCAAACACGTGGCTCAACGGCTTTTGACTATTGCGCTGAAAAAGAAAGCATTTCTAGAAATAGAAATCTTCATTAATTCTGCTAAAAGTAGTACAACTGATCACATGCTGATAAGCAACCAAAAGTAGATCATGTGTACAAAACAAAATAGAGCTGTCATATCATCTCATCTGACTGCTACAAAAAGCGGCAACACAGACTTTCATGACCAGTTAAAAGGAGTAGTAGATTTATGTTATCTGAGACTGCTGCGGGGACGAGCCAACCTGTCAAGGTTACGCTCCGGAACAAAAGTCCCCTCGTGAACACGCGAAGGTACAGCTGTCACAGTGGTAAAGGATGAATGTTCTCCAGCTCTGGATCTGACTCGTTGTAAAACGACGCTTTATCTTCATCCATTCTTCTGAAAGTGACTGACACCCTTTTTCTTCGAACTCTTGGGATGCAGTGCTTTGCTAAATCTGCTCCACTTCCTTTTAATATCAATACTGATCCTCTTGGTAGAGGGATTTCAACAGTACCTCAAAATTCTTCCAGTCTGATAATCTGGATTTCTCATCCAAAAAAGATATTGCTTTCACTTATAAGGGAGACCGTGCAGAAGGGTCTCACAAAGTCATGGTGGTCGATATGAGGTGCGATACAATTCCCGTCCTCATAAATTTTTGATGATGCAACTATTAGGAATACAGTCTGCAGGCAACATGTGCCACTCGACCATCCTCTTTATCATCTTCTTGATCAGTGGCAGCATCAAATCCACCTCATCATGGTTCATGATCCTCGGGGGATTGCCTTTTCGATCTATCGCAAAGTTGTAGCAACAGCCACACTGTATAGTGACTCCGCCTTTTCCACGTTTCCATTTTGACAGCTTTGTGTATGTCCACGGCCTCAGACTGTCCGCTCTGCCTAATGCCTGCAGAGTGTCGATGCAGTACAAGATTTCTTCTTCATCTTTCCCTGAGAATATGTCAGTGTATAACTCGATTCCTTCTAGGATATTGACAAACTTTTCTTGTATGTCTTCGTAATGTTGAAATTCTTGCTTTTTGATTCTTCTGATCTTTGCCACGATGTTGTCCAGAACTCCTCGTGGCGGCGGCAGTAGGATAAACTACAGTACATACAGCTCTACCTCAAGATATTCCTGGCTCCTGAGTAGCATTGAGGTAGCTGCATATGCCTCAAATGTGTCTTACTCTTCAAGTTGTAATACATGACATTCTGTCCATTCTGAAAATGCCCCTGACACGTAGGCAAGTTAGGTAAACCCGAGTGGTAGTCAGATACCCAGTCAAAATTTCTTCCATTAGATTAAATGTTGGCACGGGATCTTCTGTAGTCTCTGGCTCAGTATCGGTGCATGGTGCACTGTCGTCAGTTTCCCTCATTTCTAGATTGTAAGAGTCTTTTGGAATGAGAGATAGTGCGGCGGCTAGCTCCCGAGCTTGTCTCCTCTCTATTATGTCCAAGAGGTGATGCTTGCGGTGATTTTCATTTCCTCTCTTTGTACGTGCCAACGACACGTCTGGAGTTCTCACGGCTGAAGCAACAACAAGATCGCCCTTTAGAGTATTGATCATGGATGGAATCTGAGTATGTCTCATGTCAAGGAGGTGTAGGTCGACATATCCCGCAGTTCCTCCATATCCTGATGTGTGTCCAGTCTTTCTATGACCACTTTCCTTTATCGACTTCATATCTGTAGCCTTCTTTTCATTTAATTCTTTTTCATGACGCAAAGTCAAAGCTGTTTACAGAGGCAAACACCAACTTACAACCCGACACCGCCTGCACAAGTAAACAAGAGAAATGTCAGTGGGTGGTGTTGTGCACGAACAAGAACAAGGCAAAAAATCATTATCTTTCAAGTTTTAATAAGTTTTATAATAGTTTTGTTGCGATTATCTTATTTAATATAATTTTATGAGATTTAGATTTAGAAATTTCAACAAGCGTATTTCATACTGTGAGAAAATTTATTTTATTTTATTTATCTTTATTTTATTACAAGATTTGGACCCAGTCACAGACGCTCGCCCTATACTACATCGAAATGGAAATTTTCCTCCAGGTTCCTCATGTTGCATAGTACTTCTTCAGATATCGTTCGTTTATCGGAGACATGGGTCTCTCCCCTTGAGAATCTACCAACTGGTATGATCCTCCAGAGTAAGCCTTTTCCAACACAAATGGTCCTTCCCAGGTCAATTGAAATTTTCCACCTATCTTGCGGTGTGTAAGAATAAGCTTACTGAGAACGAGCACAAGGTCACCAATTTTGAACGACCTCAGGTGGACCATCTTATCATGGGCTTGAATCATCTTTACTTGGTAGAGTTCCAAATTCTACTGTGCAAGCAATCTTCCTCCATCAAGACTTTCCGGTTCTGCCAGTAGTAGTTTGTCATTCTCTTCTGTTGTAATTTGATTGGCGACGGCGATCCAGAGTGACGGTAGCTGAACTTCTAGCGGAAGGACTGCCTCGGACCCGTACACAAGTGCATATGGTGTAGATTGCGTCGACGTTCTGACTGTCGTCTTGTAGCCCTACAAAGCTTCTAACAATTTCACGTACCATCCTCTTTTATTGTCGTTGAGCATCTTCTTTAGAATTTGAATGAGCGTCTTGTTTAAGGCTTCTGCCAAGCCATTCGCTTTGGGGTAATAGATCGTAGAGTATGTCCAATCTATCCCGTGTATTCTGATGAAGATGTTGATGTTTGTGCTTTTGAAGGTGGACCCATTGTCAAAAATGATCCTACGCGGCACACCGAAGCAGTAGACAACCTGGTTTTTGAAGAACTGTAGAACTTGCTATGTTGTAACCTTCTGCAGTGGAACTGCCTCTGCCTACTTGGAGAAGTAATCCGTAGCTACGAGTATGAATCTGTTTCCTTTTGAAGATGAAGGGTCTATCGGACCCACTATATCCATGCCCCAACACTCGAATGGCCACGAGGCGATCGTGGGGTGTAGAATATTCTGAGGTTGGTACAAGACCACTTCGTGCACTTAGCATTGATGACATTTCTTTGCTGTGTCCATGCAGTCTGACATCTTTTCCAGCCAGTAGTATCTGAGTCTCTTGATTTTCTTTTTCATCTTTGGTCCCGACTCGTAAGCACCACACAATCCGACATGCACTTCTTTGATGATTTTCTGTGCTTCTGCTCTACTGAGGCATCTGAGCCACATCTGATCGAAGGATCTTCTGTACATAACACTGTCAATTAAAGCATATGAGAGAGCTCTCTTCCGAATTTGATACGCTGCTGATTTTTCTTTTGACAACCTTCCTATTTGCAAATAATCTATCAATGGATGAAACCAATCTTCTGTATCTTCTACCACCGTGGCTGCTATTTCTTCTTTTCCAATATTGTGTAGACTGTTGAGGTTGACCTGTTACAAAACCTGATGTCCCTGTAGTGTCTAGGATAATCTTAGCATCGCCTAATCTAGAGTTACGAAGACCAAATCGATTTCTGCTTTACCTGGTAATACTTTCTATTATCCTTTATCTCTTTGGGCTGACGACGCTCTGTAGAAGTACATTTCCCATTGTCTAGCACTGGGCTGCTCTATTTGTAGTATCTGTTCATCTGGTAGTTCATCATTGACCGAGGACCCAACTGGAAGTGGGTGTGCTGCGAGAAAATCTACGAGAATCTGCCCTTTGATAGCGCGAAGGGGCACAAAAGTTATGTCGAATTGCAATAATATCATTGACCACCTTGCTAAGCATTGAGAAAGTGTTGGTCGGGTCATCAAATATTGCAACGGATTAACTTTCGAAATCAGGTTGACCTTATGAGACAACATGTAGTGTCTAAGCTTTTAAGCGGCAAGAACTAAAGCTAGACAATGCTTCTCAATAGGAGGATACTTTACTTCTGGTGGTATTAGAGATCGACTCAAGTAGTAGAGTGCATTTTCTTTACCCTCATCATTGACTTAGGTAAGTAATGCCCCGAGGCACTCGTCTAAAGCTGCAGTATAAAGTATCAACGGTCTACCCAGAATAGGGGCTGCCAAAAAAGGAGGTGTTGTTAGATATCATTTAGTATCTTCGCAAGCTCATTGACACGGCTCTCCTTAGACAAATGTGACATCCTTTTGAAGTAATTTCGAAAAGGGGAGACACCTTCCTGACAAATTAGATATAAAGCATCTTAGATATGCTAATTTTCCTTGAAAAGAACGTAATTGTTTCAAGGTTCTGGGAGGAGACATTTCTAATATCACTTGAATCTTTTCTGGGTCAATTTAGATTCCCCGATAACGGACAACAAATCCTAGAAATTTCCTAGTGGTAACACCGAAAGTGCATTTTAAGGGATTCATCTTTAGATTATATTGTCGTAATCGTTCAAATACAATCCTTAAATCATTTAGGTGGTTGTCCTTTACTTTAATCTTAATGACCAAATCATACACGTAACATTCCACTTGGTTGTGAATGAGTTCATCGAAGATCTTTGTCATTGCTCTTTGGTAGGTTGCTCCTGCGTTCTTCAATCCAAACGGCTTAACGGTGTAGCAGTAAATTTCGATCGGAGTTCTGAATGCTGTAAGCGTTGCATCTTCTGGAGCCATCTTGATTTGATTGTAACCAGACGATCCATCAACGAAGGAGAAAATTTCATGTGACGACACGATGTCTACCATTGACTCTTCTATTGGTAATGGAAACTCATCCTTTGGGCATGCTTTATTCAACTTTCTGAAGTCGACACACACTCAAATCTGTCCATTTTTCTTCTTTTGCTGGCATGACATTAGCTAACCATGTCGGATATTTCTCTTCTCGGACAAAGTTAGCGTCTATTAATTTCTTTATTTTTGTTGAAACTGGTTGTTCGATTTCAAGGCGCATTCTTCTGGGAGCTTGCTTCATTGGTGTCTTATTTTGATCAACTCCTAATCGGTGAACTGCAACCTTTAGAGATAGTCCAAGCATTTTGTCATAACTCTAAGCAAAACAATCTTTAAATTCTAATAGTAACCTGACCAAGTCTGTAACCTCTTCTTTGTTAAGAAACAAACTTATAAAAGTTGGTCGGAGCTGCTCCACAGTCCCGAGATTGATTTATTTTAATTTTTGGACTGTTGATTTGATTTCTTCTTTGAATTATGGTGGAGTCTCTTCTATTGGTTGATCTTTGTATTCATCTTGGATGTTCAGGCAATCTTCCACTGGCTGACTAGTAATAACCATGCAATATCCCGAGTCATCAACGGGTCAGACCGTATCGAAACCAAGACCTTCTTTTGAATTGAGTTTGTTTCCCTTGGTATTCTATAATTTTTGAAATGATTGTAACTTATCTTTTGGCATTTTCTTTGACACATATCCTTGTTGAATTAATTTTAGTACATATGGCGAAAAGTAACCAAAAGGAAATTCCATTAATTTATTAGAATCACTTTCTTCGAGAGTTACACAAGGTTCAGAAGTAGAAGGAGAAGCTTTATAAAACTTGATCAGTTGAAAACCATCATTATGGACTTCCTTGACTTCCATACTCTTAATCTTTTGAGGATGGATCAGAGTTAGAGTCTTGGCTTGCACATAATGGTTAGTCCGATCATACATTGATTCATATTCGTCTCTTTCTGTGTCATCCGTAGAAATCTCGAACTGAGGCTTCTTCTGACTTATCATCATTGTTTATTTATCTTCTTAAGAGCTTCCTTCTATGTCAATGTTGATCGTTGGCTTCATCTGTTCAACAATCTAGTGAGTTCTTCCTCAACTACGTCCTCGGCCTCGACCTCAGATGTGTGTGTTAAAAGAACCTCCACCAATTCGTTGTGAACGAGTGGCAAGAGGTCATTGAACTGGAGCGGTATGGTCCCATTCTTGCAGTTCTTCTTAATCTTCTTCTTTACTTGTCACAATTTCTCTTGAAAGTATTATCTTTTTCGGGGGAGCGTAGTAGGGGGCGTCTTCGTGAATGCCTACTTCATGTATTGAAAAAGGTAAATCTACCTTAAAGCAATGTTCTTGTCCATCCTTGTAGTACTTGATGCATTGGTGAAGTGACGACGGGACCATATTATAATCATGAAGCCATGGTCGACCAAGGAGAGTATTGAACGATGTATCCGCATCGATGAAATTGAATTTTGTAGTTGTTACTAGATATCCAACTTTCATTTGTAGCGTTATAGACCCAAGGGCTCTTTCTCCATTCTGGTTGAATCCTCTTAGCATCATTTTATCCATAGACAGCTCTCGAGCGTCGATGTCTAAGTAAGCTAGTGTCCGTAGACTCATTATGTTGAGCGACGCTCCAGGATCTACTAATACTCTAGAAAGTACAAATCTGCCGATGATGACGGAAATGTAGAGTGGACGGTTGTGGTCGGCTGTACCAAGAAGCAAATCTTTATCAGTGAAGGTTACGCTAGGTTGTTCTTTTAAAGTGCAAACTCGATCTAAGGATGTGCTAGCCAGTTGTGCTAAGCAAATATCTGATTCAAGTAGAGCCTTGATCAGATTTTCTCTCATGTCCTTTGATAGTATCAGAGCATCGTAAATACTTAGTTTGGCTGGCAACTTCATGAGATGAGCTAGCACATTGTAATCTACTTTGTTTGAATTTTCAATTTCATCTTGAACTTGTAGTTCTTCCATTGCTGGAGACATTTCTTCTTGAGTAATTGCTTGTTTTCCTTTATCCGTTGGGGCTGTTCTTGGCGGCAGCATCTTGCCACTTCTTGAATGTACTTCTATTATTTCTTCTTCTACTGGACCCAGAGATCCTGCCATTACTGTATCTAGCTCTTCCGTATCTGAAAAGTCCACATTAATGGTAAGTGGAGCTCCTTTGCATTCGTGGACTGGATCCTCGCTTCCGATGCTATCATAGCCAGTATTGTCAATATCTTCTTCGTTCTTGTCAACATTCTCGTCGGGGATAATCACAATTTGAGGATCATTTTGGTAATCAAAATCAAGGTTAGAGAGGTAATGATTAGTTACGTAATCACTAGAGATAGTAAGAACGTAGCCAACATCGTTTATATTATCATTATGAGACCTTGGAGGGGTTTAAAGATAATGGTACAAGGTCAGAGGTTCAAGAGGTTTCACTCCCGAATCTGAAAGAATAATCTAACAGGGGCAGCCTCTATCCTACCCTTCGCGCTATCGTCCTTAATTTCGTTCACGATCTGCTTCTTCCTCCATTCTTGTCGCGGTGGCTTCCTTAATGAAGCCTTCGTCTTGGACTGGGCTGGTGGCAGACTCCGGGCAACAGCTTTCTTTAGAGCAGACTAGATCTGATCCAGGACCTTCTTAAGCTCATTCCAAATCGCACTCCATCCACCTTTGCTGCATAACGATCAATCGGAGAGATTGGCTTGGCTAAAATCACATTTATAGAACCTATTTCAGGTTCTTTCAAGTATTCTTTTAGTATCGTTATGTTTCCTTCTTTTTAATTCCGCTCGAGCCACTCCTCAAAACAGAAGAAGCTTTCTATGGTGTGTCCGAGCATCCTGTGGCAGGGGCAGAAGTTGGGCTGATCCTTCTTGTCCACCTCTTCTGGCTTTTTTTGGCTTGGGCAATTTGAACTAGGGCTTCTTCATCAGATTCCTAAACAATCTTTGCTACGACGTCTTCTTTGAAGGAGTAGTTTCTGTGCAGCTATTCTGACATTGTCGGACCCTGTCGTCCTACTATCTTGTATGACCTCTCGCTGTCGACAGTGGCGTCGCTTTCTTGTGAACAAGGGTGACCATCTCTGCGAGGTGATTGGCTAGTGTTCTTGCTCGAGCTGAATCCTCATTGGTTGCTTTCCTTTATCGACCATTGCCACTACCCCAGATCTCTTCTGTTATGCTTTAGCTGATTTTTTTTTCTGTCTTTTCTGCGGGTTCCATGTGTTTGACTTTTTCTTGTAAGCTGCTGGCTTTTCTAAGTAGCTTCTCAAAGGACTTGATGGTGAGACTCCTAAGCTTGAAAGCTACTAGACCATGGATACTCTTGAGTAGTATCTCGATCGCGTGCTATTCTTGTAACTGAGGCTTGCATTTCATGCTTAAGTTTCTCCATCTGAGAACATAGTCAACCAAAGTCTTGTCGGGCTTCTGCCGCTCCACCACAAGATCTCCTATGGTAACATGATGTCGAGCACCGCTGAATCTTTTCATGAACATGTTTTCCATTTCTATAAAGGACTTTATTGATTCATTGGGATGCTCGGCATACTAATTGAAAGCTATTCCTGACAAGCTGCTGACAAACTGACAGAACAGCAAAGCTTCACTTTCTCTTGTGTTGCAACAACTTGCTCTGAAATGTGCTATGTGCTAACGAGTATTCCATGTTCCGTCGAACATCTTGAAAGTCGGGGCACGAATCCTTTAGGGTAAGGAACGACATCGAACTCCTCCGATTAGGGTCTACCCTTTGAAATTGATGCACCTCTTTTGGACTGAGCCAAGGCCTCCCAAACTTACTGTTTGACCATCTGTTTAATGTCTTTCTCTGGTGGATTCAGAGTTGGATTTCTTCTTGCTGGTTCGTCTTCATTGGCTGAAGCTACCTCTCTTCTTTCATCAGCGATGTGAATAATTTCGAGTGGTTAACCTGCGGAGATCTTGTTGGTCGTGGTCATGCTCGTACGTGGAGTGTAGCCATGGCGATCATGGCAGCGGTCATCTCCTCTATTCTTTTCTCCAGACGGTTAATTTGTTCATCTCTTGTCAGGATGGTGCTCCACAGCTCATCCGTGGTGTTCTCCTCACAATGAGCATCACTCGGAGATAACGTAGACCGAGTCTCAACCATATTGATTTCCATTATCTTCATCCATGTAATCCGATAGGAAATAATCCTTGTCATTGATATCCAACCCTTGTTGTTTGGCTAACTCATAAATTTCTTCTCGGAGCTTTCGAACTCTATCACCAACTGTTTTTTCTTAGTGAGCTTTAAATATGTAGGTTTTCCTGTGATATCACTCTTTTCTGCAATTGATTCAGAAGCAATGGCGGCAATGGCAACGGGAACATTGGACTCATGATCCATTTTGCAGTCAGCAGACCTTCGAGAATGTACGGGTACAACACCTCTCTGTAACCACACTTTCCTCTTAAAAGTTGATGTCCCGAGACGAAGTTTCTCGGCGGGGACATCGGGGTGCCAAGGGGAAGTGTGCTCCCTAGTGTGTAGACCATGTACAGAGGAGAATACTCCTCTTTTATTCTTTCTCTTTTGGGGTTTCTCGTGATCATCGACAGTTGGTACTCTCGGACCCAGCCAGGACTTGACTGACTTGCTTATAGTAGTATCATTTGTACTAGCAATATCAACATATTTCCTCAAATGATCTTTGACAGAAACTCGGACGGGTCTTTTCATTTCAGAATTTTATCCTTGATTTCGGGGGATATTGCACATCCCATCCTCTTGAGAAGTTTGGCTACAGAAAAACCCTCCATTTTTAACAACTTTCACAGAAGGGTGTGAGCTCGAATGATAGGTTTAGACCTTCCCCTCACCTTATCACGACTGTGTGGTGCTAGAAGTGTAGCGACAATCCTATGGAGGCTTTCATCTCCAGTAGAGCTAGCTAACGGTTGGAACCTACTACCTCGAAGAAGAGAAGAGGTGTCCGGTAAACCTAGTTCCTCCTATTGAGGAATCTCATCAATTGCTGTCAGACTTATAACTTGTGTTCTGGCAGCCCTGCGAATCCTGCGGTTACTGTTTCTTTTCTGAGATTTGGTTAGCAGGGGAGGTTTAGAACTCGATCCAACTTCGAAGACTGGCGGCGGAGTAGTAAGGGTATTTTTAGAATCATCCTTTCGTGGAATTTCATTCCCTTTGGCAGACGGGAAAGTAGGTATGGTGAAGACTTAGCTTGTGGCAGTAGAGGCGACAACTCTCCTTAGAACGGAGACGGTTCACTTGACGGAGGCAGCGGTTATTTTTACCTTCCTAGCATAAGGGAAATCTTCATGGGAGTTCAGGTCGAACTCAGCAGATGGCTCTTGAATTTCAAGAGTGGAAACATTCACGACTACAAACAGAGCTTTCCCAAGCACGACTTCAAACTCACAGAAGTCGGTCCTGAATTGAATCATCGGTGTTGCAAGACGGGCTTCACGGGAGGAAGGCAAGTTGCAAGAGAAAGTCAGTGTAGGGGCTGACATCTTTAACTGCAGATGAAACATTTCGAAGGTTATTGAGGGCAAAAAACCTTACCATCATAGTGCAAACACTATGAAAAAGGTTATTTTGTGGACTGGGAAAATTTTAATTTTATTATATTTTTATTTCATTTTTCGATTTTTACATGTTGGTTAAAAGGAGCTTTAAGGTTTAAAGAAGAGTGGGTCAATCTGCCAAAGGTAGGATTGAACCCAAGAGGTACAGAAAGGAGGTGAAGTACGGGGTCTTATCGGAGGTCCCCTTCACAACGCAGCTTACCTTAGTGAGATTTGCTCGCTGACACACCTACTGGGGGTCCAACCCCACAAGATCAAAAGGAAAACCTGAGGACTCCTAAACCCTTTTGTTTTAGGAGTGACTAAACAGACGGTCCTGAAATCCAGAGGAGTTGATCACACTTTCCCAAGAAAGAAATGAGTAAAGTATGACAAGGGAAGAATAGTAATCTGGCTCATGAGGGACACAAGCACATTACTTATATATGAATATAGTATTTCTTGATCTTAATGAAGAGAGAAATTAACCCCCAGTGGTGTCGTTAGAAATCTATCGGTGCATTTTAATTGGGTTTAGGTTGATATTTAAAAAAAAAAGTTTTAATAGAATTTCAATTTAATTTATTTTATATATATATATATTTGATAGTAACATTTTAATTTTAGAAAATACGTGATCAAATTGATCTCATACAGGTGTTTAGTTTAGATAATCAAGCGCTTCATCACAAGACATGTTTCTATCCCGAAGAATAGATATATGACTTGGGATGAGGCTTGATCAAAAAAACTAAAGAATTCATGACATCTGTTTGGTCCGTGAACCATTTTTTTTTACTGATAATTTCCCTACCTATTATGAAGGAACTAGATAGGGTTTAATTAATCTGGGTTTTTAAGTTTCATATAAAGGCATGCCCCTATAGTTAATTACATCTTAGATAACCGAAGTCACCTAAGAAAAATCTTGATATAGATCAGGAAATATTTATATTCATGACTTCCAAAGGTAAGGTTTCCAAAGAAAATGTGATAGTCAGAAATTCAATAGATGAATGGCTCAAATTTTGGAACATTTTATTTTATCGAAATCCAAAGGAGAGAGGACTAGGGGAAGAACACAGATTCAAGGGAAACTTTGATGTCCTCCCTAACTATCTTATAGTTTGGCTTTAATTCTTTGAAATGAAGTTATTTAAATTTCAATCCTGCTGATTAATTATAGGAATTACATTCGCATAATATCCGATTATGCAAATAACCTGGAAGATGGGATGATTTATGTCATATCACACGACAACCTCGGTATCTTAAAATGAGTTAGAGCTTATATTGCAAAGTAGAACCGTACAAAGGCCTAAAAGAAATGATGAGAATTTATGCGACACTAGGCAAGCTACCTCGAAGTCCTATGGCTTGTTATTTATACTAAGGAAAAGTTTTGCTGATGAAGAAATATTTTGCTACTGAAGATGGCCGTGCTGCCCACTATGCATGCTCCAAGCTCCTTGACGTAGCAGGTTTAGTTTAAAGAAGTTTCAATTGTGGAGAAGAGAGAAGTAGGTTTTTTATAAATATTTAAATTGATGTGTCTTAAAACTTTTATTAGGGGAACATTAAAGTTAATTATAGCAACACCAGTGTCGGCATATTTTTAGGTTATGTGTTTTGAAAAGGGGTCGCCTACAGAAGTTGTCGGCGAATTTTTTTAGATTTTAAATTTAATTTAAATATATTTATAATTTAGAAAGTAGTATTTGATTTTGAAAATAATTTTTAAATTTGAAAATTTTAAGATATGAAATCAAACCGATCTCACATCCCAAATAGTTTATATTAACGAGCACTGCACCACAAACTGTATATCTATCCCGAAGAATAGACACACTGCTTGATGATGAGGCTCGGTTAAATAAACTAGAAGATTTGTAACATCTGTTTGTTCTGCAAACCAATTTTATAAGCCGACGAGTTCCCACGCTTAATATAAAGAAATTAAGCGGGGTTTATATTACCGGGTTCTTAAAGTTCCATATAAGAGCAAGACCCTATAGTTAATTACATCTTAAATGATGGGAATCATTTAAGAAAACTCTCGGTAATGATCGAGTGGTTTTGCTCTCGAGAATTTCAAAGTTTAAGGTTTCAAAGGATTGAATTTTGGAATTTCAAAAGAGATTAGCTCAATTTTGGAACAGTTTATTTTAAGAGTCCAATAGAAGAGAAGTAGGAGAAGCTGAGGACCCAAGAAGAGTCTTAGTAACTTCCCAAACTATCCTATGGTTTGGCTTCAATTTGGGAGTTTATTTAATATTGCAATCTAGTCAATTTTAATTAATTTAGGTCTTATATTTGTATGATATAATCACACAAACAGCCTCGAAGATATGAGGGTTTATGTCGTACTGTACGACTACCTCGGAGTTATATGACCGGTTAGGGCTTAACTTACATGACATGATCATGCAAATTCCTAACGAAGAGTTGAGGATTTATGTTACACTAGGCAAACTACCTCGAAGTCCTATGGCTTGGTTATTTAATTCTAAGAAATTTTTGCTGAAGTAGATCCGAGTTTTGCGATGACGATGGCCGTCTTTGCCACCATGCTCCGAGCTCCTTGTTGTTGCGAGAGGTTTAGTTTTAGAAGGTGAAAATCGGGAGATGAGAGAAGTGTTTTGGTTTAGAAATATTAAAATCCAAATATTTTTAATATTTTAATTAAAACAAATCTTAAAGTTGTTTAAACAGAACCGATTAAGATCCCACGGTTCCGTCATCCCGACACCATTATTTTCATCGAATTCACTTAGTCCAGATGAAATTGCTAAGCTCAACTGAATAAGTTCCACATTTTCATTTAGCCCGTGGGAAATCCCGTTAGCAACACGTGGGTTACATCATCTGAGGTATTCCCGATCATTCAACGAGACGTTTTAATTTAGTTGCAATTGTAGTTTTGTTATTTTGTTTGTGATTAAATTTTGAGTTGTTTTATATTTTGGAATGTTTTAGTTTTCATGCAACAATCTTGTTTAACATGCAAGAAAAAGTAAAGTACAGTGCATGTAAGTAAATTGCAATAAAGTAAATTGCAATAAAATAAAAGCGTACCTGGAGGGTCTTCCCCTCATCCCAAGCTGCACTTAAAACACATGTTAAGGCATTTAAATATTTCAACAAATACCTAGGTAAAGCTAAGGGAAGTTTTTTGGTTGTCTACCAAATCCTACTCCTATCACAAGTCAATTCCTATGGCGTCTAGGTTCTTGTGTTTTGTTTAAGGATGATTTTCTTCATCAAAGAACAATTAAATTCAATTGTTCTTCTAAAACATCTCATCATATTGAGAAAGTGCTTAGGAAGAGTCCTAAACATCTTTTCAATACTTCCGAGATTATTTTGAGTCCAAGTAAATTTAGTTGCACGGGTGAATTAATCATCCAGGAGTTTAGTTAAGCTTTGTCTCTTGCTCAGTGAACTTGGGTATTTATTACCTGATGAATGAAGTGACATCTCACTTAAAACTCTATTTAAGAGTTATAATAATTAAAGCCTTTAAGGGCAAGTTGGTTTATTGAGAATTTTAATCATTCTTAATTTGAAGTTTGAGTTAATGGTTTAAAGTGATTTAGTATAATTATGAGGTTTTAATTAATAATTTTATGTTTGGAATAGTGTTCAAATTATTTTTGGTTTAAATCTTTATACTTTAGGTGATCTTAATATTTTAAAATTGTTTTACTTTTATTATTGAATGATGTTAACTTAATTTAATTTAAATTTGATTTAATTTAATTTAATTTAATTTAATTTAAATATTTTTTAAATTTAGCTTAAATTAATTGTTAAAATGTTAATTTAATTTAATTTTAATTTTAATTTAATTTTTACTTAATTTAATTTAATTTAATTTAATTTAATTATTTTTATTAAACTATTTAATATTTTGAACTTTTTCTTTAATTTAATGGTTATTCATTTTTTTTAATTTTTAATTTACTTAGTTTAGATTATCATTTTAATCTTAATTAAAAGTTAAATATTATTGAAGTGATTTATTTAGGGATTTTTTTTATTAAAGGATTAATATCCTCTCAAATTATTTCCTTATTTTTAATAATTCAAATTTTTATTATTCTTCCAAAAATTTAAATTGTTAAAATAATTAAAGTTTCATTTTTTATTAAAAGTGATTAATGGGTTCCTACCCTCTTAATTTCCTAAAGTTTCAATCATCCAAGAAAGATAAAATCAAATGTTTTACCCTTCATTTTAATTAAACCTAAAATTTTAATAAAGGGGTTTAAATTCTTTAATTATTAATATGCCCTTTTATGCTTATTTATTTCATAACTCACTAAATTGAGTTCAAATGAACTTGAAATTTTTATGTCACCTCACTCACATGTATATTAAGACACTAGAGGAGAAAATGTGATTTTTCTGAATTTAATTTATTTATATAATTATTTTTAGTGAAAAATAAGGAATTTCAAGGAAAGTTCAACAACATGACCAAAGTAAGGTTTCTGTCCTTAAGAAAATTATGGAATGTTCCTAATGACCAGAGGACCACTTGGACCAATTTTGGTGATTTTTTAAATTTTTTTTATTTATTATAATTATTTTGAATTTTATAGTATTAATTAATTATAAAATAGAATTAAAGTTGAAAAATGGATTTTATATTTTTCATAAATCTCTCTGACTTCAAGGAGTTTAGTGAAACAAATTTTATAATTTTTTGATTTTTTTTTTATTTATTGGAATTAATTTGGGGAAAAGGTCGGAAAATACATTTTAATTTTAAAAATAGTTTTAAGCATTTAAAATTCAATATCTTTACTTTGAGACTTGGGAAAAATATTTGGTTTGTTCCTAAGTGATTAGGAGTTAAAATATGAAATTTTTATGATTTTTAATATTTTTAGGATTTTTATTTATTTTTTATTATTTAAAATATTAAAATATGATTAAAAATAAAAAAAAATTAGAAAATTCCAATGTTAGTTTTTATAGACTCCTCTGATACCAGAGAGCCCATAAAACCAATTTGGTGAATTTTTTAAATGTATTTTTGGAGTTATGAATTTTTAAAATTTAATTTTGGTTATGTGACTTAATTAATTCATTTAATGAGGTTAATCATTTCAAACTGATTTCAAATTTTTATGATAGGTTCTCTGTATCCTAAAGATCAGTGGAAAGTTGATTTCAAGTTATTTTGATGTGTGGTTAATCCTAATTAATTAAAAATCTATTTTAAGGTTTTGGCCAAATTAGAGTTTGTTTGATTGAAATAAATTATGAGATAATTTTTTAATGTTTCTATGGTCAAAGGGAACACACTATAATTTTTTTAGATTTTTCTAAGCAACATGGTAATTTTTATAATTATTATAGGAAAACTGAAGCATAATATTGAAAAATAGATAACTCATCATGGAAATCTTTCTTGACTTTGGAAAAATCAGAAAAGATCTACCACTATGTATAGAATAACATATAAAAATTTTAAGTTATTGTGAAGCTCCTACATGCATGAAGTATTAAAAGATTAAAAATACTATTTAATTAATTAAAAATAAAATATGCATTAAATAAAAATAAAATTACTTTCACATTATTCTTCTCATTTTCATGAGCAAGTGGGTATTTTTATTTTATTTTTCGGAGTTTTCTAGGCAAAGTTATGATTTTTGAAGTTTTGTGTCAAAAATAAATCCAAAAAATCCATTTCCCGCTTAATCCACGTGTCGCACTCCTATTGGCCAGCGTGGTTCTGTATGGCACCTGTTCACAGATGAAGATCCGTCCGATCGCATCGAGTACGTCCGTCGGATACTACGCTCGATCGGACGATTGCTTGCTCCTCTCTCTAGTCTTTATTCACTCAAAATTGTCCACCTTCAAACCTTGATATCTCACTTGTTTCTCAACGAAATTGAATGAAGTTTTTTTTAAAATGATCATCTAATCGAGTAGCTCACATCTATATGGTGATGATATACTTAAAGCATGTAAATATTTACAGAAAATTAAAACATGCTCGGTTGGAGGAGAAAAAAATTGATACCTTCGTCCAAGAGGTGAGGCCTCAATTGGAAATGGTTTGATTGAGCTTAGGAATGCTTGGAAAAGCTTTGGGAACAATTTGGCATGGTCTCCCCAAGGTAAATCTTGCATCTCCTCATCTTGGCCATGGAGGTGGGGTTTAAATAAGGAAGGTTATGGTGGAGCTATGGGTGGCCATGGGGGTTGATTAGTGGGTTCAAAATATGTGTTTAGGTGGAGGGGAGGTCAAAGTTTGATTTTGGTGAAATCAATTTGGGATTGCCATGTGTAAAGTCAAGGATTTAAATGGCATGGGTGTAAGGAGCATTTTTAGTCAAATTTGGGTCAATTCATGGTTTTGGCTTGGTTCACTCACCAAGGCTTGATTTGGGCTGATGTGAGAACATTTGGGTAAGCCTCACATGTGTGGTGAAGTCTCCATCCAAGGTGAGGTGGCCAATTTTGGTTAAAGTGTATCATTGATGGGGGTTAAAAAAGGTTTAGTGAAGGCTTAGGAAAGGCTCCCCTCTTCTTGCCATAAGTGGCATGGTGAGGTGGAAAGGGCTCCCCTTGGCTTGCATATGGCTTATGAATTGTTCCATGGCTTCATATGGCTTGCTCATGGCTTGGGAAAATGTTGGCTCACTTGCATGGAAAAGGGTTATTTGGAATTTTGAAAACTTTGGATTCCTTTGATGGGATTTGTCATGATGATAAGGTTGATTTAATGATGGTTTAAGACTTTGGTCAAATAGGATTATCAAAGGAATGATGAAGAAAAGGTTTCATGTGGGCTTGGGGATGGATTTTGGGCTTTTGAATTTGATGGAAAGTGGGCTTTTAAAGGCTTTATGGAAGTGGACTTTTAAGTTTGAAAACAAATTGGTGGATGGATATTTTGTGAAAGATTAGGCTAAACAAATGTTGGGTTTATTTTAGGAGTGTGGCATGAGTGATTTGGAGAAGGTTTGGTGTCATTTGAAATTGAAATAGGTTTAATTTGGGCCTTTTTGGTAATGGGGCCCAAAATAGGTCAAATTGGGCTAACTTTGGCTATCTTGGGTTAATGTTGATTTAAGGTTGGATTTGATGTAAAATTAATGTTGATAAATGTTTAGGGGAGTGTTATAAATAGTTTTCAACTTTGGTTGGGTTTTGATTTTGGGATATGGGCCTATTTGGATTAGGTTTGGGTTTAGGCCAATTTAGGGGATTTAGGCTTCAAATTGAAATTGGATCCAAATGTTAATCAATTTGGGCTTGGATTTTGTCTAGATTGATATTAGGGATATGAAATTGAAGTTTAGAATTGAATTGGACCAAAATTGAGGTCAATTGGGGTGGTTTGGTTTGACATTGTGCTCACTTTAGGTTTAAAATGGATCAAATTGGGGGTTTTGGTAAAAGTGGGTTAAATTGAGAAAAGTGGATTATGGTGTAGTTGATCAAAATGAAATTGGGAATATTTAGGATTTTCTGGAATTTTTGGGGAATTTTTTGAATATTTGGATTTTTAGGCTAAGAAGGGCATTTTGGGTATTTGGAGGGTATTGAGGGTTATTTTTGGAAATTTTGGTATATTTGGCTAAGGGTGATCAAATTGAATGGTGAAGAAATATTTAGGATTGGTTTTGAGGAATTTTGGGTAATTTGGAAAATTTTGAAAATTTTGGATATTTTCAAGGGCATTTGGTAGGTTTAGTGGGTGTAGGGCCCCGGGGGTCAAAAATTGAAATTTTGGAAAAATGAAGATTGATTGAATGTGAGTAGAATGGAATCATTTTGGTTAAGCCATGAAGCCATATCAGGCCCACAAGAGCCATGAGAGGACTCATTTGAGGCATTCATCTATGTTGTTCCTAACCCTCTTGCTGAAAGGCTAGGGGTTAAGGTCCATCCATATGAATTACCTACATGAGTCGGGAAGTCAAATTAGGTATGAATGGTTTTAGAATTTGGAATGTGTGTGAAAGTGTAATGTGTGCAGGTCAACCCTCACCAGACCAGGCCACCCAGGGTAGTCCTAAGGCCAAAGAGTCCTATCGGAAACTCTTCTTTTAAACCTCCACATTTGATCTTAACCCTCCAAGTGACTTAGGGGTTTATAATCAAACATGTGGGGTTTGAAGGGAGTTAAGAAGTGGTTTGAGTTTCTAAGTGGTGGGTCCCATTTCTAGCCCTCTAAGATAGTCAAAGGGAAAGCCTAAGGCTAGATCCTAAGTATTAAGGAGAGAGAAGAGAAGAGACCTCATCAAAAATGAGGTCGACAAATGGACCCCCAATAGGTGTGGTGTGCTAACCAAGCACACCGCGCGTATTGGCGTTGACCGAAGAGATCAACAAAACCAACACAAATGTCTAAGTGACACCCTTAGAACAGAGTAGAAACAAATTTCTGCTGGGGAGTATCGAGTATATCTCCAAGACTGGAGATCCCTGAACTCTCGCTGGGGAAAAGAAAAGGAGGTGAATTCTAGATCATAAGATCTTGGGAAATTTTGATTTTGATTTCATTTTATTTTCTCTTCCGAGTTTTTTAATGTGTGAGTTTAGATTTCGATTTGTTTTGAGTTTCAATTTCGATTGAGGTTTAATTTAAAATCAATTCAAGGAAATCTGAATTCAAAATGAGAATTGGAACCTAGGTTCCAACCTTGGGACTGCAAAGAGAACTGGAATTTAGGTACCAACCTTGGAGTGAGAATCAGAGTTTAAATATCGATTGAAAAGGATGAGAATCAGAATTTAGGTACTGATCTCGAATGTTTAAAGAGAGCTGGAATTGGGGTCCAGCCTCAAAGGTTTAAAGAGAACTGGAGTCTGGTTCCAGTCTCGAAGGTTTAATGAGAAATGGAAATTGGTTCCAATTCTCGAAGATTTAATGAGAAATGGAAACTGGTTCCAATCTCGAAGATTTAATGAGAAATGAAAACTGGTTCCAATCTCGAGGATTTAATGAGAAATGGAAGCTGGTTCCAATCTCAAATATTTAATGAGAAATGGAAGCTGGTTCCACTCTCGAAGATTTAATGAGAAATGGAAGCTGGTTCCGATCTCGAAGATCTAATGAGAAATGGAAACTGGTTCCAATCTCGAGGATTTAATGAGAAATGGAAACTGGTTCCAATCTCGAAGATTTAATGAGAAATGGAAACTGGTTCCAATCTTGAAGATTTATCTGTATGAAGATGGACCCAATCCCATGCCATCAGAACCAAATAGAACAAAGTTCGTGGCTCCGTGTCAATAGAACTAGTCGATCCTCTAACACACAAAGAAAAGATTTCAAAAGAACTGGTAAGTGTACCAAGTTGAAAAGACTCGACCTGGTGACAAGTCAAGGAAAAGATTTGAATTTCAGAAGAGTTTCAAATAGATTTCGTTTTGAAGAATAATTGAAGGATTCAGATCGAAGTATTCAGATCGAAGGATTCAGATCGAAAGATTCAGATTGAGATTTTAATTCATTTCGTTCGTTTTGGTGATTCAATTTCAAAAATATTTGGAGTTCGTATCGGTTTAGAATTTATTTTGACATTTAGATTTTTTTTCAAAAAAGAGTTCTCGTCTATTTTCATTTTCCCTTTTTTCTTTGCTCAATGTTCTTTTAATCAGAACCAACCGCCCGTTCGACATTTCTCTATGAAAAATAAGGAAAGGATCAGGGGTTGTACTAAGAACAAGAATAGTAGAAAAATATGTTTATTAATGAAGAGCTTTTATTCGTCTGTTTTAAATTTAAATAGGAGTAGGAAAAGATCAAGAGAGATCAAGAGTGAGACTCGATTTGAAAGGAAGGATAAAAACTTTATTATCGGGATTTCACATGTTTTCTTTTTTAACATTTTTTTTATCGATTTTCTTTCTCATCCATTTTTTTATATTTCTTTTTTCTTTGGGTTCGGACCTAGTCAAAAGTAATTACTGTGCCCGTGCTTCTAGGAATGAGGATTCATCCTTCGAAACATCAGGTTGCATAATACTTCTTTAGATATCGTCCATTAATTGGAAGCATACGTCGTTCTCCACGGCAATTTACAAGCTGGTAAGAACCTCCTGAGTAGACTGTCTTGACCACGAATGGCCCTTCCCATGTTGGTTCAAATTTACCACCTATCTTGCGATGCACAAGAATAGGTCTTCTGAGAACTAAAACCAAGTCACCGACATTGAATGTTCTTGGACGGACCAATTTATCATGGGCCTGGATCATCTTGGCCTGATACAGTTCCAAATTCTACTGTGCTGAAAGTCTTTTCCCTTCCAAGCTTTCTAACTCTTCTAGTCATAGTCTGGCATTTTCTTCTGTAGTGATTTTGTTTGCAACTGCAATTCTGAGAGACGGAAGCTGAACCTCTAAGGGTAGAACGGCCTCAGACCCGTACACTAAGGCGTAAGGCGTGGGCGGGTAGGAGTTCGAAAGTCGTCCTGTGAGCCCATAAGGCTTCTAACAACTTTTCGTGCCAATTTCTCTTGTTGTCGTCCAAAGTTTTTTTTAGGATTTGGACGAGAGTTTTATTAAAAGCCTCAGCCAAGCCGTTCGCTCTTGGGTAGTAGATTGTTGAATAGCGCCAATCAATCTCGTGTCTTTTGACAAAATTGTTGATCTTTGTACTCTTGAACGTGGACCAATTATCTGAAATGATTCTGCGCGGCACTCCGAAACGGTAGACAACTTGAATCTTGAAGAATTGTAGCACGTGATGTGCTTTCACTTCTCTGAGCGGTACGCACGCCACTTAGAAAAGTAATATGTAGGCTACGAGAATGAAGCGATGTCCTCTTGAAGAAGGCGACTCTATCGGACCCACAATATCTGTGCCCCAACACTCAAATGGCCACGTTGCGATTGTCGGATGTAGCACATTTGGAGGTTGATGTAGAACCACTCCACGTACTTGACACTGGTGACAACTTTTGGCAATCTTCATGCAATCGGTCATCATCGAGGGCCAGTAGTACCATAGTCTTCTAATCTTGATTTTCATTTTCGTACCCGACTGATGAGCGCCACAAAGTCCTGAGTGTACTTGTTTAACAATTTCACGAGCCTCGGACCCGCTCAGGCATCTTAGCCACCTCTGATCGAAAGACATTCTGTATAACGTGTTGTTTATTAATGCGTAAGACAGAGTTCTTTTCTTGATTTGATGGGCTATCGACTTATCATCCGGTAGGTTTCTCTGTTTGCAAATAGTCTATCAGTGGCTGCCGCCAATCTTCTATATTTTCTGTCACTGCTGTAATTATTTCTTCTGCTTTTTCTGCTAATTTGTGTATTGTATCCATGCCGAGCTGTGATAGGACCTGTTGTCCTTAGACTGACACTTTAACTGACTCATCCTGCAAGCATGCAAATTTCTTTGCAAGGCGGGCTAATGCATCGGTGAGAGCATTTTCTTTTCTAGGAATCTTATAAATTGTTACATTTGGAATCTACTCCAACAGTCTCATGGCATACTGGAAGTACTGCTCGAGCCTTGGCTTTAGAATTCTGTATTGTCCGGTGACCTGTTGAATGATCAACTGAGAATCCCCATAGATGTTGATATCCGTTATCCCCATCTGAATGGTTAATTCCAATATGGTTATAAGGGCTTCATATTCTGCCTCGTTGTTTGTACACAATTCTGTTAAGTGGTAGGAGTATCATAACATTCCCCGCTCCGGTGTTATAAAGATTAGTCTGATTCCTACCTTACTGGGCACTATCATTTTTGATTCTTTATCTTTCTGTGCTGAGGATGCTCCATCAAAGTACAGTTCCCAATGTTGATCATCGAGGTTTTCTAGGCTCATTATCTGCTCGTCTGGCAAGTCGTCGTTGAGAGGCGATTTTGCCGGTAAAGGGTGTGCTGCGAGGAAGTCTACTAGGACTTGTCCCTTTACGACACGAAGAGGAACGAAAGTTATATCGAATTGCAATAGTATCATTGACCACCTGACAAGTTTGCCGGAAAGCGTCGGTCGAGTCATCAAATATTGCAACAGATTAAACTTCGAAATAAGGTTGACCTTATGCGAAAGCATGTAATGCCTGAGCTTTTGTGCGGCGAAGATCAGGGCTAAACAGTGCTTCTCAATAGAAGGATACTTTATTTCCGTCGGAATTAGACGACGGCTTAGGTAGTAGAGTGCATTTTCTCTTCCCTCATCATTGACCTGGGCTAACAGGGCTCCGAGAGAGTCGTCTAAAGCTGCAGTATAAAGTATCAACGGTCTACCTGAGACTGGGGCTGCTAAGACAGGAGGTGTCATTAAATATTGCTTAATATCATCAAAATCACGTTGACATTTGGAGTCCCAAGTAAACTTGGCATCCTTCTTAACCAAAGCAGAAAAAGGCTGACACCTTCCTGACAAATTTGAGATAAAGCGTCGAAGATATGCCAATTTTCCTTGAAAGGATTGTAGTTGTTTCAAGGTTTTAGGAGGCGACATTTCTAAGATAGCTTTAATCTTTACCGGATCGATTTCAATTCCACGATGTCGAACAACAAATCCTATGAATTTCCTAGTGGTGACGCCGAAGGCGCATTTCAAGGGATTCATCTTAAGGTTATATTATCTTAATTGCTCCAAAACAATTCTCAAATCATACAAGTGAACTTCTTTTAGTTTGCTTTTGATGACCACATCATCTACGTAGCACTCGACTTGGTTGTGAATGAGATCATCAAAAATACTCATCATTGCTCTTTGATAAGTTGCTCATGAGTTCTTTAATCCAAACGGCATCACTGTGTAGCAGTATACACTGATCGGTGTTCTGAAGGCTGTAAGCTTTTCATCTTCTGCTGCCATCTTTATCTGGCTGTATCCCGAAGCTCCATCCATGAAAGAAAAGATTTCATGTGTTTAAGCGATGTCAATCATCAATTCTGGAATTGGTAGCGCGAATTCGTCATTTGGACATGCTTTGTTCAAATCTCTGAAATCCACGCAGATTTTGATCTGACCATTCTTCTTTCTAACCGGTACCACATTAGCTAACCAAGTTGGGTATTGTTCTTCACGGACAAATTTAGCGTCTATTAGCTTCTTAACTTCAGCTATAACTTGTTGTTCAATCTCTAGACGCATTCTTCTCGGAGCTCGTCTAACTGGAACGTCAGTGGGATCCACCCCTAATTTATGAACTGTGACTTCTGGAGCTAATCCTGACATTCATCATAACTCTAAGCAAAACAGTCCTTGAATTCCATTAGTAGCTTGATTATCTCTTCGAAGTATTCTTTATTGAGTAAGGAACTAACAAAGGTCGGCCTAGGCTCTTCGCTAGTACCTAAGTTAACTTCCATTAACTCGTCCATTGTAGATTTAATTTCTTCTTCGAATTCTGGTGGAGCATCTCCAATTTTCAGATCTTCAAGATCTTCTGAGGCTTCCAAGCAGTCTTCATTAGGCTCGCAAGTTACAACCAAGCAAAATCCCGTACCGTCAACAGACCCTACCGTGCCGAATCCGAGACCATGTTTTGAATTGGGAGGCCACATTATTCCATAATTTTTCAAAATGTTGTGATTGACCTTTTGTCCATTGTCGAGGTAAGACTCCATGTTGAATTAAATTTTGAACACAGGGAGAGTACCACTCAGAAGGTAGTTCCATTAATTCGAAAGGGGTAACATCTTGAAGTGTACATCTTTTTCGGTATTGGAAGAAGAAGCATCACAGTAGAACTTGATTGGCTTAGCACCACCATCATGCACTTCCTTGACCACCATACCTCGATCTTATTAGAATGGATCGGGGTCAGGGTCATAGTATGTACATAATGGTTAATCTTCTCGTACATTGAATTGTATTCTTCATTCTTTTCATCTTCGAGAGAGATCTTGAACTGTGGTTTCTTTTGATTTCTTGTTCTCTGCCTCTTTCTTGATTTCCTCTTCTTCGGAAGCTGGTCTCCCGATCAACGTTGATGACTCGGTTTCTTCTGTCCAACTGTTCCAACGTCTCTTCCACGACCTCGTCCCCGGCCTCGACCTCGGGTGCGAGTTTTGGAGAAACCTTCACCATCTCGTCGTAAGGGAGTGGTGAGTAACTGTTGGACTAGAATTTCAGGCACTTTATCGTCTTGCACTTCTTTTGTTTCATTTGGTACGGCATTTCTGGAAAAGATTGTTTTCTTCGGAGGTGCGTAGTAGGCTGCATCTTCATGAATTCCGATTTCATGTACGGAGAACGGTTGCAAGACACCTTTGATACACTGTTCTCCTCCATCGTAATACTTTATGCACTGGTGCAGAGACGACGGTACCATCCGGTTTTCATGGATCCATGGCCGACCCAGTAGAGCGTTGAACGATGTCTCGGAATCGATTATGTGGAATTTTGCGGTTGTCTTTGCTAAATCACCGGTCTTCATTAATAGTGTTATCAATTTAAGGGCTCTTTCTCCATTCTGATTGAACCTTCTTAATAACATCTTGTCTGCTTCGAGGTCGCGAGCATCAATTTCCAAATATGCTAATGTTCGAAGGCTCATTATGTTGATTGATGCTCCCGGATCAACCAACACTCTGGAGAGCGTAAACTTTCCAATAGTGACTGAAATGTACAACGGTCGGTTGTGATTAGTTGTTCCCAGTAATAGATCATTGTCCGTGAAGGTAACACCTCGCTGTTCTTTTAACGAGCAAACCTCGTCGAAGGAATTACCGGCCATTTAAGTTAAACAAATCTCTGGATCAAGTAGAGCTTTGATCAGAGCTTCTCTCATCTCCTTTGACAAGATCAGAGCATCGTATATGCTTAGTTTGGCTGGTAGCTTCCTAAGATGGGCTAGCACGTTATAGTCCACTTTATTACCATGTTCTTCATTTTCTTCCTTAATGGGCAGTTCCTCTGCTAGGGTTGGCTCTTCCTGAGCAACCACCGGCTTTCCTTTATCCTTTGGACCCATTCTTGGGGTAGAACTTTTCCACTTCTTAGATTGACTTCAATCATTTCTTCTGAATTTGGTGTTGAATCTACCGATGTATCCTCTTGAATTGGAACGATTGGCTCTTCTGGCGTTGCTTCAGAATCTGATAACTCCAATTCTATCGCGATTGGAGCTCCTCGAAATTCACAAATAGACTCGTTACTTGTTGAGCTCTCGTAGCCATCCTTGTGAACGTCTTCTTCTTCGTCGTGGTCATCGAGGTTTAGTATGATTTGAGAATCATTATTTATATCGGAATTGAGATCCAGATTAGGTTGGTTTTCGTTAGTTACGTAATCATTAGAAACAGTCAAAACATAGCCAACGCCAAAACTCTTATCATTATAAGATCCCGCCCGGATGAGCAAAAAATCATACAGAGTCAGAGGTTCGAGGGATTTCTCCCCCGAATCGGAAACAATCATCCTAAGATAAGCAGCCCCTAGTCTACTCTTTGGAGCCTCAATTTTCTTGTCTTCTACGATCTTCTCTTCCTTTTGGGGCGGTTCTTCAATTGCAAGCTATAGTGCCTGCTTGGCAGGTTTCAAACATTGAGTTGAAGCACGCTCCAAAGCAGTTTGGATGTGATCTAAGATTTTCTTTGTAGACTTTGTCCAGACGGTACTCCATCCATCCTGGGTTGTGTAGGGGTCTACCGGAACAATGGGATCAGTTGAAATAATATTGACGGAACCTCCCTTTTGGGGTTCCTTCATGTATTCCTTCGGGATCGTTATGTTCCCTTTCCAGAGATTGTTGTCAAGCCAACTCTTGAATGTGATGCAATCCTCTATCTTATGCCCGAGCATCCGGTGGTAAGGGCAATAGTTTGGATGATCTTTCTTATTGACTTCTTCCTGCCTTTTGGGCTCTGGTAGTTGAAAATCTGGTGTCTTCATTAAACTGCGGAACATCTTTGCCACTGCTTCAGTTTTGAATGGATATTCCTTGTTCATAAAATCTTTCAGGGTATGCTGTGGACGAGGCGGTTGCTCATAATGCTGAGGCGACTGATAGCTCGGTCGAGGCTGTTGATAACCCTGCTGAGGTTGTTGGTAAGTACGCTGCGGTAATTGATAGATAGGCTGTGGCCGCTCTGGATGTATCTGCACTGGCTGCTTGCCCTTATCGACTGCCACAACGATTCCAGATTTCTTTTCAAATGTTTTCACGGGCTTCTGCTTATCATTCTTGTCCATGAAACTTAGCTGCTTTGCTTCCTCTTGCAAGCTCACGGCCTTGCTAAGCAGCTTCTCGAAAGTCTTGATTGTAAATCCTTTAAGGAGAAGTGCTATCGGGCCATGGATACTCTTAAGCAAGATGCCGACTACATGTTGTTCCTGAAGCTGTGGTTCACACTTCATGCTTAAGTTTCTCCATCAAAGTATGTAATCCACTAAAGTCTCATTTGGTTTCTGGTGTTCCACCACTAGATCACCGATGGTGATGTGGTGCCAAGCCCCGGCAAACCGCTTAACAAAAAAGTTTTCTAACTCTGCAAAGGTCTTAACTGAACCATTTGGCAATTCTACGTACCAGTCGAAGGCAATCCCTGACAAACTGCTGACGAACTGACGAAAGAGTAAGGCGTCACTCCCACCGGCATTGTAGCATCTAGCACGAAAGTGTGCGACATGCTGGGTTTCCCGTTCCATCAAAAGTCTTAAACAGAGGTGGTACGAAGCCTTTCGGATATTAGACTGCATCGAACTCTTCGGGGTAAGGTCTACCCATCTGAATAGATGCTCCACTCTTGGATTATGCTAAAGCTTCTCGCACCTGTGTTCTACCATGTTTTTAATGCCCTTTTCGGAAATCATGCTCTCTGCAGAGTCCTTCTTTGGTTGCTCGTCTCCGTTGAAGGATGTGATCTCTTTTCCTCCATCTGCAATATGGATGATCTCTGGGGGTGTTTCTTTCTGAGGTTGTACCTGACTTTGGAGAGTGGCTAAAGCAGTAGCCATCTCTTCCATCCTCTTTGCCATCTGGGAAATTGTGTCATCTCTTTCACGAAGCTATGCTCTCATCAGTTCTGGTTCATCTCTTTCCGTAGCTGCCGAAGCACCTTGCGAAGCTGACGATGCTCGTGTCTCAACCATGTTGATCTCGACATACTCTTCATCCATGAACTCTGATGAGTCAACTTCATTTTCCAACTTTTCTCCTTTTTCTTTTGCCAACCAGCGGATATCCGTCCTTAGCTTTCCTATAGCATCCTCTAGGGGTCTCTTCCAGACGGTCTCGCAGTTGTCGTGCGATGGTTGTTGAACTTCTTTTTCGGGAGTTTCTTTTATTGCAGTAGCACTTCCTTCTGATTCAGGCTCTTTGACAAGGCTTTTCTTCTCAGGCCGTTGTGTTGGTCTTGGCTCGGTAATAATAGGTTGCCACACCATCTTTCTTGCAGCAGAAGGCTTAGGACCAGAAGGTCTGTCGGCTATATGCTGTTAGGTGGTGTCCTCCCTAATATGATGATCCGATACATCAACAGGTGAAGTAGCTCTCATTTTCTTCCTTGGCTTCTCCACGGCCATGACAGGCTCTACTCACGGTCCAAGGCGAGATCTAGTTGGCACTCGTCCCATTCTTCTTAGGATTTCTGACACAGGGCATCTTTCTTTCTTTGCAAATTTTTCTATCACAGCTTGTAGCCGAGCAAATGGCGCAGTCTTAACCCTTTTTCTTTTGTAGTTACTATAGTATGCTGGTTGGGGTAGTGTAGCAGCAATCCTTCGGACATCTTCTTCATCCGATGCAGCAGAGAGGGGATGAAACCTACTTCCTTCCAACAGAGGTGTATACTCAGGCAGTTCAGGGATCTCTTCCAGGAAAGCAACTTCAGCGGTCTTGGCTTTCTCAATTCTGGCTATCTTTCTGTTTCTGTTTCTCCTCTAAGTCCGAGTTAGGGGTGTAATTCTTGAACTAGACCCAATCCTAAAAACATATGGTATTGTAGCAAAATCTGTACCCTCCATGGTGACAGGCTCATCACAGACTTGGATTCCCTTCCCCTTCAATTTGGCAGAAGTCGAGATAGGTGCAGAGATGACTAGACCGGTGGGGGTAGAGACAACAGTCCTCCTACGAATAGCAGTACTTCTTTCAGCTGGAACCCTTTGCAGGGGAGGGAACTCTTGAGTCGACTTCAGATTGAACTCAATTATGGGCTCCTCAGTTCCTGGCACTTTGTCCATTAGTGTGAAAAGAGTAACGTCAGCAAACTTAATATCTAAAACGGATGATTCCATTGTCGGGAAGTTCATCCTTGTAGACAGCGAAGTCCATTCTAGGAGAAAATTAACTTTGGGGCAGTCATTTTCTACAGTGTAGATTCCGAATGTCAGTCCCGAATTATGCTTCCTTTCGTCACAAAACTTAGAACAAAAAAGAAAGAGTCCGAACACATTCCCGTTTATCTTAGTGTATTTATGATTTTTAAGAGAATTCGTTTATTAGAAGGCTGTTTATTAGAGGATTTGTTTGCTAGGAACAAAATGATTAAAGTATAGAAAAGGTAAAGGACCCGATTCAGAATTGGAAAGAAAGAGAAAGTCTCGCAAAACTTCTCAACCTGAGGGACCGCTTCTATGCTAACACCTATTGGGGGTCCACCCCACCTCAGAAAAGAGGTAAAAGGATTTCAGAACCTCTCTGTTTAGGGGTGTCTAAACAGTGGTTCCTAAATCCGAGAGAAGTTGGCTATACTCGTTCAAGAACGTGGTATGCCAACGAAAAGAATGACAGTTTTGGTTCACTAGGGATATGGACTCACTATCGATTTATGAAAGCAAAACCATCTAATTAAAATGGAGAGAGGAACTTTTCCCGAGTGGAGTCGTCAGAAGCTGTCGGCATATTTTTAGGTTATGTGTTTTGAAAAGGGGTCGCCTACAGAAGTTGTCGGCAAATTTTTTTAGATTTTAAATTTAATTTAAATATTTATAATTTAGAAATTAGTATTTGATTTTGAAAATAATTATTAAATTTGAAAATTTTAAGATATGAAATCAAACCGATCTCACATCCCAAATAGTTTATATAAATGAGCACTGCACCACAAACTGTATATCTATCCCGAAGAATAGACACACTACTTGATGATGAGGCTCGGTTAAATAAACTAAAAGAATTGTGACATCAGTTTGGTCTGTGAACCAATTTTATAAGCCGACAGGTTCCCCTGCTTAATATAAAGAAATTTAGCAGGGTTTATATTACCTGGGTTCTTAAAATTCCCTATAAGGGCAAGTTCCAATAGTTAATTACATCTTAAATGACGGGAATCATTTAAGAAAACTCTCGATAATGATCAGTGGTTTTGCTCTCAAGAATTTCAAAGTTTAAGGTTTCAAAGGATTGAATTTTGAAATTTCAAAAGAGATTAGCTCAAATTTGGAATAGTTTATTTTAAGAGTCCAATAGAAGAGAAGTAGGAGAAGCTGAGGACCCAAGAAGAATTTTGGTAACTTCCCAAACTATCCTATGGTTTGGATTCAATTTGGGAGTTTATTTAATATTGTAATCTTATCAATTTTAATTAATTTAGGTCTCATTTTTGTATGATATAATCACACAAACAGCCTCGAAGATATGAGGGTTTATGTCGTACCGAATGACTACCTCGGAGTCCTAAGACCAGTTAGGGCTTAATTTACATGACAAGATCATGCAAATGCCTAACGAAGAGTTGAGGATTTATGTTACACTAGGCAAACTACCTCGAAGTCCTATGGCTTGGTTATTTAATTCTAGGAAAATTTTGCTGAAGTAGATCCGAGTTTTGCTGATGACGATGGCCGTGTTGCCCACCATGCTCCGAAATCCTTGTTGTTGTAGAGGTTTAGTTTTAGAAGGTGAAAATCAGGAGAAGAGAGAAGTGTTTTGGTTTAGAAATCTTAAAATCCAAATATTTTTAATATTTTAATTAAAACAAATCTTAAAGTTGTTTAAACAGAACCGATTAAGATCCACGGTTCAGTCATCCCGACACCGTTATTTTCATCGAATTCACTTAGTCCGAGATGAATTTGCTAAACTCAGCTGAATGAGTTCCACACTTTCATTTAGACCGTGGTAAATCCCGTTAGCAACACATGGGTTACATCATCCGAGGTATTCCCGATCATTCAACGAGATGTTTTAATTTAGTTGCAATTGTTGTTTTGTTGTTCTGTTTGTGCTTAAATTTTGAGTTGTTTTATTTTATATTTTGGAATTTTTTGGCGGTGAATTTTATCTTGTGGTGACTTTTAATTTAGTTCTAGTTTCAGTTTTGTGGCTATCCTTAAGGTTTTAGTTTTCATGCAACAATCTTGTTTAACATGCAAGAAAAAGTAAAGTATAGTGAATGTAAGTAAATTGCAATAAAGTAAATTGCAATAAAATAAAAGCGTACCTGGAGGGTCTTCCGGTCATCCCAAGCTACACTTAAAACACATGTTAAGGCATTTAAATATTTCAACAAATACCTAGGTAAAGCTAAGGGAATGTTTTTGGTTGTCTACCAAATCCTACTCCTATCACGAGTCGATTCCTATGACGTCTAGGTTCTTGTGTTTTGTTTAAGGATGATTTTCTTCATCGAAAGAACAATTAAATTCAATTGTTCTTCTAAAACATCTCATCATATTGAGAAAGTGCTTAGGACGAGTCCTAAACATCTTTCAATACTTAGAGATTATTTTGAGTCCAAGTAAATTTAGTTGCACAGGTGAATTAATCATCCAAGAGTTTAGTTAAGCTTTGTCTCTTGCTCAGTGAACTTGGGTATTTGATTACCTGATGAATGAAGTGACATCTCACTTAATACTCTTTTTAAGAGTTATAATAATTAAAGCCTTTAAGGGCAAGTTGGTTTATTGAGAATTTTATCATTCTTAATTTGAAGTTTGAGTTAATGGTTTAAAGTGATTTAGTATAATTATGAGGTTTTAATTAATAACTTTAAGTTTGGAATAGTCTTCAAATTATTTTTGGTTTAAATCTTTATACTTTGGGTGATCTTAATATTTTAAATTTGTTTTACTTTTATTATTGAATGATGTTAACTTAATTTAATTTAAATTTGATTTAATTTAATTTAATTTAATTTAATTTAAATATTTTTTTAATTTAGCTTAAATTAATTTTTAAAATGTTAATTTAATTTAATTTTAATTTAATTTAATTTAATTTTTACTTAATTTAATTTAATTTAGTTTAATTTAATTATTTTTATTAAACTATTTAATATTTTGAACTTTTTCTTTAATTTAAGGGTTATTCATTTTTTTTTAATTTTTAATTTACTTAGTTTGGATTATCATTTTAATCTTAATTAAAAGTTAAATATTATTGAAGTGATTTATTTAGGGATTTTTTTTATTAAAGGATTAATATCCTCTCAAATTATATACTTATTTTTAATAATTCAAATTTTTATTATTCTTCCAAAAATTTAAATTGTTTAAATAATTAAAGTTTCATTTTTTATTAAAAGTGATTAATGGGTTCTTACCCTCTTAATTTCCCAAAGTTTCAATCATCCAAGAAAGATAAAATCAAATATTTTACCCTTCATTCTAATTAAACCTAAAATTTTAATAAAGGGGTTTAAATTCTTTAATTATTAATATGCCCTTTTAAGCTTATTTATTTCGTAACTCACTAAATTGAGTTCAAATGAACTTGAAATTTTTATGTCACCTCACTCACATGTCAATTAAGACATTAGAGGAGAAAATGTGATTTTTCTGAATTTAATTTATTTATATAATTATTTTTAGTGAAAAATAAGGAATTTCAAGGAAAATTCAACAGCATGACCAAAGTAAGGTTTCTGTCCTTAAAAAAACTATGGGATGTTCCTAATGACCAGAGGACCACTTGGACCAATTTTGGTGATTTTTTAAATTATATTTTATTTATTATAATTATTTTAAATTTTAGAGTATTAATTAATTATAAAATAAAAGTAAAGTTGAAAAATAGATTATATATATTTTTTTTAAATCTCTCTGACCTCAAGGAGTTCAGAAAAACAAATTTTATAATTTTCTGATTTTTTTATTTATTAGTATTAATTTGATGAAAAGGTTGGAAAATACATTTTTAATATTAAAAATTGTTTTAAGCATTTAAAATTCAATATCTTTACTTTGAGACTTGGGAAAAATATTTGGTTTATTCCTAAGTGATTAGGAGTTAAAATATGACATTTTTATGATTTTTAATATTTTTATGATTTTTATTATTTTTTTATTATTTAAAATATTAAAATATGATTAAAAATAAAAAAATTTAGAAAATTCTAATTTTAATTTTTATAGACTCCTCTAATACTGGAAAGCCCACAAAACCAATTTGGTGAATTTTTGAAATGTATTTTTGGAGTTATGAATTTTTAAAGTTTAATTTTTGTTATGTGATTTAATTAATTCATTTAGTGGGTTAATCATTTCAAACTGATTTCAAATTTTTATGATAGGTTCTCTATATCCTAAAGATCAGTGGAGAGTTGATTTCAAGTTATTTAGATGTGTGGTTAATCCTATTTAATTAAAATTCCATTTTAAGATTTGGCCAAATTAGAGTTTGTTTGATCGAAATAAATTATGAGATAATTTTCTAATGTTTCTATGGTCAAAGGGAACACACTATAATTTTTTTAGATTTTTCTAAGCAACATGGCAATTTTTATAATTATTATAGGAAAACTGAAGCACAATATTGAAAAAAAGATATCTCATCATGGAAATCTTTCTTGACTTTGGAAAAATCAGGAAAGATCCACCATTATGCATAGAATAACATGTAAAAATTTCAAGTTATAGTGAAGCTCCTACATGCATGAAGAATTAAAAGATTGAAAACACTATTTTATTAATTAAAAATAAAATATGCATTAAAAAAAAATAAAATTACTTTCACATTATTCTCCTTATTTTCATGAGTAAGAGGGTATTTTTATTTTATTTTTTGGAGTTTTTTAGGCAAAGTTATGATTTTTTGAAATTTTGTATCAAAAATAAATCCAAAAAATCCATTTCCCGCTCAATCCACGTGTCGCACTCCTATTGACCAGCGTGGTTCTGTATGGCGCCTGTTCACGGATGAATATCCGTCCGACTGCATCTGGGCTATCCATCAGATACACGCCTGATCGGACAGGTGCTGCTCCTCTGTCCTAGTGCTATTCACCCATAATCGCCCACCTTCAAATCTTGATATCTCACTCGTTTCTCAATGAAATTGAAAGAATTTTTTTTAAATGATCGTCTAATCGAGTAGCACTCATCTATACGGTGATGATATACTTAAAGCATGTAAATATTTACAGAAAATTAAAACATGCTCGGTTGGAGGAGAAAAAATTTGATACCTTCGTCCAATAGGTGAGGCCTCAATTGGAAATGGTTTGATTGAGCTTAGGAATGCTTGGAAAAGCTTTGGGAACAATTTGGGAGGGTCTCCCCAAGGTAAGTCTTGCATCTACTCCTCTTGGCCATGGAGGTGTGGTTTAAATAAGGAAGGTTATGGTGGAGCTTTGGGTGGCCATGGGGGTTGATTAGTGGGTTCAAAATATGTGTTTAGGTGGAGGGGAGGTCAGAGTTTGATTTTGGTGCAATCAATTTGGGATTGCCATGTGTAAAGTCAAGGATTTAAATGGCATGGGTGTAAGGAGCATTTTTTGTCCAATTTGGGTCAATTCATGGTTTTGGCTTGGTTCACTCACCAAGGCTTGATTTGGGCTAATGTGAGATCATTTGGGTCAGCCTCACATGTGTGGTGAAGTCCCCATCCAAGGTGAGGTGGCCAATTTTGGTTCAAGTGTATCATTGATGGGGTTAAAAAAGGTTTAGTGAAGGCTTAGGAAAGGCTCCCCTCTTCTTGCCATAAGTGGCATGGTGAGGTGGAAAGGGCTCCCCATGGCTTGCATATGGCTTATGCATGGCTCCATGGCTTCATTTGGCTTGCTCATGGCTTGGTAAAAGGTTGGCTCACTTGCATGGAAAAGGGCTATTTGGAATTTTGAAAACATTGGATCCCTTTGATGGGATTTGTCATGATGCTACAAATGGGTTGATTTCATGATGGTTTAAGACTTTGGTCAAATAGGATTATCAAAGGAATGATGAAGAAAAGGTTTCATGTGTGCTTGGGGATGGATTTTGGGCTTTTGAATTTGATGGAAAGTGGGCTTTTAAAGGCTTTATGGAAGTGGGCTTTTAAGGTTGAAAATAAATTGGTGGATGGAGATTTTGTGAAAGAATAGGCTAAACAAATGTTGTGTTTAGTTTAGGAGTGTGGCATGAGTGATTTGGAGAAGGTTTGGTGTCATTTAGAATTGAAATAGGTTTAATTTGGGCCTTTTTGGTAATGGGGCCCAAAATGGGTCAAATTGGGCTAACTTTTGCTATCTTGGGTTAATGTTGGTTTAAGGTTGGATTTGATGTAAAATTAATGTTGATAAATGTTTAGGGGTGTGTTATAAAGAGTTTTCAACTTTGGTTGGGCTTTGATTTTGGGATGTGGGCCTATTTGGGTTAGGTTTGGGTTTAGGCCAATTTAGGGGATTTAGGCTTCAAATTGAAATTGGATCCAAATGTTAATCAATTTGGGCTTCGATTTGGTCTAGATTGATATTAGGGATATGGAATTGAAGTTTAGAATTGAATTGGACAAAAACTGAGGTCAATTGGGGTGGTTTGGTTTGGCATTGGGCTCACTTTAGGTTTAAAATGAATCAAATTGGGGGTTTTGGTAAAAGTGGGTTAAATTAACAAAATTGGATTATAGTATAGTTGAAAAAAATGAAATTGGGAATATTTGGGATATTCTACAATTTATTTGGAATTTTCTGAATTTTTGGATTTTTTGGCTAAGAAGGGCATTTTGGGTATTTGGAGGGTATTGGGGGTATTTTTTGGAAATTTTGGTATATTTGGCTAAGGGTGATCAATTGAATGGTGAAGAAATGTTTAGGATTGGTTTTGAGGAATTTTGGGTAATTTGGGAAATTTTGGAAATTTTGGATATTTTCAAGTGCATTTGGTAGGTTTAGTGGGTGTAGGGCCCCGTGGGTCAAAAATTGAAAATTTGGAAAAATGATGATTGATTGAATGTGAGTAGAATGTAATCATTTTGGTTAAGCCATGAAGCCATATCAAGTCCATAAGAGCCACGAGAGGACTCATTTGAGGCATTCACTATGTTGTTCCTAACCCTCTTAGCTAAAGGCCTAGGGGTTATGAATTACCTACATGAGTCAGGAAATCAAATTAGGTATGAATGGTTTTAGAATTTGGAATGTGTGTGAAAGTATAATGTGTGCAGGTCAACCCTCACCAGACCAGGCCACCCAGGGTAGTCCTAAGGCCAAAGAGTCCTATAGGGAACTCATCTTTTAAACCTCCACATATTGATTTTAACACTCCAAGTGGTTTAGGGGTTTATAATCAAACATGTGGGGTTTGAAGGGAGTTAAGAAGTGGTTTGAGTTTCTAAGTGGTGGGTCACATTTCTAGTCCTCTAAGATAGTCAAAGGGAAAGCCTAAGGCTAGATCCTAAGTATTAAGGAGAGAGAAGAGAAGAGACCTCATCAAAAATGAGGTCAACAACCAGTTAAGATTCCACGGTTCAATCATCCCGGTATCGCTAATTTCATAGGATTCATTTAGTCCAAATGAAATTACTAAACTCAACTTAATGAGTTCCATACTTTCATTTAGACCATGGGAAAGCCCTGTTAGCAACACGTGGGTTACCTCCGCCAAGGAATTCCCGATCATCCAACGAGACGTTTTAATTCAGATGCAATTGTAGTTTTTGTTTTGTTTGTGACTAAATTTTGGGTTGTTTTATATTTTGAATGTTGTGGCAGTGAATTTTATCTTATTGTAATTTTTAATTTAATTTTGGTTTTGTGGCTACACTAAAAGTTTTAATTTTCATGCAAGGTGACATTGTTGTTTATCATGCATATTACAAGAAAAGTAAAGTACAGTAAAGAGAACACGGAAAAAGAAAGCACCGTGAACTTATAAAAGTGTACCTGGCAAGTCTTCTCGTTCCACCACCTAAACTTTTCTATAAAATAAACATTTATATTTGCAGGGAAGTAAAACCTTATGGATATGTTTGTCACAGGCCTACCAAGTCCTAGGTCATAACCCGGCGGGTCCTATTTGTTCATTTGGGAGATATTTTTATTTAACAAATAAGATTGGTGCAATCGTCCTGCGAGGTGTCAAAAAGAATTGTGAAGAGCTTCTAGGAGATACCTAGATGTTTCATAATTCTTTTGAGCTTCCTTGAGATCATTTTGAACCCGTCATAATTTTTAAAAATCTATCTATTTTATAATCGTGTGCTCAGTGAGTTGGTATTTTTAATCACTTCTATGAGTAGGGAATTTTCATTTGTTATTTCATTTAGAGATTATGGGGGTGAAACCCCTTTTAGGCAAAGTTAATTTGTTTAATAAATTTAGCCAATTAATTTCATAACTGGGCTTGTAGTATTTTTAGTTATTTAGAATTTGACTGTGTTTGCTTTTCTAAGCTTCTTTTAGCAAGATTAATTAAGCCTAGCTCACTACTAAGCCCTTTTAAAATTATGATTGATACATTTGTAATTCTTTTTGAAAATGTTAAAAGAGTTTACTTATGTTTTATCAAAATATTGGGCTATCATTTAATACCTCAAATAGGGGTGTAAGTTTGTGGGTTATTAACTTCCAAGATTAACCCCTAACCATAAGGATCATTTTGTTTAATTATCTTACAAATTTAAATTAATTAGGAAAATTCAAACATTTAATTTTGATATGACAAAGTTGAAATTAGTTTCTACCATTTATCTTTTTAATGTCTCAAACATCCAAAAATATCATTTAGGGTCATTAATTGTCCAATTTACCCTTTGATTAAGCCTATATATTAATTAAGGCTAAAACCATTAAAATTACAACTTTGCCCTTAAGGTCCTGTAACCTCATAATTCACCAAATTTAATTCAAGTGATTTTGAAATTTTTATCCTACCTTACTAATGAACAGATTAAAACATCAAGGAGGAAATGTGATATTTCAAATTTTAATTTAATTTATATATTTATTTTAATGCAAAAATAGAGGTTTTTAGTGAAAATTCAATAACTTGATCAAAATAAAATATTTTACTTTGAAATTTTTACTGGAGGTAAACCTAGACCATAGGACCACTTCGACCAAATTTCATGATATTTTGAAGTTTATTTTAATTATTAGAATTATATCAATTTTCTGGGGTTTTAATTAATTATAAAATATTTTAAAAGTTGAAAATTCAATTTTATATTTTTCAAAAATCTCTCCGAGGTCAGGAAATGAGAGAAATAAGATTCATATAATTTTTTAATTTTTAAATTTTAGAATTATTTTAGTGCAAAATTAAGAAAATTTATTTTTTAGCTTTTTAAAAATTCATTTAAGCCTTTAAAAATTAATATCTTGACTTAGAGACTTAGGAAAATTATTGGGTTGGTTCCTAAGTAATTAGGAGCCCAAATGTGATAATTTTATGATTTTTAATATTTTTGTGATTTTTAATATTTTTTAATTATTTAAATATTAAAATATGTTCCAAAAAATGTAAATTTTATAAAAATTCAAATTTTATTTTTAGAAAATCGCTCTGATCATAGAGAACTCCCAAAGTTAATTTCATAAATTTTTTATTGCCATTTTAATTATTAAATTTTATTTAAGTGACAAAAATGCCATTGGGCTTAAAAAATCATTTAACTTATTAATTTAATTCCAAATGACTTCAAAATTTTTAGGAGAGTTCCTCTGTCCCTAAAGCACAGTGGAGAATCATTTTTAGGTTATTTTGATTTTTATTTTATCTTAATTAATTGAGTGTTTATTTTAGGTCAAGTTAATGATTAGTGCATATCTTAATGATTTAGCCCATGAAATAATTATCCTAGGGTCCTCTGATCATAAGAGACCTATCAAAATTTACTTTGCATTTTTATGATTTTTATTTTAATTATTAAAATTTTTGTACCAAAACAGTCACAATAATTTGAAAAATAGAGATCTCCTCATAGTGATGCCCCGTGACTTTGGAAAAATCCGAGAAGATCCCTCATGACAGAAAGAATAAGTCCCTCAATGCTCAAGCCATGGTGAAATGTATGGGTTAATGGAGAATTAAAAGATTAAAATAAGTATTAAATTGTTAAAAATAAAATATGCATAAAAAATTCTTCAAATCATTTCCACATTATTCTCCTCTATTCACAGAGCAACAAGGTATTTTTCTTTTATTTTTTTAATTTTTCTAGGCCAAGATAAGAATTTTTAAAGTTATGGCTATTTAAATAAATAAAAAAATAAATATTTTTCTACTTAAATGACTCAGCGCCATCTCATCCTTAGCTGCTCTGAAAGTACACGCATCGTCTCCCTATTCGGCGCTTCCATCTGAATCATCACGTGCTTTATGCTCCGCGGTTTTGTCCGACGCAATCCTAACCATCCATGCTTTACGCGCTCAATCCAACGGCGCTCCTTCATCTTCTTCGACTGGTGTAACTCGTAAGGCGTCCATACTAAAACCCTAAGATCTCAAGCTACACTCAACTAAATTACATGGGGATTATTCCTAGAGCTTCATCTAGCCTAGACGAACCTATCCATACGGTTTATACAATATGGAATACAGTGTACAGTTATAGAGGATGAAGAAAAGCTCGGCAGGAAGAGTGAGTTCAATACCTTTGTCTGAGAGGGGAGGCCTCAATCAGATGGTTGTGGCAGCTTTGAGTGGTCCCAACGAACCTCCAGTTTGAGCCTTTTGCCCTGGTGAATTTCCTAGGTATGAAAGTGACCTAGGCTGATTTCGATCATTGATGGAAGTCTGGTGCAGAGGCCTTCTGTGACGGGGTTTGATGGGGATCTGGTGCTATGTGGAGGTGTATTGGAAAGTGTCACGGTTTCGGCCGAACTTGAGCTCTGAAATTGAGCTCAGACAGTACTAGAGGGGGAAAATGGCTAGAATGGTTTTGTGGAGGTCTGGAGGAGCTCTGGTGATGTTTTAGCAGAGTTTGGTTAAGAAAATTTTAGCACCTAGATTTTGGCCATGAGGGGATGATTTTATAGCCATGGCCAATTAGCTGAGATCAGGGCTTGGTTTTGGCTACTTTAGGCCTCTTAGGGTTAGGGCGGAGCAGTGCCATTGATCATTAAGGCGATCCCTCACTGATAAGGCTTTATTTTGAATTTTAAGGGGTATGGGGGCACTCAGGCTGAGCTATTCTGGTGGTTAGGGTGGCCGGTAAGGACAGGGGAGGTGGCTGGCAGGCTGATGGGAGGCAAGAGAGGAGTTAATAAAGTTAATTGCCTGCCATGATGAGTGGCTTTCTTGGAGAGATGGGTTAAGCCAAAAGGTGAGGGGGAGTTGTCCTTGGTGAAGGAACTTTTGTCCATGGCTCAATGAACTTGGTTCTAGTGGATTTTGGTTGGACATTGGGGTCCCAAGGTTGGCTGAAATGGAGTTAGTATGGTAAATTAGGTTCAATTGGGTTTAATTTAAATGTCTTTAAGTCATAGGTTCAATTTGGGCTACATTGGATTTAGGTTAGGCTATCTTAGGTTTAAGCTTGATTTGGACAAAATTGGTTGAGCAACATTGTGTATATGATTGTAATGAAGATTTTTCATGAAGACTTGCAGTGGTTTTGAGTTCATTTGGGGGTTCAATTTAGTGGATTTTGGGATTTTGGTCAATTTAAGGAAAGTTGGCTAAGTTTGGGTTTAGGTTTGGCTAGAGTGGGGTTCAAGGCCAATTGAAGGTTCCAAATGGTTTAGGGGAATGTGGTGAAGAGTCTCCAACATCAAATGGGTGGAAATTTTTGGAATACGGCAATCAATTTAGTGAGATTTTGTGTTGAATTTGGGTTAAAATTGGGTAAACTTGGTTCAAGAGAATTTGAATGAGACTTGGGCTCAAATTGGGGGCAATTGATGATTCAATTCAATTTGGTGGAGCATTATGAAGGGTTTAGAACTGAAATTGGAGAGATATTGATTGATATTAGGTCAATTGGAGGGATTTGGGTCACTTTGGCAAAATTGGGGATTTTGGGTTTTAAGTAAAATTGAACTCAAATGTGGGTCAAATTAAGCTTGGATTTGATTTAGATTGATATTGGGGATATTGAATTAAAGTTTGGAATTGAAATTGGGCGAGATTGGGATCAATTGGGTCAAGATTGGGTTTAATTTAGGCACTTTTGGGTTAAATGGGTCAAATTGAGGCTTTTGGTTAAATTGTTCTAAATTGGGTCATGTGGTAGTTAAGTGAAATGAAATTGGGATTATTTAAGAGGTTTTGGAAATTTATGGGAATTTTTGGAATGTTTAGAATTTCGGGCTAAGAGGGGAATTTCGGTCATTTTGGGGTTTTTAGGGGAATTTGGTAATTTTGGGTAATTTTGGTCAATTTGAGTGGTAAGAATATTTTTGATTGATTTTTGGAAAATTATGAGTAATTTGGGTGATTTCGAAAATTTTTTGGAATTTTAGGGTTTTGGGAGTATTTTAAGTATTTAGGGTATTTTGGGGCAAAGGGGTAGGAAAATTTGGAATGTTCAGGAAAATTAGGATTGGTTAAAGATGAGTAGTATAAAATTGTTTAGATTGAGCCAGGGACCAAGGGTCACCCTCATTTGGTCTTCTATGTGTTGGTACTAGACAAACCCTAGCCTAAGCCTACAAGCTTGGGAAAACCACTTACACGAGTTTCCAAAGAGTTAGGGGATCAAAATGTGATGTGCTTTGCTTAGAGTTGTGAGTGTGTAGTGCAAGTGTGGTGTAAGCTCCAGACCTCCCAGGGTAGATTCTATGGCCTGACCACCTATAGGAGACATCCCCTGAGCTTCCTCATGCTTGGTTTCTTCCTCCTAAAAACTGGAGGTTAGGCCTTTAGCATATGAAAACTCCCAGTGAAGTAAGAAAATTTTGAATTTCTATGGGGAGGGTTCCATAACTAGTCTTCTAATAAAGTTACTAGGAGAGTCCTATGGCTAGACCCTATGCTATTTTAAAAGAGACTAGACCTCAACCAAAAGTGAGGTCAATAGAATGTAGTCCTCCATAACATCCACAAATGATAATAGCACAACAATAAAGAAAATAGAAATAGTCCACACATCTGTCACATCACATAACATAACTCAAAATAAAATAACAATCCTAATCATCTTCTTTCTCATCATCATCTCCTTCGTTCCAGGTACGAGTATGCACATATGGGGTAAACTGGGGATGAGTAGGTAACACAACACTAAAATCACCTCTGATCTGTCTATCCATATAACTGTGATAATTCCCCTCATACTCACTATGTCTCAAAAGATAATCTCCCATATTATCTGCTTTCTTTTCTAAATAATACACTCGATTCGTAGTAAAGTTAACATTCTCACTTATCCTATTCAAAAGCTCAGTTTATGAATCAGTAAACTGACTTGAAGATACATGGGATGTAGAAGCATGAGATGTAGAAGCAGCAAAAGCAGCTGCACTAGAACCCCTAGAAAATCCTCCTCTTTAGCCAAATATTGAATGCTCAACATAAGTCTTCAAATTTGAACTGGTAATAGGATTAAGAGGTTGAAGAACCTCTTCCCAATTTTTAGATCTAACACCATCCTGCTCAAACAATGAATGAATAAGTGAAGCAAATCCCATACCTACAGTGGAGACAGCTCTAGCAGAATTCCAGATACAATCATAAATAATCTTTCCAATATCTATCACCTTCCTCTGCTGAATATAGTGATTCAAAGTGGCTCTCTCTCTAGTCACTTCACTTAGATGATTAGTAGGAAGCAGCTTGGATTAAATAATTTAATTGCATGCTTTGGAGTTAGCATTTAACTTTGATGTAGGAAAGTTAAATCTTCTCACATTTGTAATTTTCCACAATCCCCTCCCATCAATCAAAGCAGAAATATTCTCAACCAAATCTTCCTTAGTAGGATTGTAATTTGAATAAAAACAAAACATACTAGGTGGGAGTAGGTAAAATTCTTTAATTACCTCAGGAAAAAAATGTATTAGCTTCCCTCACACAAAAAGAAAAATTATCCTCTGACTCCGGAAGATTAGCATAGAACTCCAGCACAAAAGTAGTAACAGCTACAACAGTAAAAGAACAGAACTTATCCCAGAGGAAATTCACAATTATATCTTCTATTTCTCCGCCTGGTTATCAAATCCTCGCTCCTGGATCAATTTATGTGATTGTAATGCTTGTACGTAACGAACTTAAGCTTTCGAACTGATGAACTTGTCAGAATTGAGCGTGGCTCTCGTTTTGCTCCTCTACAGTACCATTTCTAAAATTTGAGTAAAAATCACTATAAATTTCCTATTCATCTTAAAATCATTAAACTCAACTCCTAAAGGCTTAATCTACTAAATCTAAGTAATTCTTCAAGATTTTTCTCAAATTTTTATCATGAATAGTGATTTTCGCATGTGTCCAAAATATACTTAAAAAATATGGTGAAAATAAAAAATTTTTACTTAGGACTAGTGCTCTTATCTCAAGAAGATCGAATTTAACAAATTTCAATTGAAACAGTTCAAATATAGCAAATGTGGAGATGCCCTAGCCCTCCAAATTGCAAAATGCCAAAGGAAGAAGATGAAGGTGGTGAAAATTTTGTGATTTTTTAGGTTTTTAAACAAGAGAATCGATTTTTGTGAACTGGAGCCTAAGCGTGAAAGTACGACGCTTAGCCGCGGAGCTCTGGCATGTAAGTACGGTGGTTTGGCGCTTAGCCTCCAGCTTGCAGTTTTCAATTTTTCGTTCAATAAATATTCTCACTCCTCTAATCAACCCTAAATTGATTTAATAATATTCTCATCAGCTTATAATCTTCTTATCTCCAGAATTAGACTTCTTTTAGATTAAGAACGATTTAAAACAAGTTTTACAGAAACACAAACTTTTACTTATTTAAGCTCAAACAAATTACAAGTACACACCACAAGTCTTTAATCCAAGATACTTGGATAAAATCTCATCTTTTTTCTTACTCACAATAAAACACTCAAACAAAACACTAACACTACATAAAAACATTAAAAAATAATAGACATAGAGAATCAAACACATAACATAATTAATTAAACACACAACACAAATAACTAACACAAAACACACTATAGAACTTAATTCTAGTCTCCATTTGGTGGAACATAACCAGTATCTCCATTAGTTCCACCTGAACAATTCGGTATATAGATTTGATAAAACTGACGATGATGAAGACACCTGATAGAATCCTCTTCTATCCACTTGTTTTTAAGATACATTGCCTTTTCCGCTTTTTAAAAATAACTTATATAACTAAATTGCATTTTTAATTTCCATCCAATATGTGCTAAATGTACATTTGTATCATTTACCTTTGATTCCATTAATGCAACATTAGTCTCAATCTTTGCAATCTTCTCTGTTATTCCGTGAATACTAACGGCCAGAGATTTGTTATATAACTCTTGAGCACTCTCAGAAACAAACTTCATCTTGTTGGTATCCTCCTTCTTTATTTCATTCACCCAAGAAGACATTTTTCTCACTTAACTCTTTCTTAAGGCTTTTGGGATAGAAATTTGAAATGGGATGAATTCCCTTTAATCTGATCACTACTTATAGACTTTAAATGGCTAAAATCTGTCCTCCCACGTCCACAAACCACAAAATATTTTGCCATGCAACTTCCCCGTGATAATGGCTTCCAGAAACTCACTTTTCATGTTTTTTATAACTCTAGTGCCTAAGCACCAACTACTGGTTCTTAGCCGCCAGTGCTCATTTTAGCACAGGTATGTTAAACATCCGAAAACTTGTTTTAACTCTTTTGAATGGTCAATTAAAGTCACATTAATCTCCACTAACATAATAAAGGAAAAATACTACCATATAAAATTCACTTCAAACAAAATAAAACACACAAAACAAACATAAAGCAAAGCACACCGATAACTATGGGTTGCCTCCCACAAAGCGCTTTGTTTAACGACGTCAGCCTGAAATACCCAATACTTAATTTGGGTAAATCAACATCAAATTCTCATCAGGTTTAAGTTGTTCAACTAAGAAATAATGTTTCAGTCTATGACCATTTACTTTAAATATTTTCATAGTTTTAGGATCTTTGATATCCACAGCTCAATAGGGATAAACTTTCAATACAATAAATGGGCCCATCTGCCTGGACTTAAGTTTTCCAATAAATAATCTCAATTTGGTATTATATAGCAAAACTTGTTGTAGTGGTTCAATATTTTTATTTAGAATCTTCCGATCATGTCACATTTTTCATCTTTTCTTTTTATATCTTAGCACTTTCATATGATTCATTCCTTATCTCTTCAAGCTCATTTAATTGCAATAATCTTTTCTCACCAGTGACCCGACCCACGATTACACAATAAATTAACTTCCAAAAGATGACCAAAAACTTGACCTAATTTATAAATAGCGGCTAATGTGCAAAATCTTAAATGCTATAAATATTAGAAAATATTTTACATACTAGGGGTACTATGCAAGTATACATATCGTTTCAAGTAATATAGGGCTTTCTTTTAAATCCCCAGTATCGATCCTACAGAGAAGCGATGTAAGAAATCCTTTAGGCTAATTCTAGTCTAATTCTATAAGGCCTTAATTTGGAATGTCAATTAAAATGGTTTGTCTAATAACTATTCCTAAATGAAAATTGAAAATAAAAAGATAACTTATTTAGATAAATTGGTTTAAAGAATTTTGAGATGTTTAAAGACTACCTTTCTCTTGTAATTGCCTAGATAATGTGTAGGAAAGAAATTCTTAGAAATTAATGTAGTAGTTAAAAATAGGAGCATATATATTCTTTACCCTTTGGTCCAGTGTATAAAAAACATTGGCTAGTTTTAGATGATTGGATCAGGCTGTATTATTAGTTGTAAGAGACGAATTTCCAGGCTCTCACTTCAAGTTCCCCCCCAATGGGTGCCTATGGTCGAGCATACTAGTGACCCATCACCTCCTCTTAAACCAAATTGATAGAATTTAGCCTATCACTCTAAAAACATATTCAATTCTACACCCTTCAAAGATTATCTCCCTATCTATTTGCACTCCCCCTCGGACGATCGCCACTACTCTTTCCAAAGTGAAATGTGATACTTACAAGTTAAGAAATCTTAGCCCACGGTCAGAACTTAAGAATTCTCCACAGATTTTAACGATACAAGAGGCCAATTTGAAAGTAAATGAAGATCCGATAAAGTATCATCACATTAATTTAATAAGAGAATATCCAAGCATATTTTGATTCCTAAACATACATCTATTTTGTTACATAATAAAAGTAAATGAAAATAATGACATAAGAAGTAAAATCATTTATAGAATTATGTAATAAATAAAGATCCAATAAGGAACTTATGTCATTAATATTCTATTAGTTTCATGCAACTATCTGTCACTTAGAAGCATCTAATAGAAAAAAAATTATTAAATTATAATTCCTTAAATGTTACATTACTGTCTAACTATATTACTAGTTAACCAAACAATGTGAGTGCACTCAAGTTGTGAGATCACCACTCTTTCGATTCTTAGTCACTTACAACAAATTTTAACATAGTCTATTGCCACTTAAGTTATGTAAATTAAGTGAAGGAGATATTACTCATCACAGTGAAATGAAAATAATTTTATGATAAAAATAATTTTCCTATACATGCACTACTTCATATTAAAAGAAAATAGAAAAAAAAATTACTTATGAAGCATGGATAGAACACAACAGAAAACTTCATTTAAATCAAAGAAAATCCACCAGAAAGTGTTTACAACAATTACAAGAAAATGAAGAACACAATACTTAGCTTTTTCCCTCTAAAAGAAAGAAGAAAATCTCTCCACCAAAGTCTCCCGCCGATCCATGCGCCGCTCGTATATTCCTTACATAAATCTCTCAAAATTCCTCACCAATCTCTCCAGAAAATGTATAAATCTATATCATGAATCTAACCTAACTCTAAAACGATTCCACATAACTTCCTAAGACTCTAAAAGGACTCCCCTTGGCTGTAGAATTAATCTCTATTTATAGAGCTTCGAAAATGACTAAGGGTTGCTTCAGGCATCTCTTCAAAATTCATCCACATTCGTTGAATCTTCTAGAGATTAACTGTGGCGCCTAAGCTCCAGACCATTTGTGTGAAGGGTTGCACCCCTTCACTTAAGAGACGCACCTCTCCATTGAAAAATCGCTCAAATGTGTCTAGATTCATTGTGTTACTTAATGACATGTAAGATTCGGTTCAAAGGCTTCTAGAATGCTTTAGAACCACCCAAAATCGTCCAATAACCATCAATAACCATCCCCAAAACATTTTTGGCTATGTCTGGCACTTAGTCACCCGTTTTTTGGTTCCTAGGAGCCATTTTCTCATCGTCACTGGCGCCTAGGCACCACCCTGGGCGTAACTTCACCGTTTTGCTATGTTTGGCTTCGTTTCAACTCCGTTTCGCCCCATTTTAGTTGCATTGCGTTCCTAACATCTTCACCTACAAGATAAACATAAAAACAATCTTTCTTCAAAGTATAACTTCATTCAAAAACATGCAATAAATGTAAAAGATATTAAGCATAGAAATACAAATCAATATGTGTTGGGTCAGAAGTTTCTTCTTTACTCATTTTGGCTCCAAATTGCATTGTTTTTTGCTCCAAAAGGACAAGAATGTTGTATAATAAGATATCTGTAACCATTTTCAATCCATGAAATTGGTATACATGAAGATGCGACATACTATGCTCCTGTAATGAAAACAATATTCCTTAGAGAGACTACAACGAATATAAAAGAAAAAGACAAAGGAAAGAAAATAAATAAAAAGATTTTTCTTCAACAAAAGTGAAGGGTGGTGATTCTCATCAAACTCATACCCGAGGCTGAGGCCAGGGACGAGGACAAGGGAAAGAAAATCCAACTGTCATAATGAATAAACCATTGCAATTCAGAGATCACATGGACACTAAAGAAAATGGAAAGATATGATGATTTTAAAAGTACCTCAATTCAAAATGCCTCTTGAATAGGAAGAAAAAGAATAAAAAATTGAATCTATGTATGAGAAAATTAATCATTATATAAACTGTATGACTCTAACTCTAATCTGTACTGCTAAGATTGAGAATTTAGTGGTCAAAAAAGTATATGGTGATGATAAAAATCCAATTAAGTTTAGACTTGGTTCTACTTCTTCTAGTATTGAAACTGATGTAAACTTAGAAGATGAAAATCTTCCAAATTTAATGAAAATTCCTTTTGAGTTGTATTCTACATGGGCACAAAAAATTATCTAAAATAGTTTAATGCTTAAACAATGGTCTTTAAAACAACCACATTTCATTGAACACATGTGGGACAATAATAAACGAGACCCTAACTCTATAAAAGGTATTGGGTTCGATACTCTTGAACCTCTAGATGATACAAAATTTTTCCTACTCATCACTGAAGAACATAACTCTGAATTAACATCCGTTCTACCAATCTAAGATGCTCCTCTAGAATTGGAAGAAGAAATTAAATCAAGAATTGATGAATTAAGAGAAATAAATTTAGGAACTGATGAAAACCTAAAACAAAATTTCATTAGTTCATTTCTTAAATACTTAGAAGCAAAAGAAATAATTCAACTGTTGACAGGATATAAAGACTGCTTTTCCTGGAATTATGACGAAATGCCTGGACTAGCTCCAGAAGTCGCAGTCCACAAACTTGGGATAAATTGAATTGTAATCCTGGTTAAACAAGATCCAAGAAGGATGCGTGTCGAAATAGAAAAACAAGTCATTACTTAAGTTAAGAATTTAATTGAGGCTGGTTTTATAACAGAAGAAAATTACCCGACATGGCTAGCTAATGTAGTGCAAGTTGAAAAGAAAAATGGTCAAATAAGGGTCTGTATAGACTTCAGGGACTTGAACAAAGCATGTCCGAAAGATGAATTCCCTTTACCAATCCTAGAATTAATGGTCGATATAGCATCTAAACATGTAATATGTTAATTTATGGATGGATCATCAGGATATAATCAAATAAAAATGTTTTCAAAAGATGAAGCAAATACAGCCTTTGGGACACCCATAGGAATATATTGTTACAAAGTTATGCCATTTATATTGAAAAATACTGGTGTAACCTATCAAAAAGCCATGGCACGAATTTTTAATGAGCTAATACACAATCAAGTTGAATGTTATGTGGATTCTTTAGTTGTCAATAGTAAACAAAATGATGATCATGTGTAAGATTTGAGAATTGTCTTCGAACGATTACGTCAATATAATCTTAAAATGAATCCCTTAAAATGTGTTTCAGGGAAATTTTTAGGATTTGTTGTTCGACATCGTGGGATTGAAATTGATCCCCTCAAAATTGAAGCTATCCTAAATATGCCTCCTCCTAAGAATCTAACTCAATTGAGATCATTTCAAGGAAAATTAGCGTATATACGACATTTTATTTCCAATCTATCAGGTAAGTGTCAGCATCTCACTGCCTTAACCAGAAAAGATACTAAATTTGTGTGGAATTAAAAAATGCCAACACACTTTTGAAAATATCAAACAATACTTCACAACACCTTCTGTCTTAGCAGCCCCTGTGTTAGGAAGACCTCTAATCCTTTACACTGCGACATTGGATAATTCTCTTGAAGCATTACTAGCACAAGTAAACGATGAAGGAAAAGAAAATGCATTATATTATTTGAGCCGCTGTCTGGTTCCGACAGAAATAAAATACCCAGTGATTGAGAAGCATTGCTTGGCCTTAATTTTTGCAGTTCAAAAACTTAGGCACTATATGCTTTCTCATAAAGTAACTCTTATTTCAAGAGTTAACCCACTATAATATCTGATGACATGACCGACACCTTCTAGAAGATTAGCAAGGTGGGAAATGATACTGCTCCAGTTCGACATAACATTTGTACCATTATGTGCTATCAAATGACAAATCTTGGTAGATTTCTTAGCAGGACACCCAATTCCAACTGGATCACCTCTCAATGATGATTTACCTGATGAACAAATAATAGAAATAAAAAGCTCAAGCATGCAACGATGGTATTTATATTTTGATGGAGCATCATCTGCTTGAAAAGACAAAAAAATAGACAGTTATACCGGGCAAAGCTAGAGTAGGATTAATTTTCATTACTCCAGACAAAGCAATGATTCCATTTTCATATCATTTGACTTATCAATGCACAAATAATGAAGCTGAATATGAAACGCTCATAACCGGTCTCAAATTGACAATATTAATGGAAATAAAAAATTTCGACATCTACGGAGATTCTCAATTGATCATTAATCAAATTGAGGGCAAATACAAGAAATTGAACCTCAACTTGTAAAATATTCTTGTTACACTGTAAAATTGCTTCAACAAATTTCAGATGTAACTTTTCTCCTAATTTTGAGATGAGACAATTCTTTAGCAGATGTTTTAGCAAAACTGGCAAAAGAATTTACTTGTCCAGAAAAAGATGATATTTTGATCTCTATAAAAGGACAACAAGTTCTTTCGAAATCTAACTTGGACAACCTACATAAAATCAGTAAAAACACGACAACAACAATTGATGAAGAAAAAGATGATTGGCGATGACCGATCATTCAATATTTACAGACCAGAAGGTTACCTAAAAACAACTTAATTGTGATTCAAATTAAACAAAGAGTATTATCCTATGCTCTACTGAATGATATCCTTTACAAACAAACTTTTAACCAAATGTGGTTAAGATGCCTAAACCATACTGAAGCTCAAGGGATTGTCAAGGAACTTCATTCAGGTCTATGTGGTGCACACCAATATGGGCCTAAATTAAAATGAAAATAAAAATAATGTGATATTATTGGCCAACAATGATGATTGATTGTCTGGAGGTCACAAAGAAATGTCATCAATGTCAAGTACATGGAGTGGTCTTACACTAACTGCCAAATGTACTGCATCCAACTATTGCATCTTGGCCATTTAAACGTTAGGGCACCGACATAATGGGCTCTATAGACCCTCCATCATCTAAAGGCCATGGATTTATTTTAGTAGCCACTAATTACTTCTCCAAATGGGCGGAAGCAATACCCCTTAAAGAAGTTAAGGCAGAACAAGTTCACCTTTCAAGACTCATATTTTCTATAGATTTGGAATTCCTCGAAGGGTCATATCAGATAATGGAATGGCCTTTAAAAATATAAAAATGAATAATTATATTAAGAAACTAGAGTTATTCCACAATTTATTATCCTAAAACCAATGGTTTGGCTGAAGCCTTTAATAAAAAAATGGTATAAATTTTGAAAAAGACATTAATTAGCAGTCCAAGACAGTGGCATGAACGATTAATAGAAGTTCTATGGGCCTATAAGATTACATACCGAACACCAATACGGTCAACACCGTTTGCTTTGATATATGGTTCTAAGGCCATTTTACCACTTAAAGTGCAAATTCCTTTTCTCAGAGTTGCTATTGCAAACAAAATAACTGAGGGAGAAAATGACAAATTACGACTTGAAGAACTTGAAAGTTTAGAAGGAAAACATCTCCAAGCTCAACAAAATCTGGAACTCTATGAAGCAAAAATGATACAAGCCCACGACAAATTGGTTCATCCTAGAACATTTTGAATCGGTGAACTAATTTTAGTTCTTCGATGACTTATACTCGCTCATCAAAAAATTGGTGGAAAGTTTGAACCAATATGGGAGGGTGATATACCTAAAATATATAGTGTTTTTAAGTACATTTTTATACCTATTTTTGATGATATTGCACTTTAATGGAAGGTATTTTTGTATTTTTCTTGTAGGTATGATTAAAATGACTGACTATGATGAAAGAAGCAAATGAAGATCAAATTTGGAGCAAAAATTGAAAGGGTTACAAAATTGACCTTTGGCGGCTAAGTGTCGGACATTTGGCGCATATGCGCCACTGTTAAAGTAACGAATTTTATTTTATTTTGGCACAAATTTGAAGTGGTTTTTGATGCATCCTTTGGTTTAAACTTCACTAACTTCCCATTAGCGCCAAAACTTATTTAAAATTTTAACGGATTGATGCATTCTTGGTGGATACATGAATCTGGACACACTTTAAAGAGACACCAAGGCACCTTTTGGAAAATTTTAAAAAGAAGACTTGAAGATCAGAAAAATGGTTGTTGTTGGAGGGTGTGATTAGTGTTAAGAGTCAAGTTTATGTTAGGAGTTATTGAGAGCACACCTTTCCACTTCACCACTTTTATTATTAATTGTATCTAATTTTTATTAAGAGTAGAATAGAGATTTGGAGTCAACAGAGTTGAGCACCAACCTCTATTGTGTTTTGTAAAGGTAAAGCAAAGTTTCAAAGGAACTTCTAGAGTCTTGTGTAGAGGATTTTCAGATAAGTGTTTAAATTTATTTTACATTTGGTTTTAAAGTAAAGCTTGTTGTGTTTTCACTATGATTTCTACTTTTAAATTAAGTTGTGATTGTGTTATCTCCATGGATTCTGAGTAGTTTTCTTTATCTTTTCCCTTTTAAATGATGAAATAATCTAATTATGGAAGGCAGTTGTATGAAGTATAGGATTTACTTGTTGGAAGAAGTTGTGATGATTCAGTACCTATCACTTCATTTACTTCTTGATTTGGCCAATTAACATGTTAAAAATTGTTGGAAGATTATGTAAGATCCATTGCGGTATTGTCTCAATCAACAATTGGAAAGAATCACATGCAATTGTATGGATGAAAATTGTAGTCCATATGGTTGTGTGCAAATAAATAGGAAGATATGCTTATAATGAGGAGTAAAATTAGAGGACTTTAGAGTGACAGGCTAAAACCCCCTAATTTGGTTTGATGTAAAAAATTTTGTTATGAGATGTTAACCCCCAGGTGGAGGGAATTTAGGAAACTTTAGAGTGAGAGCTAGTATCTTCCCTGCCTAACCCATCTACAAGATTTCAAATCATCAAATTAACCAATGTTCTTTATAGATCCAAGTAAGGGTAAATAATATAATTGCTTCTATTTGGCACGACACATTTTAGATACTTCCACAATGAAATTCCATAATTATTACTGATTCATTGAAAGAGGAAAAAATATTTTATTCTCATTTGTTTTCATACAATTTTATAGTTGTGTTAACTTTAGTTGTTTGCTTTCCTTTTTATTCAGAAAATACCAAAACAAATTTGAAAAAATTTATATCATAAAACATACTTTACAAAATCATTTTAAAAAGTAAAAGGATATTTTTCTTATTTCTTTAAAATTTTAGAAATTTTCCTGTGGGTTCGATATCTCGGGGCTTAATAAAAAGTCTTATATTACTTGATAAATGATACATATACTTGCGTAGTATCCCATATTATAAATAATTAAAGTATAATTTCCTATCTAAATCGTAAGCATAAATATTCGGGGATCAAGTTTTTGGCGCCGTTGCCGAGGAAATTAATTAAAACTTTATTTAAAGAAAATTTAAGAAAAATTAAGTTTTTACTTTTCATTCTTTTTGTCACTTTGTTTTATTTTATTTTTTTAGTTTTGTATGCATAGTTCAGGTTCTGAGGGGCTTGTGCCTTACAATTCTGAATTAGAGAGAACTATCAGAAAAATTAAAGAAATTAAAAATTTAGAAGAAGATAAAAATATTCAAGAAATGACAAATCAAGATCATCAAAATGTTCAAATCCATCAAGAATTTAGACCTTTAAGAGATTATGTTAACCCCATAGTGGACGAACTTCGTGGTAGTATTCAACACCCTGCTGTAGCTGCTAATTCATTTGAACTTAAACCTACTATTATCCAAATGGTGTCTAATAATCAGTTCGGGAGCACTAACTGAAGATCGTAATTTACATCTTGCCAATTTTCTAGAATTGTGCACCACTTTTAAATACGATGGTGTTTCAGATGATGCTAATAGACTTAGAATTTTTCCTTTTTCACTGAGGAATAAAGCTAAGATTTTATAAATCCGTTAACACATGAATCTATCAGAACTTGGGGTGATTTAGCACAAAAATTCCTTGCAAAATATTTTCCACCATCGAAGACTGTGAAGCTTAGAAATGATATCACATCTTTTTGTCAGCTTGAAGGGGATCTATATATGAAGCATGGGAACGTTTTAAAGATCTCTTAAGAAAGTGTCCACATCATTCGATACAAGATTGGTTAATATGCAGACCTTTTGTGATGGATTAGTTGGATCATTTAGATCTATTATTGATGCTGCTACTGGTGGTTCATTGATGTCTAAACAGATTGTTGATGCTTATGCTTTAATGGAAGAAATGGCTACTCATAATTTTCATTGCCCTTCTGAAGGTTAAATCCTAAAAAGGTAGCCAACATTCATGAAAATGATCCTTTTGCGAAGCTAGCAAATCAAGTTGCTACAATTTCAAGGAAGATAGACCAATTTGGGATGATTTTTTCTCAGCCAACTTCCATAATTGAAGAAAATTTATTAGGCTAAATGGTTGATTCTCAAACTTTACCAGAAAATTTGAATGCTATAAGTAAGCCTAATAAACCCATATTCCAATTATTATAACCCAGGTTGGAAAAACCATCTAAACTTTAACTGGAATACCAATAATCAGGGTGGTAGTAATCAACAATGGGGGAACAACCAAGTAAACCCATTGAGAATTTGGAACAACCAAGGGAATATTAATTATAGACCAACCTATCCTCCAAGTTTTAACAATACTTTACAATTTAAGGAGAAGTTGTCTATTGAAGAAGTGGTGTTACAAATGGGAAATCAATTACAAAGTCAAGGAGCTACAATTAGAAATCTTGAGAATCAAATGGGACAAATTGCCAATTTATTAAGTAATAGATCCCAAGGAACGCTTCCTAGTAATATAGAAGTAAATCCAAGAGACAAGACTAAAGAGCAATTACAAACTATTTAGTTAAGAAGTGGAAGAGAGTTGGAAGTTAGAGTTCAAAAAGAGACTGAAGTAGAGAAAGAAGAAAATGAAAATCTAAAAGAGGACGCACTGAAAGGTTTGGAAAAACCGATTTCTCCATGTTGACCTCATTTTTGATGAGGTCTTTTCTCTTCTCTCTCCTTAGTACTTAGGATCTAGCCATAGGGCTTCTCCTTGACTATCTTAGAGGACTAGAAATGGGACCCATCACTTAGAAATTCAAACACTACTTGGATCCTTTCAAACCCCACAAGTTTGGTTGTAAACCCCTAGGCCACATGGAGGGTTAAGATCAAATGTGGAGGTTTAAAGGATGAGTTTCCAATAGGACTCTTTGGCCTTAGGATTACCCTGGATGGTCTAGTCTAGTGAGGGTAAGCTTGAACACACCACACTCTCATACTCTTTTCAAATCTTAAAACCACTTTTACTCAATTTGACTTCCTAACTTATGTAGGTAATTCATATGGATGGTCCTCAACCCCTAAGCCCCTGGTTAAGAGGGTTAGGACAACATATTGAGTGCCTAAGATGAGCCCTCTCATGGCTATTGTGAGCTTAACATAGATTCATGGCTCAACCAAAATGGTTTCATCTCACTCACACTTAATCAATCTTCATTTTCCCAAAATTTCAATTTTTGACCCCCGGGGCCCTAAACCCACCAAGTCTACCAAATGCCATTGAAATTGCCCAAAGTTTGCAAAATTGCCTAAATTACTCAAAATTCCTCAAAATCAATCCTAAACATTTCCCCCACTCAAATTGATCATCCTTGGCCAAATACCCCAAAATTTTCCAAATACCCCCTCAATACCCTCCAAATACCCAAAATTCCCTTTTAACCCAAAAATTCCAAAAATTCAGAAAATTCCCAAGAAATTCCAAAATATCCCAAATATTCCTAATTTCATTTTGTTCAACTACACCATAAGCCAATTTGTTCACTTTAGCCCACTTTTACCAAAACCCTCAATTTGACCTATTTTTAACCTAAGTGGACCCAATGTCCCACCAAACCAACCCAATTGACCTCAATTTTGATCCAATTCAATTCTAAACTTCAATTAAATATCCCCAATTCCAATTTAGACAAAAACCAAACCCAATTTTATAAACAAGTGGATCCAATTTCAATTTGAAGCTTAAAGCTCAATTTTGGCCCATGACCTAAACTTAGCCCAAACCAACCCAACTCAACTCCAATTAACCCCAAATCTTTTCCTAAACATTCCTAACATCCCCAAAAAAAAACACTAACATGATTTACCACAAATTTGAAACCAAACTTCACCCAAACCTAACCCAAACCAAAAAATTCCCAATTTGGCCTAAATCAATCATAAACCCAAATGAGCCCAAATCCCAAAATCAAAGCCAGACCAAAGTTGAAAACTCTTTGTTATACTCCCATAAACATTTTTCAACATTAATTTTACATCAAAGCCAACGTTAATCCAACCTTAGCCCAAGTTAGCCCAAATTGGCCCATTTTGACCCCATTACTAAAAAAGCCCAAATTGAACCCATTTCAACTCTAAATGGCATCGAATCTCTTCTAAAATTCTGATGACACATTCCTAAACCAATCCCAACACTTATTTGACACAACCCCTCACCAATTTTGATCCATCAATTTATTTCAAAACCTAAAAGCCCACTTCCTTAAACCATTTTAAAAGCCCATCCAAAATGATTTCAAAAAGCCCAAAATTGGCTCTATAGCCCACATGACAATTTCTTCTCATCATACTTTTAATTGATATCATCCCTATGTTCTAAATCAATCATAAAATAAATCCAAATCAAGCCTCATGCCAATTTCTCCTAAATCCATCAAAAATGCCAAAACACATTTCCATTTAAATAAGCCAACCTTTTCCCAAGCCATGGGCAAGCCAAATGAAGCCATTCACAAGCCATATGAAGCCATGAGAGCTTTGACACCTCACCAAGCCATTAATGGCAAGAAGAGGGGGCTCTTTCTTAAACCATCATTAAGCATTTCTAACCTCATCCATGTTACACTCTAAACTAAGCTTAGCCACCTCACCTTGGATGGGGACTTCACCACTCCAATTCAGCTGACCCAAATGATTCCCTAAGCCCAAAACCAGGTCATGGGAGGGTGCGGCCAACCCATTTCCATGAGTTGACCTAACCAAGCCCAAAATGAGCTTCCCCCCATGCCATTTAAGTCAAACGCTTTACACATGTCAAACCCCAATTGATTGCACCAACTTCTAGCCCTGACCCCACTAAGTCAGATGGTGACCCATGCCTGGCCGGCCAGCCACCACAGCCGCTGGAAAACACCCGGCTGAGAGCTTTATTTAACTTCAAAAAATTCAAACCCACTGGCTGAGCTGTCCCATGGCCAATGGACACCATGGGTGTTCTTCTCCTCTCCTAAGCAGCTGATCCCAGCCTTGACACCCCCCTGTGAAGCCCTCCGGCCACCTCTATTTAAACACCATCACCTCTTGGCCAAAAAGAGGCCGAACCAAACCTTACCAAAACTCTGCCAAAATTGCTCCAGAGCCTTCTCCAAACACAGAGCACTTGATCCCCGCTGAAATCTAGCCCTAATTCCCTCTAGCCGAGCTCAATTTCTCAGCTCAAAATCCACCCACAAAAAAACAGGACACTTCACCATAGTGAGCCAATCCTCAAATTGATTGACCCTACACCTTCAGTAGACCAAGAGAAGAAGTTCCCCAGCAAAAGCCCCCTCTCTAGGCCAGCCATCTCTTCTATCGGCGAAGCTTTAAAATCGGGCTTGGTGGAAGTCTGGTCTAGACAATTCACCAGGGCCAGAGGCTTCATCCTTAAGCTCCTCCAGCGCTAACGAACGTGCCAAGTACATTCAGTCGAGGCTTCACCTCCTGAACCAAGGTATGTGGAGTTCTCTTTAGCCCGAGCTTCCAGTGATCCGTTATTTAATATGAGTCGATTTCGATGCATGATAGCCGTATGGATTTGTAGCTCTCATTTAGACGAACACATAGAATCAAATTTCATGAAAATTTGTTAAGGAATGAGGGAGATATTAGGGTTCTAGTGTGAACGACTGTCGGCACACACCAGTCGTAGACAATGTCCAGGAACCATCGGATCACACGTGTATCGAATGGACGATCAAGATCAAGCCGGACGAGGAGATGGAACGAGACCGCGGGACGCATGGCTGCTGACTCAGGTGGAGGCGTCGAATAGGAGCACGCCGCATGGGCTTTCGAAGCTGCCGAGGTTTACGCGGCGCTGACTGGGTTAAGTAGATAAATAGGATATTTTCTCTTTATTTAAATACCTAAAACTTCAAAAATCCATATCTTTGTGTAAAAAAATCACAAAAATAAAATAAACAAACCCTCTTGCTCAGTGAACAGAGGAGAACAATGTGAAAAAAGAATTAAGTTATTTTGATGAGTATTTTACTTTTAATTAATTATTTATTAATTTCAGTATTTTAACTCTCCATGCATTTATACAATTCACCATGGCATGAGACCATAGGGCTTTTGTAGCCTCTGTTCTTGGGAAAATTCGCTGAATTTTTCAAAGTCAGAGGCCATCTCTATGGCAAGTTATTGATTATTCAAGTTTAAGTGTCTGTTTTGACATTTTAATTCCAATAATTAGCATGTTGCTTAGAAAATTCTGGAAAAATTTAGGGAGGTATCTTATGACTAGAGGACATTAGGGAAATTTTGGTTTGGTTTTGATTCCTCAAGAATAACCCTAATTGGCTTAAACATTCAAAATTGAATTTTAATTAATTAGGATTAACCACACATCAAAATCACTTGAAAACAATTCTCCACTGATCTTTAGGGTCAGAGGAGTCCCACATAAAAAATTTGAAATCAATTGGAAATGATTTAACTCACTAAATTGATTAATTAAGTCACATAACCAAAATTAAATTTTAAAAATTCACAAAACCCAAAATAAATTTCAAAAATTCACCAAATTGGTTTTGGGACTTCATCAGAGGAGTCTATGAAAATTAAAATTTGAATTTTCTAAAAATTTTCATTTTTGACCATATTTTTAATATTTTAAAAATTAAAAAAATAATAAAAATTATAAAAATATTAAAAATCATAAAAATGTCATATTTTGCTTCCTAATGACTTAGGAACAAACCAAATATTTTTCCTAAGTCTATAGGTTAAGATGTTGAATTTTAAAGGCTTAAAACAATTTTTAATATTAAAAAATGGATTTTTCAACATTTTCACTAAATTAATTCTAGCAAATCAAAGAAAAATCAGAAAAATATAAAATTTGTTTCTCTGAACACCTTGAGGTCAGAGAGATTTATAAAAAATATAAAGTCCATTTTTCAACTTTAATTTTATTTTATAATTAATTAACACTCCAAAACTAAAAATAATTATAATAAATAAAATATAATTCAAATAATCACTAAAATTGGTCCAGATGGTCCTCTCATCAATAGGAACATCCCATAATTTTCTTAAGGATAGAAACCTTAGCTTGGTCATGTTGTTGAATTTTTATTGAAAACCCATATTTTTCATAAAATTAAATATATAAATTAAATTAAATTCAGAAAAATCACATTTTCTCCTCTAATGTCTTAATTGACATGTGAGTGAAGCGAAATAAAAATTTTAAGTTCATTTGAGCTTAATTTGATGAGTTATGAAATGAACATGCTTAAAAGGACATAAAGGTAATTAAAGAATTTTAACTCTAATTAATATTTAGGTTAATCAAGGGGAGGGTAAATTATATGATTTTAAAATTTTTATTAGATGATTGAAACCTAGGGAATTAAGGGGTAGAAACCCATTAATTATCTTGAAAATATTTAAAGTAAACTTTAATTAATTAAACAATTTGAATTTTGGAAGAATAAGTTAAAATTTGGATTATTAAGATTGGGGATATGATTTAAGAAGATATCAATTCTTTAATTTAAAATCCCTAAATGAATCACTTTAATAATATTCAACTCTTAATCAAACTCAAAAATGATAATTGAAATTACTAAATAAATAATTAAAAGGCAAATAAACTTTAATTAAATTAAAAGCTTAAAACATTTAGTGATTTGATAATCAAATTGAAACAAATTTAAAACATTAAAATTAATTTGAAATCACTTAAAAAATAAATTTAAAACAAATTTGAAACATTAAAGAAAATCAACTTTAAGACAATTCATAATTAAAAACATACAAAATCAAACCAATTAAAATTGACCTAAAGTGTTACAATTAAGTCAAATTAAATTTAAATCATTAAAAGTTTAATTAAATTGAATAATCTAAACACCTCTTTCAAATCAAACAGTTTAAAACACTCGAGAGAAAATCAACTTGAATTTTAAAACTAAATAAAATCATCCCAAATCATCAATTCAACTTTAATCAAAGCGGTTAAATTCTTTAACAAAATGATTTGCCCCCTAAAGGCTTTCATTATCATAACTATTAAATGAAGCATTAAATGAAATGTCACTTTACTCATCGGACAGTCAAATGTCCAAGTTCACTGAGCAATAGACATAACTCAACTAAACTTTGGATGATTAACTCACCATTCATTTGGACTCAAAATAATCTCAGAAGCATTGAAAAGATGTTTGGGACTCGTCCTAAGCACTTTCTCAATACGATGAGATGTTTTAGAAGAACAATTGAACTTAATTGTTCTTTGAAGAAGAAAATCATCCTTAACAAAACACAAGAACCTAGACGTCATAGGAATTGACTAGCTATAGGATTAGGACTTTGGTAGACAACCAAAAACTTCCCTTAGCTCAGTGTTTTCTTGCAAATATATAAATGATCTGACATGTGTTTCAAGTGCAGCTTGGAGATGACGAGAAGACCCTCCAGTTACGCTTTTATTTTATTGCAATTTATTTACTTACCTGTACTGCACTTTACTTTTCTTGTATGCTAAACAAGAATGACACCCTGCATGAAAACTGAAACCTTTATGATAGCCACAAAACTGAATCCCAAAACTAAATTAAAAGTCACAACAAGATAAAATTCACCGCCACAACATTCAAAATATAAAACAACTCAAAATTTAATCACAAACAGAACAACAAAACTACAATTACAACTAAATTAAAACATCTCGTTAGATGATTAGGAATACCTCGGATGATGTAACCCACGTGTTGCTAACGAGATTTCCCACGGTCTAAATGAAAGTGTGGAACTCATTCAGTTGAGTTTAGTAAATTCATCTGGACTAAGTGAATCTGATGAAAATAACAGTGCCGGGATGACGGAACAGTGGGATCTTAATCGGTTCTGTTTAACCAACTTTAAGATATGTTTTAATTAAAACATTAAAGACATTTGGACTTTACCAAAACACTTCTCTCATCTCTTCATTATCATTTTCTAAAACTAAACCTCTGCGGCAACGACAAGGAGCTTGGAGCACGGTGGGCAGCACGACAATCTTCTTCAGCAAAACTCGGGTCTACTTCAGAAAAACCATTCTTAGAATTAAATAACCAAGCCATAGGATTTTGAGGTAGTTTTCCTAGTGCAACATAAATCCACAACTTTTCATTAGGCATTTGCATAATCATTTCATGCAAATTAAGCCCTAACCGGTTTTAGGCCTCTGAGGTTGTCGTTTGGTACGACATAAACCCTCACATCTTCGAGGCTGTTTATATGATCATGTCATATAAATACAAGTCCTAAGTAACTAAAATTGGCAGGATTACAACATTAAATAAACTCTCAAATTGAAGCCAAACCGTAGGATAGTTGGGAATTCACCGAAGTCCACTTCGGGTCCGTGACATCCCCTACTTCTCTCCCTCTGGATTCTTAAAATAAACTGTTCCAAATTTGATCCATTCCCAATTGAAATTTCCAAAATTCAATCCTTTGAAAACCACAAACTTTGAAATTCTTGACAGCAAAACCACTGATCATTATCGAGATTTTTCTTAAATGATTCCCGTCATTTAAGATGTAAATAACTATAGGGGCTTGCTCTTATAGGGAACTTTAAGAACCCAGGTAATATAAACCGTGTTTAATTCATTTATATTAAACAGGGGAACATGTTGGCTTATAAAATTGGTTCGCAGACCAAACAGATGTCACAAATCTTTTAGTTTATTTAATCGAGCACCATCATCAGGCAGTGTGTCTATTCTCCGGGATAGATACACGGTTTATGATGCGGTGCTCGTTTATATAAACTATTTGGGATGTGAGATCGGTTTGATTTCATATCTTAAAATTTTCAAACTTAAAATTATTTTCAAAATCAAATGCTACTTTTCAAATTATATATATATATATATATATATATATATATATATATATATATATATATATATATATATATATATATATATATATATATATATATATATTTAAATTAAACTTAAAATTTAAAATTCGCCGACAATTTCTGTTTGGCGACCCCTTTTCAAAATACAACACAACCTAAAAATATGCCGACAATTTCTGGTGACTCAGCTGGGGAATAGTTCCTCTCTCCATTTTGATCAGATGGTTTTTCTTTCATAAATCAGTAGTGAGTCCATAACCCTAGTGGATCAAACTACCATTGTTTCTGTTGGTATACCACGTTCATTTCTGTCTTGAACGGGTATAGTCAACTCCTTTTAGATTTTGGAGCCACTGTTTAGACACCCCTAAACAGAGAGGTTCTGAAATCCTTTTACCTCTTTGAGGTGGGGTGGACCCCCAATAGGTGTTAGCTTAGGAGCGGTCCTTCGGGTTGAGAAGTCTTACAAGACTTTCTCTTCCTTTCCAATTCTGAATTGAATCATTTACCTTTCCTTTAACCTTCCTTCATTAATCATTTTGTTCCTAACAAACAAATCCTCTAATAAACAACCTTTTAATAAGCAAACTCTTTTAAATCGCAAATACATTAAGATAAACTAAAAAGTGTTCGGACTCTTTCTTTGCCGTCTTCAGATTTACGACAAAAGGAAGCATAATTCGGGACTGACGATTGGAATTTACCCTGCAGAAAATGATTGCAAAAAAGTTAATTTTCTCCTTCACCAATGGAATGGACTTTGCCGTCAATAAGGATGAACTACCCGACAATGGAATCATCCGTTTTGGACAAGGATTTGACAATATAGATATTAAGTTCGCTGACGTCACCCTCTTCACACTAATGGACAAAGTGCCAGGAACTGAGGAGCCCGTAATTGATTTTAACCTGAAATCGACTCAAGAGTTTCCCCCTGCAAAGGGTCCCAGTTGAAAGAAGTACCACTGTTCGTAGGAGGACTGTTGTCTCTAACCCCACCGGTCTAGTCACCTCTGCACCTACCCCGACTCCCGCCAAACTGAAGGGGAAGGAAATCCAAGTCTGTGATGAGCCTGCCACTGTGGAAGGTACAAATTTTGCTACAATACCTCCTGTCTTCGAGATAGGGTCCAGTTCAAGAGTTTCACCCCTGACACTAACTCAGAGAATAAATAGGAGCAGAAAGATCTCCAGGTTTGAGAAGGCCAAGGTTGCTTAAGTTACTTTTCTGGAAGAGATTTCTGAGGAGGAAGAAATACCTAAGTATTCACCATTGTTGGAAGGAAGTAGGTTTTACCCTCACTCTGCTGCATCGGATGAGGAAGTTGTCCGGAGGATCGCCGCTGCATTACCCCGACCTGCATACTATAGTGACTGTAAGAGAAAAAGGGTCAAGACTACGCCACTTACTCGACTGCGAGCCGTTGTAGATTAAATAGCTAAGAAGGAAGGATGCTCTGTATTAGAGATCTTAAGAAGAATGGGATGAGTGCCAGTCAAATCCTACCTCGGACCGCAAGTAAACCCCGTCACTGCTCCGGAGAGGCCAAGGAAGAAAGTGCGAGCTAGTTCGCCTGTTGTTTTATCAGGACACCATATTAGGGAGGACACCACCTACCGACGCATAGTCGACAGACCATCTGGTCCTAGGCCCTCTACTGCGAGAAGGATGGTGTGACGACCTATTATTGCTGAACCGATACAAGCACAGTGTTCTGGAAAGAAGAGTCTCATCAGAAAGCCAGAATCTGAATAAAGTGCTAATGCATTAAAAGAAACTCCTGAGAAAGAAGTCCAACAGTCATCACATGACAACCGCAAAACCGTTTGGAAAAGGCCACTAGAGGATGCCATAGGCAAGCTAAGAACTGAAATCCAATGGTTAGCAAAAGAAAGAGGAGAAAAATTAGAAAATGAAGTAGATTCATCATAATTTATGGATGAAGAATACGTCGAGATTAATGTGGTCGAGACCCGAGCATCGGCAGCTTCACAAGCCGCTCCATCAGCTTCAGAAAGGGAAGAACCGGAAGCGATGAGAGCACAACTTCAAGAAAATGATGATACAATTTTCCAGATGGCAAAAAGGATGGAAGAAATGGCTGCTGCCTTGGCCACTCTCCAGAGTCAGCTGCAACCTCAAAAAGAAACACCCCCAGAAATTATTCACATCGCGGACGGAGGAAAGGAGATCACATCTGTTAACGGAGATGAACAACCGAAGAAATATTCTACACAAAGCATGATTCCCGAAAAGGATATAAAAAACATGATAGAACAGCAGGTGCGAGAAGCCTTAGCTCAATCTAAGAGTAGAGCATCTATCCAGACGGTAGACCATACCCCGAAGAACTTGATGCGGTCCAATACCCAAAAGGCTTCATACCACCTCTGTTCAAGACTTTTGATGGAACGGGAAACCCCCGACAGCATGTCGTACATTTTTGTGCTAGTTGCTGAAATGCCAGTGGGAGTGATGCCTTACTCTTTCGGCAGTTCGTTAGCAGTTTGTCAGGGATTGCCTTTGACTGGTATGCAGAATTGTCAAATGGCTCCATTAAGACCTTTTCAGAATTAGAAAACCTCTTCGTTAAGCGGTTTGTCGAAGCTCGGCACCACATCACTATCGGTGATTTAGTGGTGGAGCAACAGAAACCGAACGAAACTCTAGTGGATTACATACTTCGATGGAGAAACATAAGCATGAAGTGTGAACCACAACTTCAGGAGCAACATGCGATTGGTATTTTGCTGAAAAGTATCGACAGCCTGATAGCACTTCTCCTTAAAGGATTTACAATCAAGACTTTCGAGAAGTTACTTAGCAAGGCCTGGAGCTTGCAGGAGGAAGCAAAATAGCTAAGTTTTGTGGATAAGACCGATAAGCAGAAGCCTGTAAAAGCATTTGAAAAGAAATCTGGAATCGTCGCGACAGTGGATAAAGGCAAGCAGCCAGTGCAGATACAGCCAGAGCGACCACAGGCCAGTTATCAACCACCGCAACTGACTTACCAACAACCACAACGGGTTTATCAGCAACCTCAACAGAACTACCAACAGCCTAGACCGAACTATCAATCGCCTCAGCATTATGAGCAACTGCCTCGTCCATCGCGTACCCTGAAAGAACATCTAAATAGGAAATATCCATTCAAGACTGAAGCGGTAGCGAAGATGTTCCGTAGTATAATGAAGACACCCGATTTTCAGCTACCAGAGCCTAAAAGGCCAGAAGAAGTCAACAAGAAGGATCATCCAAACTATTGCCCTTACCACTAGATGCTCGAGTACAAGATAGAGGATTGCATCACTTTCAAGAGCTGGCTTGACGACAATCTCCGGAAAGGGAACATAACGATCCCGAAGGAATACATGAAGGAACCCCAAAAAGGAGGTTCCGTTAATGTTATTTCAACGGATCCCATTGTTTCGATAGACCCTTACACGACCAATGATGGATGGAGTACCGTCTGGACAAAGTCTTTGAAGAAAATCTTGAATCATATCCAAAACGCTTCGGTGCACACTTCAACTCAGAATTTGAAACCTGCCGAGCCGGCACTATCGTTTGTGATTGAAAAACTGCCCCAGAAGGAGGAGAAGATCATAGAAGAAAAGAAAACTGAGGCTCCAAAGGGTAGACTAGAGGCTGCTTATCCTAGGATGGTTGTTTCCGATTCAAGGGAGAAATCCCTCGGACCTCTGACTCTATATGATTATTTGCTTGCCCCAGCAGGATCTTACAATGATAAGAATTTTGGTGTTGGCTACGTTTTGATTGTTTCTAACGATTACGTAACTAACGACAACCAACCTAATCCGGATCTCGATTCCGATATAAATAACGATTCTCAAATCATATTGAACCTCGATGACCACAATAAAGGAGAAGACATTCACAAGGATGGATACGAAAGCTCGACAAGCAACGAGTCAATTTGTGAATTTTGAGGAGCCCCAATCACGATAGAATTAGAGTTATCAGATTCTGAAGTGACTCCAGAAGAGCCAGTCGTTCCGATTCAAGAGGAGACACCGGCAGATTCAGCACCAGATGCAGAACAAGTAACTGAAGTCAATCTAAGGAGAGGAAAAGTTCTACCCTCGAGAATGGGTACAAAAGATAAAGGAAAGCAGGTGGTTGCTCAGGAGGAGCCAACCCCAGCAGAGTTATTGCCCATTCGGGAAGAAACTGAGGAACATGGTAATAAAGTGTATTACAATGTGCTAGCCCATCATAGGAAGCTACCAGCCAAACTAAGCATCTACGACGCTCTGATCCTGTCAAAGGAGATGAGGGAAACTCTGATCAAGGCTTTACTTGATCCAGAAATTTGCTTAGCTCAAATGGCCGGTAATTCCTTCGACGAGGTTTGCTCGTTAAAAGAACAGTGAGGTGTTACCTTCACGGACAATGATCTACTACTGGGAACAGCTGATCACAACCGACCGTTAGGCATTTCAGTTACTATTGGAAAGTTTACGCTCTCTAGAGTGTTGGTTGATTCGGGAGCATCAATCAAAACAATGAATCTTTGGACGCTAGCATATTTGGAAATTGATGCTCGCGACCTCGAAGCAGATAAAATGTTACTAAGAGGCTTCAATCAAAAAGGAGAAAGAGCTCTGGGATCGATTACACTATTAATGAAGACCGGTGACTTAGCAAAGACAACCACAAAATTCCATATAATTGATTCTGAGACATTATTCAATGCTCTACTGGGTCGGCCGTGGATCCATGAGAACCGGATGGTATCGTCGTTTCTGCACCAGTGCATAAATTATTATGAAGGAGGAGAACAGTGTATCAATGGTGATTTGCAACCATTCTTCGTGCATGAAATCGGAATCCATGAAGATGCAGCCTATTACGCGCCTCCAAAGAAAACTGTCTTCTCCAGAAACACCGTACCAAATGAAGCAAAAGAAGTTTGAGACGACGAAGAACCTGAAATTCTAGTCCAACAGTTACTCACCATTCCCTTACGACGAGATGGTGAAGGTTTCTCCAGAACTCGTACCCGAGGTTGAGGCCGAGGACGAGGTCATGGAAAAAACGGTGGAATGGTTGGACAGAAGAAACCAGTCATCGACGTTGATTGGGAGAACAGTTTCGAAGAAGAAGAAATCACGAAAGAAGCAGCGACAATAAATCAAAAGGAAACCTAGTTCAAAATCTCTCTCAAAGATGAAAAGAACGAAGAATACAAATCAATGTATGAGAGGATTAACCATTATGTGCATACTCTGACCCCGATCTATCCTAATAAGGTCGAGGGTATGGTGGTCAAGGAGGTACATGGTGGTGGTGCTAAACCGATCAAATTCTACTGTGGTGCTTCTTCCTCCAATACTGAAAATGATGTACAATTTGAAGATGTTACTTCTTCCGAATTAATGGAACTACCTTTTGAGTGGTATTCTCCCTGTGTTCAAAATTTAATTCGACGTGGTGTCTTACCTCAACGATGGACAAAAGGTCGATCACAACACTTTGAAAAATTATGGAACAATGCAAGTCGTCTTCCCAATTCAAAACATGGTCTTGGATTTGGCACAGTAGGATCAGTTGATGATATGGGATTTTGCTTGGTTTTCACTTGCGCGCCTAATGAAGTCTGCTTAGAAACCTCAGATGATCTTGAAGATCTGCAAATCAGAAATGCTCTGCCAGAATTTGAAGAAGAAATTAAATCTACAATATACGAGTTAATGGAAGTTAACTTAGGTACAAGCGAAGAGCCTAGGCCGACCTTTGTTAGCTCCTTACTCAATAAAGAAGACTCCGAAAACATGATCAAGCTACTGATGAAATTTAAGGACTATTTTTCTTGGACTTACGACAAAATGTCAGGATTAGCTCCAGAGGTGGCAGTTCACAGGCTAGGAGTGGATCCCACTACCGTTCCAGTTAGGTAAGCTTCCAGAAGAAAGCTAATAGACGCTAAATTTGTTCGTGAAGAACAATACCCGACTTGGTTAGCCAACGTGGTGCCAGTCAGAAAAAAGAATGGACAGATCAGAATCTGCATGAATTTCAGAGATTTGAACAAGGCATGTCCAAAGGATGAATTTCCTCTACCAATTCCAGAACTGATGATCGACATCACTTCGACACATGAAATGTTCTCTTTCATGGATGGATCATCAGGATACAACCAGATAAAGATGGCACCAGAAGATGAAAAGCTCACAGCCTTCAGAATGCCAATCGGAGTATACTGCTACACAGTGATGCCTTTTGGACTGAAGAATGCAGGAGCAACATACCAAAGAGCAATGACGAGAATGTTTTATGATCTCATTCACAACCAAGTCAAGTGCTACGTGGATGATGTGGTCATCAAAAGCAAATTGAAAGAAGATTACCTGTATGATTTGAGAATTGTTTTTGAGCAATTAAGATAATATAACCTTAAGATGAATCCCTTGAAATGCGCCTTCGGCGTCACCTCTAGGAAATTCTTAGGATTTGTTGTCCGACATCGTGGAATTGAAATCGATCCGGAAAAGATTAAAGCTATCATAGAAATGCCACCTCCCAAAACCTTAAATCAACTACGATCCTTTCAAGGAAAATTGGCATATCTTTGACGCTTTATCTCGTATTTGTTAGGTAGGTGTCAGCCCTTCTCGGCATTGGTTAAAAGGGATGCCAAATTCGTTTGGGAAGAGAAATGCCAGCAGGCCTTCGAGGACATTAAGCAGTATTTAATGAAACCTCCTGTCTTAGCAGCCCCAGTTTCGGGTAGACCGTTGATACTTTATACCGCGGCTTTAGATGACTCTCTTGAAGCCCTGCTAGCCCAGTTCAATGACGAGGGAAAAGAAAATGCTCTCTAATACTTAAGTCGTCGTTTAATTCCGACGGAAGTAAAGTATCCCTCGATTGAGAAGCATTGTTTGGCCCTGATCTTCGCTGCTCAAAAGCTCAGGCACTACATGCTTTCTCATAAGGTCAACCTTATTTCGAAGTTTTATCCATTGCAATATTTGATGACCTGACCTACGCTTTCCGGCAGACTTGCCAGGTGGTTGATGATACTGTTGCAATTCGATATAACTTTCGTTCCTCTTCGTGCCGTAAAGGGAAAAGTCCTAGCAGACTTCCTCGCAGCACACCCTCTACCGGCAGATTCGCCTCTCAATGACGACTTTCTTGACGAGCAGATAATGAGCCTATAAGACCCCGACGATCAACGTTGGGAATTGTACTTTGATGGAGAATCTTCAGCACAGAAAGATAAAGAATCGCAAACGATAGTGCCTGGTAAGGCAGGAATCAGACTAATAATTATAACATCAAAGCGAGGAATGTTAAGACACTCCTACCATTTAACAGAGCCATGTAAGAACAACGAGGCCGAATACGAAGCACTTATAACTGAATTAGAGTTAACTATTCAGATGGGGATAACATACATCAACATCTATGGGGATTCTCCGTTGATCATTCAACAGGTCGTCAGACAGTACAAAATTCTAAAACCAATAATTGAGCAGTACTTCCAGTACGCAATAAAATTGTTAGAGCTGATTCCGAATGTAATAATCTACAAGATTCCCAGAAGAGAAAATGCTCTCGCTGATGCGTTAGCCCGCCTTGTAAAGGAATTTGCCTGTTTGCAAGATGAATCAGTTAAAGTGCTAGTTCAGGGATGTCAGCTTCTCTCGCAGCTCGACATGGACAGATACACAAATCAGAAGGAAAAGAAGAAGAAACGGTTACAGCAGTAACATAAAATGCAGAAGACTGGCATCAACCACTCATAGACTACCTGCAAACAGGAAACCTATCGAATGATAAGTCTTTAGCCCATCAAATCAAGAAAATTACTCTCTTACGCATTAATAAACCATACATTATATAGAAGATCATTCGATCCGATGTGGCTAAGGTGCCTGAGAGAGTCTGAGGCTCGTGAAATTGTTAAAGAAGTGCATTCAGGACTTTGTGGCGCTCACCAGTCAGGTCTGAAGATGAAAATGAAGATGAAAATATTAGGGTACTACTGGCCCTCGATGATGACCGATTGCATGAAGGTCGCCAAGAGTTGTCACTAGTGCCAAGTGCATGGAGTTATTTTACATCAACCTCCGAATGTGCTACATCCGATAATCGCGTCATGGCCATTCGAATGTTGGGGCATAGATATCGCGGGTCCGATAGAACTGCCTTCTTCAAGAGGACATCGCTTCATTCTTGCAGCTACAGATTACTTTTCCAAATGGGCAGAAGCAGTACCGCTCAGAGAAGTGAAAGCGCACCATGTGCTACAGTTCTTCAAAAATCAAGTCGTCTACCATTTCGGGGTACCACGCAGGATTATCTCAGATAATGGGTCCGCGTTCAGAAGTACGAAGATCAACAATTTTGTCAGAAGGTACGGGATTGACTGGTGCTATTCAACGATCTACTACCCAAGACCGAACGGCTTGGCCGAGGCTTTTAATAAAACTCTCGTCCAAATCCTAAAGAAAACATTGGATGACAAAAAAATAAATTGGCACGAGAAGTTGTTAGAAGCCTTATGGGCCTACAGAACAACTTTCAGAACTTCTACTCGGTCTACACCTTACGCTTTGGTGTACGAGTCCGAGGCCGTCTTACCCTTGGAGGTGCAGCTTCCGTCACTCAGAATTGCAGTTGCAAACAAGATTACTGCAGAAGAAAATGCCAAATTACGACTAGAAAAATTGGAAAGATTGGAAGGAAAATGACTTTTAACACAACAAAATTTGGAACTATATCAAGACAAGATGATCCAGGCCCACGATAAACTGGTTCGCCTAAGGACATTCAAAGTCGGTGACTTAGTTCTAGTCCACAAGAGACCTATTCTTGCACACCGCAAGATAGGAGGTAAATTAGATCCGACTTGGGAAGGGCCATTCCAATTAATGCATGATATTTGAAGAAATATTACGCAACCTGATTTTTCGAAGGATGGACTTTAAAAAGTTGAGTCTCATTCATAGAAACACGGGTAGAGTAATCCTTTGTGACTGGGTCCAAACCCAAAACCATAAAAATGGATGATAAAAATCATTAAAAAAAATGTGTTAAAAGAAAACATGTGAAATCATAATGATGAAATTTTTATTCCTCCTTTTAAATCAATTCATTCCTGATCTTTCCTCATCTCTTCCTACTCTCTTTAAAATTTAAAAGAAGTAAATAAAATTTTTCATTAATAAATGTTTTCTTATTGTTCTTGTTCTTAGTACAGCCCCTGATCATTTCCTTGTTTTTCGCAGGGCAATGTCGAACGGGCAGTTGGTTCTGAACTTTAAGAATGGCGTAAGTCTAGCACTCGATGAAAAGAGGATGAAGGATGGGACAGTGATTGAAATTAACTCTGATTTCACACCGACTGGGCTACAGTACGAAGAAAATGATTGGACCCCGATTGACCGGGAAGAACTCTGCAGCCAGACAGTGATGAAATTGGGTGGCCCAAGTCAACTGTCCACTAGCAAGAAAAGAAAAGCAAATGCCGCTCGTGCAACGGGGGAGGACAATAACGTTAAGTCCGTGGTTGCTACAGTAGAGGGCAGACTTGTTAGCACCATGCCCACAGAAATTCTCTACTCTCACTCCTACTCAATGAAGAAACAAGAATCGCCGCATACGCAAGATGCTGACCAAGCTGGCAGCTAATCAACAAGAAGAGACAGTTGCTACCGTCATTGCAAATACTCCGAAGAAATTGGTTTGTCAGGAACCAGAAAAGAGGAGACCAACTCCAAGAACAACAGAAAATCTAAAAGAAATCCCAAGAAGAGCAGAAAAAGAATCGGTGCCACGACGCCAGACAAATGCACCAATTTTGAAGAGTCTTGTTGCGAAAGCAACCTCAGAGGATGTCCTGACAGAGACGATCCCCAAGGAGCCAAGACATGCGGGAGAACGTGCTGGGGTTGAACCATACATTCCCCGAGACATCACTGTGCCTCGCCAATTGCGTATAATTCCGAATACGAGCTGGAAAGGATGCAGAATGTTGAGAAGAAAACTTTTGAATATTTTGAAAGAATCCGAGGCAAGAGGATTAATATCTTTGAAGGCCTCGAACTGCATACAGATGTGTTCTCTGATTATGAACAGCAGCAAATTGTAGACTGCATCGTTGAACTTCAGAAAATGGGTCGAGCTGGCCGCCTAAGGGAAAAGACCTATTCAGAACCCTGAAGATGGATGTCAGGAAAAGGAAGAGCTACGATCCAATGCGGGTGTTGCTACAACTTCGCAATAGACAGAAAAGGAAATCCACCAGGGATACTCTGTTGCAGTGAGGTGGATCTGATGCCAAGAATTATTAAGAGAATGGTAAAGAGGATAGTGACATGGAGGGTATTGCCCGCAGACTGCATACCCAACAGCTGCATCATTAATATCTTCAAGGAAGGCGACTGCATACCTCCACACATAGACCATCATGACTTCATCAAACCTTTCTGCACAGTGTCTTTTGTCAACCAGTGCAACTTCATGTTCGGATCTGACCTTTAGATTGCAGGCCCCGGAGAATTCTGAGGGCATGTGGAGATACCACTACCGATAGGTTCTGTCTTGGTATTAAAAGGAAATAGAGCAGACATAGCAAAACATTACATTCCAGGAGTGCCTGTTGAGAGGATCTCAGTCACTTTCAGGAGGATGGATGATAGAAAAATGTCTTTCCACTTTCAGCCAGATCCAGAGTTAGAGAGCCTTCGGCCCTATGAGCTGTGAGCTGCATGGGAGACAGCACACCTCCAATGCACATCCAAACGGCATTTCCTGCCAAGGGTGGCTTGAAAGGTGATGTTATTGTCCATGTAACTCACTATTCAGACATGGATTTCGACAGCTGCTTTTGGGAGAAACTTGCAAGAATCTTACACAATCCGTTTTGGATTTATGTGGATTGTATGAGATGTTGAATTTTCAAGAAAAATATCATCATGTTTTGGATCAAGATGTATGATGTATTCTTGACAAGATTGCAATGAAAATGATCATGTCATGTTTTGCCTTCACCTCTTTTTGTGCAAATTGACTGGGAAACGCCATTAAGTGAAATGAACTTCGAACAAAGAACGAAGGAAAAATAGAAAATAAATGAGAACTCTTTTTAAAAATCTGAATGTAAAAAAAACTCCAAATTAACACGAACTCTAAATAAACAAAAATGAAATTGAATCACAAAAACAAACAAAATGAAACTAAATCTCGAATTGAATTCCGATCTGAATCTTTCAATTCTTCTTTCGACTGAAATCCATTTGAAACTTTTTTTTGAACTCCTCTTTCGAGTTGATTCTTCTATACAGAAGACTTCAACTTCGGTTTCAAACTTCGAAACTCCGAATCTGAAAATCCCAGCCTCAGGCTATTCTCAAACCTTTTCGACTCTCAGCGACCCCTTTCCTCTTTTGAGAGGGACGACTGAGTCTACTGACACAGAACCACAAAATTTTCGATTTGGTTCTGATGGCATGGATTCATATCCTTCGCCAAACAATCAAAATTCAATCAACTCTCTTAGGATATGAAACATTTTCAAGTCTCATTTCAATCCTCTGCTAAACTGAAATTTCCACAAAATCTTCAAAACCAAATCAAAGACAAACTCTTGGGATCAGTACCTAAATTCTGATTCTCTCTTTTGAGACTGGTACCAAATTCTAGTTCTCTCCTTTCGAGGTAGGTACCAAATTCCGACTCTCTTTCTGAAATTGATACCAAATTTCAATTCTCTCTTTCAAGACTAGTACCAAATTCCAGTTCTCTCCTTTCGAGGTCGGTACCAAATTCTGACTCTCTTTCCGAGATTGATACCAAATTTCAATTCTCTCTTTTGAGACTGGAACCAAATTCCAGCTCTCTCCTTTCGAGGTTGGTACCAAATTCAGACTCTCTTTCCGAGATTGATACCATATTTCAATTCTCTCTTTCGAGACTGGTACCAAATTCCAGTTCTATCTTTTTGAGGTCGGTACCAAATTACGACTCTCTTTTCGAGATTGATACTAAATTTCAATTCTCTCTTTCGAGACTGGTACCAAATTCCAGTTCTCTCCTTTCGAGGTCGGTACTAAATTCCGACTCTCTCTTTGAGATTGATACTAAATTTCAATTCTCTCTTTCAAGACTGGTACCAAATTCCAGTTCTCTCCTTTGAGGTCGGTACCAAATTCCGACTCTCTCTCGAGATTGATACCAAATTTCAATTCTCTCTTTCGAGACTGGTACCAAATTCCAGTTCTCTCCTTTTGAGGTCGGTACCAAATTCCAACTCTCTTTCCGAGATTGATACCAAATTTCAATTCTCTCTTTCGAGACTGGTACTAAATTCCAGTTCTCTCCTTTCGAGGTCAGTAATAAATTCCGACTCTCTTTCCGAGATTGATACCAAATTTCAATTCTCTCTTTCGAGACTGGTACCAAATTCCAGTTCTCTCCTTTTGAGGTCGGTACCAAATTCCGACTCTCTTCCGAGATTGATACTAAATTTTAATTCTCTCTTTCGAGGCTGGTACCAAATTCCAGTTCTCATTTCGAGATCAGTACCTAAATTCTGATTCTCATCATTTTCAATCAATAACTAAATTCTGATCTTCTCCTCGAGGCTGGTACCTAAATTCTAGTTCTCTTTGCAATCTTGAGGTTGGAACCTAGGTTCCAATTCTCAGTTCAAATCCGAAATCTCTGCCAAATTCACCTTGAAATCTAAATCCCAAATTAAATTTAAAAGAAAATTCTGATTGAGTCAAATTGCTAACGAAATTAAAACTTGAATCGAAAATTCAAACTCAAAATTGAAACTTGAAATAAAAATGAAACCAATCTAAAATCCAATTTCTTGGAATTTTGTGATTTGAAAATTCACCTTCTTCTTCCCCAGCTAGAGTTTTGGAAACTTCATTCTTGAAGGTTTACCTGATACTCCCTAGCGGCAATTTTCTACGCTTTGTTCTGAGTTTGTCACTTAGACATCTGTGTCGGTTTTTTGATCTCTTCGGTCAACACCAATACGCGCGGTGTGCTTGGTTAGCACACCACACCTATTGGGGATCCATTTGTTGACCTCATTTTTGATGAGGTCTTTTTTCTTCTCTCTCCTTAGTACTTAGGATCTAACCATAGGGCTTCTCCTTGACTATCTTAGAGGACTAGAAATGGGACCCATCACTTAGAAATTCAAACATTTCTTCGCTCTCTTCAAACCCCACAAGTTTGATTGTAAATCCCTAGGCCACTTGGAGGGTTAAGATCAAATGTGGAGGTTTAAAGGATGAGTTTCCTATAGGACTCTTTGGCCTTAGGATTATCCTAGATGGTCTGTTCTGGTGAGGGTAAGCTTTCACACACCACACTCTCATACTCTTTAAAATCTTAAAACCACTTTTACTCAATTTGACTTTCCGACTCATGTAGGTAATTTATATGGATGGTCCTCAACCCCTAACCCCTGGTTAAGAGGGTTAGGAACAACATATTGAGTGCCTAAGATGAGTCCTATCATGGCTTTTGTGAGCTTAACATGGCTTCATGGCTCAACCAAAATGGTTTCATTTCACTCACACTTAATCAATCTTCATTTTCCCAAAATTTTCAATTTTTGACCCCCGGGGCCCTAAACCCACCAAGCCTACCAAATGCCCTTGAAATTGCCCAAAATTTGCAAAATTGCCTAAATTACCCAAAATTCCTCAAAATAAATCCTAAACATTTCCCCCACTCAAATTGATCATCCTTGGCCAAATACAACAAAATTTTCCAAATAACCCCTCAATACCCTCCAAATATCCAAAATACCCTTTTAACCCAAAAATTCCAAAAATTCAGAAAATTCCCAAAAAATTTCAGAAAATCGCAAATATTTCTAATTTCATTTTTTTCAACTACACCATAAGCTAATGTTGTCAATTTATCCCACCTTTACCAAAACCCCCAAATTGACCTATTTTTAACCTAAGTGGACCCAATGTCCCACCAAACCAACACAATTGACCTCAATTTTTATCCAATTCAATTCTAAACTTCAATTCAATATCCCCAATATCAATTTAGACCAAACACAAACCCAATTTTATCAACATGTGGATCCAATTTCAATTTGAAGCTTAAAGCCCAATTTTGACCCGCGACCTAAACTTAGCCTAAACCAACCCAACTCAACTCCAATTAACTCCAAATCTTTTCCTAAACCTTCCTAACATCCCCACAAACAAAACACTAACATGATTTACCCCAAATTTGAAACCAAACTCCACCCAAACCTAACCCAAACCAAAAATCCCCAATTTGGCCTAAACCAATCATGAACCCAAATGAGCCCAAATCCCAAAATCAAAGCCAGAACAAAGTTGAAAACTCTTTGCTATACTCCCATAAACATTTTTCAACATTAATTTTACATCAAACCCAACATTAACCCAACCTTAGCCCAAGTTAGCCCAATTTGGCCCATTTTGACCCCATTACTAGAAAACCCCAAATTTAACCCATTTCAACTCTAAATGGCATAAAATATCTTCTAAAATTCTCATGACACATTCCTAAACCAATCTCAACACTTATTTGACACAACCCCTCACCAATTTTCATCCATCAATTTAATTCAAAACCTAAAAGCCCACTTCCTTAAACCATTTTAAAAGCCCATCCAAAATGATTTCAAAAAGCCCAAAATTGGCTCTAAAGCCTACATGACAATTTCATCTCATCATACCTTTAATTGATATCATCCCTAAGTTCTAAATCAATCATCAAATAAATCCAAATCAAGCCTCATGCCAATTTCTCCTAAATCCATCAAAAATACCAAAACACATTTCCATGTAAATAAGCCAACCTTTTCACAAGCCATGGGCAAGCCAAATGAAGCCATTCACAAGCCATAAGAAGCCATGAGAGCTTTAACACCTCACCAAGCCATTAATGGCAAGAAGAGGGGACTCTTTCTTAAACCTTCATTAAGCATTTTTAACCTCATCCATGTTACACTCTAAACTAAGCTTAGCCACCTCACCTTGGATGGGGACTTCACCACTCCAATTCAGCTGACCCAAATGATTCCCTAAGCCCAAAATTAGGTCATGGGAGGGTGCACCCAACCCATTTCCATGATTTGACCAAACCAAGCCCAAAATGAGCTTCCCCCCATGCCATTTAAGTCAAACCCTTTACACATGTCAAACCCCAATTGATTGCGCCAACTTCCAGCCCTGACCTCACTGAGTTAGATGGTGACCCATGTCTGGTCGGCCTGCCACTACAGCCGCTGGAAAACACCAGGCCGAGAGCCTTATTTGGCTTCAAAAAATTCAAACCCACTGGCTGAGCTGTCCAATGGCCAATGGACACCATGGTTGTTCTTCTCATCCACTGAGCAGCTGATCCCAGCCTTCAGACCCTCCTGGGAAGCCCTCCGGCCACCTCTATTTAAAAACCACCACCTCTCGGCCAAAAAAGAGGCTGAACCAAACCTTACCAAAACTCTGCCAAAATTGCTCCAGACACTTCTCCAAACACAGAGCACTTGATCCCCACTGAAATCCAGCCCTAATTCCCTCTAGCCGAGCTCAATTTCTCAGCTCAAAATCCACCCAAAAAAATAGGACACTTCACCACTGTGAGCCAATCCTCAAATTTATTGACCCTACACCTTCACCAGACCAAGAGAAGAAGTTCCACAGCAAAAGCCCCCTCTCCAGGCTAGCAATCTCTTCTATCGACCAAGCTTTGAAATCGGGCTTGGTGGAAGTCTGGTCTAGACAATTCACGAGGGCCAGAGGCTTCATCCCTAGGCTCCTCCAGCGCCAACGAACGTGCCGAGCACATTCAGTCGAGGCTTCACCTCCTGAAGCAAGGTATGTGGAGTTCTCTTTAGCCCGAGCTTCCAGCAATCCATCATTTAATTTGAGTCGATTTCGATACATGTTAGCTGTATGGATTTGTAGCTCTAGTTTAGACGAACACATAGGATCACATTTCATGAAAATTGGTTAAGGAATGAGGGAGATATTAGGGTTCTAGTGTGGACGGCTCTCCGCACACACCAGTCGTAGACGATGACCAGGAACCGTCAGATCGTGCGTGTATCGAATGGACGATCCAGATCGAGCCGGACGAGGAAATGGAACGAGATCGCGGGACGCATGGTTGCTGACTCAGGTGGCAGCGTCGAATAGGAGCGCGCCGTGTGGGCTTTCGGAGCTGTCGAGGTTTACGCGGCACTGACTGGGTTAAGTAGATAAATAGGATATTTTCTATTTATTTAAAAACCTGAAACTTCAAAAATCCATATCTTTTTGTAGAAAAATCACAAAAATAAAATAAAAATACCCTCTTGCTTAGTAAACAGAGGAGAACAATGTGAAAAAAGAACTAAGTTATTTTGATGACTATTTTATTTTTAATTAATTATTTACTGATTTTAGTATTTTAATTCTCCATGAATTTATACAATTCACCATGGCATGAGACCATAGGGCTTTTGTAGCCCTTTTCTTGGGAACATTTGCTGAATTTTTCAAGGTCAGAGGCCATCTCTATGACAAGTTATTGATTTTTCAAGTTTAAGTGTCTATTTTGGCATTTTAATTCCAATAATTAACATGTTGGTTAGAAAATTCTGGAAAAATTTAGGGAGGTATCTTATGACCAGAGGACCTTAGGAAAATTTTGGTTTGGTTTGATTCCTCAAGAATAACCCTAATTGGCTTAAACATTCAAATATGAATTTTAATTAATTACGATTAACCACATATCAAAGCCACTTGAAAACAATTCTCCATTGATCTTTAGGGTCAGAGGAGTCCCACATAAAAAATTTGAAATCAATTGGAAATGATTTAACCGACTAAATGGATTAATTAAGTCACATAACCAAAATTAAATTTTAAAAGTCATAAAAACCAAAATACATTTTAAAAATTCACCAAAATGGTTTTGGGACTTCTCTGATATTATAGAAGTCTAAGAAAATTAAAATTGAATTTTTCTAAAAATTTTCATTTTTGACCATATTTTTAATATTTTAATAATTAAAAAAATAATAAAAATCATAAAATATTAAAAATCATAAAAATTTCATATTTTTCTTCCTAATTACTTAGGAACAAGCCAAATATTTTTCCTAAGTCTATAGGCTAAGATGTTAAATTTTAAAGGCTTAAAACAACTTTTAATATTAAGAAATGGATTTTTCAACATTTTCACTAAATTAATTCTAGAAAATCATAGAAAAATCAGAAAAATATAAAATTTGTTTCGCTAAACTCCTTTAGGTCAGAGAGATTTATGAAAAATATAAAATCCATTTTTCAATTTTAATTTTATTTTATAATTAATAAACACTCCAAAACTAAAAATAATTGTAATAAATAAATTATAATTCAAAAAATCACCAAAATTGGTCCAAATGGTCCTCTAGTTAATAGGAACATCCCATAATTTTCCTAAGGATAGAAACATTACCTTGGTCATGTTGTTGAATTTTTATTAAAAACCCATATTTTTCATAAAAATAAATATATAAATTAAATTAAATTCAAAAAAATCACATTTTCTCCTCTAATGTCTTAATTGACATGTGAGTGAAGTGACATAAAAATTTTAAGTTCATTTGAGCTTAATTTGATGAGTTATAAAATGAACATGCTTAGAAGGACATAAAGGTAATTAAAGAATTTTAACCATAATTAATATTTAGGTTAATCAAGGGGAGGGTAAAATATCTGATTTTAAAATTCTTATTAGATGATTGAAACCTGGGAAATTTAGGGGTAGAAACCCATTAATTATCTTGAAAATATTTAATGTAAACTTTAATTAATTAAACAATTTGAATTTTGGAAGAATAAGTCAAAATTTGGATTATTAAGATTAGGGATATGATTTAAGAAGATATATATTCTTTAATTTAAAATCCCTAAATGAATCACTTTAATAATATTCAACTCATAATCAAACTCAAAAATTATAATTGAAATTAATAATTAAATAATTAAAAGGAGAATAAACTTTAAATAAATTAAAAGCTTAAAACATTTAGTGATTTGATAATCAAATTGAAACAAATTTAAAACATTACAATTAATTTGAAATCACTTAAAAAATAAATCTAAAACAAATTTGAAACATTAAAGAAAATCAACTTTAAGGTAATTCATAATTAAAAACATAAAAATCAAACCAATTAAAATTGACCTAAAGTGTTACAATTAAATCAAATTAAATTTAAATCATTAAAAGTTTAACTAAATTGAATAATCTAAACACCTCTTTCAAATCAAACAATTTAAAACACTCGAGAGAAAATCAACTTGAATTTTAAAACTAAGTTAAATCATCCCAAATCATCAATTCAACTTTAATCTAAGTGGTTAAAATCTTTAACAAAGTGATTTGCCCCCTAAAGGCTTTCATTATCATAACTCTTAAATGAAGCATTAAATGAAATGCCACTTTACTCATCGGACAATCAAATGTCCAAGTTCACTGAGCAAGAGATAGAACTCAACAAAACTTTGGATGATTAACTCACCAGTATAATAAAATTCATTTGGACTCAAAATAATCTCAGAAGCATTGAAATGATGTTTGGGACTCGTCCTATGCACTTTTTTAATACGATGAGATGTTTTAGAAGAACAATTGAACTTAATTGTTCTTTGATGAAGAAAATCATCCTTAACAAAACACAAGAACCTAGACGTCATAGAAATTGACTAGCTATAGGATTAGGACTTTGGTAGATAACCAAAACATTCCCTTAGCTAGGTGTTTTCTTAAAAATATATAAATGATATGACATGTGTTTCAAGTGCAGCTTGGAGATGACGAGAAGACCCTCTTGGTATACTTTTATTTTATTGCAATTTATTTACTTACCTGTACTGTACTTTACTTTTCTTGCATGTTAAACAAGGCATGAAAACTGAAACCTTTTGGATAGCCACAAAACTGAAACCCAAAACTAAATTAAATATCACAACAAGATAAAATTCACCGCCACAACATTCAAAATATAAAACAACTAAAATTTAATCACAAACAGAACAACAAAACTACAATTCCAACTAAATTAAAACGTCTCGTTGGATGATCGGGAATACCTCAGATGATGTAACCCATGTGTTGCTAACGAGATTTCACACGGTCTAAATGAAAGTGTGGAACTCATTCAGTTGAGTTTAGCAAATTCATGTGGACTAAGTGAATCCGATGAAAATAATGGCGTTAGAATGACGGAACCGTGTGATCTTAATCGGTTCTGTTTAACCAACTTTATGATTTGTTTTAATTAAAACATTAAAGACATTTGGACTTTAAGATTTCTCTAAACCAAAACACTTCTCTCATCTCTTGATTATCATTTTCTAAAACTAAACCTCTGCGACAACGACAAGGAGCTTGGAGCACGGTGGGCAGCACGACCATCTTCTTCAGCAAAACTCAGGTCTACTTCAGCAAAACCATTCTTAGAATTAAATAACCAAGCCATAGGATTTTGAGGTAGTTTTCCTAGTGCAACATAAATCCTCAACTTTTTGTTAGGCATTTGCATAATCATGTCATGCAAATTAAGCCCTAACCGGTTTTAGGACTCTGAGGTTGTCGTTTAGTACGACATAAACCCTCACATCTTCGAGGCTGTTTATATGATCATGTCATATAAATATAAGTCCTAAGTAACTAAAATTAGCAGGATTACAAAATTAAATAAATTTTCAAATTGAAGCCAAACCATAGGATAGTTGGGAAGTCACCGAAGTCCACTTCGGGTCCGTGACATCTCCTACTTCTCTTCCTTTGGATTCTTAAAATAAACTATTCCAAATTTTATCCAATCCCAATTAAAATTTCCAAAAATCAATCCTTTGAAAACCTCAAACTTTGAAATTCTTGAGAGCAAAACCACTGATCATAATCGAGAGTTTTCTTAAATGATTCCCGTCATTTAAGATGTAATTAACTATAGGGGCTTGCCCTTATTGGGAACTTTAAGAACCCAGGTAATATAAATCCTGTTTAATTCCTTTATATTAAACATGGGAACTTGTCAGCTTATAAAATTGGTTCGCAGACCAAACGGGTGTCACAAATCTTCTAGTTTATTTAGTCGAGCCCCATCATCAAGTAGTGTATCTATTCTCCGTGATAGATACACGGTTTGTGATGCAGTGCTCGTTTATATAAACTATTTGGGATGTGAGATCGGCTTGATTTCATATCTTAAAATTTTCAAACTTAAAATTATTTTCAAAATCAAACGCTACTTTTTAAATTACATATATATATTTAAATTAAACTTAAATTTTAAAATTCGCCGACAATTTCTGTTTGGCGACCCCTTTTTAAAATACAACACAACTTAAAAATATGCTGACACTCCACCTAAGGTTGATTTAGAGAAGCCACCACCTCTATTTCCTCAGAGTCTTTGACAACAAAAATTGGATAAGCAATTTTCAAAATTCTTGGAGATATTTAAGAAGCCTACAATCAACATTTCATTTTCTGAAGCCTTAGAACAAATGCCAAGCTATGTGAAATTTGTGAAGGATATTCTTTACTGAAAGTGATAATGAGACTGTTGCCCTTAATGAAGAGTGCAGTGCAATAATTCAGAAAAAGCTTCCTGAAAAACTTAAACATCCTGGAAGTTTCACAATTCCACGTGTAATCAGATACATATTTTTTGGAAAAGCATTATGTGATTTGGGTGCAAGCATTAACCTTATGCCGTTATGAATATTCAAAAGACTGAGATTAGGAGAAACAACACCTACTACTGTAACTTTGCAAATAGCTGATCATTCAGTCACATATTCTAAAGGAGTTATATAGGATGTTTTGGTGAAATTGGATCAATTTATTTTTCCTATTGATTTCATTGTGTTGGATATGAAGAAAGATAAAGAGATACCCATAATTTTAGGGAGACCTTTCTTAACCACAGGTAGAGCGATGATATATGTGTAAAAAGAGGAATTAACGATGCAAGTTAATGATCAAACTGTTATATCAAATATTTCAAAGTCAATGAAATATCCTGCAAGAGGTAAAGATGATGAATTTTATTGGATGGATGTTATCAAATATTTGAGTGAATGTCATTTCAAGTCAACTTATGAAGAAAAATTTGAATGTAAAGAATTGGAACTCAAGCAAGAAGAGGAATTATAAGATTCTGAAGATTTTCACGAGGAAGATTTAAATTATGTTCATGAAAATTATGAAATTTTGGACATGACTACAAAAGATGAATCTTTGATCCTTCAATTGAAAAACCCCCTGAACTTGATTTAAAGATGCTTCCTAATCATTTAAAGTATGCCTTTTTAGGTGATTCCTCAACTTTGCCAGTTATAATTTCCTCTCAATTAACTGGAATAGAAGAAGAGAGTTTGCTTAAAATTTTGAAGAAATATAAGAAAGCCTTTAGATGGACAATAACTTGTATTAAAGGAATCGGTCCTTCAATTTATATGCATAGAATCCTTATGGAGGATAAATGCAAACCTCGAGCTGATCCTTAATGGAGATTAAATCTTATCATGAAAGAAGTTGTTAAGAAAGAAATTTTAATGTGGTTGGATGCTGGAATTTTTTAACCTATTTCAGATAGTGCAAGGGTTAGTCCTATTCACTATGTTCCTAAGAAAGGAGTTACTGTGACTGTTAATGAAAATAATAAAATAATACCAGTAAGATAAGTTACAGGATGACAAATATGCATTGATTATAGAATATTAAAACTTGCCACCAGGAAAGATATTTATCCACTTTCTTTTCTAGATCTGATGTTAGATAGACTGGTTGGGCATAAATACTTTTCTTTTCTGGATGGATATACTGGTTACCACCAAATTCAAATTTCTCCTGAGGATCAAGAGAAAACAATATTGGCCAGTTCTTATGGTACATTTACTTTTATAAGAATGCCCTTTGATTCATGTAATGCCCCTGCTACATTTCAGAGATGTATGATGACAATTTTCTGTGATTTAATAGAAAAAGGAATTGAAGTTTTTATGGATGACTTTTCAGTGTTTGGATTTTCATTTGAATCATGTTTAGAACATCTATCTAATGTTCTAGAATGTTGTGAAGAAACTAATTTGGTTCTTAACTGGGAGAAAAGTAAATTTATGGTAGCAAGAGGAATTGTTTTGGGACATCGTATATCAGAAAATGGTATGGAAGTAGATCCTACAAAAATTTAAGTGATCTCTAATATACCTTACACAAATAATGTAAGGGGAATTAAAAGTTTTTTAGGACATGCTAGATTTTACAGACATTATATTAAAGGCTTCGAAAAAAAAAATTTGAAGCCTTTATGTCGTTTACTGAAAAAAGATGTAATATTTAACTTTGATGATGATTTCCTAAAAGCTTTTGAAACATTAAAAGAAAATATAATCACTGCACCTGTTATAGTTTCACCTAATTGGGAAAATCCTTTTGAATTAATGTGTGATGCTAGTGATTATGCTATTGGAGCTGTTTCAGGTCATAAATATGATAAGATTTTCAAAGTGATTTACTATGCTAGTAAAACTCTTAATGAAGCTCAAATTAATTATACCACTACTAACAAAGATTTATTAGCTTAGTATTTGTCGTTGATAAATTCTGATCATATTTAATTGAAACTAAATGTGTGGTGTGTATTGATCATTATGCTATTAAGTATTTAATGAAAATGAAGGATGCAAAATTATGATTGAATAGATGGATTCTTCCTTTGCAAGAATTTGATTTCGAGATAGTAGATAGGAAGGGTGCTGATAATCAAATTGCTGATCATCTGTCTAGGCTTGAAACTAAAAAATCTCTTCGTGATGCTGAAGAAATTAATGAAAATTTTCCTGATGAAAAATTGTTCATTGTTAATGAGTGGTGTGTCCCGTGGTATGCCGACATTGTAAGCTTTATTTTTAGTGATATTTTATCCTATGGCTTGACATACTAGGAGAGGAAGAAATTTATATCTAAAGCTAAGACTTATTTTTGGGATGAACCATTTTAATATAAATAAGGAAATGATTTGATTATTCAAAGATGTGTGCCTTTAGAAGAAACTTGTGAAATTATTCAAAAATGTCATAATTCTAATTATGGGGGATATTTTGGAGTTGATAAAAGTGCATATAAAATCTTACAATCTTGATTTTATTGGCCTACAGTTTTTAGGAATGTTAATGTTTATATTAAAAATTGTGATCAATGTCAACGTGTAGGAAATATTTCTAGAAGAATTGAGATGCCGCTCAATTATATGTTGGAAGTTGAAATATTTGACTTTTGGGGATTAGATTTCATGGGACCATTTATATCATCTTTCAGAAATACATACATTTTGATAGCAATAGACTATGTATCTAAATGGATAGAAGTTGTTACTTTACCTCGATGTGATGTTCAAAGTGTTGCAAAGTTTTTAAATAAGAATATATTTTGCAGATTTGAAATACCAAGAGTAATCATAACTGATGGGGGAAGTGTTGACCTCAATTTTGGTGAGGTCTTTTGCTTCTCTCTTTAGTACTTAGGATCCAGCCTTAGGCTTTTCCTTTGATTAATCTTAGAGGACTAGAAATGGAACCCACCATTTAGAAATTCATACTACTTCTTAACTTCCTGCAAACCCCACAAGCTTGATTCTAGACCCCTAATCACCTAGAGGGTTGAAATCAAATGTGGAGGTTTAAAGGATGAGTTCCCTATAAGACTTTTTGGCCTTAAGAATAACCTGGATGGCCTGGTCTGGTGAGGGTTAACTTGCACATACACTACACTCTCACACACATTCTAAGTCCTAAAACCACACTCTCACCCAACTTGACTTCCTGACTCATGTAGGTAATTCATATGGATGGTCCATAACCCCTAAGCCCCTGGCTAAGAGGGTTAGAAACAACATAGTGAATGCCTCAAATGAGTCCTCTCATGGCTCATATGAGCTTAATATGGCTTCATGGATCAACCAAAATGATTCCATTTCACTCGCACTTGATCAATCTTCCTTTTTTTTAAATTTCAATTTTTGACCCCCGGGGCCCCGGGCCTACCAAACATACCAAATACCCTTGAAATGACCCAAAATTTGCAAAATTACCTAAGTTACCCAAAATTCCTCAAAACCAATCCTAAACATTTCTTCACTATTCAAATTGATCACCCTTAGCCAAATATACCAAAGTTTCCAAAAATACCCCCAAATTTCCAAAAATACCCAAAATGCCTTTCTTAGCCCAAAAATCCAAAAATTCTAAAAATTCCCAAAAACTTCCAGAAAATCCCAAATATTCCCAATTTCATTTTTTTCAACTACACCATGGGCCAATTTTGCCAATTTACCCCACTTTTACCAAAACCCCCAATTTGACCCATTTTTTAACCCAAGTGAACCCAATGTCAAACCAAACCACCCCAATTGACCTCAATTTTGGTCCAATTCAATTCTAAACTTCAATTCAATATCCCTAATATCAATTTAGACCAAATCCAAGTCCAATTAGATTGACATTTGGGCCCAATTCCAATTTGGGGCTTAAGGCCCAATTTTGACCCATGACCTAAACCTAGCCCAAACTAACCCAATTCAAATCCAATTAACCCCAAATCTTCTCCTAAACCTTCTTAATATCCCAAAAAATAAAATAATAACAAGATTTGCCCCAAATTTGAACCCAAACTCCACCCAAACCTAACCCAAAACAAAAATCCCTTAAATTGACCTAAGCCCAAACCTAACCCAAATGAGCCCAAATCCCAAAATTAGAGCCCAACCAAAGTTGAAAACTCTTTGTAACACTCCCATAAACATTTTTCAACATTAATTTTACACCAAATTCAACCTTAGCCCAATTTGGCCCACCTTGGTCCCTTTACCAAAGAAGCCCAAATTCAACCCAATTCTACTCCAAATCACACCAAATTGATTCCAAACCATTCATGAAACATCCCTAAACGAAACCCAAAATTTATTTGGCATGGTCTTTCACAAAATTCTTCATCCAAAAGTCCATTTTGAAACATAAAGGTCCACCCATTTAAGCCTTTAAAAGCCCATCTTCACCAAAGTTCAAAAAGCCCGAAAATTCATCCAAAGCCCACATGACAATTCCTTCTCATCATCCACTTGATAAAATCATTTCCTAAAGTTTGAAAACTATGATTAAATCATTCCAAGTTAGGCTTTATCCAAATTCCCATAAAAATGCCAAAATTCTTAAAATCCATTCCCATGAAATTGACCAAGCCATTTCCCAAGCCATGAGCAAGCCTTGGAGCCATGCACAAGCCACATGAAGCCATGGGAGAGCTTTCCACCTCACCAACCCATTAATGGCAAGAGGAGGGGCCCCTTTCTTAAGCCTTCCTTAATCTTTTTTAACCTCATCCATGATACACACTAAACCAAGTTAGCCACCTAATCCTTGATGGAGACTACACCATTTCCTCTTTGCTGACCCAAATGAATCTTTTCAGCCTAAATCCAGGCCTTGGGTGGTGCACCAAGCCCAAAACCATGGGTTGACCCATTTGAACCCAAAACGACCTTCTACCCATGCCATTTCAATCCAACTCCTTTACACATGTCCAAAGCCAATTGTTGGCACCAAACTCAAGCCCTGACCACCCTGACCCTGAAGATGACCCATGCCTGGCCGGCCAGCCACCACAGCCGCCAGAAACCACCAGGCCGAGAGGCTTAATTTGAATCAAAAATTCAATTTGAATTAGCTGACTTGTCCCAACCTAAATGGCCATTGCAGTCTGTTCTTCCCTTGCCTCGAGCAATCGATCCAAGCCCTTAAACCCCCCTGGGAGGCCCTCCAGCCACCTCTATTCAAACCCACTCACCTCTCGGCCAAAAAAGGTGTTGAACCAAACCTTACCAAAACTCTGCCAAAATCACTCCATATCCCTCTCCAAACATAGAGAACTTGATCCACACTGAAATCCATCCCTAAAGCCCTATCTGTGAGTCCAATTTTAGAGTTGAAATTCAAGCCCAAAACCAAGACATTTCACCACAGTGAGCCAATCTTCAAATTGATTGACTCTACACCTTCACCAGACCTAGAGGAGAAGTTCCCCAGTAAAAGCCCCCTCACCAGGCTAGCCATTGCTTCCAGCCTCCAAGCTTTGTGATCGGCCTTGGTCACTTTTGTACCTAGGCATTTCCCCAGAGTAAGAGACTTCATCTGGAGCTTGCTTGGACTCAATCGAAGGTGACACAACCCTCATATCGAAGCTTCACTTCTCTGAGCAAAGGTATGAACTCACTCTTCCTCCTGAGCTCCTGGAGATTCTCCATTTAGATTGAGTTGATTTCAATGCACCTTAACCGTATAGATGTGTTCGTCTCTTCAAGACGAATAGATAGAGTATAAGAACACAAAAATCCATGGAGAATCGAGTGAGATATTAGGGTTTTGGTGTGGACGGTCACGGGTGCACACCAGTCGTAGACGATGACCAGGAGCCGTTGGATCGCACGTGTATCGAGCGGACAGTCGAGATCAAGCCAGACAGTGTAATGGTACGTGAATGGCGGGCCCCCGTAGCACTGACTCAGATGGCGGCGCCGAATCACAGAATGACGTGTGGGCTTTCGATCCGGACAAGGATGACGCGGCGCCGAGTCGAATAAGTAGAAAATTAGGATTTTTTTGGACTTATTTAAATACCATAACTTCAAAAATTCAAATCTTTGCATAGAAAAATCACAAAAATAAAAGAAAAATACTCTCTTTCTCACTGAACAAGGGAGAATAATGTGGAAAAGAAATCAAGTTAATTGGATGAGTATTTTATTTTTAATAATTTATTTACTGTTTCCAATGTTTTGATTCTCCATTTGTATAGACAATTCACCATGGCATGAGACCATAGGGCTTTTGAAGCCTCTGATCTTGGGAACATTCCCTGAATTTTTTAAGGTCAGAGGCCATCTTTGTGAAAAGTTATTGATTTTCCAAGTTCATGTCACTGTTTTAGGTATTTTAATTCCAATAATTACCATGTTGTAAAATAAATTCTAGGAATATTTGGTGGTGTTTCTTAGGACCAGGGGACCCTATGAAAAATATATTTTGAGTTAATTCATTCATAATAACCTTAATTGGCCTAAACTCCCAAAATTGAATTTGAATTAATTAGGATTAACCACACACCAAATTGACTTGAAAACAATTCTCTTTTTCTCTTTAGGGTCAGAGAAACCTTGCATAAAATTTTAAAATCAGTTGGACTTGATTAACCCCACCAAATGGATTGATTAAGCCTCATAAGCAAAATGGAACTTTAAAAATTCATAACTCCAAAAATACTTTTCAAAAATTCACAAAAATTGTTTTGAAGCTTCTCTGAAATTAGGTGAGTTTAGAAAAATTAAAATTGGAATTTTCTAAAAAAGTTGATTTTTCACAATATTTTAGTTTTTTAATAATTAATAAATAATAAAAATCATAAAATATTAAAAATCATAAAAATGTCACATTTTTACTCCTAATCACTTAGGAACAAACCAAATATTTTTCCTATGTCCCTAGGATAAGATATTGAATTTTAAAGTCTTAATGTAATTCTTAATATTAAAAAATAAATTTTCAACCTTTTTCACTAAAATAATTATAATAAATCAAAGAAAAATCAAAAAATTATAAAATTTTTTTCTTTGGACTCGTTGAGGTCAGAGAAATTTAAGAAAAATATAAAATCCATTTTTCAATTTTTATTTTATTTTAAAATTAATTAATACTCTAAAACTCAAAATAATTATAATAAATAAAATATAACTCAAAAAATCACTAAAATTGGTCCAAGTGGTCTTCTAGTTATTAGGAACATCCCTTGATTTTCTTAGGGAAAGAAACTTTACCTTGGTCATGTTGTTGAATTTTCTTTGAAAACCCTTATTTTTCACTAAAAATAATTATATAAATAAATTAAAGTCAGAAAAAATCACATTTTCTCCTCTAATGTCTTAATTGACATGTGAGTGAGGTGACATAAAAATTTCAAATTCATTTGAGCTCAATTTAGTGAGTTATGAAATAAATAAGTCTAAAAGGGCATAAAGGTAATTTAAGAATTTTAACCCTTAATTAAAACATTAGGTTTAATCAAAATGGAGGGTAAAATATTTGATTTTAATCTTCTCTTGGATGATTGAAACTTAGGGAAATTAAAAGGGTAGAAACCCATTAAACACTTTGAAAATATCAAAATGAAACTCTAATTAATTAAATAATTTAAATTTTTGGAAAGAATATATTTAAAGTTTGGATTATTAAAATAGGGATATTATTAGGAGGATATTTATTCTTTAATTTAAAAATCCCTAAATGAGTCACTTCAATAGTATTTAGTTCTTAATTAAAAATTAAAATAATAATTCAAACTAAATAAATTAAAAATTAAAAGAAGATAACCCTTAAATGAATTAAAGCTTAAAATGTTAAATGGTCAAATAATTAAAATCAAATTTAAAATCTTGGAATTAAATTAAATTAAATTAAATTAATTCAAGTCAAAGTTTAAATTAAATTAAATTAACACCTTAACAAAATAAATTAAATTAAATTTAAAATATTGAAACTAAAATTAAATTAAATTAAAATTAAATTAAAATTAAATTAAAATTAAATTAAAATTAAATTAAAATTAAATTTAATTAAATAAAATTAAATTAAATTAAATTAAATTAAATCAAATTAAACTAAATTAAATTAAACTAACATCACTTAACAACAAACCTAAATGAAATCATTAAGAGTTAAATCAAAACATATCAATAATTTCAACACCTCTTTCTATCTAAGTAAATTTAAAACATAAATATCAATCTGAAATACTAAGATAATTGAAAGTTTAAAGATTTGAATTAAATCTAAAATAATTTGAACATTATTCCAAACTTAAAATTATTAATTAAAACCTCATAATTAAACTAAATCACTTTAAATCATTAACTCAAATTTAAATTAAGAATGATTAAAATTCTCAACAACCCGACTTGCCCTTAAAGGCTTTAATTATTATAACTCTTAAATAGAGTATTAAGTGATGTGTCACTTCACACATAAGATATTCAAATGTCCTAAGTTCACTGAGCAAGAAACAAATAAAAAATTAAAATCCTTTGATGATTAATTCACCAATGCAACAAAATTCATTTAAAATCCCAGAAGTATTGAAAAGATGTTTAAGATTCATCTTAAACACTTCCTCGATACGATGGGGGTGTTTTAGAAGAACAATTTAATTTAATTGTTCTTTGATGAAAAAATCATCCTTAAACCAAACCAACAACCTAGACGTCATAGGAAATGACTAGCACTAGGATTAGGATTCTGGTAGACAACCAAAACCCTTTCCCTTAGCTTTACGTAGGTACTTGTTATAACTATTTAAATGCCTTAACATGTGTTTTAAGTGTAGCTTGGGATGACGGGAAGACCCTCCAGGTACGCTTTTATTTTATTGCAATTTACTTTATTGTAATTTACCTACATGCACTGCACTTTACTTTTTCTTGCATGTTAAACAAGATTGTTGCATGAAAACTAAAACCTTTAGGATAGTCCCTGAACTGAAACCAAAACTAAATTAAAAGTCACCACAAGATAAAATTCACCGCCACAACATTCCAAAACATAAAACAACTTAAAAAAAATTTAATCACAAATAGAACAACAAAGCTACAATTGCAACTAAATTAAAACGTCTCGTTGAATGATCGAGAATACCTCGGATGATGTAACCCACGTGTTGCTAACGGGATTTCCCACGTTCTAAATGAAAGTGTAGAACTCATTCAGTTGAGTTTAACAAATTCATCTGGACTAAGTGAATTCGATGAAAATAACGGTGTCGGGATGACGGAACCGTGGGATCTTAATTGGTTCTGTTTAAACAACTTTAAGATTTGTTTTAATTAAAATATAAAAAAACACTTGGATTTTAAGATTTTCTCTAAAACAAAACACTTTTCTCATCTCCTGATTTATGACTTCTAAAACTAAACCTCTGCAACAACAAGGAGCTCGGAGCATGGTGGGCAGCACGGCCATCGTCATCAGCAAAACTTGAATCTACTTCAGCAAAACCTTTCTTAGAATTAAATAACAAAGACATAGGATTTTGAGGTAGTTTGCCTAGTGCAACATAAATCCTTAACTCTTCGTTATGCATTTTCATGATCATGTCATCTAAATTAAGCCCTAACTGGTCTTAGGACTCCGAGGTAGTCGTTCGGTACGACATAAACCCTCACATCTTCGAGGATGTTTGTGTGATTATATCATACAAATATAAGTCCTGATTAATTAAAATTGGCGGGATTGAAACATTAAATATACTCTCAAATTGAAACCAAACCATTGGATCGTTTGGGAAGTTACCAAAATTCTTCTTGGATCCTCAGCTTCTCCTACTTCTCTTCCTTTGGACTCCTAAAATAAATTATTCTAAATTCAAGCTAATCCCTATTGAAATTTCCAAAACTCAATCCTTTGAAAACCTTAAACTTTGAAATTCTTGAGAGAAAAACCACTGATCATTATCGAGAGTTTTCTTAAATGATTCCCGTCATTTAAGATGTAATTAACTATAAGGGCTTGCCCTTTTAGGGAACTTTAAGAACCCAAGTAATATAATCCCTGCTTAATTCCTTTATATTAAGCAGGGGAACTTGTCGGCTTATAAAATTGGTTCGCAGACCAAACGGATGTCACAAATCTTCTAGTTTTTTTAACCGAGCCCCATCATCAAGCAGTGTGTCTATTCTTCGGGATAGATATACAATTTGTGGTGCGGTGCTCGTTTATATAAACAATTCGGGATGTGAGATCAGTTTGATTTCATATCTTAAAAATTTTCAAATTTAAAATTATTTTCAAAATGAAATATTACTTTCTAAACTTGGGGTATAATAAATAGAATATGGGTTATTAGGCTTGCTTATAACATTCAAAGTTTTTGGTGAAGAATAAGAATCAATCATTTAGCCTAATGAATGTTCTTCAATCATGGAATTTAGCTGAGATAGATTCATCCCAAATTGGTTTACCTTCCTTGAAATTGCAGCAACTTGATTTGCTAACATTGCAAAGGTATCATTGTCATGAACACTGGCTACCTTTTTAGGATTTAACCTTTCAGAAGACCATTGAAAATTATTAGTAGTCATTTCTTCAATTAAAGCATAAGCATCAGAAAATTGTTTAGACATTAATGATCCACCAGTAGCAACATTGATAATTTATCTAAGAGATCCAAATAATCCATTGTAAAAGGTTTGAATTATTAACATTGCAAAGGTATCTTGAGGAGATCTTTAAATCTTTCCCATGCTTCATATATTGATTCACCTTCAAACTGATAAAATGATGTAATATCATTTCTCAACTTCGCAGTCTTCGATGGAGGAAAATATTTAGCAAGGAATTTTTGTGTTAAATCACCCCATGTTCTGATAGATCCAGGTGCTAACAAATTTAACCATGTCTTAGCTTTATCCCTTAGTGAGAAAGGAAAAAGTCTAAGTCTAATAGCATCATCCGAAACACCATCATATTTAAAAGTAGCACACAACTCTAGAAAATTGGCAAGATGCAAATTAGGATCTTCAGTTATTGCTCCCCCAAACTGATTATTAGACACCATTTGGATAATAGAGGTTTAAGTTCAAAGGAATTAACAGCTACAGCAGGGTGTTGAATACTACCATGAAGTTCATCCACTATCGGGTTAGCATAATCTCTTAAAGGTCTGAATTCTTGAAGGTTGCCAACATTTTGATTTTGATGATTTGTCATTTCTTGAATATTTTTATCTTTTTCTGTATTTTTTATTTTTATGATTTTTATGATAGTTCTTTCTAATTCAGAATCGTAAGGCACAAGTCCCTCAGAACCTGAACTACGCATACAACAATAAAATAAAACAAATCACACTAACAAAAACAAAGAAAAGTAAAATATTTAAATTTTTCTTAATTTTTTTTAAAACTGTAGTTTTAATTAATTTCTCAAGCAACGGCACCGAAAACTTGATCCCCGCACCCGAATACATGTGTTTACGATTTAGATATAAAAATTATGATTTTATAATATGGGATACTACATAAGTTTACGTATCGTTTATCAAGTAATATAGAACTTTCTGATTAAGCCCCGAGATATCGAACCCACAGGGAAATGTAAAAACTTTTAAAGAAATAAGAAAATTATATTTTTACTTTTTAAATGACATTTGAAAGTATGTTTTGATTTATAAAGTTTGAAATTTTTTTTTGGAAATTTTAATAAAAAGTTAAGCAGGAAATGAAAATTATCAGAACTTTAAAACACGATATAAAATACTAGGAAATAAGATATTTTTTTTCTTTCTCTTATAAAGCATTAATAGTTATGAAAATATTATTGTGGAAGTATTTAAATGTGTTGTGACAAATAGGAGAAAATTTAATCTTTACCCTTACTTGGTTCTATAAAGAACATTAGATAATTTTAAAATTTTAAAATTTTGAAAATGGTTAGGCAGGGAAGATAGCAGCTCTCACTATAGAGTTCCCTCGATTCCGTCACCTGGGGGCTAACATCTCATAGCAAAACTTAAAATATTTAACATCTTAACTCGCCAAATTAAGAAGTAAATTAAGTTCATGGAATTAAATATTTACAACTTATTCCAACTTTAAACACTTATACATTCCACAACAATCCTATATAAATTAATTACTTCTTCATTTAAGAAAGAAAAAGATAAACAAAACTACTCAGATCTCATGGAGAAAACACAAGCACACATTGATATGAAAATAGAAATCATAATGAGAACACAACAAGTTTAAATTAAAAACTAAATATAAAAAAATAGAAGTAAGCACTTATCTGAAATCCTCTCCACAAGTCTTAGGAAGTTCCTTTGAAACTAGACTTTCCACAGGACAACACTACAGAGGTTGGCACCCAACTATGTTGACTCAGAAATAGACTTCAGACTTCAATAAATACTAAATAAAAGCAAGGAAGAGAATTGGTGAGAAAAAGACTTCACTCCAACCCCTTTCTCCTTTCTTACTCTCTACTAACTCTAAAAGACTTTTAAAAACTATCAACAATAAATGACAAAAAGTAAAACTAGAAGAGAACTCTCTAATGACTCTCTAAATACTCACACACACACACGTACACTAAACTCTCATGACATAATTTTAATAATAATCCAAAAGGTGTCTTGGTGTCTCTTCAAATCATTTCCAGATTCAACGTTGTTGACCTCATTTTTGATGAGGTCTTCTCTTCCCTCTTTAGTGCTTAGGATCTAGCCTTAGGCTTTTCCTTTAACTATCTTAGAGGACTAGAATTGGGACCCATCCCTTAGAAATTTGAACCACTTCTTGCCTCCCCGCAAACCCCACAAGCTTGATTATAGACTCCTAATCACCTAGAGGGTGAAATCAAATGTGGAGGTTTAAAGGATGAGTTCCCATGGGACTCTTTGGCCTTAAGACCACCCCAGGTGGCTTGTGTCAGTGAGGGTTGACTTACACACTCACTACACTTATACTCTACACTCTCACACACACAACCCAAATCCTAAAACCACACCCATACCCAACTTGACTCCTTGACTCATGTAGGTAATTCATATGGATGGACCTTAACCCCTAAGCCCCTGGCTAAGAGGGTTAGGAACAACATAGTGAATGCCTCAAATGAGTCCTCTCATGGCTCATATAGGCTTAACATGGCTTCATGGCTCAACCAAAGTGCTTCCATTTCACTCATATTTGATCATTCTTCTTTTTTTTCAAAATTTCAATTTTTGACCCCGGGGACCCTACACCCATCAAACCTACTAAAAGCCCTTAAAATTGCCTAACTCATCCAAAATTTCCAAACCACCCAAAATTCCCCAAAATTAACCTTTAACATTTCCTCACCAATCAAATTGATCATCCATAGCCAAAAATACCAAAAATTCTAAAAATACCCTCAAATACCCTCCAAATACCCAAAATGCCCCTCTTAGCCAAAAAATCCAAAAATTCAGAAAATTCCTAGAAAATCCCAAAAAATCCCAAATATTCCCAATTTCATTTTATCCAACTACACCATGGGCCAATTTCGTCAATTTACCCCACTTTTACCAAAACCCCCAATATAGCACATTCTTAACCCAAGTGAAACCAATGTCAAACCAAATCTACCCAATTGCCAATTTTGGTCCAATTCAATTCCAAACTTCAATTTAATATTCACAATATCAATCTAGACCAAATCCAAGTCCAATTTGATTGCCATTTGAATCCAATTTAACTTTTGACCTTAAAGCCCAATTTGGACCCATGTCCCAAACTTAGCCCAAATCAAACCAATTCAACTCCAATTGACCCTAAGCCTTTTCTAAACCTTTCCTAACATCCCCAAAAACAAAACACTAACATAATTTGCCCAAAATTTGGACCCAAACCCCATTCAACCCAAAACCAAAAAGCCCAATTTTGACCTAAACCCAAACCTAACCCAAATAAGCCCAAGTCCCAAAACCAAAACCGAACCAAAGTTAAAACCTCTTTGAAACACTCCCATAAACATTTCCCAACATTAATTTTTACATCAATTTCAACCTTAGCCCAAAATTGGCCCAAATTAGCCCAATTTGACCTACATTGGCCCATTTACCAAATGAACCCAAATTCAACCCAATTCAAACCCAAACCACCTCAAATTCATTTCAAATCACTCATGACACATCCCTAAACCAAACCCAACAATTATTTGGCCCAAACTTCTACAAAATTCCCATCCATGAATTCATTCTTAAACCTAAAGGCTCATTCCCTTAAGCCTTCCTAAAAGCCCATCCAAAATGATTTCAAAAAGCCCAAAATCCATCTTGAAGCCCACATGACAATCCTCTATCATCATCCATTTGATAAAACCCTCTCCTAAGTTCTAAATCCTTGATGAAATAATTCCAAATCAAGCCATATGCCAAATCCCATCAAATCACCCCTAAATTACCAAAATTTCTAAAACTCATTTTCATGTAAATGACCAAGCTTTGTCCCAAGCCACATGGAGCCATGAGCAAGCCATTTACTGGCCATATGAAGCCATGGAAGGTTTGACATGTGACCAAGCCATTAATGGCAAAAGGAGGGCCCCCTTTCCTAATCCTTCATTAAGCCTTTTTAACCATAACCATGTCACACACTAAACCAAGTTTAGCCACCTCACCATGGATGGAGACTTCACCACTCCATGGCAGCTGACCCAACTGATCCCCCTGGCCCAAAATCAGACCATGGGAAGGTGAACCAAGCCCAAATACATGGGTTGACCAAATTGAACCCAAAATGAGCCTCTCCCCATTCCATTTCAATTCAGCCCCTTTACACATGTCAAACTCCAATTGACTGCACCATTGCCAACCCCTGATCCCACTAGTCAAGATGGTGACCAGTGCCTGGCCGGCCAGCCACGAGGCCGCCGAAAAACACCAAGGCCGAGAGCTCCATGTGAGCCAAAAAATTTAATTCTCCCTTGCTGACTTGTCTCAACCCAAATGGACAACATAGCTCTTCTTCTCCTCACCAGAGCAGCTGATCCCAGCCTTCAAACCCCCCTGGGAAGCCCTCCAGCCTCTCCTATTTAAACACCCCCTCCTCTCGGCCAAGAGAGGTGCTGAACCAAAACTTACTGAAACCCTGCCAAAATCATCCCAGACCACTCTCAACACATAGAGAACTTGATCCCCACTGAAATCCCCCTGCCATTTCCTCTCGCGAGCTCGATTTCGGAGTTGAAATCCAAGCTCGAAACCAGGACACTTCACCACGGTGAGCCAATCTCTAAATTGATTGGTCCTACACCTTCACCGCGACCAAGAGGAGAAGTTTCCCAGCAAAAGCCCCCTCACCAGGCCAGCCATTGCTCCCAGCCTCCAAGCTTTGTGATCGACTGTGGTCGAAATCATACCTAGACAATTCACCAGGCCAAGGGACTTCATCTGGAGCTTGCTTGGACCCATTCGAAGGTGACACAACTCTCAGATCGAAGCTTCACTTCTCTGAGCAAAGGTATGGACTCACGCTTCTTCCCGAGCTTACAGAGATTCTCCATTTAATTTGAATCAAATTCAATGCATGTTTACCGTATGGATGTGTTCATCTCTTCAAGAAGAATCCATAAAGCATAAGAACACAAAAATCCGTTAAGAATCGAGTGAGAAATTAGGGTTAGAAGGTCGACGGTCACGGGTTCGCACCAGTCGTAGACGATGACTGGGAACCGTTGGATCGCGCATGTATCGGATGGACGGCTCGGATCACGTCGGACCAGAAGATGTTACGTGAAAGGCGGGTCCCGGGACGGCTGAGTCAGATGGCCGCGCCGAATCAGGAGACGACGTGTGGAGCTTCGGAGTTGCCGAGGTTGATGCGGCGCCGCGTGGATAAGTAGGAAAATAGAGATTTTTCTTATTTATTAAATACCCAGAACTTCAAAAATTCATAACTTTGTGTAGAAAAATCCTAAAAATATAATAAAAATACCCTCTTGCTTAGTGAACAGAGGAGAATAATGTGGAAAAAAAATCAAGTAATTTCATTAAGTATTTTATTTTTAAAGATTTATTTACTCTCTGCATTGTTTTAATTTTCCATGCATATAAAAAATTCACTATGGCATGAGACCATAGGGCTTTTGAAGCCTCTGAACTTGGGAACATTCCCTGAATTTTCCAAGAACAGAGGCCATCCCTATGAGAAGTTATTGATTTTTCAAGTTCATGTTACTGTTTTGAGTATTTTAATTCCAATAATTAGCATGTTGAGAAATAAATTTCAGGAAAATTTGGTGATGTTTCTTGTGACCAGAGGGACCTAGGAAAAATAAGTTTTGAGTTAATTCACTTTGAATAACTCTAATTGGTCTAAATACCCAAAATTAAACTTTAATTAATTAGGGTTAACCATTCATCAAATTAACTTAAAAACAATTATCCACTGTCCTCTAGGGAGAGGAGAACACCACATAAAAATTTGAAACCAATTGGACTTGGTTAACCCCACCAAATGGGTTGATTAAGCCTCTTAAGCAAAAATGGATAAAATTAAACTTTAAAAATTCATAACTCACAAAATACTTTTCAAAAATTCATAAAAATGGTTTTGGAGCCTCTCTGATATCAGAGGAACTTAAGAAAATTAAAATTATAATTTTCTAAAAAAGTTGATTTTTATCATTATTTTAATATTTTTAATAATTAAAAAATAATAAAAACTATAAAAATATTAAAAATCACCAAAATGTCACATTTTGAAATCTAATCATTTAGGAACAAACCAAATATTTTTCTTAAGTCCCTAGGGTAAGATATTGAATTTTAAAGGCTTAATGTATTTTTTAATATTAAAAAATGTATTTTCCAACTTTTTCACTAAAATAATTCTAATAAATCAAAGAAAAATAAAAAAATATAAAATTTATTTCTCTGGACTCCTTGAGGTCAGAGAGATTTAAGAAAAATATAAAATCCATTTTTCAACTTTAATTTTAATTTAAAATTAATTAATGCTCCAAAATAATTCTAATAAATAAAATATAATTCAAAAAAATCACCAAATTTAGCCAAAATGGTCCTCTGGTCATTAGGAGTGACCCATAATTTTCTTAAGAACAGAAAAATTCCCTTGGTCATCTTATTGAATTTTCCTTGAAATCCCTATTTTATACGTGAAAATAATTATATAAATAAATTAAATACAGAAAAATCACATTTTCTCCTCTAATGTCTTAATTGACATGTGAGTGAAGCCACATAAAAATTTCAAATTCATTTAAGCTCAATTTAGTGAGTTATGGAATTATTCAGCTTGAAGGGCAAAATGGTAATTAAAATTTTAACCCTTAATTAAAACTTTAGGCTTAATAAAATGAGAGCGTAAAATATTTGATCCTAATCTGATTTGGATGATTGAAATTTAAATAATTAAAGGATATAAACCCATCAATCATTTTTAAGATTAATTAGAGTAAACTTTAATCATTTAATTAATGAAATTTGGAAGATTAATAAAAATTGAAATTATTAAAATAGAGGATATTATTAAGAAGACATTTGTTCTTTAATTTAAGAATCTCTAAATTAATCACCTCAATAATATTTAATTCCTAATTAAAATGATAATTCAAACTCAAGATTTAAAATACTAAAAGACTTAATCATTAAATTAAATTAAAATTAAAACATTTAAATTAAATCCTTCCAAAATTTCAATTAAATTAATACTTTAACAATTAAATTAAATCATCTTTAAAACATAAAAAATAAAATATTAAATTAAAATTAAAATTAAATTAAATTAAAATTAAAATTAAATTAAATTAAATTAAATTAAATTAAATTAAATTAAATTAAATTAAATTAAACTAAATTAAATTAAAACATATTAAATTAAATTTAATTAAATAAAAAATAAAATCAAATTAAAATAAAATTAAAATTAAATTAAAATTAAATTAAAATTAAGACTAAACCAAATTAAATTAAATTAAATTAAATTAAATTAAATTGAATTAAATATAACATCACCTAAGACATAAAGAATTCAAAATAAATCTAAAACAACTTGAACACTATTCCAAACTTAAACCCATTAATTAAAATTAAATTAAATCACAAATCACTTAAACATCAATTTGCCCTCAAAAGCTCTTGTTGTCATAACTCCTAAACGGAGTATTAAGTGAAGTGTTACTTCACTTATAGGATATTCAAATGTCCTAATTCACCGAGCAAGATAACAAAACTTAAACTCCTGGATGATTAATTCACTTGTATAATTAAGTTCTCTCGGACTTAAAACAATCCTAGAGGTGTTGAAAAGATGTTTAAGACTCGTCTTAAGCACTTCCTCAATATGATAGGATATTTATAAGAACAATTGAACTTAATTGTTCTTTGATGAAGAAAATCGTCTTTAAACCAAAACACAAGAACCTAGACGTCATAGGAGATGACTAGCTATAGGATTAGGACTTTGGTAGACAACCAAAACATTTCCCTTAGCTTTACCTAGGTACTTGTTGGAATATTTAAATGCCTTAACATGTATTTTAAGTGCAGCTTGGGATGACGGGAAGACCCTCTAGGTACGCTTTTATTTTATTGCAAATGCACTTTACTTTTCTTGCATGATAAACAACTGTTGCATGAAAACCAAAACCTTAAGGATAGTCCCTAAACTGAAACAAAAATTAAATTAAAAATCATTACAAGATAAAATTCACCGCCACAACATTTCAAAATATAAAAAAACTCAAAATTTAATCATAAACAGAACACAAAACTACAATTGTAACTAAATTAAAACATCTCGTTAAATGATCGGGAATACCTCGGATGATGTAACCCACGTGTTGCTAACGGGATTTCCCACGGTCTAAATGAAAGTGTGGAACTCATTCAGTTGAGTTTAGCAAATTCATCTGGACTAAGTGAATTTGATGAAAATAACGGTGTCGGGATGACAAAACCGTGGGATCTTAATCGGTTCTGTTTAATCAAACCTTAAGATTTGTTTAATTAAAATATTAAAAACACTTGGATTTTAAGACTTTCTCTAAACCAAAACACTTCTCTCATCTCATGATTTATCACTTCTAAAACTAAACCTCTGCAACAACAAGGAGCTCAGAGCATGGTGAGCAGCACGACCATCGTCATCAGCAAAACCTGAGTCTACTTCAGTAAAACTGTCTTAGAATTAAATAATTAAGCCATAGGACTTCGAGGTAGTTTGCCTTGTGCAACATAAATCCTCAAATCTTTGTTAGGCATTTGCATGATCATATCATGTAAATTAAGCCCTAACCGGTTTTAGGACTCCGAGGTGATCGTTCGGTACTACATAAACACTCACATCTTCGAGGCTGATTGTATGATTATTTCATACAAATATAAGTCCTAATTAACTAAAATTGGCAAGACTGAAATATCAGATAATATTAGGATTTTCACAAATCTAAGCCAAACAATAGGATAGTTTGGGAAGTTGCCAAGATTCTTCTTGGATTCTCAGCTTCTCCTACTTCTTTTCCTTTGGATTCTCAAAAATAAAATTGTTCCAAATTTTGAGTCACTCCCTTTTGAATTTCCAAAAATCCAATCCTTTGAAACCCTTAAACTTTGAAATTCTTGAGAGCAAAACCACTGATCATTATCGAGAGTTTTCTTAAATGATTCCCGTCATTTAAGATGTAATTAACTATAGGGGCTTGCCCTTATAGGGAACTTTAAGAACCTGTGTAATATAAACCCTGCTTAATTCATTTATATTAAGCAGGAGAACTTGTCGGCTCATAAAGTTGGCTCGCAGACCAAATGAATGTCACAAATCTTCTAGTTTATTTAACAGAGCCCCATCATCAAGCAGTGTGTCTATTCTTCAGGATAGATACACAGTTTGTGATGCGGTGCTCGTTTATATAAACTATTTGGGATGTGAGGTCAGTTCTATTTCATATCTTAAAATTTTCAAACTCAAAATTATTTTCAAAATTAAATACTATTTCTAAATTATATATATATATTTAAATTAAATTTAAAACCTAAAATTCGCCGACAGTTTCTGTTAGGCGACCCCTTTTCAAAATACAACACTCAACCTAAAAATATGCCGACAACTTCTGGTGACACCGCTGGGGAATAGTTCTTCTCTCCATTTTGATCAGATGGTTTTTCTTTCATAAATCGGTAGTAAGCCCATGCCCCTAGTGGACCAAACTACCATTCTTTCGTTGGAATACCCCGTTCATTTCTGTCTTGAACGAGTATAGCCAACTCCTCTCGGATTTAGGAGCCACTGTTTAGACACCCCTAAATAAAGAGGTTCCGAGATCCTTTTACCTCTTTTCTGAGGTGGGGGGGACCCCCAATAGGTGTTAGTTTAGGAGCGGTCATTCGAGTCGAGAAGTCTTGCATAAGACTTTCTCTTCCTTTCCAATTCTGAATCGGATTCCTTACCTTCTCTACACCTTTGAACATTCCATTCCTAATAAACCAACCCTCTAATGAATGACTCTTTTAACAAATAACTCCTTTTTATAAATACATGAACAAAAATGTGTTCAGACTCTTTTCGATTCCTTTCTTTTCATCCTGATGAGAAGAAGCATAACTTGGGATCGACAATCGAATCTACCTTGCAGAAGATGTCCGCCCCAAAGCTGATTTTCTCCTTCACCAATGGACTGGACTTCGCTGTTTACAAGAATGAGCTGCCCGACAATGGGATCATCCAGTTTGGACAAGGATTCGAGAACACAAATGTCAAGATTGCCAGAAAGGCCAGAGCTGCTGAAGTCGCTTTCTTAGAAGAAATCGTTGAGTACACACCACTACCTGAGTACATACAATTGCCTGAGTATACACCGCTTTTGGAAGGAAGTAGATTCCATCCCCTTTCCGTCGCAGCTGACGAGGAAAATGTCCGCAGGATTGCTTCTACATTACCTCGACCCGCATACTATAGCGACAGCCAAAAGAAAAGGGCTAGGATTACACCATTTGCCCGACTACAGACTGTGATAGAGAAGTTAGCAAAGAAAGAGAAATGTCCTGTAATAGAGATTTTCAGAAGAATAGGGCGGGTGCCAGCCAAGTCCCGTCTTGGATCGCGAGTAGAACCCGTTATCGCCACAGAAAAGCCGAATAAGAAGATGAAGGCTAGTCCACCTGTTGTTGTTTCGAGTTTGCGTATCGGGGAGGATACCACCTTCCAAAGCATTCGATCGACGCACCATCCGGTCCTAGGCCTTCTACTGCTAGAAGGATGTTATGGCGTCCTACTACTGGTCAATTAAGACCGAAACAATGACCAGAAAAGGAAAGTCTCGTCAGGAGACTCGAGTCCGAAGAGAGAGCCACTGCAATGAAGGGGACTCCCAAAAAGGAAACCCAACAGCCATCGCATGATAACTGCAAAATCGCACAAAAGAGACCATTGGAAGACACTATTGAAAAGCTAAGAACCGACATTCAACGATTAGCAAGAGAAAGAGAAGAAAAGTTTGGAGATGAAGTTGACTCGTCGGAGTTCATGGATGACGAATATGTGGAGATCAACATGGTTGAAACACGAGCATCGTCAGCTTCACAAGGTGCCCCGACAGTTGCGGAGAGAGATGAACCAGATGCATTAAGAGCACAAATTCAAGAAAGAGATGATACGATCTCTCAAATGGCAAAAAGGATGGAAGAGATGGCTGCAGCCTTAGCCACTCTTCAGAGTCAGGCTCAACCCCCAAGAGAAACGCCTCCAGAAGTTATTCATATTACAGAAGGAGGAAAAGAGATTACATTCGTTAATGGAGACGATAAGCCGAAGAAAGATTCTACCCAAAATATGATTCCGTAAAAGGGACATCAAGAACATGGTGGAACAGCAGGTGCGAGAAGCCTTAGCACAGTCTAAGAGCAGATCATCTATTCAGACGGGTAGACCTTACCCCGAAAAATTTGATGCAGTACAATACCTAAAAGGCTTCGTACCACCTCTGTTCAAGACTTTCGATGGTACCGGAAACCCTCGACAGCATGTTGCACACTTTTGGGCTAGTTGTTGCAATGCCGGTGGAAGTGACGCCTTACTCTTCCGACAATTCGTCAGCAGCTTGTTAGGGATCGCCTTCGATTGGTACGCAGAATTACCGAACGGTTCGGTAAAGACATTTTCAGAATTAGAAAACATTTTCGTAAAACGTTTTGTCGGAGCTCAGCACCATATCACCATCAGCGACTTAGTGGTGGAGAAATAGAAACCGAACGAAACTTTAGTGGACTACATACTTCGATGGGGAAATCTAAGCATAAAGTGTGAGCCACAGCTACAAGAGAAGCATGCAGTCGGTATCTTGCTTAAAAGCATTCACGGCCCGATAGCACTTCTCCTTAAGGGATTTACGATTAAGACTTTCGAGAAGTTGTTAAGCAAGGCCGGAAGCTTGCAAGAGGAAGCAAAGCAACTAAGTTTCGTCGACAAAACAGACAAACAGAAGTCTGTGAAGACATTTGAAAAGAAATCCGGGATCGTCGCTGCAGTCGATAAGGGCAAGCAGCCAATGCAAATACAAATGGAGTAGCCGTAGCCCGACCTATCAACAACCTCAACAGAAACTACCAACAACCTCAACCCGGTTATCAGCCAACTCAACAATATGAGCAACCGCCTCGCCCACGGCCGCACGTTAAAGGAGCTTATAAATAAAGAATATCCACTCAAGAATGAGGCAGTGCCAAAGATGTTCCGCAGTTTGATGAAGACTTCTTATTTTCGACTGCCAGAACCCAGGAAGCCAGAAGAAGTCAACAAGAAAGACCTTCCCAACTACTATCATTACCACCAGATGCTTGGACATAAGATAGAGGATTGCATTACCTTCAAGGGTTGTCTTGACAACAATTTCCGAAAAGGGAACATAACGATCCCAAAGGAATACATGAAAGAACCCCAGAAAGGAGGTTTTGTCAATGTTATTTCAACGGATCTCATTGTTTCGATAGACCCCTACACGACCGATGATGGATGGAGTACCGCTTGGACGAAGTCATCGAAGAAAATTTTGGATCGCATCCAAACCGCTTCGACGCATGCTTCAACTCCGCCCCAGGATGAAAAGATCGTAGAAAAGAAGGAGATCGAAGAAGGAGAAAGGACCAAGGCTCCTAAGGCTAGACTAGGGGCTGCTTATCCTAGGATGGTTGTTTCCGATTCGGGGGAAAAATTCCTCGAACCTCTGACTCTGTATGATTATTTGCTCGCTCCGGCGGGATCTTATAATGATAAGAGTTATGGCGTTGGCTACGTTTTGACTGTCTCTAACGATTAAGTAACTAACGACAACCAATCTAATCCGGATCTCGATTCCAATACCAATAACAATTCTCAAATCATACACAACCTCGACAATCACGATGACAAAGAAGACATTCACCAAGAAGGCTACGAAAGTTCAACAAGCAATGAATCTATTTGTTAATTCCAAGGAACTCCAATCATAATAGAGTTAGAGCTTTCAGATTTCGAAGCGACTCCAGAAGAACCCGACATACCGATTCAAAAGGAGACACCAGTAAACTCAGTACCAGATTCAGAAGAAATCACAGAAGTCAACTTAAGGAGCGGAAATGTTTTACCTCCGAGAATGGGTCCAAAAGACAAAGGAAAGCAGGTGGTTGTTCAGGAAGAATCAACCGCAGCAGAAGAATTGCCCATTCGGGAAGAAGCTGAGACACATGGTAACAAAGTGGACTATAACGTGCTAACCCATCTTAGGAAACTATCAGCCAAACTGAGCATCTACGACGCTCTCATCTTATCAAAAGAGATGAGGGAAGCTCTGATCAAGGCCTTACTTGATCTAGAGATTTGTTTAGCTCAAATGGCCGGAGATTCCTTAGACGAGGTTTGCTCGTTAAAGGAACAACGAGGTGTTACCTTCACGGACAGTGATCTACTACTTGGGACAGCCGATCACAACCGATCGTTGTACATTTCAGTTACAATCGGAAAGTTTATGCTCTCCAGAGTATTGGTGGATCCAGGAGCGTCAATCAACATAATGAATCTTCGGACTCTAGCATACTTAGAGATTGATGCTCGCGAGCTTGAAGCGGACAAGATGTTACTAAGAGGATTCAACCGAAAAGGAGAAAGAGCCCTTGGATCAATAACACCGTTGATGAAGACTCGGTGACTTAGCAAAGACAACTCGCAAAATTCCACATAATTGACTCCGAGACAACGTTCAACGCTCTCTCGGGCCGACCGTGGATCCATGAAAACCGAGATGGTACCATCGTCTCCGCATCAGTGCATAAAATACTACGAAGGAGGAGAACAGTGCATTAAAGGTGATTTGCAACCTTTCTCCGTACATGAGATTGGAATCCATGAAGAAGCAGCTTATTACGCACCTCCGAAGAAAACAATCTTCTTCAGAAACATTGTGTCAAATGAAGCAAAAGAAATTCAAGACAATGAAGAACCTGAAGTTCTAGTCCAACAGTCACTCACCACTCCCTTACGGCGAGATGGTGAAGGTTTCTCCAGAACTCGCATCCGAGGTCGAGGCCGGGGACGAGGTCGTGGAAGAGACACTGGGACAGTTGGACAGAAAAAGCCAATGATCAACGTTGATTGGGAAAACAGCTCTGAGGAAGAAGAAGAAATCAAGAAAGAAGCAGCTACAATAAACCGGAAGAAACCACAATTCAAGATTTCTCTCGAAGATGAGAAGAACGAAGAATACAAATCGATGTACGAGAAGATTAATCACTATGTACACACTATGACCCCGACCACGATCCGATCTAATAAGATCGAGGGTATGGTGGTCAAAGAAGTACATAGCAGCGGTGCAAAGCCAATCAAATTTTACTATGGCACTTCTTCTTCCAATACTGAAAACAATGTACAATTTGAAGATGTCACTTCTTCCGAATTAATGGAATTACCTTTTGAGTGGTACTCTCCCTGTGTTCAAAATTTAATTCAGCATGGTGTCTTACCTCGACAATGGACAAAAGGCCGATCACGACACCTTAAAAAATTATGGAATAATGCCGGTCGGCCTCCCAATTCAAAACATGGTCTCGGATTTGGCACAGTAGGTTCAGTTGACGATACGGAATTTTGTTTGGTTGCCACTTGCGAACCTAATGAAGACTACTTGGAAACTACAAAGGAGCTTGAAGATCTGCAAATTAGAGACGCTCCATCAGAGTTCAAAGAAGAAATCAAATCTACAATAGATGAGTTAATGGAAGTTAACTTAGGTACTAGCGAAAAGCCTAGACCAACCTTTGTTAGCTCCTTACTCAATAAAGAAGATTCCGATGAAATGATCAAGCTATTAATGAAATTCAAGGACTGTTTTGCTTGGAGTTACGATGAAATGTCAGGATTAGCTCCAGAAGTCGCAGTTCACAGGCTAGGAGTGGATCCTACTTCCGTTCCAGTCAGACAAGCTTCCAGATGAATGCGTTTGGAAATTGAGCAACAAGTAATAGCCGAAGTTAAAAAGCTAATCGTCGCTAAATTTGTCCGTGAAGAACAATACCCTACCTGGCTAGCCAATGTGGTACCAGTCAGAAAGAAGAATGGTCAGATCAGAATCTGCGTGGATTTCAGAGACTTGAACAAAGCATGTCCGAAGGATGAATTTCCACTACCAATTCTAGAGTTAATGATCGACATCGCTTCGACACATGAAATATTCTCTTTCATGGATGGATCTTCAAGATACAACCAAATAAAGATGGCACCAGAAGACGAAAAGCTCACAGCATTCAGAACACCAATCGGAGTGTATTGCTACACAGTAATGCCATTCGGACTAAAGAACGCAGGAGCAACATACCAAAGAGCAATGACAAAAATTTTTGATGATCTCATTCACAACCAAGTCGAGTGCTACGTGGATGATGTGGTCATCAAAAACAAACTGAAGGAAGACCACCTGTATGATTTGAGAATTGTTTTCGAGCGACTAAGGCAATACAACCTTAAGATGAATCCCTTAAAATGCGCCTTCGGCGTCACCTCTGGGAAATTATTAGGATTTGTTGTCCGACATCGCGGAATTGAAATTGATCCGGAAAAGATTAAAACTATCTTAGAGATGCCGCCTCCCAAAACCTTAAAACAGCTACGATCCTTTCAAGGGAAGCTGGCATATCTTCGATGCTTTATTTTGAACTTGTCAGGTAGGTGTCAGCCCTTCTCGGCATTAGTTAAAAAGGACACTAAATTCGTTTGGGAAGAGAAATGCCAACGGGCCTTCGAGGACGTTAAGCGATACTTGATGAAACCTCCTCGTCTTAGCGACCCTAGTCTCGGAGTAGGCCGGTTGATACTTTATACCACGGCTCAGACGACTCCTCGGAGCCCTCGCTAGCCCAAGTCGATGATGAGGGAAAAGAAAATGCTCTCTCTTACTTAAGCCATCGTTTGATTCCGATGGAAGTAAAGTATCCTCCGATTGAGAAGCATTGTTTAGCCCCGATCTTCACCGCACGAAACTCGGGCATTACATGCTCTCTCATAAGGTCAACCTCATCTCGACAGTTAATCCGTTGCAATATTTGATGACCCGTCCAAAACTTTCTGGCAGACATGCCAGGTGGTCGATGATACTGTTGCAATTCGACATAACTTTCGTTCCTCTTCGTGCCGTAAAGGGACAAGTGCTAGCTGACTTCCTTGCAGTGCACCCTTTACCGGTAGATTCGCCTCTCGACGACGATTTACCAGACGAGCAGATAATGAACCTAGAAGACACTGATAATCGACGTTGGGAACTATTCTTCGACGGAGCATCCTCAACACAGAAAGATAAAGAATTACAAACGATAGTGCCTGGTAAGGCAGGAATCAGACTAATCTTTATAACACCGGAGCGGGGGATGTTAAGATACTCCTACCACTTAACTGAGCCATGCACAAACAACGAGGCAGAATACGAAGCCCTCATAACGGGACTAGAACTGACCATTCAAATGGGAATAACAGATATCAACATCTACGGAGATTCTCGGTTGATCATTCAACAGGTCGCCGGACAATACAGAATTTTAAAGCCAAGACTCGAGCAATACTTTCAATATGCCATGAAACTGTTGGAACAAATTCCGAATGTAATAATCTACAAGATCCCTAGAAGAGAAAATGCTCTCGCAGATGCGCTAGCTCGCCTTGCAAAAGAATTTGCCTGCTCACAAGATGAGTCAGTTGAAGTGTTAGTTCAAGGACGACATGTCCTATCACAGCTCGACATGGATATGATACGGAAATCGAAAAAAATAGAGGAATCGATTGCAGCGAGTGACGGAAAACACGGAAGAATGGAGTCGACCGCTAATAGACTACCCGCAAACGAGGAAATTACCGATCGATAAGTCATTAGCACATCAAATCAAGAAAAGAGCTCGTCTTACGCATTAATAAACGAGTACATTATACGAAGGTCTTTTGATCAAATGTGGTTAAGATGCCTGAACGGGTCCGAGGCCCGTGAAATTGTCAAAGAAGTGCATTCAGGACTTTGTGGCGCTCATCAGTCGGGTCCGAAAATGAAAATGAAAATTAAAAGACTAGGGTATTACTGGCCCTCGATGATGACCGATTGCATGAAGATTGCCAAAAGTTGTCACCAGTGTCAAGTGCACGGAGTGGTTCTACACCAACCTCCAAATGTGCTACATCCGACAATTGCGTCGTGGCCATTTGAGTGTTGGGGCACAGATATAGTGGGTCCGATAGAACCACCTTCTTCAAGAGGACATCGCTTCATCCAAATGTGCTACAGACTACTTTTCTAAATCGGCAGAAGCAGTTCCACTCAGAGAAGTAAAGGCACACCACGTGCTCCAATTTTTCAAAAATCAAGTCGTCTACCGTTTCAGAGTACCGCGCAGAATCATTTCAGATAATGGGTCTGCATTCAGAAGTACAAAGATCAACAATTTTGTCGGAAGACATGGAATCGATTGGTGATACTCATTAATCTACTACCCAAGAGCAAACGGCTTGGCTGAGGCTTTTAATAAAACTCTCGTTCAAATTTTAAAGAAAACATTGGATGACAACAAGAGAAACTGGCACGAGAAGTTGTTAGAAGCCTTATGGGCCTACAGGACAACTTTCAGGACTCCTACTCAGTCTACGGCTTATGCTTTAGTATACGGGTCCGAGGCAGTGTTACCATTGGAAGTCCAGCTTCCATCACTCAGGATTGCAGTTGCAAACAAAATTACTACAGAAGAAAATGTCAGATTACGACTGGAAGAACTGGAAAGCTTGGAAGGGAGGAGACTTGCAGCGCAGCAAAATTTGGAACTGTACCAAGCTAAGATGATCCAGGCCCATGATAAACTGGTCCACCCAAGAAATTTCAAAGTTGGTGACTTAGTTCTTATTCTCAGAAGACCTATTCTTGCACATCGCAAGATAGGAGGCAAATTTGAACCGACTTGGGAAGGGCCGTTTGTCGTCGAGGCAGTCTACTCAGGAGGCTCCTACCAACTTGTGAATTGCCAAGGAGAACGACAAATGCTTCCAATCAATGGACGATATTTGAAGAAGTATTACGCAACCTGATGTTTCGAAGGGTGGCCTCTAAAATAGAGTCTTATCCCTAGAAACACAGATGAAGCAATCACTTTGTGACTGGGTCTGAACCCAAAAACATAAAAAAAAATGGATAAAATAAAATATGTGCTAAAAATAAAATATGTGAAAATTATAATAATAAAGTTTCACCCTTCCTTGCAAATCAAATCTTTTTCATGATCTTTCTTTATGTTTTCTTATTTTCCTTAAAAATTAAAATTGGAATAAGTGAATAAGAATCTTCAATGATAAATACTTTCTTAATGTTCTTGTTCTTAGTACAGCCCCTGATCCTTTCCTTGTCTTCTTTGCAGGGAAATGTCGAATGGGCGATTGGTCCTAAACTTTAAAAATGGCGTGAGTCTCGCACTCGATGAAAAGAGGGTGAAGGATGGAGTAGTGATAGAAATTGATTCTGACTTCACACCAGCACGACCTACGGTATGAAGAAAATGACCGGATCCCAGTGGACCGAGAAGAGCTTCATAGCAGATAAGCAATGAAGATGGGTGGCCCAAGCCACCAATCCAACAACAAGAAAAGAAAGAAAAACATTGAAGAAAGCAAGAAAATCAAGCCGTAGTTGCCACAGCGCAGGGCGGGCTCGTCGGCGCCGCGCCCGCGTAAATTCAAGAAGTGAGGAGAGCTACGCTCACCGCTACTCAAAGAAGGAATAAAAATCGCCGTATCCACAAGATGTTGACTAAACTAGCAGCAGATCAACACGAGGAAACAACCACCTTCGCAGACACACACATTTCAAAGATACCGGTTCGGCAGGAACCAGAAAGAAGAAAGTCAACGCCGAGAGAATCAGAACAGATCGGAGAAGTGCCAAGAAGGACAGAGATAGAATCAGTGCCTCGACGCCGGGCAGAGATACCATATCTGAAGAACCTTGTTGCTGAAGCAACCCCGGAGGATGTCCCGACAGAGACAATCCCCGAGGAGCCAAGGTATGTGGAGAACGCGACGAGATTGAGCCATACATCCCGCAATACGTTACTAGGCCTCGTCACTTGCAGATCATCCCAGAATATGAACTAGAAAGAATGAAAAATGTTGAGAAGAAGACTTTCTAAAATTTTGAAAGGATTAGAGGCAGAAGAATCAACATTTTGAAAGGCCTTGAGTTACACACAGATGTATTCTCAGAGTACGAGCAACAGCAGATTTTGCATTGCATTCTAGAACTTCAGAAGATGGGGCGAGCTGGCCGTCTGAGAGAAAAGACTTATTCGGAACCCCGAAAATGGATGCCAGGGAAAGGAAGAGTCACAATACAATGCGGATGTTGCTATAACTTCACAGAGGACAAAAAAGGAAATCCACCAGGGATACTCTGTCACGGTGAGGTGGATCCAATGCTGAGAAAAATCAAAAGAATGGTGAAAAGAATGATAACGTGGAGGGTACTGCCAGCAGACTACATACTAAACAGTTGCATCATCAACATTTATCAGAAGGGCGACTGCATACCTCCACACATAGACCACCACGACTTCGTCAGACCTTTCTGCACAGTTTCGTTCGTCAACCAATGCAATATCATGTTCGGATCTAACCTCCGGATAGCAGTGCCGGGTAAGTTCCGAGGGCCGGTGGAGATACCACTTCCGGTAGGTTCCGTCATGATATTACAAGGAAATGGAGCAAACATCGCAAAACATTGTATACCGGGAGTACCAGTGGAGCGGATTTCCGTCACTTTTCGGAGGATGGACGACAGAAAGGCACCATACCACTTCCAGCCAGATCCAGAATTGGAGTGTCTCCGGCCCTACGAGATGTGAGTTACACGGGAAATAGCACACCCATGCGGAATTCCTGCCAAGGGTGACTTGGAAGGTGATGTTATTGACCGTGTATCTCATTATTCAGACATGGATTTAACAGACATTTTTTTTGGATGGATCAACAAGAATCATACATAGTCCGTTTTGAGTCATGGATTGTATGAGAAATATTTCAGATCGAGTTGTATGATTTATCTTCAATAAGATTGGAATGAAAGTGACCATGTCACATTTTGCCTTCACCTCTTTTTGTGCAAATTGACTGGGAAACGCCATTAAAGTTAAAGGAACTTCGAACAAAGAACAGAAAAGAAAAAAAAAGAAAATAAATAAAAACTTTCTTCCATAAAAATCCAAACATTAACAAAGAATTTCAAATCCACATGAACACCAAATAAACAACAAAAATGGGATAGTTAAAGGACAAACAAAACAAATTTAAAGCTCAAATTGAATTCCAGTTTATGTCCATCTTTTCAAATCCTCCAATCCTTCTTCAAATCAAGTTCTATTCCAGACCTCCTTTGAAACCCTCTCTCGGGATGATTTCAGAATCACGAGGAATCTTCAATTTGATTCGGATGGCATAGGTTCGTACCCTTCGCCAAGCAATCAGACTATGATTGATTCCCGTGGGATATGGAACACTTTCATATCTCATTTCAATCTCAGCATAATCCAAATCTCAGTAAAATTCTTCATATTCATAGCATAAATCAAATATCAACAAAATTTTTCACAACCACTGCATAAAATGAATCTCAGCAAAAATTCCCCGTGGACCTCAGCAAAATTTCCCTCAATCTCTGCAAAAATAAATTTCAACAAAATTCTTCAGTCTCAACATAAGTCAGCAAAATTCTTCAATGTCTATGAATTCACAGAATCTCTGCAATTCTCAGCATTCGGGATAGGCTTCCGCCCTACTCCCATCTCAGTATTCGGGATAGGCTTCCGCCGTACTCCCATCTCAAAGAATCTGGATAGTGCTTCCGCCGTACTCCCATCTCAAGCAATCTGGATAAGCTTCCGCCCTACTCCCATCTCGGCAATCTCGACGATCGGATAAGCTTCGCCGTACTCCCATCTCAAGCAATCGAGATAAGCTCCGCCGTACTCCCATCTCAGCAATCGGGATAGACTTCCGCCGTACTACCATCTCAGCATTCAGGATAGGCCTCCGCCCTACTCCCATCTCAGTATTCGGGATAGGCTTCCGCCGTACTACCATCTCAGCAATCGGGATAGCCTTCCACCGTACTCCCATCTCAGCATTCGGGATAGGCCTCCGCCCTACTCCCATCTCAGCATTCGGGATAGGCCTCCGCCCTACTCCCATCTCAGCATTCGGGATAGGCCTCCGCCCTACTCCCATCTCAACAAATCTCAGCATTTGGGATAGGCCTTCACCCTACTCCCATCTCAGCAATTCTCAGCACTCGAGATAGACACAGTCCTACTCCTTTCTCAGCAATCTCAAAATTTGATCCTCTCAGAAAGAAATTGAAATTAAAGCACTCTGCATTTCTGATAGGCATTGTCCTATTCTTCCTCAGCATTTAGAATATGTTCAGTCCTACTTCCTTCTCAGCATAAAAATGCATTCGGGTGGGCCTCCGCCCTACTCTTTTCTCCGCATAAAACCAAAATTGAAACTCAAATCGAAATTCAAACTCATAATTAAAACTTGAAATAAAAAAAATGAAACGAATCTAAGATCCGATCTCTTGAAATCTTGTGATCTGAAATTCACCTCCTTTTTCCCCAGCAAGAAACCATGGAATCTTCAGTCTTGGAGATTTACTTGATACTCCCTAGCGGAAATTCTTCTACTTCGTCCTAAGTTTGTCACTTGGACATCTGTATTGGTTTTGTTGATCTCTTCGTTCAACACCAATACGCGTGGTGTGCTTTGTTAGCACACCACACCTATTGGGGGTCCATTTGTTGACCTCATTTTTTATGAGGTCTTCTCTTCCCTCTTTAGTGCTTAGGATCTAGCCTTAGGCTTTTCCTTTGACTATCTTAGAGGACTAGAATTGGGACCCATCCCTTAGAAATTTGAACCACTTCTTGCCTCCCCGCAAACCCCACAAGCTTGATTATAGACCCCTAATCACCTAGAGGGTCGAAATCAAATGTGGAGGTTTAAAGGATGAGTTCTCTATAGGACTCTTCGGCCTTAGACCACCTTGGGTGGCTTGTCTGGTGAGGGTTGACTTACACACTCACTACACTCATACTCTACACTCTCACACACACAACCCAAATCCTAAAACTACACCCATACCCAACTTGACTCCTTGACTCATGTAGGTAATTTATATGGATGGACCTTAACCCCTAAGCCACTGGCTAAGAGGGTTAGGAACAATATAGTGAATACCTCAAATGAGTCCTCTCATGGCTCATATAGGCTTAACATGGCTTCATGGCTCAACCAAAGTGCTTCCATTTCACTCATATTTGATCAATCTTCTTTTTTTTTCAAAATTTCAATTTTTGACCCCGGGGACCCTACACCCATCGAACCTACTAAAAGCTCTTAAAATTGCCCAAATCCTCCAAAATTTCCAAACCACCCAAAATTCCCCAAAATTAACCTTGAACATTTTCTCACCAATCAAATTGATCATCCATAGCCAAAAATACCAAAAATTCCAAAAATACCCCCTAATACCCTCTAAATACCCAAAATGCCCCTCTTAGCCAAAAAATCAAAAAATTCAGAAAATTCCCAGAAAATTCCATAAAACCCCACATATTCCCAATTTCATTTTGTCCAACTACACCATGGGCCAATTTTGTCTATTTACCCCACTTTTACCAAAACCCCCAATATAGCCCATTCTCAACCCAAGTGAACCCAATGTCAAACCAAATCTACCCAATTGACCCCAATTTTGGTCCAATTCAATTCTAAACTTCAATTTAATATTCACAATATCAATCTAGACCAAATCCAAGTCCAATTTGATTTCCATTTGAATCCAATTTCACTTTTGACCTTAAAGCCCAATTTGGACCCATGACCCAAACTTAGCCCAAACCAAACCAATTCAACTCCAATTGACCCCAAGCCTTTTCTAAACCTTCCCTAACATCCCCACAAACAAAACACTAACATAATTTGCCCAAAATTTGGACCCAAACCCTACTCAAATTCAACCCAAAACCAAAAAGCCCAATTTTGACCTAACCCCAAACCTAACCCAAATAAGCCCAAGTCCCAAAACCAAAACCGAACCAAAGTTAAAACCTCTTTGAAACACTCCCATAAACATTTTTCCACATTAATTTTTACATCAATTTCAACCTTAGCCCAACATTGGCCCAAATTAGCCCAATTTGACCTACATTGGCCCATTTACCAAATGAACCCAAATTCAACCCAATTCTAACCCAAACCACCTCAAATTCATTTCAAATCACTCATGACACATCCCTAAACCAAACCCAACAATTATTTGGCCCAAACTTCTAAAAAATTCCCATCCATGAATTCATTCTTAAACCTAAAGGCTCATTCCCTTAAGCCTTCCTAAAAGCCCATCCAAAATGATTTTAAAAAGCCCAATATCCATCTTGAAGCCCACATGACAATCCTCTATCATCATCCATTTGATAAAACCCTCTCCTAAGTTCTAAATCCATGATGAAATAATTCCAAATCAAGCCATATGCCAAATCCCATCAAATCACCCCTAAATTACCAAAATTTCTAAAACCCTTTTTCATGTAAATGACCAAGCTTTGTCCCAAACCACATGGAGCCATGAGCAAGCCATTTACAAGCCATATGAAGCCATGAAAGGTTTGACATGTGACCAAGCCATTAATGGCAAAAGGAGGGCCCTCTTTCCTAATCCTTCATTAATCCTTTTTAACCATACCCATGTCACACACTAAAACAAGTTTAGCCACCTCACAATGGATGGAGACTTCACCACTCCATGGCAGCTGACCCAACTGATCCCCCTGGCCCAAAATCAGACCATGGGAAGGTGAACCAAGCCCGAATACATGGGTTGACCAAATTGAACCCAAAATGAGCCTCTCCCCATTCCATTTCAATTCAGCCCCTTTACACATTTCAAACTCCAATCGATCGCACCATTGCCATCCCCCGACCCCACCGGTCAAGATGGTGACCGATGCTCGGCCGGCCAGCCACCAGTGCCGCGAAAACACCATGGCCGAGAGCTCCATGTGAGCCAAAAAATTCAATTCTCCCTCGCCGACTTGTCTCAACCCAAATGGACAAGCATAGCTCTTCTTCTCCTCACTGAAGCAACTGATCCCAGCCTTCAAACCCCCCTGGGAAGCCCTCCAGCCTCTCCTATTTAAACACCCCCTCCTCTCGGCCAAGAGAGGTGCTGAACCAAAACTTACTGAAACCCTACCAAAATCATCCCAGACCACTCTCTACACATATAGAACTTGATCCCCACTGAAATCCCCCCGCCATTTCTCTCTCGCGAGCTCAATTTCAAAGTCGAAATCCAAGCTCAAAACCAGGACACTTCACCACAGTGAGCCAATCTCCAAATCGATTGGTCCTACACCTTCACCGTACCAAGAGGAGAAGTTTCCCGAGAAAAGCCCCCACACCAGGCCGGCCATTGCTCCCAGCCTCCAAGCTTTGTGATCTACTGTGGTCGAAATCTTACCTAGACAATTCACTGTGCCAAGGGACTTCATCTACGAGCTTGCTCGGACCCAATCGAAGGTGACACTAACTCTCAGATCGAAGCTTCACTTCTCTGAGCAAAGGTATGGACTCACTCTTCTTCCCGAGCTTACAGAGATTCTCCATTTAATTTGAATCAATTTCAATGCATGTTTACCATATGGATGTGTTCATCTCTTCAAGACGAATCCATAGAGCATAAGAACACAAAAATCCGTTGAGAATCGAGTGAGAAATTAGGGTTAGAAGGTCGACGGTCACGGGTTCGCACCAGTCGTAGACGATGACCGGGAACCGTTGGATCGCGCGTGTATCGAATGGACGACTCGGATCGCATCGGACCAGAAGATGTTACGTGAAAGGCAGGTCCCGGACGCGCCGAGTCGGATGGCCGCGCCGAATCGGGAGACGGCGCGTGGAGCTTCGGAGTCGCCGAGGTTGACGCGGCGCCGCGTGGATAAGTAGGAAAATAGGGATTTTTCTTATTTATTAAATACCCAGAACTTCAAAAATTCATAACTTTGTGTAGAAAAATCCTAAAAATAAAATAAAAATACTTTCTTGCTCAGTGAACAGATGAGAATAATGTGGAAAAGAAATCAAGTAATTTCATTAAGTATTTTATTTTTAATAATTTATTTACTCTCTGCATTGTTTTAATTCTCCATGCATATAGGAAATTCACTATGGCATGAGACCATAGGGCTTTTGAAGCCTCTAAACTTGGGAACATTCCCTGAATTTTCCAAGGTCAGAGGCCATCTCTATGAGAAGTTATTGATTTTTCAACTTCATGTTACTGTTTTGAGTATTTTAATTTCAATAATTAGCATGTTGAGAAATAAATTCTAGGAAAATTTGGTGATATTTTATGTGACCAGAGGGACCTGGGAAAAATAAGTTTTGAGTTAATTCACTTTGAATAACTCTAATTAGCCTAAATACCCAAAATTGAACTTTAATTAATTAGGGTTAACCATTCATCAAATTAACTTAAAAACAATTCTCCACTGTCCTCTAGGGATAGGAGAACACCACATAAAAATTTGAAACCAATTGGACTTGGTTAACCTAACCAAATGGGTTGATTAAGCCTCTTAAGCAAAAATGGGTAAAATTAAAGTTTAAAAATTCATAACTCACAAAATACTTTTCAAAAATTCATAAAAATGGTTTTGGAGCCTCTCTGATATCAGAGGAACTTAGGAAAATCAAAATTGTAATTTTCTAAAAAAGTTGATTTTTATCATTATTTTAATATTTTTAATAATTAAAAAATAATAAAAACTATAAAAATATTAAAAATCACCAAAATGTCACATTTTGAATTCTAATCATTTAGGAACAAACCAAATATTTTTCTTAAGTCCCTAGGGTAAGATATTGAATTTTAAAGGCTTAATGTATTTTTAATATTAAAAAATGTATTTTCCAACTTTTTCACTAAAATAATTCTAATAAATCAAAGAAAAATCAGAAAAATATAAAATTTATTTCTCTGGACTCCTTGAGGTCAGAGAGATTTAAGAAAAATATAAAATCTTTTTTTCAACTTTAACTTTATTTTAAAATTAATTAATGCTCCAAAATTCAAAATAATTTTAATAAATAAAATATAATTAAAACAAATCACCAAATTTAGTCCAAATGGTCCTCTGGTCATTAGGAGTGCCTCATAATTTTCTTAAGAATAGAAAAATTCCCTTGGTCATCTTATTGAATTTTCCTTGGAAATCCTTATTTTCTACAAAAAATAATTATATAAATAAATTAAATACAAAAAAATCACATTTTCTCCTCTAATGTCTTAACTGACATGTGAGTGAAGCCACATAAAAATTTCAAATTCATTTAAGCTCAAATTAGGGAGTTATGGAATTATTAAGCTTGAAGGGCAAAATGGTAATTAAAATTTTAACCCTTAATTAAAACTTTAGGCTTAATAAAATGAGAGAGTAAAATATTTGATCCTAATCTGATTTGGATGATTGAAATTTAAATAATTAAAGGATAGAAACCCATCAATCATTTTTAAGATTAATTAGAGTAAACTTTAATCATTTAATTAATGAAATTTGGAAGATTAATAAAAATTGAAATTATTAAAATAGGGATATTATTAAGAAGAAATTTGTTCTTTAATTTAAGAATCCTTAAATTAATCACCTCAATAATATTTAATTCCTAATTAAAATGATAATTCAAACCCAAGATTTAAAATACTAAAAGACTTAATCATTAAATTAAATTAAAATTAAAACTTTTAAATTAAATCCTTCCAAAATTTCAATTAAATTAATACTTTAACAATTAAATTAAATCATCTTTAAAACATAAAAAATAAAATATTAAATTAAAATTAAATTTAAATTAAATTAAAATTTAAATTAAATTAAATTAAATTAAATTTAATTTAATTAAATTAAAACATATTAAATTAAATTAAATTAAATAAAAAATAAAATCAAATTAAAAAAAAAATAAAATAAAATTAAAATTAAGACTAAACCAAATTAAATTAAATTAAATTAAATTAAATTAAATTGAATTAAATATAACATCACCTAAGACATAAAGAATTCAAAATAAATCTAAAACAACTTGAACACTATTCCAAACATAAACCCATTAATTAAAATTAAATTAAATCACAAATCACTTAAACATCAATTTGCCCTCAAAAGCTCTTGTTGTCATAACACCTAAACGGAGTATTAAGTGAAGTGTTACTTCACTTATAGGATATTCAAATGTCCTAATTCACTGAGCAAGATAACAAAACTTAAACTCCTGGATGATTAATTCACTTGTATAATTACATTCTCTTGGACTTAAAACAATCCTAGAGGTGTTGAAAAGATGTTTAAGACTCGTCTTAAGCACTTCCTCAATATGATAGGATATTTATAAGAACAATTGAACTTAATTGTTCTTTGATGAAGAAAATCGTCCTTAAACCAAAACACAAGAACCTAGACGTCATAGGAGATGACTAGCTATAGGATTAGGACTTTGGTAGCACAACCAAAACCTTTCCCTTAGCTTTACCTAGGTACTTGTTGGAATATTTAAATGCCTTAACATGTATTTTAAGTGCAGCTGGGATGACGGGAAGACCCTCCAGTACGCTTTTATTTTATTGCAATTTACTTTATCGCAAATGCACTTTACTTTTCTTGCATGATAAACAACTCGTTGCATGAAAACCAAAACCTTTAGGATAGTCCCTAAACCGAAACCAAAATTAAATTAAAAATCATTACAAGATAAAATTCACCGCCACAACATTTCAAAATATAAAACAACTCAAAATTTAATCATAAACATAACACAAAACTACAATTGCAACTAAATTAAAACGTCTCGTTGAATGATCAGGAATACCTCGGATGATGTAACCCACGTGTTGCTAACGGGATTTCCCACGGTATAAATGAAAGTGTGGAACTCATTCAGTTGAGTTTAGAAAATTCATCTGGACTAAGTGAATTCGATGAAAATAACGGTGCCGGGATGACGAAACCGTGGGATCTTAATCGGTTTTGTTTAATCAAACCTTAAGATTTGTTTAATTAAAATATTAAAAACGCTTGGATTTTAAGACATTCTCTAAACCAAAACACTTCTCTCATCTCCTGATTTATGACTTCTAAAACTAAACCTCTGCAACAACAAGGAGCTCGGAGCATGGTGGGCAGCACGACCATCGTCATCAGCAAAACCTGAGTCTACTTCAGCAAAACTGTCTTAGAATTAAATAATTAAGCCATAGGACTTCGAGGTAGTTTTCCTAGTGCAACATAAATCCTCAAATCTTCGTTAGGCATTTGCATGATCATATCATGTAAATTAAGCCCTAACCGGTTTTAGGACTCCGAGGTGATCGTTCGGTACGACATAAACACTCACATCTTCGAGGTTGATTGTATGATTATGTCATACGAATATAAGTCCTAATTAACTAAAATTGGCAAGACTGAAATATCAGATAATATTAGGATTTTCTCAAATCTAAGCCAAACAATAGGATAGTTTGGGAAGTTGCCAAGATTCTTCTTGGATCCTCAGCTTCTCCTACTTCTTTTCCTTTGGATTCTCAAAAATAAAATTGTTCCAAATTTTGAGTCATTCCCTTTTGAATTTCCAAAAATCCAATCCTTTGAAAACCTTAAACTTTGAAATTCTTCGAGAGAAAAACCACCGATCATTATCGAGAGTTTTCTTAAATGATTCCCGTCATTTAAGATGTAATTAACTATAGGGGCTTGCCCTTATAGGGAACTTTAAGAACCCAGGTAATATAAACCCTGCTTAATTCATTTATATTAAGCAGGGGAACTTGTTGGCTCATAAAGTTAGTTCGCAGACCAAACGAATGTCACAAATCTTCTTGTTTATTTAACCGTGCCCCATCATCAAGCAATGTGTCTATTCTTCGGGATAGATACACGGTTTGTGATGCGGTGCTCGTTTATATAAACTATTTGGGATGTGAGGTCAGTTCGATTTCATATCTTAAAATTTTTAAACTCAAAATTATTTTCAAAATTAAATACTACTTTCTAAATTATATATATATTTAAATTAAATTTAAAACCTAAAATTTGCCGACAGTTTCTGTTAGGTGACCCCTTTTCAAAATACAACACTCAACCTAAAAATATGCCGACAAACGTATCCACCAAAAGATGCATCCCTTCATTCAAATTTGTCACCCATGGGAATTTTAGTCACCACCAAAATTTGCTTCAAACACCCATTGAAATTGGCGCCAAAAATGAAAAAAATTTGATTTTTAACTGTGGCGCCTAAGCGCCGACCAGGCGGCGCTTAGCCACTGGTGTTAAAATTTTCATTTTTTTGCTCCAAATTTGATCCAATTTTGCTCCTTTCATCATAATCACTCATTTTCATCATACCTGCAAGAAAAACAAAAAAGTTCTTCCATTAAAGTGCAATATCATCAAAAATAGGTATAAAATTGTGCATAAAAATACTATATATTTTAGGTATATCACCTGCCTAACCCATCTTTAAGATTTCAAAGCATCAGATTAACCTATATTCTTTATAGAACTATTTAAGGGCAAAGAATATAATTGCTCCTATTTGAAACAATCTCTCTCACTACTTGTTTTACTTTACACATATCACTAATTTCAATGCATGAGGAAGAGTACTTTTAATATATTAAACCCCACTTTCTGATTTTCACTAAGTATTTTAGTTTAGAAGTAGTATTATAGTGATAATTGTAGGATATAATCAAAACCAAACCTTTATCGAACTTCCAAGCTAGGGCGTGTTATTGTAGACTAGCACCTCTCTTAAAAGTCGCTGTGATTAACTTTGATCTCCGTGGGATCGATATTCGGGACTTAATCAGAAAGCTCTATATTACTTAATAACAATACGTATACTTGTGTAAAATCTCTACTATTTGAAGGCATAATTGAAATCTTACTTTCCTTTGGAGTCAAGTTTTTGGCACCATTGTAAAGGAATAAACTTAAACAAGAAAATTAAAGGATTAAACTCTTGTATATTGTAATCAGGGATCAATACTGCACAAGTATGCCACAGATATTGGCGTTGACCTAAATGGTCTGAATGTCATAATATCCATGTTGGTTTATAAGTCATTTTAATGTCAAAGAAATTTTATTTTGAAGAGAAGGCAGATGCCATATTCCATTAGAGGAGGTCTTATATCGTTTCTTAAAGGTATTAAATGTTGATATGTTGGTTTTGAGAAGGAATGCTATGCAAATTATATCCTTTCTTAAAGAAAAAGTTAAAGGAATACCATATTTCCGTGCCATGAAGTGTTTTATTTCCAATAACTGGAGAGAGAGAATATGTCATATCGTCTCTCAAAAATGTCAAATGTCAATATGTCATTTTTTTTTAGAAGGAAATTTATGCGACTTATATCCTTTCTCAAAGGAAAAGCTAAAGGAATGCCATGTTTTCGTGTCAGGAAGGGTCTTATATCCAATAACTGGAGAGAGAAAATGTTTTTCATATTCCATTTCTCAAAAATTTCAAATGTCGATATATCGATTTTGAGAAGGAATGATATACGACTTATATCCTTTCTCAAAAGAAAAACTTAAGGAATTCCATGTTTCCGTGTCAGGAAGGGACTTATATCCAATAACTAGAGAGAGAAAATGAATGTCATATTTCATTTCTCAAAAATGTCAAATGTCAATATGTAGATTTTGAGAAGGAATGCTATGTGACTTATATTCTTTTTCAAAGGAAAGGCTAAAGGAATGTCATATTTTCATGTTAGGATGGGACTTATATCCAATAACTGGAATTTATGTGCGGAAAACACATAAAGATAAGCATATTCGCCAGCGATTTGACCTTTAAATGTCAAAAGATAAATCACATGTTAATTATCGCAAGTTGTTTAACATGTACTTTTTTATTTAAAATGTTTATCTTGGCTTTGTTTGGACCTGCCGATTTGTTATTATCAACTTGGGAATATTTTTCAACATTTTATTCCATCTTCAAGGATAATGTACATTAAGAATAAAAGGCAACAGTGCATATTTCACACAGCACACATGCCACAAACTACCGATATTTATCACATTAGGAATTATCATATTGTCCTTTTGTTGTTATTGCAACCTCGGATACTATTAGACCAACCTCAAATATCTAACACTCCAAGACATTGTTTGTCAAATATGTCTTAGGTGTTTGGACATTCATGGGGTCATGGTAATTCCAGAGGTTTCAATGCCTCAAGTTCTGGAATGGCATGATATTCAACGGGTCGTTTGTCTGGACGCATTCATCGTAAAGTGATCGCGATGTGATGTCTATTGATGCTCGATATTCAATGTTTTGCTACATCAGTGTCGTTCCCTTGTAATAGAAGAACTGATCCTCGAGTCAAAGGGATTTGATATGTCCCCATGAAATTCTCCTGGTCTAAGAATATGTATCTCTCTCACAAAGATGATAAAACACCTATTCATTAATGACAGTGTACAAAATGGCCTTTCAAAGTTGTGACTGTTGATATGAGGTGGGATACAGTCTCCCTCCTCATAAATATTAATAATACAACTATCCAGGATGTAGCTTGCTGGCTTTATCCCCCAGGTGATGAGTCGCTTAATGATTTGGATGATCACAATAGGCATCAGATCCACCTGTTCGTGTCTTAGAATCCCCGGAGGATTTTCTTTCTTATCCTTATCATTGTTATAGCAGCATCCATGCTGGATTTTCAACCATCCTTTTCCACGTATCCACTTGTTTGGCTCAGAGTCGGTTCTCTTTTTAAGCTGCCCAGCTCGGTCAAAATCTTGAACTTCCATCACATGCTCAATAATAGCTGCCTGTTCATCTTCGCCAAATACCTTAGTGAACAATTTAATGCTTTCTAGTATGTTGATATTCTGTCTATTGATATGTTTAAATTGTTCAAAAGAGTGTCGTCTGATGTTTTGAATTCATCGTAATTTTTCTTCAGAAATATCTCTTTTATCAGTCTGACTTTCTGACACTGTCAAGTCCTTACTCGGTATGTATGGGGTCGGGATAAAATTGGTCCTTTCAATTGGGTCTTCTTCCTTAAGTTCCAAATTTTGTACCCCTAAAATAGGATAGGTTTCACCGGGTGGACTTTTGGGGATGGAAAATTCAAATTGGTTCGTATCATCCTCCATACATCTCTTGTCCTATAATTTCCTTTCTTCCTCCTGTTTCAATATCTTGTTGAGATTTCACATTTGAGAGAGAGTAAGTCCTGATGTCAGTTTATTGATTCCAACAATAGTTGCTCCCATGATTCCCTGAGTTGTAGCCATTACTACTGATTTCAGTTTCCCAATACTGAAAATTCATTTGTGAATGATTGGTTTTTGTTCATCCATAATTTCATATTGTTCTTGAGCTTTGAACTCTATTACAGGTGCCTTGACTTCAACTTCATCTTGGTTAACAAGGTATAGCAATGATCCTTGATATATCAGTTCAAGTTGTAGCAGATTAAGTTCAAAATGAATTATCGCTCCTTTGTCAATGTGTCGGCTGTCCAATGCCAAGGTTACACCATTTTGAAAAGTAAAAACAAGAGTGACAGGATAATATAGCATGTCAGACTAAATTTCATTTTCAAAAAATTTTTTGTCAATTAAGAATTTTTTTTTAGTTTTATTTTGAGGGACTAGGCTTATAAGTGTCTACTTAATAAGCACAAAAGAGATTTCAAGAGAAAAGGTGAAATTTACATAAACAAGGCAAACCATTTTATTATTTTTCGAGTATATGAACTAGTCGTGGTTCATAAAGTTCATGTTGCATAATATTTTTTTCAAGAAGTGCCCATTGATTGGGGACAAGATTCTTTCTCCTTAACAATCTACCAATTGGTAAGATCCTCCGGAATATGTCTTTTCAATTACATATGGGCCCTCCCATATTGGTTCAAACTTTCCACCTATTTTTCGATGAGCGAGTATAGGTCTTTGAAGAACTAAAACTAGTTCACCAATTCAAAAGGTTCTAGGATGAACTATTTGTCGTGGGCTCATATCATTTTTCCTTGATAGAGTTCCAGATTTTCTTGAGCTTGGAGAAGTTTGCCTTCTAAACTTTCAAGTTCTTCAAGTTGTAATTTGGCATTTTCTTCCTCAGTTATTTTGTTTACAATAGCAACTCTAAGAGAAGGAAATGACACTTCAAGTGCTAAAATGGCCTCAGAACCATATACCAAAGAAAACGGTGTTTACCGTGTTGGTGTTCGGTATGTAGTCCTATAGGCCCAGAGAGCTTCTATTAATCGTTCATGCCACTGTCTTGGACTTTTGATTAATGTCTTTTTCAAAAATTTAACCAATTTTTTATTGAAGGTTTCAGCCAAACCATTGGCTTTAGGATAATAAATTGTGGAATACTTCCTCTCTATCCCATGTCTTTGAATAAATTATTAATTTTTGTATTTTTAAAGCCCAATCCATTGTCTGATATAACTGTTCAAGGAATTCCAAATCTATAGACAATATGAGTCTTGAAGAGGCGGAGAAATTGTTCTGCATTAACTTCTCTGAGTGGTATTGCTTCTGCCCATTTTGAGAAGTAAGCAGTGGTTGCTAGAATGAATCTATGGCCTTTAGATGATGGAGGGTCTATAGGGCCCACTATGTCAGTGCCCCAACATTCAAATGGCAAAGATACAATAGTTGGATGTAGTACATTTCGTGGTCGGTGTAAGACCACTCCATGTATTTGATATTGATGACATTTCTTTGTGATCTCCAATCAATCAGTCAACATTTTTGGCCAATAATATCCCATTCTTTTTATTTTCATTTTCATTTTAGGCCCAGATTGGTGTGCACCACATAGACCTGAATGAACTTCTTTAACAGTCTCTTAAGCTTATGTTTGGTTTAGGCATCTTAACAACATTTGGTTAAAAAGTTCATTAGTAAAGGATATCATTCACTAGAGCATAGGATAATGCTCTTTGTTTAATTTGAGTCACAGTAAATTTATTTTCAGGTAACCTTCCAGTCTGTAAATGTTGAATGAACGGTCATCGCCAATCATTCTTTTCTTCATCAATTGTTGTTGTCATGTTTTTACTGATTTTATGTAGGTTGTCCAAGTCAATTTGGGAAAGAACTTGTCGTCCTTTTATAGAGATCAAAATATCATCTTTTTCTAGACAAGCAAATTCTTTTTCCAGTTTTGCTAAAACATCTGTTAAAGAATTTTCTCGTCTCAATATTAGGAAGAAAGTTACATCAGGAATTTATTAAAGCGGTTTTAGAGTGTAACAGGAATATTGTTCAAGTCAAGGTTTCAATGTCTTGTATTTGCCTGCAATTTGATTAATGATCAATTGGAAATTTTCGTAGATGTCAAAATTCTTGATTTCCATTAATATTTTCAATTCAAGACCAGCTATGAGCGTTTCGTATTCAACTTCATTATTTGTGCATAGCTCAGTCAAATGATATGAAAATGGCATCATCGCTTTGTGTGGAGTAATAAAAATTAATCCTACTCCAGCTTTGCCCAGTATAATTGTCTGTTTGTTTTCATCTTTTCGAGTAGATGATGCTCCATCAAAATATCTTTTCGATCATTGCAAGCTTGAGATTTTTATTTCTAATATTTGTTCATCAAGTAAATCATCATTGAGATGTGATCCAATTGGAATTGGGTGTGCTGCTAAAAAATCTGGCAAGGATTGTCCTTTGACAGCAAGTAATGGTACAACTGCTATATCGAACTGAAGCAGTATCATTTCCCACCTTGCTAATCTTCCAGAAAGTTTTAGTCATTTCATTAGATATTATGGCAGGTTAACTCTTGATATAAGAGTTACTTTATGAGAAAGCATATAGTGCCTCAGTTTTTGAACTGCAAAAATTAAGGCCAAGCAATGCTTCTCAATTGCTGTGTATTTTATTTCTGTCGGAACCAGACAGCGGCTTAAATAATATAATGTATTTTCTTTTCCTTCGTCATTTACTTGTGCTAGTAATGCTCCAAGAAATTATTCAATGCTGCGGTGTAAAGGATTAGAGGTCTTTCTAACACAGGGGCTGCTAAGACATGAGGTATTCTCAAGTATTGTTTGATATTTTCAAAAGCGTGTTGGCATTTTTCATCCCACACAAATTTGGTTTTGTTTCTGGTTAGGGCAGTGAGAGGTGTTGACCTCATTTTTGGGTGAGGTCTAATCTTCCTCTTAGTGCTTAGGAACTAGCCATAGGACTTCGCCTGGACTATCTTAGAAGACTAGAGTTGGAACCCACCATTTAGAAATTTTCAGCCACTTCTTAACTCCTCTTGGGACCCCACATGGATGGTTACAAACCTCCAAATCACCTTGGAAGGTTAAAACCACCATGTGAAGACCCAATAGTGAGTTCTTATAGGAATGTTTGGACTTAGGGTAACCTTGAGTGACTTGAGCTTCTCTTGCACACACACATCCCTAAACCATTGAGTTCCCCCCATATATCCCAAACCCTAAACTTTATCCCTTCTACCCTTTAAGAAACTCACATAATTGAACCAAAGACACTAGTCTTTGATTAAGATGGCTAGGGTCAATATGTGAAGCATCATAAAGTGGTTGTCATTTAGCTAAACTTGGTCCCAAGGTGGTTAGACATGGCTGAGGTCCATGGCCCATGCCCCTAAACCCTAATTTCATCATGAATTCCAATTTTTAAATCCCAAAATTCCAAATTCATTTCAAAATCTTCAAATTCATTTAAAAACCTCATACAAATTAATTTGAACCACCATTTGGCCCAATTGCACATAAACCATCAAAGTTGGCCAAATTACCAAATTACCTTGGGATACCCAAAATTTCAAAATTCCAATTTTTGTCCAATTAAATCCCAAATATACCCAATATCATTTTCTTCAACTACCACATGCCCTAATTCTGTCAATTTTACCTAATTTGACCAAAAAGCCCAATTGGCCCTTAAGGCAAATAATTGACCAAGTAACCCAATTCACCCCAAATTGAACCCAAAGCCACTCAATTTTCCCTAAACATACTCTTCCTAACATACCCATAAACATTTTGCAACATTAAATTTGCACTTGACCCAGCATTAGCCCAACTTTAACCAAAATTAGCCAAATTTGCCCAAATTGACCCTATGCCTTAATCACACTCACTTGACCCCCAAATCAAATCAAAATCATCCCAAATTTATTCCAAACTCTTCATTACATATTTCTACACCAAACACAATATTTTTTTGACCAAAAGCTCGATCGAAATCTCACCCAGATCCCTTTGAAATCAAAATCCCCAATTTTGTCCTAAAATCCCAATTTCTCCAAATTAAACCTTATGGTCAATCAAATTTCCCAAATTTCACTTCCTATTCAAAATCCAACATTTTTAAACTCAATTTCAATTAATTCCAATTCAATTTAGGCATCCCATGATCAATTTCAAAAATATAAAATCAATAAAAACATGTTAATGGCCCATCCCCTTATGCATTTCCAAAAGCCCACTTCATTAATTTTAAAAGCCCAAAATTGAGCCCACATGTCATAATTCCATCATCTTATCATTCCATGACATTTTAATCATCTCATCATGAAATCATACCAACTTTTTACATGCATACATGGCACTTTCCCAAAATAAAGCACCATGACATGATTTTTCAAAATTCAGGAAAATTTCAATTTCCTTTTACATGAAACATTTTCATAGGCTCATACACATCATAGCATGGCATGTGAACCCTCGCATGACCATCCAAAGGTCAATTTTGCCAAGAATGGCAAGGGGAGGTGACCACTCCCTCTTTTGCTTCACTTAGAATTATCCTCATTCATGAAACATTAAACCACTAGACCTCATCTAAACTCACTTGAGGATCTTAGGTGTTGCTCTAACCATATTGGGATTTGGATTTTTACCTCCCTCTTCCATTATTTTATTCTCCCTCACAAATATGACATTTTCTTCTTTTACTCACTCCTTCTCATTCATCACCTCCCTCATTTTTCTCCAACTCCATAACCTCCACTTAGCCAAAAAAAAATGAAGAAGAAAGTTTGAAACTTCTCCTTCACTACATATCACACACATCTCCAAAAAAAAGACCTCATTTTCTTAACAAAAGCCAACTTCCACCATCCTAGCTGTGACAAGCTCCTCTCCCGCGAACCTCTCTCCCTCCGGCGAAGTTTCAGTCAAGTGAGCTCCTCTCCCTCACTAATAATTTTGTTTTCTTTTTGGTATCTTAAAGATTTACATGCATACCACTCAGTTCTTTTGTGTTTGCATATCTAATATTAAAACATAATATAGAGAGAAGAAATTTACACGCACACCATTCAATTCTTTTGTATTTGCATGTCTAGTAAAACAAAAAAAAAAAGAAATGGAGATTTACATGCATACCACCCATTTTTAAATATTTACATTTCTAATACCTAAAATTTTTCAAAATAAAAAAAATGGAATTTACATGCATACGACTTTTTTTTAACTATTCTCACCGGCATAAAGAAAACAAAAAAATGGAGTTTTTCATGTATACCACTCAATCCTTTTGGATTTACATAACTAATTAGAAAAAGGAAATTACATGAATGCCACATTTTTTTTTTATTTACGTGCATTACACTTGATTAAAATGTATCATCATCGTATGGATGTATTCTTCTAAGTTAGATGAGCGTTTAAAAAAAAAACAGCACTCAATTTTGTTAATAATCGAGCGAGATATTAAGGTTTGAAGATGGACGGCCCTAGTAGAGTCAGACAGGAAACTTGTCCGTGAACGCACATTCACAGCAACCGTGCTGGCCAATGGGAGCTCAACACGTGGCGCCGAGTATGAGAATGACTAGGATTGAGCAGGAAATAGGAATTTTGATTTACTTTTGATACCAAACTTTAAAAAATCATAAATTTTCATAGAAAACACCAAAAAATCAAATAAAAATACATTCTTGCTCAGTGGACAGAGAAGTATAATGTGGAAGTAATTTCATGTTTATTTGATACATGTGTGATTTTTAATTTATTAAATGGTGTTTTCAATCTTTTAATTTTCTATACATTTATACATTTCACCATGACTTTAATTTTTGACATGTTGTTCTCTCTGTCATAATTGATCTTCCTCGAATTTTTTAAAGTCAGGAGAGATCTATATGAAGAGATCTCTATTTTTCAAGTTTATGACCATTTTCTTGATAAATTAATCATGACAATTAGCATTTTTCTTAGAAAAATCTAGAAAAATTAGGGTAGGTTTCTTATGAACAGAAAGCCCTATGAAAATTATATCTTGATTTAATTCAGTGAAAATAACCCTAATTGGATCAACCACTTAAAATTGAACTCATATTAATTTGGAGCCACGATACATCAAAATGACATGCAATTAATTCTCCACTGTGCTTTAGGATTAAGAGGACCCTACATAACCATATTTGAAAATTAAAAGATTCATAAAAACCCAAAATATAACTAAAAAATTCACCAAATTAATTTTAGGAGTTCTCTGTGATTAAAGGAGTCCAAGAAAAATAAAATTGTATTTTTCATAAAAATTTAGTTTTTAATTAATTTTTAAATATTTAATAATTAAAAAAATCATAAAAATATTAAAATTTACCAAAATGTCACATTTGGCCTCCTAATCACTCGGGAACTAACAAAACATTTTTCCTAAGCCTCTAAGTAAAGATATTAAATTTTAAAAGCTTAAGGTAATCTTTAATTTTTAAAATGGATTTTTTAAGCCTTTCACTAAAATAATTCTAACAATTCAAAGGAAAAACATAAAAACAAAAGTTTGTTTTTCTAGGTTCCTTGACCTCAGAGAGATTTAGGAAAAATATAAAACCTAATTTTCCCCTTCAATTTTATTTTATAATTAATTAATACTCCAAAATTTAAAATAGTTCTATTAAATAAATTAAAATTCAAAAAATCACTAAAATTGTTCCAAGTAGTCCTCTCGTTATTATGAACTTCCCATAATTTTCCTAGGGACAGAAATTTCACCTTGCTCATGTTGTTGAATTTTCATTAAAAATCCCTATTTTTCATTAAAATAATTATATAAGTTTAATTAAAAATAGAAAATCACATTTTCTTCCCTGATGTCTTAATTGTCATATGTGTGAGGCAAAATAAAAATTTCAAATTCATTTGAGTTTAATTTAGTGAATTATGAGTTGAACAAGCTTAAGAAAGCATAAGGGTAATTAGGGAACCCTAGCCTTAACTAATATTTAGGCTTAACCCAAGGGGAAGGAGAAATGTTTGATCTAAATCTTTCTCTTGGATGATTGAAACATACAGAATTAAGGGATATAAACCGATTAATCACCTTTAATATTAAAGAAGAAATCTCAATTAATTAAATCATTAAGCATTGGGAGTTAATTAAAGCATAAGTTGTTAACGTTAGGGGGTTTGATGTAGGAAGACTCTAAATTGAATCCCTAACCAATAAATTGATCAAATATCATCTATCTTTTACTAATCAAACCATAAAATGATAATTAAAATTAATAATTAAAAGAATAATTTTGAAATCTTATGATTAAATTAAAACAATTTAAAATATTAAAATTAATTTGAAATAATTTAAAATTAAATTAAAACAAATTTAAAATATTAAGATTAATTTTAAATAATTTATAATTAAAATAAATAGAGAAAAACTCAAAATATTAAAACCAATTTAAAACATTATAATTAAATTAAAACAATTTAAAACATTAAAATTAATTTAATTGAACTAAAATGAATTAAACACTTTTTCCAATTTAAAAATAATTTAAAATATTTAAAAATCAACTAAAATTTTATAACTAAATTGAATCATTTTAAATTACTAATTCAACTTCAATTAAAAATGGTTAAGTTCTTTAATAAATTAATTTGCCCCTAAAGGCTTTCATCTTTATAACTCTCAAAGGAAGTGTCAAATGAAATATCACCTTACTCATGGAATAATCAAACATCTAAGTTCACTGAGCAAGAGGCAAAACTCAACTAAACCCAACATGTTTAAACAACTCAAAATTTAATCACCAACCAAATAAAACTTGCAACTTTAACTAAATTAAGAAGTCTCATTGGATGACCGGGAATCCCTCGGATGAGGTAACCTACGTGTTGCTAACGAGATTTCCCACAGTCTGGCTGAAAGTACAGAATCCATTAAGTTGGATTTAGTAAATTCATATGGACTAAGAGAATCCGAAGAAAATTGTGATACAGGAACGAGGGAACCGTGGGATCCTAACCGACGTCTTCATAATCAACTTAAACATTTGTTTTAAATAAGACACTAAGTCACCTCAATTTTCAACTTTCTATAACATGATACTTCTCTCATCCCCTCATTTGTCACCTCTTTAAACTAAACCTGCTACAACGAGGAGCTCGGAGTAAGCGCGGTGGGCAGCACGACCATCTTCAATAGCAAAATAAATCTTCATTAGCTTAACTTTCCTTAGAAAGAAGCAACCAAGTCATATGATTTCGAGGTAGCTTACCTAGAGTAACATAAATCCTTACTTCACCCTTTAAGCCTTTGCATAATCATATTATGAAATTTAAGCACTAACCCATTTAAGACTCCGAGGTTGTCGTTCATTATGCCTTAAACCCTCATAACTTCCAGACTACTTGTATGGTTATATCATACAAGTGTAAGTCCTAATTAATTAGAATTGGCAAGATTATAACCTCTAATAATTCTCTCGAATTGAAGCCAAGCCATAGGATAGTTGAGAGATCATCGAAGCTCGCTTCGGATCTATGATGCCCCCTACTCCTATTCCTTTGGATTCCCAAAAGAACTTTTACAAATTTGATTCATTCCATTTTGAACTTCCAAAATCCAATCGTTTGAATCCTAAACTTTGCAATTCTTGAAAGTGAAACCATTGATCATTATCGAGAGTTTTCTTAAGTGACTTCGGTCATTTAGGATGAAATTAACTATAGGGGCTTGCCTCTACAGGGAACTTTAGATTCTGGATATTATAAACCCTATCTAAATTTTTATATTATATAGGGGAACTTGTCGGGCAACATAAAAATGGTTTTCAGACCAAACGAATGTCATAAATCTATTGGTTTATTTACTCGAGCCCCATTATTAAGCAATGTGTCTATTCCTCGGGATAGATGCATAACTTATGGTGCAATGCTCAATTATTTAAACTAGTAAAGATATAGGATCGGTTTGGTCTCATATTTTCAAAAATCAAAACACTACTTTCCAATTATTTAAAACTTTATATATATATATATACACACACACTTAAATTATTCTAACAAGATCTGGCTTTTGTATAGAAAAGAATTGATGGTGAATATTCTTCTTGATCATTCCCAGATTTTACATTTTCAATTTCAGCTTGAGCAATTTTAGGGATTTGCTTCCTTTGTGTATGCTGCTTCTAATCCTACTGATAGAATTGAGCTTTGGAATAAAACTCAGCAGATTAGCTTATCAATGTCTGAAGGTTGGCTAGTGGGTGGAGATTTTAATTGTATTGCTCGTCCTAGTGAAAAAAATGGAGGCAGGAATCTCAATCTGCATGAGATGCTGAAATTTTCTCAATATATCCATTCTGCCAAGCTTGTTGATATTGGTTTTGATGGATCCCCTTATACTTGGAAGAGAGGCTCTTTAAATGAAAGACTTGACAGAATTTTAGTTAATCAGTCCTGGATTAACACGTTTCCTATTTCTAAAGTTAAACAATTGGCTAGAATGGGATCTGACCATACACCTTTACTTGTTTGTTGTTCTCCTTTTTTTGTTGTGAAAACTTCTTCATTCAGCTATTTTAATGTATGGTCTACTCACCTTGAATTCAGTAAAGTAATTGAAAACAATTGGTTTGCACCTTTAAATGGTTTTCTAAATCCTATTGTCAAGTTGTGGTTTTTACAAAAAAGACTAGCTATGGAACTCAAGTCATCGAACTGGAATGTGTTTGGTAATTTCCAACAAAATGTCATTTCAGCTGAAGCTTTAGTTACTGCTATTGAAAAAGATGTTGATGCTGGGCTAGATTCTGAGCAGGGTTTAACTATTGCTTATGCCAAATTAAAAACTGTCATATCTCAAGAGGAATTATTTCTTCAGCAGAAAGCTGCAGCAAAGAATCGGTTTCATCATGGGGATAGGAATTCCAAATTTTTCCATGCTATTATTAAATATAAAAGAGCTGTCAATACTATTCTTCATATTAAGGCAAATGACAATAGGTGTTTGATCAATCCTAAAGATATTGCTGAAAATGCTGTTACACATTTCAGGGAATTGTTTTCTTTTCAGCCCATCAATTCTAATCTGTTTTCTGCTTCATTGTTGTCTCCTGCTGGGATCACTAATCATTCTAATGACTTAGTAGCTGTTCCTGATGAATATGAGATATATAATGCCATTAATTCTATGGACAGTGATAAGGCAGCTGGTCCAGATGGGTTCACCCTTGATTTCTATAAACAATTTTGGAACCTTATTAATTCTGATGTTACTGCTGCTGTGAAAAGAGTTTTCCAAGGAAATCAATTGCCTAAGTATTTTGCTTCTTCCACTATTATTCTGATCCCTAAAAATATCAAAAAAGCTACTTGGCAAGACTTTAGACCTATTAACTTAACTTCCACTTTTTCTAAGATCATTAGTAAGATTATTGTGGCCAGATTACAACCTTTGCTGAGTGAAGTAATTTCTGAAAATCAAACTCCTTTTATCAAAGGAAGGTGTATTAGTGACAATGTGCTCTTGGCTCAAGACCTTTTAACTGATCTTGATAAAAATTGTAGAGGCTCTAACATCATTTTTAAATTGGATTTAGCGAAGGCTTTTGTAACAATAAGTTGGAAATTCATTATGGATGTGTTGGTTGCAAGGGGATTCAATGTTGATTTCTATAATCTGATTTTTAGATGGCTTACCAATAACTAATATAGTGTTATGATCAATGGGGAGTGCCAAGGTTTTTTCTCTTCTGGTAGAGGCATTAAACAGGGTGACCTATTGTCACCTTATATTTTCATTCTTGCTTTTGATTATCTGTCTAAGATGTTAAATCATGTTCAGCACTCTCATCCATATACCCAATTTCAGCACAGATCTTCACAGCTAATTTCCCACCTTACTTATGCAGATGATGTAATTGTGTTCTCCAATGGCAGCAAACAATTCATCAAATGTTTAATGAAAACTTTGGCTAGTTTTGAAAGTATGTCTGGTATGGTTTTCAACAAATCCAAATTTCAATTCTTAGCAGGATCCAAAATCAGCACATCTATCAAAATCTGGATTGCTGATTTTACTGGTTTTAAGGAGGCTCATTTCCCACTTTTGTATTTGGGATTTCCATTGATTAAGGGAAGAAGAAAATTATGTCATTATGATGATATTGTTGCTAAGATATCTTCTCAAATTAATGCTTCGGTCTAACACTTTTTTATCTAATGGGGGTAGAATAACTCTTCTTAAGAGTGTTTTAACATCTTTTCCTCTTTATATTCTTCAAATGATCGTAATGAAGAAGAGTACTCAGAAATTAATTTCAGTTATGTTTAACAAGTTCTTATGGGAAGGTAATCATAAACAAATGCATTGGACCAATTGGGATAAATTGTGTAAGCCTATTGATTGTGGAGGTCTAGGTTTTAAAAGCTTTCAACATCTAAGCTTTTCCTTCTATTGTAAACAGTGGCTTAAATTTAGAGCCAAGGATTCTCTTTGGGCTAAATTCATGCATGGTAAATATTGTCATAATATTCATCCTACTCAAGTAATTTACAAATTGGGTGATTCTAGGACTTGGAAGGAACTACTTAAAGTTAGACCGAGGGCTGAAGAATTATTTACTTGGGAAATTGGCAATGGTCAAATCAATTTTTGGTTTGATAAATGGATGTATGATGAGTCCTTAGCAAATCAATACACTTCATCTTCTAATATTAAACTTGTGGCTGATTGTTGGAAAGATCATAAGTGGAACTCTGAATTGCTTCAACCCCATCTAAGTTCTGAAATTATTAACAAGATATTGCCCATCCCTAATCAGATTGCTGGCAAGGATAGAATTATACCCAAGAATTCTTCTAATCAGAGTTTATCTAAGTTTATCTTTCTTTCTTGTTTCAGCTGGAAAAAGAATGATTGGGGTGCTAAATTATGGAATAAATATATCACTCCATCTATGTCCTTGTTTTGCTGCAAAATAATTAAGAAACTTCTCCCTACATATGATATTCTGAAGCTTAAGGGCATTCGGGGTCCTTCTATTTGTCCTTTCTGTCTTAATGAAGAGGAATCCTTGCATCATACCTTTCTTAATTATAATTGGATTCAGCAAATCTGGAAAGAGATTCTGGCTTTAATAGGTCAGAATGATAGATTTTTTAAGTGGACTTCTATAGAGGCATGTTGGCAGGATTGGAAAGATGCTTTTTCTTACTATATCCCTTTGATTATATTCTGGTTCATTTGGATGGCTCGAAATGATATTGTACATTATAATATCTCAATCTCTTCTCAAACCATTATTAGGAACTGCTGGTCTTGTCTTAATAAATTGCAGAATTTTATTTCTCCTTCACATTTTCATAAGAAAAGACAAATGGTTTTGGTACAATGCAGAGCACCTAAGTATCCTTGGTTGAAAATCAACACTGATGGTAGTCTTAAATCTTCTTCTGCTGGAATTGGAGGACTTTGCAGGGATTTTAGAGGACAATGTTTATGGTTCTTTGCTGCTCCTGTTATTGCTACTTCTGCACTTGAAGCTGAAATAATTGCAGTTTTTTTGGGGCTCAAAATTGCTAAAAAGTTGAAATTGAACTTTCTACATATTGAACTTGATTCCTTGCTTCTTTTGCAGATTTTGACAAATAAATCTGCTATACCATGGTTCCTTCATATTTGGCTAAAAAATATCAATATCATTACTTCTTCTAAGCATATCTTTTGGTCTAACATCTACAGAGAGGGAATCAACTCGCAAATTGGCTTCGCATCTACTCGCTTCGCATCCTTTAATGTAGTTTATAGTTCTTCTGTATCTTCTTTTCCTTTATTTAGTTCTCTGTTACATGGGGATTTAATTAAGATCCCACATGTTAGATGTATAAACTCTTCAGTTTAATATATATTTCCTTTTCCTAAAAAAAATATACACACACACTTAAATTTAATCCGAATAGAAAAAATCGATCGACAATTTCTGGCGACTCTGCTGGGGAATAATTCCTCTCTCCATTTTGATAAGATGATTTTGCTTTCATAGATCGGTAGTGAGTCCATGCCCTTAGTGGACCAAATTACCATTCTTTCTATTGGCATACCTCACTCATTTCTGTCTTGAGCGAGTATAGTCAACTCCTTCTTAGATTATGGAGCCACTGTTTATACATCTATAAACAGGGAGGTTCTGGAATCCTTCCATCTCCAAAAAATGGGGTAGACCCCCAATTGGTATGTTAGAATAGGAGTGTTTTATTTAAGTGAGTTCAATGCGAATTCAACCTCCTCTAATCTCTGACTGAGTTGACACTTCATTCCTCTTTGGGTTTGACTTGTTGCAAACATGTCAAATTGAAATTTTTCTCCAACAACCCTCTCATAAACTCTAAACAAAATAAAGTTTTGTCAAAATTTTCAAATTAAAATAAAACTTCACAAAATACATCAAATATACAATAATAATACAAAACACAAAACCAAAATCCATAATTAAATTTTAAAGGATGCCCAGTTTACAGGACGAGTACGTTAACTTGAGTATTACTACTAAGTTTACAAGGCACAGGACGTCACAAATTTCCAAAAAATTTCAAATGACAGAAACAATGACATCACTGAAGCTGATCTACACATCTACCAAAGGACTGTCCCGCGGCAAAGCTGCTAACAAGTTCAAATGCTATGGATTGACAATCAAAATGGATATGAAAAGGATAATGGATATTGGTTCCTGACTCTCCCACCACCAAACATTCAAAAGAAATAACAACTCGATGATGGGTCGTGGGTCCCAACCCTCCCACCACAGCATAAATAAAAAAAAAATATGCTCAAGGATGTTCAAAGTTCAGAAGAAAGACAATCTAGAAGGGAGTAATCGAAGACAAAACATCTAGTGTTTTAACTTGATCATGACTTCAGGGGAGAATCAAATTAATGCCCTAATAACTAGGTCTACCCTTTAAGGAATTTGGACTAGGTCCCAAGTAGATTTCAAAATGAAATAGTGTGGTTGAAATACGAGTAATTGACTTGGGATATCAAGAGCCTTTTAATTTTTTATCATGTGACTGGGTTCAGACTTTCAAATAAGTTATAATATACCAGGATTCATGTTAAGGAACATTTCAAAATTATTAATTAGGGGAATTTCGACATTCAAAATCTTTAACAGAAATATATTTTACCAGATGCAGTAATTCTCTTAAAATAAAAGGAGCAAAAAAAATTGTGAAGATTCAACTGAGGAGAAGCTTGAGGTGAGCATAAATCAAAAATTGGTGTCCCGATTCAGGCATTCAAAATCTTTAACATGTGCTCCACCAGATGTAGTAATTCTCAATGGAAAAGGATAAAAAATAGAGGAAAAAAGGGTGAAAAGCTCAATTAAAAAAAAAGAGAAAACAAGAAGTCTCCCTGAGAAGAAGCTTGAGGCAAGCATATAATCAAAAATTAGTGTCTCAATCCTCCCCCGATTAATAAAACTTGAAAAGCTACCTTACGAAGATTCCTCTGATATTATGCTTTAAAATGAGTCAAGTAATTTTATGTCTTTTGGTTGGTCATTAATTAGCTTAGAAATATCTTTCGACAGTGAAAAATATTTTAATCACATGAGCAGAATTCTGAAATTTGCTTAGGCCTAGAAAGAAAGAATTAAAGAAAGGGTTATGTTGTAAGCAATTAATGGAAACTCAATCCTGAAGTCATATCCTTCATTGCCCAACAAATACAAATCTAGTGTTAATTTGAAGAGCGTCAGAGCTACTTCCAAAGACAACTTGGACAATCATTACAAATCATCGCCAAAGAAAGGTGATCACCGCAACGAAACTACAAGGTTACAACATCTTCGATTGTGGTGTCCGTAGAAATGACACATTTTTATAGGTAATTGAAAAATATAATTTCTATAGTACCTAGAATAGTGTGTTATTTTCTACAAGTGGCTTTATTCAGTAGACGATACCTCAAGAAGTATTGTGCATCGAGATGTTTCAAAGACGGCCTCGTTCTACGAAGCACAGATGCCGCACTTGCCTGTAGCTGGGTCCAAATCCTAAAAAATATACAACAGAAGAAAAATCATAAAACATAAAAGAACACAATAAAATTTCACAACAAATAAACAATAATAAATTCCCCAATGAATGAAATAACGGACAAATAAATAACAAGAAAAGAATAAATCCATCAAAATTAAGCAAAATAAAAATGTGTATATAAATCAAAATGAAATTCAAACAAAAATGAAACAAAATTCAAATCAAAACAAAACTCAAATAAAAGCAAAATTCAAATCAAAAGAAAATAAAATCATTAGTACGAAGAAAATAAAAACTAAAAATAAATAAATAAATCAGAAATCTGAATTCTCCAGTCTGAAGCTGTGATTGGTACCCCTTCAATTCTCTCCCACATTTGAGAAAGGACCAGCTGATTCTATTGACATGGAGCCACGAGGTCTCGTAGGTTCTGTTGGCGTGGATCCACATCCCTTCTCACACAAACACCATTTTCGATCAGCTCTTTGAGTTGTACGCGAGGCACCCTTGTACCCCCTCTCAATCTGATTCTTTCCCATACAAAATCTGAAACTCAAAATTTCAAAATTTAATTTTTTCCCAATTCCAACATCTCACGAAACTTTTACAATCTTTGAAATCTAAATCTTTCTTCCGACTCATTACCAAGTTGAGCTTCATCAGCTCAGGGTTATTATCAATTCCCTTTCAATTTTCTTCGTGTGAGAGAGGATCAGCTGGTTCTATTGACATGGAGCCATGAGGTCTATAGGTTTTCTTGGCATAGATCCACAGCCTTTCTCAAAGAAATTACCTTTTTAATCAGCTCTTCGAGTTGGATGCGAGACACCCTCTTACCCTCTTTTAAACTGATTCTTTCTCACAGGAAATTTGAAATTCAAATCCCAAACTTCAAACATTTTACGATTCCAACATCCCACGAAACTCAGCAAGCCTTCACAGATTTTCTTTGAATCTCTAGAATCGTTCCTCCCTTCTTGAGTTGGGTAATAAGTCCCCAGACCCTTCCTTCTCAATGAGGTTTATTTTTTCAAAATCTTAATCTAAACAAAATTTGAAGATCAAAACAAAATCAAATCACCAAAATACAAAAAACAATGAAAATGAATCCTGAATCTGAAATTTCCATACTCAAAATCCTTTCGACTCTCTACGATTTCTTCCCTCTTTTGAGAAGGTTGACTGAGTCTACTGACACAGAACCATGAAATTCTTGATTTGGTTCTGATGGCATGGATTCACATCCTTCACCAAAAAATCAACCTTTGATTAAATCTTTCGGGATGTGAAACACCTTCATGTCTCATTCCAATATTCTACTACACTTCTAAACACCAAAATCTTCATAAGTCAATCGTTAACCTTCGAGGCTGGTACCTAAATTCCAATTCTCATCCCGGGATCAGTACCTAAATTATGATTTCCATCTTCTGAGTTCGGTACCTAAATTTTGATTCTCTTTTCGAGGCTGGTACGTAAATTTCAGTTCTCATCTCGAGATCAGTACCTAAATTCCGATTCCCATCTTTCGAGATCGGTACCTAAATTCTGATTCTCATTTCGGGGCTGGTACTTAAATTCCAGATCTCATCTCAGGATCAGTACTTAAATTCTGATTCTCATCTTCCGAGATCGGTACCTAAATTTTGATTCTCATTTTAGGCTGGTACCTAAATTCCAGTTCTCATCTCAGGATCAGTACTTAAGTTATGAATCCTATCTTCTAAGATCAGTACCTAAATTCCGATTCTCGTTTTGAGGTTGGTACCTAAATTTAAGTTCTCATCTTTCGGGATCAGTACTTAATTTCTTATTCCCATCTTTCGAGATCAGTATCTAAATTCTAATTTTCATTTCGAGGCTAGTACCTAAATTCCAGTTCTCATCTCGGGATCAGTACCTAAATTCTGATTCCCATCTTCTGAGATCGGTACCTAAATTCTGATTCTCATTTCAAGGCTGGTACCTAAATTCCATTTCTAATCTCGGGATCAGTACCTAAATTTTGATTCTCACCTTTCGGGATCGGTACCTAAATTCTGATTCTCACTCCGAGGCCGGTACTCAAATTCCAGTCCTCACCCCTTTAATCTCTAAACTTATCAAATTCACAACTTCCTATGAATCGTAAACTTCACTCAAATCAAGCTCCCAAATTAATTTCAATCAAAAATTCAAAAAACTCGAATTCGAAAATTCAAAATTCAAAATCAAAAGATCAAAATCAAAATCAAAATTTGAAGTTTCGATCCAAATCAATCTTGAATTCAATCAACTTGAAATTTATCTCTTCATCTCAGCGAGTGTTCTGAAATCTTTGGTGAAGAAAATTTATCCCTAGTGGATGCTTTCTCATTCAATTTCTTTGTTCTCTCCTAAGTGTGTTAACTCGGTGGGTTGTGTTGGTTTCTATTGATCTCATCGGTCAACACTAATATGCGGGATCAACAGAAACCAATTTTGGACCTTAAGGTGTGTTCGGTCACCTAATTGGCCCTTAAGGTCCAAAATTGATCAAGTAACGCAATTCACCCCAAATTGAACCCAAAGCCACTCAATTTTCCCCAAACCAAATTCTAAACTCTTCCTAACATCCCCATAAATATTTTCCAACATTAAATTTGCACTTGACCCACCATTAGCCCAACTTTAACCCAAATTAGCAAAATTTGCCCAATTTGACCTTATGCCTTAATCACACTCACATGACCCCCATATCAAATCAAAATCATTCTAAATTTGCTCCAAACTCTTCATAACATATTCCTACACCAAACACAACATTTCTTTGGCCAAAATCTTGACCAAAAGCTCACTCAAATCCCTTTGGAATCAAAATCCGCAATTTTGGCCTAAAAACCCAATTTCTCCAAATTGAACCTTAAGGTCAATAAAATTTCCCAAAATTCACTTCCTAGTAAAAATACAACATGTTTAAACTCAATTTCAATTAATTCCAATTCAATTTGGGCATCCCATGATCAATTTCAAAAATATAAAATCAATACATGCATGTTAAAGGCCCATCCCCTTATGCATTTCTAAAAGCTCACTTCATTAATTTTAAAAGCCCAAATTGAGCCCACATATCATAATTCCATCTTCTTATCATTCCACGACATTTTAATCATCTCATCATGACATCATACCAACTTTTTACATGCATACATGGCACTTTCCCAAAATAAGGCACCATGACATGATTTTTCAAAATTCATGAAAATAGCAATTTTCTTTTACATGAAACATTTCCATAGGCTCATACACATCATAGCATGGCATGTGAACCCTCTCATGATCATCCAAAGGTCAATTTTGGCAAGAATGGAAAGGGGAGGCGACCACTCCCTCTTTTCCATCACATAGAATTATCCTCATTCATGAAACTTTAAACCACTAGACCTCACCGATACTCACTTGAGGATCTTAGGAGTTGCTCTAACCATATTGGGAGCCATTGGACCAATGGCTTAAACCCAAGCTAGCCAACTTACCCGAAGTTCCAAATCCACATTGGATTTTCACCTCCCTCTTCCATTATTTTATTCTCCCTCCCAAATATGACAGTTTCTTTTCTTTTACTCACTCCTTCTCTTTCATCTTCTCCCTCATATTTCTCCACCTCTATAACCTCCACTTGGCCAAAAAAAAAAAGAAGAAGAATGTTTGCAACTTCTCCTTCACTACATCTTACACACTTCTCCAAAAAAAGACCTCATTTTTTTAACAAAAGCCAACTTCCACCATCCTGGCCGTGACAAGCTCCTCTTCGGTGAACCTCTCTCCCTATAGCGAAGTTTCAGTCAGGTGAGCTCCTCTCCCTCACTTTTATTTATGTTTTTTTTTTTGGTATCTTAAAGATTTACATGCATACCACTCAATTCTTTTGTGTTTGCATATCCAATATCAAAACAAAATATAGAGAGAAGAAATTTACATGCACGCCATTCAATTCTTTTGTAATTTCATGTCTAGTAAAAAAAACGAAATGGAGATTTACATGCATACCACCCATTTTTAAATATTTACATTTCTAACACCTAAAATTTTTCAAAATAAAAAAATAGAATTTACATGCATACCACTATTTTTAAAAAATATTCTCACCAACACAAAGGAAACAAAAAATGGAGTTTTTCATGTATACCACTCAATCCTTTTGTATTTACATAACTAATTTCAAAAAAAAAAAGGAATTTACATGAATGCCACATTTTTTCATTAACATGCATTACACTTGATTTAAATACATCATCACCATATGGATGTACTCTTCTAAGTTAGATGAGCGTTTTAAAAAAAACCGCACTTATTTTTGTTAAATATCGAGTGAGATATTAAGGTTTGAAGATGGATGGCCCTAGTAGAGTCAGACAGGAAACTTGTCCGTGAACGCGCCACCACAGGAACCACGTTGGCCAATGGGAGCTCGATGCGTGGTGACGGGCACGATGATGACTAGGATTGAGCGGGAAATGAGATTTTTGATTTAATTTTGACACCAAACTTTTAAAAATCATAACTTTTTATAGAAAATCCCAAAAAATAAATTAAAAATACCCACTTACTCAATGAAAGAGGAGAATAATGTGAAAGTGATTTCATGTTTATTTGAGGCATGTGTCATCTTTAATAAATTAAATGATATTTTTAATCTTTTAATTCTCTATACATTTATACATTTCACCATGACCTTAATTTTTGACATGTTGTTCTCTCTGTCATAATGGATCTTCCCTGATTTTTCCAAAGTCAGGAGAGATCTCTATGAACAGATCTCTATTTTTCAAATATAGGACCATTTTCTTGACTAATTAACCATGATAATTATCATGTTGTTTAGAAAATTTTTGAAAAATTAGGGTAGGTTTCTTATGACTAGAGGGCCCTATGAAAATTATATCTTGATTTAATTCACTGAAAATAACCCTAATTGGATCAAAAACTTAAAATTGAACTTAAATTAATTTAGAGCCACCATACATCAAAATGACATGAAATTAATTCTCCACTGTGCTTTAGGATTAGGAGGACCTTAGATAAAAATTTTAAAACAATTTGAGTTGATTTAACACACTAAATGAATTACTTAAGTAACATGGTCATATTTGAAATTAAAAATTTCATAAAAACCAAAAATAACTCAAAAATTCACCAAATTAATTTTGGGAGTGCTCTGTGATCAGAGGTGTCCAAGAAAAATAAAATTGGAATTTTCATAAAAATTTCATTTTTATATAATTTTTAAATATTTAATAATTAAAAAATTATAGAAATCATAAAAATATTAAAAATTCACCGAAATGTCACATTTGGCCTCCTAATCACTTGGGAACCAACAAAACATTTTTCCTAAGCCTCTAAGTAAAGATATTAAATTTTAAAAGCTTAAGGTAATCTTTAATGTTTAAAAATAGATTTTTCAAGCCTTTTACTAAAATAATTCTATTAATTCAATGAAAAGTCAGAAAAACACAAAGTTTGTTTCTCTAGGTTCCTTGACCTCAGAGAGATTTAAGAAAAATACCAAACCTAATTTTCCCCTTCAATTTTAATTTATAATTAATTATAACTCCAAAATTTAAAATAATTTTAATAAATAAATTAAAATTCCAAAAATGACCAAAATTACCCAAGTGATCCATTGTCTGCCGGAACCTCCATAATTTTCCTAGGGATACAAAATTTCACCTTGGTCATGTTGTTAAATTTTCATTGAAAATCCTTATTTTCCATTAAAATAATTATATAAATTAAATTAAAAATATAAAAATCACATTTTCTCCTCTAATGTCTTAATTGACATATGAGTGAGGTGACATAAAAATTTCAAATTCATTTGAGTTTAATTTAGTGAATTATGAGGTGAACAAGCTTAAGAGGGCATAAGGGTAATTAAGGAACCTTAGCCTTAACTAATATTTAGGCTTAACCAAAGGGGAAGGAGAAATGTTTCATCTTTATCTTCCTCATGGATGATTGAAACATAGGGAATTAAGTGATAGAAACCCATTAATCACCTTTAATATTAAAGAAGAAATCTCAATTAATTAAATCATTAAGCTTTGGAAGTTAATTAGAGCATAAGTTGTTAAGATTAGGGGGTTTGATATAAGAAGACTCTAAATTGAATGCCCAACCAATAAATTGATCAAATACCATCTAACATTTACTAATGAAACCATAAAATGATAATTAAAATTAAAAATTAAAAAGAATAATTTTGAAGTCTTATGATTAAATTAAAATAATTTAAAATGTTAAAATTCATTTGAAATAATTTAAAATTAAATTAAAACAAATTTAAAATATTAAGATTAATTTGAAATAATTTATAATTAAAATAAATAAAAAATAGAAAACTCAAAATACTAAAACCAATTTAAAACTTTATAATTAAATTAAAATAATTTAAAACATTAAAAGTAATTTAATTGAACTAAAATGATTTAAACACTATTTCTAATTTAAAAATAATTTAAAATATTTAAAAATCATTTACAACTTTATAACTAAATTGAATCATTTTAAATTACTAATTTAACTTCAATTAAGAATGGTTAAGTTCTTTAATGGACTAATTTGCCCCTAAAGGGTTTCATCTTTATAACTCTCAAAGGAAGTGTCAAATGAAGTATCACCTTACTCATGGGATAATCAAACATCCAAGTTCGTTGAGCAAGAACCAAAACTCAACTAAACCCTGATGGTCAATTGATCCACATAATGAAATTCATTTAGACTCAAAATAATCCCGGAAGTGTTGAAAAGATGTTCAGGACCCGTTCTAAGCACTTTCTCAATCCAATGGATATTTTAGAAGAACTATTGAACTTCATTGTTCTTTGATGCAGAAAATCATCCCCAGCACACCTTAGGAATTTATTAGTGATAGGATTAGGATTTGGTAGGCAACCAGAACTTCAACCTAGCTAACATAGCAATAACATTAGTATTTGGTAGACAACTAGAACCTTCCCTTAGCTTTACATAAGTGTTTCTTTCAAATATTTAAATGCCCTAACATGCATTTTAAGTGCAGTTGGAAATGATGGGAAGACCCTTCTGGTACACATTTAAGTTTATTGCAACTTATGTTCTGCAATTTATTAAATGCTTTACTTTCCTGTAGTTTATAAACCTGTGAAGATGATTGAAACTAGCATGTTTAAACAACTCAAAATTTAATCACCAACCAAATAAAACTTGCAACTTCAACTAAATTAAGACGTCTCATTGGATGATCTGGAATTTCTCGGATGAGGTAACCTATGTGTTGCTACCGAGATTTCCTACGATCTGGGTGAAAGTACAAAATCTATTAATTTGGATTTAGTAAATTCATCTGGACTAAGTGAATCTGATGAAAATGGTGATACCGGAATGAGGGAACCTGAGATCCTAACCGGTGTCGCCATAATCAATTTAGACATGTGTTTTAAATAAGACACTAAGTCACCTCAATTTTCAACTTTCTATAACATGATACTTCTCCCATCCCCTCATTTATCACTTCTTTAAACTAAACCTGCTACAATGAGGAGCTCGGAGCAAGTGCGGTGGGCAGCATGGCCATCTTCAACAACAAAACAAATCTTCGTCAGCTTAACTTTTCTTAAAAATAAACAACCAAGCATAGAATTTTGAGGTAGTTTGCCTAGCGCAAAATAAATCCTCACTTCACCCTTTATGCATTTGCATAATCATATTATGCAATTTAAGCCCTAACCCGTTTAGGACTATGAGGTTGTCGTTTGTTACAGCCTAAACCCTTATAACTTCCAGACTACTTGTATGGTTATATCATACAAGTGTAAGTCTTAATTAATTAAAAATGTCAAGATTATAACCTTTAATAATTCTCTCAAATTGATGCCAAACCATAGGATAGTTGAGAGATCATCGAAGCTCGCTTCGGATCTGAGGCCCCCTACTCTTATTCCTTTGGATTCCTGAAGGAACTGTTCCAAATTTGATCTATTCCCTTTTGAACTTCCAAAATCCAATCGTTTGAATCCTAAAAATTTCAATTCTTGAAAGTGAAACCACTGATCTTTATCGAGAGTTTTCTTAAGTGACTTTGGTCATTTAGTATGTAATTAACTATAGGGGCTTGCCTCTATAGGGAACTTTAGAACCCAGATAATATAAACCCTATCTAATCTTTTAGATTAGATGGGGGAACTTGTCGGTCAACATAATAATGGTTTAAAGACCAAATATATGTCATAAATCTACTGAATTAATTAATCGAGCCCCACTATTAAGCAATGCGTCTATTCCTCGGGATGGAAGCAAGCTTATGGTGCGACGCTCAATTATTTAAACATTAAAGATATGGGATCGATTTGGTCTCATATTTAAAAAAAAAACTACTTTCCAAATTATATAAAACTATATATATATATACTTAAATTAAATCCTAATCGAAAAAATCGATCGATATAAGGCTGACATCTACCTTACAGATTGGAAATAAAACATCGTATATATGTTAATTTTCCTTGAAATGATCTCAATTGAGTTAGATTCTTAGGAGGGGGCATATTTAGGATAGCTTCAATTTAATGGGGATCAGTTTCAATCCCACAATGTCGAACAACAAATTCTAAAAATTTCCTTGAAGTAACACCGAAAGCACATTTTAAGAATATTTTAAGATTATATTGACATAATCATTCGAACACAATTCTGAAATCGTATACATGATCATCTTTTTGTTTAGTGTTGACAAATAAATAATCCACATAACATTTAACTTGATTGTGTATTAGTTCATCAAAAATCTGTGTCATGGCTCTTTGATAGGTTGCACCAGCATTTTTCAATCCAAACGGCATAACTTTGTAACAATATATCCCTATGGGTATCCTTAAGTTTGTATTTGCTTCATCTTCTGAAAATATTTTTATTTGATTATATCCTGATTATCCATCCATAAAGGAAAATATTGCATGTTTAGATTATGTATCGACAATTAATTATGAGATTGTTAGAGGGAATTCATCTATTGGACATGCTTTGTTCAAGTCCCTGAAGTCTATATAGACCCTTATTTGAATATTTTTTGTTTTAACTAACACTGCATTAGCTAGCCATGTCAGGTAATTTTCTTCTCGTATAAAACTAGCCTCAATTAATTTTTTAACTTAGACAATGACTTGTTGTTCTATTTCGATACACGTCCTTCTTGGAGCTTGTTTAATAGGGATTGCGATTTGATTTATCCCAAGTTTGTGGGCTGCGACTTCTCGAGCTAGTTCAGGCATTTCGTCATAAGTCCAGGCAAAGAAGGCCTTGTATTATATCAACAGTTGAATTATTTTTTTGCTTCTATGTTGTTAAGAAATGAACTAATGAATGTTGGTTTTTGGTTTTCATCAATTCCTAAATTTATTTCTCTTAATTCATCAACTGTTGATTTTATTTCTTCTTCCAATTCTGGAGGAGCATCTTCGATTGGAAGATCAGATGTTGATTCAGAGTTATGTTCTTAAGTGATAACTAGGAAAAATTTTGTATCATCTAGAGGTTCGATAGTACCAAACCCAATACCTTCTTTAGAGTTAAGGTCTCATTTATTATTATCCCACATGTGTTCAATGAAATGTGGTTGTTTTAAAGACCATTGTTTGAGCATTAAACTATTTGAATAAATTTTTATGCCCAAGGAGAATACAACTCAGAAAGAATTTTCATTGATTTTGGAAGATTTTCATCTTCTAATTTTACGTCAGTTTCAGTACTAGAAGAAGTAAAGCCATGTCTAAACTTAATTGGATTTTTATCATCACCATATAATTTTTTGACCACTAAATTCTCAATCTTAGCTGTAGAGATTGGAGTTAGAGTCATAGACAGTATAGAATGATTAATTTTCTCATACATAGATTCAATTTGTTGTTCTTTGTCTTCTTCTTCAATAGGTATTTTGAATTGAGGCTCTTTTAAAATCACCAATGTTTTTTTCCTTTTTCTTTAGAGTCCAGCTGAATTTTGAATTTTTAATGGTTTCGTCATTATGACAATTGGGTTTTCTTTCCCTCGTCCTCGTCCCCAGCCTCGGCCTCGGTTATGATTTCAATGAGAATGACCACCCTTCACCTTTGTTGAAGAATAACCTTCTTCATTTATTTTCTTTTCTTTGTCTTTTTCTTTTATATCCACCATTGTCTCTCTGGAGAATATTATTTTATTTATAGGAGCATAATATGTCGCATCTTCATGTATAACAATTTCATGGATTGAAAATGGTTGCAGATCTCCTATAATACAACATTCTTGTCCTTTTGATAAATATTTTATGCATTGATGTTGTGAAGAGGGAACCATTTTATGCTCATGAAGCCATGGTCTGCCAAGTAAAGCATTAAAAGAGGTATCAGAGTTGATGATATGGAATTCTGTTGTTATCACCAAGTCATCTATCTTTAGGACCAGTGTTATTGATCCTAGAGCTCGTTCTCCTTTTTGATTAAATCCTTGTAACATCATTGTATCCCTTGATAGTTAGGATGCATCAATATCTAAATATTCAAGAGTTCTTAAATTCATTATGTTAATCGAGGCACATGGGTCAGTAAGCACCCTTGAAAGTGTCGTGTCATTTATGTTCACTGTAATGTATAATGGACGATTAAGCTCAGTCATTCCCAATAACAAGTCATTATCAGAGAAGGTAATCTTTGTTGATTCTTCTAATGGACAAGCTTCATTTTGAGTGATGCTAGCAATTTGAGCTAAACAAATTTTTAGATCTCAAATAGCTTTTATCAATGACTCTCCTTTCTTTGGAGAGGATAAGAGCGTCATAAATACTCAATTTTGTTGGTAACTTTCTCAAGTGAGCTAATACATTATAGTCCACCTTATTGTAAAGATTCTTCTTATTTCTTTCAGGGAGTTGTGGATGTATTGGAGGGGCTATCTTTTTCAGTGTAACTATATTTTTTTCCTTCTCTTGGGAAGCCATTCAGGGAGGCAAAACGTTTCCACTTCACAAATTAATTTTGACTATTTCTTCAAGTTTACTATCTGATTCATTCATATATGAGTCTGAAGATTCCAATTCTATGGAAATTGGGGTCCCTTGTAGTTGGAGTGTGACAATATCGCCTTCATCTTTATCATTGTCAGAATTATCATTACTGTTATTGTTGTTCTGGTTGTTATTAGAATGATCAAAATCATGTACGATTTGAGTATTGTCTTCAGAATTAAAATTTGAATGATTATTTTCAGAGGTATCACCCAAAATAGATAATATGTAAGCAGAACTAGAAGTATTATCATTCACAGTAGTGGTAAAAAGGAATTCATACAAGGTCAACGGCCTGAGGGATTTTCTCCCTTCGTTTGAGACAACTATCCTAGTACAAGATGGAGAAACATAAGAGCTAGTAAACACAAAAGAAACTGTAGTCCCTATATCTAGAAGACCTCTAATCCTTTTTTGTTCTTTGTTTTTCTTTTTCTTTCCTTTCTTGGAAGATTTAGTGACTTGAATGTCCGTAAGGATCTCCTCAGAAGATTTACCTTGAAACTGTTGTCCTTGTTTCTATTGTCAGAATTAAGCTTATCAACCAAAATCAAATTGACTGAACCTTTTTTAGATTCTTTCAAATGATCTTTCAGGATTACTATATTTCTTTGTTTAAAGTTGCGCTCTAACCAATCTTTGAAGACAAATCATTCTTTAATTTTGTGTCCAAGCATTCTATGGTAAGGACAATAGTTGGGATTGTCTTTCATGACAACTTCTGCTGGCCTTTTAGCCTTAGGTAGCTTGAATTCTGGTATTTTAGTAGGCTACGAAATAATTTGCTGACAGCCTCTGTCTTAAATGGGTATTCTTTATTCATTCTCTCAGTCATCATTCTTTATTTTGTCAACACTGGAATTGGTTTTTGAAGTTGTAATTGAGAAGAAGTTTGTGGTAATGATTGGCTCTGTCATTGTTTCTTTTGTTCAGGTTGAACATCCATTACTTGTTTACCCTTTTTATACAACATTTTTTGGCTTCTTTTCAAATGTTTTGACAGACTTTGTCGTTTCTGTCTTTTCTGTTACGCTCATCTGCTTAGCTTCTTCTTGAAGATTAGCAGCTTTAGTGAGAAATTTTTCAACAGTTTTTATTGAGAATCTTGAGCATAAATGTTATAGGACCGTGGATATTTTTAGCAAGATTTCAACAGTGTGTTGTTCTTGGAGTTGCGGTTCACATTTCATGCTGATATTTTTTCAACGCAAAATGTAATCCACTAAACTCTCTCCTAGCTTTTGCTTCTCTACTACTAAATCACTAACTATTGTATGGTGTTGTGCTCTAGCACACCGTTGAATGAAAAGACTTTAAAGTTCTGCAAAAGTTTTAACAGACCTATTAAGAAGTTCCATATACAAATCAAAGGCAAGTCCTGTAAGACTATTGTCAAATTAACGGAATAGAAGAACGTCACTTCCTCCCACATTACAACAACTTATTTTGAAGTGTGCTAGATGTTGATGAGGATTACCGATCCCGTCAAAGATTTTGAAGAGAGGAGGAACAAAACCTTTAGAGTATTGAACAAAATTAAATTCCTTTGGATAGGGTCTACCCTTTAGAGTTAATGATCCGGCTTTTACCTGAGCCATTGTTTCTTTTATTTCTTGTTCCATCAATTGTGTAAATTCTTTTTCTAGAATTCCACTTTCGGGAGAATCAATTTTCTTTTGATTGCTTTCTTCAATTTCTATTGGCTCTCTTCTGACCTCCAAAATGTGTATTGCCTCTAGTCTAATGATTTCAATAGCAGGCAATGGATTCTTTGGTGGATTTTGTATAACTGCGATTAATTCCTCCATTTTTGCTCAAGACAATTGATTTTTTCATCTCTTCATTGGATAACTGCTTATAATTCATCTGTCGTGTCTTCTTCACTTAATTTTCGTGCTAAGGAGGTAGATTGTATTTCTACCATATTTATCTCGGCGACTTCCTCATTTGAACTTTTCGAAGAATTATCCTTCCTTCGTATTGAGAATTGCTTGATGTCATTTTTCAACTTCTTCAATCTTTCTTCAAATGATTTCATAGGATGCTTTTCACCACTTTGCTTATGAGAACTGTCTACAGGGGTACTCATGGTATCCGAGATTCCTCCTGACGATTCTCATTTCCATACATTATTTTTGAGTATAGGATGAGATATCATGGGAAGTGTATCATCGATTTGGGAATAAGAAGGGTCTCCACGTTGTAGCATTTGGACCAAAGCAGTCATTTTAGTAGATGTATCTTATGCTTCTGATATTAATTTGCTATGCTTAGTTCTATTTCTTGTGACAACCACATCTTTTATTCTTGGGCCCAGATGAAATTTTACTGGTACCCAAGTACACTGACTGTATAACGGGAATTGTTGATCCCCTTTTAGATAGTAGAATCTTCAGTTGAAAGAATCTTTCTTTTCATTGTTGTAGAGACCGCACATCCCATTTTATCTAATAGTCAGGAAATTGAACACCTGTATTTTCATGCTAATCTTTTAAACACAGAGTATACGGCATGAATTGAGGGAGAATTTCCGGGTTGAAAAGCATTATCTTCATATTCAATGGGTATTGGAATATATCAGTTTTCTTTTGAAAAGGAAGGGTTCTCGAAAACACTTTGTTCAAATTCAGATATTTCAAAATTATCATTTTCGTTCCACCTTTTTATTCTTTTAAGAGAATGAGTTTTATTTCCTCGTTGAGTTTTTGAACAAGATCCAACTTCATATATGGATTGAGGTGGAATGTCATTTTCTTGTTCAACACAAATTTTCTTTTCTTTTTTGTCAACTTGTCTTTCCTTTTCTTCAAAAGTATATTGTTCTTCATGCATGTATTGCGGTAAGTCTTCTGTCAAGTTAAGAAAATCTTCATAAAGTTTCAGATTGAATAGATCAAAAGATTGTATATCGGTTTTAAATGGATTTTCTAATGAAAATTCAGTTTCATAAAATAATCCAAAATCATTCTGATAAAGGTAAACGTCTTCCTTAATTGGTGTATTGAATTCTTGATAATAGGAAAAGACTGAATCCGAAAATTCCATTGCAAAATTTCTAAAAATTTAAGGAGAATAAAAATTTATGGACTTGTTTACAAATTGGGAATTTATCTTTTGTTTTATTTTATTGTTATAAAATGTTTAAATCAACTCTTTAAAGAGTTGGATTTTGAAAAGATGTGGTCTTAAAGTATCAAATAAAAATAAGTGATTTAACAAGAGATGAAAAGAAAGATTCTCCCTAGTGGAGTCACCAAATAAAATCTCTTATTGGCTTCTGTAGTATCGTGTCAGAGATTTTCTAGGTGTCGATGTCGATATCTTTTTAGAGTTGCCACTCTGTTTATTTACAATATTGCCCTAATCTTCAATAAATCTTATTTCTTTGGATTCCGTAAAAGGGTCCTCAGATAGTAAGAAATTTGAAGAAAATAAGAGCTAATAAGATAGAAAACAGTGGAAAAAGACATGTTAGTGATAATCCTTATAAAAGAAAATTCTATTACATCTAGAAGTTCTATATAAGGATAATGAAGTTTTGGTAACCAGAGATTTCTAGATATAATATATATTCTGAGTTCTTTAAATCTCCTATAGAAGCAAGTCCCTATAGTTAATTACATCTTAGACAATTATAATTGTCTAAGAAAACTTCTGATTAATGTTATTCACTTATTTTCTAAGAAGTTTCAAGGAAAGAAACGTCAACGTTCAATCCTAAGGATAATGAGTCGTATTACCCTAAAAGTTTAATTTTTTCAATTTTTCTTTTTGTTTTGTTGTTTTTCATTTCAATTTTTCTGTTAATGTTATTATTTTATTATCTTGTAGTTTGTTATTTATTTTGGTGGTTATCCTAAAACCCTAAGTTTTGTTTTGTCTTGTTTTGTTATTTTAATGTTGTTTATTTTGTTTTATTTTATCAATGTCATTATTTTGATGTTGTTGTGATTTTTTTTGTTGTTGTTTATCTCGTCTTTAGAATGTTGTTTTGCAAAACAGAGTAGCATACCCTATAACATGTAAAGAAAATCTAAAAAAAATTAATGATGTCTTTTCGTCTTGATCGTCTTGGAAAACAGAGTTAACACACCCTATAATATACAAAGAAAATCTAACACCTATTCTTAACCTGTATGAAAAAGAGTTTTAGTTGAATGTAGATTAAACTTAAGTTATATTTCAATTAAGTTTTATGTCAATTAGGCTTAAAATCTAACAAAAAGTTAGATTTTCATATTTTAGATTTAATGTCTTTTGAATCTAAAAATGTTAATTCTAATGTTGAGTAGACTTAAAGTCTAAAAGTTTTAGATTTTAAACATTTAGATTCGATGTTGTTTGAAAATGTTACGTTTAATGTCGATTAAACTTAAAATCTAACAAAAAGTTAGATTTTATTATTTTAGATTCGATGTTATTGGAATCTAAAAGTTTTAAATTGATTAGAAATTAGATTCAATGTTATTTGTATCTAATATTTATAGTTTAATCATTTGGTTAAGTTAGGTTTAATACAGATTGATCATAACAAATAAGTTAACTTAAGTTCAAGTTGGGTTGAACTCAAGTGAATTTTGGTTAAGTTAGGTTCAATATAAATCAAACCTAATGTTGATGTCAAGTTTTGATGAACCTAAAATTTTTGTTGAATTTGACTTAGGTTTAGGTTAGGTTAAACCAATGTTTTAGGTTTGACTTAAGTTCAATTTGTGTTGAACTTAGGTTTTTCTTGGGCTTATATTTATGGCAGGCTGAATCCTAAGCTTAAGTTTGAATCAAGTTTAATGTGGGTTAAACTTAAGTTAGGTTGGGATTGACTTAGATTCTTTTCATGTTTAATCTAAATTAGGTTTGACTTAAGTCCAATTTGGGTTGGACTTAAGTTAGGTTTAGGCTAACTTAAATTCATGTCATGTTCAACCTAAGTTAGGTTTGACTTAAGTCCAATATGGAATGGACTTAATTTAAGTTTGGGTTAACTTAGATTCATGTCATGTTGAATCTAAATTAAGTTTGAATTAAGTCCAATATGGATTAGACTTAAGTTAGGTATAGGTTGACTTAGATTCATGTCATGTTGAACCTAAGTTGGTTTGACTTAAGTCCAATATGGGTTGGACTTAAGTTATATTTGACTTTGATCCATGTCATGTTGAATCTAAGTTAGGTTTGACTTAAGTCCAATATGGGGTTGGACTTAAGTTAGGTTTAGGTTAACTTAGATTCATGTTATGATGAATCTAAGTTAGTTTTGACTTAAATTAGGTTTAAGTTAACTTAGATTCATGTTATGTTGAACCTAATTTAGGTTTGACTTAAGTCCAATATTGGTTGGACTTGATGTAAGTTTGGGTTGATTTAGATTCATGTTATGTTGAACCTAAGTTAGGTTTGACTTAAGTCCAATGTGGGTTGGACATAAGTTAGGTTTGACTTAGATTCATGTCATGTTGAATCTAAGTTTGGTTTGACTTAAGTCCAATATGGGTTGTACTTAAGTTAGATTTAGGTTAATCTAGATTCATGTCATGTTGAACCTAAGTTAGGTTTGACTTAAGTGCGATATGGGTTGGACTTAAGTTAGATTTGACTTAGATTCATGTCATGTTGAATCTAAGTTAGGTTTGACTTAAGTCCAATATGGGTTGGACTTAAGTTAAGTTTGGTTCAAGGTATAATTATGTTTTAATTAGTTAAGATTTAATATTTTAATTAAGTCTAATGTGCTAGACCTTATAAAGGTTTAAGTTTGATTAAACCATAGTTGGTTAAGGTTTAATAGTTTAACTAAGTCTAATGTGTTAGAATTAATTAGGGTTTAACTTTGATTAAACTATAGTTTATTATGGTTTAATAGTTTAATTAATTTTAATTAAGTCTAATGTGTTAGACTTAATTAAGGTTTAGGTTTGATTAAACCTTAGTTAGTTAAAGTTTAATAGTTTAATTAAGTTTAATGTCTTAGACTTAATTAGTGTTTAAGTTTGATTAAACCTTGGTTGGTTAAGGTTTAATAGTTAAATTAAGTCTAATGTGTTAAACTTATTTATGGTTTAAGTTTGATTAAACCTTAGTTGGTTAAGGTTTAATGGTTTAATTAAGTCTAATGTGTTAAACTTAATTATGGTTTAAGTTTGATTGAACCATAGTTGGTTAAGGTTTAAAACTTTACTTAAGTCTAATGCTAGACTTAATTATGGTTTAAGTTTGATTAAACCTTAATTTGTTATGGTTTAATAGTTTAATTAGGTCTAATGTGTCAGACTTAATTAGGGTTTAAGTTTGATTAAACCTTAGTTGGTTAAGGTTTAATTGTTTAAATAAGTTTAACGTGTTAGACTTAAATAGGGTTTAAGTTTGATTAAACCTTAGTTGGTTAAGGTTTAATAGTTTAACTTAATTAGAGTTTAAGTTTGATTAAACCTTAGTTGGTTAGGGATTAATAGTTTAATTAAGTCTAATGTGTTAGACTTAATTAGGGTTTAAGTTTGATTAAACCTTAGTTGGTTAGGGTTTAATAGTTTAATTAAGTCTAATGTTTTAGTCTTAATCAGGGTTTAGGTTTGATTAAACTTTAGTTGGGTTAAGGTTTAACAGTTTAATTAAGTCTAATGTGTTAGACTTAATTAGGGTTTAAGTTTGATTAAACCTTACTTGGTTAAGGTTTAATAGTTTAATTAACTCTAATGTGTTAGACTTAATTAGGATTTAAAGGTTAATTAAACCTAATGTAATTAAGATTTAAGTTAATTAAGTTTACTATGCTCTTAAACTTAATTAAAGTTTAATTTTGAATTAAACCTAATGTATTTATGGTTTAGTTAAGTTAATTAAGTTTAATATGTTCTTAAACATAATTAATGTTTAATTTTAAATTAAACCTAATGTAATTAAGGTTTAATTAAGTTAATTAAGTTCAATAAGTTCTTAAACTTAATTAAAGTTTAATTTTGAATTAAACCTAATCTTAATGTTTAATTAAGTTAATTAAGTATAATATGTTCTTAAACTTAATTAAAGTTTAATTTTGAATTAACCCTAATGTGATTAAGGTTTAATTAAATTAATTAAGTTTAATATGTTTTTAAACTTCCTTAAAGTTTAATTTTGAGTTAGTTTAGTTTAATATATCCTTAAACTTAATTAATATTTGATTTTAGATTAAACCTAATATAATTAAGGTTTAATAAGTTAATTAGGTCTAATTTTGATTTCATAGACCCAATAAGGGTTTGTCTTGAGTCTATTTTAGGTTAGACTCAATTTTCACTTAGTCTATTGTTGAATGGGCTAAGTCGAGTGAAGATAGGATTTTTAAGGTTTTAAGTTATTAATTTATAATAAATTTTAACCCTAATCTTGAAAATGTCGTTTAAATTTTTTTAATGGCTAAAGAATTGTCATTTTAAGGTTATTGTCTGTCACCTTAAATTTCCTAAACATTTTTCAATTTTATTTTTCTTAAATTTCTTTTTTATAATTATTTTTAAAAATAATTACAATGTGTTATGAAAATTAGGAAATTGTGTCTTAAAGGATTTTTGTAGATAGGAAAAATCAGGGGATATTCCTAATGGTTTGAAGATTATTTTCCCAAATTTTTATATTTTTTGTTTTTTAATTAACTTTAAATAATTAAAATTCTTCAGAGAGCATTTAATTATTTAAAAATTATATACAGAGAATAAAATTATGATTTTGGTCTAATAATTTTCTCCTTTTCATGCTGAGTTCAGGGGTATTTTTGTCATATTTTTAGGATTTGTATGTATTAAGATATGTAATTTTGAAGCTTTTAAGGTTTATCTGGATTTAATTAAATCCAGATAAATCCTTGGCTGTCATGTGTCCTCGGATTTGTTGAAACGTGGCAGATCCACTGTGGGAATTTGAACAGCGGATCAGCTTTGATTTAATCAGGACCATTCATTTCCAAAACACAAGAACGGACGGATTTGGTTCATCGTCTTCATCCCCTCTGATCCCACAGACCATTCATGATCTAAGAGCAAGATCTCACTCGATTCTTGATGAAATCGAGTGAAATTTTTTTCTTTAGAATCATCTTGAGACGATGAACCTATCCATATAGTGTGTATAGGTTTTGAATTGATTTGCTTCACAAAGTGTGGAACCAGAACACCAAGCCAATTTGATGTCAAATTGAGTCCTTGTATGACTTTGATCAAGAGGAGCTCGGCTTAAATGGGTGTGATCAATTGATGGAGTAGAAGCTATGGAGATGGCCAATTTTGATTGGCTTTCTCATCACACAGTCCCTAAATGTATTTATGATGGTAATTCAAACTTTTGGAGAGTTTAGCTTCACACCCTCAAAATGTCCAGTTTTGGGTTCTTTCGGGTTAGCCAAATTGAGCAGATTAAGTGGGTTTCAAGGCTTAAAGCTATTGGGGATCAATTGCTTAGGTCCTAAAGAAGAACTTCGGTGTTGAAGGTCAAGGGATTTGAGCAGTGTTTTTTTATCTCCTCTGTTGGTCTCCTCTATGGATGCCCTCGGGTTTGAGCTTATTTATAGCCATGGGAGGGCTTTTGATGTGCTTAGCTTGCTTGGTTTTCCTGGGGAGGTTGTTAACTTCCCCATCAATGCCTTGGGATAAGATTTTGGCTGAGGGATAAGGGTTTTTGAAGTTTCCAAGGCTAACCTATGTATGGTTTAATCATGGTATAATTTGTGTTCATGTCTTGGCGTTTCCCTATTTTCTCATCCATGAGGTGGATAAGAGGCCTTCATTAAGTCTAATTTTACCTCCCCAATGTAATATTATCACTTCATTCAATAATTTTGATTATATTATGACACTTAAGTCACTTATTCATCATTTGCATGGATTGGTCATGACGAATTTTAACCATGGTAAGGGCTTGATTTAAGCGATGTTACTTCCTTATTGGATTATCCATGAGTGGCTTGAGGTGTCACATATATTAACCAGCCATCTCATTTCAAAGGGATGAGTGATTAATGCTATGATTTGAGAGAGAATTTTACACATAATCCCTCATTTGTCTCATTCCTTTAAATGGCCATGATAATCTCCTCCTTTGATGAAATTGATTTGTTGTATGTCTATTGCATGAGAAAGAGGTGTGTGGTGGCTCAAAGTGAGCAAGCCATCCATCATCCACCAAGTCATTTAAGATTTTGTGAAAGCATGACACATAAACCTCAATTTTCCTAATTTTCCAAAATTTGGTATTTATGAGGTCATCCCATGATGTAAGGGTGATCTAAGCTAAGATTTTCTTCATTGGATGGCTTGTGAGGCCATCTCATCTCTTAATCCTTTCATGAAGGAATGACACCTCCTTCATCCTTCATGATTATGTCATAATGGTATTTTTAACCATGGTTAAATGATGTTTCATGGATTATTTAATATGTTAACATATAGGTAAAATGTTTCATGGGTCTTGAATAACCCATATGAGGTCATCTATGATGTCATTATTGGGTTTGAAAATTCAAAAGCATCAATTATGTCATAAATGCTCTCACATGTCCAATTTTTATTTTCTTGGCTCTTTAATAATATTTCCATTATTAATTAATTATGTAATTAATCAAAAATATTGGATTATATTATTAGCCAATTAATTAATCAAAATAATTTAGGATTAATTATTTGATTAATCTTTATCATTTTTGGTTCAAAATTGGATATTTGGACCAAATTTGATAAACGTTGACTAGGATTGACTAACGTTGACCCAGGTTGACCAATTCTAGTCTAAGGTTCTCCAATGTGACCCACCTAATCTGTCATGGTTGGTTTGGTTATAAAGTCCATGGGTTTTATGATTAAGTGTTTGATTTGGTCCTATTGACAAATTATAGGTTTAAGTCAATCCAGGGGTCAATGTGGTGATTTTTGGATTAAAATTTGGTCACTATGATCAATGTCAAGTTGATCATGTCAATGTATGTCTTTAAAGTACGTTTGGTCAAGGGACATGGGTTAGCCATTTTGACCAATTTTAACCCTTTTAGGTCAAGAGTTGACCAATGGGGCTAGGATGGTTGACTTTATGTCATGTATGGATTGTTTTAATCAAATTTCAATTACTTATGTCAAAGAATGACCAATAAGGCCAATGTAATAATCTTTGGGTCATGATTTGACCAATTTGATGTAATTTCTCCTTTTAGGTCGTGAGGTGACCAATGAGGTCAATGTCGTGGTTTTTAGGTCTTGGGTTGATGATTTTGGCAAATTTTGAATTTTTGGGTCAAAATTGACCCTTTGGGTCAATAGGGTGGTCATTGGATCAGGAATTGACCATTTTGATTAAAATAGGCTTTTTGGTCAAAATTTGGCCTGTTAGGTCAATAGGGCGGTCATTGGGTCAAGGATTGACCATTTTGACCAAATAATTGACTTTTTGGTCAAAGGTTGGCCTATTGGGTCAATGGGTTGGTCATTGGATCAATGATTGACCATGTTGACCAAAATTAAATTTTTGGTTAAAGGTTGACCTATTAGATCAATGGGTTTGGTCATTCGGTCAAAGATTGACCATTTTGACCAAAATTAAATTTTTGATAAAAGGTTGACATATTGGGTCAATGGGTTGGTCATTGGGTCAAGGATTAACCATTTTGACCAAAGTTGACTGTTTGGTTAAAGGTTGACCTATTAGGTCAATGGGTTGGTCATTGGGTCAGAAAATGACTATTTTGACCAAAATTGACTTTTTTGGTCAAAATTTGACCATTTAGGTCAATAATTAATCAGATCAGGGTTTGTTATTACTGATTTGATCATTTTAAGATGTCATTAAAATTTAGGTTAAAAGGATTTATAGGGTTTTACCCTAAACATTAGGGTTTAATGTCCATCAATGAGATCTTGGAAGTCAATATTGGTATATCTCTTATCTCAAGTTAACTTTGAAATGATCCTTACAAAAGTGAGGTTAACATTCTGTTCACACTAATACTCTAAGATCTCGCTCGATACTCAATGAAATCACATGGGGTTTGTTCCTACACCTTCAACTAGTCAAGACGAGCAAATTTTGTGTAGTTGATCATGCATGGTATTAAAACTTTATTCACAAAAGACCAAACTGAGATCAGTTTGGAGGAAAGTCATATATACTTAAGCCCAAGAGGTGAGGCCTCGATTGGGATGGTTCCTGACATTCGTTGTGACCTTGCAAAGCTCGTCTAAGTGCAAATTTGTGCTCTCCTTAGACCTGTTTATGAACTCGATCAGAGGGTGATTCGGGCTTGGTCTTGAAGTGGGTTAGGGTGCTCTGAAGAAATGGCTTTTGGTGGTGAACTTCCTCTCTTGCTTTGGTGAAGGTGAGGAGTAAGACAATTTAGAGATTGGTGGAGTTTCAAGGAGTTTCCTATTTCTGAGTGATTTTTAGGTGATGAAATTAGCTTCATGCAGTGAGGGAAATGGATGGGAAGTGGTTGCAATGAACTCAGGAGGTATTGGAAAAGCTCTGGGAACAATTTGACAGTCTCTCCAAGGTTCCATGTCATCTCAACCTTTAGCCGTGAGAGGTAGTTCTTATAGCCATGGCCAAGGGGTGGAGCTCAAGCTGTGATTAGCTGGTGTCAATAAGCTTTGGGTTAGGACTAAGCAATGCACTCACCCAATCAGAGATTACCACAGAGGATGGGCTCAATTTTGAGTCAAATGCTTGGGTTGCTATCTTGGTCTTGAGCTCTCCGGTGACTAGGGCGGCTGGCAAGGACAGAGGAGGTAGTTAGGGTGGTTAGGGGAGTCGGGGGGTGGTTTAAATGTGATTATCTTGGGAGCATGATGGCCGATTGCATGGGGTAGTGGGTTTAGCCAAATTAAAGAGGAGGATCCCATGATTTGGGGAACCATTGGTCCATTGCCAAGATTTGGGTCATTATGTGATTTGATTAACATCCAAGGAGGTTTAAGCATGGTTGATATGGTTAAGCAAGGGTTGGGTCCAATGGGTTATGTTAATTTGGGACATGATTTTAAATTTGGGGTTTAAGCAAAGCTTTGGGTTATGCTTGACTTGGTTAGTATTTAGGTCAAGTGATTATTCAACTTGGCTTGGTCATTCGTATTGAGGAGTTTTGAAATATAATTGGGCGATTTTGAATTGATTGGGAGGTTCAATTTAGTGGAATTTGCTCATGGTCATTTTTCGGGCATTTGGGCTGGACTTGGGTTTGGATTGGGCTAGGGTTTGTATTTTATTCAATTGATGGTTCAAATTGGTCCAAGAGATTGTGAGGAAGAGTTTTGGATCTCAATTTGGTGGAAATTGTGGACTTATGAAGTTCAATTTGGTGACTTTTGGGTCTTAGGGAAAAGTTGGGGATTTTAACTTAGTTTGGAACTAGGTGAAGTTTGAGTTTAGGTTAGGACCAATTATGGGCTCAAATTGATTCAGGGTAATGTTATGAAGAGTTTATAATTCAAAATTGGGAGAATTGGTTTGGTGTTGGGGTTCAATTTGATAGATTTGGGAATTTGGGCAAATTTGGGGATTTATATTGAACTTTAAATCTGGTTTTGAATTTGGCTCAAAGGAGCTTGAATTTGGTTTCAATTGGGATTGGAAATTGTGAATTTTTATTTGGACTTGAAATTGGGAAGGTTTGGGATCAAATTGCTGGAAATTTGGGGTAAATTGAGGATTTGGACAATTAGGGGTAATTTGGTGATTTAGGTCAAAATGGGTCAACTTGGTCAAATTGGGCTCAATGGAGTGGTTTGAATTTATTTAGGGAAGATTTGGAGTCTGATGCACCAAAAATATATACGGTTTTTGCTATGTAATTTTACCCATTTTGGTGATATTCCACTTTAAAGAAATGTATTTTTCATGATTTGATGCAGGTATGATGATTTTAGGTGATTGGAGTGAAAAGAAGTGAAAAGAAATTAATTTCGGAGCAAAAAGGAGCAAAAAGGAGAAAATTGGTGGAAAATGTGTTCTGGCACCGCAGGAGCCCAAATCCAGAGACTTCGGAAATAATGGCACGATAGAGCGCTGCTAGAGCCCGAAGTCGGTGGAGTTCAAACTTGAAGAGTTTTGGCGAATTTTTGAAGGGATGCCTATAAAAACTCTTAGGATTTCATTCCTAATTTATAAGTAACTATTTTTGGACAAAAAGTAGTGTGTGTTAGAGGGTTTAGAGTGCGTCTAGCGTATTTTTAGTGTTTTTTAAGTGTTAGGGTTTAGGAGAAGAGTGTGTAGAGTGAAGATTTGAATGGAATTATTTTCTAAGGAGTGAAGAAGAAGAGGTAAAGTGAGAAATTGCTTCTTCCTTTCCATTCTAAAGAGAGAATCAAGTGTTGTAAAGAAGACAGAAGAGGATTCAAAGGAACTTCAAGGGAATTGAATTGGAGAAGAGAAAGAAATAAGTTGTATTTTCTTTTATGGTTTGTATGAATTTTCTTTTATATATAATATCCATGTTTTATTGTATCTTCTCCATGAATTCTGAGTAGTCTCCCTTGTCTTTCTTCTGCATAGAGATGTGATGATGGATCGATGCGGATTTGATGTGCTTTTAATGTAATGAAGAAATTGGGATGGTTTTTCATTTCAAACTTAATTTACTTTTCGATTTGGCCAATTGAAATGTTAAAATATGTTGTTGAACATTAAGTTTGAAAGGATTTAATTTACTACAACAATAATGAAAGATCCATTCAATTTCTATGGATGAATTACGTAGTTCATGGGAATTGAGTGCAAATAAATAGGAAAATGTATTTTGAAGTACTTCAATGTGGAGATTTCAGGGTGACAGGTTGAAATCCCCAAATTGGTTCTAAGATTAGTGACTAATATCAAAGTTTAGCCATTGGGTGAAGGGTGAGTGGGAGCTCCGAAGTGAGAGCCAGTATCCTCCCAGCCTAGCCTTAGAGTTAGTGATTAAACTTAGGATATGTCAATGTTATTTTCTTGCTTAGTAGAGGGGGTACTCTTTTGAGGGTAAAGAATCATCTATGCTCCTATTTGGCACAATAACATAGATAATTGTTCCATATAAATCCACACATCATATACTCATTGCAAGAGGAAAGATGCTTTTCTCATATATCGAAAACCTTTCAAATACTTAATTTAGTATGTCTGTTAGTTAATTCTGTTTTTAAAGTTGTTAGATGTAATTGTAGTTTTGTTAGTTGATACTATTTTCTGCGTAGTGTTAGTAGGAGTAAGTGTTAAACCTTAAGTGCTATTTAAATATCAAATTTTAGTGCTATATTATTTATATTGTGAATGCTTTCTTATACTTTGAAATTCCCTGTGGGATCGATAACCAGGACTCCATTAGAGCCATGTATTACTTGATACGATATGTATACTTGCGTTGAATGCTTGGACTTAACAAAATCATTATAAATATATTAATTTGAGTTCAAAAATTTTTGCAAAATATAAGTCCCGTGCATCAAGTTTTTGGCGTCGTTGTCGGTGAAGGTAACGAAGTAGTAAGTAACAAAATATAAACGGTATTTATAAATAATATAGTAACAAAAAACTTTTATTTTGTAGTGTGTAATTGTGTGTTTGTTTACCTTTATAAAAGTATTTGTGTTATTGTATATGCGTAGTAGTGGATCTATAAGTTTAGTGTCTTACGATTCAGAGTTAGAGCGTACTGTCAAAAAAATTAGAAAACAACAAAAACAAATTGAAAATCCTTGAAAAATGGTGAAAAATCAAGTTAATCAGAGAAATAATAATGGAAATTTGCCAAGACCTTTAAGAGATTATGCTAACCCAACAGCAGATGAAATTCACATAACTATTCAAAATCCTGATGTTGCTGCTGATTCATTTGAACTTAAACCTGCTATTATCCAAATGGTACAAAATAATCAATTTAGAGGAACACCTAATGAGGATCCAAATTTACATCTCGCTAGTTTTTTAGATCTTTGTGCTACTTTTAAATATGATGGAGTGTCTAGTGACGCTGTCAGACATAGACTTTTTTCTTTTTTCATTAAGGGATAAAGCTAAGGCATGGTTAAACTCGTTAACACCTGGATCTATTAGAACTTAGGGAGAATTATCTCAAAAGTTTCTATCAAAATATTTCCCTTCATCAAAAACTGCTAAACTAAGAAATGATATTACATCTTTTTGTCAGTTTGAAGGAGAGTCAATATTTAAAGCTTGAGAGAGATTTAAAGATCTTCTTAGGAAGTGCCCACATCATGCTTTACCAGATTGGTTAATAATGCAAACATTTTATAATGGATTTGTGGGATCATTGAGATCTATTATAGATGCTGCTGCTGGTGGATCATTAATGTCAAAACCTTTTGATGAAGCATACACATTATTTGAAGAAATGGCTACTAATAATTATCAATGGCCCTTTGAACAGGTAAATCCTAAGAGAGTTGTTAGTGTTCATGATTCAGATATGATGACTATGGTAGTTTCTCAAATTGTAGCCCTTTCTAAGAAAATAGATCAATATGGAATGGATTATTCTCAACCACCTCAAGTGTTGGAGGAAAATTCATTAGGACAGATAACAGAATCTCAAAAACCTTATGAGACTTTAAATACTATTAATAGACCTAACATTCCTTATTCGAATTATTATAATCTTGGTTGGAAGAATCAACCAAACCTCAATTGGAATAATATCAATGCTAATGTTAACCCACACTGGGCTAACAGTTCTATAAATCCAATTGGAAATTCGAACAATCAAGGAAATACTATTTTTAGACCATCTTATCCCCCTGGATTTAATAGTAACCCACAATTTAAGGATAGGAAGTTGTCTACTGAAGAAATGATTCGAATACGGGAAATCAATTACAAGCTCAAGGTGTTGCTATGAAAAATATTGAAAATCAATTAGGACATATTTTCACTGCACTTAATAATAGACCTTCTGGAAAACTTCCAAGTAATGTGGAGATCAATTAAAAAGATCAAAACAAGGAACAACTTAAGGCTATTCAATTAAGGAGTGGAAAATAATTGGAAACTAGAGTGCAAAAAGAAGTTGAAATAGAAAAGGAGAAGGTGGAAATTGAAAAAGGTTCAAACAAGATTTATCCAGACTTGGATTATCCTCTTAAGCCATTGAAGATAACTGTTGAAAACCACCACCTCCATTTCCTTAAAGATTGAAGAAACAAAACAGGGATAACATATTTGGAAATTTTTTAGAGATCCTTAAGAAATTAACGATAAATATTCCTTTTGTTGAAGCATTAGAACAGTTGCCTGACTATGCCATGTTTATGAAGGATATCCTAAGAAATCAAAGAAAGTTTATAGATCATGAAACTGTTGCACTTAGCTGAGAGTGTAGTGCAATTATTCAAAAGAAGCTTCCGAAAAAACTTAAAGATCCTGGTAGTTTCACTATTCCGTGTGTTATAGGTGAAAATTTTTTCGGAAAAGCTTTATGTGATCTGGGAGCGAGTATTAATCTTATGTCTTTATCAACTTGCAAAAGGTTGGGAATAGGAGAAATTTCTCCTACATCTGTGACTTTTTAGTTGGCTGATCGTTCCATTACTTACCCTAAAGGAGTGGTGGAAGATGTGTTAGTGAAAGAGGATAAATTTATCTTTCCTGTGGATTTTATTGTACTTGATATGGAGGAAGATAAAGAAATTCCAATCATTTTGGAAGACCATTCCTTGCTACTGGAAGAGAGGTAATTTATGTTCAAAAAGGAGAATTAACTATAAGAGTTAATGATCAAGAGGTGACCTTTAATATTTTAAAATCTATGAAGTATCCTTCAATGGAAAAAGATAATGAATGTTTTAGGATGGAGGTCTGTGATTATTTGAGAAACGATCATTTTGAAAATATATTTGAAAAAGAAGAAGAATATAAAAATATGTTTAAAGAAGAAATTGAAGATGATGAAAATCCAGATAGTAAGAAGAATGAAGATTTGGAGTATGTTCAGGAGAGATTCGAAGTATTAGACACTATGGAAGGTGGAAATAAAAGCTTAAATCCATCTATAATAAAAACTCCTGAACGTGAGATGAAAATTCTCCCTAATCATTTTGAAGTGTATGTTTTTAGGAGAATCATCTACCTTGTCAGTTATTGTATCTTTGGAGTTAAACGATTATAAAGAACATAAGTTGTTGGAAACTTTAAAAAGATACAAGAAAGCTTTTGGATGGACTTTGGCAGGTATTAAAGGAGTTAGTCCTTCAATTTGTATGCACAAAATTTTATTAGATAAAGAAAATAAACCGAGAGGTGATCCACAAAGGAGATTAAATCCTATAATGAAAAAAGTAGTTAAGAAATAGATTTTAAAATGGCTGGATGCTGGAATTATTTATCCTATTTCGGATAGTACTTGGGTGAGTCCAATACATTGTGTACCGAATAAGGGAGGAGTGATTGTTGAAGTGAATTAATGTAAAGAAATTATACCGACAAGACAAATTAATGGATGGCGAATTTGTATTGACTATAGGAAATTAAATGCCGCCACCAGAAAAGATCACTTTCCTCTTCTTTTTCTCGATCAAATGCTAAATAGACTTGCTGGACACAAGTACTACTGTTTTCTGGATGGATATACTGATTACCATTAAATACCTATTTCTCCAGAGGATCAAGAAAAGATAACATTTGCTAGCCCTTTTGGAACCTTTGCTTTTCGAAGAATGTCTTTTGGACTGTGTAATGCACCTGCAACATTTCAGAGATGTTGATGTCTATCTTCAGTAGTATGATAGATAATGGAATAGAAGTTTTTATGGATGATTTCTCTGTATTTGGGACTTCATTTGAAATTTGTCTGGAAAACTTAGCAAAAGTTTTAGAGCTCTGTGAGAATACAAATCTAGTTTTGAATTGGGAGAAATGTCAATTTATGGATGCAAGAGGAATTGTGCTTGGGCATAAAATTTATGAGCATGGTATGGAGGTCGACCCTGCTAAAGTTAGAGTGATTGAGAGAATGCCACCACCCACTACTGAGAGAGGTGAGGAGTTTCTTAGGACCGCTGGATTTTACAGGCGATATATTAAAGATTGTTCTAAAAATACTAAACCTTTGTGCCGACTTTTAGAAAATGATAGAAAATTTGATTTTAATGATGAATTCTTGAGAGCTTTCGAATTATTGAAAGAAAAATTAATCACTGCACCTATAATTGTTTCACCAGATTGGGAGAAACCATTTGAACTTATGTGTGATGCTAGTGATTATGCAATCGGAGTAGCATTGGGGCAAATGCACGATAAAGTTTTCAAAGTCATTTACTATGCTAGTAAAACTCTTAACGAGGCTCAAATTAATTATACCACAACTGAAAGAGAGTTATTATTTATAGTATTTGCTTTTGAAAAATTTAGACCTTATTTAATTGGAGCTAAAAGTATTGTGCATACATAACATTCGGATATCAAATATTTAATGCAAAAGGAAGATGCAAAACCTAGACTCATTAGATGGATACTTCTTCTACAAGAAATTGATTTTATGATAGTTGATAGGAAGGGAGCTGATAATCAAATAGCTGATCATCTGTCTAGAATAGAATATGATAAATTATCTAAATTTGAAAAGGAAATTACTGAAATTTTACTTGATGAGCAACTCTATACTATTATGGGAAACAATTTTCCTTGGTATGCTGATATTTTGAATTATATTGTAAGTGATATTGTACCACCTGATTTAATAAGGCAACAATAACAGAAGTTCAAATATGATTCAAAATTTTATTTTTGGGATGAGCCCTATCTATATAAACAGTGTATGGATCTGATTATTAGGAAATGTGTGCCACAAGAAGAAACAAATTTGATTATTCAATGATGTCGTGATTATGAATTTGGAGGTCATTTTGGTGTTGATAAAACTACTTTTAAGATTCTACAATCTGGATTTTATTAGCCTACTCTTTTTAGAGATGTTTATAGATATATTAAATCATGTGATCGATGTCAGAGAGTAGGTAATATCTCTATAAGAAATGAAATACCTCTAAATTATAATTTAGAAGTTGAAATTTTTGATGTATGGGGATTAGATTTTATGGGACCATTTACTCCTTCATTTAGAAATTTATATATATTGGTTGCCATTGATTATGTCTCGAAATGGATTGAAGCTATTGCTTTACCTAGATGTGATGCTCGGAGTGTTTCAAAATTTTTAAAGAAAAATATATTTACAAGATATGGAATGTCGAGAGTGATCATAACTGATGGTGGATCCCATTTCAGGGATAATAGAATTAAGAGATTTATTGAAAAATATAATATTATTGATAGAATCTCTATTGCTTATCATCCCCAGACTAGTGGTTTAGCAAAAGTGTATAAATGTGAAATTAAAAAAATTTTGGAGAAAACTGTGGATAATCATAAATTAGATTGGTCTGCTCGATTAGATACTGCTTTATGGGCTTATTGAACTGCTTTTAAAACCCCTATTGGAATATCTCCTTATAGACTAGTGTTTGGTAAGACTTGTCATTTACTAGTTGAATTGGAGCATAAAGGATATTATTTTAATTTGAAAAATGCTAGAGAGAAAAGATTTATGCAATTGAATGAATTGGAAGAGATTAGAAATGCATTTTATCACAATGATAAGATCAATAAAGAGAAAGGGAAATTATGGCATGTTGGAAGATGTTGAAAAAGAACTTGGAATTTGGCAAAAATTTTTATTATACAACACAGGATTGAAGTTATTTCCTAGAATGCTCAAGTCTAGATGGTTAGGACCTTTTACAGTTGTAAAAGTCCATTCTTTTGGAGCTGTTGGTATTAAAGATCCTGATACTGGAATGATTTTCAAGGTTAATGGGTATCCATTAAAGCCTTACTATGGCAGGTTTCAACCTGACTTCAAAGAGGTTTTAATGCTGAGTCATCTCGATTAACTAAATGGTTTTTCGGGCTGACGACGTTAAACAAAGTGGTTGATGGGAGGCAACCCATATGTATCTTTATGGTGTGTTTGTTTGTTCAATGTAGTTGTGTTTTTTATAGTTATTTTTGAATCCTAATTACACCTAAATACTTTAAAAATTGATAAATGATGGATCAAATCGAGATATTAGAATATTTTGGGTCAAATGAAGTTCAGTGAGAGTTTTTGACCACTGGCGCCACCGGTGCCCTATCACATTTGTAACACTGAACTTACCTGTTTGAGCGCCTCTAGCACCCTATCGAGCGCCGCTGGCGCCCAAAAACTGTTGACGGTTTTTAAGTTTTAAAATGCGAGTTTTTGCAGTTTTTAGCGGGATCTTCATCCTTATAACTCCCTAAACTCCATTTTTGACTTCTTTACTCCAAAAAAAATGAAAACCATCAATCCCAATTCGTATCCTATGGATTCCTACCCCATTGAAATCCCTCAAATTCATGTTTTCAACCGAAGGAAGTTCATAAGTTTTGAGGCTCAGCGTTTGCTCAACAAAGTGATGATGAAAAGAATGATTATCAAGGAAAGAGGCTTCATAAATCGAGGTATGGATAATCCTACTACTAGAATTGAAGAAATTATTAAGGAGAGACATTGGGAAGTCCTTTGCTACACTACCGCTGCCGTTTTTGTTCTTGTCGTGAAAGAGTTTTATGCAAATCTCCACGGGATCAACCAAGGGTTTGTATTTGTGCATGGTAGATTTGTGCAATTCACTCCTGCACGAATTAAAGATCTCTTTATGATCGAGAATGTACCTATTTGCCATTATTCTAATTTCAATGCCACGAAGGATAATATAAATGATGTGTATCGATATTTGACGGATGAGAATGAGGGATGGGAAATTAGAGAGAATGGATACATTAGTTTTTCATCTGCATCTCTCAATCCAGTATCGAAGAAGTGGCACTACTTTATTTCGGCAACGTTACTTCCGACATTGAAGATTAGCAAGGTAACCAAGGAAAGTGTCATTTTGAATTTCTGTATTCAAACTGGGAGGTCGGTTGACATTGGTAATATCATTGTGAAATCAGTTCTGGGATTAATTGTGCATGGATCTAAATATGGGCTTAGACACCCATCCACCATATTTCTGTTATGTAGTCAGTCACAGGATTCTTACGAAATTTGGGAAAAGGTTCTTCTTCCATGGAGGCCTATTGATCCAACTAATCCCTATGACTACCAAACAGTTGGAGATGAAGATGACATGAATTTGCTTGCTGATAAACCAACATAGACTTCACAACCGATTCAACCCTATTTTTTTGAAGGTTCCAGAATGATATTGAAGAGGATCAAACCGTTGGAGAAAGAGGTACGAAACATTATGAATGCAATCAATAACATTTCTGATTTATTCGATCATATAGATTAGAGAATGAAAGAGTGTTTCGATCACACTAGTCAAATTGAGTTGGGCTTGATTGATCTGATGAAGAAGAACGCGGTGATTGCTGAGGAATCATCTGACAAATTTCCAATTCATCCATTCTATAATTTGTTTGTGCATCAACAATCGATTGGAGATATTAAAGGAGAGGATAGTTCTAAAACTGATGTGGAGTAATTAATGGATTCTACTTATGTTTGTTGTGTGCTTAGTTTAGTTTGCTTAGTTATGTTTGGTTTGTGTAATATTTGCTTTGTAATTTGAACTTGGATTCGGATGTGCTTACTTTCATTGTGTGCTTAGATCTTAGTGGTTGCCTATCGTAGAGTACTTGCTGCACTAAATATCTAAGAGTAGTTGGTTTGAATGAACATATTTGGTGTCTATGATGTAACTTTCATTTTATATATATAAGATTATTGTGTATTGTTTGTGTGAAGAATTGTGTTAATTATTGCTTATGGGATGATGTAGATGTCTATTGAAGTGTTAAACATCATTGTGGACATCGAAACGATCAAAATTACGAAAACATTTTTGGACCCAGAAAATATTTTAGACTGGCACCGCCAGCGCCCAAATCCAGAAAGTTTGGCTTTTAATCTAAATAGAGCGTTGTCGGTGACCTATCGAGCTCCGCTGGCCCCCGAACCTAGTAAAAGGCCAAAAACCCTCGTTTTCGAGATTTTTACCCTGGGACCCGCAAATTCTTCCATTTCCTTCGTCTTCCTCCTCTATTTTTGTGATTTTAAAGATCTATGGCTTACTAGTTCTTAGATTTAAATAGATTTCAATGCTTTTCGACACCGGATCTACACTTCTCTTGGTAAGAGCTTCACTTTAAGTTAATATTTTTTTATTTTCACCATGGAAATCTTTCACATTGCTTAGGTTGGAATTATTGGAGTTCTAAAGAGATTTTGAGATTTCCATGATGAAATTTGCTCTTGCTTGTTTAGAATAGTATTTGGAGTTTGTTACATTGTGAATTTGGGGTTTATTGGAATTTTCTTGCAAATTTTAGAAATTCACATGGCTCCAAGGTTGAGTAAAGGGAAGAGGAAATTGGACTTTGATGAGGAGAAGTTCGTTAATATTAAAACCCAATTTCGCTTTAAATCTTACCTTTACAACAAGATGTGTATCCATGATCGAGCTTTTGATAGTCCTGGAGGATCTATAAAACAGTTAATTGCTGAGGAGAATGGAAAGTAAGTCAAAAACAGTTGATTAACTTCCCCACCTCCACATTACATGTTGCTTCAAAAGTTTGGCATTATTTTATTTCTGCAAGACTATTACCATCTTATCACCACAACGAAATTATAAGGAATAGAGTGATTCTGAACTATTGTATACAGAAGATGAAAAAGATTGATATTGGGGCTATTATCTACAAGAACATTCAAAATATTTCTAGAGGCGAGACCAGTAGTGGTTTAGGACATCGTGCTTTAGTTCATGCCCTATGTGTTCAGTCTGGAGTGGAGTTTAGTAGTTCTGAAGAAGTGGCTATACCATTGAGACGAATTACAAAGAATATTATCCATAATTATGAGTCTCATGTGGGAGCCCGAGTTGAGCATAGGAGTATTGATATTCCTACTACCAGTTATGATGTTCCATCTACATCTGAGCCGCCTACCTTATCTGATATTATGGAACAGCTGAGATTACAGAGTGCTAGTGTGGATAGACTTCATGGTCAGATGGATGTATTTTAGGCGAGGAGTGATGTGAATGAAGATTATCTGCAAAGGAGAGTTGAGTTTGATATTGCTTATTATGATGCTCAGGTCAGATTTATGAGGGGGGAGTCCAATGTGATATTTCCTACTTGCCCCAGCTATACACCATATAGACTTGACCCTGCTAATGACCCTGCTGATGACCCTGCTGCTGATCCTGGTGATGGAGATTGGTATATTGTTTTTTTCTATTTCTGTTGATCTTGTTGTGTTGTGTTGTACTGTTGTGATGTACTAGTTATTTACTATTCATATTATGTGTAACCTCGTTAGTGTACTGTTATGTTGTACTGAAACATTGAAATTGTTAGCTGGACTGTGTAGTACTGTGAAAGTTTGTTTCATGTTGTAGTGTTTTGTTGGATATTTAGATGTTTAAAGTTAATTTCTCTTTACCCATGCAAATATTTAAAATTTTTATATCACTGCTACTAATTGTTTCATGCCTGCTAGTTGTAAATTTTGACTAATATCATATATCTGTTGAAGATTTCAAGATCACAAACACGTAAATGTTAGTTTTCTTTTACTCTCAACTATTTCAAATTTACTGAAAAATTTAAGTTTGGGCGAGGGTAGAGAAATGTTAACTTTTATTTGTTCTCAATTATTATATTTTCAAAAAATTATTAGCATAACTTCTAGCAGTTGAACCTCATTGTAAGATGACACACGGGGACTTTAATTTTATATATTTAAATGCAAGAATTTGTTACCACTGTAAGAAGATTTTAAGCTTCAGCAACGGCACCAAAAACTTGATCGTGAGGGGCTTACATATATGCAATAATTTATGAACTCAAATTTATATATTTATAATGGTGTTATAAATTCCAAGTACTCAATGCAAGTATATGTATCATATCAAGTACTACAGGGCTCTAGTGGAGTCTTGGTTATCGATCCCACGGGGAGGAGTTTTAAGTTGAAGTAAAGTAAAAGTTTCACAATTTGTAATAAAGCACAGAAATCCTATACTCTAATTACATTTAAAGTTCAACACTTACTTCTACTACTACTATGCAGAAAACAGTAACAACTAACTAAACTACAATTACTTCTAATAACTTGAAAACAAAATTATCTAACAGACACACTAAACTAAGTATTTGAAAGGTTTTTGATATATATGAGAAAAGTATCTTTCTTCTTGCAATGAGAATATGATGTGTGGATTGATATGGATCAGTTATCTAATTTATTGTTCCAAATAGGAGCATAGATGATTCTTTACCTTTAGAAGAGTTCCCCCTCCTCTAAATAAGAAAAAAACATTGACATATTCTAAGTTTAGTCATTAACTCTAAGGCTAGGTTGGGAGGATACCGGCTTTCACTTCGGAGCTCCCACTCACCCTTCACCCGAAGGTTAACCTTTGATATTAATTACTAATCTTAGAACCAATTTAGGGATTTCAGCCTGTCACCCTGAAATCTCCACATTGAAGTCCCTCAAAACACATTTCCCTATTTATTTGCACTCAATTCCCATGAATTATGCAATTCATCCAAGGAAATTGAATGGATCTTTCATTAGTGTTGTAGGACATTAAATCCTTTCAAACTTAATGTTCAACAACATATTTTAACATTTTAATTGGCCAAATCGAAAGTAAATTAAGTTCTAAATGAAAAACCTTCACAATCTCTTCAATACATTAAAAGCACATCAAATCCACATCAAACCATCATCACATCACTAAGAAAGAAGAATGACAAAGAAGACTACTCAAAATTCATGGAGAAGATATAATAAAACATGGATTTTATATAAAAGAAAAGTCATACAAACCACAAAAGAAAATACAACCTATCTCTTTCTCTTCCCCAATGCAATCCCTTTGATGTTCCTTTGAATACACTCCTATATTCTTTACAACACTTGATTCTCTCTTTAGAATGGAAAGGAAGAAGCAATCTCTCACATTACTTCTTCTCCTCCACTCCTTAAAGAAGAATTCCTCTCAAATCCTCACTTCTACACACTACTCTACTAAACCCTAACATTTAACACACACTAGAACACTAAGAGAGAGCAATATAATGCAAGAGAGCCCCCTTCTCTCATCCAAAATCAGTTATTTAAGAGTTAGGGACGAAATCCCAAGAGTTTCCATAGGCATCCCTTCAAAATTTCGCCAAAACTCTCAAATTTTAAATTCCACCGACTTTGGGCACCGAAGGCGCCAAATAGGGTGTCGATGGCGCTCTATCGTGCAAATTAATTATTGGAGTTTCTGGGTTTGGGTGCTGGCGGCGCCATAACACTTTTTCACCATTTAGCTCATTTTTGCTTCTTTTTGCTCCAAATTTGTTCATTTTTGTATCTTTTTGTTCCAATCAACAGAAAACATCATACCTGCAACAAATCATGAAAAATACTTTTTTTTAAAGTGCAATATCACCAAAAATGAGTGAAGTTAGATAGCAAAAGCCGTATATATTTTGGTGCATCAAAATCCCCAAAACTTAAACTATTACTTGTCCTCAAGTAATCCTTTTACTACATAAAATATAACTGTAGGCAATGTACTTTTCAACTGTAAGACACTAAAATTTTCTTTCAAAAGAATATATTGGTTAGATTTTCAGAAAAATTTTAGTAACTCAGGTCAACATTACAGGTGTAAGAATATTCAGTAATCAAGTCTAAGAGTTCTAGTCTTCTATTTATTTCAAGATAAACCATAATTTGTCACATTAAGAGTGCCTTAAAAGAATATGTGAAAAAGAAGTTCATGCAAACTTTACTAGAATGTAGGCTAGTACTTTAAATATAAATTCAGAAATGAAATCAAGTTTTCCCTTTATGGTTATTCAAGTGAAGCCAATTTTTGATTAGACATCTCCTCAAGCTTCTCATAATAAAAATTTTTCTTTCTTTTTCCTTTACTCTTTTTCTTTTCTTTTCTTTTTTTTTTGGGATTGTTTTTCAATCCTTCTTTTCGTTTCTTTTCTTTTCTTGAGGATTACTTTATCTGGATAGCCTTTAATGATTTTGAACTTCACTCTCCTCTTTCTAAAGTTTAAACTTGAAACACCACCTTACTTTATAGTTAGGCACAAGCTTTATTATTTTTCATAAAGTCACAATCTCTTCTTAATACACAATACTTTAAGTCCCTTAACATTTCAAAAATACAGTTTTATTTACTTTAAATAGTTAACTATAATCAAATCCTTTCATACCAAATATCTTACTTCTATAAAATCAACTTTTATTACCAAAAATTTTCATCTTATCCTTCCATAATATTCAACTGAAATAAAAAGTTATAGTTATCTTACAATGAGTTTCAACTAAATGAAGTTATGCTAATAACTTTTGAAAATATAATAGTTGAGAACAATTAAAAGTTTAGTATTTCTCTTCCCTCCCCCAAACTTAAGTTTTTCAATAAATTTAAAACAGTTCAGAGTAGAAGAAAACTAACCTCTTTGTGCTGGGATTCTGAAATCTTCAACAGCTATTTGGTATTAATAAAAATTTACAATTAGCAGGCATGAAACAATTAGTAGCAGTGATATAACACTTTTTAAATATTTGCATGGGTAAAGAGAAATTAACATTAAACATCCAAATATTCAGTATAACACTACAACATGAAACAAACAATCACACTACTAACAATACAACTAACCATTTTAAAATTTTAGTACAACATAACAATACAACATGAAAAGTAAATAACACTACATCAAATAGTACAACCCAGGATTACACATCACATGAAAAGTAAATATCCACTACATCACATCAGTACATCACAACAGAATAAGAACAACATAAATAAAAACAAACAATCTACCAGTCTCCATCACCAGGATCAGCAGCAGGGTCATCAGCAGGGTCATCAGCAGAGTCAGGTCTATATGGTGTCTAGCTGGGGCAAGTAGGAAAAATCACATCAAACTCTCCCTTCAAAAATCTGAACTGAGCATCATAATAAGCAATATCAAACTCCACTCTCCACTGTAGATAATCTTCGTTCACATCACTCCTCGCCTTAAATACATCCATTCGACCATGGATTTTATACATACTAGTACTCTGTAGTCTCAGCTGCTCGGTGGCTCAGGTGTAGATGGAACATCATAACTCGTAGTAGGAATATCAGTACTCCTACGCTCAACTCTGGCTCCCACATGAGACTCATAAGTATGAATAATATTCTTTGTAATAGGTCTCAATGGTATAGCCACTTCCTCAGAACTATTGAACTCCACTCCAAACTGAATACACAAGGCATGGATTAAAGCAGGATGTCCTAATCCTCCAGTCGTCTCGCCATTCGCAATCGTCTGAATATTCTTGTAAAAAATAGATCCAATATCAACCTTTTTCTTCTTCTGTACACAGTAGTTCAGAATCTCTCTATCTCTAGTAACTTTGCTGTGGTGATAAGATGGTAATAGCCTTCAGAAATGAAATAATGCCAGCCGTTTGAAGCAACATTCAAAGTGGAGGCGGGGAATTTTATTAATTGTTTTTTACTTACTTTCCATTCTCCTCGCCCGTCAATCAGAAAAGCAATAACTTCTCTCATATTCTCCCTTCCAGTGTCAAAGTTTTCATACTCACACACGAATGGTTCCCGAGTTTGATAGAAAGCATTGATGCGTTGAGGAGTAAACTCAACCATCTTTCCCCTAACATGCACATACTCAGTCTCAGTCCATGGTAAATTCGAATAGAATTCTTGAACAACTCCCATAACAGCATTCGCAGTGAAATAACAAAATCTTTACCAGTTTTGCTCAGCAATTATTTGTTCTACAAATCTGCCAGGACTATCAAAAGCTAGATCTTGGATACACTTCTTGTTGTGAAGGATAGAGTTATAGTGAAATTGGGCTTTGATATTGATGAATCTCTCCTCATCAAAATCCAATTTCCTCTTCCCACTTGGAGCCATGTAAATTTCTAAAATTTGCAAGAAAATTACAATAAATCCCAAATTCACAATGTATCAACTCCAAACACTATCTTAAATAAGTAAGAGCAAATTTCATCATGGAAATCTCAAAATCTCTCTAAAACTCCAAAAATTCCACCATAAGCAATGTGAGAGATTTCCATGGTGAAAATCCAAAAATTTTAACTTAAAGTGAATCTCTTACCAAGAGATGTGCAAATCCGGTGTCAAAAAGCCTTGAAAACTCCTTAAATTCAGGATCTAACAAGCCTTAGATCTTCAAAATCGCAAAAATGGAGGAAGAAGATGAAGGAAATGGAAAAATTTGCGGGTCCTAGGGCAAAAATTGCAAAATCGAGGGTTTAAGACCTATTTCTAGGTTTGGGCACCAGCGGCGCTCTATTTAAATATATTGGCCAAACTCTCTGGATTTGGACGTCGGCGGTGCTCATTCTAGTGCCGACAATGCCAGTCCAAAATATTTTATGGGTCCAAAAATTTTTTTTGTAATTTCGATCATTTCGACATCCACAATGATGTTTAACACTTCAATAAGCATTTACATCATCCCATAAGCAATAATTAACACATTTCTTCACACAAATAATACACAATAATCTTATATATATAAAATCCAAGTTACATCAAACACACAAAATAAGTTCATTCAAACCAACTATTCTTAGATATTTAGGGCAGCAAGTACTCTACGGTAGGAAAGCACTAATATCTAAGCACACAATAAAAGCAAGCACATCCAAATCCAAGTTCAAAGCAAAGCAAATACTACACAAACCAAACATAACTAAGTAAGGCAAACTAAGCACACAATGAATCCATCAAATTACTCCATGTCAGTTTCAAAACTATCCTCTCCTCTAATGTCTCCAATTGATTGCTGATGCACAAACAAGTTGTATAATGGACGAAATGGAACTTTGCCAGATGATTCTTTAGCAATCACCGTGTTCTTCTTCATCAGATTGATCAATCCCATTTTAATTCGACCAGAGTGATCTAACTACTCTTTCATTCTCCAATCTATATGATCGAATAAATCAGAAATTTTATTGATATTGTTCATAACGTTTCGTACCACTTTCTCCAATTGCTTAATCCTCTACAATATAATTTTGGAACCTTCGAGAAAGTAGGGTTGAATCGGCTGTGAAGTCTGTGTATGTTGATCAGTAAATAGATTCATGTCATTTTCATCTCCAACTGTCTGGTAGTCGTAGAGATTGGTTGGATCAATAGATCTCCATGGAAGAATAACCTTTTCCCAACTTTCATATGGAACTTGTGACTGACTACATAACATGAATATGGTGGACGGGTGTCTAAGCCCATATTTAGATCTATGCACAATTAATCCAAGTACTGATTTCACAATTAGATTACCAATGTCAACTGGCCTTCCAGTTTGAATGTAGAAATTCAAAATGGCACTTTCCTTGGTTACCTTGCTTATCTTCAACGTCGGAAGCAAATTTGTCGAAATGAAGTAATTTCACTGCTTCGATACTGGATTGAGAGATGCAGATAGGAAACTAATATACCCATTCTCCCTGATTTCCCATTCCTCATTCTCATCCGTCAAATATCGATATAAATCATTCATATTATCCTTCGTGGTATTGAAAATAGAATAATGGCAAATTAAAACATTTTAAATCATGAAGGAATCGTTGATTCGTGCAGGAGTGAATTGCACGATTCTACCATGCACAAATACAAACCCTTGGTTGATCCCGTGAAGATTCGCATAGAATTCTTTCACAACAAAAACAACAATGATGGCAATAGTGAAATAAAGGACTTCCCAACATCTCTCCTTAATAATTTCTTCAGTTCTAGTTGTAGGATTATCCATACCTCGATTTATGAAGCCCCTTTCCTTGATAATCTGATTTTTCATCATCACTTTGTTGAACAAATGCTACGCTTCAAAACTTATGAACTTCCTTCTATTGCAAATGCGAGATCGAGAGGTTTCAATGGCATAGGAATCCATAGGAATCGAATTGGTATTGGTGGTTTTCGTTTTTCTGGAGTTAAGAAGTCAAAAATGGAGTTTGGGGAGTTATAAGGATGAAGATCCCGCCAAAAACTGCCAAAACTCGTGTTCTGAAACTTAAAAACCGTCAAGCAGAATTTGGGCGCCGGCGGCACTCGATAAGGCGCCGGTGGCGCGCAAACAGACAAGTTCAGTAGGGTAAAAATGATAGGGTGCTGACGGCGCCAGTGGTCAAAAACTTTCACCGAACTTCATTTGATCCAAAATATTCCAATATCTCGATTCGATCCATCATTTCTTGATTTTTTTTTGAAATATTTAGGAGTAATTAGGATTCAGAAACAACTATATAAAAAGCATAACTACAACAAACAAGCAAACATAACACAAAGATGCATATGGGTTGCCTTCCAAAAAGCGCTTAGTTTAACGTCGTCAGCCCGACAAACCATTCAGTTAATTGAGATGACTCAGCATTAAAACCTCTTTGAAATTAGGTTGAAACCCGTCAAATTAAGGCTTTAATCGGTGCCCTTTAACCTTGAAAATCAATATTAGGATCTTTAATATTAACAGCTCCAAAAGAATGAACTTTTACAACTGTAAAAGGTCCTAACCATTTAGACTTGAGCTTTCCAGGAAATAACTTCAATCTTGTGTTGTATAATAAAATCTTTTGTCCAAATTCCAACTTCTTTTTCAATATCTTCCGATCATGCCATAAATTCATTTTCTCTTTATAAATCCTATCATTGTGATAAGATGCATTTCTAATCTCTTCCAATTCATTTAATTGCATAAATCTTTTCTCTCCAGCATTTTTCAAATTAAAATGTAACTCTTTTATCGCCCAATATGCTTTATTCTGCAATTCAACTGGTAAATGGCGAGTCCTACCAAACACTAATCTATAAGGAGACATTCCTATAGGGGTTTAAAAGTAGTTCTATAAGCCCATAAAGTAGTATCTAATTGAGCAGACCAATCTATTTTATGATTATCCACATTTTTCTCCAAAATTCTTTTGAATTCACGATTAGATACTTCTACTAAACCACTAGTCTGGGAATGATAAGCAGTAGAGATTCTATGAATAATATTATACTTCTTACTTAATTTCTTAATTTGATTATTCCTGAAATGGGATCCACCAACAGTTATGATCACTCTCGGCATTCCATATCTTGTAAATATATTTTTCTTTAAAAACTATGAAACACTCTGACCATCACATCTTAGTAAAGCAACAGCTTCAATCCATTGTGAGACATAATCAACAGCAACCAATATATATAGATTTCCAAAATGAAGGAGTAAATGGTCCCATGAAATCTAATCCCCATACATCGAAACTTGCAACTTCCAAATTATAATTTAGAGGCATTTCATTTCTTCTAAATATATTACCTACTCTCTGACATTGATCACACGATTTAATATATCTATAAACATCTCTAAATAGAGTAGGCCAATAAAATCCAGATTGTAAAATCTTAAAAGTTGTTTTATCAACACCAAAATGAGCTCCAAATTCAGAATCATGACATTGTTGAATAATCAAATTTGTTTCTTCTTGTGGCACACATTTCCTAATAATCAGATCCTTACACTGTTTATATTGATAGGGCTCATCCCAAAAATAGAATTTTGCATCATATCTAAACTTCTTTTGTTGTTGCCTTGTTAAATCAGGTGGTACAATATCGCTTACAATATAATTCATAATATCAGCATACCAAGGCAAATTTCTTTCCATAATAGTATAAAATTGCTCATCAGGGAAACTTTCTATAACTTCTTTTTTCAAATTCAGATAATTTATCATTTTCTATTTTAGACAAATGATCAGTTATTTGGTTATCAGTTCCCTTCCTATCAACTATCATAAAATCAAATTCTTGCAGAAGAAGTATTCATCTAATGAGTCGAGGTTTTGCATCCTTCTTTTGCATTAAATATTTGATAGCCAAATGGTCTGTATGCACAATACTTTTAGTTCCAATTAAATAAGGTCTAAATTTTTCAAAAGAAAATACTATAGATGATAATTCTCTTTTTGTTGTGGTATAATTAATTTGAGCCTCATTAAGAGTTTTACTAGCATAGTAAATAACTTTGAAAACTTTATCATGCCTTTGCCCCAATGCTACTCCGATTGCATAATCACTAGCATAACACATCAGTTCGAATGGTTTCTCCCAATCAGGTGAAACAATTATAGGTGCGGTGATTAACTTTTCTTTTAATAACTCGAATGCTCTTAAGTATTCATCATTAAAATCAAATTATCTTTCATTTTCTAAAAGTTGGCACAAAGTTTTAGTAATTTTAGAAAAATCTTTAATATATCGCTTGCAAAATCCAGCGCGTCCTAAAAAACTCCTCACCTCTCTCACAGTAGTGGGTGGAGGCAATCTATCAATCACTCTAATTTTAGCAAGATCGACCTCCATACCATGTTCAGAAATTTTATGCCCAAGCACAATTACTCTTGCACCATAAATTGACATTTCTCCCAATTCAGAACTAGATTTTTTTTCTCACAAAGCTCCTAAACTTTTGCTAATTTTTCCAGACAATTTTCAAATGAAGTCCCGAATACAAAGAAATCATCCATAAAAACCTCTATTCCATTATCTATCATACTACTGAAGATACATCATACATCTTTAAAATATTGCAGGTGCATTACACAGTCCAAAATGCATTCTTTAAAAAGCAAAGGTTCCATAAGGCCTAGTAAACGTTGTTTTTTCTTTATCCTTAGGAGCAATAGGTATTTGGTGGTAACCAGTATATCCATCTAGAAAATATTAGTACTTGTGTCTCTATCTAGCATTTGATCGAGAAAGGGATGAGGAAAGTGATCTTCTCTGGTGGCAGCATTTAATTTCCTTTAATCAATACAAATTCGCCATCCATTAATTTGTTTTGTGGTTATAATTTCATTATTTTCATTCACTTCAACAGTCACTCCTCCCTTTTTCGGTACACAATGTATTAGACTTACCTAAGCACTATCCCATGTAGGATAAATAATTGCAGCATCCAACCATTTTAAAATCTCTTGCTTAACTACTTCTTTCATTATAAGATTCAATCTCCTTTGCGGATCAACTCTCGGTTTATGTTCTTCATCTAATAAAATTCTTTGCATAAAAATCGAAGGACTAACTCCTTTAATATCTGCCAAAGTCCATCCAAAAGCATTCTCGTATTTTTTTTAAAGTTTCTAACAGTTTTTGTTTTTGATAATCATTCAACTCTGAAGATACTATAACTGGAAAGGTAGAAGATTCTCCTAAAAACATATACTTTAAATGATTATGGAAAATTTTCATCTCAAGTTCAGGAGATTTTATGATAAATGAAATTAAGCTTTTATTTCCAACTTCCATTGTGTCTAATACTTCGAATCTCTCCTGAACTTACTCCAAATCTTCATTCTTCCTATTATCTGAATTTTCATCATCTTTAATTTCTTCTTCAAATATATTTTTGAATTGATCATTTCTCAGATAATCACAGACCTCCATCCTAAAACATTCATTTTTTTCCATTGAGGGATACTTCATAGATTTTAAAATATTAAAAGTCACCTCTTGATAATTAACGCTCATAGTTAATTCTCCTTTTTGAACATCAGTTACTACTCTTCTAGTAGCAAGGAATGGTCTTCCCAAAATGATTTGAATTTCTTTATCTTCCTCCATATCAAGTACAATAAAATCCGCATGAAAGATAAATTTATCCACTTTTACTAACACATCTTCCACCACTCCTTTAGGGTAAGTAATCGAACAATCGGCCAACTGAAGAGTCACAGATGTAGGAGAAATTTCTCCTATTCCCAACCTTTTGAAAGTTGATAAAGGCATAAGATTAATATTCGCTCCCATATCACATAAAGCCATTCCAAAAAATTTTTCTCCTATAGCACACATAATAGTGAAACTACCAGGATCTTTAAGTTTTTTAAGAAGCCTCTTCTGAATTATTGCACTACACTCTCTACTAAGTGCAACGTTTTCATGATCTGTAAAATTTATTTTCTTTCTCAAAATATCCTTCATAAACTTTGCATAAATAGGCATCTGTTCTAATGCTTCAACAAAAGGAATATTTATCGTTAATTTCTTAAGGATTTCAAAAAATTTTCCACATCTGTTATCCCTATTTTGTTTCTATAATCTTTGAGGAAATAGAGGTGGTGGTTTTTCAACAGTTATCTTCATTGGCTCAAGAGGATAATCTAAGTCTGGATAAATCTTGTTTGAACCTTTTTCAATTTCCACCTTCTCCTTTTCTATTTCAACTTCTTTTTGCACTCTAGTTTCCAATTCTTTTCCACTCCTTAATTGAATAGCCTTAATTTGTTCCTTGTTTTGATCTTTTGGATTGATCTCCACATTGCTTGGAAGTGTTCCAGAAGGTTTATTATTAAGTGCAGTGAAAATATGTCCTAATTAATTTTCAATATTTTTCATAGAAACACCTTGAGCTTATTATTAATTTCCCATATTCATAAGCATTTCTTTAGTAGACAACTTCTTATCCTTAAATTGTGGGTTACTATTGAATCCAGAGGGATAAGATGGTCTAAAATAAGTATTTCCTTGATTGTATGAATTTCCAAATGGATTCATAAAATTGTTAGCCCAGTGAGGGTTAACATTAGCATTGCTATTATTCCAATTGAAATTTGGGTGATTCTTCCAATTAGGATTATAATAATTTAAATAAGAATTATTAGGTCTATTAATAGCATTTAAAGTCTCATAAGGGGTTCGAGATTTAGTTATTTGTCCAAATGAATTTTCCTCTAACAGTTGAGGTGGTTGAGAATAATTCATTCCATATTGATCTACTTTTTAGAATGGGCTGCAATTTGACAAACTACCATAGTCATCATATCTAAATCATGAACACTAGCTACTTTCTTAGGATTTACCCTTTCAGAGGGCCTTTGAAAATTATTAATAGCAATTTCTTCAATTAATGCGTATGCTTCATCAAAAAGTTTTGACATTAATGATCCAGCAGCAGCAACATCTATAATAGATCTCAATGATCCCACTAATCCATTATAAAATGTTTGAATTATTAACCAATCTAATAAAGCATGATGTGGGCACTTCCTAAGAAGATCTTTAAATCTCTCCCAAGCTTCATATATTAACTCTCCTTCAAACTGACAAAAAGATGTAATATCATTTCTTAGCTTCGCAGTCTTTGATGGAGGGAAATATTTCGATAGAAACTTTTGAGATAATTCTCCCCAAGTTCTAATAGATTCAGTTGCTAACAAGTTTAACCACGCCTTAGCTTTATCCCATAACGAGAAAGAAAAAATTCTAAGTCTGACAGCGTCACTAGACACTCCATATTTAAAAGTAGGACACAGTTCTAAAAAATTAGCGAGATGTATATTTAGATCCTCATTAGGTGTTCCTCTGAATTTATTATTTTGTACCATTTGGATAATAGCAGGTTTAAGTTCAAATGAATTAGCAGCAACAACAGGATTTTGAATAGTTATTTAGATTTCATCTGCTGTTGGGTTAGCATAATCTCTTAAAGGTCATGGCAAATTTCCAATATCTTTTCTCTGATTATCTTGAATATTCGCCATTTCACAATGATTTTTAATTTGTTTTTGTTGTTTTCTAATCTTTCTGACAGTGCGCTCTAACTCTGAATCTTAAGGCACAAAACCTATTTATCCACTACTACGCATATACAATAACACAAATACTTTTTTTTACCTTTTTTTTTTACTTTTTTACTTTGACTTCATTACCTCCCCAGCAACAGCGCCAAAAAACTTGACACACAAGGACTTTAATTTTATATATTTAAATGCATGAATTTGTTACCACTGTAAGAAGATTTTAAGCTTCAGCAACGGCACCAAAAACTTAATCGTGAGGGGCTTTTATATATGCAATAATTTAGGAACTCAAATTTATATATTTATAATGATTTTGTAAAGCCCACGTACTTAATGCAAGTATATGTATCGTATCAAGTAATACAGGGCTCTAGAGGAGTCCTGGTTATCGATCCCACATGGAGGTTTTAAGTTGAAGTAAAGTAAAAGTTTCACATGTTATAATAAAGCACTGAAATCCTATACTCTAATTACATTTAAAGTTAAACACTTCTACTACTACTATGCAGAAAACAGTAACAACTAACTAAACTACAATTACTTCTAATAACCTGAAAATAGAATTATCTAACAGACACACTAAACTAAGTATTTGAAAGGTTTTTAATATATATGAGAAAAATATCTTTCTTCTTGCAATGAGAATATGATGTGTGGATTGATATGGATCAGTTATCTAATTTATTGTGCCAAATAGGAGCATAGATGATTCTTTACTTTTAGAAGAGTACCCCATCCTCTAAATAAGAAAATAATATTGACATATTCTATGTTTAGTCATTAACTCTAAGGATAGGCTGGGAGGATACCGGCTCTCACTTCGGAGCTCCCACTCACCCTTCACCCGAAATTACTAATCTTAGAACCAATTTGGGGATTTCAGCCTGTCACCCTGAATTCTCCACGTTGAAGTCCTTAATAACACATTTCTCTATTTATTTGCACTCAATTCTCATGAACTACGCAATTCATCCATAGAAATTGAATGGATCTTTCATTACTGTTGTAGGACATTAAATCCTTTCAAACTTAATGTTCAACAACATATTTTAACAATTCAATTGGCCAAATCAAAATAATTAAGTTCTAAATGAAAACCATCACAATCTCTTCAATACATTAAAAGCACATCAAATCCACATCAAACCATCATCACATCTCTAAACAAGAAGAAAGACAAAGAAGTCTACTCAGAATTTATGGAGAAGATATAATAAAACATGGATTTTATATATAAAAGAAAAGTCATACAAACCACGCAAGAAAATACAACTTATCTCTTTCTCTTCCCCAAAGCAATCCCTTTGGAGTTCCTTTGAATCCTCCTCTCTCTTCTTTACAACACTTTATTCTCCCTTTAGAATGGAAAGGAAGAAGCAATCTCTCACTGTACTTCTTCTTTTTCACTCCTTAGAGAAAAATTCCTCTCAAATCCTCACTTCTACACACTAATCTACTAAACCCTAACACTTAACACACACTAGAACACTATGAGAAAGCAATAGAATGCAAGAGAACCCCCTTCTCTCGTCTAAAATCAGTTATTTAAGAGTTAGGGATGAAATCCCAAAAGTTTCCATAGACATCCCTGTTGACCTCATTTTTATAATAGATCAACCCTTAACACAAAAACAATCAACTTTGGTAAAAAATGGTCAATCCTGACTTAATAACCAACCCTACTGACTCAACAGGTCAATCATTGATCCAAAGATCAACTTTGGTCAAACTGGTCAATTATTGAACCAATTACCAATTATTGACCTAATAGACCAACTTTTGACCCAGAAAATAATTTTGGACAAATTGATCCATTTTTAACTCAAAAAATCAACCATTTATTGTCAAATCAACCAAGATGCTAAAATAATCAAATATGACTTAAATGATTAATTCAAAAACATCACATAGCTAATAAAATAATTTGAATTAATTTTGACCTAAACAGGTTAAATTTGGTCAAAAATGACTAACACATACTCCTTTGACCACAAAAGACAGACATTAACATAATCAATCTGATCAGATTAATCAAAATTAACACAGAGGTCACCACATTGATTAGACCCAAACCCTAACTCAACATGACTAAAATAAACCCAAAGTCCAAAATCTTTGGATTTTATAACTATTCCAATCCTAACAAAGTTAAGGAAGTCAAAATTAATCATTTATGGACAAAAACAGGTTAATTTAGAATAATCTAGGTCAACCTAGGTCAATACTTAATAACCATAGTAAACCTTTATCAAATTTGATCAAAATACCTAATTTTGAAAAAAAATGATAAAGATTGTAAAATTTAATCAAATAATTAATTAAATCATTTTAGTTAATTGTTTGATTAATAAAACAAATATTTAATATTTTAATTACTTTCTAATTAATTAAAATAAAAAAGGGTTTAAAGACATGACAAAATTAAACCTTTAATTCAAAAAGACATAAAATTTAATCAAAAAATTAATTAAATCATTTTAGTTAATTAATTGATTAATAAAACAAAATTTTAATATTTTAATTAATTTGTAAATTAATTAAAATATAAAGGTTTAAAGACATGACAAAATTAAACCTTTAAATAAAAAGGACATAAAATAATTAATCAAATCATTTTGGTTAATAAAACAAATATTTAATGTTTCAATTAATTTCTAAGTTAATTAAAATATAAAGGTTTAAAGACATGACAAAATTAAACCTTTAAATAAAAAGGACATAAAATAATTAACCAAATCATTTTGTTTAATAAAATTAATGTTTAATGTTTTAATTAATTTCTAATTAATTAAAATATAAATGTTTAAAGATATGACAAAAATTAAACCTTTAATACAAAAAGACATAAAATTAATCAAAAATTAATCAAATCATTTTGATATTTTAATTAATTTCTAATTAATTAAAATAAAAAGATTTAAAGACTTGACATATCTAAATCTTTAACTAAAAATATAAATATATATTAAATTAATCAATTAATTTTAATTAATAAATTGATTAATGAGACAATTTCCAATAATTTTAAATTAAATCAAAAAGATATAAAATTGCATTTTAATATATGACATAAAAATTCCTAAAAATTATTTTAATTAGTTTGAGGATTAATATTATAACTCCATATATTTCTAATTAATCACATTTTTAATTAGAAATGGAGTTATATAAAGATAATCCTAAATTGAATTTAAATTTATGACATCGCACCTAATGTCATAAACCATTTAATGATTTTTTTTAAAAACTTAAATCTAAATTATAAGAAATCACCAATGGGTAGCCTAAAACTCATTAAAACCATCATTACATAGTTAACACATTACTTAACCCACAACTCTATACCTTTAACCAAGGTTAAGAATTATCATGATGATTAAGTTAAGAGTTAAGCTTATGTGTCATGCCCTCTCTACATGAGGTGTGACATGGCTCCATTGGTGGCAAGCACCTCTTCCTTAATCCAATGGAAAGAAACCAAGACATATGGTTAAATTCTACCAAGGTTAAGAAGCCATCATGAATAAAAAGACATAAAAAATGAAGGGAAGAGGATATGTGTCATCTTTCCTTCAATTTGCTCATTTGCATGAAATGAGGTGGTCGACCCCCTTATAGATGATCTTGGTCATCATCCTAAGCATCCAATGGAAATGGGAATTAGCATAGATTAGAACTTAACCATGGTAAAATTAAATGATGAGGAGATTATGCATGAAGTGAGTCATCCCCCCTTATTTGTCATGCCATGGTGAACGAAGAGCATATGTGTCCTCCTCCCATTTATTTCATTTAAGTTATCTAAAGAAGGTTAATCTAGCTGATCATAGTCAGCCATATCCACCTCATAGGTGAACTAATGAAAACAAGACAAAACTAGAGTTCAATCCTTACCATGGTTAACTTCAATGATGAAAATCCAAATTCATCATTACCTTGGCTAAAATTTATCTTCAAAGCATTAATGGAAAGGTTAGCAACTTCCCTAGACGAACCTACTTCAGCCCAAGTCCATCCAATTCCACCCATGGCTATAAATAGAGGCTAACATAAGCCTAAGCAAGAAAAACAGGAGAGGAGAGTAGTGGCCTAAGCTCTACCCAATTCCCCTAACTCCCAATAGTAAATTTGTTATTTAGGACCATAGGAGTGAATCCCAATCAAAATCCAGTTATTAGCTAGCTTCAAAAATCCATGAAACCAGCTCAAATAGGCTAACCCGAGAGCTTGAAATTAGGTGAGGGAGAGGAAATTCTAAATCCCTATACACTCCTCAAATCCAAAAACTTTCTACATCAACGTTTCTCTTTAGGACCCAAGAAACTGAAACCCATCATAACCAGGCCCTTAAACCCTCTCAATCTTTCTAATTTGGCTAACCCGAGAGAGCCCAAATTGACCCAAACCAGGACAAAATGGGTCTTTGAAATCAAACTCCACAAAACTAAAAATTAACCTTTCCAAATACATTTAGGGGTTAGAAGAGGAAGAGCCCAACTGAAATTGAGCCTCCCCACAGTCTCCAGCCTTCTATTCACCATCTCACACCAAGTCGGGCTACCCTTTGATCGAATTCATATCAGAACTCAATTTGAATCCTAATTGAAGTTAGATCAAGCCTACTGAGGTCCAAACGAAGCTTCCAGACCAATTAAACTAAACTCAAATCAACTGAGACTAAGGTGTGGATTTCTCATTTCAATGGCGATTCGAGTTTCATACATTGTGAAATAAATTGTTTTAAAACCCCTACATATCCGTATGGATATGGTCGTCTGCTCAAGAGGAAGGTGTAGGAACAAATCTCACTTGATTCCATCAAGAATCGAGTGAGATATTATCCCTAGATCATGAATGATCTGCATGATAAGGCGGGATGGGGACGATGAAGCGTAGCCGTCCGATTTTCAGTTTAAAAGACGGACGGTGGAGATTATCCCTTACTCGATCCGCTGTTCGGAGCCCCGTAGCAAATTGAGAGCGTTTTCGACACTGTGCGAGGACATGCGGTGGCCTCCCGATTTTTATATATAAGTTTAAGGTTTAATTAATTCAGTTAAACCTTAAACTAATAAAAAATACATATCTTTTTAAATAAAAATCACAAAAATAAAAGAAAAATATCCTTGAACTCAGGACTGTGAGCTCTACAATGTGGAATTGAAAATTTTAATTTTTGATTTATATCAAATTTCTAATTAATTAAATACTCCCTGGAGTATTTTAATTATTAAAAATTATTTATAAATCAGAAAATTATGAAATTTTAGGGGATTAATTTATAAGTCTTTAGGAACAATCTCTGATTTTTCCAAAGATAGAAAAATATTTTAAGATGATACTTTCAAATTTTCTTGAGATTTAGCAATTATTTTCAATAATAATTCAAAATTTCAAAAAATTAAGAAAAGAAACAAAGATTAAATTGGAAATTGATTAAAAACTCAGGGGAATAAGGTTAAACCCTAAATAACAAATTTTGAATCACTTAAAAATTTAAAATGACAGTTTAAAACCTTAATAGTGAATAAATATAAATTTATAATTAATTAAACCTATAAAGAATCTTTTAAAACTTAATTAGGTCTAATCATCTTAGACTTAGTTATACATTTAGACTTTAATCATATTAAACTTAAGACAGAACAAATTAAATATAAAATATTATTAAGTCTAATAAACAAATATTAATTAGGTTTAAATTATCTTTAAACTTAATTAATCATAATTAAACCTTAAAAGACATTAGGTTTAATAAACAAATATTAATTAGGTTTAAAATATCTTTAAACCTTAAAAGACATTAGTTTAATAAACAAATATTAATTAGGTTTAAAACATCCTTAAACTTCATTAATCATAATTAAACCTTAAAAGACATTAGGTTTAATAAACAAATATTAATTATGTTTAAAATATCTTAACCTTAAAAGACATTAGGTTTAATAAACACATATTAATTAGGTTTAAAATATCCTTACACTTAATTAATCATAATTAAAACTTAAAAGACATTAGGTTTAATAAACACATATTAATTAGGTTTAAAACATCCTTAAAATTAATTAATCTTAAACTTTAAAAGACATTACGTTTAATAAACACATATTAATTTGGTTTAAAACATCTTTAAACTTAATTAACCATAGTTAAACCTTAAAAGAAATTAGGGTTAATAAACAAATATTAATTAGGTTTAAAACATCTTTAAACATAATTAATTAAACCTTAAAAGACATTAAGTTTAATAATAAACAAATTAGGTTTAACCCTCATTAAACCTAATTAATATACTTAAACCTTACTTACATTATGCTTAAGTGATCTTTAAACCCCAATTAAGTCTAACCCTATTAGAATTAATTAATACTTAAGCTCTACCTACATTAGGCTTAAGTAATCTTTAAACCCCAATTAAGTCTAACCCAATTAGACTTTATTAATACTTAAGCTCTACTTACATTAGGCTTAAGTAATCTTTTAACCCTAATTAAGTCTAACCCAATTAGACTTAATTAATACTTAAGCTCTACTTACATTAGGCTTAAGCAATCTTTAAACCCCATTTAAGTCTAACCCAATTAGACTTAATTAATACTTAAGCTCTATTTACATTAGGCTTAAGGAATCTTTAAACCCCAATTAAGTCTAACCCAATTAGACTTAATTAATACTTAAGCTCTACTTACATTAGGCTTAAGTAATCTTTAAACCCCAATTAATTCTAACCTAATTAGACTTAATTAATACTTAAACTCTACTTATATTAGGCTTAAGTAGTCTTTAAACCCCAATTAAGTTAATACTTAAGCTCTACATACATTAGGCTTAAGTAATCTTTAAACCTCAATTAAGTCTAACCCATTTAGACTTAATTATTACTTAAGCTCTACTTACATTAGGCTTAAGTAATCTTTAAACCCCAATTAAGTCTAACCCAATTGGACTTAATTAATCCTTAAGCTCTACTTACATTAGGCTTAAGTAACCTTTAAAACCCAATTAAGTCTAACCCAATTAGACTTAATTAATCCTTAAGTTCTACTTACATTAGAATTAAGTAACTTTTAAACCCTAATTAAGACTAACTCAATTAGACTTAATTAATCTTTAAGCTCTATTTACATTAAGTTTAAGAAACATATAAACCCTAATTAAATCCAACCAAATTATACTTAATTAATCCTTAAATTTTAAGCTTAAACAACTTTAAACCCTAATCAAATTTATCTTTAATTAACCTAAACCTTAGGTTCGACCCATATTGAACCTAACTAAACCATAACCTAACTTAAGTTCAACCTAACTTAAACCCAAGTTAACATAAACTTTAGGTTCAACCCATATTGAACCTAACCAAACTAAAACCTAACTTTACCAAAACCTAACTTGAGTTCAACCTAACTTGAACCCAAGTTAACCTAAACGTTAGGTTCAACCCATATTGAACCTAACTTGAGTTCAACCTAACTTAAAACCAAGTTAACCTAAACTTTAGGCTCAACCCTTATTGAGCCTAACTAACCTAAAACCTAACTTAACCAAAACCTAACTTTAGTTCAACCTAACTTCAACCCAAGTTAACCTAAACCTTAGGCTCAACCCATATTGAACCTAACTTAACCAAAACCTAACCTGAGTTCAACCTAACTTGAATCCAATTTAACATAAACCTTAGGTTTAACCCATATTGAACCTAACTTAACCAAAACCTAATTTGAGTTCAACCTAACTTGAACCCAAGTTAACCTAAACCTTAGGTTCAACCCATATTGAACCTAACTTAACCAAAACCTAACTTGACTTCAACCAAATTTGAACCCAAGTTAACATAAACCTTAGGTTTAACCCATATTGAACCTAACTAAACTAAAACCTAACTTGAGTTTAACCTAACTTGAACCCAAGTTAATCTAAACCTTATGTTCAACCCAAATTGAACCTAACTTAACCAAAACCTAACTTGAATTGAAGCTAATTTTAACCCAAGTTAACTTAAACCTTAGGTTCAACCCATATTGAACCTTACTAAACTAAAACCTAACTTGAGTTCAACCTAACTTGAACCTAAGTTAACCTAAACTTCAAGTTCAACCCATATTGAACCTACCTTAACATAAACCTAACTTGAGTTCAATCTAACTTAAACCCAAGTTAACACAAACCTTAGATTCAACACAAGAATCTAAGTTAAATCTAAGTCAAACATTAAACCTTTTTATAAAATCAACCCCAACTTAAACTTGAATCAACCTCAAATTTAATCTAAATTAAAACCAATTTTAAGCTCAATCCATATTCAACTTGAATTCAGCCCAACCTGAATCAAATAATAAATTTAAATCAAACCAAATTTAATTAAATTTTTATTTCAACTTAAATTAAACTTACTTGAACATTAAGTTCGACTTAAATTGAACTTATTTCGATATAAATACTAAAACTTGATATAAATCAAGTTTGACTTAATATTGAGTTCAACTCAAATCAAACTCATAAAATTAAGTTTAACTCAAATCAAATTTAGTTAAAATTAATCTAAATTAATAAATTTGACTAAATCAAATTTATTAAATTTAATATAAGATTCAAGTGGCACTGAATCTAAACTTAACATTTAAATTATAAATAAATCTAATGTTAAATTTCCTCTGCATATTATAAAATGTGCTAAATCTGTTTTGCAGAATAACTAAAATGATGATATTAACTTCGTTTAAATTTCCTTTGCATGTTATAGGATGTGCTAACTTTATTTTGCAGAACGATATGGAACCATAAAACAAAACCAAAACTTTAGGTTAGCCACAAAACCTAAAACTTTCAACAAAACAAAACAAAACAACGACATTGAAAATAAAACTAAAACGATTAAGATAGCTACAAAACATAAAACAAAAATATAGTGACATTGAAATTTTTAGGATAACAATATTGACAGAATAAAAATGACAAACAACGAAACAAAACAAAAATATGAAATGAAATGACAAGATAAAATTTGAAACCTTTCGGATAGTCGTAAGATTAAAACAATAATAAATTAAATGAAAAAATAACAAAAACGACATGATTACATAATATTTAGGATTGATAGTGGGTACATCTTTCCTTAAAAATAAATATTTAGAAAATAAGTGATCAACATTAATCAGAAGTTTTCTTAGACAATTAAAAATTATTTAAGATGTAATTAACTATAGAAGCTTGCTTCTATAAAGAATTTAAAAGAACCCATGATAGAAATCTCTGGATAATAAAATTTCATGATTGTTCCTTATATAGAAATCCTAGGATATGGTATTCTAGAATTTTCTTCTATGAGGATCATCATAAACATCCATCTCTAATGTTTTCTATTAGTCCTAAATTTTCTAAATTCTTCCAAAGGAATAAGATTAGGACAATATTAAACATAGTTTGGTGACTCCTTGACATAGACCTAATCCTTGACGGCGACGATCCAATTTGTCGCCACCTAGAGACTGGTGACTCCGCTAGGGACTATTTTTCTTCTCATCATTTGTTATCACTTGTTTTCATTTGACATTTTGTTCTTTGATAAGTAGGAACTACATCTTTTTAATTTTTAAAGACAAATTCCCAGTTTATAAATAAGTCAATAATATTCATTTTTCTTGAAATTTCAGAAAAGTTGCAATGGATTCTCCCAATTCAATCTTTTCTTATTACCAAGACTTCAATACACCAATAGAAGAAGATCTTTCCTTCTATCAGAACGATTATGGATTATTTGATGAAATAGAATTTATATATGATAATCCATACTAAACTTATATAAATGCTTTTGAAGAATTTAACTCACAACCTTATGAAGACTTTCTAAATTTTACAGAAGACCTACCTGAATATACACCTGAAGAACCTTTTACCCTTGAAGAAATGAAAAGACAAATTGAAAGAAATGGAAAACAAGTCTGCGAAGAGGATGATATTCCACCACCATCTATATATGAAGTTGGTTCTTGTTCCAAAAATATTCACAGAAATCTTTCGTTTAAAAGAAAGAAAAGATGGAGCGAAAATGATAATTTTGAAACACTTGAATTTCAACAAAATATGTTTGGAAACCCTTCCTTTTTAGAAGAGAATCGGTATATTACAATTCCTGTTGAATACACTGATAATTTCTTTCAACCTAAGAGTTCTCCTTCAATTAATGCTATATATTCAGTGTTTAAGAGATTAACACAAAAAGATAAATGTTCAATTTCCCGATTATTGGACAAAATGGGAAGTGCAGTCTCTAAAACAATGAAAAGGAGAATTCTAGTGTCGGCATATTTTTAGGTTATGTGTTGTATTTTTTTTTTAAAAGGGGTCGCCTACAGAAGTTGTCGGCGAATTTTAAATTTAATTTAAATATAGATATAATTTAGAAAGTAGTATTTGATTTTGAAAATAATTTTAAATTTGAAAATTTTAAGATATGAAATCAAACCGATCTCACATCCCAAATAGTTTATATAAACGAGCATCGCATCACAAACCGTGTATCTATCCCGAAGAATAGACACACTGCCTTATGATGGGGCTCGATTAAATAAACTAGAAGATTTGTGACGTCCGTTTGGTCTGCAAACCAATTTTATAAGCCGACAAGTTCCCTGCTTAATATGAAAACATTAAACGGGGTTTATATTACTCAGGTTCTTTAAAATTCCACTATAAGGGCAAGCCCCTATAGTTAATTACATCTTAAGTGACGGGAATCACCTAAGAAAACTCTCGATAATAATCAATAATTCTGCTCTCAAGAATTTGAAAGTTTAAGTTTTCAAAGAATTGAATTTTTGAATCTCGATAGGGAATGGATCGAGTTTGGAACATTTTATTTTGGGAATTCAAAGGAAGAAAAGTAGGAGAAATTACAGATTCGAAGCGAACTTCGGTAATCTCCCGATTATCCTATTGTTTGGCTTGGATTTTAAGAAAGTCCTAATGTTTATTTAATGTCTTGATCTTGCCAATTTTAATTAATTAGGGCTTATATTAGTATGATAAAATCATACCAATAGCCTCGAAGATGTAAGGGTTTATGTCGTATCGGACGACTACCTTGGAGTCCTAAGACTGGTTAGGGCTTAATTTACATGATATGATCATGCAAATGCCTAACGAAGAGTTGAGGATTTATGTTGCACTAGGCAAGCTACCTCGAAGTCCTACGGCTTTGTTGTTTAATTCTAGGAAAGTTTTGCTGAAGTGGGTTCAAGTTTTGCTGACGACGATGGCCGTGCTGCCCACCATGCTCCGAGCTCCTTGTTGTTGCGGAGGTTTAGTTTTAGAAGTCATAAATCGAGGAGATGAGAGAAGTGTTTGGTTTAAAGAAAGTCTTAATTTCCATGTGTTTTTAACATTTTAATTAAAACAGATCTTAAAGTTGATTAAAGAGAACCGATTAAGATCCCACGGTTCCGTCATCCCGGCACCGTTATTTTCATCGAATTCACTTAGTCCGGATGAATTTGCTAAACTCAACTAAATGAGTTCCGCACTTTCATTTGGACGGTGGAAATCCCGTTAGCAACACGTGGGTTACATCATCCGAGGTATTCCCGATCATTCGATAAGACGTTTTAATTTAGTTGTAGTTGTAGCTTTGTTGTTCGTTTGTGATTAAATTTTGAGTTGTCTTATATTTTGAAATGTTGTGGCGGTGAATTTTATCTTGCAATGACTTTTAACTTAGTTTTGGTTTCAGTTTTAGGGACTATCCTAAAGGTGTAGGTTTTCATGCACCAGTTATTTTATCATGCGAGAAAAATAAAGTGCATTTGCAATAAAGTAAATTGCAAGAAAGTAAATTGCAGGAAAGTAAATTGCGATAAAATAAAAGCGTACGTGGAGGGTCTTCCCGTCATCCCAAGCTGCACTTAAAACACGAGTTAGAATATTTAAGCGAGTTCCTAGGTAAAAGCTAAGGTAAGGGTTAGGGTTTTCTACCAAATTCCTAATCCTATAGCTAGTCATTTCCTATGACGTCTAGGTTCCTTGTGTTTTTAGTTTGAAGACAATTTTCTTCATCGAAGAACAATTAAGTTCGATTGTTCTTATAAATATCCTATCATATTGAGGAAGTGCTTAAGAAGAATCCTAAACATCTTTTCAATATTTCTAGGATTGTTTTAAGTCCAAGAGAATTTAATTATGTAAATGAATCGATCGTCCGAGAGTTTTCAAGTTTTGTTAACCTTGCTCGGTGAACTAGGATATTTGAATGTCCTATAAGTGAAGTAACATTTCATTTAATACTCCATTTAGAGAGTTACTGATAGCAAAAGCTCCTAAGGGCAAAATGATATTTAATGATTTGTGATTCAAATTTAAGTTCAAATTAATGATTTAAGTTTGGAATAGTGTTCGAGTTATCTTAGATTTATTTTTGAATTCTTCATGTCTTTATATTTAATTTAATTTAATTTAATTTAACTTAATTTAATGTAATGTGGTTTAATTTAATTTAATTTAACTTAAGTTAATTTAATGTAATATGATTTAGTTTAATTTAATTTAATTTAATTTAATTTAATTTAATTTACTTTTTAATTTAATTTAATTTAATTTAATTTAATTTAACATAATATAATATAATTTAATTTAATTTAATTTAATTTAATTTAATTTAATTCAATTTAGTTTGGTTTGATGTTACATTAAATTAATTTGATTTAATTTAATTTTTAATTTAATTTGATTTAATTTAATTTTTAATTTAATTTAATTTAATTTTATTCATTTTAATTTTAATTAAAGAGTTCAATTATTTAATTTTAGTTTAATGATTAAGTCTTTTAATATTTTAAATTTGAATTATCATTTTAATTAATAATTAAACATTAATGAAATGATTAATTTAGGGATTTTTTAAATTAAAGAATAAATCTCTTCCTAATAATATCCACTATTTTAATAATTCCAATTTTATTATTCTTCCAAATTTAATCAATTATTTAATTAAAGTTTAATCATTTTAAATTGCTTAATGGGTTTCTACCCTTCAATTATTTAAATTTCAATAATCCAAATCAGATTAGGATCAGATATTTTACTTGTTAATTTTTATTAAACCTAAAGTTTTAATTAAGGATTAAAAGAAATTTAATTACCACTTTACCCTTTAAGCTTAATAATTTCATAACTCACTAAATTGAACTCAAATGAACTTGAAATTTTTATGTGACTTCACTCATATGTCACTAAAGACATGAGAGGAGAAAATGTGATTTTTTTGTATTTAATTTATTTATATAATTATTTTTGGTAGAAAATAGAGATTTCCAAGGAAAATTTAATAACATGACCAAGGAAAAGTTTCTGTCCTTAAGAAAATTATGGGACATTCCTAATGACCAGAGGACCACTTGGACCAAATTTTGTGATTTTTTGAATTATATTTTATTTATTAGAATTATTTTAAATTCTGGAGTATTAATTAATTTAAAAATAAAATAAATGTTGAAAAATGAATTTTATGTTTTTCAAAAATCTCTCTGATATCAAGGAAACCAGAGAAGCAAATTTTGCAATTTTTTGATTTTTCTATGATTTATTATAATTATTTTAGTGAAAATGCTAGAAAATACATTTTTTTAATTTTAAAATTACCCTAGAACTTTAAAAATTAATATCTCACCAAATAGGCCTAAGAAAAATATGGGGTTTGTTCCTAAGTGATTAAAATTCAAAATGTGACATTTTGGTGAATTTTATTATTTTTGTGATTTTTATTATTTTTTAATTATTAAAAATATTAAAATAATATTAAAAATTAACTTTTTTAGAAAATTGAAATTTTAATTTTCTTAAATTCCCCTGATATCAGAGAGGCTCTAAAACCAATTTGGTGAATTTTTGAAAGGTATTTTGAAAGTTATGAATTTTTAAAGTTTAAAATGACTAAATGGCTTAATCAACCCAATTAATAGGGCTAACCAAGTCGATTGACTTCAAACTTTTATGGTGGGTTCCTCTAATCCTAAAGGTCAGTGGAGAATTGATTTCAAGTCAATTTGATCTATGGTTAACTCTAATTAATTAGAGACCTATTTTGAGTGTTTAAGCCGATTAGGGTTGTCTAAAATGAACTAACTCAAAACCTATTTTTCCTAGGGTTCTCTCGGTCATAAGGAACATCACCAAATTTTCCTAGAATTTATTTCACAACATGCTATTTATTGGAAGTAAAATACTCAAAACGAGTGACATGAATTTGAAAAATCAATAACTCTTCATAGGGATGGCCTCGACTTTGGAAAATTCAGGGAATATTCCCAAATTCGAGGCTTCAAAAGCCCTATGGTCTCATGCCATGGTGAATTGTATACATGCATGGAGAATTACATGTATGCGAGAGAGTAAATAAATTATAAAAAATAAAATACTTGATGAAATTAAATGATTTCTTTTCCACATTATTCTCCTCTCGTTCAACGAGCAAGAGGGTATTTTTATTTTATTTTTATGATTTTCCTACACAAAGTTATGAATTTTTGAAGTTTAGGGAATTAAATAAATAGAAAATACCCCTAATTTTCTACTTATCCACGCGGCGCCGGCGAAACATCGGCGGCTCCGAAGGGGTACGTGTCGCGCCGTGATTGGGCGCCGCCATCCGAGTCGGCCGTCCGGGGCCCGCCGTATCGTTCCGTCTCCTTATCCGGCGCGATCCCGGCCATCCGTGCGCGCGTGTATTAAATGGACGGCATCCGTTCATCGTCCCCAAGTGTCCTCACCCGAGAGCCGTCCACACTAAATCCACTAATATCTCACTCGATACTCGATGGATTTTCATGTTCTTATGCTCTATGGATTCGTCTTGAAGAGACGAACACATCTATACGGTTACCATGCATTGAAATTAAAGCATTTGAAATGGAGAATCTCCGGAGGCTCGGGATGAAGAATTAGTTCATACCTTTGCTGCGAGAGGTGAAGCCTCGATCGGAGATGTTTGGCACGTTCGTTGGAGCTGCGGGAGGCTAGGGATGAAGCCCGGGGATGTGGTGAATTGCCTAGGTGTTGTTTCCACCAAGGCCGATCACAACCTTTGGAGTCCGGAACAACTGGGTGGCTCGGAGAGGGGGCTTTCACTCTGGAAAACTTCTTCTCTTGGCTCGGTGAAGGTGTAGGTGAGTTTAATTTGATTTTGGTGAAGGATTCGGGAATGTCCTGTTCGGCTCGAGAATTGAGTTTCAAAATTGAGCTCAATCGATGGGTATTGGAGCGGGAGAACGAGTGGGGATCAATTGCTCTAAGTTTAGAGGGGAGTGAGGAGTGATTTTGGCGAGTTTTGGTATGGTTCGGTTCGGCACCTCCTCATGGCCGAGAGGTGGGGAGTTTAAATAGGCGAGGGTGGAGGGCCTCCGGGGGAGTTGAGGGTTGGGATCGGTGCTCATGGCAAGTGAAGAACAGTTGCAATGGCCACCTGGGCATGGGGCGGCTCAGCGAGGTGAGAATTCCAAGCTTGGATTGACTTGGACCTCTCGGCCATGGAGTTTTCCGGTGGTCGGGGTGGGCGGCGGCAGGCGAGGGTCACCCTCGGGGTCGGGTGGGTCGGTGGCGGGTGTTTGTGCGAGCGATTGGCAAATGCCAAGTGTAAAGGCTTTGATCCAAAATAGAATGGGGCATGGCTAGTTTTTGGGTCTAAATGGGTCAACTCACCCATTTGGGCTTGGTGCACCCTTGAGGTGGCTTTGGGTGTTGTGGGGGATCAAAGGGATCGAGTTGGTTTGGCATGGAGAAGTCTCCATCCAAATATATTTGGATTAAATTTAGGTTTAGGTGAATCATGATTAAGGCTAATGAGCTTTAGGGATTAAGGAAAGGGGCCCTCCTTCCTACCCAATATGGTATGGTGACATGTAAAGAGGCTCTCATGGCTTCCATGTGGCTCATGCATGGCTTCATGGCTCACCTTTGGCTTGGGAAAAGTCAAGTCGATTTCATGTAAATGGATTTAAGAAAATTTTTGATATTTTGATGTGAATTTGTATGGGGCTTGATTTGGAATTGTTTGATGATGGAATTATAACTTAGGGAATGGCTTTGATTAAATGGATGGCAAATGGAAATGTCATGTGGGCTTTAGGGCCAATTTTGGGCTTTTGTATTTGGTGGAAATGGGCTTTTAGGAAGGTTTAGGGAAGTGGGCTTTTAGGTTTGAAAATGAATTTATGGATAGAAATTTTGTAAAGAGGTTGGGCCAAATAATTGTTGAGTTTGGTTTAGGGATGTGTCATGAGTGGTTTGGAGTCAATTTGGTGTGATTTGGACTTGAATTGGTTTGAATTTGGGTTTAATTGGTAAGTGGGCCTATGTAGGTCGAATTGGGCTAACTTGGGCCAATGTTGGGCTAGGGTTGAAATTGATGTAAAATTAATGTTGGGAAATATTTATGGGAGTGTTTCAAAGAGGTTTTGGCTTTGATGGGTTTTGATTTTGGGGTTTGGGCTCATTTGGGTTAGGTCCGGGTTTAGGTCGAAAATGGGCCTTTTAGCTTTGGGTTGAATTTGAGTGGGGTTTGGATCAAAATCTTGGGCAAATCATGTTAGTGCTTTGTTTATGGGGATGTTAAGGAAGGTTTAGAAAAGATTTGGGGTTAATTGGAGTTGAATTGGGTGAGTTTGGGCTAAGTTTGGGTCATGGGTCCAAATTGGGCTTTAAGGCCAAAAGTGAAATTGGATCCAAATTTCAATCAAATTGGGCTTGGATTTGGTCTAAATTGGTGTTGGGGATGTTGAATTGAAGTTTAGAATTGAATTGGACCAGAATTTGGGTCGATTGGGTAGGTTAGGTTTTGACATTGGGTTCACTTAGGGTTAAAATGTGTCAAATTGGGGGTTTTGACAAAAGTAGGGTAAATTGACAAAATTGGCCCATGGTGTAGTTGAACAAAATGAAATTGGGAACATTTGGGATTTTTGGAATTTTCTGGGAATTTTCTGAATTTTTGGATTTTTTGGCTAGGAGGGGTATTTTGGGTATTTGGAGGGTATTGGGAGGTATTTTTGGAATTTTTGATATTTTTGGGTATGGATGATCAATTTGAGTGATGTGGAAATTTTTGGGAATGATTTTGGAGAATTTTGGGTGATTTGGAAATTTTTGAGAAATTTGGGCTATTCAGGGCTTTGGGTAGGTTAGCGGGTGTAGGGTCCCGGGGGTCAAAAATTGAAAATTTGGAAAATTGAAGATTGGGTGGATGTAAGTGGAATGAAATCATTTTTGTTGAGCCATGAAGCCATATCAAGCCCACATGAGCCATGAAGGGACTCATTTGAGGCATTCACTATGTTGTTCCTAACCCTCTTACCAAGGGCTTGGGGGTTAAGGACCATCCATGTGAATCACCTACATGAGTCGGGAGGTCAAGTCGGGTATGGGTGTGTTTTTAGGAAGTGTGTGAAAGTGTAGTGTGTAGGTGTAGTGTGTGTGCAAGTCAACCCTTCACCGGACCAGGCCACCCAGGGCAGTCCTAAGGCCAAAGAGTCCTATAGGAACTCATCCTTTAAACTTCCACATTTGATTTCAACCCTCTAGGTGATTAGGGGTCTACGGTCAAGTTTGTGGAGTTTGCAGGGAGTTTAGAAGTGGTTTGAATTTCTAAAAGGTGGGTCCCAATTCTAATCCTCTAAGATAGTCAAAGGAAAAGCCTAAGGCTAGATCCTAAGCACTAAAAGAAGAAGAGAAGACCTCATAAAAAATGAGGTCAACATCTAGCAATAAAAAACCCTTTTTGTGAAAAAATAGGTTATCAAATCCCAACAAATGACCAATATACTCGAGTGCCAGTAAAATTCTGACTAGGGCCAAGAGAAAGAGATGTTATAATTACAAAAGACAAAGCTAAATATGGCAAATTAATGTTTGAAGTGGAAGATACATCCACTAAAATGACAGAATTGGTCCATATGCTACAAAATCCAGATTATTCATACAATAATACACTACCTAGAGGATCTCGTCCCATATTAAGAAATAATGTATGCAAACGAAGATCGTCTGAAAGAAATTCAGATGCTAAAAGCACTCCTGCAGATAGTTCACAAGAAGGAACTTGTAAATAACATTCTGCAAAATCATTCGAAGAAAGATTAAAAAAATTAAAAAATGATATCAAACATATCTCGGTGCAAGGGAAGAAAGATACTTCTAATAGTTCAAATGAAACTGTTGCTAGTGTCGATCTACTTCCTTAGCACGGGAATCAATTGAAGAGGAGGCAACAAATGAATTACAAGCAATTATACGACAACGATATGAACAAATTAGTCGTCTTAAGTAAAAAATGGAAGAGTTGGTTGCAACTTTGCAAAATCCACCAACAAATCCTTCTCCAACCATTGAAATGATTAGAACAGAGGCTATGCATATTCTAGAAGACAAAGGAGAGCCAGTAGATTTCGAAGAAAGCACTCAAAAGAAAAAGGATTCCCCTCATAGCGGAATTCTCGAAAAAGATATGACACAACTTGTAGAACAAAAGATAAAAGAAACAATGGCTCAAGTAAAGGTTGGATCTTTAATCCCAAAAGGTAGACCATATCTAGAAGAATTTGATTTTGTCCAGTACCCTAAAGGTTTTGTTCCTCCTATCTTTAAGATGTTTGATGGAACGAGTAATCCCCGACCGCATTTAGCACATTTCAGAGCAAGTTGCTGTAATACCGGGGGAAATGATGTCCTTTTATTTTGACAATTTGTTAACAGTCTCACAGGTTTAGCCTTCGATTGGTATGCGGAACTTCTTAATGGATCTGTCAAAACTTTTATAGAGCTTGAAAGCCTTGTTATCCAAAGCTTTGCTGGAGCACAACATCATACTACAGTTGGTGACTTGGTAGTAGAAAATCAAAAACCAGAAGAAACTTTAGTGGATTATATTTTACGTTGGAGAAATCGCAGCATGAAATGTGAACCACAACTTCAAGAACAACATGTTGTTGAAATTTTACTTAATAATATTCATCGTCCTATAGCATTAATGCTTAAAGGATTTATAATAAAGACATTTGAAAAATTGCTCAGTAAAGCTGCCAATCTTCAAGAAGAAGCAAAGCAAATGAGCATAACAGAAAAGACTAAAAAGATAAAAACTGTCAAGACATTTGAAAAGAAGTCGGGAAATGTTGTAGAAAAAGGTAAACAAGTAATGCAGATTAAACCCGAACAAAAGAAAAAACAATGACAAAACCAATCATCATCACAATCCTCCTCTTCTCAACTACAACTTCAACAACCAATTCCAGTACCGGCAGATAAGAAAACGATGGCTGAAATAATGAATAAAGAATATCCATTTAAAACTGAGGCCGTCAGTAAAATATTTCATAGCCTGCTTAAAGTACCAGAATTTAAGTTCGCCGAAGCTAAAAGGCCAGCAGAAGTCGATATGAAGGACAATCCCAATTATTGTCCTTATCATAGAATACTCGGACATAAAATTGAAAAATGTTTTGTCTTCAAAGACTGGTTAGAGCGCAATTTTAAGAAGGAAATATAGTAATTCCGAAAGAATATTTAAAAGAACCTGACAAAGGTTCAGTCAATATGATTTCAGCGAAAAACTTTAATTCCAAAAACAAAGACAATATTGTTGGAGGTAAATCTTCTAAGGAGATCCTTACTAAATATCAAGTTACAAAGCCTCCCAAGAAAGAAAAGAAAAAGAAAAATAAAAAACTGAAAAGGATTAGAGGGCTTCCAGATGTAGGGACTGTAGTTCCTTTTATACCCTCTCATTCTTATGTTTCCTCATCTTCTATTATAATAGTTATATCGGATAAAGGACGAAAAATCCTTGAACCGATGACTTTGTATGACTTCCTTTTTGCTCCTACTGTGAATAATAATAATTCCAGTCTCACTTACATTCTTTTTATTTTCGGGGATGCTTCTGAAAATGATCATTCAAATCCTAATTTTGTAGAAAATACTCAAATCGTATATGATCTTGATCAATCTAACAACAACCAAATTGACAAAAACATTGATGAAAATTTTGACAATGATAAAGATGAGAATAACATTGCTACATTACAATTACAAGGAATCTCAATTTCCATTGAGACTCTGAGATAAAAGAATCTAATAGCCAACTTGAATAAATAGTTGAAATTAATTTGAGAAGTGGAAAAGTTCTACCTTCTAGAATGGCTCCACAATAAAAAGAAAGACAAACAATTACATTGGAGAATATCATTCCTCTAATACATCCTCAACTCCCTGAAAGAGATAAGGATGATCTTCATAACAAAGTGGACTATAACATACTAGCTCATATGAGGAAGTTACCAGCAAAATTGAGCATCTATGATGCTCTTATGCTTTCCAAAGAAATGAGAAAGTCATTGATAAAAGCCCATTTAGATCCAGACATTAGTATTACCCAAAATAAAATTTGTCCATTGGAAGAATCAATAAAATTTACCTTCTCTGATAATGACTTGTTGCTCAGAACAACTGAACATAATCGTCCATTATATATCACAGTAAACATAAATGATACGATAATTTCAAGAGTTCTCATTGACCTAGGTGTTTCAATTAACATTATGAATTTAAGAACTCTTACGTATTTGGATATTGACACATCCCAATTATCAAGAGATACAATGATGTTACGAGGATTCAATCAACAAGGAGAACGAGCTCTTGGATCAATAACATTGCTCCAAAGATAGCCGATTTAACAACAAAAACAAAATTTCATATCATTGATTTTGATATCTCTTTTAATGCCTTACTTGGTAGACCATGGCTTCATGAACATAAAATGGTCCCTTCTTCATTGCATGCATAAACTATCTACGAAAAGGACAAGAATGTCATATTGTAAGAGATTTATAACCATTTTCAATCCATGAAATCGGTATACATGAAGATGCAGCATATTATGCTCCTATGAAGAAAACAATATTCTCCAGAGAGACAATGGTGGATATGAAAGAAAAAGACAAAGAAAAGTAAATAAATGAAAAAGAACATTTTTCTTCAAAGACAAAAGGAACTAATTCCCGTCAGACTTATACTCGAGGCCGAGGCCAAGGACTAGGACGAGGGAAAGAAGATCTGATTGTTACAATGAAGAAACTATTGAAATTCAAAATCCACCTGGACTCTGAAAAAGATACAAAAGAAGAAACGAAATCAGTGGTTTTAAAGGAACCTCAATTCAAAATACCTCTAGAAGAGAAAGATGAAGAAAAACAATTTTAATCTATGTATGACAAAATCAATCATTATATACATTCTATGACTCTAACTCCAATCTCCACTGCTAAGATTGAGAATTTAGTAGTCAAAGAAGTATATAGTAATGATAAAAAGCCAATTAAGTTTAGACTTGGCTCTACTTCTTCTAATACTGTAAAAATAGAAGATGAAAATCTTCAAGAATCAATGAAAATTTCTTTTGAGCTGTATTCTCCTTGGGCACAAAAATTTATTCAAAATAGTTTAATGCTCAAACAATGGTCTCTAAAGGAACCACATTTTATCAAACAAATGTGGAATAATAACAAATGAAATCCCAATTCCAAAGAAGGTGTTGGATTTGGTACTTTAGAACCATTAGATGATACGAAATTTTGTTTGGTCATCACTAAAGAACATGATTCTGAACTGATATCTGATCTTCCAATCGAAGATGCTCCCCCAGAATTGGAAGAAGAAATTAAATTAAAAATTAATGAACTAAAAGAAATAAATTTAGGAACTAATGAAAATCCGAAACCAACCTTCATTAGTTCATTCCTTAATAATGAGGAAACAAAAGACATATATCAATTGTTAACAAAATACAAAGTCTGCTTTGCTTGGTCTTATGATGAGATGCCTGGTTTATCTCCAGAAGTCGCAATCCATAAATTTGGGATAAATCAAATTGCAATCCCTGTTAAACAAGCTCCAAGAAGGATGCGCGTTGAAATAGAGCAACAAGTTATTACAGAAGTTAAGAAATTAATAGAAACTAACTTCATACGAGAAGAAAATTATCCAACATGGTTAGCCAATGTGGTGTCAGTTAAAAAGAAAAATGGACAAATAAGAGTCTGCATAGACTTCAAGGATCTGAACAAAGCATGTCCAAAAGATGAATTCCCTTTACCAATTCCTGAATTAATGGTTGTTATAGCATCGAAACATGCAATATTTTCCTTTATGGATGGATCATCCGGATATAATCAAATCAAAATGTTCTCGGATGATGAAGCAAATACAGCCTTCCGGACATCCATAGGAATATGTTGTTATAAGGTTATGTCATTTGGATTAAAGAATGCTGGTGCAACCTATCAAAGAGCTATGACACGAATCTTTGATGAATTAATACACAATTAAGTGGAATGTTATGTGGACAATCTGCTTGTCAATAGTAAGCAAAAAGATGATCATATATACAATTTGAGAATTGTCTTTGAACGACTACGACAATACAATCTTAAAATGAATCCCTTAAAGTCCGCTTTCGGTGTCACTTCAGAAAAATTTTTAGGATTTATAGTTCGACATCATGGGATAGAAATTGATCCTCTCAAAATCGAAGCTATCTTAAATATGCCTCCTAAAAATCTAACTCAATTGAGATCATTTCAAGGAAAGTTAGCGTATATACGGTGTTTTATTTCTAATCTGTCAGGTAGGTGTCAGCCTCTTACTACCCTAACCAGAAGCGATACCAAATTTGTGTGGGATGAAAAATGCCAACATGCCTTTGAAAATATCAAACAATACCTGACAACCCCTCCTGTCTTAGCAGCCCCTGTAGTAGGAAGACCTCTAATCCTTTACACCACAGCGTTGGACAATTCCCTTGGAGCATTATTGGCACAAGTAAATGACGAGGGAAAAGAAAATATATTATACTATTTAAGCCATTGTCTGATACCAACAGAAATAAAATACCCGGCAATTGAGAAACATTGTCTAGCCTTGATTTTTGCAGTTCAAAAACTGAGGCTTTATATGCTTTCTCATAAAGTAACTCTTATTTCAAGAGTTAACCCACTCCGATATTTAATGACATGACTGACACTTTCTGGGAGATTAGCAAGATAGGAAAAGATCTTACTCCAATTTGACATAACATTTGTACCGTTATGTGCTGTTAAAGGACAAATCTTGGCAGACGTCTTAGTAGCACACCCAATTCCAACTGGATCACCTCTTAATGATGATCTACCTGATCAACAAATATTGGAAATAAAAGATTCCAATGTACAATGATGGGAACTTTACTTTAACGAAGCATCATTGCACAAAAAGATAAAGACAAACAAACAATTATACCAGGAAAAGCTGGAGTAGGATTGATTTTCTTCACTCCAGATAAAACGATGATACCCTTTTCGTATCATCTGACTGAACCATGTACAAATAATGAAGCCGAATATGAAGGGCTCATAACCGGTTTAGAATTGACAATACTAATGGAAATTAAAAGTATTTATATCTATGAAGATTCTCAGTTAATTATCAATCAAATTGCTGGCAAATATAAAACTCGGAAACCTCGACGTGAACAATATTCTTGTTACACTCTGAAGTTACTTCAACAAATACCTGACGTGACATTTTTCTTAGTCCCAAGACGAGATAATTCTTTGGCAGATGCTCTCAAAAAACTTGAAAAATAATTTGCTTGTCTAGAAGAAGATGACATACTAATTTCTATAAAAGGACGACAAGTTCTTTCTCAAATTGACTTGGATAATCTGCATAAAATCGGTGAAAATATGGCAGTGACAACAAAAGATGAAAAGAATGATTAGCAACAACCAATTATCCAATATTTACAAACTAGAAGATTACCTGAAAACACTTCTATTGCCAATCAAATTAAATAAAGAGCATTATCATATGATCTAATAAATGATGTTCTTTATAAACAATCTTTTGATCAAATGTGGTTAAGATGCTTAGACCAAGTTGAAGCTCAAGAGATTTTTAAGGAGGTCCATTTGGGTTTATGTGGCGCACATCAATATGGACCTAAAATGAAAATGAAAATAAAAAGAATGGGTTATTATTGGCCGACAATGATGACTGATTGTCTTGATTATGCAAAGAAATGTCATCAATGTCAGATACACGGGGTAGTTTTACACCAGCCTCTAAATGTCTTACACCCAACTAGTGCATCTTGGCCATTTGAATGTTGGGGTACCAACATAGTGGGCCCTATAGATCCTCCGTCATCTAAGGGTCATCGATTTATTCTAGTAGCCACTAACTATTTCTCCAAATGGGCAGAAGCGATACCGCTTACAGAAGTCAAGGCAGAACAGGTCCTTTATTTCTTTAAAATGCATATCGTTTATAGATCTGGAATCCCTCGAAGGGTCATATCAGACAATGGATTGGCCTTTAAAAATACAAAAGAGAACAACTTTATCCAAAGACATGGAATAGACTGGAGGTATTCCACAATCTATTATCCTAAAGCCAATGGTTTAGCTGAAGCCTTCAATAAAACATTGGTTCAAATTTTGAAAAAGACATTAGTCAACAGCCCAAGACAGAGGCATGAATGATTAATAGAAGCTTTATGGGCTTACAGAACTACATATCGAACGTCAACACGGTCAACACCATTTGCTTTAGTATATGGTTCTGAAGCTATTTTACCACTCGAAGTCCAAATTCCTTCTCTCAGAGTTGCAATAGCAAATAAGATAACTGAAGAAGAAAATGTCAGATTACGACATGAAGAACTCGAGAGTTTAGAAGGCAAACGTCTACAAGCTCAGCAAAATCTTGAACTGTATCAAGCAAAAATGATACGGGCCCATGATAAGTTAGTTCTCCCACGAACCTTTCGAATTGGTGAGTTAGTTTTAGTTCTTCAAAGACCTATACTAGCTCTTCGAAAGATATGTGGCAAATTTGAACCAATATGGGAGGGCCCATATGCAATTGAAAAGATGTATTCCGGAGGATCTTACCAACTGGTGGATTGTCAAGGAGAAAAAATTTTGTCTTCAATTAATGGTCGTTTCCAAAAAAAATATTACACAACATAGAAATATAAATAATGACTTATTTATAAACTAGGATAGTAAAATCTTTTTTCAAAATCATCTTTGTGATATGAATCATGAATTTTATGTCTTGTAATATCTCTTTCGCTTATTGAACAAATGTTTGAAAGGCTAAAGTGTTACATTATGCTGTTGTTTTCAGAAAAAAATGCCTGAAGACAGATTATTTTTCTCATTCCAAAATAATATGACTTTTACCTTGGACCGCTGACACATGGACGAGGGGACTAGGATTCATTTCAACTTTGATTTGTTGTAAGTTGAATCTATATATCACAGATCATTACTCTATCTAGTAAACCATAATGAAATTAACATGCAAACGCCCTTGATAGAATTCAAACGCCGGCAGCCCGAAGAGTATGACTTCACAATCAGTGATAGCTCAGATGAACAAGAATTCATGACTACTTCAGTACAAGGAGCATCTACATCTGGTATAAAAAATATGATAACGGGACTGACCTGATCACAGAGACAGAATCATAATAAACGATTGAGATGTCAAAAATAATTGCAAGAAAGACAAAATATGGAGGACATTAGTCAGTTAAAATCTCATACTATTAATACTCCATTTGAGGAAATATATTCTACATCAAAAATGACAAATTTAGACCTTACAAAGGGAAAACGGGATGAAAAAGTAGCTATCACTTTTGCCTTCAATCATATCTGCCCAAGACCAGAAGGTGTCGGGTAAGAAAGTTGACAGAAAAGATCATTCAAGAGAAGAAGCACAATGGATTCGCGATATTGAATGGAGGACTTTTGAACAATATAAACATATGAACAAAAGAACAATAAATATTCTGGATGTTCTTAAATTATTCACCAAAATATTTGATGAGGATGAGCAAGCGGCTATTATTGATCATATAATAGAAGCCTGGGACCAGGGTAGGGCTGGACATCTTGGAAGAAAAACTTATTCTGAGCCCAATAAATGGATTCGAGGCAAAGGCAGACAGACCATCCAATACGGGTGCTGTTATAATTATGCAAAAGACAGAGAGGGGAATCTTCCCTGAATTTTGTGATATGAATAGGTTGATCCCTTAGCCACTATAATAATTCAAATTATCAGACGTCTTGTCACTTGGGGAATCATACCCACAGATTGTAATTCTGATAGCTGCATTATCAACATGTATGACGAAGGAGATTGTATTCGTCTCCATATTGACAGTCACGATTTCGAGAGACCATTTTGTACCGTGTCCTTAATGAATCGTTGTTCCATCATTTTTGGAAGAGAAAAACAAATTTTGGGACCCGGAGAATTTGAAGGGACATGCTGTATCCTTTTAACTCAAGGATCAGTTCTCCTATTCCAAGGAAATGGTGCATATTTCGTGAAACACTGTATACCCTGTGTTAATAGGTCACACATTTCGATCACTCTGTGGTGGATGAAGCCAGATAAACAACCTATTAGATATCAAGTTATCCAAGAACTTGAAGGGCTGAAGCCTTTAGAACTACCATGACCCTATGAATGTCTAAATACCTGAGCATGCTTGAAAAAGAATGTTTTGGAGTGTAAGACGTTTATGGATGGTCTGATAGTATCCAAGACTATGCTATGATGAATGTGAAGATATAGAAGCTTTGATATGTGATATATCAGTGTTTTGTAGCATGCGTGCTATATGATATGTAGATATATGTAACTCTTCAGTTAGCTGATCGATCGATCACTTATCCTAAAGGGGTTATAGAGGATGTGCTTGTTAAGGTAGATAAATTTATCTTCCCTGTAGATTTCATTATTCTAGATATGGAAGAAGATAAAGAAATACCTATCATTTTAGGAAGACGTTTTCTAGCTACCGGTCAAACAATGATTAATGTGCAAAAAGGAGAATTAACAATGAGAGTTAATGATCAAGAGATAACATTTAATGTTCTGAAATCAATGAGGTATCCTGAAAAAGAAAAATGATATCGGATGGATATTTTTTATTATATGATTGAAAAGCATTACCAAGAAAGATGTAATATCATTTTTTATAATAAAAATAAAGAATCTATGTTATATGATGAGTTATTAAATGAAGAGAATTCGTCTGAAGAAGCTCATTATATTCATGAAAATTGAGAAATTTTAGACACAACTACAAATGAGATATTATTACCCTCAATTGAAAAAGCCCCTGAACTGAAATTAAAAATGTTACCTGCGCATTTAAAGTATGCATTTCTCGGAGATTCATTAACTTTACCTGTAATTATATCTTCCGAACTAAGCAAAGATCAAGAAGAAAAATTAATTGGAGTTTTGAAGAATTATAAGAAGATTTTGGTTGGACTATTGCAGATATAAAAGGAATAAGCCCTTCAATCTGTATGCATAGGATTTTAATGGAATGAAATTGTAAACCCACTATTGAACCTCAAAGAAGATTAAATCCAATTATGAAAGAGGTTGTTAAGAAAGAAATTTTGAAATTGTTAGATGTTAGAATTATTTATCCTATTTCGGATAGCCAATGGGTAAGCCCTATTCATTGTGTTTTGAAGAAAGGAGGAGTAACTGTCATTGTTAATGAAAAACAATGAATTAATCCCAACAAGACAAGTTACTGGATGGCGAATTTGCATTGATTATTGAAAATTAAATAACACCACTAGAAAGGATCATTTTCCTTTACCTTTCTTGGATCAAATGTTGGATAAACTTGCTGGACATTCATATTTCTATTTTCTGGTTGGATATTTTGGTTATCATCAATTACATGTTGCTCCTGATGATCAAGAAAAGACAACATTTACTAGTCCTTATGCAACATTTACCTTTAGAACAATGCCTTTCAGTTTATGCAATGCACCTGCAACTTTTCAAAGATGTATGATGTCAATATTATGTGATTTGATTAATAAAGGAATTGAAGTATTCATGGACGACTTTTCAGTTTTTGAAACTTATTTTGAATCTTGCTTGTAAAATATAACAAAAATTTTGAAGAGATGTGAAGAAACAAATTTAGTTCTAAACTGGGAAAAATGTCAATTTATGGTTACTGGAGGCATTGTACTTGGACATAAAGTTTCACAAATAGGGATGGAAGTTGATCAAGCAAAAGTGAAAATTATTGCTAAATTGCAACCACCTACTACCGTTACTGATGTAAGAAGTTGTTTGGGTCATGCTGGATTTTTTAGGGGATATTCAAAGGATTTTTCTAAAATTGCTAAACCTCTTTGCCATTTATTAGAAAAAGAAACTAAATTTGAATTCAATGAAGATTGTCTGAATGCGTTCAATATTCTGAAAGAAAAGTTAATCACTGTACCTATCATTATTGCACCTGATTGGAAAAAACCTTTTGAATTAATGTGTGATGCAAGTGATTATGCAATCGGAGCTGTATTAGGACAAAAATATGAGAAGATTTTCAAAGTTATATGCTATGCTAGCAAAACTCTTAATGAAACTCAAATAAATTACACAACTACTAAAAAAGAGTTGTTAGCAATAGTATATGTCTTTGATAAATTTAGACCATATCTTCTTGGAACAAAATGTATTGTACATACTAATCATTATGCTATTAAGTATTTAATATCTAAAAAGGATGCTAAACCTAGATTGATCAGATGGGTTTTACTTTTGCAAGAATTTGATTTTGAAATAGTAAATAGAAGAAGGACTGACAACAAAATTGCTGATCATTTATCAAGAATCAAAAACAATAATGAGAAGATTTATAAGGAAATTATAAATGAAAAATTCTCATATGAGCAATTATATGTCATTCAAGGATTACAAATACCATGGTATGAATATATAGTTAACTACTTGGTTAGCAATATTTTACCATATGGAATGAATAGTAAATATATTAAGAAATCCAAGAATGATTGTAGATCATATATTTGGAAAGATCCTCATTTATTTAAAATAGGAAGAGATTCTGTGATTCCAAGATGTGTACCTTATGAAGAAACTTTTGCTATTATTCAAAAATGTCACGATTCTAAATTTGGAGATCACTTTGGAGTGGATAAAACTGCATTTAAAATTTTAAATTCTAGATTTTATTAGCCTACTTTATTTAAAGATGTTGGACATTATGTGAAAATATGTGATCGATGTCAAAGAATGGGAAATATATCCATAAAAGATGAAATGCCTCTAAATTGTATACAAGAAATCGAAATTTTTTATGTAAGGGGTTTAGACTTTATGGGACCTTTCGTACCATCATCTGGAAAGATTTATATTTTATTAGCAGTTGATTATGTTTCAAAGTGGATCGAAGCTGTAGCTTTACCGAACTGTAATTCTAAAAGTGTTTCAAAATTTTTAAAGAAAATGATTTTTACAATATTTGGAATGCCTAGGATAATTATCACAGATGGGGGAAGTCATTTCAGAAATATAAGAATTCAATCATTGCTAAAAAAATTCAGAATTAAGCATAGAATTTCAACTGCTTATCATCCTCAAACAAGTGGAATGGCTGAAGTATTAAATAGAGAAATTAAAAGAATATTGGAAAAGACTGTTAATCCTAAAAGAATTGACTGGGTTGATAGACTTGATTCTGCATTATGGGCTTATAGAACAGCTTATAAGACACCTATCGGAATGACACCTTATCGGTTAATTTATGGTAAACATTGTCACTTACCTGTTGAACTGGAGCATAAAGCTTATTGGGCGATAAAAGAGTTCAATTATAATTTGAATACTGTAGGAGAAAAAGGATTATTATAACTAAGTGAAATGGAAGAGATAAGAAATGAATCTTATGAAAATGCAAAAATTTATAAGGATAGAATGAAGAAATTACATGACATAATGATTTCAAGGAAAATATTCGAGCCTGGACAAGAAGTATTATTATTTAATGCTCGTTTAAAACTTTTCCCAGGAAAAGTAAAATCTAAATGGATGGGACCATTTATAATTGAGAAAGTATACCCTTATGGAGCTATGGATATTAAAGATCCCAAAACTGGAAAAGTATTTAAAGTTAACGAATTAAGACTGAAGCCTTATATGGGAAAAATGAAATTAAATTACAAAGAGGCTTATGAACTGAGTCTACCCGATTAATTCGATTAATTAGGTCGAGTCGACGATGTTAAACCAAGCGCTTTGTGGGAGGCAACCCATATTTATTAGTTTGAGTTTAATTATTGATGTAAGGTTATGCCTTAGTTTTGACTAAATTTGTATATAACTTCTAGAAATAGATGGCTAACGAGTCTGTTTTGGCTTAAGCTAAACATTTTTCTTGAAGTATATAGAAATTAGACTTGGACCACTTCATGACAAATGTGGTAAAAAGGAGATCAAGTTAACCTTCATTTGTGATTGTCTGTGATTTGAATTTTTCGTAATTGTGTTTGTGTGTTGATCATATTCCTTTATTAGACCTATTTTTACGACCAAAACTTTATAAAATTTGACGACGGGTGAATCAGAGTCGATCGAGGTTCCGACGCCTAGGCGCCAAAAGTTGGCGTCTAAGCACCAGAATAACTGGCATATCGATGAATCTGGCGCCTAGGCGCCAGATTCCGGCGCCTAAGCGCCGTGGTTACAGATCATGGAAAAACTAAATTTCTTCAGTTTTTCACACGAAATTTCTTTATTTATAGCCTATTTTTCATCCCTAATCCCATAAAAACACTAATTTCGATCAGAGCAATTCATTTTGGAGAAGTTAGGAAGGATTTTGGAGGCCATGGATAGAGGAAATCATGGAAATGAGGTAAGAGACAAATCTCCTAAAGATCCTCAGCTTTATTTTAATGGTTTTATTGCTGTTAGTTTGGAGAAAATGTTTAGTCAAATGGATATGATTGAAGCGAAACTTCAAAGTATTGGTAATCATCTCCATGAGATGTACCACCAATACGAACACTTGGAATGACAAACCAAACTTCAATCTGATCACATGGCTGCCTATCAAGATGCTCAAGTAGAAATGTACGCGAAGAACAAATGGATTGATGAAAAGACGGCTTTGTAATTTCCAAAGGCGTTGGTGTTCTATCCCTTCGGTCCTAGCGAACTTCATTGTGAAAGAGATGGAAATTAAAGATTGGTGTTAAATAGATTCTATGTGTGTTTTAGGTGTGATTGAGTCTTGTCTTAGTGTGTTGAATATCTAATGTGTGTATTTGCTTAAATTGTTCAATGTGTGTAGTTGGATTTGAATGTTTGCTTTTAATATGTTGTTGATTGTGTTATTTATAAAATGATGAACCTTGATATAAGTCTTGTACTGAAGATTGTTGAATTTGGAATGGATATTAGGATTTTAAATTGAAGAATTTGGATACATTTATGTGGATCTATGCTTTGATTTTAAATTGATTGTGAAAATATTTGGAGGTTATAAAATGGATTAATACCCTCATAAGAGTAATTAGGAGTCGAATTTGATAAGATTTGGTGGAAAATATTTAATTTAAATCGAATTTTTTGCAAAGGCGAGTCTGGCGCCTAGGCGCCGGTTCCGCCTAAGCCTGAAAACTCATCTTCTTAACCCCCCCCCCCCCCCGCCGCCATTTTTGATGCCTAAGCTTCCTTCTCGACAGCATTTTCACAAAAATACCACCTAGAGATCCCATTTAGAGCCGGATTTGCAAGTTTTTAGGCTTGATATCACTCGATTTCTTCATCTCGATGTCAGATCAAAATTCTAAACTCATTATTTTTTATTTTTACTATGGATTTTGCTCTCATTAAGAAAAGCTGAAATTTTGAGAAAACTTTTGATTTTTTATGATCAAATTCATGGGTGTTTAAGCTATTTCAAGTTTGAAAAGCTTAAATTAGTTTATTTTCCTAGATCCGTTGAATTTATTTCGCGTTTTTCTTTCACGTTTAGATGGCACCCAAATCTAAGCGAGGAAAGGAACGAGAAAACTTTGATCGTAGCAAGTTCGTCACTGCTGCTGCACACTTCCGATATAATGATTTTGCTACGACTCAGAAGTTTATCTCAGAGCGAAGTTTCTATAATCCTGGAGGAAGAATTGAGGAGACAATCGTTGCACTCAACTGGCAACGATTTTGCTATTTCACTGTTGTTGCCGTTATCCCAGTGGTTAGAGAGTTTTATGCTAATTTCGTGGATGCGGAGGAATACGAGATTTTCGTTCTAGGAGTTGGAGTAGGATTCACCCCTGAACGTATCAACATTTTCTATGGCCTGCCGCCAAACATTGAGTGTTATTACTCGGGTTTATCTCTATCTGAGGAAGATTTGGACAAGATCATTGCCTACCTGACTGATAGTACTGGAGCCTGGAAGACTCAGAATAGAAAAAGGGTAAATTTTTCATCTTCTAAGTTTAATGGTGTTTCCAAGGCATGACACTACTTTATTTCTACTCATCTCCTTCCATCTAATCATCTGAGTGAAGTTACCAGAGATAGAGCTATTCTAAACTACTGCATTCAAGAGAAGAAGTCTATTGATGTAGGGAGCATTATTTATGATTCTGTGGAGGCTACTGCTCGTTCTAGCACATCTATTGGACTTAGTTTTCCATCACTGATCTATTCTCTTTGTCAAAGTGCTGGAGTAGTTGCTGAGCTTTCTGAAAAAAAGCTTAAGTTGACGAAGCCTATAGGAAGAGAGAGTGTCAGCATTTATTACTTACTGCGAGGTAAGAGTTCTACTGCACCTGCTGGTTCATTACCTACTTCAGGTAGAGCTTCTACTTCTAGAACATCTACTTCTGCTGAGCCATCATCTACATTTTGGGAAACCATGCATGAACAGTTCATAGAGCAGCAGCATGAGTTACTCTTAACTCACTGCAGAGTAGATACCATAGACAAGAAGATTGATCATCTTTCTGAGTATACACAAAGAAAGAGTGATTATGATGCTGAATATTCAGAGTCTTTAGTGAGATTTCTGAAGGGTGAGCATGATGTTCAGTTCCTTACTTGTCCCAGATTTTCACCCTATTTTGATCCTAAGGATATGGAGTTCTCTTTTTGTTATGATGATGATGAAGCTACAGACAGTGATTAGTAGCTTGATTTATCTCTAGAGATTGTTGATTCTATTTTTAGAGTATTGTCTTGTTTTTTGTGATGTTATTTATTGATGTTATTTGTGAACTTTTTATGTTAAAACTGTTTTTTGATTATCTGATGTGTGTTTAAGATCGAGATGTGAGTGAATTTCTATAAAAGCTTATTTACGTTTCGACCTACTTGTTTAGTGTTCATGAATAGTTAGTAAATTTGCATGTTCTAAAATAAATTTTTTTTAGAAATTAACTCTCGCTTTCTGCAAAACTTTTCTATATATGCTTAATCATTTCCGTTATATTCATATTGAAGCATGTGTAGAAGTAGAGTACGGTTTTTCCTTACTACATCATTGTTATACTTAGATTAATTCCTATTTATTTCTTTCCCTCATGCTTTAAAAAATTTCATAATTTATATTTATACTAAAGCTGAAGTTTGGGGGAGGAAAAATATTTATCAAATTTAAATATTATTTGTCCTTAAAGAACTAATATTTTCTTTAAATATATATTAACATAACATAATGAATGAAAAATATATTTAAGAATACCTAAATTTTTGAATTTATAAATAATTTAGTAAACTTAACTAAAATTTCAAAAATTTTGGTTGATTTTAAGAATAGAATTATTTAGCTTAAAGAATAATAAGATGAAAATTTTTCTATTTATAGTGAAGAGAATTGTATTTTTGAAATGCTAAGGAATCAAGATTATTGCTTGAAAAAGAAAAGAATGAAATAAGTTTGAAAAAATATAAATGTAATATTTATTATATAAAAATTTATAAGTTTTTGAAAATAAGTTAAGAATAGTGAAGTTCAAAATCATTAACAGACTACCCAAAAATTGTAATCCTTACTTAAAAAAAAAGAAGAATAAAAAAGGGTGAGGAGAAACTTGAGGAAATGCCTAATCAAAAAATGGCTTCACTTGAATTATCTTATAGTAAGAAAACTGATTACATTTTTAATCGAATTTCTATGTACATATATTTTTACTAGAAAAATATTTCATGAAAATCTTTTTCTTGTAAATATTCTATGTGACCTTGATATTATAAACTACAATTATTCTTGAAATAAATGAAAAATTAGAAGTCTTATGATTTGGGAGTTAAATGTTCTTTAATTCTTAAAATTAAACTTATTTAGTAAAATTTAGTTAATTATTTGCTAAAGTATTTATAAAACCAAAAACTATAAGGAATCTTAAATATTTTAACTTCCTTCCAAATGTTAATTATATTATGTAATTAAAAGGGTTACTTGAGGACAAGTAACGTTTAAGTTTGGGGGAATTTAATCCACTTAAAAAATACCCATTTTATGTCTTATTTTTTATTTTGATTCTTAAGGATATTATGATTTAATGAAAGGTATTTTCATGTTTTTGGATGTAGATGATTAAAAAGAGCCCAAGAAGGGAAAAAAGAGCAAAAAGGAGCAAAAATGGAGCATATGGAGCAATTATTGGAATTATTGGCCTGGCGCCTAGGCGCCAGAGTCCGGCGCCTAAGCGCCAGTTCGATACAGACGCTGTTAAGTTTTTTTGATGACTTTGGGCAGTTATTTTAAAGGTGTTAAGCGGTTATTAAAGCTTCTAGAAGACTGGAAGTTACTCCTAATATATAGGACATGTGATACAATGTATTTAGATACAAGGAAACAGTCTGGATAGCGCAGAGGTGCGACCCAAAGTGAAGAGGTGCGAACAACCTGGTGACGGAGTCTGGTGCCTATGCACCAGATCCTGACTCCTAGGCATGACGGTTACCTTCTAGAAGATACATTGAATTTGGACGAATTTTGAAGAGGTGCCTTAAGCAATCCCTGATCAAATTTAGAGCTCTATAAATAGGAGCCCATTCTACAGAGAAAATCGCACCAAACCCCCCCCCCTCTTAGTACACATACCCATTTTAGCATCTTCTAGTTTAGTTTAGTCTCTTCCATACTTAGGGAGCCACTTTATTTTGTATCTAGTGAGCTTATTTTTAGTGAGTCTTTCATCATTGCGTTGGAGTCAGTAGAAGTCAGCGGAGCCCTTGAAGGAACACTTCAGGTAAGTATTTGTACTTTGGTTCAAAGTTTTATAAATATGTTTTGTTGTGTTGTTTTAATGACTTCTGAGTAGTTAGTTATCGTTCTCCTTTCAACTATGAAAAGATTATAAATTAATTAAATTTTGTAGGAGAATTAAATATAAAATATTTTAAAATATTGTGATGATATTAATACATGATCTTAGTTTACTTTTTAAATTGTCCATTTAATTTGTTAAAACCTGTTGAAGAATTTTGAGACCTATCCGGAGATAAATTCTTAACTAGTAGATATCACATGAATCCTTAAGGTAATTGAAGGCTTTACGTGGATTATTTAAGGTGAAGTGCAAATAAATAGGAAGATATTATTTATTGGGCGTAGAATTAATTAGTTTTTAGAGTGACAGACTAAATTCTAATAATTTGGTTTATAGAAAGGTAACGGGTCACTGGTAGGGCCAACCATAGCCACCCTTGAACATCTAGTAGTGTGAGCATAGATTAACCCATTCTACTTATAATACATCCTGAGCCTAACTATAGATTAGTTAATGTTCTTTGCACCTGGACCAAAGGGTAAAGAATAAGAATGCTTCTATTTGGCACAATACTATAATCTTAATTACCTACAAAAAAATAATTAATCTATAATTCTTGGATTAGTTGAAAAAGGAGAAAGACATTTTTATAATTGCATTAAATTACTGCTTACTTTACTTTCTTGCTTATTGCTTACTTTATTTTAGTAAAAAGTTATTAGTTAATTAAATTTGAATATATATATATATATACATAAAAAAAGTATATATAATTTGCTTAAGAAAATTTTAAAATATTGTTTTTATATTTTTTTACTTTTTATTTTTATTATCCTTGTGGGATGGATAACCGAGGACTCCACTAGAGCCTCGTATTACTTGAACGATACGTATACTTGCGTTTAAAAATTGTGACTTTTACTATAATTAAATCTAATAAAATTATAAAAGTAAATCTCGCACATCAAGTTTTTGAAACCATTTGCCAGGAATTAAATCTTCTAAAAAGTGGTATCAAAATCTTGTATTTTAAAGCTTAATTAAAGTCGCATCGCATCACCACTCTCTCTTTCTAGTTATTGGATGTAAGTCATTTTCCTGATACGGAAATTATGGCATTCCTCTAACTTGACATCAAAATTTGACATTTCGAGAAATGGAATATGACATCCATTTTCTCTTTCCAGTTATTAGATGTAAGTCCTTTTCCTAATACAAAAATTATGGCATTCCTCTAACTTGACATCGACATTTGACATTTCGAGAAATGGAATATGACATCCATTTTTTTTTTCCAGTTATTAGATGTAAGTCTTTTTCCTGATACGGAAATTATGGCATTCCTCTAACATGACATCGACATTTAACATTTCGAGAAATGGAATATGACATCCATTTTCTCTTTCAGTTATTAGATGTAAGTCATTTTCTTGATGACATCAACATTTAACATTTTGAGAAATGGAATATGACATCCATTCTCTATTTCATATTTGACATTCGATATTCCGAGAAATTGAACATAACATTCAATTTCTTTTTCTAAAATATTTTTCTGATACAAAGATCATAATCAACATGTTGACATTTAACATCTTATCACATCTATTTTAAACTCTGAACATTGATATGAGACACTGACAACTATGACATTGAGACCATTTCGGTCAACGCCAATATGTGCGACATACTTATGCAGTACTCCACACATATTGGGGGCCTTGTTGTTGACCTCATTTTTATAATAGATCAACTCTTAACTCAAAAACAATCAACTTTGGTAAAAAATGATCAATCCTGACTTAATAACCAACCCTACTAACTCAACAGGTCAATCATTGATCCAAAAGTCAACTTTGTTCAAACTGGTCAATTATTGACCGAATGACCAATTATTGACCTAATAGACCAACTTTTGACCCAGAAAATAATTTTGGACAAATTGATCAATTTTTAACTCAAAAAATCAACCATTGATCGTCAAATCAACCAAGATGCTAAAATAATCAAATATGACTTATTTGATTAATTCAAAAACATCACATAGCTAATAAAACAATTTGAATCAATTTTGACCTAAACAGGTTAAATTTGATCAAAAATGACTAACACACACTCCTTTGACCACAAAAGACACACATTAACATAATCAATCTGATCAGATTAATCAAAATTAATCAGATCTCACTACATTAATTAGACCCAAACCCTAACTCAACATGACTAAAATAAACCCAAAGTCCAAAATCTTTAGATTTTATAACTATTCCAAACCCTAACAAAGTTAAGGAAGTCAAACTTAATCATTTATGGACAAAAACAGGTTAATTTAGAATAATCTAGGTCAACCTAGATCAATACTGAATAACCATAGTAAACATTTATCAAATTTGATCAAAATGCCTAATTTTGAATAAAAATGATAAAGATCATAAAATTTAATCAAATAATTAATTAAATCATTTTAGTTAATTATTTGAATAATAAAACAAATATTTAATATTTTAATTAATTTCTAATTAATTAAAATAAAAATGGGTTTAAAGACATGACAAAATTAAACCTTTAATTCAAAAAGACATAAAATTTAATCAAATAATTAATTAAATCATTTTAGTTAATTAATTGGTTAATAAAACAAATATTTAATATTTTAATTAAATTCTAAATTAATTAAAATTTAAATTTTTAAAGACATGACAAAATTAAACCTTTAAATAAAAAGAACATAAAATAATTAATCAAATCATTTTGGATAACAAAACAAATATTAAATATTTATATTAATTTCTAAGTTAATTAAAATATAAAGGTTTAAAGACATGACAAAATTAAACCTTTAAATAAAAAGGACATAAAATAATTAACCAAATCATTTTGGTTAATAAAATGAATGTTTAATGTTTTAATTAATTTCTAATTAATTAAAATATAAATGTTTAAAGATATGACAAAAATTAAACCTTTAATACAAAAAGACATAAAATTAATCAAAAATTAATCAAATCATTTTGATATTTTAATTAATTTCTAATTAATTAAAATAAAAAGATTTAAAGACATGACAAATCTAAATCTTTAACTATATATATATATATATATATATATATATATATATATATATATATATATATATATATATATATTCAATTAATTAATTAATTTTAATTAATAAATTAATTAATGAGATAATTTTCAATAATTTTAAATTAAATCAAAAAGACATAAAATGACATTTTAATATATGACATTAAAATTCGTAAAAATCATTTTAATTAATTTAAGGATTAATATTTTAACTCCATATATTTCTAATTAATCACATAATAAATTAGAAATTGAGTTATATAAAAATAATCCTAAATTGAATTTAAATTTATGACATCACACGTAATGTCATAAACCCTTTATTAATTTTTTTTAAAACTTAAATTTAATATATAGGAAATCACCAATGGGTAGCCTAAAACACATTAAAACCATAATTACATAGTTAACACATTACTTAACCCATAAATCATTACATTTAACCAAGGTTAAGAATTATCATGACAGTTAAGTTAAGAGTTAAGCTTATGTGTCATCCCCTCTCTACATGAGGTGTGACATGGCTCCATAAGTGGCAAACGCCTCTTCCTTAATCCAATGAAAAGAAACCAAGACATATGGTTAAATTCTAACAATGTTAAGAAGCCATTATGAATAAAAGACATAAAAAATGAAGGGAAGAGGATATGTGTCATCTTTCCTTCAATTTGCTCATTTGCATGAAATGAGGTGGTCGGCCACCTTAGAGATGATCTTGGTCATCATCCTAAGCATCTAATAGAAATGGGAATTAGCATAGATTAGACCTTAACCATGGTAAAATTCAATTATGAGGAGATAATGCATGAAGTGAGTCATCCCCCCTTATTTGTCATGCCATGGTGAATGAAGAGCATATGTGTCCTCCTCCCATTTATTTCATTTAAATTATCTAAAGAAGTTTAATCTAGCTGATCATAGTCAGCCATATCCACCTCATAAGCGAACCAATGAAAATAAGACAAAACTAGAGTTCAATCCTTACCATGGTTAACTTTAATGATGAAAATCCAAATTCATCATTACCTTGGCTGAAATTTATCTCCAAAGCATTAATGGAAAGGTTGGCAACTTTCCTAGATGAACCTACTTCAGCCCAAGTCCATCCAATTCCACCCATGGCTATAAATAGAGCCTAACATAAGCCTAAGCATGAAAAAATAAGGAGAGGAGAATAGTGGCCTAAGATCTTACCAATTCCCCTAACTCCCAACAGTAAATTTGTTCTTTAGGACCTTAGGAGTGAATCCCAATCAAAATCCAGTCATTAGCTAGCTTCAAAACTCAATGAAACTAGCTCAAGTAGGCTAACCCGAGAGCTTGAAATTAGGTGAGGGAGAGGAAATTCTAAATCCCTATACATTCCTCAAATCCAAAAACTTTCTACATCAAAGTTTCTCCTTAGGACCCAAGAAACTGAAACCCATCAAAACCATGCCCTTAAACCCACTCAATCTTCCTAATTGGGCTAACCCGAGAGAGCCCAAATTGACCCAAACCAGGACAAAATGGGTCTTTGGAATCAAACTCCACAATACTCAAAATTAACCTTTCTAAATCAATCTAGGGTTAGAAGAGGAAGAGCCCAACTGAAATTGAGCCTCCCCACAGTCTCCAGCCTTCTATTCACCATCTCACACCAAGTCGAGCTACCTTTTGATCGAATTCATATCAGAACTCAATTTGAATCCAAATTGAAGTTAGATCAAGTCTACGGAAGTCTAGAGGAAGCTTCCAAACCAATCAAACCAAACTCAAATCGACTGAGACTAAGGTATGGCTTTCTCATTTCAATGGCTATTCAGGTTTCATACTTTGTGAAATAAATTGTTTCAAAACCCCTACATATCCGTATGGAGATGATCGTCTGCTCAAGACGAAGGTGTAGGAACAAATCTCACTCGATTCCATCGAGAATCAAGTGAGATATTATCCCTAGATCATGAACAATCTGCGGGATAAGGCGGGATGGGGACGATGAAGCGCAGCGGTCCGATTTTTTGTTTAAAAGACGGATGGTGGAGATTATCCCCTTGTCGTCATATGTATAGGTTGTGTGTTTTGAAAAGGGGGTAGCCTACAGAAGTTGTCAGCGAATTTTAAATTTAATTTAAATTTAAATATATATATATATATATATATATATATATATATATATAGTTTTAGAAAGAAGTATTTGATTTTGAAAATAACTTTAACTTTGAAAATTTTAAGATATGAAATCAAACCGATCTCACATCCCAAATAGTTTATATAAACGAGCACCACACCACAAACCGTGTATCTACCTTGAAGAATAGACACACTGCTTGATGATGGGGCTCGATTAAATAAACTAGAAGATTTGTGACATCCGTTTGGTCTGCAAACCAATTTTATAAGCAGACAAGTTCCCTTGTTTAATATAAAGGAATTGAACGGGGTTTATATTACTGCAGGTTCTTAAAGTTCTCCATAAGTGCAAGCCCCTATAGTTAATTACATCTTAAATGTCTGAAGACATTTAAGAAAAACTCTCGATAATGATTAGTGATTTAGCTTTCAAGAATTTCAAAGTTTAAGGTTTTCAAACAATTGAACTTTGGAAATTTCAATAGGGAATAACTTAAATTTGGAACAGTTTATTTTAAGAATCCAAAGGAAGAGAAGTAGAGGATGTCACGGACCCGAAGTGAACTTCGGTGACTTCCCAACTACCCTATGGTTTGGCTTTAATTTGAGAATTTATTTAATGTTGTAATCCTGCTAATTTTAGTTAATTAGGACTTATATTTATATGACATAATCATACAAATAGTCTCAAAGATATAAGGGTTTATGTCGTACCAAATGACTACCTCGGAGTCCTAAGACCGGTTAGGGCTTAATTTACATAACATAATTATGTAAATGTCTAACGAAAAGTTGAGGATTTTTGTTGCACTAAGCAAACTACCTCGAAATCCTATGGCTTTGATATTTAATTCTAAGAAAGGGATTTGCTGATGTAGTCGCAAGTTTTGTTGTTGACGATGGTCGTGCTGCCCTCAAAGTCATGCTCCGTGCTTCACGTCGTAGCATGGTTGCAGTTTGAGGTTTAAAGTTTAAATTATTAAAAGTGGACATGCAAATTGTTATGCCGATGTTCTATTTCATTATGATTATTTCCCTTTTGATTATTGTTATTATCATTCATTTGTTACTTGTTGTTATGGTTTTAAATAGGTATATGTGTATGTATTTACATTTATTTTAGTATGTACTATCGTTATGTATGTTTTATTATTATTGTTGCTATTGAGTGTAGCGGAATGTTTATACATATGTAAATATTATTTAAAAAAAAAATCCAAAAATTATATATTTATATATTTTTATTATGTATTAAGTATGTAAATGCATTGAAATTAAATAAATATATAAATTTATATCTAGATTTATGTTTAATACATAAAGTATTTTAAGTTTAAACAACCAGTATTACACATTTATATATTTAAGTGTCAAAATATGTGAGTAATCAAACTTTACAATTTCACAGGCTTAGGTATAAGAAACGTGTATGCAAATATATCAATAAGTTAAGGTTCAAATTTACATGCCAAGCACTCAAAATTTAATACCCAAATGGTCTTTTATCAGATTTGATAGTATATTGAACTTAAGAGACAAAAAATACCAATCATTCATAAACTTCATAAACCCATAAAGCATCGACTCCGGATCAATTAAAAGCATGTCGGACTAGACACACAACAATTTCGAGTAGGAAAATTGATCTAAACATAAGCTTCACATATAAACGAGTAAGAAAAAAAAAGGGGAAATCTAGAGAGTTTTAGAAAAATATGAAACCTACAGTTCCTCAAATGCTTCATCCAAGTGAAATCAAATATTGTAAAGAGGATTAGTATTTTCAAATTGGCAAGGCAACCTCAAGTGTAAGATTAAGTAATTAGAAACTGCATTTATATGTTGCAATGGCTTCACCTTCTTTCATAGCCACCTTTGCAAGGAGGGAAAGCTATCTAGCAGACACTTGATTCGAAGTCACCTCGCCGCATGTTTCGAGCTGTCGGTGTCCCATCCACGCTCCAATGTACCTCGCAAATACACACCAAGCAATTTGTATGAGAATTGTTCCATTCAATTTAAATACATGAAATATATGAATGTAATTATAAAGATACAAAAAGATTTGAATTACATAAGATTGTTTCAAGTCCCTACTCTACCCAACACATATGTGCTTTGTATATTGCATTCTTAAACTTTACTCCTATTAAATTCGTATCACCCAAATCTTTTCATAAAACAATTCCAGATGTGTTTTTTTTTTCAATAATAATTCGTATATTCAAACTTTTCATAAATCAAATTCACATCAATTTTATACTTCTCAAAATAAACTTCTAAAGACTTCAAAATTTCGCAAATCAAACGAAAGGAATGAGAATTTTGTAATGTTTACACAATGATTTCTCAAGCTCCAAAATCTTCCATAGATAAAAAATTCCATAATTTCATATTTCACCAGATATACGATCCTAGCAAATTTTAAAACAATAGACTCGATTTTTCACTTTTCCAAAATCTCATCCCCTTTTTTGTTTGCAAATCACAATAAGATTCACACTAGTTCGCATGCTTGCATGTCACAAAAGATCCATATGGCTTTTATGTTCACAAATCTCATAAGATCCATACCTAAACTTTAAATTTTCTTTATACACTTATACCATCCAAATCTTACATATTACATTAAAAGAGTAAGCATTTAATTTTTAAAGTAGGGAAATACATTTTTTTAATGCATGAGATGGCATATATGTAAAAATGGAAGTTAAGCCGTTAGAAAAAAAAAAAACGTAAATACATACAAATTGAGTGGTACGTAAATGCATAAAAATCACGCTTATTCGCACAGGTGTGAGAGGTTTAGAAGTTATACCGTCATAGAGGTCGATGTTGTTTATTTCGTCGGCTCCAAAGTGATTCTTTCGATCCTCCAGTATTTCCATCACAATCGTGTTTACCTCGCAAAGGCACACCAAAAAGATTGTATGTGAATTTAGTTCAATACAAGATTGGACAAAGTATGTAAATGTGCATGATAATAATAAAATAAAATTAAAAAAAAAACACAAATAACCAAGTTTCATATGTAAAGCAAACAGTGTAAAGGTTTTCATAATTAAAATGTGCATAAATTTTAAATGCTATGAAGGCATTAGTCTGTGTAAGCCTAACACAAAATATATAAAAAGAATAGAATAACTCATAACAAATAAATCCAAACGTATGCCAAAAAAACTACCATTCAATCACTAACATTTTGGACATTTCATAAAGATCCTTTCACCCTTTAAACCAAATGTTAAGCTTCATAAAATTCCTTATGATGTATTCATGCTACTCTAAGGTGATATAATTTCCTGGATCTAGTAAGTGACATAGCTATGAGATAAAAAACATGAAGGGATTATACATGTAAATATAGCCTCATTCAACTGCTAAGAAAATTGATTTAACTCCCCAAAAGAGCTTGAAATAGAAATTAGCACACAAATCAGCGAGGAAAATAGTGGAACAAATGCATTATGGCCAAAGTAAAGTCCACAGCAAAATCCTCATAACATATCTTGATAGGCAAACAAACAGCCTAGTAAAAAAAATATCCAGCAAGACATCAAGCAAAATACCGAGAATGTTCAGGAAACTAGCAAGAATATCAAAAGATCAATCGAGAAAATTGCAAAACCAAGCAAGAAATCGAACAAACGACAAGCAAATGAGCAAACCAGCAAGCGTATCACAAAAAAGAAAAAAAAAGCGAGCAAGGAAATGGCAGATGCAAGAAAAAAATCGGGCAACCAACAAGAATATTGAACAAACTAGCAAGAAAACTGAAGTTCAAGCAAGAAACCGAGCGAACAAACAAAAAAATCGAGCATCCAAGTAAAGAAGACCGAGTAATGAAGCAAGAAATCGATCAAGAGAGAGGACAGAGCAAACTGAGTGGTGGAGCCAAAAGCTGAAACTCTTCCTTGCCTCCCTAATTAACCTTCTCGCGAGATGAAGAGGAAGGCCAGTAAGCGGCGAGGGTTCTTAGGTCAGGACGAAGAAGGAACGACAGCTAGGGCTAAAGCTTTGAGCAAGATGGAGAAGTAGGAGTCGGCTGAATGGAGATTGAGTGGAGCAAGTGGAGGTGAGGGTATTTGCGAATCAGGGAACCTTAGGGTTCGTGCACGCGGAGAAAGTAACGCCGGCGAGCTCGCCGGTGATGTCACCGGCCGAGAGGGTGCGACGAAATCGCGCCTAAGAGGAGGGGCCTTGTGATTCTTTCGGCTCTAGGTCGGGAGGAGTGTTTCGGCCGAATCAATCCTTAGGGTTTAGAAAGGGTTGCGATGCTTAAATAGGGGAGGTTTTTTTTTTCTTTCTTTTTTTTATGCATCAATTTACGTGCAATATACTCGTGCATGGAATTATAGCAAAATGGGTGTCCTTCCAAGCTAAAATTGACGTTCCGGATGCAACGACGCAGTCTGTTTCACCATCCAAGGTCATCCGGACAACCCCGACGACAATCGAATCAAATTGCGTTGAATTCAAATTTTGCCGAAATTTTGTCTCGCGATCAATCGTTTCGCAAATTAATTTTATTTCGATTAATTATGACACAAATAAATGTTTGGGTGATGCAAATTTTGATGTTTGAACGTGTCGAAGATTGAATTGCAATATTCGTGAGTGCGATGGTGCGAATTGCAAACGGGGAGACCCTAAAGCTTAATGATCCTATAAGGACTAATTTTGAGCTCCGTCATGTTAGTTTTGACCTTCTAAATGTTAGAGGTCAAGAATGAAACTTGCAGAACTTCAAAACGAGTAAAGAGGCGGTTTGAGCTTCTAAAACAGGGCGGATCCTAAGCGCTAAGAGGAAAGAAAAGACTTCACCAAAAATAAGGTCAACACCCCTGCTCGATCCGCTGTTCGGAGCCCCATAGAGGATCGAGTGCATTTTCGACGCTGCCGAGGACACGCGGCGCCATCCCGATTTTTATATATAAGTTTAAGGTTTAATTAATTCAGTTAAACCTTAAACTAATCAAAAATACATATCTTTTTAAATAAAAAAACACAAAAATAAAAGAAAAATATCGTTGAACTCGGGACAGTGAGCTCTACAATGTGGAATTGAAAATTTTAATTTTTTATTTATATTCAATTTCTAATTAATTAAATACTCCCTGGAGTATTTTAATTATTATAAATTATTTATAAATCAGAAAATTATGAAGTTTTAGGGGATTAATTTATAAGTCTTTAGGAACAATCTCTGATTTTTCCAGAGATAGAAATTATTTTAAGATGATACTTTCAAATTTTCTTGAGATTTAGCAATTATTTTAAATAATAATTCCAAAAATCAGAAAATTAAGAAAATAAACAAAGATTAAATTGGAAATTGATTAAAAACTCAGGGGAATAAGGTTAAACCCTAAATAACAAATTTTGAATCACTTGAAAATTTAAAATGGCATTTTAAAACCTTAAGGATGAATAAATATAAATTTAAATTTAATTAACACTATAAAGAATCTTTTAAAACTTAATTAGGTCTAATCATCATAGACTTAGTTATACATTTAGACTTTAATCATATTAGACTTCAGACAGAACGAATTAAGTCTAAAATATTATTAAGTCTAATAAAAAAATATTAATTAGGTTTAAAATATATTTAAACTTAATTAATCATAATTAAATCTTAAAAGATATTAGGTTTAATAAACAAATATTAATTAGGTTTAAAATATCTTTAATCCTTGAATGACATTAGGTTTAATAAACACATATTAATTAGGTTTAAAACATCCTTAAACTTAATTAATCATAATTAAAACTTAAAAGACATTAGGTTTAATAAAAAAATATTAATTAGGTTTAAAATATCTTTAAACCTTAAAAGACATTAGGTTTAATAAACACATATTAATTAGGTTTAAAACATCCTCAAACTTAATTAATCATAATTAAACCTTAAAAGACATTAGGTTTAATAAACACATATTAATTAGGTTTAAAACATCCTTAAACTTAATTAATCATAATTAAACCTTAAAAGACATTAGGTTTAATAAACACATATTAATTAGGTTTAAAACATCTTAAAACTTAATTAACCATAATTAAACCTTAAAAGACATTAGGTTTAATGAACAAATATTAATTAGGTTTAAAACATCTTTAAACTTAATTAATTAAACTTTAAAAGACATTAAGTTTAATAATAAACAAATTAGGTTTAACCCTCATTAAATCTAATTAATATACTTAAACCTTACTTACATTAGGCTTAAGTAATCTTTAAACCCCAATTAAGTCTAACCCAATTAGGCTTAATTAATACTTAAGCTCTACGTACATTAGGCTAAAGTAATCTTTAAACCCCAATTAAGTCTATCCTTATTAGACTTAATTAATACTTAAGCTCTACTTACATTAGGCTTAAGCAATCTTTAAACCCCAATTAAGTCTAACCAAATTAGACTTAATTAATACTTAAACCTTACTTACATTAGGCTTAAGCAATCTTTAGGTTTAAGTAATATTTAAACCCCAATTAAGTCTAACCCAATTACACTTAATTAATACTTAAGCTCTACTTACATTAGGCTTAAGTAATCTTTAATCCCAATTAAGTCTAACTCAATTAGACTTAATTAATACTTAAGCTCTACTTACATTAGGCATAAGTAATCTTTAAACCTCAATTAAATCTAACCCAATTAGACTTAATTAATACTTAAGCTTTACTTACATTAGGCTTAAGTAATCTTTAAACCCCAATTAAGTCTAACTCAATTAGACTTAATTAATCCTTATGCTCTACTTACATTAGGCTTAAGTAACCTTTAAACCCCAATTAAGTCTAACCCAATTAGACTTAATTAATCCTTAAGTTCTACTAGCATTAGGCTTAAGTAACTTTTAAACCTAATTAAGTTTAACTCAATTAGACTTAATTAATCCTTAAGCTCTACTTACATTAAGTTTAAGTAACATCAAAACCCTAATTAAATCCAACCTAATTATGCTTAATTAATCCCCAAACTTTAGGCTTAAACAACTTTAAACCTTAATCAAATTTATGTTTAATTAACCTAAACCTTAGGTTCAACCCATATTGAACCTAACTAAACCAAAACCTAACTTGAGTTCAACCTAACTTAAACCCAAGTTAACCTAAACTTTAGGTTCAACCCATATTGAACCTAACAAAACTAAAACCTAACTTAACCAAAACCTAACTTGTGTTCAACCTAATTTGAACCCAAGTTAACCTCAACCTCAGGTTCAACCCATATTGAACCTCACTTGAGTTCAACCTAACTTAAACCCAAGTTAACCTAAACTTTAGGTTCAACCCATATTGAACCTAACTAAACTAAAACCTAACTTAACCAAAACCTAACTTGAGTTCAACCTAACCTCGACCAAGTTAACCTAAACCTTAGGTTCAACCCATATTGAACCTAACTTAACCAAAACCTAACCTAAATTCAACCTAACTTGAATCCAAGTTAACCTAAACCTTAGGTTCAACCCATATTGAACCTAACTTAACCAAAACCTAACTTGAACCCAAGTTAACCTAAACCTTATGTTCAACCCATATTGAACCTAACTTAACCAAAACCTAACTTGAACCCAAGTTAACCTAAACCTTATGTTCAACCCATATTGAACCTAACTTAACCAAAACCTAACTTGAGTTCAACTTAATTTGAACCCAAGTTAGCCTAAACCTTGGGTTCAGCCCATATTGAACCTAACTAAAATAAAACCTAACTTGAGTTCAACCTAACTTGAACCCAAGTTAATCTAAACCTGAGGTTCAACCCATATTGAACCTAGCTTAACCAAAACCTAACTTGAATTCAACCTAATTTGAACCCAAGTTAACTTAAACCTTAGGTTCAACCCATATTGAACCTAACTAAACTAAAAACTAACTTGAGTTCAACCTAACTTGAACCTAAGTTAACCTAAACTTTAAGTTCAAACCATATTGAACTTAACTTAACCAAAACCTAACTTGAGTTCAATCTAACTTAAACCCAAGTTAACCTAAACCTTAGGTTCAACACAAGAATCTAAGTTAAATCTAAGTCAAACGTTAAACCTTTTTATAAAATCAACCCCAACTTAAACTTGAATCAACCTCAAATTTAATCTAAATTAAAACCAAATTTAAGCTCAATCCATATTAAACTTGAATTCAGCCCAACCTGAATCAAATAATAAATTTAAATCAAACCAAATTTAATTAAATATTAATTTCAACTTAAATTAAACTTACTTGAACATTAAGTTCGACTTAAATTGAACTTATTTCGACATAAATACTAAAATATATAAATCAAGTTTGACTTAATATTGAGTTCAACTCAAATCAAACTCATAAAATTAAGTTTAACTCATATCAAATTTAGTTAAAATTAATCTAAATTAATAAATTTGACTAAATCAAATTTATTAAATTTAATATAAGATTCAAGTGACATTGAATCTAAACTGAACATTTAAATTATAAATAAATCTAATGTTAAATTTTCTCTGCATATTATAAAATGTGCTAACTCTGTTTTGCAGGATAACTAAAACGACGACATTAACTTTGTTTAGATTTCCTTTGCATGTTATAGGATGTGCTAACTTTGTTTTGCAGGACGACATGGAACCATAAAACAAAACCAAAACTTTTAGGTTAGCCACAAAACCTAAAACTTTCAACAAAACAACGACATTGAAAAAAAAACTAAAACCATTAGGATAGCCACAAAACCTAAAACAAAAACATAGTGACATTGAAATTTTTAGGATAACAATATAGAGAGAATAAAAATGACAAAAAATGAAACAAAACAAAAATATGAAATGAAATAAAAAGATAAAATTTAAAACCTTTCAGATAGCCATAAAATTAAAACAATAATAAATTAAATGACAAAATAACAAAAATGACATGATTACATAATATTTAGGATTGACAGTGGGTACATCTTTCCTTAAAAATAAAATTTTAGAAAATAAGTGATCAACATTAATCAGAAGTTTTCTTAGATAATTAATTATTGTTTTAGATGTGATTAACTATAGAAGCTTGCTTCTATAGGAAATTTAAAAGAACCCATGATAGAAATTTCTGGATATTAAAATTTCATGATTTTTCCTTATATAGAAATCCTAGAATATGGTATTCTAGAATTTTTTTCTATAAGGATCATCATAAACATCTTTTTCTACAGTTTCCTATTAGTCCTAAATTTCTCAAATTCTTCCATAGGAATAAGATTAGGACAATATTAAACATAGTTTGGCGACTCCTTTACATAGATCTAATCCTTGACGGCAGCGATCCAATTCGTCGCCACCAATCCCATCAAAATTTCGCCAAAACTCTCAAATTTTGAATTCCACTGACTTTGGGCACTGGCGGTGCTCTATCATGCCAATTAATCGCTAGAGTCTCTGGATTTGGGCACCGGCGGCGCCAGAACACTTTTTCACCATTCTGCTCTTTTTTGCCCCTTTTTTCTCCGAATTCGTTCCTTTTTTCATCTTTTCGTTCCAATCACCTAAAATCATCATACCCGCAACAAATCATGAAAAATACATTTCTTTAATGTGCAATATCACCAAAAAAAGAGTAAAATTAGATAGCAAAAACCGTATATATTTTTGGTGCATCATAATATAACTAAAACTTTTTATTTCAGTTGAATATTATGGAAGGATAGGATGAAAATTTTTAGTGATAAAGGTTGATTTTATAGAAATAAGATATTTGGTATGAAAGAATTTGATTATAGTTAACTATTTAAAGTAAAGAAAACTTTATTTTTGAAATGTTAAGGGACTTAAAGTATTGTGTGTTAAGAAGAGATTGTGACTTTATAATGAATAATGAAGCTTGTACTTAACTATAAAGTAATGAGGTGTCTCAAGTTTGAACTTTAAAAAGAGGAGAGTGAAGTTCAAAATCATTAAAGGCTATCCAGATATAGTAATCCTCATATAAAAAAAAGAGAGAAAAGAAAAGAAAAGAAGGATTGAAAAACAATCCTAAAAAAAGAAAAGAAAGAGAATAAAAAGAAAAGAAAAAGAAAGAAAAATATTTATGAGGAGAAGCTTGAGGAGATGCCTAATCAAAAATTGGCTTCACTTGAGTCACGCTAAAGGGAAAACTTGATTTCATTTATGAATTTATGTTTAAAGTACTAGCCTACATTCTAATGAAGTTTGCATGAATTCTATTTTCACATGGTCTTTGAAGACACTCTTAATGTGACAAATTATTGTTCATCTTAAAATAAATAGAAGACTAGAACTCTTAGACTTGATTGCTGAATATTCTTACACATGTATTGTTGACCTAAGTTACTAAATTTCATTCTAAAAATCAACCAATATATTATTTTGAATGAAAAGTTCTAGTGTCCTATAGTTGAAAGTACATTGCCTAAAGTTATAATTTTATGTAGTAAAAAGATTACTTGAGGACAAGTAATAATTAAAGTTTGGGGAATTCTGATAAACCAAAAATATATACGGTTTTTTATACCATTTTTTGTGATATTGCACTTTAAAGAAAAGTATTTTTCATGATTTGTTGCAGGTGTGATGATTTTAGGTGATTGGAGTGAAAAGAAGCAAAAAGGAATGAATTTGGAGCAAAAAAAGAGCAAAATGATGGAAAATGTGTTCTGGCGTCGCCGGCGCCCAAATCCAGAGATTTTAGAAATAATGGCACGATAGAGCGCCACTGGCGCCCTATCTGGCGCCGCCGGCTCCCGAATTCGGTGGAGTTCAAATTTTAAGAGTTTTATTGACTTTTTGAAGGGATGCCTATGGAAATTATTGGGATTTCATTCCTAACTTATAAGTAACTTTTTTTAGACGAAAAGTAGTGTGTGTGAGAGGGTTTAGAGTGCTTCTAGTGTAGTTTTAGTGCGTGTTAAGTGTTAGGGTTTAGGAGAAGAGTGTGTAGAGTGAGGATTTGAGATGAATTCTTCTCTAAGGAGTGAAGGAGAAAAGGTAAAGTGAGAGACTGCTTCTTCCTTTCCATTCTAAAGAGAGAATCAAGTGTTGTAAAAAAGAGAGAAGAGGATTCAAAGAAACTTCAAGGGAATTGAATTGGGGAAGAGAAAGAGATAAGTTGTATTTTAATTTGTGGTTTGTATGACTTTTCTTTTATATATAAAATTCATGTTTTGTTGTATCTTCTCCATGAATTCTGAGTAGTCTCCCTTGTCTTTCTTCTTGCATTGAGATGTCATGATGGAATGATGTGGATTTGATGTGCTTTCAATGTAATGAAGAAATTGTGATGGTTTTTCATTTCGAACTTAATTTACATTTCGATTTGGCCAATTGAAATGCTAAAATATGTTGTTGAACATTAAGTATGAAAGGATTTAATGTCCTACAACAATAATGAATGATCCATTCAATTTCTATGGATAAATTGCGTAGTTCATGGGAATTGAGTGCAAATAAATAGGGAAATGTGTTTTGAAGGACTTAAATGTGGAGATTTCAGGGTGACGGGCTGAAATCCCTAAATTGGTTCTATGATTAGTAACTAATATCAAAGGTTAAACTTCGGGTAAAGGGTGAGAGGGAGCTGCGAAGTGAGAGTCGGTATCCTCCCAGTCTAGCCTTAGAGTTAGTGACTAAACTTAGGATATGCCAATGTTCTTTTCTTGCTTATAAGAGGGGGTACTCTTTTAAGGGTAAAGAATCATCTATGCTCCTATTTGGCACAATAACATAGATAATTGTTCCATATCAATCCACATATCATATTCTCATTGCAAGAGCAAAGATACTTTTCTCATATATTGAAAACCTTTCAAATACTTAATTTAGTGTGTCTGTTAGTTAATTTTATTTTTAAAGTTGTTAGAAGTAATTGTAGTTTAGTTAATTGATATTGTTTTCTACATAGTGTTAGGAGTAAGTGTTAAACCTTAAGTGCTATTTAAATATCGGATTTTAGTGCTATATTATTTATATTGTGAACACTTTCTTATACTTTGAACTTCCTGTGGGATCGATAACCAGGACTCCATTAGAGCCCTGTATTACTTGATACGATACGTATACTCGCGTTGAATGCTTGGAGTTAACAAAATCATTATAAATATATAAATTTGAGTTCATAAATTCTTGAAAAATATAAGTCTTGTGCATCAGAGTCATTTTAGAGATTTGAGGAATTTTTGAAATTTTTGGGTATGAAGGGCATTTTGGTAATTTTGGGTATTTTGGGGGTATTTTGGAAATTTTGAGGTGTTTTGGGCAATTTGAGTGATTTGGGATGATTAGATATGATTTCTGAAGAGAATTTAAGAATTTGGGCATTTTGGGAATTTTGTTAAATTTTAGGATTTAGGAGTATTTTAGTAATTTGGGAAACTTGGGGCCTAGAATGATCAAAATTGGAAATTTGGAAAAATTAGTATTAATTGGGAATACTAATCATGGAATTACCCATATTTGAGCCCTGGACCAAGGGAAGTCTCATTTAGATCCTTCTGTTGACCTCACTTTTGTGAGGATCATTTTAAAGTTAGCTTGAGATGGAAGATATACTAATATTGACTTCATAGATCTCATTGATGGACATTAAACCCTAATGTTTAGGGTAAAACCTTATAAATCCTTTTTAACACAAACTTTAATGACATCTTAAAATGACAAACCCTGATCTGATCAATCATTAACCTAATTGGTCAAATTTTAACCCAAAAAAGTCAGTTTTGGTCATAATGGTCAATCCTTTACCCAATGACCAACCCATTGACCCAATAGGTCAACCTTTGACCAAAAAGTCAATTTTGGTCAAAATGGTCAATCATTGACCCAATGACCAACCCATTGACCCAATAGGTCAACCTTTGACCAAAAAGTTAATTTTGGTCAAAATAGTCAATCCTTGACCCAATGACCAACCCATTGACCCAATAGGTCAACCTTTGACCAAAAAGTTAACTTTGGTCAAAATGATCGATCCTTGAACCAATGACCAACCAATTGATCCAATATGTCAACCTTTGACCAAAAAGTTAATTTTGGTCAAAATGGTTAATCCTTGACCCAATGACCAACCCATTAACCAAATAGGTCAACCTTTGACCAAAAAGTCAATTTTGGTCAAAATGATCAATCCTTGACTCAATGACCAACCCATTGACCCAATAGGTCAACCTTTGACTAATAAGTCAATTTTGGTTAAAATGGAAAAGTCTGACCCAATGACCAACCCATTGACCCAATAGGTTAACCCTTTGACTAAAAAGTCAACTTTGGTAAATTGGTCAATTTTTGACTTAATGACTACCACATTGGTCAAATCTTGACCTAACCAGTCAACCCATGATCTGAAAACCATCATATTGACATCATAAGTCAGAACTTGACCTAAGCAGACCAAATTAATTAAATTGGCTAACCTAAGATCTAAAAGATTACCACATTGACATCATTGGTCAATGATCGACCTAATCAACTCAAAATTGGTTAAGAAGATCAATATAAAATCCAAAAGCCAAAATATGTTCCCAAAACATTAATGAGGAAGTTAACAACTCCCCCAAATCAACCGTAGCAAAACCAAGTTCCTCCATGGCTATAAATAAAGCCCAAACCCAAGAAGGCTAAGAGAGACAAAAAAAATTGGGAGATGCCTTTACACTGCCTAATTCCCTTAGCCCTGAACAGTAAAAAAGTTCCCTAGGACCTAGGCAATTGATCCCTCATGAAATCAAGCCATGAAATGCACCTAATCTCCTCAATTTGGCTAACCCGAAAGGACCCAAAACAGGACATTTTGGGAGTGTGAAACCAAACTCTTCAAAACTTCAAATTGACCTTGTTAAATCCATTTAGGGACTCTGTGATGAGAAGCCCAATCAAAATTGGCCATCTCCATAGCCTCTAAGCCATTGATTGATCAAGCCCATCCAAACCAAGCCCCTTTTAATCTAAATCATATGAGGACTCAATTTGACATCAAATTGAGTTGGAGAAAAGCCTTCTCAGGACCACACGAAGCTTCCAAACCAATCAAATTGACCTCAAATCGATTGTGGCTAAGGTATGGATTTTCCGCTTTAATGGCGTTCAGGTTTCACACTTTGTGAAACAAACCATTTCAAAACCCGTACATCACCATATGGATGGGTTCGTCGTCTCAAAACGATCCTATAGAAGAAAAAATTCACTCGATTTCATCAAGAATCGAGAGAGATCTTGATCCTAGATCATGGATGGTCTGCGAGATCGAAGGGGATGAACAGGATGAACGGATGCCATTCATTTCCGTGTTTTGGAAATGGACAGTTTTGATTAAAACATGTTGTCTCTACTGTTCGGATCCCTGCACGGGATCTACCGCGTTTCGACCCGTCCGAGGACACGTGGCAGCTTAATATTTATCTGGATTTAATTAAATCCAGATAAACCTTAAAACAATCAAAAATATATATCTTAACATAGAAATTTCCTAAAAATATGACAAAAATAGCCCTAAACTCAACATGAAGAGAAGAAAATTATGAGACCAAAATCATAATTTTCTTCTCTAAATTTAATTTTTAAATAATTAAATTCTCTCTAGAGTATTTTAATTATTAAAAATTAATTATAAAATAGAAAATATGAAAATTTTTGAAAATTACCTCTAGGCCCTTAGGAATATCCCCTAATTTTTCCTAAGCTAGAAAAATCCTTTAAGACACAATTTCCTAATTTTCAAAACACTTTGTAATTATTTTTAATAATAATTATAAAAATTAAAATTAAGGAAAATAAAATTGGAAAATGGTTAGGAAATTTAAGGTGATAGACAATAACCTTAAAATGACAAATCTTAAGTCATTAAACAAATTTAAATGATATTTTCAAGATTAGGGTTAAAATTTATTATAAATTAAAAGCTTAAAACCCTATAAATCCTATCTTCACTCAACATAGCCCATTCAACAATAGACTAAGTCAAAATTGAGTCTAACCCAAAATAGACTCAAGACAAATCCTAATTGGGTCTAAGACACCAAATTTGACCTAATTAACATATTAAACCTTAATTATATTAGGTTTAATCTAAAATTAAATTTTAAATAAGTTTAAGGATATATTAAACTAATTAACTTAATTAAGTTTAAGGACATATTAAACATAATTAACTAATTAAACCTTAATTATATTAGGTTTAATCTAAAATCAAATTTTATTTAAGTTGAAGGATATATTACACTTAATTAACTCAAAATTTAACTTTAATTAAGTTTAAGAACATATTAAACTTAATTAACTTATTTAAACCTTAATCAAATTAGGTTTAATTCAAAATTAAACTTTAATTAAGTTTAAAAATATATTAAACTTAATTAACATAATTAAATCTTAATTACATTAAGTTTAATTCAAAATTAAAATTTAATAGAAGTTTAGAACATATTAAACTTAATTAACTTAATTAAACCTTAATTACAATAGGTTTAATTCAAAATTAAACTTAAATTAAGTTTAAGAACATATTAAACTTAATTAACTTAATTAAACCTTAATTACATTATGTTTAATTCAAAATTAAAGTTTAATTAAGTTTAAGAACATTTTAAACTTAATTAACAGAATTAAACCTTAATTACATTAGGTTTAATTCAAAATTAAACTTTAATTAAGTTTAAGAACATATTAAACTTAATTAACTTAATTAATTCTTAATTGCATTAGGTTTAATTCAAAATTAAACTTTAATTAAGTTTGAAGACATATTAAACTTAATTAACCCATTAGACCTTAATTACATTAGGTTTAAGTAACCTTTAAACACTAATTAGGTTTAACCCATTAGACTTAATTCAACTATTAAAGCTTAACCAACTAAGGTTTAATCAAACATAAATCCTAATTAAGTCTAACATAATAGACTTATTAAACTATTAAAACTTAATCAACCAATTTAATCAAACTTAAACCCTTATTAAGTCTAACACATTAGACTTAATTAAACTATTAAACCTTAACCAACTAAGGTTTAATCAAACTTAAACCCTAATGAGGTCTAACACATTAGACTTAATTAAACTATTAAACCTTAACCAACTAGGGTTTAATCGAACTTAAACCATAATTAAGTCTTACACATTAGACTTAATTAAACTATTAAATATTAACCGACTAGGGTTTAATCGAACTTAAACCCTAATTAAGTCTAACACATTGGACTTAATGAAACTATTAAACCTTAACAGACTAAGGTTTAATCTAACTTAAATCATAATTAGGTCTAACACATTAAACTTATTTAAACTATTAAACCTTAACAAACTAAGGTTTAATCAAACCTAAACCCTAATTAGGTCTAACCCATTAGACTTAATTAAACTATTAAACATTAACCAACTAAGGTTTAATGAAACTTAAACCTTAATTAGGTGTAACACATTAGACTTAATCAAAGTAATAAAATGTTAACCAACTAAGGTTTAATCAAACTCCAACCCTAATTAGGTCTAACGCATTAGACTTAATTAAACTATTAAACCTTAACCAACTAAGGTTTAATCAAACCTAAACTAATTAGGTCTAACCCATTAGAATTAATTAAACTATTAAACCTTAACCAACTATGATTTACTGAAACCAAAACCCTAATTAGGTCTAACCCATTAAACTTAATTAAACTATTAAACCTTAACCAACTAAGGTTTAATCAAACTTAAACCCCAATTAAGTCTAACACATTAGACTTAATTAAACTATTAAACCTTAACCAACAAAGGTTTAATGAAAGTAAACCCTAATTTGGTCTAAAACATTAGACTTAATTAAACTATTAACCCTTAACCAACTAAGGTTTAATCAAAGTAAACTCTAATTAGGTTTAACAAATTAGACTTAATTATATTATTAAGCCTTAACCAACTAAGGTTTAATCAAACCTAAACCCTAATTAGGCTAACCGATTAGACTTAATTAAACTATTAAACCTTAACCAACTAATCTTTAATCAAACTAAACCCTAATTAAGTCTAACACATTAGACTTAATTAAACTATTAAACCTTAACTAACTAAGGTTTAATCAAACATAAACCTTAATTCAGTCTAATACATTAGACTTAATTAAACTATTAAATCTTAACTAACTAAATCTTAATTAAACCTAAACCTAACTTAAGTCCAACCCATATTGGACTTAAGTCAAATCAAACTTAGGTTCAACATGACTTGAATCTAAGTCAACCTAAACCTAACTTATGTCCAACCTGTATTGGACTTAAGTCAAACCTAACTTAGGTTCAACATAACATGAATTTACATTAACCTAAAACCTAACTTAAGTCCAAACCATATTGGACTTAAGTCAAATCTAACTCTGTTTTCCAGGTCGATCAAGACGAAATGGCGACATTAATTTCATTTTAGATTTTCTTTGCATGTTATAGGGTGTGCTAACTCTATTTTGCAGGACGACATTCTAAAGATGGGATAAATGACAACACAATAAAATAAAATCATGACGACAACAAGAGAACAACATTAACAAAACAAAACAAAATAAACAACATTAAAATAACAGAACAAGATATAACCAAACCAAAACCTTTAGGATAGCCACCAAAACAAATAAAAAACTACAAAACAATAAAATAATGACATTGACAAAACAATTAAAAATGACAAACAACAAAATAAAAATAAAAATTGACAAAATCAAACTTTTAGGGTAGTACGACATATTACCCTTAGGATTGAACATTGATGTTTCTTCCTTAAAACTTTTTAGAAAACAAATGATTAATATTAATCAGAAGTTTTCTTAAATAATTATAATTATCTAAGATGTAATTAACTACAGGAGCTTGCTTCTATAGGAGATTTAAAGAACTCAGGATTGATACTATATCTAGAAATCTCTGGTTACCAAAACATCATTATCCTTAAATAGAACTTCTAGGATAAGACATTCTAGCATCTTCTTTTATAAGGATTGTCATTGACACCTCTTTTTCTACTATTTTCAATCCTATTAGCCCTTATTTTCTTCAAATTTTTTAATATCTTAGGATCCTTTTACGGAATCCAAAGAAATAAGATTTATTGAACATTAGGGCAATATTATAGATAAAAAGAGTGGTGACTCCAAAATCACATCGACATTGACACCAAGAAAATCTCCAGCACTGCTCCGAACACGGACACCTCCATGTGTTGATCTTAGCCAAACCCTAACATAGGGTAAATGTTTGGGAGACCACCCACATGAGTTTCCAAAGAAAATAGGGAACCAGGCTGAGCATGTTTGGTTTAGGGTTTAGGTTGTAAGTGAGGGTAAGGGGTTGTGTGTGATTGAGCAAGATTGACTCAAGCCACAACACCTAGGGTTAACCCTAAGGGCAAGCAATCTTATGGAAGTGCCTTCTTGAGCTCCCTCACATTTGGCACCAATCTACTAAGTGCTAAAGTTTAGCTTCAAACATGTGAACACTAATAAGAGGAAAGAAGTGTTTAGAATTTCTAATTGGAGTAGGGTTTCATCAATAGTCCTCCAGGATAGTCAACAAGAAAGTCTTATGGCTAGATCCTAAGCTTCTAAAGAAGAAACTAGACCTCACCAAAGATGAGGTATGCATTCACACTAGCCACTAAATATATTTTGGGACACGTTTTTAGCAATTTTTTTAATATTAAAAATACACGTAATTGCAGATCGGGTCATTCATCTCATTGTCTTAGTAGATCCAAAAGTTGTCGGTTTGTGTTCGGTGGAACACCTTCCTCAACCAAAACATCTTGTTGTCAACGTCCTCTTCTTGTCATTTTCTCGGTGAATCTCTTGTCACAACCATCATAATGGTGGCAGCTTTTTTGAAGGTTCTAAAGTTTCATCTTCTTCTTTAAGAATATTGATACTAGCTTCCAATTCACGTAACATTTCGTTAATGGGTTTACTTCTAACATTCTTCAGATCAACTAAGAGGTACTCAAAGAATGACATCTTCCTTCAGAAGGGATATATGGAAAGATGTTAATAGGAAATATTCACTTGAATCTCTGAATTTTAAAGGATTCAAGATTAAACTTAATCAAAAGGGGACTCAATCAAGAAATTTAAGATTGGACCTTGTCCACATATGAATAGGAAAATGTTTTAGTTTTTAAAGAGTTTCGTTATCTTAGTTTGAAGCTTTGAGTTTCATGTTTCTTTTTCTTCAAAGAGCTTTAGCTTTAAAAAAATTTAATTTTTTTTTAATTTAAACTTTATTTAAAATTTTATTCTCAAAGGGTTTCACATTGAAAGATTTATTTTAAGCATAAATTAGTAAATGATAGAGCCATATTGAATAGTGAAATCAAAAGGCTTTAAACTAAACTAAAGTGTATAACCACATCTAAAGAGGTCTGAAAGAGAAGATCCTAAAACCTCCTCGTTAAACTAGGTTTAAATGAGAGGTATGAGATTTAGAATTAAGGATGTAGGCTTGGACCTAAAATTCAAAGGAAGTTGTTGAACCCATTCCAAGATGGAAAGTCCAACAGTAAAAATAGAAGTTTGAATCTGTAATGGATATAAATATCATTCAAAAATAACTTGACTCATTACAAATGATGGAGAGAAGAACAAGTCCTTATCAAAGTTGCTAAATTAATAAGTTTGGTGGGAAAATTTTACTCAACATAGAACTTTTTGACAGGCATTTTATCTATATGACTGGGCACAATAATTTAAAGAATAGCTTACCTTCCTAGAGGAAAAAATAATTAGCTTAAAAATGGATTTGGCCACTGATGGTGAAAGCCTTCATCAGTCAACGTAACTAGGTTTTCTTCCCATACATTATGTGTATAAGATATTATTTATTTTAATTTTGGGGCCTCATTCTCTAGAAGAGAAAATTATCATCGTAATTACACCACTAGAACCATGAGCCGTAAAGGAAAACCTTGATTATTATAGTGAGTCAAATTATCACTGGCTAGACATTCATATTTAGAGTGGAGAGTCTAAATTGGAAGAGTTAAGTTCAAAGGGATGAGGCATACAGTCTGATGACAATATGCTGAGAAAAAGCCTGAGCAAGGCATATAATAAAATTTTAAGAGAGTTTTGAAAGGTTCTCATGATGAGTTTGAACTGATCATGTGAAGTAAAAAGATAAATAAGAGATGTTGGATTTGACTGACTGAAATGGTTAGAAACCCTAGGTTAAGGATAGAGTCGGGTTAGGAAAGATTTTTAGATGAGGAGTGAAATACTAAACTTTTTAAGGAATTTTATGGGCACACTAACTTAGACTTTGGGAATAACTTCCATGTTCATGATGCCCATTGCTTCCCTTCATCTTGGAAATGTTGGTATCTGTCGACTATGATCAGGCTCATAACCAAGAACCCCCCTTAAATTTCATAGTAAGAAGGATTCATAGTTTCAAAGCAGTCTGCAATAGCTTCCTCAGTAGCAATGGGTTGCTCATTCAAATGTATTTACTCTAGTCTTAGGGGGTAGATTTGTTGTTTTGTATGTCATATTCCTTAGCACTAACTAGGGTACCTATTAAACTAACCTAAGCTTCTATAATCAGACTAACCTTGGGAATGTGTGTGGCCCTCGGGTTGGTATCTAAGTTAGCTAACCTAAGGTCGATGTCAGTTTTTCTTAGGTTCTGTTCTCGCCTTTTATCTTGGTGTGTTATAGATGTTTATTTGAAGTCAAATATTTTTAATTTATGCCTTGTTTAAATTCCTAGGTTTGTCAGTTATGTTAAGAAATTAAAGTTTTTATAAGTTTAGAGTTTTTTTTGTTCGAGGATTGATTTGTTATGTTTGTGGAGAAAACCAAGAAGGTTTTTCATCCTTTTTTTATGTATTTTTTTGTTATTTCTATTTGTTTTTTTTTTGAACATGGGCTAACATAAGAAAATGAAACATGAAATAACACACACAAAATATCACATATACCTAGCCTCGTATTAGAATTGGGCTAGGTTGAAGCTGAGATAAGGTGAATTTCCAACTTAGGTTAACTCAAGCTTGAGCTAAGGTATGATACAAGCCAACTAGTTTTGACCTAGATTGGGCTTGGACGTGGGTTGACTAACATTAACTAATGTTAGCTTTAGGTTGCTTCGGGTTGACCCATGTTAAGCTAGGTTGACCCGAGATAAGCTAGATTTGATTTAGGTTGACTTGGGTCAAGTTAGGTTGACCTTGGCCAAGCTAGGCTTAGATTTTAGTTGACATAGGTCAAGCTGGGATGACCTGGGTTAAGTTGGGTTGGATTTAGGTCGATATTAACCTGGGTTGAGCTGGGGTATTACTCGGGTTGACCCAAGTTAAGCCGTATTGACATTGGTTTGGTTTGGGTAGAGTCAGATTGATTTGGGTTTGATTAGGATTGACCTAGGTTAATTTGGGTTTGGTTTGGGTTGATTTGGGATAGACTATGTTATCCCTGGTTGACTTAAGTTTGATTAAGGTTGACTTGGGTTAAGCTAGGTTATGTTTAGGTTTGAGATTTGGATAGAACTGAGTTGGATCAGGTCTAATTTCGATTGGGACTGAGTTGGGTCAAACCTGGGTTTGGTTTAGGGTTTGGTTTTGGTTAAGCTTTCAGGTTAAGATTTGGAATTGATATAGATTAGGCATTTAAGTTAGGGTTAGGTTGGGTTCATGAAGACCTGAGTTGAGCCTAAATTCAAGCTTAATCCAAGGCTATTGAGTTGACTAACTTAACCCATACATTAACTAAGAAAAATTATTAGAAGTGGTTAATAAGAGAGAAGGGGAGAAGCTCACTAAAGAGAATGATGAGGTTGAAGTTCGCTAGAGATCTTTTCGTTTGTACTTCCTATGCTCGAGACCGAAGAAGAATGGAGGAGTGTGCCTCTGTAGATCTCCCAAAGTCTGCATCCCGGAGAGTATAGAAGTGTAAGTGAGCGACTGAGTCAGCCATAGTCTTCAGAGAGTATCGAAGACCTACTATTTATAGGCTCACAAGGCAGTGGAAGGCCCTTCTTTCTGGCAGGTCAAAGAATGTGATGCATCAGTGGTTGGAAGAGCCATGGATTGCTACTGAAAAAAATGGTTTGATGGTTTGTGCTATGATCCATTGAAGAAGGCCACATACTGGTGGCATGTCACTAGATTGAACATGACCGAACAAATAATGCAGGCAAATTAAAATAGTATATAACCGTTGGAAGTTGGAGGATCCCTGTACTGAAAAGGAAAGAATTGAGATTAACATCCAACCTAGAATATCGACAGAATGACTGGATCAGGAAGGACAACATTGAAGCTTATCATTCATCCTGAGAACTAGTTTGGAAACTGAGAAGATTTGGGAGAAAAGAACGGGGATAAACATCTAACCTAGGAGGTAGATTGAATGACAAGATTAAGAAGGACAACGTTAGAGCTTATCATTCATCCTCAAAGCTAGTTAGAGATGCTGAGAAAAAAAGTCTATACTTATAAGAAAAGCATGAGGCCTAGTATGCAACTAAGAAGATAGACATATTAACTAGATCAAGAAGGACAATGCTAAAGTTTATCTTTCTTCCTGAGAGCTAGTCAGAGGAACATTTAAATGACTGAGTTGGTTTAGCTTTGCCGAGGAATTTGGTTTATGGAGTTGTGATGTGAATTTTTAATGTGTCTAGACACATTATAAAAGAGGATATAGGAACTTATTCTCATTCTAAGATGTACATAAGGGAGACTTGATCAGGATAGATGAGATGGGCATTTAAACTGAAGACAAGTCAGGTAATCAGTTCAATGTAGGTTGTTCAGAGACTAATGTCTACCCTGAGCCCTGACTCGATCCTCCTAGAAGTAGAATTTTGGGCTTTTGGTTTCTAAAGGTCCTTCTGTGGTGTGCAATGACTATACCAAAGAGTTTAACATACTTTAATGGGTTTACAAAGTCAAGACATTAACTTATCAGATCTTATGCAGAATTGAGTTCAATGAACTGATAAGTAGGAAATGGTGTGTGTTGTATTAATTTGTATCAGTTGTTGTTTTAGGTGTTCAATGACTAAGATTAAGAAAGGTTCCGGGAAAGTTTGTTATTTGCTTCTGACTTAGTTTAGATTAGTCAAGGCATTACTTTATTGTACCCATAAATATAGTGAAAGTAATAAACCATATTGCTTAGTGTGGGGGTCTCCTCAGGATTTAACCCCCATAATCGAGAGCTAATGCTAGCCAATTCTTCCAGTCCACACTATACAGGCTTAGTGATCCTGATTTGGTAGTGTGTCTGAGCAAAGGTGTCATTCCATGCTGAGGCAGGTGTTTTAACAAAACTGATGAACTTGAAAAAGGAAAGATATACTTGTGGTGCCTAATGTGCTAGACTAAGTTAATAAGTTTTATCTCAACTCAGAATATCATAACTCAAAGCTTTAACCAACATCAGTAGCCACAACTGTGCTAGATTATTGAACTTGATCATATCATGATAGTGTCGTATGAGGCATGCTCCAACTTGAGATGGATCATCACCAAGATCTGTAGAAAGGAATGATCAAGGCCAAATCAAATCTAACCGCCATATCCCAAGGTGTTCTGTGCCTATACTAAAGGATAGTACTTATACTCTAGGTTTAACCAGTCAAAACATAAACTGTATAAACGACCTATTGTTGATTAAAATCCTATGAACATGGAGAATGGAAAGAGTATTTTGCAGGCGTTCAATAACTATGTGATTTGGAAAGTTGCCCATTGACCAATCCTAGATTTACATGTCTAAAGAGTTGAATTGATTGGACCCAGATATCCGTCGACAACAGCTGGCCCTACCAATATTAGTGAGGTAGTCCACTCTAACTTCAAGTACGGTGTTTTGACACATAAACTTGCAAAGACGGACATTAGGGAGCGGTTACATTGACATAACCCTATCCTAATTTTAGTTAGCTAAGGTATCAGTTCCGTTGGCGCCGGACGTATACTAACCATAAACTGACATACTCTGAAGGAAGGAACAAAATATCTAGTTAGTGTGTGATAAGGTGGACTGAGAGAAAGTCTATTAGGAGATTTACCATAACTCAGAATTATCAAGTTAAAGGATTAATCCACAAAACCAACCTTGACCGACCTAAAATTATTCATCCTGGTCACATTGTGATGTTGACACGTAGAGCATGCTCCAACTTCCAACATAGTTGTACAAGAAATGATTTTAATTTATTATAATTAAATGAAAATTCGACACTCAATAGGACATAATGAACAAAAAGGAATCGTGTCTCGGTCCCCACTTAATCGGACGAATACTTGTTGTCATTGTTGTTATATTTTATCTAAATTAATTGATATCTATTACGTTTGTGTGAGAAGTGTTTGAGCATATTAATGCAGATAAATATATGCTAACTAAAATTTAATAGAAATAATACAATTATATGTAAGGTGATAATCTGTACAAGTATTAAACGTAATTCTATGGAATAGTTATTTTATCCTTGTTAAATAACGAACCCAATCAATAATATTGAACTCAGCCTTTAAGATCTCAGGCATCTGAACAAAATAAGTGAGGGCCATTCATGCAAAGTTTATGGAGAAATCAAGTGAGGGCTAATCAAATAAAGTTTATGGAGAAATTAAACAAACAAAATAAGTGAGGGCTATTCATGTTATTTCATCCATCTTTGTGTCCAAAGCCCGAATTGGGACTCTTTCGCTGGCCTCTGTTGCCCTCGCATATTACCCTGTCGCATGCTCTCGCTGCTTCAGTTGGAGTGCTTTTTCATCCCAACGAGCTTTTGGTTTCTGTCGGAGTGCTTCTCCGGCCCTGCTTCCTTCTGCTGCACGGTGCCCTCTCTCTCTCTCTCTTTCCCTCTCTCTCGTCAAAATGCCATGTAAAAATTTGAAATTTGAGTGTCTATGGTTCGATTTTGTAGCTGGAATGGCGTACGCGGCTACTAAATTGGAGCTTTATAGAGTGTGTAACTGCTGATTCGCCTCTATTAGTGTTTGTTTAACGATTTTTTAAATTTTACTTCATGATCTATCCTTTTTCCCGATTACCTAAGGATTTTGTTTGTGCTCTGTTTGAACTTTATTTTTAGGGTAAAAATGATTGTTTGTTAACTTTTAATGCTGAAAGTTTGTAGCTTTGACATATATTTTCTTGGGATCTGATTGAGGGTTTCGTGTTAACTGATTCTGTGCAGTGGGTTTCGATCGACCTGTCAAGTGTTTCTGGTTTCAGTGGCCACTTTAACTCGAACACCTAATTTATGTTTCATTAGGAGATTTTGTGGGAGTTTGGCACAATATTTGAAGTTTAAACGTTCTCTGCAATTTAAACTACCGGTTGAAAGGGTCAAATCTCCATACTGCCGTAGGATATCGCCACATTTGCTGCTTACTTGTGTTTCCTTGTTAGTTCAAGATGATGCAGAGGCCTCTTCGCCCCGAAGATTACTCTCTGAAGCAGACTTCTCCTCACCTTGGTGGCGGAGGAGCTGCAGGTGATAAGCTTACCACCACTTATGACCTTGTCGAGCAAATGGAATATCTCTATGTGCGTGTTGTCAAAGCTAAGGACCTCCCTGCAAAGGATGTTACAGGCAGTCTTGATCCATATGTGGAGGTCAAGCTGGGTAATTACAAGGGAACGACCCGTCATTTCGAGAAGAAGACTAATCCTGAATGGAACCAGGTCTTCGCCTTCTCGAAGGATCGGATCCAAGCTTCCATTCTTGAGGTTCTAGTCAAGGACAAAGATTTTTTGAAGGATGATTTTGTTGGGAAGGTTACTTTTGATTTGAGTGAGATCCCGAAAAGGGTTCCCCCGGATAGCCCTTTGGCTCCTCAGTGGTACAGATTGGAAAATAAGAGCGGTGATAAGGTTAAGGGGGAGCTGATGTTGGCAGTGTGGATGGGCACTCAAGCAGATGAGGCATTCTCAAATGCTTGGCATTCTGATGCTGCGACGGTTCCTAGTGATGGCCTTGCTAATATAAGATCAAAGGTTTATCTCACTCCTAAGCTTTGGTATGTTAGGGTTAACGTCATTGAAGCTCAGGATTTGCAGCTTAGTGACAAGGGCAGGTTTCCCGAAGTATTTGTGAAGGCATCACTTGGGAACCAAGCCCTCAGGACCAGGATATCTGCAATCAGGAACATTAACCCTATGTGGAATGAAGATTTGATGTTTGTAGCTGCGGAGCCATTTGAGGAGCATTTGCTCATGAGTGTTGAAGATAGGGTTGGGCCGAACAAGGAGGAGGTCCTTGGGAAGACTATTATTCCACTTCAGAATGTTGATAGAAGGTTGGACTACAAGGCCGTGCCGAGCCGATGGTATACTATTGAGAAACATGTGGTCATTACAGAAGGTGACAAGAAAAAAGAATTGAAGTTTTCTAGCAGGATTCATCTTAGGATATGCTTGGATGGTGGGTACCATGTATTAGATGAATCCACACATTACAGCAGTGATTTCAGACCAACAGCAAGGCAACTGTGGAAGCCAAGTATTGGAGTTCTTGAATTAGGGATCTTGAACGCTCAAGGTTTGTCGCCAATGAAGAACAAGGATGGAAAGGGAACTGTTGATGCGTACTGTATTGCAAAATATGGACAGAAATGGGTTCGAACAAGGACTATTATTGACAATTTTGCTCCAAAATGGAATGAGCAGTACACTTGGGAGGTATATGATCCGTGTACGGTTGTGACAATTGGGGTGTTTGATAACTGTCACTTACAAGGCGGTGAGAAGGCTGTGGGAACCCGGGATTCCAGGATTGGTAAGGTTCGAATCCGACTTTCAACCCTCGAAACAGATAAAGTTTATACACATGCATATCCTTTACTTGTTTTGCTACCTTCTGGGGTGAAGAAGATGGGAGAGGTGCAACTTGCCGTCCGGTTTTCTTGTTCTTCGCTGCTTAACATGATGCACATGTATTCGCTGCCATTGCTTCCGAAAATGCACTACCTTTTTCCCCTTTCTGTGACTCAACTAGATAACCTGAGGTACCAAGCTACTCAGATTGTTTCAATGAGACTTGGCCGTGCAGAACCGCCATTGAGGAAGGAAGTTGTTGAGTACATGCTTGATGTGGACTCTCACATGTGGAGTATGAGAAAGAGCAAAGCTAATTTCTTCAGACTGGTGGATGTATTTAGTGGTGTTATTGCAGTTGGTAAGTGGTTTAATCAAATTTGCAATTGGAGAAATCCTTTGACTACAGTGCTCATTCATGTCCTGTTTATTATTCTTGTTCTGTATCCTGAGCTTATACTTCCAACAATATTCTTGTATCTGTTCCTAATTGGAGTATGGTACTATCGACGGAGGCCGAGGTATCCTCCTCACATGGACACTAGACTCTCCCATGCAGAAACCGCTCATCCTGATGAGTTAGATGAAGAATTCGATACTTTCCCTACTTCTAGACCCCCTGATATCGTCAAGATGCGATATGATCGATTGAGGAGTGTTGCTGGTAAAATTCAGACGGTTGTTGGAGATTTTGCGACCCAGGGGAGAGATTGCTATCATTGTTGAGTTGGCGGGATCCAAGAGCAACTGCACTTTTTGTGATATTTTGTCTGATTGCTGCTATTGTGCTGTATGTTACCCCATTTCGGTTGGTGGCTTTTTTGGCTGGAATATATGTGCTTAGGCATCCAAGGTTCAGACACAGGATGCCATCTGTTCCTCTTAACTTCTTCAGGAGGTTGCCTGCTAGGACAGATAGCATGTTATGAGAAGGTGAGATCTGTCTTGTATGGCTGTTTTTTAAACAGACCTTGAATTGCTAGCTTCCTCCTTTGTAGCTGGAGATTTATCAGTCTTGTCTGTAGCATGTTCTTTCTTTATTTTTTTCTTTGCTGTTTATTTTTTGTTGTGTTTCCTCAATATGTGAACTTATCTGCTTTCTGCTTAATGTTTTATCAAATCGTGTAATTTCATTTGGCATGTTCTTCATCCCCACATTGTTAGAAGTGAAACCAATGAATATATTGGGCTGAGAATTATGATTATTGATCTGAGCCAAAATGATAGAAATTCATTCCAAAACATATTATATAGTAATGTTTATGTTGGCAAGCATTGTTTCTGTTGTAGGACTAGGTCTGTGAGATTTGAAGTTCACACAATAAGCCAAATTAATTTATCATGTGTTGTTGATTTTAGCCCCTGAATTTGTTTATGAGCTGGATGATGCAGACACAGGGAATAAAGTGGGGCAAAGGAAAGGATTCCTTAAGAATTATTTTATTTATGTAAGTGTGTAATGATTTGGCGTCGGGAATATGACAGCATTCCATAATTTGCTATATACATAAATTTGTCGTGCTTCTCAAGCCTACCAAGGAAGCAGCGACCTTTGATTTATTGATTATAAAATATCGATTTTAATTCATTTAGAGTATGAGACCTTATAATTTCTTAATATTTTAAGAATATCACTTGTTACTATGTAGCAGTTTTTGTACATTGTCTCATGGTGTGTTTGGGGTAGCATTGTAGTGTGGCTACTGCTAGAAAGTTGATGTCCGATTTTTTGAAATAACAAATCTTATGGCGTACGTAATATTCGATAAAATCTTTTAATGATTTACCTTAAATTCTTTTTGATTATAAACATATTGTTATACACAACTCTAGCTATTTGGATAATTAAAAGGATATTAAAATGAAAGCCGCCATGCTGACCTGGTCTCTCTAACGAATCGGAGTGTAGATTGTATCCTTGCTTATTGATGTACTCAACAATCACTGTTTAGTTCATACGATGGTTCTTTAACTTGTTTAGTTTAAATTGTGGTATCAATCATTTGTTGATATAAAAATATGCAGTAGCTAATTTGTGCATATCATAAGAACATAAATTTAAATTAAAATATTTATGCTGATGACAGCAATAAAGAATACTATGATGCTTAGAAACCTGCATTTTCTCGTACGTGATAGGGGTACGTGTCTAGATACATACCGTTAATTTTAACTTCAGGGAGAGAGAAAAATTTGGTGGTCCTCTAAATACTGTATTAATCTGAATTTTAAAATGCGTCAGACTGAGTAGGTCTTATCAAACTTATAGTATTATTATTAAAATTTGTTAAGGACTGTTAGCACATGAACAGAATAGATTAGTTTTTATCTATATACTCGAAACATTGTCTGATTATTTCAAAAATTTTGAAATTCTATTTTGACTTAATTTTCTATTTATACGAATTTTTTACGTAAGAAAATAATTAAATTATTATAGTTGTTAGTACCGGCACTTGAGGGAAAAATATTCTGTCCGGGATCCCGCAGAGATGCATCCGGACTCCAATCACAATACAGCGGGGGTGGGGCCATTACGTGCGTAATTTTGTTTTTTTAATTTTTTTATTAATTTTATTATTTATTATTTTTTTACTTTTCAGCGGCCCCACGACCGCTGTATTGTGATTGGGAGTCCGGATGCATCTCTGCGTCCAGACTCCACACAAAATATTTTTCCACACTTGAGGCACTTTAGACCTCTTAAATTTGTTAATTCAAATCTTTTAAATGTGTGTGTGTGTGCGCGTGTGCGTGTGCGTGTGTGTGTGAGAGAGAGAGAGAGAGAGAGAGAGAGAGAGAGAGAGAGAGAGAGAGAGAGAGATTTAAAATAATGTAGAATTTAAAAAGCTTTACTCTTTTTCTTTTGGGAAAGGTGAGCCTAAAAAATATTATACACGATTTTTAACTCATGTGTTCAAAGTGATAGACTACACCTTCAATTATTATGTCACGAATAAATGCACAAATAAATTTTACTCCGACAATCTTAAAATTGATATTAATTATAATGTCGATTTGTAAATATTCAATGAAAGCTTCAACAATTAATATAAATAAATAAATAAATCTACGACTTAAATTTAAATGTAAAAAAATTGACTAAATGATTATGTGCAATTTTACCCCCAAACAACTTTCATCTATGCCAAAGCCTTCCAATGATTTACCATTAATGTCAACCTAGGTTTCATAGCACAAGTTGACTCTTGAGCTCAACAAGCAACAAAATTCAACGTTATCTTAATTTGAGCAGTGGGCACTTACTTCAGCTGAGAAGTACACTTGTTAAATTCCAAATGTCATAACATGAAACTTACAATATAGATCGAATCATAAGTTTCTTGATGATGCGGTTCATTATAAACTTCTTACTTGGTGTATGAAAAGCAAATAATTAACTTGATTTTTTTCTTTTCCTTTTAAATTGTGTTTATGTGTAGTAACAAGAGAAGGTGTTTCATTATTAATATTTTTATATTGTAATTTTTTATGTGAGTGTATCAATATATATCTCAAGAGTTGCACAAAGTTTTTTACTATAAAGTGAAATTCATTAAGGGCTCGCACTTGTAAACCTTTAACACTCAATGTGGACTCATCAAGGTGAGCTTGCAATATACTTACCGATCAAGTTATAAAAGAACTTGTTAGTCAAGCCTTTGAAGAACTTGCTAGTTGGGGTCATAATAGATTTACCCACTAGGTTTTAAGCAAACTAATCATGCAAATTCAAGGAAAACTCAATTCTTATGTTCTTAGAAAGCTCAAAAAACTTATAATAAAACTGATGGAAAATCAAGCTTAACTGTTCATCCAATCTTGGGTGCCACTCTACTACTCCTTCTAAAAGAAACAACAAATTCATCTTGACTAGCTGGTTGAGTACCTATCTAAGTATTTAGGCTACATTTTTTTTATATTTTTAGCAAGTAATTAATTAGTTTCACTCTGCACTTTATCATATATGTAGAGTAACTCATATCTTTTCATTAAGGTCTTATAAACACCAATCCCTAACTATAAATAGGTTTTCATGAAAAATTTTAGGATTTTTGGCATATTTTTGCCTAAGATCATGATACTCTCAAGCTTTATTATGGAATAAATGTAGAATAATTCAAAGCTTTTCTCAATTCTCTTCTTTAATCTACTGTCTATATTTCTATTTCTCTTTCAATGTTATATAAGATTCTGGTGTAATTTACTGAGGGATAAATCAAGACCCAACACCTTCAATGGTGTGCTGAGAATGAATTAATGCCACGAATTAGAATTGATATTAAAAAATGTATACATAGATCTCTAAAGAATCAACCCATAAAATATCCGATGCAGAATAATGTAAAATTATTTATGTAAATGAAGATTTTATTTCATATGAAAGAGGACTGAGTAGTGTAATAAGATTTGATTAAGCTCTCAAAAGATTACAGGAATACATGTCATAAGCATGTTTGCTCAAGTAAGGAGAGGCCTAAGTAAAAGTACATGATAGAGCCCAAGCATGTGCCTAATGAAGTTCCATTATAAGAGAATAATCAACAATGAATAAATTAAGTTCAAATTTTATTATTTAAAATTAAAATTCTTGTTGTCTTTTTAGCTTATTTAATTTAGGAACATAAAAGTGTTAAAAATTAATAAATACAGGATGATAAAATAGTTAATGAAGGTGGCTGGTATTTTCCAAAATTAATTGCTCTCTACCACATTTCTCTCCAAAAATTTTCATTTCATAATTCAAATTTTACCTAATATAATCTCAATAATGTTAACCACCATACCAAATTTACTTTATAATCTGATTAATTTATTTAAAGATGACTATAATGATGTATAATGATTAAAGAATCATACAAATCAAAGAGTACTGAAAATGCTTCAAGAGCGCAAACTCATAGAGGCAAGTGTCGTTTGAATACAACATCATATAAAATGAACTAGATTGTTTAAAATGCTATTGAGGTTGCCCAAATATCATTTGATTAAAAATGGGCTAGGTTGATGTCTTTAAGAGGTTCAAATTACTCAAATACAATGAAAATTATGAGCAGCATATATGATGACATGCATTTCAAGTTTGAATTACTTCAATGATCAAATGGCCAAACAATGCTTATTCATAAAATGGATTGCTCTTGCATATCAAAGTTATAATAATCAGTTAAAAAAGGAAGAGAAAAATATTGATCTAAAAGTAATTTTCAAATAAATTTTTTTGAAAATGGTCAAAATTGCTCAAATTGTTTATCTTTAAAATGACTTATACCTATGAATTTAAAACAACAAACTTAATTAAAAGACACTTATTTTGACTAGATCATGCACTCAATACATTGACACAAATTTGAGTGACATAATTTAAAAATAATCTATCCTCTTTCACCTTCTTGATTCACTCAATCTTGTTCACCATTCTAATTTGAACCATCTTCCTCTTGCCCTCAATTTACTCATGTGAATCTCCTCCATCCCATCTTCTATGATAATCCTACCTTATCTCATCAACCCAAGCTCCCTCTTAATTCCTTCCAACTCATATTGTACAAAGAAGATCTACAACCCCCCTCTAAGTTTTGCCTTTCTCTCACGCTCATCTTCCTCCTCCCATTTATTTCTTCTTCCATAACTAAGAAATTAAACACCTCTCTCACCCCTCTCTTATCCATTCTCCTATGCTAGTCTTACCTTCTCTGATCAACCCAAACTCCTTCTTAAATCCCTTCCAACTCATATTGTACAAGAAAGATGCACAAACCCAGTATAAGTTTCGTCTCACTCTCATGCTCGACTTCCTCCACCTATCTATCACTTCTTTCTTAAGTACACAGTTCATCACCTCTCTAAACCCCATCTTGAATTTCTCAACTAGTCACAAAATATTTCTATCTTTATCATACATGAACTCAGATTCTTTTTATCCATCTCAATCTGAAATGCTACTCAACACTGGTGACCCTGTACTCTAGCCTTCTCAAAGTATATAATGCACCACTCTCTCTCTCTTTCAGATGCAAAATTAAGTTCCAAAAACTTAACCCTTAAACCAAAATAGTATAGCCATCTATTTTTTTCTCTCCTCTCCAAACCAGCGTACCCACAAGGTTGTCTCCAAGTTATTGTTTACTAGACTTGCCACCTTAAGCTTTGGTCATCTCTTATTTCTTACATTATCATCTCTTTTAGGTCATACCATATCTCATTTTTCTCATCCCTCCTTGTATTTTTATTATTTTACCATATGTTGAATATTGGCGTCAATCTGTAATCATACACTCCAACACCTAATCCTTCAGTCACTCAATTGAATTGAGCCCCATCTATTTGTAGTAGCCCCAACTCTCGTCACACGAGTAGTCCATAACACTATATCTATTCCTTTAATTCCTTCTTACATTTGCTAATTGATCACTGAAAAATTTATTAAGAAATTCATACCTATTTTTGATGAAATTGCACTTTAAAGAAGGGTATTTTCTTTATTTTGTTGCAGGAATGGAGAATTTAGGTGATAAAAGCAAAAATCATAAAAAGGAGCGGATTTGGAGCAAAAAGGAAGAAAATAATGCAATTTGTGCTGAGTCGCCGACGGCGAGATCGAGCCCGCCGACGGCGAGGTTACGAGGAAGAAAATTCTGAAGGATTTCTAACTGTCTCGCTGACAGCGAGCCCGAGCCCGCCGACAGCGAGATAGCGCGGTTCGAAGACCTTCTAGAAGCCTCGCCGACAGCGAGGTAGTTCGTCGCCGACGGCGAGATAGTTCAAATGGCGCAGATACATCGAACCCGGACACTTTTGAAGAGATGCTTACACACCTCTTGGTCCTTTGCTCACCTCTATATATAGAGGCCAAAATTCAGCTTCTAAGTGTGTTAATTGGTGTTATTTTGTGTTCTAAGTGTCTTTAAGTGCAGTTTTGTGTGTCAAATTGTGTCTTTAGTGAGTTTAGTGAGTAATTAGTGAGTCGTGTTGTACTGGAAGTAAGAGTCAAAGGAACTACGAGGAGTCCGTCAGGGATAAATCAAGATAATTATTTGTATTTATTGTTTTTAACTTTAAATGAAATCCATGCTTAGTTTAGTTCCCATGCATTCTGAGTAGTTTATTAGTCTTTCTCCCTGTTTATGAAATTAAGTGACTTGATGAACTAAAAATAGAAGTACTTATATATATATATTAATAAATTGTGATAATTTTTACTTAAAACTTAATTTACTTTCAAACTCGGCCATTCGATTTGTTAAAATATGTTGATTATCAACTATAGTAAAAATTAAATCCGATATTCTGGGAATTCAAAAGCCTTGGAAGGAAGGTGCAAATAAATAGGGAAATAATATCACCTGGGCATAGAATCGAGCATTTTAGTGTGACAGACTAAAATATTCAATTCGGTCCTATTGTTGAGAGCCGAAGTGTAGATGTTAGCCCTCGAGCGAGGGGAACGTGGAGCTCCGAAGTGGCAATCGGTATCCTCCCAGCTTGCACGTAGATTCAAGTAATCAAACATAGGATTACCAATATTCTTTACACCTAGACCAAAGGGTAAAGAATACGAAATGCTCCTATTTGTCACAATACCTTAAAATTATCTATTTAAATTCATAAATCACTTAAATTTCTAAACAAGGGGAAATATACTTTTTCTGAATAGTTAAGACTTATTTAACAATTAGTTTAATTTCCCGCACTTTCAATACGTATTAATTTTCTACTTAGTTAAGTTACCTAATTAAAATACTTAGTTTATTTTATTGCGCTTAAATTTAGAATTCCAAATTTTCGTATGCTATTTTAAAATTATTATTATTATTATTTTAAAAATTAGTTGTTATTTAATTTTCTATTTCCCCGTGGGATTGATCAACTGGGACTCCACTAGAGCCTCGTATTACTTCGATACGATATGTATACTTGCGTAGCATCCACAACATAAACAATTACAATTCTATACATATAATATAGCGGGGTCAAGTTTTTTTGGCGTCGTTGCAATTAAATTAAAAATATCATAATATAAAATTGTGGGTCAAGTTTTTGGCGTCGTTGCCGGGGAAAGTAAGAAAAATTTACTAGAGTAACGAACTATTTTAAAATAATCATAATAAATAAATTAATATCTATTCCAAAATTGTATGCGCAAATTTGGAAACGAAAATTTAATACCTTACGATTCTGAATTAGAGCGTACAATTAAAAGAATTAGAAAACAAAAGAAACAGATTATAAATTTAAAACAAATGGCGAATATTCCTGAAATTCAAAATATAAACCAACAAAGACCATTAAGAGATTATGCCAACCCTACATCGGATGAAATTCATTTAACTATTCAAAACCCCGATGTAGACTGCTAATTCATTCGAACTTAAACCCGCAATTATCCAAATGGTACAAAACAATCAATTTAGTGGTTCACCTACCGAAGATCCTAACTTACATCTTGCTAGTTTTCTAGAACTTTGTGCTACTTTTAAATATCAAGGAGTATCCGACGATGCTATAAGACTTAGACTTTTTCCTTTTTCATTAAGGGATAAGGCTAAAATGTGGTCGAATTCGTTAGCACTCGGATCTATTAAAACTTGGGGAGAATTATCACAAAAATTTCTATCCAAATATTTTCCACCATCTAAAACTCGCTAAGTTTAGAAATGATATAACTTCTTTTGTCGATTAGATGGAGAATCAATATATGAATTTCGGGAGAGATTTAAGGAACTTCTTAGGAAATGCCCACATCATGCGCTACCAGATTGGCTGATTATTCAAACCTTTTATAATGGATTAGTAGGATCTTTAAGATCAATCATCGATGCTGCTGCTGGAGGTTCATTAATGTCTAAACTATTTGATGAAGCTTATGCACTAATCGAAGAAATGACAACAAATAATTTCCAATGGCTCATTGATAGAGTAAATCCGAAAAAGATAGCCAAGCATTCATGAAAACGATGCAATATCTATGTTAGCTTCTCAAATTGTCGCTATATCTAAGAAATTAGATCATTTTGGAATGAACTACTCTCCTACTTCGAAGAAAACTCATCTGGACAAATCATAGAATCTCAATCTAATTATGAAACTTTAAATGCTATTAATAATAGAACTAATAACCCTTATTCAAACTATTATAATCCTGGTTGGAAAACTCATCCAAATTTTAATTGGAATAACACATCTAATCAACAATGGATGAATCAACCTAATCAAGCAAATCCAAACTATAAACCTAATTACCCACTCGGATTTAATAACAATAACCCTCAATTCAAAGATAAGAAATTATCTATGGATGAATTAATTTCGAATATGGGTCATCCACTACAAAATCAAGGAAATCAACTACAAATTCAAGGAAATCAATTACAAATTCAAGGAACATCTATTAAAAATATCGAAACTCAACTTGAACATATTACTATCTATGCGCTAAATAATAGAATACCTGGAACTTTTCCTAGTAATGTGGAAATAAATCCTAAAGATCAAGGAAAAGAACAAATTAAAGCAATACAACTAAGGAGTGGAAAAGAATTAGAACCTCAAATTCAAAAAGAACTTGAAAGCCAAAAAGAGGAAGTGGAAATTGAAAAGGAAACACTTCAACAAGATTCAAACTTAGAACATCCTTTAATACCTATGAAAATTTCGTTAAAAAACCTCCACCACCATTTCCTCAACGACTAGCTCAACATAAAAAAGATAAACAATTTGCTAAATTCCTCGAAATATTAAAAAAATTAACAATCAATATACCTTTTGTCGAAGCTTTAGATCGGATGCCAAATTATGTAAAATTTATGAAAGATATTCTAAATAAGAAAAGAAAATTCATCGATAATGAAACAGTCGCACTTAGTGAAGAGTGTAGTGCTATTATTCGGAAGAAGCTTCTGAAAAATTGAAAGATCCTGGTAGTTTCACTATACCTGCGCTATAGGAGAAAAATTTTATGGAAAAGCTTTGTGTGACTTAGGAGCAAGCATCAATCTAATGCCTCTATCGATTTTTAAGAGATTAGGATTAGGAAAAATTACACCTACTTCAGTAACCCTTCAATTAGCTGATCGTTCTGTTACTTATCCTAAGGGAGTTATTGAAGATGTGTTAGTAAAAGTGGATAAATTTATCTTCCCAGTAGATTTTATTGTTTTAGATATGGAGGAAGATAAAGAAATACCTATCATTTTAGGAAGACCATTTTTAGCTACCTGGAAAAGCTATGATTGATGTTCGAAAGGAGAATTAACTATGAGAGTAAATGACCAAAAAGTTACATTTAATATTGCAAAATCAATGAAATATCATGCGCTAGAAAAAGATGATGAATGTTTTCGGATGGAAATACTTGAATATTTACAACAAGAACATTTTAAGGAATATTACGAAGATAAATTAGAAAAAGAAAACACTCGAATTAATTGAAGATAATAATGAAGAACTAGATTATATTCGGGAAAGATTTGAATTTTTGGATAATACTAAAACATCGACAAGAATATAGTTCCATCAATTATTAAACCTCCTGAACTTGAGCTAAAAATATTACCTGATCATTTGAAATATGCTTATTTAGGTAATTCTTCAACTTTACCAGTTATTATTTCATCTGCATTAAACGAATCTCAAGAACAAAAACTTTTAGAAACTTTAAAAAATATAAGAAAACTTTTGGTTGGACTTTAGCAGATATTAAAGGAATTAGTCCTTCAATCTGTATGCATAGAATTATTTTAAATGATGAACATAAACCTAAAGCAGATCCCCAAAGGAGATTAAACCCGATAATGAAAGAAGTAGTTAAGAAAGGAATTTTAAAATGGTTAGATAATGGTATTATATATCCTATTTCGACGAGTGCTTGGGTAAGCCCAATTCACTGTGTTCCTAAGAAGGGAGGAGTGACCGTCATCGCCAATGAAAATAACGATCTTATTCCTATAAGACAAGTTACTTGGTTAGCGTATATGTATTGATTATAGGAAATTAAATACCGCCACCGGGAAAGATCACTTCCTTTACCATTTCTGGACCGGATGTTAGATAGATTAGTCGGACATAAGTATTTTTGTTTTCTAGATGGATACACCGGTTATCATCAAATACAAATTGCTCCTGAGGATCAAGAGAAAACTACATTTACTAGTCCTTATGGAACTTTCGCTTTTCGAAGAATGCCTTTTGGATTATGTAATGCACTAGCAACATTCCAGAGATGTATGATGTCTATATTTAGTAAGTTAATTGACAACGGAATAGAAGTATTTATGGATGATTTCTTTGTATTTGGAACATCATTAGACACATGCTTAACTCATCTTGAAAAAGTATTAGAAGTATGTGAGAAAACAAATTTTGTTCTAAATTGGGAGAAATGTCAATTTATGGTTGCGGGCGGCATTGTATTAGGGCATAAAATTTTGGAAAAAGGCATGGAAGTGGACCTCGCAAAAATTCAAGTTATAGCTAAATTGCCACCTCCAACTACGGTAAAAGGGGTAAGAAGTTTTCTTGGACATCTTGGATTCTACGGACGCTATATAAAAGATTTTTAAAAATTACTAAACCTCTATGCCAACTTCTCGAAAAGGACAAGAAATTTGAATTTACAATCGAATGCCCGAATGCTTTTGAACTCTTAAAAGAAAAATTAATTACAAGACTCTATAATAGTTTCACCTAACCGGGAGAAACCATTTGAGCTTATGTTTGATGCTAGTGATTATGTCGTAGGAGCAGTTCTTGGGCAAAGATATGAAAAGATTTTTAAAGTTATATACTATGCTAAGTAAAACTCTATATAAAGCTCGAAATAAATTATACGATTACTGTAAAGAGAATTATTAGCGGTAGTATATGGTTTTAATAAATTTAGACCTTATCTGATTGGAACAAAATGTATCGTGCATACTGATCATTCTGCTATCAAATATTTAATGCAAAAGAAAGAATCCAAACCAAGATTAATTAGATGGATGCTATTAATGCAAGAATTCGATTTTGAGATCGTTAATAATAAAGAAACTGATAATCAAATTGCGGATCATTTATCAAGATTAGAAAATCATGAATTATTTGATATTGAAAATGAAATTATAGACGCTTTTCCGATGAACAACTATATAATATCAATGAGTGGAAAATACCATGGTATGCTGATATAGTAAACTATATAGTTAGTAATATTTTACCACCTATGCTAACTTTGCAACAACAGAAAAAATTCATTCATGATACTAAATCATATTTTTGGGATGAACCATATTTATATAAGCAATGTAAGGATTTAATTATTAGAAGATGTGTACCTTATGAAGAAACTGAACCAATTATTCAAAAATGTCATGATTCTGATTTTGGAGGACATTTTGGGATCGATAAAACTCGCTTATAAGATTCTACAATCTGGATTTTACTTGGCTTACTCTATTTAGAGATGTATACAGATATATTAAAACTTGCGATAAATGTCAAAGAGTAGGAAATATACCTAGAAGAAACGAAATGCCTCTAAATTTTATATTAGAAGTTGAAATTTTTGATGTTTGGGGATTAGATTTTATGGGACCTTTTATTCCTTCATTTGGAAACTCATATATATTAGTAGTTGTTGATTATGTTTCCAAATGGATTGAGGCACAAGCTTTACCTAGGTGTGATGCTAAGAGTGTTTCAAAATTTCTGATGAAAAATATTTTTACTAGATTTGGAATGCCGAGAGTGATTATCACCGACGGAGGAACTCATTTTAGAAATAAATACATTCACAAACTAGTAGCAAAATACAATATTACTCATAAGATATCCATCGCTTATCATCCACGAGACTAGCAGATTAGGCTGAAGTATCTAATCGTGAGATTAAACGTATTTTAGAAAAATCTGTAAACCCAAATAAGGTTAGATTGGTCTATTAGATTAGACACTGCATTATGGGCTTATAGGACTGCTTATAAAACTCCGATTGGAATGACTCCTTACAGGCTTATATATGGAAAAACTTGCCACTTACCAGTTGAACTAGAACATAAAACATATTGGGCAATTAAAGAATTTAATTATAATATGAAGGAAGCTGGTGAGAAAAGATTGCTGCAATTAAATGAATTGGAAGAATTAAGAAATGAATCATATGATAATGATCGGATTTATAAAGAAAAGATGAAATTATGGCATGATCGGAAGATTAATCGGAGAAATTTTGAACCGAGACGAGAAGTTTTGCTATATACTTAGATTGAAATTATTTCTGGAAAATTGAAGTCTCGATGGTTAGGACCTTTCACCATAACTCAAATATTTTCATACGGAACTATAGAAATCGAAGATCCAAAAGCTGGACATAAATTTAAAGTTAATGGACATAGATTAAAACCATATTTTGAAGGTATAAGACCTAACTATAAAGAGGTTTTAATGCTTAGTCGACTCGATTAATAATTGAAATTAGGTCGGGACGACGACGTTAAACCAAGCACTTTATGGGAGGCAACCCATATTAGTTATCTTTTTTTATTGTATCTTAATAGTTAGCCTATATTATTGAAACTTTACTACTCAATTATTATTAAGAATCATCACATATTCAAACCATTATGATGAGAAAAGAAATTATTCGATTTAGAGCGAAATTGGACATTATTTTGGAATCTCGCCGACGGCGAGGTCGATACTCACCGACAGCGAGGTTCGCGCCTAAATTAAATTCAGTTTATTTATCGAGCTCGCTGATAGCGAGAAACGTCCCGCCGACAGCGAGAACATGGGAGGCAGTTTTTATAACTGAGTCGCCGACGGCGAGAAACTTCTCGCCGACAGCGAGGAAGTTATAAAGATGAGTTATTTATAATTTGAATGCCGATTTGGACGGTTTCAACACCAATTCCTTTGTGAAAACCCATTCTTAAATCATTCTAGATCCGCCTTCTTCACTAGAATTCATTCCATTCACCATAATGGCCTCTAAATTCTTAGATTCCTCTAATTTGGAGTGTTTAACCGGAGGAAATTTGTGAGTGCGGAAGCGCAGCGAATCTTCAACAAGGTTTTGGTAAAGAAAAGAGTTATCAAGGAACGGGGATTTGTCAATCGAGGATTAGAGAATTCCACTACGAAGATAGAAGAAACGATCGCGCAGCGACACTGGGAGGTATTTTGTTACACTACGTCTCGTCGTTGTTATTCCAGATTGTGAAAGAGTTCTACTCTAACTTACATGCGATCAACAATGGGAATGTCTACGTCCGAGGAAGATGGGTAACGTTTACTCCATCAAGAGTAAATGAATTATTCTCTATAGAAAACACCCCGGTATGTCACTATTCAAATTTTGTGCCTTCTCGATATAACATGAATGAGATATTTCGATATCTGACTGATGAACCGGAAGATTGGGAAATGCGTGAAGACGGGTATGTTAGTTTCTTTGCATCACTTTTGAATCCTGCCTCAAAGCACTGACACTTTTTCATCTCATCTAAATTGTTACCTACTATGAGGGTAAACAAGGTTTTGAAGGAATGCGCTATATTGAATTATTGTATTCAAAATGGATCGCCTATTGATGTTGGATCAATAATTGTTAAGTCTGCATTGGGTTTAATTGTGCATGGGTCAGTTCACGGACTAGGACACCCATCTACTATTTTTGCATTATGCAGATCGGTACTGTGTTTCTTATGAAGCTTGTAAAAAGGTTCCGTTACCTTGAAGCCGCTTGATCCTACAGATATGTTCCCTACTTTGGACAATAATGAAGACATTACATTTATCTCTGATAGAGCTTCACAGAATAATCCTATAGCAAGGCCTATTTCAGATAAAACGGAGTTACTTATGAAGAAAATTAAAAGAATGGAGAAAGAACTGCAGAAAGTGAGAGATTCAATCGACAATATATCTGATTTATTTGATCACATTGACTGGAGGATGAAGTAACACTATGATCATTCTGGACACCTGGAAGCTAGCTTTCTTCATTTACGAGACGTAAGGGTTGGATCATCGAAGAATCTGCTTCGGAGTTTCCCTTCAGGCCTTTCTATAACTTATTTGTGCATCATCGTCATATCGGAAATATCAGAGAAGATGAAGATTCTGATATTGAAGAGTAGTAGTAAAGATTTCCATAGTATGTTTATGTTATTTGATTTGATTTAGATTTTATTATGTGTGGAGTGATGATTTGAATATCTCAAACTTAATTCGAGATATGCGTCATAGTTTTGTATCAGCATTTAGTGTGTCGTGGATTGGTTTGCGATGCTCGATTAGTAGTAAGGATTGGAGAATTGAAGTTTGATTATAGAGTTTAAAATTATGTTAGTTTGTACATCTCATGTATTTTAATATTAAAGTTAATTTGTTGTGTTGTGTGAATTTGTTTGTGTATAAGTAGCTAATCTTCATATTAAATTAATAAATGATGTGATCGGAAATATAATATAAGGCAAATCAAAGACGAAAATGAGTGACGAATTTCGGAAATTTAAATTTTTGGAATCTCGCCGACGGCGAGAAAAATTCCGCCGACAGTGAGATCTATCTCGCTGACAGCGGATTTTTCCCTAGAGTTTTTGGTTCCGAAAAATATTAGCTCGCCGACGGCGAGAAAAATCTCGCTGACAGCGAGGTCGCGAAAAACATATATTTTGACCGGTCAAAATCACTATTCATCATCCCCAACCTCTCATTTTCGAAAAAACCGACCTAGGGCTTGAGAGATCTTGGACTTGAAGCGATTTCAACACTTTTTGACACCGGATTTCAATTTCTCTTGGTAAGAGCTTCACTCCTATGCAAAAATTTTTGATTTTCACCATATATTTTCACCACATTGCAAATTTTGGGAAAAATCAAAATGTGGAAGAAATATTCGGTGGAAATCCATGGAATTTGATTTAAATTGCTTATAAATGTTGTAGGAAGCCTTCTTAGTATTATTTTTAAGTTTAGTGAAAATTTTCACGATTTTCAAAGATCGATCGTATGGCTCCACGACAAAAACGTCGAGTAGAATTCGACGAAGACCGATTCATCAATGCACGAGCATAGGCTAAATATTTTGAAAACATACAAGGAAGAAAGTGCATTGCGGATCGGGTTTTCAAAAATCCGGGAGGAGAAGTAGAGCGGATTATTAAGGAACGAGGTTGGGAGAATTTCGTTACGTTCAATATAGAGCATTTGTAGAAGTGGTTAATGAATTTTATGCCAATTTGATCGTCGCTGAAGATGCACCGATAAAGGTACGAGGATTTTTGTAGATTTCAATGCCGCAAGAATTAACTCGTTCTATGAAGTTCATGACTCGCACTTTAGCGAGTATGAAACTTTTGGAACGATGGAAGGACCACTGGAGGAAGTCATTAGCTTTCTCATCGATGGAACCGGAGTTTGGAAAATTAAGCGACAGGAAAGAGTGAATTTTCCTCTTTCTAAATTAAATGCGATCTCCAAAGCCCGGCATTACTTTATTTGTTCTACTCGTTACCCACATATCACCACGAGTGAGGTAACACAAGATAGAAGCAATTCGAATTTCGTATTCGGAGAAACGAAGCATCAACATTGGGAGAATTATTTATCAAAACATCCTAGCCACTCCTCGAAATGAGAGTGGAGCCGGATTGGGACACCCCGGATTAATTTTTGCACTCGCCAACTCTCCGGAGTTGAGGCTAGAGATGACGAAGAATGGGTGGAACCAATGAAACCACTCACAGCTGCCAATATTAAGAAGTATGAATCTCATGAAGGGTGGAGATCAGGAGTAAGAAGTTATTTTGCTCAGTCAAGTAGAGATATACCCTCTACTAGCTATGAACCTCCTGAGCCTACCACTCCTACCCTACAAGATCTGATGAATGAGCTAACACTGCATAGGAGGAGTTTTGAGCAGTTTGGAGAGACAATGGGGAGAAGATTTGATCATTTTGATCAAAGAATTGATAATCTGGAGAGGAGACATGATTATGATAGCGAATATCTCCAGCGACATTCGGAATACGAGATTGCATACTATGAAGCTGAACGTCGTTATAGGAGTGGTGATTTAGATGTTGTCTTTCTTGAGTGCCCTCGATATTCACAATACCAGCCTGCTCAGTCTTCTCAGCCTACAGATCAAGGAGGAGATGATATAGCCTGGGACTTTGATGAATAAGATTAGAGACTTTGTTTTGTTTGTTTGTTTGATGTTAAGTTATTTTGGAAACTTTTATATGTTTATAATATTCAGTACTTTATGTTGTGAGACATTGGATGTTTGTTAGATTATTTGCTTGAATTGTGATAATAGTTTAGTATTAGTTAATTGCATTTGTTTTTATGTTAAATAGGATGTTAGTTTTCTTTAGTATGTTTTTATTTTATTCTGTATTGTTTTAAGTTGCAAAATTGTTAATCTGTTAGTTCAATGTTTTTAATATGTTAGTAATTCATATGTGTAGTGTAGAGTTAATTTTAATTGTTGTATTTAATACTTATCTCGGATTTTATCCTCGCATTTTCTTTAAATTGTTATATATATATGGAGAATACTAACAGTACGAGTTCAATGAAAAATGAAAAAGCCTGCAAAAAATTTCAAAGAAAAAAAGAAATACCTAAACTTCAAAGGTATGATTTATTTACTTTCCCTTTTTCATTATTTAGAGTAGATATAAAAATTTAAGTTTGGGGGGAGTAAAATACAAATTTAGTTATTAACTTGTTCTCAATTTCTATTTTCAAATTATTATAAAATGATTTTTATAGCAAAATTTTCAATTTAATTAATATGAAATATTTTATTTAATTATTATAAAAGGTTAAATGAAATATTTCTAGTGCTTTAATTAATTAAATAGAATAAAATATTTGGTTAAAGGGAATAAGAATATAGTAAACTATTTTTAGTAAGGAAACTATATTCTAAAATTAAAATTCTTAAGTATTCAAGTGAAAAAGAAAAGATTGAAAATCAATGAAGTAAAAACTATGAAGTATAAATAAGCTAAGAAATATTTCTAAGTTTCAAATTTAGAAAGATGAAAATGAAGTTCAAAATTATTAACATGCTCTCCAGATACAGTAATCCTCATTAAAAAAAAAAAAGAAAAAGAAAAAGAAAAAGAAAAAGAAAAAGAAAAGAAAAATGAGGAGAAGCTTGAGGAGATGTCTTATCAAAAATTGACTTCATTTGAATTAACCTAAAGGGAAAAACTTAGATATTTCCAAACTTATGTTTATGGATTAGAATTTTACCTAATAGTGTTTTCTTGAATTTCTAATCATATGAATATCTTAAGTAGTTATTCTTTTAAATATAGTCATTCCCGAAATGAATAGTAAGCTAGAAATCTTAGACTCGATAACTAAATAATTTATTTCTATAAGATTAATTAAATTACATGAATTATTTTTATTTAACTTTATTATAATATTAATTAAACTAATACATAATTTATTTAAATTGAAAAATCTTATTATAGAACTCATTATTTTTATGTAGTACTAAAATTAGTTGAGGACAAGTAATAAGTAAGTTTGGGGGATTTTGATCACTGAAAAATTTATTAAGAAATTCATACCTATTTTTGATGAAATTGCACTTTAAAGAAGGGTATTTTCTTTATTTTGTTGCAGGAATGGAGAATTTAGGTGATAAAAGCAAAAATCATAAAAAGGAGCGGATTTGGAGCAAAAAGGAAGAAAATAATGCAATTTAGTCTCGAGTCGCCGACGGCGAGATTGAGCTCGCCGACGGCGAGGTTACAAGGAAGCAAATCTCGAAGGATTTATAGCCTGTCTCGCCGACAACGAGCCCGAGCCCGCCGACAGCCGAGATAGCGCGGTTCGAAGACCTTCTAGAAGCCTCGCCGACAGCGAGGTAGTTCGTCGTCGACGGCGAGATAGTTCAAATGGCGCAGATACATTGAACCTGGACACTTTTTGAAGAGATGCTTACACACCTCTTGGTCCTTTGCTCACCTCTATATATAGAGACCAAAATTCAGCTTCTAAGTGTGTTAATTGGTGTTATTTTGTGTTCTAAGTGTCTTTAAGTGCAGTTTTGTGTGTCAAATTGTGTCTTTAGTGAGTTTAGTGAGTAATTAGTGAGTCGTCTTGTCATCTGGAAGGAAGAGTCAAAGGAACTACGAGGAGTCCGTCAGGGATAAATCAAGATAAGTATTTGTATTTATTGTTTTTAACTTTAAATAAAATCCATGCTTAGTTTAGTTCCCATGCATTCGAGTAGTTTATTAGTCTTTCTCCTCGTTTATGAAATTAAGTGACTTGATGAACTAAAAATAGAAGTACTTTTATATATATATTAATAAATTGTGATAATTTTTACTTAAAACTTAATTTACTTTCAAACTGGCCATTTGATTTGTTAAAATATGTTGATTATCAACTATAGTAAAAATTACATCTGATATTCGGGAATTCAAAAGCCTTGGAAGGAAGGTGCAAATAAATAGGGAAATAATATCATCTGGGCGTAGAATTGAGCATTTTAGTGTGACGGACTAAAATATTCAATTCGGTCCTATTGTTTGAGAGCTGAAGTGTAGATGTTAGCCCTCGGGCAGGGGAACGTTGGAGCTTCCGAAGTGGCGATCGGTATCCTCCCAGACTAGCCGCAGATTCGGTAATCAAACATAGGATTAGTCAATATTCTTTACACTCGGACCAAAGGGTAAAGAATAGGAATGCTCCTATTTGTCACAATACCTTAAAATTATCTATTTAAATTCATCAATCACTTAAATTTCTAAACAAGGGGAAAGATACTTTTTCTGAATAGTTAAGACTTATTTAGCAATTAGTTTAATTTCCTGCACTTTCAATACGTATTAATTTTCTACTTAGTTAAGTTACCTAATTAAAATACTTAGTTTATTTTATTGCACTTAAATTTAGAATTCCAAATTTTCGTACACTATTTTAAAATTATTATTATTATTATTTTAAAAATTAGTTGTTATTTAATTTTCTATTTCCCTGTGGGATCGATAACCAGGACTCCACTAGAGCCCTGTATTACTTGATACGATACATATACTTGCGTAGCATCCACAACATAAACAATTACAATTCTATACATATAATATAGCGGGGTCAAGTTTTTTTGGCGTCGTTGCAATTAAATTAAAAATATCATAATATAAAATTGTGGGTCACTAATTTTGAGCAAGTTTGCTTCAAATAATCATGAACTACATCCATTACATCCATTAATTTTCATTAGTTTGCATGTTATTGAAAACTTATATTATTCTACTAATTTAAATATTAATTTAGTAAATTACTTAAGAAAAATATTTAAATTGATAAATATATGCCAAAAAGTCACATTCAACGAAATCAATAGTTAGAAAGTTTTTATGGCATGAAGAAGAGAAAAATAGAAGCTACGACCCTGATAGTCCCTGACTTGCTAACTTTAACCGCCTAGTAGCATGTATAAGATGAAGAGCTAGGTGCCTAGGTTCCATCTAAAGTTCCTAGGTGCTAGTAAAACACCCAAGCACAACATCTAATCTTGCAATTCCCTACTTGAAGTTCCAAGATAGAGAGCTTGATGCTTAAATTTTTGATAAAAATGTCTAATTGCCATTTATAAAGCCTCCCCAGGAACTAATGTAAGGCACCTAAGAATCAGATTCAATAGTTTAAATAAAGAGCTCATAGCCTAGGAGCCATAGAATTGCCTTTCATAATTTTGACAAAGTTTTCACTAATTCTTTTCCTTTCTTAAAGCATATTACATCAACCTTATTTAAATAAACATTTGGAATAAATTTGGAGACATTTTGGTAGCTATAAGCAGTTTTTAAATAAATTTTGCATAATGCTTTTCTAAGAAATTAAAAATAGAAGAATTGGATCTTTTTAATGTTAGATTTGCAAAAGGAGATTGATTGATGAAGCCACAACATGAGCCATCTACCTTAGTTATTATATTCCTTTCTATGCTACTATTTTGTTATAACCATGTTCGAATAATTTTTATTTTATGTTTTTTTTCTTATAGACATGAACTAATAAACATTTATTTTGATGTTTTTATTTGTTTTTATGTAAAGTATGCGTTGTTTTAGTTTTCTATATTTATAATTCATTTTTTTCTCAAAAGGAAAAATTTTTATTTACATGGAAACTCGTTAATATCTCTAGTGTTTTGTTAGATACAAAGAGTATTAAAGAAAATGCGTAATGAGTATAAACACCATGGTGAATGAATTGTAGGTTTGAGATGTTATCTATAGTGAATTTGTGTGATCCTTTTTGAGATCTCAGGAACACTAAAACTTCTCCGATGTTAAATCTATCACTGAAAGGTAGGTATGTGACTTGAAGCGTACTCTGCGCGCGGCAGACACTTAGCGTAATTTTAATTTTTGTAATAAGTATATAATATATTCTTTAATCGTAGAGTTACTATTTAACTCAAGTATACGTATCACTCAAATAATACAGGGCTCTAGTGGAGCCCTTAATATCGATCCCACAGGGAATATTAAAGAGGCTACAGACTAGGATTATAGAAATCAATTCAGAATCACAACTAAATCAAAATTGCCTATCTATCACTAATACGCAATTGACAATAATATGAAGTTTAAATTAAACTAGTTCTACTAACAGATAACTAATTCTACTAAAGTGAAGTTCAAATATATAAGCAAGAATCTTTCTCCTTTGTTAAGATATTTAAGTGAATACATAATTAGAATTAGTTTAAAATGGTGTTGTGCCAAATAGGAGCATACCTATCCTTTACCCTTTGGTCCAGGCATAAAGAACTTTAACTAATCCTATGCTTTGTTACTGAATATGCGGCTAGGCTGGGAGTATATCGGCTCTCACTTCGGAGCTCCCACGTACCCCTCGCCTGAGGGCTAGCATCTACACTTCAGCACCCAAACGATAGGACCGAATTGAGGATTTTAGCCTGTCACTCTAAAATCTTCAATTCTACGCCCGATGAATATTATTTCCCTATTTATTTGCACACTACTTCCAAGGACTTTGACGTCCCTGAATCTCAGATTTAATCTTTACTATAGTTGTTAAACTCAACATATTTTAACTATTCAATTGACCAGATTGAAAGTAAATTAAGATACAAGTAATAGATTATCACAACTTCTTTAAACTTTTACGACGCACAAATTTAATTTACCATTTCACAAAAATATCACAACGAGGAGAAAGACAGAAAAACTACTCAGATTTCATGGAGAGGATACAATAAAACTTGGATTTCATTATAAAGTAAAGTTCTACAAACTAAAGTAAATAACACAACTTATCTTAAATTCCTCCTCAAGAAAACTCCTTGAAGTTCCTCTGAATCTTTTTCTTTCTTTACAGTACACATAATTCTCCTTCGAAACAGAATGAAGAAGAGATCTCTCACTTCCCTTCCACTCTTACAATCCTTCAAAGAATTCCTCACCAATATCTTTATCTGAACTCACTATTTATCACTTAAAAATAACAACAATGGACACTAGTAAACTCTTTATTTGACACTAAGTGACTTTTATAGGACTCCAATAGGACTTTTTAAGGACTCTTAGTGACTTTTAGAGGACTCCAATATGACACTTTTTAGGCCTAATTTTTTTTAAATTAGTTGAAGAGTCTCCAAGGGTTTTCCATGCATCCCTTCGAAAATCGTCCACACTCGATGTATTTTGTGAAAGAACCGTCGATCCGCCATCGACGGCCTCGAGCTCCACCGTCAGAGGCTTTCAATAAACATAGCTTTGAACCGGCCCTGCTGTCTGTGGCCTCGACCTCCGCTGTTAGCGGCTTCCCTTGAAACATATTCTGAACTCTCGTGAAAATCACACCGTCGACGTCATCGACCTCGCCGTCGGCGCCCTAGATCAAATTTTCATAATTTGGTCCTTTTTTGCTCTAAATTCGCTCCTTTTTGCATATTTTTGCTCCATTGTCCTTAAATCTTCATACCCGCAGAAAAACACTAAAATACCCATCTTTAAAGTGCAATATCGTCAAAATCAGCATAAAATAGGCATGAAATTCTTAACATTTTTTCCTTGGGTCAAAATCCCCCAAACTTAACTATTACTTGTCCTCAAGTAATCTTTAATACTACATAAAAGTTATGATTCATTGTGGTAAATTTTTAATTCAGAAATACTATAATTTTGATTTAAATAAATATCATAACAAGAATTCATAGAAAGATTTTAAAGTAATTAGATTAATTCTGCAGGTGTAAGGCTATCTAGTCGTTAAGTCTAAGAGTTCGTTTCAAGAATGACTATATGTTGCAATATCAATTCACTTAAAATATTCAGAAGATAGGAACTTCATGAGAATACTATTAGTAAAGAAACTAGTCATAAATATAAATTCAGAAATGTTTTTAGTTTTCCCTTTAGGTTAATCCAAGTGAAGCCAATTTTTGATAAGACATCTCCTCAAGCTTCTCCTCACTTACTTTTTTTCTTTTGGATTGTTTTTCAATCTTATATATTTTTCTTTTCTTTTCAAGGATTGTTTTTCAATCCTTTTCTTTTTTCTTTCTTTTTTTTTTTCTTTTTCAAGTGAGGATTACTATGTATGGATAGCTTGTTAATAATTTTGAACTTCACTCTTCTTCTCTTAAATTTAAAACTTTAAAACATTCTTTACCTTATATGTAATTCATAGTTTTTACATCATTGAATCCCAATCATTTCTTTCTCAACTAAATTCTTAAAATTCTTAATATTTCAAAATATAGTTTTCTTTACTTTAAATAGTTAACTATATTCTTATCCTCTTATACTAAATATCTTAACCTACAATATTAATTTTCATTTCCAAAAATATTTACTTTGAATATTCTATACTATTTAGATAAAATCTAAATATAGTTATCTGAATTAAATTTTATCACAAAAATTATATTATAATTTTTAAAAATATGTTAATTGAGAACACATAATAGTTAATATTTTTCTCCCCCCGAACTTAATGTTTTCCATAATAGAAATAATAGAGGGTGGAAAGAAAAAAATTCTAAATATAAAAATCATACCATTGACTTTAGGCATTTTTGTCTTTTTGAAATTTTGCAGGTTCTTCTCAAAATTTCTAACTTCAACTGACCTGTAATATTTAAAAACCTTTCTACACATATAACAGTTTAGAAAATTTGTTGGGGTAATGAAATTTTAAAACAAATGTATAAAACTAAAACATTAACAATAATTAACTACACTACACAGGACATATGCATTTCACAACACAGAACGAACAAGTTACTATTTTAGACTTAACAGTTTACAATTACATTTACATTCACAAACCATCACAAATATCCAGAAATGAAAATACAAACTACAAAACAAAACACATATCTCAGAAACACAATATAGTCCACAAAATACAATTAATAAAAATGAAAGTACTACAACAAAACTAAAACAAACACATACATCACATCACATCAAAAATATCAATCATCAAAATCCCATGCAATGTCTTCATCACCTTGGTCAGCAGGTAGATTAGGCTGATACTGAGTACAATGGGGGCATTCTGGAAAAATGACATCAGGCTCTCCTCTGTAGTACCTAGCCTGAGCATCATAATAAGCCATCTCAAAATCAGAGTGCCTCTGAAGATACTCACTAACATGATCATTTCTTCACTCTAATCCTTCAATCTTGTGATCAATTCTTTCCAATTTTTCATCAAACTTCTCAAAACTTTTTTGCTGCAGGGTCATGACATTCATCAAATCATATAAGGTAGGGGAACTAGAGGCAGGAGGGTCATAGCTAGTTGAAGGGATGTCTCTACTAGTAGAAGGTGCCTTGCTCCTACTCCCAGATCTCCATTCCTCATGGGATTCATAAGTTTTTAGATTTGCTTTAGTAATGGGTTTCATAGGGTATACCCATTCTTCATCATCTCTTGCTTCCACTCTAGATAATTGACAAAGTGCAAAAATTAGGCCAGAATGTCCTTAATATCTGCTTGACTCACTCTTCGTAGTGGCCATAATATTCTTGTAAATTATTCTCCCCACATTTATAGTTCTGTTGTTCTGAATACAGAAATTCAGAACAGCTCTGTCTCTCGAGACTTCACTGTGATGATAGGTGGGTAGCAGAGTCGAACAAATGAAATAATTCCAAGCCTTAGCAGTGGCATTTATCATGGAAAGTGGAAAGTTAATCTGTTCACGATTTTTAATTTTCCAAGCTCCTTTCCCATCAGTGAGAAAGTCAATAACATTGTTTAACAGACCCTCCATTTTTTCAAATGTTTCATACTCGCTAGAAAAGTAATCATGAAGCTCGTAAAAAGAATTAATGCGGTTAGCATTAAAATTGACAGAAAATCCTCTTACTTGGACAGGCTCATCCTCAAGTTGTCAGATTTGAATAGAACTCTCTTACAACTTCAATAACAGCTTTATTTATTGTGTAACAGAAGTTCTCCCATCCTCTCTCTTTGATAACTCATTCCACCTCTCCTCCGGGATTATTAAAAACTCGATCTTGTATGCACTTCTTACTTTGAAAAATTGAAGTGTACCTCGATTCTGCTTTCGCGTTCACAAATCGAGTCTCGTCGAATTCGAGTCTTCTCTTTTGTCGTGGAGCCATTGTTTGATCTATTAAAATCACAAAAATCCAAACTAATCTCCAAAATAATAATACAATGGCTTCTAAAGGTGGTTTAAAGCAATCTAAATCAAGTTCCATGAATTCCTTCCAAGTTTTTTTTCCACATTTTCAAATTTCCAAAATTTTTTAATGTGGAAGAAATCATGGTGAAAATAAAAAATTTTTTCATAGGAGTGAAGATTTTACTAAGGGAAGATGAAATCTGGTGTTAGAATGTGTTGAAATCCCTCCAAATCTGATATCTATCAAGCCCTAGGTCAAAATTTTAGGTAAATCTGGGAAGAAGACGATGAATAGTGGCATTTGACTAGTCAAAATCGCTATTAAAAGGTAATTTTCAGAATCTCACGGTCGGCAGGGCCGTTCGCGCCGTCGACAGGCTCAATTGAATTAAATTCCAATAGCCTCGAGCGCGTCGTCGGTGAGATTCTCAAATATTGATAATTTTCAAATTTTTTGCGATTTCGATCAATTTTAAGCCTCGTCATCATCCGTTCGATCATTTTAATCATATATGTTAAGTGATTAAGTGATGTATTAATACAAATAAGCATACATACAACAAAAATTCACAATTATATATTAAATCCAAGTGTTTACAATCCACAATACATAAGACACATAAACAGGTAATTTCTCAACCTAAATCCATCTAATCAACATCACAATCTAAAACACAACACTTTAAATGCTGAAAACAAACATTTCAATCATAATATCAACTATAATGAGATTAAAAAGCAAACTAAGGAAGCAAACACACAAAAATATTTCAAATCAAACACAACATGAAGAAACAAATAAAATAAAGCAATTCTACTACTCTTCAGAATCAGTACTGATTTATCCTCTGATATCACCCATTGCTTGAACATGGATGAACATGTTATAAAAAGGTCGGAATGGGAATTCTTCAGTTGAATCTGCATCAATCCATCCTATCCTCTTCATTAAGTGTATGAAACTTGCTTCAAATTGCCCAGTATGATAAAAATGTTCTTTCATCCTCCAATCGATATGATCAAAGAAATCAGACATATTGTTAACTGTACTCGTTAAATTTTGTACCTACTTCTCCAGATTCTTGATTCGGTGTAAGATCATCGGTGTCTTGTTCACTACTAGAGGTTGAATTGGAACAAAATTTTGCGATGCTTGATCCATAATCACGCCCGTGTCATTCTCCTCGTCATTGGCTGGGAACATACGACTTGGGTCTAAAGGTTACCAGGGTAGCAGTACTTTCTCCCAAATCTCGTACGATACTTGAAACAAACTGCATATTGATAAAACTGTTGAAGGATGTCCAAGCCTTTGAGATGATCCTTGAACAATCAGGCCAAACACAGACTTCACAATAATTGATCCAATATCAATGGGCCATCCCATTTGAATGCAGTAGTTCAATATAACACTTTCTTTCGTGACTTTGTCGATTTTCATCATCGGCAATAATTTCACAAATATGAAAAAGTGCTAATTTTTTGATATAGGATTTAAAAGTGTTGCAAAAAACTAACATACCCGTTTTATCTAACTTCCCAGTCATCGGTTTCGTCCGTTAAAAATTGGTATATTTCATTCATCTTATCTCTCGTCAGCATGAAATTTGAATAATGTTAGACAGGAACATTTTCAAGCATGTATAACTCATTAATCCTTCCAGAATTAAATGTTATACACCTACCTCGCACATAGACGCTTCCTTCGTTGATTCCATGTAAATTAGTGTAGAATTCCTTCACCACTGGAACGACTACTGCGGTATTAGTATAGCAAAATACTTCTCATCTTCGCTGCACAATCATTTCTTCAATTGGTGATAAAGAATTACTTAATCATTGATTGACAAATCCTCTTTCCTTGATTAGCCTTCTCTTGGACATCACCTTATTGAAAAGTCACTGCGCCTCGGCACTGACAAACTTTCTTCGGTTGTACACTTGAAATCTAGGGTAATCTACTAAATTGAAAGCCATTAGAGAGGAAATGCAAGTAGTTTCCATTCATTTTTCGGAGTTGGAGTGTTTAGGAACCATTCATGGGAGTTTATAAGGGACGAATTCGCTAAAAACCGCCAAAATCTGATATTTCAAACTCGAAAAACTGCCCACTCACCGATCCTGCTATCGGCGGCTTCGATGGCGCCGTCGACGAGCCTTGTGCAATTAAATTCCAGGGCTCTCGGGAAAAACCCGCCGTCGGCGGCGTCGAGCGCGCCATCGGCTCCTTAGGCAAAATTTTGCACATTTACGTCGTGGTCAAATACGTTCCAAATTTTCTCTATGGATCAAAATTCTTGACAATCAAAGGCCAAATACAAGTAGTAGAATTCAATATTACTACAAACTAATGATAAACTCAAATAAACACTCAAAAAAATAAAGATAACTATGGGTTGCCTCCCATAAAGACCTATTCAGGTGTTATTCAGGTTGACTGAGCATTAAAACCTCTTTAAATTTTAGTTATTTATCCTCAAAATATGGTTTTAATCTATGTCCATTTACTTTAAATCTATTCCCAGTCTTCTGATCTTCAATTCAACAGCTCCATAAGTGTAAACCTGAGTCACAGTAAAGGGTCTTAACTAACGAGACTTCTATTTCCTAGGAAATAATTTCAACCTTGTATTGTAAAGCAAAAATTCTTATCCTGGTTCAAAGTTCTTCTGGTTATTTCCTTATAAATTATGTCGTTATCATAATATTCATTTTTTAATTCTTCTAATTCATTCAATTGCAACATCTCTTTTCACCAGCATTTTTCAAATTATAATTGAAGTCTTGAATCACCCAATATGCTTTATTCTCCAATTCTACTGGTAAGTGACAAGTTTTTTCATAAATAAGTCTGTAAGGAGTCATACCAATAGGAGTTTTATAAGTAGTCTTGTATGCCCATAATGCAGTATCTAGTCTCGTAGACGAATCTACTCTACTAGGGTTTACAGTCTTTTCTAAAATTTGTTTGATCTCACGATTATAAACTTCAGCTAAACCACTGGTTTGAGGATGATAAGCAGTAGATAATCTATGAACAATGCTAAACTTTTCTGCCAATCCATGAATGTATTTATTCTTAAAATGGGATCCTCCGTCAGTGATAATCACTCTCGGCATTCCGTATCTTGTGAAAATATTTTTCATTAAGAATTTTGAAACACTTTTAGCATCACAACGAGGTAAAGCTTGTGCTTCAATCCACTTTGATACATAATCAATTGCAATTAAAATATATAAGTTCCCAAATGAAGGAATAAATGGTCCCATGAAATCTAATCCCCTAACATAAAAAATCTTAACTTCTAACATGAAATTTAGAGGCATTTCATTTCTTCTAGATATATTACCTACTCGTTGACATCTATCACAAGATATATCACCTACTCGTTGACATCTATCACAAGTATCAGTAAACATCTCTAAAAAGAGTAGGCCAACTTTGTGCGTAGTTTTGCCAATCCCAAAATGTCCTCCAAATTCAGAATCATGGCATTTTTGAATAATCTGTACAGTTTCTTCATAAGGTACACATCTCATAATAATAAGATCGTTACATTGCTTATATAAATATGGTTCATTCCAAAAATATGCTTTTGCATCATGAATGAATTTTTTCTGTTGCTGCAGAGTTAGCATAGGTGGCAAAATATCACTTACGATATAGTTAACTATTTTAGCATACCAATGTATTTTCCACTCAATAATATTATAAATTTGTTTATCAGGCAAACTGTCTGTTATTTCATTGTCGGTATCAGATGATTCATGATATTCCAGTCTCGACAAATGATCAGCAATTTGATTGTCAGTTCCCTTTCTCAATCACCTCAAAATCAAATTCTTGCATTAAAAGTACCTATCTAATTAATCTAGGTTTAGTATCCTTCATTTGCATCAGATATTTAATAGCAGAATGATCAGTATGCATAATACATTTAGTTCAAATTAAATATGATATGAATTTATCAAAAGCATACACAATAACCAACAACTCTTTTTCAGTAACCGTGTAGTTAATTTGAACATCATTAAGAGTCCTACTAGCATAGTATATAACTTTAAAATTTTTATCATATCTTTAACCAAGAACAGCTCTAATAGCATAATCACTAGCATCGCACATTAATTCAAATGGTTTCTCCCAATCAGGTGAAACTATTACAGGTGCTGTGATTAATTTTTCGATTAATAACTCAAAGGCATTTAAGCAGTCTTCGGTAAATTCAAATTTCTTGTCTTTTTCTAAAAGTTGACATAGAGGTTTGGTAATTTTTGAAAAATCTTTAATATAGCGCCTGTAGAAACCAGCATGTCCAAGAAAACTTCTTACCCCTCTCACTGTAGTAGGAGGTGGTAATTTAGCTATTACTTAAATTTTTGCAGGGTCTACTTCCATGCCATTTTCTAAAATTTTATGCCCTCAACCATAAATTGACATTCCTCCCAATTTAGAATTAAATTAGTTTTTTTGCATAGCTCTAAAAATTTTTTAAGATGATTTAAGCATGTGTCAAATGATGTTCCAAACACAGAGAAATCATCCATAAATACTTCTATTCCATTATCAATTAACTTACTAAAGATAGACATCATAGATCTTTGGAATGTTGCAGGTGCATTACGTAGTACGAAAGACATTCTTTGAAAAGTAAAAGTTCCATAAGAACTAGTAAAAGTTGTTTTCTCTTGATCCTCAGGAGCAAAAGGTATTTGATGGTAACCGGTATATCCATCCAGAAAGCAGTAATACTTGTGTCTAGCAAGTCTATCCAACATTTGGTCTAGAAAAGGAAGAGGAAAGTGATCTTTTCGGGTGGCGGCATTTAATTTTCTATAATAAATACAAATACGCCAATCGGAAACTTGTCTGATAGGTATTAATTCATTATTTTCATTTGCTTCAACAGTTACTCCTCCTTTCTTGGGAACACAATGAATTGGACTTACCCAAGAACTATCCGAAATAGGATATATAATTCCAGCATCTAACCATTTTAAAATTTCTTTTTTAACTACTTCTTTCACAATTGGGTTCAGTATCCTTTGAGGATAAATTCTTGGTTTATGTTCTTCATTTAAAAAAATTTTGTGCATACAAATCGAAGGAATTATTTCTTTAATATCAGCTAGAGTCCATCCAAATGCTTTTTTGTATTTTTTTTATTGTATCCATTAATTTTTTTCTTGAATTTCATTTAAGTTTGAGGTTACAATTACTGGTAATGTTGAAAAATCTCCTAAAAATACATACTTCAAATGATTTGGAAAATTTTTTAATTCAAGTTCAGAGGGTTTTACAATAGATGGAATTAATATTTCATTTTCTGGTGGTGTTGAATTGAGCGTTTCAAATTTCTCCTGAATATAATCAGCTTCTTCGCTATCAATTTCATCATAATTAACTTTTTTCATATCTTTTTTTTCTTCATAATTTTCCTTGAAATATTCTTTTTAAGATAATCACATATATAAATTGTGAAACATTCATCATCTTTTTCAATTGAAGGATATTTCATTGACTTTGAGATGTTAAAGGTTACTTCATGATCATTTACTCTCATAGTCAATTCTCATTTTTGAACATCTATCATGGCTCTTCCTGTAGCTAGGAATGGTCTTCCTAAAATGATTGGAATTTCCTTATCTTCTTCCTCATCTAAAATGATAAAGTCCAAAGGAAAGATAAATTTATCAACCTTGACCAGAACATCATCTACAACTCCTTTAGGATGTGTAATAGATCGATCACCTAACTGTAGAGTTACAGAAGTTAGTGCAATCTCTCTAATTCCTAACCTTTTAAAAGTTGATAAAGGCATAAAATTTATGCTAGCTCCCAAATCACATAATACTCGCCCATAAAATTTTTCACTAATAGCACACGGGATAGTGAAACTACCAGGATCTTTAAGTTTTTTAGGAAGCTTTCTTTGAATTATAGCACTACACTCTTCACTGAGTGCAACGGTCTCATGATCGAGTACTTCCTCTTTTTGCTGAGTATATCCTTCATAAATTTAACATAATCAAGCATTGTTCCAAAGTTTTAACAAAAGGAATATTTATTGACAATTTTTTCAAAATGTCTAAGAATTTAGCAAATCTTTTTCCTTTATCTTGTTGCTTTGGTCTTTGAGGAAATGGTGGTTGATCACTGAAAAATTTATTAAGAAATTCATACCTATTTTTGATGAAATTACACTTTAAAGAAAGGTATTTTCTTTATTTTGTTGCAGGAATGGAGAATTTAGATGATAAAAGCAAAAATTATAAAAAGGAGCGGATTTGGAGCAAAAAGGAAGAAAATAATGCAATTTGTGCTAAGCCACCGACGACGAGATCGATCTCGCCGACGGCGAGGGTACGAGGAAGAAAATTCTGAAGGATTTATAACTGTCTCGCTGACAGCGAGCCCGAGCCCGCCGACAGCGAGATAGCGCGGTTCAAAGACTTTCTAGAAGCCTCGCCGACAGCGAGGTAGTTCGTCGCCGACGGCGAGCTAGTTCAAATGGCACAGATACATTGAACCTGGACACCTTTTGAAGAGATGCTTACATACCTCTTGGACCTTTGCTTACCTCTATATATAGAGGCCGAAAATCAGTCTTTTGTGTGCAATCTTTTAGTCTTTTGTGTCTTTTGTGTGTTCTAAGTGTGTTATAAGTGTGTGAGCAGTCTTTAGAATCTTAATTAGTGTAATTAGTGAGTCTTTAGTGAGTTTAGTGAGTAATTAGTGAGTCGTGCTGTACTTGGAAGGAAGAGTCAAAGGAACTACGAGGAGTACGTCAGGGATAAATCAAGATAAGTATTTGTATTTATTGTTTTTAACTTTAAATGAAATCCATGCTTAGTTTAGTTCCCATGCATTCGAGTAGTTTATTTAGTCTTTCTCCTCGTTTATGAAATTAAGTGACTTGATGAAATTAAAATAGAGATACTTTTATATATTAATAAATTGTGATAATTTTTACTTAAAACTTAATTTACTTTTCAAACTGGCCATTTGATTTGTTAAAATGTGTTGATTTACAACTATAGTAAAAATTACATCCGATATTCGGGGAATTCAAGAGCCTTGGAAGGAAGGTGCAAATAAATAGGGAAATAATATCATCTGGCGTAGAATTGAGCATTTTAGTGTGACGGACTAAAATTTTCAATTCGGTCCTATTGTTTGAGAGCTGAAGTGTAGATGTTAGCCCTCGGGTGAGGGGAACGTGGGAGCTCGAAGTGGCGGTCGGTATCCTCCCGGCCTGAGCCGCGGATTCGATAATCAAACATAGGATTAGTCAATATTCTTTACACTGGACCAAAGGGTAAAGAATTGGAATGCTCCTATTCGTCACAATACCTTAAAATTATCTATTTAAATTCATCAATCACTTAAATTTCTAAACAAGGGGAAAGATACTTTTTACGAATAGTTAAGACTTATTTAGCAATTAGTTAATTTCTGCACTTTCAATACGTATTAATTTTCTACTTAGTTAAGTTACCTAATTAAAATACTTAGTTTACTTTATTGCGCTTAAATTTAGAATTCCAAATTTTCGTATACTATTTTAAAATTATTATTATTATTATTTTAAAATTAGTTGTTATTTAATTTTCTCTTTCCCCGTGGGATCGATAACCGAGGACTCGACTAGAGCCCCGTATTACTTGATACGATACGTATACTTGCGTAGCATCCACAACATAAATAATTACAATTCTATACATATAATATAGCGGGGTCAAGTTTTTGGCGTCGTTGCAATTAAATTAAAAATATCATAATATAAAATTGTGGGTCAGTGGTGGTGGTCTTTCAACAGTAATTTTCAAAGGTTTCAGAGGAAAATCAAGATAAAAACTTTCGTTTTCTCTTTCAATTTCTTCTTTTTCCTTTTCAACTACAGTTTCTTTTTGAACTCTTGTTTCCAACTCTTTCCCACTTCTCAATTGAATGGCTTTAATCTGTTCTTTTCCTTGATCTTTAGGATTTACTTCAAAATTGCTAGGTAAAGTTCCAACAGGTCTATTGCTTAGTGCAGTAGCAATTTGCCCTAATTGGTTTTCTATGTTTTTAATAGTAGCTCCTTGACTTGGTAATTGATTACCCATATTCAAAAATAATTCTTCCATAGATAACTTCTTCTCATTAAATTATGAATTATTATAAAATCCTGGTGGATTAGAAGGTCTATAATTAGAATTACCCTGGTTGTTTATATTTCCTAATGGGTTTACAGGATTGTTCCCCCACTGAGAAATTACAGGATTTGCATTACCTTTGTTATTCCAGTTAAAGTTTGGATGATTCTTCCGACCTAGATTATAATAGTTTGAATAAGGGTTATTTTGTCCATTATTTATTAAATTTATAGTTTCATATGAAGATTGAGCATCTAAAATTTATCCTTCTGAATTTTCTTCTAACACTGGAGGTGTTTGAGAATGATTCATTCCGTATTGATCTATTTTCTTTGAAAGAGCAGAAATTTGAGAAATTATCATAGTTAAAGCATCTGAATCATGAATACTGGCTACTCTCTTAGGATTTACCCTTTCAGCATGCCATTGAAAATTATTATTAGTCATTTCTTCTATTAAAGCATAAGCTTCTTCAAAAAGTTTAGACATTAGTGGTCCACCAGCAGCAGCGTCAATAATAGATCTAAGAGATCCTACTAATCCATTATAAAATGTTTTAATAATTAACCAATCTGGTAGAGCATGATGTGGACATTTCCTAAGAAGTTCTTTAAATCTTTCCCAAGATTCATATATCGATTCTCCCTCATACTGACTGAAAGATGTGATATCATTTCTAAGCTTAGCAGACTTAGATGGTGGAAAATATTTTGATAAGAACTTTTGTGAAAGTTCTCCCCATGTTCTAATAGATCCAGGTGCTAATAAATTTAACCAAGCCTTAGCCTTATCCCTTAGTGAAAAATGAAAAAGTCTATGTCTAACAGCATTATCAGACACTCTGTCGTACTTAAAAGTAGCACAAAGTTCTAAGAAACTTGCAAGATGTAAATTAGGATCTTCATTTGAAGTTCCACCGAATTGATTATTTTGTACCATCTAGATAATTGCAGGTTTAAGCTCAAATGAATTAGTAGCTACATCAAGATTTTGGATAGTTAAGTGAATTTCATCTAATGTAGGGTTAGTGACCAGATATAAATATATGCGTACTAAAATCTTCTTCCCCGGCAACGATGCCAAAAACTTGACCCGAAGTCCTCTGAAGATCAACGTACTAATTAATGCTTTCAAAAATATATGTTATAAATAATAATAGCGACTAGTGCATATAAATATAATTTTATGGAAAATATTTTACACACTAGGGGTTCTACGCAATTATACGTATCGTTTCAAGTAATATAGGGCTTTGAAACAAAGACCCCATTATCGATCCCACGAGGAGAGAGTTATAGATCTTTAAATATTTTTATTTTAAAGTATTTCTTTTATAATTAAAAATAAAATATCTTTAATTTACTAGATGCAATAATAAAGTAGGAATAAAATAATTAATGTAAATAGCAATAAGAAAACAACTTTCTCCCTTTCAATTAATCCAAGATTTTCTAAAATAATGATAATATTTGTGGAGAATATAAATTTATGGTATTGTGCCAAATAGAAGCATTCATATTCTTTACCCTTTGATCCAGGTGCAAAGAACATTGGCTAGCCTATAGATCAGGTCCGGATGTATTGTTAGTAGAATGGGTTAATCTAGGCTCACACTACTAAATGCCCAAGGGTGGCTATGGTCGGTCCTACTAGTGACCCTTTCCTTTTCTATAAACCAAATCAAAAGAATTTAGTCTGTCACTATAAAAACTTATCAATTCTACGCCCATTATATAATATCTTCCTATTTATTTGCACTTCACCTTGAATAACCTGCACAAGGCCTTCGACTACCCAAGGATTCATGTGATATCTACAAGTTAAGAATTTATCTCCTTCTAAGTCTCAAAACTCTTCAACAGGTTTTAACAATTTAAATGGCCAATTTAAATAGTAAATTAAGAACCGGTATTAATATCATCACAATGTTTTAAAAATATATGATTTTTAATTCTCCGACAAATTCTGTATTATCTTATTTATCATTTCATAATTGAAAGGAGAAAGTAAAGTAACTACTCAAAATACATTGAAATTAAATAACAAAACATACTAAATAAACTTTGAATCAAAATAAAAATATTTATCTTAGATGTTTCTCCTACTGAACTTCAGATTCCTACTGACTCCACAGCGTAATGAACTACAGATGCATCAACTCTTTCAAACTCTGAATAAAAACTCTAAAATAAACTCACTAATTTATGAAGGAAAGTAAAAAGGTGGCCCTAATATGATCTCTCTAATTCTCTCTCTAGATTGGACTCTAGATAGGGAGGGGTAGATGAGGCGTTTTTCTCTGAAGGAATACCCTCCTATTTATAGGCTTCAAGGGTTGCCTTAAGGCACCTCTTCAAAATGTGTCCACATTCAATGAATCTTCTAAAAGGTGTGTCTGGCGCCTAGGCGCCGGAATCTGGCGCCTCGGTGCCGGACACCGCGTCCAGTTCTTCGCACCTCTTCACTTTGGATCGCACCTCTTCGCGATTAAAACCATTTTGAAGCGTCCAAATACATTGTATCACATTTCCTATAAACCAGGAACAACTGCCTGTCTTCTAGAAAGTTCAATAACCCCTCACACCGTCAAAATAACCGCCCAAAAGTCGTCAAAAACTTAACAGTTTTCTGTATCGAGCTGGCGCTTAGGCGCCGGACTCTGGCGCCTAGGCGCCAGGCCAATAATTTCAAAAATTTTTCATTTTGGCTCCATTTTTGCTCCATTTTGCTCCTTTTTCATATTTTTCTCCTTCTTGAACATTTTTGTATTACCTACATCCAAAAACACAAAAATACCTTTCATTAAAGCATATTATCCTTAAAATTTAATAAAAATCAAGGCATAAAAATAGGTATTTTTTTCTTGGATCAAAATCCCCCAAACTTAAACGTTACTTGTCCTCAAGTAACTCTTTTTATTATATAAAATGTATAACATTTGGAGTAAAAAGGTAAATATTTAAGACTCCTTATGATTTTTGATTTTATAAAGGCTTTAGTAAATCATTAACCAAATTTCACTAACTAAGTTTAATTTTAAAAATTTAAAGAATATTCTAACTACCAAATCATAAGACTTCAAAAATTTTTCATTCACTTCGAAAATAATTGTAGTTTATTATATTAAGATCACATAAATTATTCACAAGAAAAAGATCTTCATGAAATTCTTTTCTAATAAAAATACATGCATAAAAATTAAGTAATAAATGTAATCAATTTTCTTTTTATAAGTTAATTGAAGTGAAGCCAATTTTTTATTAGGCATTTCCTCAAGCTTCTCCTCTCTTTTCCTTTTTTTTTAACTAAAGAGAGGATTACTGTATCTGGATAGTCTGTTAATGGTTTTGAACTTCACTATCCTTAACTTATATTTTCAAACTTATACATTTTCACTCAATTATTATAACATAAATAGATTTCAAAAAGAATTTCAATCTATTCTTTTTCGAGTTATAATTTTTGATTTCTTAATACTTCTAAAATTCAATTATCTCTACTATGAATAGAACAACAATACTGAAATAATGTAGCATGTATAAAAGTAAGCAGGCTCATTAGTGATTAAATTAAATGACTATACTACTTATAATAACAGAAATAGAACAACAATACTAACTACTAAACAGTAGGCTAAAACAGAAATAAATATAAATTTATCCAAATTTCAATCTTAAACACAATACATTAAAAGTACTCTAACAACAGTCTCAACACCTAACAATCCACACAAAGTACATAAACAAATCTAAACTAGCAAACAACAAACAACAATCAATACTAGCAAACAAACTAAACTAATAACAGACTTAGCACAATTCAGAGGTAAATCAGGCCACTAATCACTATCTGTAGCCTCAGCATCGTCATCATCACCAAATGAAAACTCAACATCCTTAGGATCAACATATGGTGAGAAACTAGGAAAGGTAGGAAACTGAACATCATGCTCTCCATTCAAGAATCTAACGAAAGCTTCATCATACTCAGCATCGTAACTAATCTTCCTCTGGGTATACTCAGATAAATGATCAATTTTCTTATCAATAGAATCATTTCTGCAGTGAGTTTGAAATAACTCATGCTGTTGCTCTAGAAACTGATCATGCATCGATTCCCAAAAACTAAATGGTGGCTCAGCAGTAGAAGTAGAAGGTCTGGAAGTGGAAGGTTTACCTGAAGTGTGTGCAGAAGTAGAAGGAGCGGTTGATCTCCTCCCTCGAAGACGATCATAGATACTAACACTCTCCTGCCCAATTGGCTTGGTAGACTTCAGCTTCTCCTCAGAAATATCAGCAGTGACTCTATTGCTAACACATAAAGAATAGATCAAAGATGGGAATCCAAGTCCCACAGAAGTGCTGGATCTATCAGTAGACTCCACAGAATCATAAATAATACTGCCGACATCTATCGGCTTCCTCTCCTGAATGCAGTAGTTTAAGATAGCTCGATCTCTGATGACTTCACTCAGGTGGTTGGAAGGTAGAAGTCTAGCAGAAATAAAATAATGCCAAGCATTTGAAACACCATTAAGCTTGGAAGATTTGAAATTTACCCGTTTTTCATTCCGGATCTTCTAGGCTCTAGTACCGTCAGTCAAATAAGCAATAATCATCTCAAGATCTCCCTCAGATGGAGATAATCCAGAATAGTGGCACTCGATGGTAGGTGGCAGTCCATAAAATACATTGATCCTCTCCGGAGTAAATCCTATTCCAATACCTCTAACGAAGACTTTGAGTCTTCCGCATCTAAAAAGTTAGCATAAAATTCACGAACGACTGGAATAACAACAACAGCAGTGAAATAACAGAATTGTTGCTAGTTGTGCGCAATGATTGTGTTCTCGATCACTTCACCCGGATTGTAAAAGCTTCGCTCCGACATAAACTTTCTCGACGTCGCAAATTCATGATATCGACAATGCGTTGCTGCAGTTGTGAACGTGCTACTGTCAAAATTTTCTCGTCCCTTCCCTCGTTTAGAATTCGGTGCCATCTAAACGTGAAAGAAAACAAGGACAAATTTAGGAATCAAAGATTTAAACTCTTTTAAGTTTAAGAAACTTAAAATAAGTTTAAAAATCCAAATATAATACCTAAAAATCAAAATTTTTCTCAAAATTTCGGTTTTTAGTAAAACATAGGAAAAAGTATGGTGAAAATCGAAAATAAAAGGATTAGAGTGTAGATCTGACCTCGAGACGAAGAAATCAAGTGATTTCGCGCCCAAATACTTGATGTTTTAACCTCAAAATGGATCTAAGAGTTGTGTTTTTGCGAAAATGGGGAAGAAGATGAAGCTTAGGCGTCATCCATGGCTAATGGGGTTTATATGGTGTTTTTTGGGTAAGCAGGCCGAACCGGCGCTTAGGCGCTGAATTCTGGCACCAGGCTCGCCTTTCACAAAAATCACTCTAAAAATTTTATTTTCCACCAAAACTTATAAATTCAACTTCCAATTACTCATATTAGAGTAGGACTTCAGTTTCTAACTTCCAAAACATTTTTTCAAAAATTTTAAAAATTAAATATTAAATCCACCAATCAAATAGAAGGTTTAAATCAAACTCCTCTAATTTCCATTTATAATCTTCAATATTGGCTCAATACACTTCAGATAAGTATAATAAAATGATTCAAGTCCTAACACACAGTTAAACAACACAATTTAAAAGTAAATATAACACACATTGAACATGAAAGCAAATACACAAACAAAACAATTGATTCACTAAATCGATACAACGACTCACTAGATAAATTACGATCTCACCAAATCACTATTTAATTTCCATTATCTTCAAAATGAAGATTGCTTGGCCTACTGGGGAAGAATACTAACACTCTTGGAAAATCCATAGCCGTTTTCTCATCGATCCAATTGTTCTTCGCATACATCTCCACTTAAGCATCTTGATAAGCCGCTAAATGATCAAATTGAAGTTTCCCTTGCCATTCCAGATATTCAATCTGATGATACATCTCATGGAGGCGATCTCCAATGCTTTTGAAATTCACTTCAAATTTATCTAGAAGACTATAAATTTTCTCCAAACTTACAGTGATGAAACCATTAAAGTAGGGTTGAGGATCTTTTGGACCTTTGTCTCTAGCCTCTTCTCCAAGATTTCTCCTCTCCATTTCCTCAAAAATCCTCTCTAATATCTCAAGAATGAAGTGTCTAGTTCGAAATAATGATTGCATAGGGATTAGGGACGAAGATGGGTTAATTTAAAGGTGAAAATCGTGTGAAAAACTAAAAATTTTCGATTTTTACACGACCCAGTAATCGTGGTTCTTAGGCGCCAAATCTGGCGCCTACGCACCGGACCCATCGACACACAGCTTATTTTGGCGCTTATGCGCCAAATTCTAGCGCCTAGGCGTTGGAACCATGTTCGACTCTGTTTTGCCTAACGTTAAATTTCAAGGTTTCGTTCTCCAAAAATAGGTAAATTATAATAGTAAGATCAGAACAATCTCAATAACACCATTATACATAATTTCAATGAAGGTTAACTTGATCTCCTTTTTACTCACATATGAAATAGAGTGATCCAAAGTCCAAACTTTATATACTTCAAGATAATTTTTAATTTTCTGAAGTTATATAAAATTAGTCAAGACCGAAGCATAACCATACATTAGAAATGTAAGAAAACACTAAAAAAAAACTATGGGTTGCCTCCCATTAAGAGCTTGGTTTAACGTCGTCAGCCCGACCTAAGTAATTCTTTAATCAAGTTGACTTAATTCATAAGCCTCTTTATAAATCTTTTTAAAGTCTCCCAAATAAGGCTTTAATCTTTAGTCCATTAACTTTAAAAATTTTTCCCGGTTTGGGGTCTTTAATATCCATAACTCCATATTGGTATACTTTTTCAATTATATATGGACCTATCCATTTTGATCTCAATTTTCCAGGAAAAAGTCTTAAACGAGCATTAAATAGTAATACTTCTTGTCCAGGCTCAAATATTTTTTCTGAAATCTTTTTATCATGTAATATCTTCATTTTCTCTTTATAAATTTTTGCATTATCATATGATTCATTTCTTATTTCATCCATCTCATTTAATTGCAATAATCGTTTTTCTCCTGCAGTATTCAAATCAGAATTAAACTCCTTTATCGCCCAATAAGCTTTATGTTCAAGTTCAACAGGTAAGTGACAATGTTTTCCAAAAACTAACCGGTAAGATGACATTCCGATTGGTGTCTTATAAGCTGTTCTATAAGCCCATAATGCAGAATCAAGTCTATCAACCCAATCAGTTCTTTTAGGATTAACGAGTCTTCTCTAAAATTCTTTTAATTTCTCTCGTTTGATACTTCAGCCATTCCACTTGTTTGTGGGTGATATGCAGTTGCAATTTTATGTTTGATTCCAAATTTTTGCAGTAATGATTGAATTCTTGTATTTCTAAAATGGCTTCCACCATCTGTGATAATTACCTTAGGCATTCCAAATCTTGAAAAAATCATCTTCTTGAAAAATTTAGATACACTTTTGGAGTCACAGTTAAGCAAATCTACAGCTTCAATTCACTTTGAAACATAATCAATTGCTAATAAAATATAAATTTTTCCAGATGATGGTACAAATGGTCCCATAAAGTCTAAACCCCATATATCAAAAATTTCAACTTCCAATATATAGTTTAAAGGCATTTAATCTTTCTTGGATATATTTCCCATTCTTTGACATTGATCACATGTTTTAACATAATGTCTCACATCTCTGAATAAAGTAGGCCAATAAAATCCTGAATTTAAAATTTTAAATGCAGTTTTATCTACTCAAAGTGTCCTCCAAAATCGGAATCATGACATTTTTGAATAATAGCAAAAGTTTCTTCATAAGGTACGCATCTTTGAATTATAAAATCTCTTCCTAATTTAAATAAATGAGGATCTTCCCAAATATAATATTTAGCTTCATTTTTAAATTTCGTAATAAATTTTTCATCCTATCCATAAGGTAGAATATTGCTAACTAAATAGTTAACTATATCAGCATACCAAGGAGTTTGATATCCTTGAATAAAATATAAATGTTCATCAGGAAATTTCTCATTTATGTTTTCTTCAGTAATAACATCATTTTTAATTCTAGATAAATGATCAGCAATTTGGTTGTCCGATCCTTTTCTATCCACTATTTGAAAATCAAATTCTTGTAGAAGTAAAACCCATCTTATTAGTACTAGGTTTAGCATCCTTTTTTGACATTAGATATTTAATAGCGGAATGATCAGTATGAACTATGCATTTAGTACCAAGAAGATAAGGTCTAAATTTATCAAAGACATATACTATAGCTAGAAGCTCTTTCTCAGCAGTAGTGTAATTTCTTTGAGTTTGAGTAGAGTTTTACTATAATAAAATATAACTTTGAAAATTTTCTCATATTTTTGTCCCAATACAGCTCCAATTGCAAAATCACTTGCATCGTACATTAATTCAAAAGATTTATTCCAATTAGGTGCAACAATGATAGGTGCAGTAATTAATTTTTCTTTTAAAATATTAAAAGCATTAACACATTCTTTGTTAAATTCAAATTTAGCATCTTTTTCCAATAAATGACAAAGAGGTTTAGCAATTTTAGAAAAATCCTTTATATATCTTCTATAAAATCCAGCATGACCTAGAAAACTTCTCACATTAGTAACAGTAGTAGGTGGTTGTAATTCAGCAATTTTGCTTGATCTACTTCCATCCCTTTTTGTGAAATCTTGTGTCCAAGTACAATGCCTTCTGTGACCACGAATTGACATTTTTTCCAGTTAAGAACTAAGTTTGTTTCTTCACATATTTTCAGAATTTTGGAAATATTTTCCAAACAAGATTCAAAAGAAGTTCCAAAAACTGAAAAATCGTCCATAAATATTTCAATTCCTTTGTCAATCAAATCACAAAATATTGACATCATACATCAGACATTCTTCTAAAGGCAAATGTTCCATAAGGACTTGTAAATGTTGTTTTCTCTTAGTCCTCAGGAGCGACAGGTAATTGATGATAACCAGAATATTCATCCAGAAAACAAAAATATGAGTGTCCAGCTAATTTATCAAGCATTTGATCCAAGAAAGGTAAAGGAAAATGATCCTTTCTAATGGCGTCATTTAATTTCCTATAATCAATGCAAATTCATCATACAGTAACTAGTTTTGTAGGAATTAGTTCATTTTTATCATTGACAATGACAGTTACTCCTCATTTCTTTGGAACATAATGAATAGGACTTACCAATTGGCTATCCGAAATAGGAAAAATAATACCAATATCTAACCATTTAATAATTTCATTTTTAACAACCTCTTTCATGATAGGATTTAATCTTCTTTGCGGTTCAATAGTAGGTTTAAAATTTTCTTCCATTAAAATTCTATGCATACAAATGGACGGGCTTATTCCTTTTATGTTAGCAATTGTCCAACCAAATGCTTTCTTATAATTCTTTAACACTCCTATCAATTTTTCTTCTTGATCTTTACTTTGCTCGGAAGAAATAATAACAGGTAAAGTTAATGAATTTCCCAAAAAATGCATACTTTAAATGTGAAGGTAACATTTTTAATTCCAGTTCAGGGGCTTTTTAATTAAGGGTAAAAGTATATCATTTTGAGTTATGTCCAAAGTTTCCCAAATATATTTAATATAATGAGTTTCTTCTTCTTTTAGTTCTTCATCTTCATTGGTTAATAATTCAAATTTTTCTTCAAAAATGACTTTACATTTTTCTTGATAATGTTTTTCAATTAAATAATTAATTATATTCATTCGATAACATTTTTCTTTGTCGGGGTACTTTATTGATTTAAGGACATTAAATTTAATCTCTTGATCATTAACTCTCATGGTTAATTCTCCTTTTTGCACATCAATCATAGCTCGTCCGGTTGCTAGAAAAGGTCTCCCTAAAATAATAGGTATTTCTTTATCTTCTTCCATATCAAGTACAATGAAATCTACAGGGAAGATAAATTTATCTACTTTAACAAGAACATGATCTATAACTCCTTTAGGGTAAGTGATAGATCTATCAGTTAACTGAAGGGTTACAGTGGTGGGAGTAATCTCTTCTAAATTCAACCTTCGAAAAATAGAAAATGGCATGAGATTAATACTTCCTCCTAAATTGCATAAAGCTTTTCCACAAAACTTTTCTCCAATAGCACAAGGTATAGTAAAACTTCCAGGATCTTTAAGTTTTTGAGGTAATTTCTTTTGAATGCACTACATTCTTCACTTAATGCAACAGTTTCAAAAGCTTTAAATATTTGTTTCTTACTTAAAATATCTTTCATAAATTTTGCATAAGTTGGCATCTGTTCCAAAGCTTCAGCAAAAGGTATGTTTATAGTAAGTTTCTTAAAAATGTTAAAGAACTTAGAAAATTGATCAAGCTTCTGCTGTTTAAGTCTTTGAGGAAAAGGTGGTGGTGGTTTTTCAACTCCCATATTAATAGAAATATCAGTTTGATCTTTATTATGAGAAGGGGTTTCTTTAGATTTTTCAATCTCTTCAACCTCAATCTCATTTTCAATTTCATTCTGCATTCTTTCTTTTAAATCCTTTCCACTTCTAAGTTGTACAGCTTTAATATGTTCATGATCTTTTTCAGTTTCTTTTGGATTGATTTGAACATTACTAGGAAGTGTTCCTGGGGGTCTATAATTAATTAAATTAGCGATTTGTCCCATTTGATTCTCAATATTATGAATAGCAGTGTTTTGATTTTGTAATTGATTACTTAGTTGTAAAATTAATTCTTCTATAGATAACTTTTTCTATTGATTGTTAAATCCAGGTGGTTTATAGTTTGAATTAACTTGATTATTCCAATTTCCAATGGGATGAGATTGATTATTACCCCATTGTTGTGAATTATTCGAGTTAAAATTAGGATGATTTTTCCATCCAGGATTATAATAATTTGAATAAGGATTATTTTTACTAGCAATAGCTTGTAAAGTTTCAATAGCTTGAGAATCTTCAATATTGGCAGAGTTATTATGTGATATATTAATAGTAAAACTATTTAATTTCTTAGACATTGCTGCTACTTGTGAAGCTAAAATAGAAAAGGCTTCATTATCATGAATAATTTCCATTCTTTTAGGATTAATCCTTGCAGAAGGCCATTGAAAATTATTGTTAGCCATTTCTTCAATTAAAGTGTAAGCTTCTTCAAATGATTTAGACATTAAAGAACCTCCAAGACGAAGCATCATAAATTGATTTTAAAGATCCAATTAATCTATTATAAAATGTTTGAATAATTAACCAATCAGGTAAAGCATAATGAGGACATTTTCTTAATAGTTCTTTAAATCTTTCCCAAGTTTCATAAATTGTCTCCCCGTCAAATTGACTAAATGAAGTAATATCATTTCTTAATTTAGCAGTTTTAGAAGGAGGAAAATATTTAGCTAGGAATTTTTGTGCCATTTCAGCCCATGTTTTAATAGAACCTGTTTCTAATGAGTTCAGCCACATCTTTGCTTTATCTCTTAAAGAGAAAGGAAAGAGTCTAAGCCTAATAGCATCATCAGAAACATTGTTATATTTAAAGGTAGCACAAAGTTCTAAAAAACTAGCAAGGTGTAAATTTGGATCCTCATTTGGTGTTCCACCAAATTGATTGTTTAGAACCATTTGAATAATAGACGGTTTAAGCTCAAAAGAATTAGCATCTACAGTGGGTATTTGAATACTACTATGAAGTCATCAACTGTAGGGTTAGCATAATCCTTTAATGGTTTATAAATATTTTGATCATTAATTTCAATTTGATTCTGTAAATTGTTATGTAAATTAGTCATTTCTTGAAATTTTTGAATTTGTTTTCCTTTTTAATTCTTCTAGCGAGTTCTTTCTAATTCGGAATCTAAAGGTAATAATCTTTCGGATCCGTAACTACGCAAAAAAAGTCAATTAGTAAGAATTATAATAAATATTATATATATATATATATATATATATATATGTTTTTTGTTTTTTTAATAAAGAAAAATGAATAAAATAAAAATACTTAAAATCTAAAAGTTTGCCTCTGCTCTCCCCGGCAACGGCGCCAAAAACTTGACCCGATATAAATATATGCGTACTAAAATCTTCTTCCCCGGCAACGATGCCAAAAACTTAACCCGAAGTCCTCTGAAGATCAATGTACTAATTAATGCTTTCAAAAATATATGTTATAAATAATAATAGCGAGTAGTGTATATAAATATAATTTTATGGAAAATATTTTACACACTAGGGGTTCTACGCAAGTATACGTATCGTTTCAAGTAATATAGGGCTTTGAAACAAAGACCCCAGTATCGATCCCATGAGGAGAGAGTTATAGATCTTTAAATATTTTTATTTTAAAGTATTTCTTTTATAATTAAAAATAAAATATCTTTAATTTACTAGATGCAATAATAAAGCAAGAATAAAATAATTGATGTAAATAGCAATAAGAAAGCAACTTTCTCCCTTTCAATTAATCCAAGATTTTCTAAGATAATGATAATATTCGTGGAGAATATAAATTTATGGTATTGTGCCAAATAGAAGCATTCATATTCTTTACCCTTTGATCTAGGTGCGAAGAACATTGGCTAGCCTATAGATCAGGTCCGGATGTATTGTTAGTAGAATGGGTTAATCTAGGCTCACACTACTAGATGTCCAAGGGTGGCTATGGTTGGCCCTACTAGTGACCCTTTCCTTTTCTATAAACCAAATCACAAGAATTTAGTCTGTCACTCTAAAAACTTATCAATTCTACGCCCATTATATAATATCTTCCAATTTATTTGCACTTCACCTTGAATAACCTGCACAAGGCCTTCGACTACCCAAGGATTCATGTGATATCTACAAGTTAACAATTTATCTCTTTCTAGGTCTCAAAACTCTTCAACAGGTTTTAAAAATTTAAATGGCCAATTTAAATAATAAATAAAGAACCGGTATTAATATCATCACAATGTTTTGAAAATATATGATTTTTAATTCTCCGAAGAATTTTGTATTATCTTATTTATCTTTTCATAATTGAAAGGAGAAAGTAAAGTAACTACTAATAACACATTGAAATTAAATAACAAAACATAATAAATAAACTTTGAATCAAAATAAAATTACTTATCTTAAATGTTTCTCCTACTGAACTTCTGATTCCTACTGACTCCACAGCGTAATGAACTACAGATGCAAAAACTCTTTCAAACTCTGAATACAAACTCTAAAATAAACTCACTAATTTATGAAGGAAAGTAAAAAGGTGGCCCTAATATGATCTCTCTAATTCTTTCTCTAGATTGGACTCTAGATAGGGAGGGGTAGATGGGGCATTTTTCTCTGAAGGAATACCTTCCTATTTATAGGCTTCAAGGGTTGCCTCAAGGCACCTCTTCAAAATGTGTCCACATTCAATGAATCTTCTAGAAGGTGTGTATGGCGCCTAGGCGCCGGAGTCTGGTGCCTAGGCGCCGGACACCGCGTCCAGTTCTTTGCACCTCTTCACTTTGGATCGCCTCTCTTCGCTATTAAAACCGTTTTGAAGCATCCAAATACATTGTATCACATGTCCTATAAACCAGGAACAACTGTCAGTCTTCTAGAAAGTCTAATAACCGCTTACACCGTCAAAATAACCACCCAAAAGTCGTCAAAAACTTAACGGCTTTCAGTATCGAGATGGCGCTTAGGCACCGGACTCTGGCGCCTAGGAGCCAGGACAATAATTTCGAAAATTTTGCATTTTGGCTCCATTTTTGCTCCTTTTTGCTCATTTTTGCTCCTTTTTCATATTTTTCTTCTTCTTGAACATTTTTGTATCACCTACATCCAAAAACACAAAAATACCTTTCATTAAAACATAATATCCTTAAAATTTAATAAAAATCAAGGCATAAAATATGTATTTATTTCTTGGATCAGTTAGCGTAATTTCTTAGTGGTATAGATTGATGTTCATTTTCTATTCCTTGGTTGTTTACGTTATTTTCCATTATTTCAGAATTTATTGGTTCTTTTCTAAGTTTTCTAATTCTCTTAACAATGCGTTCTAATTCCGAATCGTAGGTGTCGGCATATTTTTAGGTTATGTGTTTTATTTTGAAAAGGGGGTCGCCTACAGAAATTGTCGGCGAATTTTTTATATTTAAATTTAATTTAAATATATAGTTTAAAAGATAACATTTGATTTTGAAAGTAATTCTAAGTTTAAAAGTTTTAAGATATGAAATCAAACCGATCTCACATTCCAAATAGTTTATATAAACGTGCACCGCACCACAAACCGTGTATCTATCCCGAAGAATAGACACACTGTTTGGTGATGGGGCTCAATTAAATAAACTAGAAGATTTGTGACATCCGTTTGGTCTGCGAACCAATTTTATATGCCGACAAGTTCCCTCGCTTAATATAAATGAATTAAGCGGGGTTTATATGACTCTGGGTTCTTAAAGTTCCCTATAAGGGCAAGCCCCTATAGTTAATTACATCTTAAATGACGGGAATCATTTAAGAAAACTCTCGATAATGATCAGTGGTTTTTCTCTCAAGAATTTCAAAGTTTAAGGTTTTCAAAGAATTTGAGTTTTGGAGATTTCAATTGGGAATATATCAAATTTGGAACAGTTTATTTTAGGAGTACAAAGGAAGAGAAGTAGGAGAAGTTGAGGATCCAAGAGGAATCTTGGCAACTTCCCGACTATCCTATTGTTTGGCTTAGATTTGAGAAAATCCTAATATTATCTTATATTTCAATCTTGCCAATTTTAGTTAATTAGGACTTATATTCGTATGACACAGTCATGCAAATAGCCTTGAAGATGTGAGGGTTTATGTCGTACCGAACGACTACCTCGGAGTCCTAAGACCGGTTAGGGCTTAATTTACATAACATGATTATGCAAATGCCTAATGAAAAGTTGAGGATTTATGTTGCACTAGACAAACTACCTCGAAATCCTATGGCTTGGTTATTTTATTCTAAGAAAGTTTTGCTGAAGTAGACTCAGGTTTTGCTGATGACGATGGCCGTGCTGCCCACCATGCTCCGAGCTCCTTGTTGTTGCGGAGGTTTAGTTTTAGAAGTCATAAATCAGGAGATGAGAGAAGTGTTTTGGTTTAGAGAGAATCTTAAAATCCAAGTTTTTTTAATATTTTAATTAAAACAAATCTTAAAGTTTGATTAAACAGAACCGATTAAGATCCCACGGTTCCGTCATCCCGGCACCGTTATTTTCATCGAATTCACTTAGTCCAGATGAATTTGCTAAACTCAACTGAATGAGTTCCACACCTTCATTTAGACCGTGGGAAATCTTGTTAGCAACACGTGGGTTACATCATCCGAGGTATTCCCGATCATTCAACGAGACGTTTTAATTTAGTTGCAATTGTAGTTTTGTGTTACGTTTGTGATTAAATTTTGTGTTGTTTTATATTTTGAAATGTTGTGGCGGTGAATTTTATCTTGTAATGATTTTTTAATTTAATTTTGGTTTCGGTTTAGGGACTATCCTAAAGGTTTTGGTTTTCATGCAACGGTTGTTTATCATGCAAGAAAAGTAAAGTGCATTTGCAATAAAGTAAATTGCAATAAAATAAAAGCGTACACTGGAGGGTCTTCCCGTCATCCCAAGCTGCACTTAAAACACATGTTAAGACATTTAAATGTTTCAACAAGTACCTAGGTAAAGCTAAGGGAAAGGTTTTGGTTGTCTACCAAAGTCCTAATCCTATAGCTAGTCATCTCCTATGACGTCTAGGTTCTTGTGTTTTGGTTTAAGGACGATTTTCTTCATCAAAGAACAATTAAGTTCAATTGTTCTTATAAACATCCTATCATATTGAGGAAGTGCTTAAGACGAGTCTTAAACATCTTTTCAATATTGTTGGAATTGTTCTAAGTCCAAATGGATTTAATTAATCAGGTGAAGTAATCATCCGAGGTTTAATTAAGTTCTGTTCTTTTGCTCAATGAACTAGGATATTTGAATATCCTATGAATGAAGTGACACTTCACCTAATACTCAATTTAGGAGTTATGATAACAAGAGCTTTTAAGGGCAAATTGATGTTTAAGTGATTTGTGATTTAATTTAATTTTAATTAATGGATTTAAGTTTGGAATAGTGTTCAAGTTGTTTTCGATTTATTTTGAATTCTTTATGTCTTAGGTGATGTTATTTTTAATTTAATTTAATTTAATTTAATTTGGTTTAGTTTTAATTTTAATTTAATTTTAATTTTTAATTTAATTTTAGTTTTATTTTAATTTGATTTTATTTTTTATTTAATCTAATTTAATATGTTTTAATTTAATTTTAATTTAGTTCAATTCAATTCAATTTAATTTATTTTAATTTTAATTTAATTTTAATTTTAATTTAATTTTAATTTTAATTTAATATTTTATTTTTTATGTTTTAAAGATGTTTTAATTTAATTGTTAAAGTATTAATTTAATTGAAATTTTAGAAGGATTTAATTTAAATGTTTTAACTTTAATTTAATTTAATGATTAAGTCTTTTAGCACTTTAAATCTTGAGTTTGGATTATCATTTTAATTAGGAATTAAATATTATTGAAGTGATTAATTTAGAGATTCTTAAATTAAAGAATAAATGTCTTCTTAATAATATCCCTATTTTAATAATTTCAATTTTTATTAATCTTCCAAATTTCATTAATTAAATGATTAAAGTTTACTCTAATTAATCTTAAAAATGATTGATGGGTTTCTATCCTTTAATGATTTAAATTTCAATCATCCAAATCAGATTAGGATCAAATATTTTACTCTCTCATTTTATTAAGCCTAAAGTTTTAATTAAGGGTCAAAATTTTAATTATCATTTTTGCCCTTCAAGCTTAATAATTCCATAACACACTAAATTGAGCTTAAATGAATTTGAAATTTTTATTTAGCTTCACTCACATGTCAATTAAGACATTAGAGGATAAAATATGTTTTTCAATATTTAATTTATTTATATAATTATTTTTTTTTGTAGAAAATAGGGATTTCCATGGAAAATTCAATAAGATGACCAAGGAAATTTTTCTGTTATTAAGAAAATTATGGGGCACTCCTAATGACCAGAGGACCATTTGGACTAAATTTGGTGATTTTTTGAATTATATTTTATTTATTAGAATTATTTTGAGTTTTGGAGCATTAATTAATTTTAAAATGAAATTAAAGTTGAAAAATAGATTTTATATTTTTCTTAAATCTCTCTAACCTCAAGGAGTCTAGAGAAATAAATTTTATATTTTTCTAATTTTTCTTTGATTTATTAGAATTATTTTAGTGAAAAGGTTGGAAAATACATTTTTTAATATTAAAAAATACATTAAGCCTTTAAAATTCAATATCTTACCCTAGGGACTTAAGAAAAATATTTGGTTTATTCCTAAATGATTAGAATTCAAAATATGACATTTTGGTGATTTTTAATATTTTTATGATTTTTAATATTGTTTAATTATTAAAAATATTAAAATAATGATAAAAATCAACTTTTTTAGAAAATTACAATTTTAATTTTCCTAAGTTCCTCTGATATCAGAGAGGCTCCAAAACCATTTTTGTGAATTTTTGAAAAGTATTTTGTGAGTTATGAATTTTTAAAGTTTAATTTTACCCATTATTACTTAAGAGGCTTAATCAACCCATTTGGTGGGGTTAATCAAGTCCAATTGGTTTCAAATTTTTATGTGGTGTTCTCCTATCCCTAAAGGACAGTGGAGAATTGTTTTTAAGTTAATTTGATGTGTGGTTAACCCTAATTAATTAAAGTTCAATTTGGGGTATTTAGGCCAATTAGGGTTATTCAAAGTGAATTAACTCAAAACTTATTTTTCCTAGGTCCCTCTGGTCACAAGCAACATCACCAAATTTTCCTAGAATTTATTTCTCAACTTGCTAATTATTGGAATTAAAATACTCAAAACAGTAACATGAACTTGAAAAATCAATAACTTCTCATAGGGATGGCCTCTGACCTTGAAAAATTCAGGGAATGTTCCCAAGTTCAGAGGCTTCAAAAGCCCTATGGTTTCATGCCATGGTGAATTTCCTATATGCATGGAGAATTAAAACAATGCAGAGAGTAAATAAATCATTAAAAATAAAATACTTAATGAAATTACTTGATTTCTTTTCCACATTATTCTCCTCTGTTCACTGACCAAGAGAGTATTTTTATTTTATTTTTAGGAATTTTCTACACAAAGTTATGAATTTTTGAAGTTTTGGGTATTTAATAAATAAGAAAAATCCCTATTTTCCTACTTATCCACGCGGCGCCGCGTCAACCTTGGCAGCTCCGAAGCTCCACGCGTCGTCTCCTGATTCGGCGCTGCCATCTGACTCAGCCGTCCCGGGACCCACCTTTCACGTAACATCTTCTGGTCCGACGCGATCTGAGCCGTCCATCGGATACACGCGCGATCCAACGGTTCCCAGTCATCGTCTACGACTGGTGCGAACCCGTGACCGTCGTCCTTCTAACCCTAATTTCTCACTCGATTCTCAACGGATTTTCGTGTTCTTATGCTCTATGGATTCGTCTTGAAGAGACGAACACATCCATACGGTAAACATGCATTGAAATTGATTCAAATTAAATGGAGAATCTCTGTAAGCTCGGGAAGAAGAGTGAGTCCATACCTTTGCTCAGAGAAGTGAAGCTTCGATCTGAGAGTTGTGTCACCTTCGATTGGGTCCAAGCAAGCTCCAGATGAAGTCCCTTGGCCTGGTGAATTGTCTAGGTATGATTTCGACCACAGCCGATCACAAAGCTTGGAGGCTGGGAGCATTGGCTGGCCTGGTGAGGGGGCTTTTGCTGGGAAACTTCTCCTCTTGGTCTGGTGAAGGTGAAGGACCAATCAATTTCGAGATTGGCTCACTGTGGTGAAGTGTCCTGGTTACTCTAATTATGTTATATTCTCCGGTAACGGCGCCAATTGAATTGAAGCGTACTCTGCGCGCGGCGGACACTTAGCGTAATTTTAATTTTTGTAACAAGTATATAATATATTCTTTAATCGCAGAGTTACTATTTAACGCAAGTATACGTATCGCTCAAGTAATACATGGCTCTAGTGGAGTCCTGGATATCAATCCCACAGGGAATATTTTAAAGGCTACAGACTAAGATTATAGAAATCAATTCAGAATCACAACTAAATTGAAATTGCCTATCTGTCACTAATACACAATCAACAATAATAAGAAGTTTAAATTAAACAAGTTCTACTAACAGATAACTAATTATACTAAATTGAAGTTCAAATTTATGAGCAAGAATCTTTCTCCATTGTTAAGATATTTAAGTGAATAGATAATTATAATTAGTTTAAAATGGTGTTGTGCTAAATAGGAGCATACCTATTTTTTACCCTTCGATCCAGGCATTAAAAACATTGACTAATCCTATGCTTGGTTACTGAATCTGTGGCTAGGCTGGGAGGATACCGGCTCTCACTTTGGAGCTCCCATGTTCCCCTCGCTTGAGGGGTAACATCTACACTTCAGCACCCAAAAGATAGGACCGAATTGAGGAATTTAGCCTGTCACTCTAAAATCTCTGATTCTACGCCCGATGAATATTATTTCCCTATTTATTTGCACCCTACTTCCAAGGACTTTAACCTCCCTGAATCTCAGATGTACTTTTTATTATAGTTGTTAAACTCAACATATTTTAATTATTCAATTGGTCAGATTGAAATTAAATTCAGATTTAAGTAAAAGATTATCACAACTTCTTTAAAATTTTACGACACACTAATTCAATTTACCATTTCACAAAAATATCAAAACAAGGAGAAAGATAGAAAAACTACTCAAATTTCATGGAGAGGATACAATAAAACTTGGATTTCATATATAAAAGTAAAGTTCTACAAGCTAAAGTAAATAAACACAACTTATCTTAAATTCCTCCCCAAGCAAACTCCTTGAAGTTCATCTGAATCTCTTCATTTTTTTATAGTACGCAAAATTCTCCTTTGAAACGGCAATGAAGAAGAGATCTCTCAATTCCCTTCCACTCTTACAATCCTTCGAAGAATTCCACACCAATATCTCTATCTTAACTCATTATTTAACACTCACAAATAACAATAATGGACACTAGTGGACTCTATATTTGACACTAAGTGACTTTTATAGGACTCCAATATGACTTTTTAAGGACTCTTAGTGATTTTTAGAGGACTCCGATAGGACACATTTTCGGCCTAAAATTGTTCTTTTTGAAGTAGTTGAAGAGTCTCCAAGGGTTTTCCAAGCATCCCTTCGAAAATCATCCACATTCGATGTATTTTGTGAAAGAATAGTCGATCCCACCATCGGCAGCCTTCTAGAAACTTAGCCTTGAACTGGCCCCGCCGTCGGCAGCCTCGACCTCCACCGTCGGCGGCCTCGACCTCCGCCGTTGGCGGCCTCAACCTCTGCCGTCGGCGGCCTCCCTTGAAATATATTATGAACTCTCGGGAAAATCACGCCATCGACCTCGCTGTCGGTGCCCTAGATCAAATTTTCATAATTTTGTCCTTTTTGCTTCAAATTCACTCCTTTTTGTATATTTTTGCTCCATTGTCCTTAAATCTTCATACCTCCAGAAAAACACGAAAAATACCCTTCTTTAAAGTGCAATATTGTCAAAATCAGTATAAAATAGGCATGAAATTCTTAACATTTTTTCCTTGGGTCAGTATGTTATGTAATATAAAGTAGAAATCATAAGATTTTTAGAACAAAGTAGTAACCATATTTTGTTAGACCATAGTACCATGCAACCAAAACATTCCTCATATTGATTATAAATTAGCCTTTCTACCCATGTGAATTCAAAATACTAGAAATCTCTTGTTCTGAACTCAATCTATATGAACCATCAATTTCATTGTAATAGAATTATTTCTATTGATTCGTAGTTCCATTTTGGTTATCGCTTTGTCCCAAACTAAATATTTGGATAATAATTCACAAGTGTATTTCTCATATTATCATCTCAATTTTCATATGATGACACACTTACTCACTCTTCATTTTTTATGCAAGCACTTGCTCCTGTGCATGTGTTGAGTGAGTAAATTGAATTATATTTTGATTTAATGTTTAGTTAAAATGATAGAAAAGTATGATTTAACATTACTAAAAATATTATTTTTGATAGAAATTCTTGACTTTAAGTGAGATGAAGATCTTATACGTAGATGCCAAAATAATGGTGCTAATAAAGTGATAATGAAAGGATAGGAAATGGTAAAAATGAAAAACAAAAATTTTTATAATAGTATTTGCACTTTAATAGTAATACTATATCAATGTTATTGTAGTTATACTGCAATGATTTTATACATTTTAAAATTTAAGATCTTGGCATCAATTTCCATAATTTTGAAGATTTGGGCCTCATGATGTAGGCGTAGCATGGCAGTGCTACCAACATGATGTTGTATGGCTAATCTACAATATTGTAGGGTGACAACATGACAAAATAGTTTGAAATCCATTTTGGAGTATGGTTGAAAGTTAAGGAGAAGTTTTTTATAGTGGTTATGATCTTAAGGATATGTATTAATATGTGGGAATGAGTAGGGAGATTAATAGAGTGTTAACCAGTGTGTGTGCGTGTGTGAGTGAGATATTGTGTGAAGATCTAAGAGTTAGAGGTAACACAAAGGATTTATAGAGGTTGTAATTGATCTAGAAGCCCAAACGCCTAGGTCAATATTTCTTAATAACTTTGTTTTGTTTATTATTTTTTTATTTCCTTGGTTTACTTTGTGTTTTATTTTTTTAACACATATTTTAACTAATTCTATTTTAAATTTATGGGGAATCTTAAATTTGTGATTTTAATGTGTTGGATTTGATTAAAAAAGATTCTTATGTTATTGTTATTTTCTTGGTCCTCATTTTCTAATGATTTAATAAGTTATTTCTTAAAATTTTGCATAAAAATAGAAATTACAAGAACCATATTAGAATATACATTGTAAATAAAATAAAATATTTTTAAGTATATAGGAATATAATATCTAATAATTTTCTATGCTTTTGAAATATTATCTTATGATGATTACGATAAAATATACCCATACATTGTGTATGCCAAAAAGGTTGTGGTCTTATGTATGAAATTTTGCCTCAACTCATAACTTCTATATATTACCTCTTTTCTTTACCCCTAAAAAAACCACTGCACAAGTCACCTTCACCTTAACTCCATCAAACTCACTACTTAATTGACGTCAATAGTTGTAATAATCTCTCTAATTCTCTTCAGAAATGTCTAAAATATATACGCTTTTTGCTATATCATTTTACTCATTTTTAATGATATTACACTTTAAAGGAAGGTATTTTGTATGTTTTTCGATTTTAGATACAAAAAATGGTGATTAGAGCAAAAAGAAACAAAAACAGTGCAATTTAGAGCAAAAACGAGCAAGAAATGAAATTCTGCCCTGACACCTTTCGATAAGTCTTTTGATGCTTAATCTCTTTTACATATCTTACATATTTTTGAATGAGATTACACTTTAAAGAAATGTTTTTTTTTGTTTATTTTGTAGGGCTATCAGTTACGAACGCAACACACGGAGCGAAACGGAGCCGAAACGGAGCCGAAATGGAGCGAAACGGTGGAGCTGCGCAGGAATCTCACTGACGGCGGCCTCGAGCCCGCCGATGGCAGGATTTTCTCGAGAAGGACAAAATATGACCGAAAGGCTAGCCGACAGCGCCCTCGAGCCCGCCGACGGCGAGCCTTAGTAGTTAACCCATGTTATAGAAGCCCGTCGACGGCGAGAACGAGCCCGCCGACGGCGAGAAGGTCGGTTCAAGCACAGATTCATCGAACATGGACGCCTTTTGAAGAGGTTCTTAAGCAACCTTTGGGAATTTTTCTACCTCTTTAAAAAGAGATGAATTTGGAGGAATTTTAGAGGAGAAAAATGGAAAAAAAACTTGGAGGAATGTTTAGGATTATTAAATTAAGTGTAGAAATGTAGATTTCTACCCTTTTGGAGAGATTGGAAAGGAGATTTTGAGAGAATTTGTAAGGGATTTCGCTAGCATTGCATGGATCGCCGGGAGACTTTATGGGAGAGATCTTTGTCTTTCTTTCAAATGGAAAAAGATAAGTATTGTTCTTCATTATCTTATAATTTTGTAAACAATTACCTAGTGGATTTGCTTTGGTTAAATGAAGTTCTGTTGTGTTTTCTTCGTGCTTTGTGACACATTTCTCTTACTCTTTCTTCTTCTTTGAAAATAGTGACATGAGAAGATTATGTCATTATTTTCATTTAATTTTTCTTTTGTAATGAGTAGAAATCATGTTTAGGATTTTGTGATGCATGATAGAAGCGAATTTAATTATAAATGTGATGGTTCTTACTTGCACTTCATTTACATTGCCATAAGGGCTCATAGTAGTGTTAAAATTCGTTGTAATTACATCGACCCGAAACGGCGGTGTAATTCTCAACAAAGTGAAACCATATTCAAATTTCATGGATGGTGAAGTTCATGGGGATTGAATACTAATAAATAGGAAAATATAATTATCGGGCGTAGAATTGGAGATTTTAGAGTGACAGGCTAAAATCCTCAATTTGGTCCTATCGTTTAAGTGCTGAAGCGGAGATGTTAGCCCTCAGGCGAGGGGAACGTGGGAGCTCCGAAGTGAGAGTCGGTATCCTCCCAGCTTAGCCACGGATTCAGTAACTAAGCATAGGATTAGTCAATGTTCTTTATGCCTGGACTAAAGGGTAAAGAATAGGATTGCTCCTATTTGGCACATACAATATTTAATGCATCTCAATCCTATACATTATCTATTTCATTACATAAGAATAGTAGTTTTTAATATCTCAAAATTCTCCAAACCAATTCATCCAAAAAGGGTTATATTTAGAATTGTTATTTGCATTTAGATATAGTTACTATCTTTACATTTAACACATGCATTTAGGAATAGTTGCTAGATAAAACATAATTTTAATCGACATTCCAAACTAAGGACTATTAGTAGTAGACTAGAATTTTATTAAAGGCTTCTTACTTCACTTCCTCGTGGGATCGATACTGGGGTTTTTAAAGAAAACTCTATATTACTTAAAATGATACATATACTTGCGTAGTACCCCTAGTGTGTAAAAAATTTTCTAATTTTTATATCATTTAAGATTTTGCATACTAGCCACTATTTATAAATCAGGTTAAGTTTTTTGCTATTTTTTTGAAGTTAATTTACTAAGTAATTGCGGGTCGAGTCATCTTCCAAAAGAAAATAAATAAAATAATAAATTTTAAAAAAAGGATGAGAGAATTAGAAGGTATGAAAAATAGAGGATAATTATTGTATATTTGCATTTGTGCCTTAATGATCCCCGCATATTTATGCTTACGTTTTTTACTTTATATTTATTTCCAATGATATTATCTCTTTTCTTTGCAATGGCGCCAAAAACTTGATTTTGAGGAAAATAAGAAATATATTTTAATTATTTTATAATATGGGATTCTATGTAAGTATATATATCGTTTATTAAGTAATATAAGACTTTATGATTAAGCCTCCAGATATCGAACCCACAGGGAAATGTCCAAAAATATAATGAAATAAGAAAATTAACTTTTTACTTTTTAAATTGACTTTCTCAAGTATGTTTTAAAATAAATAATTTGAAATTTTGTTTTTGAAATTTTCTATTAAGAAAAAGTAAAGCAAACAACAAAAATTAACAATACTCTAAAAATGATATGGAAGCAATGAGAATAAAATAAATTTTTTCATCCTTTAATGAATCAGTAATAATTATGGAATTTCATTGTTGATGTTTGTAAATGTGTTTTGCCAAATATGAGAAATTATATTCTCTACCCTTACTTGGTTCTAAAAAGAAAAATGGTTAATTTGAAGCTTTGAAATTTTGTAGATGGGTTAGACAGGGAAGATACTGGCTCTCACTCTAGAGTTCCCACTATTCCTTCCACCTGGGGACTAAAATCTCATAAAAAAATTTTTCACCTCTAACTAAATTAGGGGGCTTTAGCCTATCACTCTAAAGTCCTCTATATTTACTCCCCATTAAAAACATTTCTCCCTATTTATTTGCATTCAATAATGTGGACTACAATTCTCATCCATACAATTACATGTGTTTCATTCCAATTGTTGATTGAGACAATACCGCATTAGATCTTACATAATCTCACAACAAATTTTAACATCTTAATTAGCCAAATTAAGAAGTAAATTAAGTGCAAGGAAATAAATCATCACAACTTCTTCCAACATTAAGCGTATATACTTCACACAACTTCCTTCCATAATTTAATCACTTCATCATTTAAAAGGAAAAAGACAAAGAAAACTATTCAGATCTCATGGAGAAAACACAAACACAACTTGATTTGAAAGAAGAAAACATAGTGAAAACACAACAAGGTTTACTTAAAAACCAAATGTAAAAACAAAGATAAACACTTATCTGAAAATCCTCTCAACAAGACTCTGGAAGTTCCTAAAAAATTTTACTTTCCACTAGATAACTCCTTAGAGAGTGGCGCCCAACTCTGAGGATTGACTCTCCTAAATTCTAATACAAACTATGATAAAGTAAAGTAGAAGAGTAAAGAAAATTTGGTGAGAAGAAGGCTCTCTTTCTTCCTCTTTCCCAAGAAACAACTTCAAGATTTTCTTCAAATTCTCCCGCCAAAAAATTTCTTCCAAACTCTTCTCTTGGGTGTGGTTCCCCTTTCTGATCTGAAGTCTTCATTTTTAATAATTTCCTAAAAGGTGTTTTGGTATTTCTTCAAATTATGTCCAAATTCAATGAATCCACCAACAGATGCATCCATCCATTCAAATTTTAAATGAATTTTGGCGCTGATGGGAAGTTAATGAAGTTTAAACCAAAGGATGCTTCAAAAACCCCTTCAAATTTGTCCCAATATTAATTAAACATCGTCACTTTAACAATGGCGCCTTTGGGCTAGCCATCCGGCGCATAGGCGCTAGAGACCAAATTTGCACACCTTCTAATTGTTGCGCCAAATTTGATCTTTTTTTGCTCCTTTCATCACAATCACTCATTTTCACATACCTGCAAGAAAAACACAAAAATACCTTCCATTAAAGTGCAATATCATCAAAAACAGGTATAAAAATGTGCATAAAAATACTACATATTTTAGGTGTATCAAAATCCCTCAAACTTAAAATGTTACTTGTTCTTATGCGACACTAAAATCATATAAAAATTAAATATGCAAATTATGTAAATGAGTTTCTTTAAGAAGGTTTCAAAATTTTGTTCTAGAAATGAAATAGTCCAATTTAGAAAAATTTTTAGTAAATGAGACCAACTTAAAGTTTAGAAAGTTCTTAAGTAAAGGATAATGTAAATGTAAGTTTATATCTAATTCAGAAATACTTGTATATTTTTCAAAATATAGGATTTAAACATTTTATTTTCCTTACTTAAAAATTTTTATTTGAAAATAATTTTACTCACTAAATTGTAATCTTAAGCTTTAAATTTTCTCAAAACTTATATTTTAAACTTTAGGTATGAAACCAATTTTTGATTAGGCCCTTAAATCCTCAAGCTTCTCCTCCCTTTTCTTTTATTTTGTTCTTTTTCTTTTCCTTTTTCTTTTCTTTTTTATTTTTTATATGGCAAGGATTACTATATCTGAATAGGCTTTAATAATTTTGAATTCCACCATTTCATTTAAAATAAAGGTCTCATATATATCTTTCACTTAAAAGTCATAATAACAGTGTTGAAAATTATTTTTCAATAAAAGAGTTTAATGTTTTGAAAAATAGAATTGAAATCTTCTATCTTTTCAAAAATACAACATTTTTTACTAAAGATAGTTTAAATATATTTAACATTTCTTTACTAAGAAAATTTTAACTTTAAAATTTTCTTCATTATTATAAATTTTAACTAAATTCTCTTGTTCATTTCTATATTTAAAATTTTGCTCCCCTAATATAACTTCATATACATTATTGTTTTCAATCAAAAATCAAATTTATTATAAGTATTCTTGAAAACAAATAAAATTTAAGTTTTTGAAAATTTGTTTTTTTAAAATTCCCCCCAAACTTTAAATTTTTAATTAGGATAAAACATTTAAGCATAAGAAATGATACATGGGTAAGAACTAAAAACTAAAATACGATGCTAGCAGGAATTTTCACATCCTAAATATGCAAGTATAACAGTTTAAAAATAAGGAGTAAAAAGAAATCAAATTCCGTTTTTCAGTTTTTTTCTTAAAATAAAAATTTCAAAGGACTTTTACAATAGTGGAGGTTTTTAAAGCAAATACACACCAATTTAACATAACTGAAATCATAACAACATTAGATAATATATGGTAGCAGATTTTGAAAAGTTTAAACTTGCAATTTTAAATAGGGGTTTCTAATAGTGTTCTAAATTTTCCTAACAGTTTTGGAATTAAATTATACACTACTAAAAACTCAGACACTAGATACACATTTAAAATATTTACTACCACAAACATATCACAAACATACATCATAAAACATCTATTCATCACAGAAACATCTGAATGTGCATAACAGAAATAGTCCAACTACATTCTACATAATATCAGAGTTCACAGCAAAATACAACAACAAATAAAACTTCAGACATCATACAACAAAAATACAAACATCACAAAATCAACAACAAAAAAAAACAAATCCTACTCATCATCCTCATCATCATTTTCTTCATTGCAATCTGTGGTGGCACATAAGGTATATAAAAAGGATGAGGTGGCATCTCAGCACTATGATCACCTCTAATCACACTATCCATGTACTGCTGATAATTCTCCTCATACTCATCATGTTTCACAATATAATTTTCAATATTTTCTATCTTACCATCCATATCTCCAACATGTTCTCTGGTAAGACTCATTTTCTTTAAAATCTTTTGTAACAAACTAGTTTGTGAATCTCTTGAAGATGATGCATGTGAAGTAGAAGCTTGAGAAGTAGAGGCAGCATAAGCGGAAGCACTAGAAGCTCTAACAGATCCTGCTTTCTAGCTTAATACTGAATGTACAGTGTAAGTGTTTACATTTACACTGGTAATGGGTTTAAGTGGTTGAAGAACCTCTTCCCATGTTTCAAACTTAACACTAGACCGCTCACAAAGTGAATGAATCAGGGAAGGAAATCTCATACTTGCAGTAGTACCAGCTCTGGCACAATTCAAAACATAATAAAAAATAATAGCTCCAATGTCTAAAGGCTTTCTCTACTTAATACAATGGTTCAGAACAACTATTTCTCTCGTAACTTCACAAACATGACTTGAAGGCAACAGCTTTGATGAGATAAAATAATGTTATGCCTTTAACGTGGCATTCAACTTAGAGGCTTGAAAACTTACTCTTCTTTCATTTGTTATCTTCCATAAACCTCTTCCATCAGTAAGAAAAGACATTATCTCATCTAACTCCCCTTTAGAAGAATGATAATTGGCATAAAAATAAAACAACTCAGGAGGCAATCAGTAAAAAGAATTAATTACTGCAGGCAAAAAATCTACTTGCTGACCTCAAACCATCACCATATTTTCTTCTGCTGCAGGCAAGTTTGCATAAAACTCTCTAACAACATAAACAACCGCAACAGCGAAGAAGCAACAATAATTTTCTCAATTTCTTTGCTTAATCATCTCTTCAATCTCTCCTCCTCTGTTGACCTCATTTTTGGTGAGGTCCCCTCCTTTCCTTTTAGTGCTTAGGAACTAGCCATAGGACTTTTCCTTGACTATCCTAGAGGACTAGAGATGGAACCCATCTTTTAGAAATTCAAACCAAGTCTTGATTCTCTTTAGAATCCTACATAGATGGTTAATAACCTCCAAATCACTTGGAAGGTTGGGACTAATGTGTAAGAAGACAAAGATGAATTCCTATTGGATGTTTAAACCTTAGGAATGCCCTGGGTGGCCTGGTCCTGGTGAGGCTGGCTTACACACACTGCACTCTCACACACACATTCTAAACCCTGAACCATCCTTACCAAATTTTTACCCCTGGTTCATTGGAGCACTCATGTGGCTAAGTCCAAACCCTTAGCTCTTTGGCTAAGAGAGTTAGGAACAACATATGAGATGTTCAAAATGAACACATTCTTGGTCCATGGCTCACTCTAAGCTTTCCTACACTTCCCAACCATAATCAAATATCATTTTTGCTCAAATTCCTGGTTTTGACATTGGGTCCTCAAGCCTACCCAAATTTACCTAAAATACCCCTACAACCACAAAATCATCCAAAAATTTACAAAAATTACCCAAAACTACCAAAAATCCTAAATATCATCTTGAAGCAATTCGCACCTCTTAAATCCACCAAAATACCCCAATACCCTCCAAATAACCTCTTAATACCCTAAATACCCTTTTAGCCCAAAATTCCAAAAATTCCAAAAATTCCCAGAAAATTCTAAAAAATCCTAAATATTCCCAATTTCATTTTGTCTAACTACACCATAGGAAAATTTTTCCAATTTAACCCACTTTTATAAAAATCCTTAATTTGACCAATCTTTAACCTAAATGGACCCAATGTCAAACCAAACCAACCCATTTGACCTCAATTTTGCCCAATTTCAATTATAAACTTTAATTCAACATCACTACTATCAATCAAAACCAAATCCAAGCTCAATTTGATTTGCATTTGAGTTCAAATCTATTTGAAAACCAAAAATACCCCATTTTAGCCTAAAGTGAATCCATGTCCTCAACCTACCAAATTGGTTAGCCAAATCGTAAAATTTCTTCCCAATTGACTTTGGGAACTATTCACAACATTCCCCTAATCCATTTGAAACTTTAAATTGGGTCTAAACCCCACCTTAACCCAACTTGGACCCAAGTTGATTCAACCTTGCCTAAATTAACCAAAATCCCGAAATCACCTAATTGACCTTTCAATGTAGAAATTGACCATTTTTTCTAAAATTATTTTATCAAGCTAAGTGAGCCATGCACCAAGAGTCCCCCACTTTAAGGGATCTCTTCCCTTATGTGGTTAAATCTTCTTTTGCCTTACCCCAAAACATCCCCACAACTGCTAATCACCATTAAACCTCTCCATGACTCACCTGACCTCAGGGGCCAGCTCCCCTGTCCTTGCCGGCCTGCCTAGCCGCCAGCGGGGATCAAAACCAAGAGCCACCATCTACCTAAACTCACCCAAACTCCACCAAATGGCCACCTCAGCCAAATTAAACGTTGTAGCCTCTCTGCCCTTCACCTAAGCAACTGAATCCACCCATCAATTGAGCCCTAGCTCAGCCCAATGGCCTCGGCCATTTAAGCACCACCTCTCTGCCATGAGAGAGGTGTTGAAATTTTTCTCAATAGAAACCCTCCAAATTGTTCCCAGAGCTCCTCCCAACCAAGCGAAGCTCAGCTCTACTGCTTTCCTGCCTCCTCCCCCACTGGTTGAACTCAATTTTTGAGTTCAATCTCAGCCCAAAAAACAGGACACTCTATGAAACTTCACCAAATCTAAATTAACTCTTCCCACACCTTCACCAGAGGTAGAGAAGAAGTTCCCCAGTGGAAGCCCCCTCACCAGGCCACCCAATCCTTCCAGCCATCAAAGCTTGAAATCGAGCTTGGTCGAAGTCATACCCGGGCAATTCACCACAGCTCCAGGCTCCACCCCTAGCTTCCCTGAGCTCCAACGAACGTGCCGAGCCTCTCTGATAGAAGCTTCACTTCTCAGAGCCAAGGTATTGCCCTCTTCTTCCTCCCGAGCTTCCAGCGATTCTCCATTTTGTTTGGCTTGATTTTAATGCATGTTCGTCTTGTCGAGACGAGTTCATAGAGCCCAAGAATGTGTGATTTGGTTAAGTATCGAGTGAGATCTTAGGGCTAGAAGCTGGACGGCTCTCGGCTCACACCAGTCGGGATGATGAATGGATACCGTCGGATCACGCGTGTATCGGACGGACGGCTAGGATCGCGCCGGATGGAGCAACGAGACATGAACCGCGGGCCGCGTGGCTACCGAGTCAGATGGCGGCGCCTAATCAGGAAGTGATGCGTGGAGCTTCAACCCGCCGTAGGTTGAGTTGGCGCCGACGTGGTTAAGTAGGAAATTAAGGATTTTCTGATTTATTTAAATACTAGAACCATTAAAAATTCATATCTTTGCATAGAAAAATCATAAAAATAAACTAAAAATATGCTCTTGCTCAGTGAACAGAGGAGAATAATGTGGAAAAAGAATTGATCTATTTTGTTAAGTTTTTTATTTTTAATTAATTTATTACTGTTCTGAATATTTTAATTCCCCATGCATGTATATAATTCACCATGGCATGAGACCATATGGCTTTTGTAGCCTCTAAATTTGGGAACATTCCCTAAATTTTCCAAGGCCAGAGGCTATCTCTGTTGCATGTTATTTATTTTCAAAGTTTATGTGCCTGTTTTGGCATTTTAATTCCAATAATTAGCATTTTGATTAATAAAATCTAGGAAAATTTGGGGAAGTATCTATGGATCAGAGGACCCTAGGATAATTAGAGCTTATCTTAAATCATACAAATAAACCCTAATTTGGTTAAAACCCTAAAACTAAGATGGAATTAATTAAGAGTAACCCCTCATCAAAATAGCTTGAAATCAATTCTCCGCTGATCTTTAGGATCAGAGGAAACCCCATAAAAATTTTGAAGTCAATTGAGAATGTTTTAACCCACCAAATGAATTTTCTAAACAACATGGTTACTTTAAATTTTAAAAATTCACAAAACCTAAAATGTATTTCAAAAATTCACTAAATTAATTTTGAACCCTCTCTGGTATCAGAGGAGTCTAAGAAAATTAAAATTGAGATTTTTATAAAAATTTCATTTTTAACCTATTTTTGAATATTTAATAATTAAAAAATAATAAAAATCACAAATATATTAAAAATCACAAAAATGTCATATTTGATCCCCTAATCACTTAGGAACCAACTAAATATTTTTCCTAAGTCCCTAGGTTGAGATATTAAATTTTTAAGGCTTAAGATAATTTTTAATATTAAAAAAATGAATTTTCAACCCTTCCCACTAAAATAGTTCTAATAAATCAAAGAAAAATCAGGAAAATATAAAATTTATTTCTCTGAACTCCTTGAGGTTAGAGGGACTTAATAAAAATATAAAATCTATTTTTTGACTTTAATTTTATTTTACAATTAATTAATACCCTAAAACTTAAAATAATTATAATAAATAAAATATAATCCAAAAAATCACTAAATTTGGTCCAAGTGGTCCCCTGGTCAGTAGGAACATCCCATAATTTTCCTATGGATAGGAACCTTACCTTGGTCATGTTGTTGAATCTTCATGGAAAATCCTTATTTTCCCTTAAAATAATTATATAAATTAAACTAAAAATGGAAAAATCATATTTTCTCCTCTAATGTCTTAATTGACATATGAGTAAGGTGACATAATAATTTTTAGTTCGTTTGAGTTTAATTTGATAAGTTATGAGAAGAATGTGTTTAAAAGGGCATAAAGGTCATTAAAGATTTTAACCCTAATTAATACTTTAGGTCTAATCAAGAGGGAGGGTAAAATATTTGATCTTAATTTTCTTGGATGATTGAAACATAGGATATCTAAAGGGTAGAAACCCATTGTTCACTCTTAACACATCAAAATGAAACCTTAATTAATTAAATCATTTAATTTTGGAGGAATAAATTAAAATTTGGATTATTAATGTTAGGGATATGACTTAAGAAGATATCAATTCTTTAATCTAAAAATCCCTAAAATGAATCACTCTAATAATAATTCTTAATGATAACTGAAATTAATAATAACTAAAAATAATAAAAAAATATTTTTTTAAAAGATAAATTAAAGCTTAAAGCATTAAATGATTTAATAATTAAATCAAAAATAAATTTAAAACATTAAAATTAATTTAAAATTACTTAAGAGCTAAAATCACCTAATAATAAACTTCAAACAAATTTAAAACATTAAAATTAATCTCGAAACAATACATAATGAAAAGAAAATGTGAAGATTAAACCAATTAAAGTCAACCTAAAGTAATATGATTAATTTAAATTAAATTTAAATCATCAAAATTTAATTTAATTAAATAATTTAAACACTTCTTTCAATTTAATTAAGATCAAAATACTTAAAAGCAAATCATCCCGGATTTTGAAACTAAATTGAATTATCTCAAATCCCCAACTCAACTTTAATTAAGGCGGTTAAATTCTTTAATAGACTAATTTGCCCCCTAAAGATGTTCATTATTATAAATCTTAAAGGAAGCATCATATGAATTGTCACTCCACTCATAGGATAATCAAACATCCGAATTCACTGAGCAAGAGTAACTCCGGTGATTGATTCACCACCTCAATGAAACTAACTAAGCTTAAAGTAATCCCAAAAATGTTTAAGAAGATGTTCAGAATTCAATTCCGAGCACTTCTCTAACTTAATGGGATGTTTCAAAGAATAATGAAACTTCATTGTTCTTTGATGAAGAAAATAATCCTTAACAAAACACGAGAACCTAGACGTCATAGGAATTGACTAACAATAGGCTTAGGATATTGGTAGACAACCAAAACCTTCCCTTAGCTTTACCTAGGTACTTGTTGAAAATATTTAAATACCTTAACATGTGTTTTAAGTGCAACATGAAATGACGAGAAGACCCTCCAGGTACGCTTTTATTTTATAGCAATTTATTTACCTGCGTTGTTCTTTCATTCTTGCAAAACTTGCATGTTAAACAAGAATGCCACCCTGCATGAAAACTGAAACCTTTTAGGATAGCCACAAAACTGAAACCTAAAACTAAATTGAAAGTCACAACAAGATAAAATTCACCGCCATAACATTCAAAAGATAAAACAACTCAAAATTTAATCACAATTAGAACAACAAGACTACAACTAGAACTAAATTAAAACGTCTCGTTGGATGATCGCGAATCCCTCATATGATGTAACCCAAGTATTGCTAACGAGATTTCCCACAGCTTAAATGAAAGTGTGGAACTCATTCAGTTAAGTTTAGCAAATTCATTTGGACTAAGTGAATCTGATGAAAATAACGGTGCCGGGATGACAGATCCGTGGGATCTTAATCGGTTCTGTTTAATCAACTTTAAGATTTGTTTTAATTAAAACATAAAGACATTTGAACCTTAAGACTTCTAAACTGAAATACTTCTCTCATCTCTTGATTGCCACTTTCTAAAACCAAACCTCTGCAACAACAAGGAGCTTGGAACACGGTGGGCAGCATGACCATCTTCAACAGCAAAACTTGTGTCTACATCAGCTAAACCTTTCTTAGAATTAAATAACATAGCCATAGGACTTCGAGGTAGTCTGCCAAGCGCAACATAAATCCTCAACTTTTCGTTAGGCATTTGCATAATTGTGTTATGCAAATTAAGCCCTAACCAGTCTTAGGACTCCGAGGTAGTCGTTTGGTACGACATAAACCCTCACATCTTCAAGGCTATTTGTGTGATTATGTCATACAAATATAAGTCCTAATTAACTAAAATTGGCAGGATTACAACATTAAATAAACTCTCAAATTGAAGTCAAACCATAGGATAGTTGAGAAGTCACCGAAGTTCACTTCGGGTCCGTGACATCCCCTACTTCTCTTCCTTTGAATTCTTAAAATAAGCTGTTCCAAATTTGAGCTATTCTCTATTGAAATTTCCAAAGTCCAATTGTTTGAAAACCTTAAACTTTGAAATTCTTGAGAGCAAAACCACTGATCATTATCAAGAGCTTTCTTGCGTGTCTTCGGACATTTAAGATGTAATTAACTATAGGGGCTTGCCCTTATAGGGAACTTTAAGAACCCAGGTAATATAAACCCTGCTTAATTCCTTTATATTAAACAGGGGAACTTGTCGGCTTATAAAATTGGTTCGCAGACCAAATGGACGTCAAAAATCTTCTAGTTTATTTAATCGAGCCCCATCATCAAGCAGTGTTTCTATTCTTCGGGATAGATACACGGTTTGTGATGCGGTACTCCTTTATATAAACTATTTTGGATTTGAGATTGGTTTAATTTCATATCTTAAATTTTTTAAACTTAAAGTTATTTCCAAAATCAAATGCTACTTTTTAAATTATATATATATATTTAAATTAAATTTAAAATCTAAAATTTGCCGACAACTTCTGTTGGCGACCCTTTTTTAAAATACAACACATAACCTAAAAATATGCCGACAACTTCTGGCGACTCCGCTGGGGACTAGTTCCTCTTTACATTTTAATCAGATGGTTTTGCTTTCATAAATCGATAGTCAATCCATGTCCCTTATAGATCAAATTATCATTCTTTCGGTTGAAATACCACGTTCATTTCTGTCTTGAACGGGTATAGTCAACTCTCATGGATTTTGGAGCCACTGTTTAGACACCCCTAAACAGAGAGGTTCCAGAATCCTTTTGCCTCTTTGAGGTACGCCCAATATGTGTTAGCTGAGGTGCGGTCCCTTGGGATGAGAAGTCCTATGAGATTCTCTATTCTTTTCCAATTCTGAATCGAATCTTTTACCTTTTCTATTACCTTCCTCCATTAACGATTTTGTTTCTAAACAAATAAACGTTATAATAAACAACCTTTTTTATAAACAAACTCTTTTAAAAAAAAATTATACGAATAAAACAAAATCTGAAAATACCTTGTAAAGAAAACTAAGAAAATTAAGGAAAGATAAATGAAAATGTGTTCGGACACTTTTTGGAGAAGTTCATTTTTTTCGTCCTAGAAAGTTTTGTTACGGAAGGAAGCGTAATCCAGGACTAACAATCAGAATCTACCCTGCAGAAGATGTCTGCACCGAAGCTGATCTTCTCTTTCACCAACGGGATAGACTTAGCTGTCTACCAGGATGAACTGCCTAATGATGCTGTCATTCGCTTTGGACAAGGGTTCGACAATACGGACATTAAGTTCGCCGATGTTACTTTTTTCGCACTGATAAACAAAGTACCGAAAACTGAGGAGCCCATAATTGAGTTCAACCTGAAATCGGCTCAAGAGTTCCCTCCCCTGCAAAGGGTCCAGCTGAAAGGAACGCTGCTGTTGACAGGAGGTTAGTTGCTACCCCCAGAACCGTCATCGCTACCCCCACCGGTCTAGTCATCACTGCATCGACCCCGGCTCCCACCAAACTGAAGTGAAAGGAAGTCCAAGTCTGTGATGAGCCTGTTACCGTGGAGGGTTCAGATTTTGCTGTCGTATCATCTGTTTTCGAGATAGGGTCCAATTCGAAGTTTAGACCCTTAACCCGGACACAAAGGAGAAATAAGAACAGAAAGATTGCTAAGACTAGAAAGGCCAGAGCTACTGAAGTTGCCTTTCTTAAAGATTTTCCTGAGAAAAGTGAAGAGCTGCCTGAGATCTTACTGCTGTTGGGAGGAAGTAGGTTCCACCCTCTCTCTGCTGCATTTAATGAGGAAGATGCCCGGAGAATCGCCGCTGCATTACCCCAACCTGCATACTACAGTGACAGCAAGAGGAAGAAGATCAAGACTACGCCGCTTACCCGACTGCAAGCAGTAGTGGAGAAGTTAGCTAAGAAAGAAGGTTGCCCCAAAGCAGAGGTCCTGAGAAGAATGGGACGAGTACCAGATACATCCCGCCTCGGACCACGAGTAGATCCCGTCACTGCCGTGGAGAAACTAAGGAAGGAGATGCGAGCTAGTCTGCCTGTTGTTGTATCGGGTCACCATATTATGGAGGACACCACTTACCGATGTACGCACCGACAGACCATCTGGTCCTAGGCCTTCCACTACAAGAAGTATGGTGTGGCAACCTATTATTGCTGAGCTGATACCGACACAATGTTATGGGAGGAGGAGTCTCGTCAGAGAGCCCGAATCCGAAGAAAGTGCTGCTGCATTAAAAGAAACCCTTGAAGAAGATGTTCGACAATCGTCGCCTGGCAACCGCGAGACCGCTCGAAAGAGACCACTTGAGGATGCCATAGGGAAGTTAAGAATGGACATCCGACGGTTGGCAAGGGAAAGAGGAGAAGAATTGGGAAATGACGTAGATTCATCAGAGTTTATGGATAAAGAGTATGCTGAGATCAACATGGTTGAGACCCGAGCATCGTCAGCTTTGCAGGGAGCTCCTTCAACCTCAGAAAGAGACGAACCAGAAGCAATGAGAGCACGTCTTCAGGAAAAGGATGACATGATCTCCCAGATGGCAAAGAAAATGGAGGAGATGGCAGCCGCCTTAGCCACTCTCCAGAGTCAGGTTCAACCTCAGAAGGATACACCCTCAGAGATTATTCACATTGCCGATGGAGGAAAAGAAATTACATCCGTCAATAGAGATGAACAACCAAAGAAGGATTCTACGCAGAGCATGATTCCCGAAATGGACATTAAGAGTATGGTGGAACAGCAGGTGGGAGAAGCCTTAGCCCAGTCTAAGTGTGGAGCATCTGATCAGACGGGTAGACCTTACCCCTAAGAGTTTGATGTAGTCCAATACCCGAAAGGCTTCGTACCACCTCTGTTTAAGACTTTCGACGGTGCGGGAAACCCCCGGTAGCATATAGCACACTATCGTGCTAGTTGTTGCAATGTCGGTGGGAGCAACGCCTTACTCTTTCGTCAGTTCATCAACAGTTTGTTAGGAATTGCCTTCGACTGGTATGCAGAATTACCGAACGGTTCAGTCAAAACCTTTGTAGAATTGGAAAACCTCTTCGTTAAGCGGTTTGCCGGGGCTCAGCACTACATCATTATAGGTGATTTAGTGGTGGAGGAACAAAAACCGAACGAAACCTTGGTGGATTACATACTTCAATGGAGGAATTTAAGTATGAAGTGTGAACCCCAGCTTCAGGAACAACATGCAGTTGGTATCCTACTAAAGAGTATCCATGGCCCGATAACACTTCTCCTTAAAGGATCCACAATTAAGACTTTCGAGAAGTTGCTTTGTAAGGCTGGGAGCTTACAAAAGGAGGCAAAACAGCTGAGTTTTGTCGACAAGACTGATAAGCAGAAGCCGATAAAAGCATTTGAGAAGAAATCAGGAATCATCGTGGTAGTGGATAAGGGTAAACAACCAGTGCAGATACAGCCAGAGTTGCCACAGCCAAGTTATCAACCACCACAATGGACTTACCGACAAACTCAGCAGAGCTATCAACAGCCTCGACCAAGTTATTAGTCGCTGCAGCATGATCAACTGCTGCCTCGTCAACCACGTGCCCTGAAGGAACTTTTGAATAAGGAATACCCCTTCAAGACTGAAGCAGTAGCCAAGATGTTTCGCAGTTTGATGAAAACATCCAACTTTCAGCTACCAGGTCCCAGGAGGCCAGAAGAAGTCGATAAGAAGGATCATCCGAACTACTGTCCCTACCACAGGATGCTCGGACATAAGATAGAAGACTGCTTCACCTTCAAGAATTGGCTCGAGGACAATCTTTGGAGAGGGAACATAACGATCACGAAGGAATACATGAAGGAGCCCCAAAAAGGAGGTTTCGTTAATGTTATTTCAACGGATCATATTGTTCCGATAGACCCTTACGCGACTGACGATAAATGGAGTACTGTCTGGACGAAGTCTTCAAAGAGAATTTTGGATAGCATCCAGACCGCTTCGGTGCGTGCTTCAATTCAGAGTTCAAAACCTGCAGAGCCGGCACTATCGCTTGCAATTGAAGAACCACCCCAGAAGGAGGAGAAGATCATGGAAGAAGAGAAGACCGAGGCTCCGAAGGGTAGAGTAGAGGCTACTTTTCCTAGGATGGTTGTTTCTGATTCGGGGGAGAGTTCCCTCGAACCTCTGACTCTGTATGATTATTTGCTCGCCCCAGCGAGATCTTATAATGATAAGTGTTTTGGTGTTGGCTACGTTTTAACTGTTTCTAACGTTAACGTAACTAACGACAACCAACTAATTTGGATTTCAATCTCAATGCGAATAACGATTCTCAAATCATACTAAACCTCGACGACAAAGAATGAGGATATGTTTACGAGAATAGCTATGAAAGTTCAGCGAGTGACGAGTCCGTTTGTGAATTCCGAGGAGCTCTAATCACAATAGAATTAGAGTTATCAGATTCTGAAACAATTTTAGAAGAGCCAGTCGTTCTGATTCAAGAGGAGACACCGACAGATCCAGCACCAGATGCAGAAGAAATAACAGAAGTCAATCTAAGAAGTGGAAAAGTTTTACCCCCGAGAATGGGTCCAAAGGATAAAGGAAAGTAGGTGGTTACTCAGGAAGAGCCAACCCCAGCAGAAGAATTGTCCGCTCGGGAAGAAAATGAAGAATCTGGTAATAAAGTGGATTATAATGTGCTAGCCCATCTTAGGAAGCTACCAGCCAAACTGAGCATTTACGATGCTCTGATCCTGTCAAAGGAGATGAGGGAAACTCTGATCAAGGATTTACTTGATCCAGAAATTTGCTTAGCTCAAATGGCCGGTTATTCCTTAGACGAGGTTTGATCGTTGAAAGAACAACGTGGCATTACCTTCACGGACAATGACCTACTACTTGGAATAGCTTATCACAACCGACCGTTGTACATCTCAGTTACTATCGGAAAGTTCACACTCTCCAGAGTGTTTGTTGATCCAGGAGCATCAATCAACATAATGAATCTTTGGACGTTAGCATACATAGAAATTGATGCCTGCGATCTCGAAGCAGACAAAATGTTACTAAGAGGATTCAATCAGAAAGGAGAACGAGCTCTTAGATCGATAACGCTAGTAATGAAGATCAGTGATTTAGCAAAGACAATGACAAAGTTCCATATAATTGATTCTGAGACATCATTCAACGCTCTACTGGGTCGGCCGTGGATCCATGAAAACCGATGGTACCATCGTCTTTACACCAATGCATAAAGTATTATGAAGGAGGGGGGAACAGTGCATCAAAGGAGACTTGCAACCTTTTTCCGTACACCAGATTGGAATTCACGAAGATGCAGCCAACTACGCGCATCCGAAGAAAACTATCTTCTCCAAAAATTCAATACCAAATCAAGCAAAAGAAGTTCGAGACGATGAAGAACCTGAAATTCTTGTCCAACAGTTACTCACCACTCCCTTGCGGTGAGATGGGCAAGGTGCGGAGCAAAGAAAGAAGGGGGAAGAAGAGTTGTCACGATAGAAAAGAGAAATGACTCTAAGGAACCAACGATTCTCTCTTCTTAAACAACCTGAAGGTTTCTCCAGAACTCGTACCCAAGGTCAAGGCTGGGGACGAGGTCATGGAAGAAACGGTGGAACAGTTGGACAGAAGAAACCGGTCATCGATGTTGATTGGGAGAACAGTTCCAAAGAAGAAGAAATCAAGAGAGAAGTGGCAACAATAAGTCAAAAGAAACCCCAGTTCAAGATCTCTCTCAAAGATGAAAAGAATGAAGAATACAAATCAATGTACGAGAAGATTAACCACTATGTGCATACTATGACCCTAGCCCCGATCCACCCTGATAAGGTCGAGGGTATGGTGGTCAAGGAAGTGCATGGTGGCGATGCTAAGCCGATCAAGTTCTACCGAGATGCTTCTTCTACCAAAATTGAAAATGATGTACAATTTGAAGATGTTACTTCTTCCGAATTAATGGAATTGTCTTTTGAGTGGTATTCTCCCTGTGTTCAGAATTTAATGCAACGTGGAGTCTTGTCTAAACAGTGGTCAGAAGGTCAATCACAACGCTTTGAAATATTATGGAATAATACCGGTCGACCGCCCAATTCAAAGCACGGTCTCGGATTCGGCACAGTAGCACCAGCTGATGATTCAAAATTTTGCTTGGTTGTTACTTGCAAGCCTAATGAAAACAGCTTGGAAGCTTCAGATGACTCCGAAGATCTACCAATTGGAGATGCTCTACCATAGTTTGAAAAAGAAATTAAATCTACAATAGACAAGTTAATGGAAGTTAACTTAGGTACTAGCGAAGAGCCAAGGCCGACCTTTGTTAGCTCCTTACTCAATAAAGAAGATTCTGAAGACATGATCAAGCTATTAATGGAACTCAAGGACTGTTATGCTTGGAGTTACGATGAAATGCCAGGATTAGCTCTGGAAGTTGAAGTTCACAAGCTAGGAGTGGATCACGCTGTCGTTCCAGTCAAATAAGCTCCCAGAACAATGCGTCTGGAGATCGAACAACAAGTAATAGCTGAAGTTAAGAAGCTAATAGATGCTACATTTGTCCATGAAGAGCAATATCCGACTTGGTTAGCGAATGTAGTATAGGTCAGAAAGAAGAAGGAACAGAGCAGAATCAGTGTGGATTTCAGAGATTTGAATAAAGCATGCCCAAAAGATGAGTTTCTGCTACCAACTCCAGAATTGATGATCGACATCGCTTCGACACACAAAATCTTTTCTTTCATGGATGGATCATCAGGATACAATCAAATAAAGATGGCACCGGAAGATGAAAAGCTTACAGCCTTCAGAACGCCAATCGGAGTGTACTCCTATACAGTGATGCCTTTTGGATTGAAGAACGCAGGAACGACCTATCAGAGAGCAATGACAAGGATCTTTGATGATCTCATTCACAATCAAGTTGAGTGCTACATGGATGATGTGGTCATCAAGAGTAAACTGAAAGAAGATCACCTGTATGATTTGAGAATTGTTTTCGAGCGATTAAGACAATTCAACCTTAAGATGAATCCCTTGAAATGCGCCTTTGGCGTTACCTCTGGGAAATTCTTAGGATTTGTTGTCCGACATCGTGGAATTGAAATCGATCCGGAAAAGATTAAAGCTATCTTAGAAATGTCACCTCCTAAAACTTTGAAACAATTACGATCCTTTCAAGGGAAATTGTCATATCTTTGACGATTTATCTCGAATTTATCAGGTAGGTGTCAGCCCTTCTCGGCATTAATTAAAAAGGACACCAAATTTTTTTGGGAAGAGAAATTCTAGCGGGCCTTCGAGGACATTAAGCAGTATTTAATGACACCTCCTGTCTTAGCAACCCCAGCCTCGGGTCAACCGTTGATACTTTATATCGCAGCTTTAGATGACTCCCTTGGAGCCCTGCTATCCCAGGTCAATGACGAGGGTAAAGAAAACACTCTCTACCACCTAAGTCGTCGTCTAATTTCGATGAAAGTAAAGTATCCCATGATTGAGAAGCATTGTTTGGCCCTGATCTTCGCCGCTCAAAAGCTCAGGCATTACATGCTTTCTCATAAAGTCAACCTTATTTCGAGTTTAATCCATTGTAATATTTGATGACCCGACCGACACTTTCTAGCAGACTTTTCAGGTGGTCGATTATACTATTGCAATTTGATATAACTTTCATTCCTCTTTGTGCTGTAAAGGGACAAGTCTTAGCAGACTTCCTCGCAGCACACCCTTTGCCGGCAGAATCACCTCTTAACGACACTTGCCAGACGAGCAGATAATGAGTTTATAAGACCCCGATGATCAACGTTGGGAACTATACTTCGACGGAGCATCTTCAGCACAGAAAGAAAAAGATATGCAAATGATAGTGCCCGGTAAAGCAGAAATCAGACTAATCTTTATAACACCAGAGCGGGGGATGTTGAGATACTCCTACCATCTAACAGAACCGTGTACGAACAACAAATCAGAATACAAAGCCCTTATAACTGGACTGGAATTGACCATTCAGATGGGTATAACAGATATCAACATCTACGGTGATTCGCAGTTGATCATTCAACAGGTCGCAGGACAGTACATAATTTTGAAACCAAGACTCGAGCAGTACTTTCAATATGCAATGAAGTTGTTGGATGGGATTCCGAATGTAACGATCTACAAGATTCCCAGGAAAAAAAATGCTCTCGCAGATGCATTAACCCGCCTTGCGAAAGAGTTTGCCTGCTGTTAGCATATTTTTTAGATTTTAAATTTAATTTAAGTATATATATATAATTTGGAAAGTAGCATTTGATTTTTGAAAATAATTTTAAGTTTGAAAATTTTAAGATATGAAATCAAACTGATGTCAAATCCCAAATAGTTTATATAAACGAGCACCGCACCACAAACTGTGTATCTATCCCGAGGAATAGTCACATCGCTTGACGATCGAGCTCGATTAAATAAACTAAAAGATTTGTGACATCCGTTTGGTCTGCGAACCAATTTTATAAGCCGCAGGTTCCCCTGCTTAATATAAAGGAATTAAGCAGGGTTTATATTACCTGGGTTCTTAAAGTTCCCTATAAGGGCAAGCCTTTATAATTAATTACATCCTAAATGACGGGAATCATTTAAGAAAACTTTCGATAATGATCAGTGGTTTTGCTCTCAAGAATTTCAAAGTTTAAGGTTTTCAAAGGATTGAATTTTGGAATTTCAATAGGGAGTGGATCGAGTTTGGAACAGTTTATTTTAAGAGTCCAATAGATGAGAAGTAGGAGAAGCTGAGGATCCAAGAAGAATCTTGGTAACTTCCCAAACTATCTTATTGTTTGCCTTCAATTTGGGAGTTCATTTAATGTTTCATCTTGCCTGTTTTAATTAATTAGGACTTATATTTGTATGACACAATCATACAAACGACCTTCGAAGATGTGAGGGCTTATGTTGTACCAAACGACTACCTCGGAGTCCTAAGACCGGTTAGGGCTTAATTTGCATAAGACAATTATGCAAATGCCTAACAAAAAGTTGAGGATTTATGTTGCACTAGACAAACTACCTCGAAATCCAATGGCTTGTTGTTTATTTATAAGAAAAGTGAGTTGCTGTTGAAGATCCGATGTTTGCTCTCTTGAACATGTCCTTCCGCATCCTTGATTGTGTTGCCCTTCGGTGTATTGCCTCGAGCTCATTGTTGTTGCAGAGGTTTAGTTTTAGAAATCATAAATCAGGAGATGAGAGAAGTGTTTTGGTTTAGAAAAGTCTTAGAATCCAAATATTGTTGTGTTTTAATTACAACAAATCTTAAATTTAATTAAACAGAACCGATTAAGATCCCACGGTTCCGTCATCCCGGCACCGTTATTTTCATCGGATTCAGTTAGTCCAGATGAATTTGCTAAACTCAACTGAATGAGTTCCACACTTTCATTTAGACCGTGGGAAATCCTGTTAGCAACACGTGGGTTACATCATCCAAGGTATTCCCGATCATCCAACAAGACGTTTTAATTTAGTTAGAGTTGTAGTTTTTCTTGTGCTAGTTGTGATTAAATTTTGAGTTATTTTATATTTTGAAATGTTGTGGCAGTGAATTTTATCTTGCTGTGACTTTTAATTTAGTTTTGGGTTTCAGTTTTGTGGCTATCCTAAAGGTTTCAGTTTTCATGCAACAATCTTATTTATCATGCAAGAAAAGTAAAACGCAGTGCAGGTAAATAAATTGCAATAAGGTAAATTGCAATAAAGTACAAGCGTACCTGGAGGGTCTTCTCGTCATTCCCAGCTGAGACTTTAGTAAAATATGTGTTTATAATTTTGCAGAAATTAAAGCATGCCAGAAAACAAGAAGAAGTAGGACTAACAAGCAGTAGCTACTCAATCCTATGATGTCTATGTTAAGATCCTGGTTGTCTACCAAGACCTATGATGTTTATTTGAATTCCTATGTTGTGTTTCAATGAACTTTGTTAATTTAATTGAGGATGGTTTCGTTAAGCAGACATATTAAGTTTAATAGACCTCTGAGGTATCCAAAAGGTCAGAGAAGGACGTAGGTCCATGCTTCCCTCTCACAGTCTAGTGAAAAGTCTCGGGCTCATTTAGACTTATTATTTTGCTTAACAATTCACCCTACCTATACCCTTATGCTTAATGAACACAGGTGTTTGGGGTAGGTTGGGGCAAATGGGTTTAGGTGTAGTTTGGATTTGGATTGGTGGCAATTAGTAGTTTGATTTGGACTTATTGGAGTGCTATGAAGATTTGTTTGAGTTTATGTTTTAGATTTTGTTTTGGTTTTGGTTTTGGTTTTGGCTTTGGTTCGGGTTTTGGTTTGGTTTGAGTTTTGGTTTTGGTTTGGTTTGAGTTTGATTTTGGTTTTAGTTTGTGCTGGTATTTGAAACTAGGGATTTTGAGTTTGGAATATGAATTGGGAAGGTTATGTGGACATCGGGTAAAAATTTGGGTTACTCCATGCATTCACTAAGCATAAGGGTATTCTTGTTATGTTTTCTACACCAAGTTGTGATTTCATAGGGGTCTTTATAAAGGGAAAAATGAACCATGCCTCAGATGGCCTATCCTAGGTTTGATTGTTATCGTGTTGGTATTGTATTGTGGTCGGGATTGTTGTTGTGTGTGGTGATTATTGTTTGTGTTGGGATTGTAGTTATGATTATATGTGATTGTTATTTATATGTTATTATCGTATTATATTGTTATTGTTTATGTTGTTATGTGTTATCATTGTTGTATGTTGTATGTTATTGTTTTATTTTGTTTATGTGTTATATTATTATTGTATGTTATTTTATTCTTATATTAATGTTATTTTATATGATGTTATGTTATTATTATTTTTATTATGTGTTTTTTTTAAACATATTATCTTTTATTTGTAATTAAAATTATTATTCATCTTTATTATTTATTTAATTTATTATCTTTATTTAATTCATTATGATTTATTTACTTTATCATCATTTATTTTTTTTGTTTTATTTAACTAATTGGTTGTTATTTATTTGTTTTATTTAATTAATTATTATTTATTTAATTTATTTGTTTTATTTTACTTTAACTTAATATTTATTTATTTAAATTATTATCTTTAATTTTATTTTAATTTATTTTGTTATTTAATTTAATTTAATTTAATTTAATTAATTATTATTTACAATTATTATTAATTTAATTTAATTTATTTATTTATTTTAATGTAAAGATTATTGTTTAGTTTAATAAAATTTAATTTAATTTGTTTTATTTTATTTAATTTAATTAATTTAATTTGTTTAGTTTAATTTAATTTATTATTTATTTACATTATTTTAATTTAATTTAATTTAATTTATTTAATTTATTTTGTTTAATTTAACTTATTATTTATTTACATTATTAATTTAATTTATTTAATTTGTTTATTTAATTTATTTAATTTAATATTTATTTATATTATTATTTAATTTAATTTAATTTAATATGATTTGATTTGTTTAATTTAATTTAATTTATTATTTACATTATCATTTAATTTTAATTTAATATTCGATTTTCATTAATTTATTTAACTTAATTTAATTTATTTATTTAATTTAATTTAATTTTAAATTATTTATTTATTTACATTATCATTTAATTTAATATAATATTGATTTATTTAATTTTATTAATTTATTTAATTTATTTTATTTAATTTAAACTATTATTTATTTAATTGTTTTTGGTTTACTTAATTAATTATTATTTAATATAAATTATTTAATTTAATTATTATTTAATTTAATTAATTTAATTTAATTACAATTTAATTTTTAAAATTTAATTCATTATTCATTTATATTATTTAAATTATTTTCAATTTATAAATATATGTATTATTTATTTTTATTTTCCCTTATAAGTTATTTTATTTTAATTAATTATATGTACATTTTTATTACTTAAATATTATTGATTTATTATTATTAATTTATGTTATTAATTTACATTAAATATTATTACCGTTTTTATTATTATTTATTTATTTATAAAGCTTTTAAATTTTCTCTCTCCTAAATTATCCTTTCATTTATTTTAAATTATTACCATTTATTTAAAGCTTTTACAATTATTATTTATTTATATATTTACATTTATATTATTATTTTTTTAAAAAAAAAGAATGACATTTTTATTTACATATTTTTGTTATTTATTTATATTTACAATTATTATTTTAGTTATTATTATTATCATTTTTCTTATATTTTCATTATCTATTTATTTTATTCTTGTCACACACATTTTTTTTTATTATTTACATATTGTTATTATTCATATATTATTACTTATTTGGTGATTTATATTTTAGTAGTATTTATTTAAATATAGTGTAGTTTTATTATTTAAATTTGGTATAGTAGTTTTTTTTATTTAGTAAAGTTATTAAATTTAGTATGGTTACATTATTCACATTTAGTATAGTTATTTTAATATAGTTATTTTAAATTTAATATAGTTGTTTTATTTACAATTTAGTAAAGATATTATTTAATTTATTTAAATCTACAATTATATCACTTATGTTTTTATTTTTGATTTTTATTTCATTTTCTTTTGTTTTATTTTTATTTTATCCTTATGTTCATTCCTCTTTTCCATTTTATTTTTATTTCCTTTATGTTATATTATCTCTTTTAAATTTTAAAATTTATTTTTCAAATTAGTAAAAATTAGGTGGTAGATTTGTAAATATTTAAACTAGTTAACTTAATTAGCTAAATAAGTTTGCATAAAAGAATAATTCCTAAGCCTAAACATGGAAAATTTTTAAAAAAACTAAATAGCTTGCATGAAATATAACCTTAAAGCTAAGCATGGAAACATTTAAAAAAGCATACATGAAGATTTAAAGAAAAATTAAATGACTTGTTTGTAAATTTAAAAATCTTTGTAAAGGAAGAGGAACGTTAAACACCAAGCATGCATGTAAGTATGAGGTCTTAGGTTAAGCATGAGAAGGATGAAGAAAATTTGTATAAGCTTAAGTATTCACAAAAATAAAAGGGAGGGAGAAGAAACTCACCTTGCTTGGAGGAGGTGATGGAAGAACCCTTGAAGAAGCCTTGTTGAAGCTCACGGCTAGAAGGGGATTTGGGTGGGTGTGGCTTGCTTGGAAGAAGGAGAAGAGGAGGGGAGTCTCACGGCTAGGAGAGAAATTTGGGGGGTGAAATGGTGAAGTAAGTGTGTAAGAGTGTAAGAGTGTGTAAGGGGTGGAAGATGAGATGATGAGGGGATTTTTATGGGAAGAGGCCCACGATTTTGGAGTAAAGAGGGGAGTGAGGGAGAGGTTAGGTGGAGGTGTGGAGGAGGTGTGGTGAAGGTGTGGTGAAGGTGAGGAGAGTAGGGTAAGGTGGCGGGTAGGGTGAGTGAGAGGTGAGGGAGAAGTGAGGGAGAGTGAGGGAGAGGCATTTTTCTTTTTTTTTTTAATTTATTTGTTTATTATTATTTTTTATTATATATATATTTATTTTAAGGATGACATGAGGTTAATTTAATTAATTTTTGGTTTAATTTGATTTGATTTGAATTATTAGTTTAATTAGATTCATTTGGGTTTGGGCTAACATAACATGGGTTCAAGTGAGAATGAGCTCTAGGTGCCTTGATCAATATTGTCCACTTAATTGTAATGAAGATCTTTCATGAAGAAATGAAATGATTTTGAGCTCATTTGGAAGTTCAATTTTGGCATGGATTGGATTTTTGATTTTTTTGGACCATGTTGGGTTCGGGTCAAGTCTTCTTGAGTTTGAGTGCGAATGGTGTTCAGAGGTCTTAAACAATAATGTAGATATGGTTGTTTAGAAGAATTTTTATGAAGACATAAAATGGTTTTGACAAGGTTTAGAGGGTCAATTTGGTGGATTTAAAACATGTATTCAGCTTGGGTCAAAATTGGGGTTTCTTTGGTCCAAAATGGATTTGGATAAGACCTGAGCTCAAATTATGGGAAATTGATGATCCAATTAAGTTTAAGGAGGTGTTATAAAGGGTTTGGAATTGAAGTTTGGGAGGAATTGATTGACATTGGGTCACTTTAGGAGTTTTGGGTTATCTAGGCAAAATTGGGGATTTTGATTTCAAGTGGAATTAGATTCAAATGTGGACTTGAATTTGGTATAAGTTGATATTGGGGATGTTGAATTTTTTTTAGAATTGAATTTGATCAAAATTGAGGTCCATTGGGTCAAGATTGGGTTTGGTTTAGGCACCTTTAGGTTAAATGGGCCAAGTTGGGATTTTAGATTGAAAGTGTATTAATTTGGCAAAATTGACCCATAGTGTAGTTTAACAAAAAGAAATTGGGGATTTTTAGGATTTTCTGGAATTTTTTGAGAATTTTTTGGAATTTTTGGATTTTTGGGCAAAAAGGGTATTTTGGGTATTTTAAGAGTATTGGGGAGTATTTTTGGAATTTTGGAATTATTGGTCATGGATGGTCAATTTGAGTGGTAAAGAATATCTTGGAATGATTTTTGGGGGATTTTCGTGAATTTGGGTAATTTTGGAAATTTTGGGTATTTTGGGTAGTTCAGGGTTGTTTAGGGGGCAAAGGGGCCAAAAATTGAAATTTTGGAAATTTGAAGGTGGCTTCAAGGTAAGCATGATGTAATGAACAAGGGCCACTTACATTTGGTCCTCTATGTGTTGGTCCCTACCACTTAGTCATAGACTTAGGGCTGGGCTATCCACATGAGTTTCCAAAGAGTTCAGGGTTGAACTTAGAATGTGCAGTGTGTGTATGTTGTGAATGTGAAGTGTATGAGTGGTGATCTCCAGACCTCCCTCAGGGAAAATCCTAAAGTCTGACCACCTATAGGAGACTTCCCCTAGGATTCCTTATGCTTGCCTTTTTCCTACCAAAAGGTGGAGGTTAGGCCTTAAGCATATGAAAACCCCCTAGTGAAGGAAGAAGAGTTTTGAATTTCTATGGGGAGGGTTCCATGACTAGTCCTCTAAGAAAGTCACCAGGAGAGTCCTATGCCTAGAACCTAGGCTATTCTAAAGAGAGACTAGACCTCAACCAAAAGTGAGGCCAACACGTGCTTACAGGATGAGTCAGTTAAAATGTCAGTTCAGGGACGACAGGTCCTCTCACAGCTCGACATGGATGCAATACACAAGTCAGAAAAATAAGAAGAATCATTTGCCGCAGTAACTGAAACTGCAGAAGATTGGCGGCAGCTGTTGATAGACTACCTGCAAAGCGGAAACTTACCAGACGACAAGTCATTAGCCCATCAAATCAAGAAAAGAACTCTGTCTTATGCATTAATAAACAATACGTTATATAGAAGGTCCTTCGATCAGAAGTGGTTAAGGTGCCTGAGCGGGTCCGAGGCTCGTGAAATTATCAAAGAAGTGCACTCAGGACTTTATGGTGCTCATCAGTCAGGTCCGAAGATGAAAACGAAGATTAAGAGACTAGGGTACTACTGGCCCTCAATGATGACTGACTGCATAAAGGTTGCCAAAAGCTGTCACCAGTGCCAAGTGCATGGAGTGGTTCTACATCAACCTCCAAATATGCTACACCCGACAATCACGTCATGGCTATTTGAATGTTGGGGCACATATATTGTGGGTCGATAGAATCGCCTTCTTAAAGGGGACATCGCTTTATTCTTGCAGCTACGGATTACTTTTCCAAGTGGGCAGAAGCAGTACCGCTCAGAGAAGTGAAGGCACACCATGTGTTGCAGTTCTTCAAGAATCAAGTCGTCTACCGTTTTGGGGTACCGTGCAGAATCATCTCAGATAACAGGTCAGCATTCAGAAGTACAAAGATCAACAATTTTGTCATAACACACGGGATTGACTGGCGATATTCAATGATCTACTACCCAAGAGCAAACGACTTAGCCGAGGCTTTTAATAAAACTCTCATCCAAATTTTAAAGAAAACTTTGGATGACAACAAATGAAATTGGCACGAGAAGTTGTTAGAAGCCTTATGGGCCTACAGAATGACTTTCAGAACTCCTACTCAGTCTATGCCTTACGCTCTAGTGTACAGGTCCGAGGCCGTCTTGCCTTTGGAGGTTCAACATCCTTCACTCAGAATTGCAGTTGCAGAGAAGATTACTACACAAGAAAATGCCAAACTACGATTAGAAGAATTGGAAAGCTTGGAAGGGAAATGACTTTCAGCACAACAAAATTTGGAATTGTATCAAGCTAAGATGATCCAGGCCCACGACAAATTGGTCTGCCCAAAGACATTTAAAGTCGGTGACTGGGTTCTAGTTCTCAGGAGACCTATTCTTGCACACCGCAAGATAGGAGGTAAATTTGAACCGACTTGGGAGGGGCCGTTCGTGGTCGAGACAGTTTACTCAGGAGGTTCTTACCAGCTTGTGAATTGCTGTGGAGAACGATTTATGCTTCCAATCAATGGACGATATTTGAAGAAGTATTACGCAACCTAATGTCTCGAAGAATGAAATCACATTCCTAGAAGCACGGGTGAAGTAATCACTTGTAACTGGGTCCAAACCCAAAATATAAAAAAAAATTGAATGATAATAATAAAAAAATGATGATATAAAAAATGGGTTAAAAGAAAACCTGTGAAATCATTATAATAATAATCTTTGATCTTTTCTTACAAGCCAATCTCACTCCTGATCTTTCCTCATATTTTCTCTTACTCTTATTTAAATTTGAAGAAAAAAAATGAAAATGATGAACAAGAATTTTCCATTAATAAGTAAATTTTCTTATTATTCTCGTTCTGAGTACAACACCTAATCCTTTCTCTTATTTTTCTCTTCTCGCAGGGAAATGTCGAATGGGCTGTTGTTTCTGAACTTTAAGGATGGCGTAAGTCTTGCACTTAATGAAGAAGACCTGAAAGATGGTGCCGTGATCGAGGTTGACTCAGACTTTGCACAGCTGAAGATAGAATATGAAGAAACTACTTGGACTACAGTAGACCTCAGAGAGTCCCATGGAAAGACAGTGATGAAACTCAGCGAGAAAGTGCCCCATGTTGTAAACAAGAAAAGGAAGATCAACGCGATTGAAAAAGGCATGACGAAATCAATGATAACTGCCGCAGGAGGAAAGCTTGTCAGCGCTGTTCCTACCGAAATCCAGGAGGAGAGAAGAGACACTTTGACCCCGACTCAAAGAAGAAACAAGAACCGCTGTATCGCCAAGATGTTGAAGAAATTAACAGAAGAACAGAACAAAGAGGAAATTCCGACGGCCACAGCAGTTACCCCAGAAAGGCCGGTCCTCAGGAGCACCATAGCAGAGGTTGTTCCAGAGGATGTTACTACAGAGCCTGCACCTGAGACAGTGATGGTTCCAGGAGAACATGACGGTGTGGAACCGTACATTCCACAGTACGTCACCAGACCCCGACAGTTGCAGATAATTTCAGAGCACGAGTTGGAGTTGATCCAGAGGGTGCGGAAACAGAATTTTGAATACTTTCAGAGAATCCGAGGCAGATATGTCAACATCGTGGAAGGACTGGAGTTGCATACGGACGTCTTCTCTCACTACGAGTAGAGTGAGATCGTGGACTACGTCAACGAGCTGAAAAAGCAGGGTCGTGCAGGGCGACTGCCTAGTAGAACCTACTCCGAGCCAAAGAAATGGAAACGAGGCAAGGGAAGGATTACGATCCAATTTGGATGTGTTACAATTTTGCTGATGACAGGAAAGGAAATCCGCTAGGGATACTCTGCTATGATGAAGTGGATCCAATGCCGATTCTGATTAAGAAAATGATATAGAGGATGGTAGCTTGGCGAGTCTTACCCGCTGACTGCATTCCAAACGGCTATATAATCAACATCTATGTAGAAGGAGACTGCATTCCACCTCACATGGACCACCACGACTTTGTGAGACCCTTTTGCACTATTTCCTTCATCAACTAATGCAACATCATGTTTGGGACGAAACTCTGGATAATCGGCCCTGAAGAATTCCGAGGGCCAGTAGAGATACCTCTACCGGTAGGCTCTGTCCTCGTACTACAAGGAAATGGTGCCAATGTGGCGAAGCACTGCATACCTGGAGTCCCCTACAAGCGGGTCTCCATTACTTTCAAAAGGATGGATGAGAGAGATTCCGATCTATTTCCAGCCAGATCCAGAGCTAGTGGATTTGTAGCCCTACGAGTTGTAAGCTACATAGTAGTAGCACACCTTACGTGGGATTCTCCTCTGGAAAGTGGCTTAGAAGGTGATGTTACTACCTATGCAGTTTAATTTTCAGACATGGATGAATCGAACAGACAGTTTTGTCAGAATACATGATGATATCAGTAGAGTCTATATTCAGATATACATGGATTTTGTGAAAGTCTACTTTCAGAAAGATGGCATCAGAAATATTTTGATGGAATCGCCCGATGTACCTTTGACTTTTTTAATGAAAATGACTATCCTATTTTGCCTTCAGTTTCGTGCAATCGACTACAAACGCCACTAAATCTGAGTTTGACTCGATTTAGAGAAACGTTGAACGAAGAACGATTTGAATGAAGTAACAACAAGAAAGGAAAATCCAAACCAAAATGAAATTTCAATCGAAACAAAACTTGAAAATCGAAATAAAGTCAAATCACTAAAAGCAACAAGCAGTGAAAACGAAGCTCCGAATCTAAAATCCCCAGCCGCCGGCTGTTCTTGAAATATTTTTGAACTGCGATCTCTTTCCCCATTTGAGAAGGTCGACTAAGTCTACTGACACAGAACCACAAAATTTTTGATTTGGTTATGATGGCATGAATTCATATCCTTCGCCAAACATTCAGGCTCTGATCAACTCTCTTAGGATATGAAGCACATTCATGTCTCATTTCAATTTCAACGGAATTTTCAAAATCAAATCAAACGTTGACATTTGGGATCAGTACCTAAATTTTGATTCCCACTCCCTTTCGGGGCTGGTACCTAACTTCCAGTTCCCACTCCTCCGAGGTCGATTCCTAACTTTCGACTCTCTCCCGAGACTGGTACCTAAATTCCAGTTCTCAACCTGAAACTCCGAGGTCGATACCTAACTTTCGACTCTCTCTCGAGATTGGTACCTAACTTCCAGTTCTCACCTTGAAACTCTGAGGTCGATACCTAACTTTCGACTCTCTCCCGAGACTGGTACCTAACTTCTAGTTCTCACCTTGAAACTCTGAGGTTGATACATAACTTTTGACTCTCTTCCGAGACTGGTACCTAACTTCCAGTTCTCACCTTAAAACTCTAAGGTCGATACCTAAATTTCGACTCTCTTCTGAGACTGGTACCTAACTTCCAGTTCTCACCCTGAAACTCCGAGGTCGATACCTAACTTTCGCCTCTCTTCTGAGACTGGTACCTAACTTCCAGTTCTCACCTTGAAACTCCGATGTCGATACTTAACTTTTGAATCTCTTCCGAGACTGTTACTTAACTTTCAGTTCTCATTTCGAGATCAGTACCTAAATTCTTATTCTCATCCTTCTCGATCGGTACTTAAATTCCGATTCTCTCTTCGAGGCTGGTACCTAAAAGCCAGTCCTCTTTATAATCCTGAGATTGGAACCTAGGTTCCAATTCTCATTTTAAATCCAGAATCTCTGAAAATCCTTGAAGTCAATCTTAAGTCAAATTTCAACCAAAATTGAAACTCAAATCAATTCAAAACTCAAAATTAAAAATTGAAATAAAAAATGAAACGAATTTGAAATTGAATCTCTCCAGATCTTGTGATATGGAATTCACCTCCTCGTTTCCCTAGCGAGAGTTTTGTAATCTTCAGTCTTGGAGATTTACCAGATACTCCCCAGTGGGAAATTTTCTTTGCTTCACTTAGACGTCTGTGTTGGTTTTGTTGGTCTCTTCGGTCAACGCCAATATGCGCAGTGTGCTTGGTTAGCAAACCACATCTATTGGTGGTCCATTTGTTGACCTCATTTTTGGTGAGGTCCCCTCCTTTCCTTTTAGTTCTTAGGATCTAGCCATAGGACTTTTCCTTGACTATGCTAGAGGACTAGAGATGGAACCCATCTTTTAGAAATTCAAACCAAGTCTTGATTCTTTTTAGAATCCTACATAGATGGTCATCAATCTCCAAATCACTTGGAAGGTTAGGACCAATGTGTAAGAAGAAAAAGATGAATTCCTATAGGATGTTTAAACCTTAGGACTGCCCTGGGTGGCCTGGTCCTGGTGAGGTCTGGCTTACACACACTGTACTCTCATACACACATTCTAAACCCTGAACCATCCTTACCCAATTCCTACCCCTAGTTCATTGGAGCACTCATGTGGCTAAGTCCAAATCCCTAGCTCTTTGGCTAAGAGGGTTAGGAACAACATATGAGATGTTCAAAATGAACACCTTCTTGGTCCATGGCTCACTCTAAGTTTTTCTACACTTCCCAACCATAATCAAATACCATTTTTGCTAAAATTCCTGGTTTTGACAATGGGTCCTCAAGCCTACCCAAATTTACCTAAAATACCCCTACAACCACAAAATCATCCAAAAATTCCCAAAAATTACCCAAAATTCCCAAAAATCCTAAAAATCATCTTGAAACAAATCGAACCTCTTAAATCCACCAAAATACCCTAATACCATCAAAATAAACTCTTAATACACTAAGTACCCTTTTAGCCCAAAATTCCAAAAATTCCAAAAATTCCCAGAAAATTCCAGAAAATCCCAAGTATTCCTAATTTCATTTTTTCTAACTATACCATAGGCCAATTTTGCCAATTTAACCAACTTTTATCAAAATCCCCAATTTGACCCATTTTTAACCTAAATGGACCCAATGTCAAACCAAACCAACCCATTTGACCTCCATTTTGCCCAATTTAAATTATAAACTTTAATTCAACATCACCACTATCAATGTAAACCAAATACAAGCCCAATTTGATTCACATTTGAGTTCAAATCTATTTGAAAACAAAAAATACCCCATTTTAGCCTAAAGTGAATCCCTGCCCTAAACCTACCAAATTGGTTAGCCAAATCTTAAAATTTCTTCCCAATTGATGTTGGGAACTCTTCACCACATTCCCCTAATCCATTTGAAACTTTAAATTGGTCTAAACCTCACCTTAACCCAACTTGGACCCAAGTTGATTCAACCTTGCCTAAATTTACCAAAATCCCTAAATCCACATAGTTGACCTTTCAATTGAACTCAAAACTTTTCTATGTCTTCAAGAAAGTTTTTCATGGAAATCATTTCTAATGTGTTGCTCAAGACACTTTGACCTAAATCAAACCCAAACCCAAGTTAGCCTAACCTAAACCCAAGTGAGCCAATTTGAACCTATGGCCTAATCAAGCCAAATTGAACCAAGTGTTGCTAAACCAAACTTTCCACAGCCACCAAGTGAACCCTAGGAACCACCCTAGATCCACCTATCTCAAGATAAGTGAGCCATGGACCAAGTGTCCACCACTTTAAGGGATCTCTTCCCTTAATGGTTAAATTCTCTTTTGCCTTACCCCAAAACATCCCCACAACTGCTAATCACCATTAAACCTCTCCATGACTCACCTGACCTCAGGGGCCAGCTCCCCTGTCCTTGCCGCCTAGCCTAGCCGCCGCAGGGGGTCAAACCGAGAGCCACCATCTACCTAAACTCACCCAAACTCCACCAAATGGCCACCTCAGCCAAATTAAACATTGGAGCCTCTCTGCCCTCCACCCAAGCAACTGAATCCACCCATCAATTGAGCCCTAGCTCAGCCCAATGGCCCTGGCCATTTAAGCACCACCTCTCGGCCATGAGAGAGGTGTTGAAATTTTTCTCAACAAAAACCCTCCAAATTGTTCCCAGAGCTCCTCCCAGCCAAGAGAAGCTCAGCTCTATTGCTTTCCTGCCTCCTCCCCCACTGGCTGAACTCAATTTTTGAGTTCAATCTCAGGCCAAAAAATAGGACTCTCTCTGAAACTTCACCAAATCCAAATTAAATCTTCCCACACCTTCACCAGAGGTAGAGAAGAAGTTCCCCAATGGAAGCCCCCTGACCAGGCCACCTAATCCTTCCAGCCGTCAAAGCTTGAAATCGGGCTTGGTCGAAGTCATACCCAGGCAATTCACCACAACTCCAGGCTCCATCCCTAGCTTCCCTAAGCTCCAACGAATGTGCAGAGCCTCTCTGGTAGAAGCTTCACTTCTCAGAGCCAAGGTATTGCCCTCCTCTTCCTCCTGAGCTTCCAGCGATTCTCCATTTTATTTGGCTTGACTTCAATGCATGTTAGCTATATAGATGTGTTCGTCTTGTTGAGACGAGTTCATAGAGTCCAAGAACGTATGATTTAGTTAAGTATCGAGTGAGATCTTAGGGCTAGAAGTTGGACGGCTCTCGGCTCACACCAGTCGGGACGATGAACGGATACCGTCGGATCGCGCGTGTATCGGACGGACGGCTAGGATCGCGCCGGATAGAGCAACGGGACATGAACCGCGGGCCGCGTGGCTGCCGAGTCGGCTGGCGGCACTGAATCAGGAAGCGATGCGTGGAGCATCGACCCACCGTAGGTTGAGTTGGCGCCGACGTGGTTAAGTAGGAAATTAGGGATTTTCTGATTTATTTAAATACCATAACCTTTAAAAATTCATATCTTTGCATAGAAAAATCATAAAAATAAACTAAAAATACTCTCTTGCTCAGTGAACAGAGGAGAATAATGCAGAATTTTGTTGAGTATTTTATTTTCAATTAATTTAATACTTTTCTGAATATTTTAATTCCCCATGCATGTATACAATTCACCATGGCATGAGACCATAGGGCTTTTGTAGCCTCTAATCTTGGGAACATTGCCTGAATTTTCCAAGGCTAGAGGCTATCTCTGTGGCAAGTTATTTATTTTCAAAGTTTATGTTCCTATTTTGGCATTTTAATTTCAATAATTAGCATGTTGTTTAATAAAATCTAGGAAATTAGGGGAAGTATCTCTGGACCAGAGGACCCTAGGATAATTAGGGCTTTGCTTAAATCATTCAAATAAACCCTAATTTGGTCAAAACCCTAAAACTAAGATGGAATTAATTAAGTGTAACCGCTCATCAAAATAGCTTGAAATCAATCCTCCACTGACCATTAGGATCGGAGGAAACATAAAAATTTTGAAGTCAATTGAGAATGTTTTAACCCACCAAATGAATTTTCTAAATAACATGGTTACTTTAAACTTTAAAAATTCACAAAACCTAAAATGTATTTCAAAAATTCACAAATTCATTTTGAGGCCTCTCTGGTATCAGAGGAGTCTATGAAAATTAAAATTGATATTTTTCTAAAAATTTCATTTTTAACCTATTTTTGAATATTTTAATAATTAAAAAATAATAAAAATCACAAAAATATTAAAAATCACAAAAATGTCATATTTGATCCCCTAATCACTTAGGAACCAACCAAATATTTTTCCTATGTCCCTAGGTTGAGATATTAAATTTGTAAGGCTTAAGATAATTTTTAATATTAAAAAAAAAAGAATTTTCAACCCTTCCTACTAAAATAATTCTAATAAATCAAAGAAAAATTAGGAAAATATAGAATTTATTTCTCTGAACTCCTTTAGGTCAGAGGGACTTAATAAAAATATAAAATCCATTTTTTAACTTTAATTTTATTTTATAATTAATTAATACCCTAAAAATTAAAACAATTATAATAAATAAAATATAATCCAAAAAATCACCAATTTTGGTCTAAGAGGTCCCCTGGTTAGTAGGAACATCCCATAATTTTCCTAAGGATAGGAACCCTACCTTGTTCATGTTGTTGAATTTTCATGGAAAATCCTTATTTTCCCTTAAAATAATTATGTAAATTAAACTAAAAATGGAAAAATCACATTTTCTCCTCTAATGTCTTAATTGACATATGAGTAAGGTGACACAATAATTTCAAGTTCATTTGAACTTAATTTGATAAGTTATGTGATGAAAGTGTTTAAAAGGGCATAAAGGTCATTAAAGACTTTAACCCTAATTAATACTTTAGGTCTAATCAAGAGGGAGGGTAAAATATTTGATCTTAATTTTCTTGGATGATTGAAACATAGGACATCTAAAGGGTAGAAATCCATTATTCACTCTTAACACATCAAAATGAAACCTTAATTAATTAAATCATTTAATTTTGGAGGAATAAATTAAAATTTTGATTATTAAGGTTAGGGATATGACTTAAGAAGATATCAATTCTTTAATCTAACAATCCATAAAATGAATCACTCTAATAATAATTCTTAATGATAACTGAAATTAATAATAACTAAAAATACTAAAAAAATACTTTTTTTAAAAGATAAATTAAAGCTTAAAGCATTAAACGATTTAATAAATCAAAAATAAATTTAAAACATTAAAATTAATTTAAAATTACTTCGGAGCTAAAATTGCCTAAGAATAAACTTAAAACAAATTTAAAATATTAAAATTAATCCCGAAACAATACATAATGAAAAGAAAATGTGAAGATTAAACCAATTAAAATCAACCTAAAGTAATATCATTAATTTAAATTAAATTTAAATCATCAAAATTTAATTAAATTAAATAATTTAAACATTTCTTTCAATTTAAGTAAGATCAAAATACTTAAAAGCAAATCAACCAGGATTTTGAAACTAAGTTGAATTATCTCAAATCCCCAACTCAACTTTAATTAAGGCGGTTAAATTCTTTAATAGACTAATTTGCCCCCTAAAGATGTTCATTATTATAACTGTTAAATGAAGCATTAGATGAAATGTCACTCCACTCATAAGATAATCAAACATCCTAATTCACTGAGCAGGAGTAACCCGAGTGATTGATTTGCCACCTCAATGAAACTAACTGAACTTAAAGTAATCCCAAAAATGTTTAAGAAGATATTCAGAATTCAATTCCGAGCACTTCTCTAACTTAATGGGATGTTTCAAAGAACAGTGAAACTTCATTGTTCTTTGGTGAAGAAAATCATCCTTAATAAAACACGAGAACCTAGACGTCATAGGAATTGACTAGCAATAGGATTAGGATTTTGGTAGACAACCTAAGCCTTCCCTTAGCTTTAGCTAGGTACTTGTTGAAAATATTTAAATGCCTTAACATGTATTTTAAGTGCAGCTTGAAATGACGAGAATACCCTCCAGGTACGCTTTTATTTTATAGCAATTTATTTACCTGCGTTGTTCTTTCTTTCTTGCAAAACTCACATGTTAAAGAAGAATGCCACCCTGCATGAAAACTGAAACCTTTTAGGATAGCCACAAAACTGAAACCCAAAACTAAATTAAAAGTCACAACAAGATAAAATTCACCGCCATAACATTCAAAAGATAAAAGAACTCAAAATTTAATCACAAACAGAACAACAAAACTACAGCTATAACTAAATTAAAACGTCTCGTTGGATGATTGGGAATCCCTCGGATGATGTAACCCACGTGTTACTAACGAGATTTCCCATGGTCTAAATGAAAGTGTGGAACTCATTCAGTTGAGTTTAGCAAATTCATTTGGACTAAGTGAATCCGATGAAAATAACGGTGCCGGGATGACGGAACCGTGGGATCTTAATCGGTTATGTTTAATCAACTTTAAGATTTTTTTAATTAAAACATAAAGACATTTGAACCTTAAGACTTCTATACCAAAACACTTCTCTCACCTCTTGATTGCCACTTTCTAAAATGAAACCTCTGCAACAACAAGGAGCTTGGAACACGGTGGGCAGCACGATCATCTTCAACAACAAAACTTGTGTCTACATCAGCTAAACATTTCTTAGAATTAAATAACAAAGCCATACATTTTTGAGGTAGTCTGCCTAGTGCAACATAAATCCTCAACTTTTATTTAGGCATTTGCATAATTGTGTTATGCAAATTAAGCCCTAACTGGTCTTAGGACTCCGAGGTGGTCGTTTGGTACAACATAAACTCTCACATCTTTAAGGCTATTTGTGTGATTATGTCATATAAATATAAGTCCTAATTAACTAAAATTGGCAGGATTACAACATTAAATAAACTCTCAAATTTAAGCCAAACCATAGGATAGTTGGGAAATCTGATGGCGATGAAATATATGGATCGCATATCATCGCCGTCAATTCCTGTATCATGTCAATGTCAAGGAGTCACCACTCTTTTTCTCTATCCATTACCCTAATTCTTATTCTACTTAGACTTTTTGTCAGAAGTCTTTGGAGAAATTGAAGAAGGATTAATCATGATAGAGATTGAGAGAAAAAGAGATCGAATGATAATCTCATAGAATAAATCTTTAGATTATATGATTACTGAAGTTTTTCATATAAGAAAATCACATGAAGATCTTGGGTAACCAGAGGGATCTTATAGGTGAAATACCTATCCTGAGTTCTTTAATCTCCTATAAAAGCAAGCTCCTATAATTAATTACATCCTGAGCAATTAATATTGCCTAGGAAAACTCCTGATTAAGGTTAACATTTATCCTCGAAAAAGTGTAAGTGTTATCGTGGCAGTGTGTTTCTGAAAAATCGATACTACCAGAAAGTTTTGTTTATGTTGGGTGTATGTCGTTGCTTTGTGGTGTTTTATTTTGTAATGTCATTTTTGTCATTTTGTATATCATGTCATATGTCATGTCGGGATGTCGTAGTTTGTATGTCGTGTTATGTCATAATGTGATGTCGTAATGTCATGTCATTTTATGTCGTGTCTTAATGTGAATCATAATGTCATGTCATTTTATGTGATGTCGTAATTTCATAAGATGTCGTGATTAATATCTCGATTTGCCTTGAGATATTTTATCTCCTATGTAGTTATTATGTCATGAGATACCTTCAATGATGTCAAGAAGATATCATTATTTATTTTATTTTTGTTAGCTTGTTTATGATTCCTTTTTGTTTTAAATTTTGATTTTATGGTGTCATGTCATTTTGTCATGTATTTGTTTCGGTTTAGTGTCATGTCATCATTTTATTGTGGTATAAAAATGTTGTTGTATGTTTTTGTTATTGTTGATGTTATGTTGATGTCAATGTTAATGATTTTGTCATTTTATTTCAAATTTCGTGGATAACCTATAAGTTCAGTTGTCTTTTTTGTCATGTCATTTTTTTTTGTCTAAAGAAAGTTTAGGTTTGTGGCTATCCTAAAAGTCCTGGTTTTGTCGTCAATGTTCTGTCGTCGACGTCCTGCGAAACAGAGTTAGCACACCCTATAACATGCAAATAAAATCTAAATGAAACTTCATGCCTTCATCCTGCAAAGGAAAATAAAGTTAGAAACAATGTTATATCAAGATATTTAGATTACCTGGTCAAAGTGTCTATTGATCCAGAGTTGTCGGATGTCCAAATGTGGTTGAGATGTCGACTTAGATTTATGTCGATTTAAGTTTGATTTTGATTTGTCTTTAATGTTGATTTGGGTTGGATTTTGGATCTTATGTCGATTTGGATTTGATTTTGGTTTTATGTCGATTTTTAATTTTATATCGAGTTAAGTTCAATGTGGGTCGAATTTTAAGAATTATGTCGTTTTATGTTGAGTTAAGTTTGATATGGGTCGAACTTATGGATTATATCGGTTTATGTAGTGTTAAGTTTGATTTAAGTTAAGCTTAAGAATTATGCCAGTTCATGTCGTGTTAAGTTTGATCATGTCGATTTATGTCGAATTATATTAATTTATGTTGAGTTATATTGAGTTTGGTTTAAAATGTCGATTAATGTCATTTAATGTCGATGTTTGTTAAATTTGGTTTGAAATGTCGATTAAAGTCGGTAAATGTTAGTGTTCGTCGGATTTCGTTTAAAATGTCGGTTAATGTCAAATTATATTTGAGTTATTTTTAAATTGTCGATTATGTCGATTTTTGTTTTAAAATGTCAAATTTATGTCGATTGTATTGATTTATGTTTGAAATGTCAATTAACGTCGATTATGTCGATTTATGTTTGAAATGTCAAATTTATGTGATTATGTCGATTTGAGTTTAATTTTGTCGGTTTAGGTTCAATTTGGGTTGAACCTAAGGTTTATGTCGATTTAGGTTCAATTTGGGTTGAACCTAAGGTTTATGTCGACTTTTGTCTGTTTAAATTTGGTTTCAGGTTTCGATCTTGATTTGAGTTTAGTTTTGGGTTTTATGTCGATTTGGGTTTGGTTCTGAGTTTTATGTCGATTTGAGCTTAGTTTTGAGTTTTATGTCGATTTGAGTTTGGTTAAGTTTATTGTCAGTTGAACCAAAGATTTATGTCAAGTTGAATTGAGTTAGTTATCATTTGAACCTAAGGTTTATGTCTAATTGAGTTGAGTTAGGTTCATTGTCAGTAGAACCTAAGGTTTGGATTTTGACTTAGAGTTGAACTTAAGTTAGATTTTGGTTTAGATTCAAGTTAAGTTGAACCTAATGTTTAGGTTTGGACTTAAGTTCAATGTGAATTGAACTTAAGTTAGGTTTAGGTTAGACTTAGGTTCATGTTATGTTAAATCTAAGTATGATTTGTCTTAAGTCTAATATGGTTAGACTTAAGTTGGGTTTAGGTTAGACTTAGATTCATGTCAGGTTGAACCTAAGTATGGTTTGACTTAAGTCTAATATGGATTAGACTTAAGTTAGGTTTAGGTTTGATTAAGTCTAATTTAGTTAAGACTTAATGGTTTAATTAGGTCTAATGGGTTAGACCTAATTAGGGTTTAGGTTTGATTAAGTCTAATTTAGTTAAGACTTAATAGTTCAATTAGGTTTAATGGGTTAGACCTAATTATGGTTTTGGTTTGATTAAGTCTAATTTAGTTAAGACTTAATGGTTTAATTAGGTCTAATGGGTTAGACCTAATTAGAGTTATGATTTGATTAAGTCTAATTTAGTTAAAACTTAATGGTTTAATTAGGTCTAATGGGTTAGACCTAATTAAGGTTTAGAGGTTACTTAATCCTAATGTAAGTAAGGTTTAAGTTTATTAATTAGGTTTAATAGGGGTTAAACCTAATTAGGGTTTAAGGGTTACTTAAACCTAATGCAAGTAAGGTTTAAGTTTATTAACTAGGTTTAATGTGGATTAAACCTAATTAGGGTTTAAGAGTTACTTAAACCTAATGTAAGTAAGGTTTAAGTTGATTAACTAGTTTTAATGTGGATTAATCCTAATTAGGGTTTAAGGGTTACTTAAACCTAATTTAAGTAAGGTTTAAGTTGATTAACTAGGTTTAATGTGGGTTAAACCTAATTAGGATTTAAGGGTTACTTAAACCTAATGTAAGTAAGGTTTAAGTTGATTAACTAGGTTTAATGTGCGTTAAACCTAATTAGGGTTTAAGGGTTACTTAAACCTAATGTAAGTAAGGTTTAACTAGGTTTAATGTGAGTTAAACCTAATTAGGATTTATGGGTTACTTAAACCTAATGTAAGTAAGGTTTAAGTTGATTAACTAGGTTTAATGTTGGTTAAACCTAATTAGGATTTAAGGGTTACTTAAACCTAATGTAAGTAAGGTTTAAGTTGATTAACTAGGTTTAATGTGGATTAAATCTAATTAGGGTTTAAGGGTTACTTAAACCTAATGTAAGTAAGGTTTAAGTTGATTAACTAGGTTTAATGTGGATTAAACCTAATTAAGGTTTAAGGGTTACTTAAACCTAATGCAAGTAAGGTTTAAGTTGATTAACTAGGTTAATGTGGATTAAACCTAATTAGGGTTTGTTTATTACTAAACATAATGTCTTTAAGGTTTAATTATAATTCATTAAGTTTAACGATGTTTTTAAACCTAATTAATGTTTGTTTATTAAACCTAATATCTTTTAAGGTTTAAATATGATTAATTAAGTTTAAAGATGTTTTAAACCTAATTAATGTTTGTTTATTAAAGCTAATGTCTTTTAAGGTTTAATTATGATTAATTAAGTTTAAAGATGTTTTAAACCTAATTAATATTTGTTTATTAGACTTAATAATATTTAGAATTAAACGAAAATTTGACACTAAATAGGACGCAATGGAGAAAAAGGATTCATGTAGCCGACCCCACTTAGTGGGATTAAGGCTTTGTTGTTGTTGTTGTTGTAGACTTAATAATATTTAGACTTATTTTGCTCTGTCTTGAGTCTAATATGATTAAAGTCTAAATGTATAACTAAGTCTAAGATGATTAGACCTAATTAAGTTTTAAGGGATTCTTTAAATTTTAAAATGTCATTTTAAATTTTCAAGTGATTCAAAATTTGTTATTTAGGGTTTAACCTTTATTCCCTAAGTTTTTAATGAACTTTCAGTTCAATCTTTGTTTATTTTCTTAATTTTTGATTTTTAGAATTATTATTAAAAATAATTACTAAATCTCATGAAAATTAGAAAATGTCATCTTAAAATAGTTTTCTATCTCTGGAAAAATCAGAGATTGTTTCTAATGACTTCGAAATTAATCCCATAAAATTTCACAATTTTCTCACTTATAAATAATTTTTAATAATTAAAATACTTCAGAAAGTATTTAATTAATTAAAAATTTATTAATGAGAATAAAATTATGATTTTAGTCTCATAATTTTCTTCTCTACAAGAGCTTTCTAGAGGTATTTTTATTTTATTTTTAGAAGATCTGTGCAAAAAGATATGAATTTTTAATTATTTTAAGGTTGTTTGGAATTAAGATAGCTCCAAAATTACCAGAGGCCGCCACGTGTCCTCGTACGATCAATGGGCGGGATGATCTGCTGCGCGTATCCGTACAGCAAACACGGCGCTGTTTGATTTGCGCTGTCTATTTCGAAACACGGGATCAGATGGCTGGATTAATCCAGATAATTCAGAAAATTCCTGAACCGTCCAACTTCTAGGGTCAATATCCCACTCATTTCTCAACGGAATTGAGTGATTTTTGATCCCGTGGAATCATCTGGACGTATAGATTGTATCTATACGGTGATGATACATTTCTGGGCTATTAAAACCTATGATATTTCAAAAACATGAATTATTTTGGGGAAAATAATTCCATACCTTAGCCAAAAGTGTATCAAGCTTGATCAGACCTTATGGCTGAATTCTAGGACTCCCAAGGAAGATCTTTACTGCTCCAATTTGGCTTTATAGCTAGCCTTGGAGGAGAATTTTGAGAAAGTGACTAATTTGAAATCTGGGCTCCGTTTGATCAAATTGGCTCGATCAGGTGGCCAATTTGGTCAAATCTTGGTTGGGTCTTGCTATTTGGGTCCTAAGCAAGATTTTTCATGTTGAGGGTCAGAGGATTTGAGCAAGGTATGGGCCTCTATTTCCTCTTCTCTCTCTCTTCACATAAGCTCAAGTATGGCTTATTTATAGCCATGGGGAGTTCATGGCTGGCTTTAACTCATTTCAATTCACTTGGGGAAGGTTTTAACTCTCTTATTATTATTTAGGATAGTTTTTAGGCTAGGGTAATGATAGTCCTAGCCTAGGCCTCATAGGTTTAACTATGGTGAGGATTTGAAGTTGGGCTCTTGTCTTGCCCCCGTTGGGTCCATTGTGAGGTGGATTTGGCTGGGCAAATCTTGTTGAATCCTCCTCCCCTAGATGGCATTCAAGGTGATTTGCTCTATTTGAGGAAATGGTGACACACAAGCCTCTTACTCATCTCATGCAAGCCTTAGCCATGATGGCTCTCAACCAAGGTGTGGGATGAGTTAGCCTCTTGTCTCCTCTCAATTGGGTGATCTAAGAGGTGAAGGATGAGTCATGAGAGTGAGCCGTCCCCCTTCCAACATGTCATTTAAGGTTTAGATGAGAGGGTGACACATATTTTTCTCATGCAAAATTCTTAAAATTTGGTAATAACCATGGTTAAGTATGTTACTCATGTGGGTTTAATTGGTGTCTAATTTTTATTGGTCAGTTCATGAGGATGAGCCACCTCAAATTTTAATTTCATGAGAAGTGACACCTCATTTCCTCTCATGATTACCATCTTTAACCATGATTAAAATGATAAGTTATAGGTTATTTTAATGTGTTAACCTACACCTAATAAGTCCCATGAGTCATGAATAACCCATGGATGAGGTAATTTATGATGTAATAAAGAGATTTGAAATTTTGAAAAACATGGTTTCATGGGGTAAAATTCCATTTTATGCTCTTTTCATTTTAATTTTCATATTTAATTAATTATGTCATTATTTAAATATTGGAAATTATTTTATTAATCAATAATTAATTGGAAATAATTCCAAATTATTTATTTGATTAATATCCATATCATTAAAATTGATTTTTGTCTCTTTTCATGACTTTTCAATTTAATTTTCAGTTTAATTAATTAAGTCATTAATTAAAACATGAAAATTAAATTATTGGTCAATTAATTAATTAAAAATAATGTTGGAATCAATTATTTGATTAATTCCATTATTTTTAATCAATTTGTGGATTTTGTGATTTTATGGCTTTTGAATTTAATTTTTCATTTTAATTAATTAGGTCATTAATTAAAATTTTAAAATTAATTCATTAATCAAAATAATTTTGAGATCAATTATTTGATTAATTTTGTCATTTTATGAATTTTAATTTAATCTTCATTTTAATTAATCATATCATTTGATTAATTAAAATATTGAAAATTAAATTATTAGTCAATTTAATTAATAAAAATAATTTTTGAAATTAATTTGATTAATTTTTGTCATTGTGGGGTTTTAAACATGTCACTGGTTATTTGATAAAAAATTGATCATTTTAACCAAAATTGACTTTTTAGGTCACGTGTTGACCCATTGGGTTAATAAGGTTGGTGATTGGATATGGATTGGTTAATTTGATCAAAATTGTCATTTTAAGTCAAAAGGTTAACCTATTGGGTCAACAGGATTGGTCATAGGGTTTGGATTGACCATTTTAACCAAAATTGTCATTTTAGGTCAAAAGGTTAACCTATCGGGTCAACAGTATTGGTCATTAGGTCTGGATTGACCATTTTGACCAAAATTATCATTTTAAGTCAAAAGGTTGACCTATGGGGTCAACAGTGTTAGTCATTGGGTATGGATTGACCATTTTGACCAAAATTGTCATTTTAAGTCATAAGGTTGACCTATGGGGTCAACAGGATTGGTCATAGGGTCTGGATTGACCATTTTGACCAAAATTGTCATTTTAGGTCAAAAGGTTGACCTATGGGGTCAACAGTGTTGGTCATTGGGTCTAGATTGACCATTTTGACCAAAATTGACTTTTTAGGTTAAAATGTTGACCTATTGGGTCAACAGTGTTGGTCATTGGGTTTGGATTGACAATTTTGACCAAACTTGTCTTTTTAGGTCAAAAGGTTGACCTATTGGGTCAACAGGATTGGTCATCGGGTCTAGGTTAACCATTTTGACCAAAGTTGACTTTTTAGGTCAAAAAGATCGACCTATTGGGTCAACAGCATTGGTCATTGGGTCTAGATTGATCATTTTGACCAAAGTTGACTTTTTAGGTCAAAAGGTATTGACTCATTGTAAAAATGAGGTCAACAAAGTCACCGAAGTTCACTTCGGATCCGTGACATCCCCTACTTCTCTTCCTTTGGATTCCTAAAATAAACTGTTCCAAGTTTGAGCTATTCCCTATTGAAATTTCCAAATTCCAATTGTTTGAAAACGTTAAACTTTGAAATTCTTGAGAGAAAAACCACTGATCAATATCGATAGTTTTCTTGAGTGTCTTCAGACATTTAAGATGCAATTAACTATAGAGGTTTGCCCTTATAGGGAACTTTAAGAACCCAGGTAATATAAACCCTGCTTAATTCCTTTATATTAAGCAGGGATACTTGTCGGCTTATAAAATTGGTTCGCAGACCAAACGGATGTCACAAATCTTCTAGTTTATTTAATCGAGCCCCATCATCAAGCAGTGTGTCTATTCTCCAGGATAGATACACGGTTTGTGATGCGTTACTCCTTTATATAAACTATTTGGGATGTGAGATCGGTTTAATTTCATATCTTAAAATTTTTAAACTTAAAGTTATTTTCAAAATCAAATGCTACTTTTTAAATTATATATATATTTAAATTAAATTTAAAATCTAAAATTCGCTGACAACTTCTGTTGGCGACTCTTTTTTAAAATACAACACATAACCTAAAAATATGCCGACATCCTCGCCTGCTAAACACTCGTTCAGGAATCAATTTACGCGACGAAAGTGCGTCGACGCATCTATCCTTCGCTCTAGAACTGATAAATTTGTTGGAATCAAATCTCGCTTTCTCTTTCGAGCACTTCAACTTTGGAGCCATCTCTAAAAATTAACAAAAAATTCACCATAAATTCCAAAATCAAACTAAACTTGCTAATTTAACTTCCAAATGTAATTTACACTAAATCCAAGTAAGATCTCATATTTTTCCTCAAATTTTCACCATGAATAGTGATTTTTGGATTTTTCAATAATGTACTCAAAATACATGGTGAAAATAAAAAATTTTTACTTAGGAAAAGTGCTCATATCTCAAGGAACTAAAATCTAACAAATTTTGGTGAAATCGGCTCTTAAATGATTCAATTAAGTGATGCCTAAGACTTCTTTTTCGAGAAACCGAGAGGTTGAAGCTAATGGGGGGTTAAAATGGGAAAATTTCAGGTTTTTAACTGCAGAAAACTGATTTTCGCGAAACAACACCTATGCATAGAGCATACGGCGCATAACCGTGAAATTTAGCACTTAAGCGTCGAAGGTTTGGCGCTTAGCTCCAGTGCCCAAATTTTGACAAATAATTTTAATGGTACAAAATCACTTAGTTAATCTCCCTTAATCACTTCTAATACTTTTTTCTCCCCACAAACTCTTCTAATACTCCAAAATTAAACTAAACTTGCCATCAATTCCAAATAAATTTCACACAAACACAAACTTATATTTCATTAATAACAAACTACACTCAATACAAACTAAAAGATTCTATCCAAACATTTTGGATGAAATTCCCCAATACATAAGTTCATAACACAATTCTGAAACACAAACTTACATCATTATGATGTAATAAACATCAAATTAAAGTGCAACAAAACACAAACATAAATCACAAACACAAAAACACTAAACATAGAAAACCAAATCACAAGACTGCACTTAATTTATTTCCAATCTCTTGTAGGTGGAACATATCCAGAATCACCATTATTTCCATTTGAACCATCTGGAATACAAATCTGATAAAACGAGCGATGATTAAAAACTCTTACATCCTCTTCTTCTAACCATTTGTTCTTCAAATACATCGCTCCATTCTCTTCTCTCACATGACTTGTATGACTAAATTACATTTTGAGTTGCCATCCAATATGCGCTAAATAAGCGTTAGTTTCATTTACCTTTGCTTCAATTGATTCCACATCGGCTTCAATCTTTACAATCCTTTCTGCAATTCCTTGAATACTAACTGCTGGGAATCTGTTAAATAATTATTGCGTACTTTCACTAATAAACTTCTTCTTGTTGGCTTCCTCCTTCTTCTTAACTTCACTCTCCCAAGAAGACATTTTTGCACTCAAAATACTCTTCTTTAGACTCAGGAATGAAAGTAAGAACTGGGGCAAGTATTTCTTTAATTTAGAACCTTTTTATAGACTTGGGAAGGCATAATACCGACCCTAGATGTATTAAATCTCCTCATTAAATCCAAAAACCACTTACATATGATTTAGGCATCTAGAAACAATGTTTTAACATTTTTTTGTAACTCTGGCGCCTAAGCGCCAATCTGCGGCGCATAGCTGCCAGTGCTCAATTTAGCACAAGTCTGTTAAACATCCAAATCTTCCTTTTGACTCCTCTAAGTCATCCAATAAGGTCTAAATAACACCATTATAGCATATAAACTTCAAAATACTACCACACAATCATAGAAACAAACCAAACAAAGCACACACATCAAAATTAAAGTAAAGCACACCGATAACTATAGGTTGCCTCCCACAAAATGCTTGGTTTATTGTCTTCGGCCTAACATACCTAGAACTTATACTGAGTGACCCAACATCAGATTATCATCAGATTTAAGTTGATCAATTGAAAAATAAGGTTTAAGTCTATGACAATTAACTTTAAATATTTTACAGTCTTAGAATCTTGAATATCCACAGCTCCATAGGAATAAACTTTCATCACAATAAATGGGCCCGTCCACCTAGACTTATGTTTTTCAGCAAATATTTTCAATTTAGCATTATACAACAAAAAATTTTGCCTTGTCTCAAGATTTTTAGTAAGAATCTTCCGATCATGCCACAACTTCATTTTTCTTTATAAATTTTAGCATTTTCATAAGATTCATTCCTTATTTCTTCAAGCTCATTTAATTGCAATAATCTGTTTTTCTCCAGCATCTTTCAAATTGTAATTGAACTCTTTAATAACCTAATTTGCTTTATGCTTAAGTTCAACTGGTAAATGACAAGCTTTTCTAAAAATTAGCCTATATGGGGACCTTCCTATAGGAGTTCTGTAAACAATCCTATAGATTCACAAAGCATAATCCATTTTAATTGACTAATGCTTTATGTCTGGATTAACAGTCTTTTCCAATATTATTTTAATTTCATGATTGGATAATTCAACCAAACCACTTGTCTGCGGATGATATGCAGTAGCAATGCGATGGTTAATATGATTTTTCTTTGTTAACCTTTTCATAATCGCATTTCTAAAATGACTTCCCCCATCAATTATGATTACTCTTGGTATTCCAAATCTGCAAAATATATTCTTTCTTAAAAGCTTTGCAACACTTTGAGCATCACAACGAGATAAAGCAACAACTTATATCCATTTGGATACATAGTCTACTGCTATCAAAATGTATATATGTCCGAAAGATGGTATAAATGGTCCCATGAAATCTAATCCCCAAAGATCAAATATTTCAACTTCTAACATATAATTGAGGGAAATCTCATTTCCTCTAGAAATATTGCCTACACGTTGACATGGATCACAATTTTTAATATAAGCATTAACATCCTTAAAAATTGCAGGACAATAGAATTCAGATTATAAGATTTTATATCAACTCGAAAATGTCCCCCATAATCAGAATTGTGACATTTTTGAATAATTTCATAAGTTTCTTCTAACGACACACATCTTCAAATGAATAGATCATTTCCTTGTTTATATAAAAATGAGTCATCCCAAAAATAAGTCTTAGCTTCAAATAAAAATTTCTTCCTCTCCTGGTATGTCAAACCATAGGGTATAATATCACTAACAATAAAGTTTACAATGTCGGCATACCACAGAACACGCCACTCATTAACTGTGAATAATTTTTCATCAGGAAAATTTTCATTAATTTCTTCAGCATCACAGAGAGATTTTTCAGTTTCAAGCCTGGATAAATGATCAGCAATTTGATTATCAGCACCCATTTTATCTACTATCTCAAAATCAAATTCTTGCAACAGAAGAATCCATCTTATCAGGCTTAGTTTTGCATCCTTCTTTTTCATTAAATATTAATAGCAGAATAATCAGTATGCACCATACATTTAGTTCCAATTAAATATGATCTGAATTTATCAAAAGCAAATACTATAGCTAATAACTCTTTCGCAGTAGTGGTATAATTAATTTGAGCTTCATTAAGAGTTTTACTATCATAGTAAATTACTTTGAATATTTTGTCATATCTATGACCTAAAATAGCTCCAATAGCATAAACACTAGCATCACACATTAATTTAAAAAGTTTTTTTCCCAGTTTGGTGAGACTATAACAGGTGCAGTGATTAATTTTTCTTTTAATGTTTCAAAAACTTTTAGACATTCATCATCAAAATAAAAAATTGCTTCTTTTTCCAGTAAACGACATAAAGATTTCAAAATTTTTTTGAAAAGTCTTTAATATAAAGCCTGTAGAATCTAGCAAGTCCTAAAAAACTTCTAATTCTCCTTACATTGGTTTGACAAAATAAATTAGAGATCACTTTAAGTTTTGCAGGATCTACCTCCATACCATTTTCTGATATACGATGTCCTAAAACTATTCCTCCTGCTACCATAAATTAGCATTTTTCCCAGTTAAGAACCAAATTAGTTTCTTCATAGCATTTTAGAACTTTAGATAGATGTTCTAAACATGATTTAAATGAAATTGAAAACACTAAAAAGTTATCCATAAAAACTTCAATTCCTTTTTCAATTAAATCACAGAAAATTGTCATCATACATCTCTGAAATGTAGCAGGGGCATTACATAAACCGAATGTCATTCTTCTAAAAACAAATGTACAATAAGGACTAGTAAAAGTTGTTTTCTCTTGATCCTTAAGAGCAATCTGTATTTGGTGGTAACCAGTATATCCATCCAGAAAACAAAAATATTTATGCCCAGCTAGTCTATCCAACATCTGATCTAGAAAGGGAAGTGGAAAATGATCTTTTCTTGTAGCATGATTTAATTTTCTATAATCAATACATATTCTCCATCATGTAACTCGTCTTGTTGGTATAATCTCATTCTTTTCATTAACAGTCACAATAACTCCTCCTTTCTTTAGGACACAGTGAATAGGACTAACCCATGCACTATCTGAAATAGGGTAGATAATTCCAGCATCCAACCACTTCAAAAATTTTTTTTTAACAACTTCTTTCATAATCAGGTTTATTCTCCTTTGAGGATTAGCCTCACGCTTGTAGTTATCCTCCATAAGGATTCTATGCATACAAATTGAAGGACTGATTCCTTTAATATCAGCTACTTTCCATCCAAAGGTTTTCTTATATTTCTTTCAAATTTTAAGAAAACTCTCTTCTTCTTTATCAGTCAATTAAGAGGAAATTAAAACTGACAAAGTTGAGGAATCACCTAAGAAGGCATACATTAAATGGTTAGGAAGCAACTTTAAATCAAGTTCAGGAGGTTTTTCAATTGATGGACCAAAAGATTCATCTTTTTTAGTCATGTCCAACAATTTAAAATTTTCATGAACATAATTTAAATCTTCCTCATGAAAATCATCAGAGTGTTGTAATTCCTTTTCTTACTCATGTTCCACTTCTTCACTTTCAGATTTTTCTTCATAAGTTGATTTGAAATGACATTCACTTAAGTATCTAATAACATCCATCCTATAACATTCATCATCTTTACCTTTTGCAGGATATTTCATTGATTTTGAAGTATAGAATGTAACTGTTTGATCATTGACTCTCATTGTTAATCCTCATTTTTGCACATCTATCATCGTTCTGCCTGTGGCTAGGAAGGTCTCCCCAAAATTAAGGTATCTCTTTATCTTCCTCCATATTAACACAATGAAATCAACAGGAAAGATAAATTCATCCACTTTCACCAAAACCTCTTCTATAACTCCTTTAGGATATGTGATCGAATGATCCGCTAATTGTAGAGTTACAGTAGTAGGGGTTATTTCTCCTAATCCTAGTCTTTTGAATATTGATAATGGCATAAGGTTAATGCTTGCACCCAAATCACATAAAGCTTTTCCATAAAATCTATCTCCGATCGCACATGGAATTGTGAAACTACCAGGATCTTTAAGCTTTTCAGGATGCTTTCTTCAAATTATTGCAATGCACTCTTCAATAAGTGCAACAGTTTCATTATCTTCAAATTTCCTTTTTCTGTTGATATTATCCATCATAAATTTCACATAGCTTGACATTTGTTTTAAGGCTTCAACAAATGGAATGTTGATTGTAAGCTTCTTAAATATCTCGAAGAACTTTGAAAATTGTTTATCCAACTTTTATTGACGAAGTCTCTGAGGAAATGGAGGTGGTGGCTTTTCTAAATCAATCTTAGGCGGAGAAACAGGTCTTTCCAAACCTTTCAGAGCGTCCTCTTTTGGTTCTTCAATCTCTTCTTTCTCTACTTCAATCTCTTTTGAAATCTTCCTTCCAACTCTCTTCCACTTCTCAGTTGAATTGCTTTTACTTGCTCTTTAATCTTATCTCTTAGATTTACTTCAATTTTACTAGGAAGCATTTCTTGGGATCTATTACTTAATGAATTGGCAATTTGTCTCAATTGATTCTTAATATTTCTGATTGTAGCTCCTTGGCTTTGCAATTGATTTCCCACTTGTAACACCACTTCTTCAATAAACAACTTCTTCTCCTTAAATTGTAAAGTATTGTTAAATCCTGGAGGATAGGTTGGTCTATAATGATTATTCCCTTAGTTGTTCCAGTTCCCAAATAAGTTTACATGGTTGTTCCCCCATTGTTGATTACTACCACCCTAATTATTGCTGTTCCAATTAAAGGTAGGATATTTTTTCCAATCTAGGTTATCATAATTGGAATATGGGTTATTAGGCTTACTTATAGCATTCAATGTTTCTGGTGAAGTTTGAGAGTCAACCATTTGGCTTAATGAATTTTCTTCAATCATAGAAATTCACTGAGAAAAATTCCTTCTAAATTGGTCTATCATTCTTAAATTTGCAGCAACTTGATTTGCTAGCATTGCAAAAGCATAATTATCTTGAATATTAGCTACCTTTTTAGGATTTAACCTTTCATAAGGCCATTGAAAATTATTAGTATCCATTTCTTCAATTAAAGCATAAGCATAAAAAAACTGTTTAGACATCAATGAACAACCATCAGCGGCATCGATTATAGATCTAAGAGATCTAATTAATCCATTCTAAAAGTCTGAATTATTAACAAATCTGGTAGCGAATGATGTGGACATTTTCTTAGGAGATCTTTAGATCTTTCCCATGCTTCATATATAGATTCACTTTCAAACTGCCAAAAAGATGTGATATCATTTCTATGCTTCATAGTCTTTAATGGTGGAAAATATTTAGCAAGGAATTTTTGTACTAAATCACTCCAAATTCTAATAGATCCAGGTACTAATGAATTTAACCATACATTAGCCTTATCCCTCAGTGAAAAAGGAAAAAGTCTAAGTCTAACATCATCATCATAAACACCATCATATTTAACAGTAGCACATAATTCTAGAAAATTGGCAAGATATAAATTACGATCTTCAGTTGGTGCTCCCCCAAACTGATCATTAGATACCATTTGGATAATAACAGGTTTATGTTCAAATGAATTAGCAACACAACAGGGTGTTGAATACTACCATGAAGTTCATCCACTGTAGGGTTAGCATAATCTCTTAAAGGTCTAAATTCTTGATGGATATTAACATTTTGATTTTCTTGATTCGCCATTTCTTGAATATTTTTATCTTTTTTAGTATTTTAAATTTTTTTGATTTTTTTGATAATTTTCCCTAATTCAGAATCGTAAGGCACAAGTCCTTCAGAACCTGAACTATATATACAAAATAAAATAAAGTAAAACACACTAACAAAAGCAAAGAAAAGTAAGTGTTTTAATTTTTCTTAATTTTCTTTATATGAAATTTTAACTAATCTCTCCGGCAACAGCGCCAAAAACTTGATCTTCGAATATTTATGCCTACATTTTTCACTTTATATTTCTTTCTAACGATATTATCTTTTTCTTTGCAACGGTGCCAAAAACTTGATCCCTAAGCATATAAGAAATATATTTTAATTATTTTATAATATGGGATTCTACGCAAGTATATGTATCGTTTATCAAGTAATATAGGGATTAAGACCCGAGATAACAAACCCACAGGGATGTCTAAAAATATAAAGAAATAAGAAAATTAACTTTTCCTTTTTAAATTGATTTTTTAAAGTTTGTTTTAAAATAGATAATTTGAAAATTATTATTGAAATTTTCTATTAAGAAAAAGTAAAGCAAGCAACTAAAATTAACAAGACTCTAAAAACGATAAGAAAGCAATGAGAATAAAATATCTTTTCCTCTTTTAATAAATCAGAATTAATTATGGAATTTCGTTGTGGAAGTATCTAAATGTGTCGTGCCAAATCGAAGCAATTATATTCTTTACCCTTACTTGGTTCTATAAAGAAAATAGGTTAATTTGAAGCTTTGAAATTTTGTTGATGGGTTAGCTAGGAAAGATACCAGCTCTCACTCTAGAGTTCCCTCTATTCCCTCGACCTGGGGGCTAACATCTCATAACAAAATTTTTCACCTCAAATCAAGTTAGGGGGCTTTAGCCTATCACTCTAAAGTCCTCTAATTTTACTCCCCATTAAACACATATCTCCCTATTTATTTGCATTCAATTATATGGACTACAATTCTCATCCATACAATTGCATGTGATTCTTTCCAATTGTTGATTGAGAAAATACCACATTGGATCTTACATAATCTCATAATAAATTTTAACATCTTAATTGGCCAAATCAAGAAGAAAATTAAGTGCAAGGAACTAAATCATCACAACTTCTTCCAACATTAAGCTTATATACTTCACACAACTTCCTTCCATAATTTAATTACTTCATCATTTAAAAGGAAAAAAGATAAAGTGAAGTACTCATAACTCATGGAGAAAACACAAACATAACTAGATTTAAAAGAATAAAATATAGTGAAAACACAACAAGATTTACTTAAAAACCAAATGTAAAAACAAAGATAAACACTTATCTGAAAATCTCTCCACAAGACTTTGGAAGTTCCTCTAAAATTTTGCTTTCCACCAGATAACTCCTTAGAGGTTGGCGTCCAACTCTAAGGATTAACTCTCCTAAATTCTAATACAAACTATGATAAAGTAAAGTAGAAGAGTAAAGAAAATTTGGTGAGAATAAGGCTCTCTTTCTTCCTCTTTCCCTGGATAGAACTTCAAGCTTTTCTCCAACTTATCCCGCCAAAATTTTTCATCCAAACTCTTCTCTTGGGTGTGGCGCACCTTTCTGATCTTCAAGTCCTCATTTTTAATAATTCTCCTAAAGGTGCTTTGGTATCTCTTCAAATTATGTCAAAATTCAATGAATCCACCTAGAGATGCATCCATCCATTCAAATTTTAAATTAATTTTGGCGCTGAAGGGAAGTTAATGAAATTTAAACCAAGGGATGTTTAAAAAACCTCTTCAAATTTGTGCCAAAATTAGTTAAAATTCGTCACTTTAACTGTGGCGCCTATGCACCAGCCATCGGCGCATAACCGCCAGAGGCCAAATTTGCACATCTTACAATTTTTGCTCCAAATTTGATCTTGTTTTGCTTCTTTCATCACAATCACTCATTTTCATCATACCTGCGAGAAAAACACAAAAATACCTTTCATTAAAGTGAAATATCATAAAAAATAGGTATAAAAATGTGCATAAAAATACTATATATTTCTGGTGTATCACTTATCCTCGGGTATTCGAAATTATAACATAAAACTCAAAATCACATTGTATTTCTCATGAAAATTAGAATCTCATTGATACTTTATGTAGCGCAGTGAGAAAAAGTCATATTTAATATTCATGATGTATTAAGTAATAATTGTATGCATTTTTTATAACATACCCCTTAAGAACCTATATCTATTTTTTATAGCGCTTTCAAAAAATATATGCACATTTTCATGTTGGTAACCCGTGTATGCTTTTTTAGACATAGTGGGGGATGAAATGAAGCATTTTGTATCAATACCACCTATAATTATTTTTTGTAACATGATCGAGAGACCCAAACTTCCAAAGGTACCCTCAAACTTGTGGATAATGTTAGGGGGCTATTGAATTTTATAATATTGAAGAACTTAAATAAGATTAAGAATACTGGTTGTATGAATATTAATTGACTAAATGATGGTGTATTTATGTTTAGGGGTGTAAATAAGACTAAAAGAGCTTGTATGAATATTAAATGACTAAATTAAAGATAAATTAAAAAATTAAAGATTTAAAATATACATAAAAATGTCTTGCTAATCACAACAGTGAACTTAATTAAACAAAAATGAATTTCTTATAAAACTTATTGGGAACATGAGTGTTTGCGTTGAATGGGGACGAAACTTCCTCACTATTGTTAGGACTTTCCCACATTCAAAACCTTTAGGGAATATGGTAAATGAATGATATTAAAATGTTGGAAGTGAAAAATATCCTCCTATTAAAAAAAAAAGAGTTATACCCTATTTTCACTGTTATGGGGGATCACTCAAAAGGGCTTTAAAATTTCTAGCTTGTAATATACTTTTAAATCAAAAAATAGTGTACCACTCTTAGGGATAATAATACTTCCCTATGATGGATCCAATCTTAAAGTGACTATTTTACTACTCTGTGAGATTGTACATCAAAAGACTTTCCTTTATATTAAAATGATAAGGTTTATTTTAATTATGGGGTATGATATTCCTAGAGAGCCAAGTCTTCTAGTTTAACATTTAGTTTCCAAGATTGAAAGGGGTTAGATTAAACTAGTAACTATTCTTATTAGAAGCCAATGAATGAGTAGGGAGCATTAGATAATAAGATACCTAGTGATTACTTTAGTCTATTTTATGGTTTAGCTTTACTTTTTAGAAATTTAAATGATATTTTAGATTTATTTTTGCAATCTTTAGAAGATTAGGTCTTATATTTGATCGATTGGTAAATCAAAAATTTTAAGAGAGGTTGATCCTCTAGCAAAGACTAAAACCACCCTATAAACTAAAATATGGTGGGAACTACTGACATAGAGTAAAAAGTTTGAGCCTAGCCCACGAAATTAAATCAAATAGGTCTCACTCATACCAAGAAGTAAACCTAGCCTTACTCTCCTAAACCTATAACAAGCTTGGATAGGTTGTTAGCTAGCATGTTTTCTAATTTAAACTCATGATGACGATTACATGCATGTAAAGAATGATAGTTTATTGTTGTTTCTAATATTACTTTGGGACTTATGGCTTCATTGTGAAGCTCGAGTGCCCTAGGCAAACATATGCGCCTAACTAATATTATCATTTTACAATTTAAAATTTAAAATTTTATTTTTGGCTCAATATTGTATCAAATCAAATGAGTTAATAGAATAATGTTTAAGTTGATCAATCAAAATTAACTGTCAAAGAAACCTTAATTCATTCATTTTAAATGATCGTTATAATTTTGATTGTATAGTGTAACATGTGAAAAGAGATGCAAATTCAAAATTTTGTATACATTAAAACGCTTTAAGGGCCAGCAATGTATGAAAGGTAAATTTTACCCTTAAGGGTGGTGATTCACATAGGTCTGCTCACCCTTTCGTGCAATGGGTGAGACTAAAGAGGAGTAGAATCAAAATGATGTAGATATGCAAATGGTTCAACTAATTGATTGAAGTAATAAGGTATGATTCGTCTCTTTTATTTTATTTCATGTTTTTATTTTTTAATTTTTGGTTGTGAGTTAGATTTCAAAAAATTTTGGTTGTTTATGTTGAGTCCTAAAAGCCTAACAAAAATTCAGGTTAAAGCACATAATTACAAAAAACAAAATGAAAAAAATGTTAATTCCAGTGCACACATAAGTAAATAATATACATGCCAGTGCAAATAAAATTAAAACAAACATAATAATATGTAAGACAAAGTTGGTGTCATCAGGTATCATTATACATTCCAAAAGAAAAAAGAAGGTAGTTGAGCTCCTACCAATATTCAACCTAGAGTATCCATAGAACTATGGCGATCTGTAGGTTCTTCTCTTAATCAAGATAGTTCTCCTCCTCTCATCGTAATGATTCACATTATTGAGGCATCACTATGCCTTGTTGAATAACACTCATCCTTACTCATCTTGTACATACAAGCCCCAGCTTAGTATTATAAAATACATAAAAATGAATACCTTACTAAAACCTATAAAATAGATATCAACATAATAATATATAACAAAAGTAGCACATTCATAAGTGAATTAATTCATATGGACTTAACACCCTTAGGAACCAAGCTTCATTTCCTACTTGGTCATGTTTATGTGGAGGCATAGTCAAGCAAGCACATATAAAAACTATTACATGCCCCCTCTTTAATATGATTTAACTTGAATACCTATAGAGAACATACTAGTTTTGTAAATATAATCCTAACATCCATTCTATACACATAGAATGCAGCAAAGGTGTTCAGCCACAACTACAAAAAACATAAAGACAAACTTATTCAATCATTGCATGAAAATGCAAAGTAAAGCACACATGATTCATCATCAGACTAACTTAAGCAAGTTTAGTAAACTAGAGAGCTATGTAAAAGCATGGTATGTTGGTTAGGAATTATATTCATTATATTTGAGTCAAAGTTCAACATTGTGATTTAATTTTGTTACCTTTAGATGGTTTGAGTTTAGGTTGATTATATGTTGTGTGATGATTTTAAATTTTAAATTTTTATTAATGTTTCACTTTTCCTAGTTTTTTATTACAATGAGTGTGATGAGTAGCAAAACCCACCTAGCTTGGAGGTCCCATCACTCAAGGCAGCTAGGGCCTAGTAAGATGGGGAGCATCACAATCAGGAAAAGTTGCACATCTCCATAAATTCTAATTGATTTAATAATGAATTCCTTTATTTGAGTTGGTTGGTCTATTTTATGATTTGATTTATGTTGTTATATAGATTTAATCTTGATTCTAAGTTTTAATGCATAGCTTTGGTTGACCACAATTGACCAAGATATGCCACTTGGTTAACCAAGTTTGTCCAAAACACTAGCTTACAGAACCACACAAACCACCTCGTAAGTGGAAAGAGTTGGTCATGAATGCTCATGAAGGGTAAAAATGAGTTTTGAAGTTGAATTTAAATATAATGATTTTTTTTATGGTTTGTTTCATATTTGATTTATAGCCAAGCTTTAACATATGAGGGTTAACTCAAGTTAATGAACTTGTAGACCACCCCAAGTTAACCTTCCATTTAGGTGATGAATTCCTTTAAGTGAGTTGAGGTGTCTAAATTTCGTTAAATATAGGTCCTAAATTTGATCTTTATTAAAGTTTAAGCTTCATCCTAAGAAAAATAAGTTCAGTTAGACACCTTGTAGAATTAATTTGAGTTCAATTCTTAATTTTGTTTAATTTTAGTATGGAGCCAATTAAGACCCTCATAAGTTACGCAATGGACTTTAGGCTTAAATTTTAGTCCAAAATGTATTAATCCTTTAAGTTGGAATTTGATAAAGTGACTTAATTAAAAAATTAAACATTTAACAATTCAAAATTAATTCAAATTTTTTCTTCAATCACTAAGAAATTTTTCTGTAGAGTCAACTGATATGAAAAGAAAAATTTAAGATAATTTGGAAATTTTTTTAATTAAGCTATATTTGTAGAAATTTATTAAATTTTGATTAATTTAATTAATAAATACATGATTTAATTCCAAAATATCTAAAATATTATAGGGAGATCATGGATTGCTTCCTGACCTTACTATAAAAATTTTAAACTAATTGGACACATTTTATTTAAGTCATGATTTATTTTAAATTTGAATTTTAAAATTTGAATTTTTTTCAAAATATTTTTTTTTTACATTTATATAAAATTTTCTATTATTTTCATTTGGTTGAAAAATTTTATTTGATGTGGATGAGTAAATTAATTTATATTGAATTATATGGTTCTATTATTTAATGTTAATAAAAAATTATAATATTTTGTTTTTTTAATGGAATTAAATGTTTTTATAGATTCATGTTTCATTATGTTATCATATGAAGTCCAAACTTTGATGAAACTTATCCCAAGTGGAGGACCTCTAAGGTAAATTGTTATAAAAGTTTGGAATTAATTTGACCGAATTAAAATTTTATATGATATTCTTAATTAAATAAATAAAATATATTATTAAAAAATTGATTAATTTCACACGAATTTGGAAAATTCTAGAAATGCTAGAAATGAGGCCCCATACTTCGAAAAAAACAATTCCATGGCCATTTGAGTTGCAGTTCATCGGTTGTAGTTAATTTAGAGTTTCTTAATTAATTAATTGTTTTATATTTTAAAATTTAAATAGTAACTAAAATATCTTGGTCTCTCTTATTAAGTGTTCATTATGTTAATATTATCCTTAAGTTTATTTATTAGGGTTTATAAAGGTATAATTTTGGGGAGTTTTTTATATTTTTTATGCTTTATTAGGATTGGATTAATTAAATATTTAATTTAATTAGGGTTTATTAAGTAAATTTTATGGGTTATACCGATTAAACTCTAGACATAAGGTTCAACTATTTGAACCTAAAGAAGTCCTAATTTGTCTTTGAGGTTCATAGATTTGGTCATTTCAAGTGAATTTCTAGGGTTAAGCTATTTATTATCCTAAAATTGGGTTAATAAAGGTGATTTGAGCCAAAAGTGGGGAAAGGCTTGAGAAAAACTATGAAGAAAATCTTAGAAGTCTTTAACAAATTGAAATAATCTTAGAGGAGTTGAATGTGATTTTATGATAATTTAGGGTCAATTTAAATTTTTAGATTTTTAGTATTTGATAAATTAAAACTAATTTGGCTAATTGATTTTAGGGTTTATTTCTCAAATAGTGCTCTATGAGAGAAGTAATTTGAATAATTTTATGATTTTTTAAATCTTCTAATATTTTAAATTATTTTTCAAAATATTATGATTAATTAAAAAATTTATCTATTAATTATACCTTAAATATTCTTTTTGCACATCAAATATGGACTTTATACATGAAATGCACTCATTGGTCTCATAGTAATGAGCTGAATACTATAGAATATCCAATTTTATACGTGGCTTAATACTCAATGTTGAATTTCAAACAAAAAAAAAAAAAATTGAACACTCGTGATTTCATCTCTTATTTTTGGCAGGGGAAAAATGCCATCTAAGAGGAAGTCTATGATCTAAGCATCAATGGACCTAAATTCTAAGCCTTTGATTCAGAAGGATCAAGATATCCTAAGTTCCTAGATGCTATGGTGAATCAGACATAGATACCTTCAGAAAGAATATAAATTGAAGAATAAAAATGATGATTTTAGGAATTACCTTTATAGTACGGTAAGTATCCAATTTCATTAGCTCTAGTCAAAAGAGGAAACCACAAATAATTCATCTTTAGACCACAAGGGTTGAGGAGCATTGTGTTGAGCTGCATACCAACATCATGGACTAGTGTGTATGGTTTAGGTTTTTTAAATTACTTGGGAGCTCTGTGAATGAGAAAAAGGTAGCAGTTAGATTCCTTTAGTGTGTGGAATGACACTATCCTCTGGATTCAAATTAAAAGGGTGCCAAAGAGAAATTTTGATTTCACTTGCTTTTTTTTGCCATGGTGGGTGGAACAGAGAAGGTCAATCGGCATTGTGCTCTATATGACACTCAATTAGAGAATTTAAAGTTAATACTACCTGTTCCTAAGTAACCCAATGCCCATGGAGGCTAAAGTAGAGTGGAAGACCCAAAAGTATGTGTGATGAGAACATAGCGTAGCCAGGGTGGCTCAACAAGTACTTGGGCTATACTTAGAGCATTTTAGGGAGTCATAAGAGTCTGATAAAGATGAAGGTTAAGACACCATAAAAAATTGGTTAAAGAGTTAACAAAATATCCAATTAGAGCTTGATTTGTGGCACTAAGAGCAAATACGTGAATTGATATGGCTTGTGCTGCCTAAGGAGCCAAGCTAATCCATATGTACTTCTTGCATAGAAAAAGGGTTAGTATAACTTACTGGATTGTGTAAAAGGAGTGGCTTAGCTATGAGGTTTGGGTAATTTGACACATTAACCAACTATAATAGTATGAATGTGCTTCCGAGCAAGCTATTAAAGGGTGAGGCATAGCTTGAGCTTTAAATTTTTAATTAGTTTAGGCCAAGATGTAAGATTAGTTTAATGGTTCTTTGGCTTTTATTTATATATATATATGTATCTTTGTATATATATATTAAAGGAATCGGTATTTGAGTCCGGTTGGCCCCAAATACTGATTCCCTTTTGTGCTAGGACACCTATGGTTGGGTGCCTGCACCATGTGCCTATACTTCGAGAACCCCATTCCACGGGGGGTCGAACCCTTCACGTGAGGGAACATACAATGAACCTCGCCAACCAACAAGCCATGGTTTGCGAACACACGCACATATACCTTTATACAATTGAAATAAGTTGTAGTAGTTACTCTTCTTCTAGTATTAGTTCTTCTTCTTTTCAAGTTTTTAGCTCTCTTTTACAATGGGACTTGATCAAGATTCCTCATGTCAGATGTAAAAAATTCTCTATATCCGAATAAAGGTTTATATTTGCTTTAATATATATATATATATATATATATATATATATATATATATATATATATATATATATATATATATATATATAAATATAATGGCTGGACCGAAACTTGCTCCGCTAGGGTTTCCATGGAGCCGAGGTGGTGGTCGGCGGCCGCTCTCTTCCGGTGCTTGCCGAAGTCGGCTCGGGTGTTCTCTGTCTCCCTCCTTCTTCCTTCTTCATTTGGGAAGTGGTTTTACCTTTCCCGGGTTCTTTTTATTTCAAATTTGTGGATGCTTTTACTGTTCCATTGGCAGCATGGCGACTGAGTTAACAAGGGCTGACCCAAACTTTGTGGGAAGAGGGACTTTTGCTGAAGTCACTCGTTCGGAAAGAGGAGGCACTACCATCGGAGACAAATTGGTTTTCCCCCAAATTTATCATGATGCAATTGAGGGTAAGGCCGAATATGAGTTCATCCGGCGTTGCACTAAGAAAGCAGGCAAGCTAGCTTTAATCTTCACTGAAGAGGAGATGGAAAAATTATCTGAACCTTACAAATTCACCTTAGTAGGCAAATTTCAGTTTGGACACCCCAAACTAGATATACTCAGGAAGGTTGTGGATGATTTCAGATTGGTGGGGAGTTGGAAGATTGGGGTATTTAACAGTAGGCATATCATGTTACAGCTTACCTTAGAAGAAGACTATGCACAGATTTTTTCTAAAAAAGTTATTATTATTGATGGCAAGCCCATGAAATTACTTAAATGGACTCTGGACTTCGACCCATCCAAAGAGCCCCCAATTGTTCCAGTTTGGTTTAGTCTCCCTAACCTCAAACTCCCTTTTAATAATCATAGAATTATCTATGATATTGCCGACTCTATGGGTAGACCTCTTAAACTTGACATTCCTTCGCAAATGTGACCGGAATTTCTAATGCTAGGTTCTTAGTGGAAAGGGACATCACCCAGCCTCATCTTGATGGTGTTTGGTCGAGTGCATCGCTAACAATGGGTATTGGCGACCTATTGTGTTGGAATACCAGCCACTCTACTGCAAGCATTGTCATATTTTTGGACATACTATGGATAAATTCTTTAGATTGCACCCTGATCTCAGACCTTACAATGTTGCAAGCAAGGAGAAGACTAGCTCTGATCAGACTGCTTCACTTCCCACCCAGAAACCTGCATTGGTTTCTGAATTGCCTTCAAAAGTTCAGAGTTGCATGGTTGCTGATGTGGAGCAGAATGTTCCCTTACCTCCTCCCCATTTAAATCCTGAAATCCCCCTGGTATCAGTGCACCCTCTGGGAATTGTTTCCAGAGATTCAGAAAACTTTGAGCCTGACAGCTCTGAAGCTGAAGACACCCCTTTGGATCCTCTTATTCCGGTCAATACCGCTCCTGCCGATGATGATCCTCACGGACTCAAGGATGGCCCTCCCGAGGGGGTAAATTTTCCACTCGGTTCCGAGACAGTGGTACCTTTATTACTCCACGAGGACCGGTTGATGGAAGTATCTACTCATACTCGTTCCGGAGGGAATGGCTAATAAAGCCGAGGAAGTTTGGTCCCGACGAGAAGAGTAGAAGAAGGAAAAAGATATACTCGGAGTCGTAGAATTTGTCCCCAACAAATATAATTGGGTTAGAAAGCTCATCAGTACCTAGGCTCACTAGGGCTGGTAAAGCTCTTCACCATGATTAACCTTCTTTGTTGGAATGTTAGGGGTGTAGCAGGTCCTGACACCCTTAACAGATTGCTTCACCTGAACATGACTCATAAACTGTGGCTTATTGCACTTTTGGAACCAATGGTAAGGAACAATATTCAACACTACATTAAACTTTTTCCAGGTTTTCAGTTTCATTCCAACTGTACTAACAAAATTTGGCTGCTGAGTAGGAAGGAGTTAAATTGCCAAATTGTAATTGATAACACTCAGTTTTTGCACCTCTCTTTTGAACAGGATCAGTTTAAGGGGATTTGTACTTTTGTTTATTCTGGTAGTAAACCTAGTGATAAAATTACTTTATGGAAAGACTTGTTGAGCATTAGTAACAGCATCTCTAATAACTGGTTAGTGGGGGGGGACTTTAACGAGCATCGAGAGATCCAAGTGAAAAGTCAGGGGCGGAACTCCCGATCTTAATTCCATGCTCACTTTCTCCCATAACATCTCCAGGTCTTGGTCTATTTGATGTCGGCTTCTTTGGCACTCCTTTTACTTGGCAAAGGGGTGCTCTTTTTGAAAGGATTGATAGAATTCTTTTAAATGATTGTTAGCTAAATACCTTCCCCATTACTCGGGTGCACCACTTACATAGAACAACTTCGACCACTCCCCTCTTCTCATCCAAATTTCCTTCGGCCGTAGTCCCCACCCATCCACCTTCGATTTCGAATGTTTGGTCCTTACACCCCACTTTTCACGTCGTTGTTAAACTTGCTTGGTCCGCTCATGCTCGAACTCCACCCCAACCCTATGGTCAAACTTTGGAGACTGCAGAAAGCCGTAGCACTTGCAGTCGAGACGATGGAATAAACAATGCTTTGGTAATGTCTATCAAAAGGTCAAAGATGCTGATGAGAAAGTCAAGATGCTTGAAGCTTTACAGGATCAGGAAGGGGGTCATACTCAAGCCTTGCTGGATGCCCAAATTCATCTGCTCAACTCTTTGGAGGAGGAAGAATTATTACTTAAACAGAAAGCTGCTGTTAACAAACATCTATTTGGGGATAGGAACACTAAATTCTTCCATGCGAGTAATTAAGTACGGAAGACAAATCAATGCTATTCTTAAAATCAAGAATGAAGAGGGCAACCTGGATATCCGAGCTCGCCTTAATCTCCCAAAGTGCTCGTTAGTTTCTTTCAATCCCTATTGGCAACTCAACACTCGCCAATGATTCTTTCCAAACGGAGGTGTTTAGTGAAGATCTTTCTTATGTACAGCAACTGAATCTCACCATGCTGCCTGATGCTGATGAGATCCTTAATGCTTTGAAAAGCATTGATGGTAATAAAACTGCAGGACCTGATGGGTTCACCTCTACCTTTTATTTGTCTGCTTGGGATGTGGTGGGCTCTGACCTCATCCAGGCAGTCCAGGCCTTTTTCTCTGGTGCTGAAATACCTAAGTACTTTACTGCAACAGCCATTACTCTAATTCCCAAAGATAAGCACAAAACCACTTGGTCTGACTTTAGACCCATATGCCTTACTAGTACCTTCTCCAAGATTATCAGCAAAATCATTGTTGGAAGGCTTCAACCTCATCTCAACAAACTCATTAGTGCCAATCAATCAGCCTTTGTGCAGGGCAGGAATATTACAGATAACTGTTTGTTAGCTCAGGAGCTTTTGCTTGATATTGACAAGGTTTGTAGAGGACATAATCTCATTTTTAAACTAGACCTCCACAAGGCTTATGACTCTGTCAGCTGGAGTTTTATTGATCAAGTCCTTAAGGCTAGGGGTTTCCATCCTTCCTTCGTAATTTAATCGGGAAGTGGCTCTCGGGTGCTTGGTACAGTGTTTTACTGAATGGAAGCAGCCATGGCTTTTTTAATGTTGGGAGAGGACTGAAACAAGGAGACCCTTTGTCTCCAACCATCTTCATTCTGATTTTTGATTATTTCTCTAGAATGCTCAATGCCACCTATAAGAAGTACCCTTACCTTAACTATAATCACAGCTCTTCCCAATTGATAAGCCATTTGGCTTATGCTGATGATGCCATTATTTTCTCCAATGGTAGTAAACAAGTCGTCAAAAGAATTATGCGAGTCTTTGGAACATGTTACTAAAGTTGCTTGGACCGAAGCTCAATGTCAAGAAGTGCCGGTTCACGGTGGGGAATAACTATAAGCGGACTCTGTTGGGTGAAGGAACAGACTCGGTTTCACTCGTCTGTCGCTCTTCCATTAAAATATTTAGGGGTTCAACTTATCAAAGGTAAGAAGAGGCAAACCCAATATGATGAGATTGTCAACAAGATTTCTTCGACTATAGCTTGTTGGACCAATAAATTCCTCTCCAATGGTGGCAGATTGACCTTGTTGAAGAGTATTTTATCTACTTTCCCATTATACACCATGCGGATGGTTCACATGAAACTAAGCACACGGAAAATGATGGAGACTACCTTCAACAAATTCCTTTGGGAAGGCCAATATAAACAACCTCATTGGGTTGTTTGGAACAAGGTCCGCAAACCTACCAAGGCAGGGAGGATTGGGATTTAAAAGTTTCAAACGGATGAGCCATCTCTTCCATTGTAAACGAGTGGATTAAATTTGTTAAGCAAGACACCATGTGGGCAATTTACCTAAAGGAGAAATACTGCAAGAAAGTTCATGTTAATGAAGTGAAAGCTAAGATGGGGATTCCAAGCACTCGGAAAAATTTGCTTAAAGTTAGGGAGACCGCCAACCAACCTGCTGTTTTGGGAAGTGGGTGATGGCCAAGTTCACTTCTTTTTGGATACCCGGCTACTCGATGGCCCCATCTCTCGCTCCTTCAAACCGCTCACCTAAGCTGAAGGTGTCCGACTTCGGACCCAAGGGAAGTGGAATTCGAGTTGCTCGGGTAATTATGTGGATTCAGATACTGTGCAGCAAATACTATCTATTCCTATTATTTCCAAAAGTCCTGATAAATTATTGATCAAACATGCCACTACTTCCTCTCTTAATGGTGCTATTCACCAAACTTACAAAAGCTGGCCTCAATACAGTTGGGGAAAGAAGATTTGGAATAGAAACCTGTCCCCATCTATGTCTTTTTTCACTGGAGGCTCTTTCACAAACTGTTACCTCTTGATGACATTTTAAAATTAAAAGGTCTTAAATGTGCTTCCAGATGTTGGCTCTGTCACTCCCATGAAGAAACACTCTCTCATGTGTTCCTTACCTGTGCTTTTTCTCAGCAGGTTTGGACTGAGGTAATTCAGCAGCTGCATTTATCTCAACACAGACATGATTGGAAAGACTTTGAGGCTTGCTTGGAGGATTGGAGAAACCTAAACTCTTACTACATCCCTTTAGTAATCTGTTGGTTTATTTGGATGACCAGGAACCAAGCAAAATTTGAAAATCTCAGTCGTATGGTCCACTCCACTGTGATTAAATGCTGTAGCTTCATTAACAAGAATGCTAAATTAGTTCCCCCATCATCTAACAGTGTAGTGCTGCTGCATTGGTCCCTACCCTCATACCCTTGGGTAAAAATTAACATTGATGGAAGCTTCACTTCATCCTCTGCTGGCATTGGTGCAGTCTGCAGAAATTATCTGGGGCAGCTCCTTTGGTTTCTCCAATCACCTACTTTTGCTTCTTCTGCTTTAGAGGCTGAATTATGGGCCGCCTTCAGGCCTTAACTACGCGCTAAAGCTCTCCACCTCCCTTATGTTTGGTCGGAATCCGACTCTATGCGGGTAGTGAATATTATGCAAGGCACTACTCCTCCACCCCGGAACTCGACCTATTTTTGCAGAACCTTCCCTTCTCCATCCGACTTTCTACAAATCAAATGGACCCATACCTTTAGAGAAGGTAATCAACCAGACCAACCGGCTTGCTAAAAGGGCTGCAACCGATAGTAATATTATCTTTTCCGTAACTCCTTCCGAGCCATTAAGGTCTGTTACTTTTTGGGGACTCTTTAAAGCTCCCTTTTATTAGATGTACTAAACCTTTATAATGAATGAAGTTCTTTTGTTTTGCTATAATATATATATATATATATATATATATATATATATATATATATATATATATATATATATATATATATATATATATATATATATATATATATATATATATATATATATATATATATATATTGGCATCTTTTTTTGATTTCACATTTGAAAATTATGGGATCTTATTTTTTTTATAATAAGGCTCCCATAGCTAAGGTTATCCATTTAGGCTCTCTTGTACAAATTTGGAGCACAAAAGCAAAGTCTAAATTGACACACCCATGATAGAGACTTGCTCACCCATTAGCATAAATTATTGATGTTACACATGATAGATGTTTATTTACATGTTATGGGATCATATTGCATTCATACATATCCTCCCATGGTCTAGGGGATCCATAAAAGTTTTCTATGGACATTTTGATCACAAAACTAGGGTTTGAGTTTGTGCTCATCCCCGGATGTGGTTATTCTTAGTTGGCATTGATTTTTTTTGGGCACAAGTTTGATGTCCATTTTAATATTTTGGGACCATATTACATTCATTGGTAGCCTCTCATAGTCCAAGGAATCCATAAAAATTTTGGACATGTATTTATAGCACAAAACTGTGTTCTGAACTGGCATAGCCCTAGCCAAATGTGGTGTAACCACACCACCCTTTGCTAGTCTAAGTGTGAACACCCAAAACTTGCATGACCACGATAGGATTGGCATAGCCACACCCAATTTTGGTGCGACCACGCCAACCTACAAAGGTCATGGCAAAAATTTTTGACTTTTGGCCAATTGAGCTTACTCGCACTACACACTCACAACCCTAAACAAAGCACATTTAACTTTGATCTCCTAACTCTTTGGAAACTTATGTAAATGGTTTTCCCAAGCTCTTAGCCTCAGGCTAGGGTTTGGCTAGTACCAACACATAGAGGACCGTATGAGGGTAACCTTTGGTCCATGGCTCAACCTAAGAAATTCCACATTACTCACCTTTAACCAACTTCAATTTTCCCAAACATTCCAAATTTCTAGCCCCTTTACCCCAAAATACCCGAAATACCTAAAATGCCCTCAAAACCTTAAAATTCCCTAAATTTCCAAAATTACCCAAATTACCCATATTTCTCCAAAAATCATTCCAAAATACTTTCTACTACTCAAATTGACCAAAATTACCCAAAATTATCAAATTTACCCAAAAATCTCCAAAATGAACAAAAAGTCCCTCTTAACCAAAAATTCCAAAAATTCCCATAACTTTCTAAAACGTCCCAAATAATCTCAACTACGACATGAGTTAGTTGGGCCAATTTAGCCCAATTGAACCAAAAGCCCCAATTTGACTCATTTAACCCAAAAGTGCCTAAATTAAACCCAATGTCTACCCAATTGACTCCAATCTTGCCCAATTTCAATTCCAAACTTTAATTCAACATCTCCAATACCAATATAAACCAAATCTAAGCCCATTTTAACCCATATTTGAGTTCAATTTTACTTAAAACCCAAAATCCTCTATTTTGCCTAAGTGGCCCAAATCCCCCAAATTGACCTAACCTCAATCAATTTTCTCCAAAATTCAATCATAAATTCTCCATAACACTCCCCTAAATTGAATTGAACCATCAATTGCCCCAAATTTGAGTCCAAGTCTCACCCAAATCCATTTGAAATCCAAAATACCCAATATTGATCCAAGCATACCATATGCCCAATATTTCTCAAATTGATTGGCTTAACCCTAAAATTTACACCCAATTGATGTTGGGAACTCTTCACCACATTCCCTTAGACCATTTGGAGCCTTAAAATAGCCTTTGACCCAACCCTATCTCAACCAAAACCCAAGTTGACCCAACTTGCCGTAAATTGGCCAAAATCCCAAAATCCAGCAAATTGACCCCTCAAATGAACTCAAAACCACTTCAAGTCTTCACAAAAAATCTTTATTACAATCATCTACACAATGTTGCTTAGTATACATGGGCTCCATTCAAGCTCAAACTAGAGTTAGTCCAATTTGAACCCAGGGTGACCCAAATGAACCCACGACCTAACTTAATCAAATTGAACCAAAGGTGACCAAGCCAACTCCTCCATAGTCACTACGTTGACCTTAGGGATTGGGCTAAACCCACCTAGCCCACCCTAGTGAAGCCATGGACCAAAGGTCCCCCAAATTAGGGGACCTCATCCCTTAAATGGTTAAATCTGAGAGATGTTTACCATAATGCCTTAACCATTAAAACCCATTATACTCATGGCCTGCACACTGGTGCACCTGACCCACTGGCCACCTCCCCTGGCCTGGCCGGCTGGCCTAGTGGCCGGGAAATGTCAAGACCGAGAGCCACCTCCCCTTTGGCTAAACCCAACTCCACCCTATGGCCAACTCAACCCAAAATTGCCACTAGAGCTCCTCTGCACTCCAACTAGGCAGCTCTTTGCACCTGAATTGGAACCTTGGCAGCCACCCCATCCATGGATATTTAAGCCACAAACATTCACGGCCAAAAAGGTGTGCTGAAAATTTCTTAATAAAACTCTGCCAAAATCTCACCAGAGCTCCTCTAGACCTCCCTAAGACCATTCCAACCATTTTCTCCCTTTGGTTCCCACTACTTGAGCTCAATTTCAGAGCTTAAATTTGGCCGAAAATTAGGATATTTTTCAATACACCTTTACAAAACACCAAATCTCAATTAACTGCACCCATACCTTCACAACAGTTAGAGAAGAAGATCCTCCATCGAAGCCCCATCACAGAAGGCCTCTACACCAAACTTCCATTAAAGCTCAAAATCGGGCCTGGTCACTTGCAATTCACCAGGGCAAGAGGCTTCATCCCTAAGCTCTTGGGACTTCAATGAAGGTGTAGAGCATCTTTGATTGAAGCTTCACTTCTCGGAGCCAAGGTATTGCCTCCTTCCTCTCCCCGAGCTTCTCTGGATTCTCTATGTTATTAGGGTTAATTTAAATTATGCTTAACCATATGGATATGTTCTCCATGCTTAGACAAGTCTATAGGATTAAAACCCATGTATTTTAATTGAGTCTCGAGTGAGAAATTAGGGTTTTAGCCACATGGTCTCGGGTGCACACCAGACGGGGACAAATCTCGAGTGCCGTTGGATCGTTTGTGTATTAAATGAAGGGCTAGGATGGCGCCGGATGGGAAGATGAAACAAAACTGCAGAGTCGCGTGGCGTTGACTTAGAAGGCGGTGCCCAACCAGAAGAAGATGCATGTGCTTTCAACCCGCCGTAGGTTTACATGGCGCCGACGTGGTTAAGTAGGAAAATTTCTATTTTTTTAATTATTTAAATCACCAGAACTTTAAAAATCCATATCTTAGCCTAGAAAAATCAGAAAAATAAAAGAAAAATACCCGGTTGCTCAGTGAATAGAGGTGAACAATGTGGAAATAGTTTGAAATATTTTTGATGCATATTTTAATTTTAATGATTTAAACACTGATATCAATATTTTAATTCTCCACTGACTTAAACATTTCACCTTGGCTTGATCTTTGGGGGTCTTATTCTATCTGTTATAGGGGATCTTCCCTGATTTTCCAAAGTCAGGGGGGATCTCTGTGAGGAGATCTCTATTTTTCAAGTTATTGTGTCTGTTTTAGTATAAAAATTGTATGAATTAAAATAATAATAAAAAATGCAAGGTAAATTTTGGTAGGTCTCTTATGACCAGAGGACCCTAGCATAATTATTTCTCGGGCTAAATCACTAAGATATGCACTAAACACTAACTTGACCTAAAACAAACTTTTAAATTATTATGATAAAACAAAAATTAAAATAACCTAAAAATGATTCTCCACTGTGCTTCAGGGACAAATGAATCCCCTTAAAATTTTTGAAGTTATTTAGAATTAATTTAATAAGTTAAAATATTTTCCTAAGTCCAATGACATTTTTTGGCACTTAAATGAATTTTAATAATTAAAATACCACTGAAAAATTATAAAATTGTTTTTGGGAGTTCTCTCGTGATAAGTAGAAATTTCCAAAAATAAAATTGGATTTTTTGAAAATTTTCCTTTTAAATCATATTTTAATATTTAAATAATTAAATAATATTAAAAAATCACAAAAATATTAAAAATCACCAAATTGTCACTTTTGGTATCCTAATCACTTAAGAACCATCCTCATAATTTTCTTAAGCTTCAAAATTAAAATATCAATTTTTACCGGTTTAAATGAATTTTTAAAAGGTTAAAAAATGAATTTCCTTAATTTTGCACTAAAATAAATCAAATAATTGAAATAAAAATCATTAAAATTTAAAGTTTGTTTTTCTGGGTTCCCTGACTCAGAGGGACTTAAGAAAAACTATAAAATTCTATTTTCAACTTTTAGAATATTTTATAATTAATTAAAACTCCATAAATTAAAATAATTCTAATAATTAAAATAAACTTCAACAAATCATGAAATTTGTTCCAAGTGGTCCTCTAGTCAAGGTTTACTTCCAATAAAAATTTAAAAGAAAAATATTTTGTTTTGATCAAGTTATGGAGTTTTCACTAAAAACCTCTATTTTTGCATTAAAATAAATATATAAATTAAATTAAAATTTGAAAAATAACATTTTATTCTCTGATGTTTTAATTATCTCATTAGTGAGGTAACATAAAAATTCCAAAGTCATTTGAATTGAATTTAAGAAATTTTGAAGTGATAAGGCCCCAAAAGCAAGGTTGTAATTTTAAGGGGTTTTAACCTTAATTAATGTTTAAGCTTAATCAAAGGGTAAAATGGGAAATAAATTATCCTAAATGATATGTGTGGATTCTTGAGACATTAAAGGGACAAATGGTAGAAATCAAATTTAATTTTGTCATATCAAGACTAAATATTTGGATTTTACTAATTAATTCTAATTTGGAAGATAATTAAACAAAATGATCCTTAGGGTTAGGGGTTAATCTTGGAGGTTAATAATCTACTAACTTACACCCCTATTTGATATATTAAATGATAGCCCAATATTTTTATAAAAATTAATTAAACTCATTAAACTTTTTATAAAAAGAATTACAAATATATCTATCAAAATTTTAAGGGCTCTTAATCAATCTTGCTAAAAGAAGATTAGAAAAGTAAACATAGTCAAATTATAAATACCTGAAAAACACTACAAGCCCAGTTACAAAATTAATTGGTAATTTTCCCAAACAAATTAACTTTGCCTAAAGGGGTTTTCACCCACATAATTTCTAAATAATATAACAAATGATAATTACCCTGTCTTTCAGGTTAATTAAAAAACATCAACTCACTAAGCATAAGTGTATGTAAGGGATAAATCTTTTAATAACTATAATAAATCCAAAAGGACCCCAAGGAAGTTCAAATGTATTGTGAAACATCCGCGTTCCTCCTGGACTGTTTCACAAGTCCTCTAGACACCTTGTAGGACTATTATATTTATTATATTTATAAAATGAAAATATCTCATAAATGAATATGAGTTCACCGATTTATGACCTAGGACTTGGTAGGCTTGTGATGAACATATCCATAGGTTTTTACTTCCCTGCAAATATAAAATGTTTATTGCCAAAGAATACTAAAGTTTCAGGTGGAGGAACAAGAAGACTCGTCAGGTACACTTTTATAAGTTTACATCACTTTCTTTTCCCATTTTCGCTTTACTGTACTTTATGTTTCTTGCAATTTACATGATAAACAACAATGTCACCCTGCATGAAAACTGAAACCTTTAGGATAGCTACAAAACAAAGACCAAAATCAAAATTAAAAGTCAATACAAGATAAAATCTACCGCCACAACATTCAGAAATATAAAACAACTCAAAATTTAATCACAAAAAAAATAAAACTACAATTGTAACTAAATTAAAACGTCTCTTTTGATGATTGGGAATTCCTTGGAGGAGGTAACTCATGTGTTGCCAACAAGGTTTTCCAACGATCTAAAAGAAAGTATGGAACTCATTAAGTTGAGTTTAGTAATTCATTTGGACTAAGTGAATCCGATGAAAATAGTGATGCTGGGATGATGAAACCGTGGGATCTTAACCAGTGTTGCTATAATCAACTTTAATGTTTTCCCTAAAAAAGTATTAAGGCACCTCAATTTAAATATTCCTAAAAAATAAAAGTTCTCTCATCTCCTTAATTAACACCTCTTTAAACTAAACCTGCTACGATGAGGAGCTTGGAGCAAGCATAGTGGGCAGCACGACCATCTTCAACAGCAATACTCTTGTCTACACCAGCAAAACCATTCCTTAGAAATTAAAATAACAAGCCATAGGACTTTGAGGTAGTCTGCTTAGTGCAGCATATACCCTCACCTTTTCTTTAGGCCCTTGCATAACTGTTGTGCAACATAAGCCCTAAATCGCTTTAGGATTCCTAGGTTGTCATCGGGTATGACATAAACCCTTCTATCTTCCAGGCCATTCACATGATTGGTATCAAGTGAATGTAAGTCCTAAATAATAAAATTGACAGGATGAAACACTAAATAAATGTCCTAAATCAAAACAAAACCATAGGATAGTTTGGGAAGACACCAAGATTTTCCTTGAATCTATGTAGTTCCCATAGCCTTCTCTCCTATGGATTCTGATGAAATGAAATGTTCCAAAACTTGAACCATTCGCCTATTGAATTTACGACTATCATATTTTCTTGGAAAACCTTGCCTTTGGAAGTCAAGAATATAAATATTTCCTGATCTATATCAAGAGTTTTCTTAGGTAACTTCAATTATCTAAGATGTAATTAACTATAGGGGCTTGCCCTTATAGAAAACTTAAGAACTCCAAATCAATATTAACCCTATCTAATTCCTTCATATTAGATAAGGGAAATTGTCGGTCAAAAATGGTTCACAGAACAAACAGATTAAAAAATTCTTTAGTTTATTTGATCAAGCTTCACCTCAAGCCATGTACTTATTTTTCGGGATAAATACATGTCATGCAGTGAAATGCTTAATTATCTAAACTAACGTTTGTATGAGATCAGTTTGATTTCGTATTCTCCAAAATCAAAATATTACTTTCAAATATATATATATATATATATATATATATACACACACACACACACACACACACACACACACACACACACACAAAAACTAAATTAAATCAAATTTCTATTAAAACCCTTTTCAAAAATATCAACCTCACCCAAAATTTTAAAACGGCCGACAAATATGTCATTAAATAAAACATATTTTTCTTTGCTTATGTTTTAATATCATGAAGGCATGTGAAATGATATTTTATGTCATGTTTATGACATAATTTTAAGCACGAATGTGTTTGCCTTGATGCTTAGGAATGAACCCCTTCATGCCTAATTAATTTAAAATTAAAATCAAAATGAAAAAAATATTGAAACTATATAAACTAAAATAGAGCCAAATATAAACATATTCAACTAAACCCTAAAATTGACCTACGCACCAATATAAACCAAAATAAACAACGAATTTATGATTTTCTCCAAAAATAATGATAGATCCTAAAAATTCATTCTTATTATAATCAATTATTAAGACCATGCAAACAAGTTTGTTGATTATATGGCACAATTTTTATGTAGAAAATGCTTTATTTTTTCACACATAAATAATACTCTTATTATTCCAAAATTATTGTTTTCTCCACAGTCAATACGTTGCTCAAAATTTTTGGGGTATTCATCTGTGGAGAAATTTTTTGATGTCACAGATCAATAGAAATTTCATTGAACAATTTTATTTTGGGACAAATGAGTTTAGATCAAATTTTTTGCCATAACCATCTGTAACCACTCATAACTAACTTTCCATTTTAAACTGAAATATCTTAAGAAAAGGCCCACCTTGACCAAAATGAAAAACGTCATTATGCCCCTCTCATTTTTCTCTATCAAATGAGATAATGCTTTATTTTTATCCATAAGCACCATAACCATAATTTTTTAAAATTGCCTTACAATTTTAATAATTTTCTCTTATTTCATCCTTAACCATTCCCTTAAATTCTTTACCCATATCTTCAGTGAAACTCTCATCCTCCTCATTCTTATTCTATCCTCTCATTCTCCTTTAGCCATCCCTCCACCTCACTCCTCTCTTCCCTTCACTTTTAGGTCGAGCCCCCTTCTCCCTCTCCCACCTCTCTTCTTCTTCCAACTTTGGTTGAAAAATACCATCATCTTCTTCCCCTCTCTTTACCAAGGAAAGGAATAATACATCATCCAAGAAAGAAAATCAAGGACTTCTCTAAGCAAGGTATACTTTATACTTTACTTTATATAACCAATTATATTTAATGAATTTTATATAAACTAAAAAAATGATTTTGTGAAAGCGTTTCTTATGTGAATTTCTTAGTATTTATATTTCTCTCTCTCTCTTTTTTAATCTCTTGGCTAAGCCCCTTCTTTCTCTCTCCATCCCTTTTCTTCCTTGGCTTAGCCCCTTCCCTCTCTCTCTCTCTCTCCCTCTCTTTTCTTCCTTGGTTGAGCCCTTTATCTCTCCCTTTCCCTCGACCTCTTTATCCTCAGTCCAAAAACCCCTCCATTCAGGGCTCTAATGATTTGGTAAAGTCCAAGCACTCAACACAAGTATACGTATCGTATTAAGTAATACAGGGCTCTAATGGAGTCCTGGTTATCGATCCCACAGGAAAGTACGAAGTATAAGATGTGTTTCAGAATGTATATAATATAGCACTGAAATCCGATATTCAAGTTTCACTTAAAGTTTAATACTTACTTCTACTACCATAATGCAGAAAACAGTAACAATTAATTTAACTACAATTACTTCTAACAACTTTGAAAATAGAATTAACTAACTGGCACACTAAACTATGTATTTGAAAGGTCTTTGATATATGAGAGAAATATCTTTCCTCTTGCAAAGAAAATATGATGTGTGGATTGATATGGAACAATTATCCATGTTATTGTGCCAAATAGAAGCATAGATGTTTCTTTACCCTTAAAAGAGTACCCCCTCTTCTAAGCATGAAAAGAACATTAACATATCCTAAGTTTAGTCACTAAATCTAAAGCTAGGCTGAGAGGATACCGGCTCTCACTACGGAGCTCCCACTCACCCTTCACCAGAAGGCTAAGCTTCGAGTTTAGTTACTAATCTTAGAACCAATTTGCGGATTTCATCCTGTCACCCTGAAATCTCCACATTGAAGTCCATCAAAACACATTTCCCTATTTATTTGCACTCAATTCCCATGAACTACGCAATTCATCCATGAAAATTGAATGGATTCTTCATTATTGTTGTAGGACATTAAATCCTTTTATAATTAATGTTCAACAACATATTTTAACATTTCAATTGGCCAAATCGAAAAGTAAATTAAGTTCAAAATGAAAAACCATCACAATTTTTTCAATTCATTAAAAGCACATAAAATCCACATCAATCCATCATCACATCTCTATGCAAGAAGAAAGACAAAGGAGGCTACTCAAAATTCATGCAGCAGATATAATAAAACATGGATTTTATATATAAAAGAAAAGTCATACAAATTACAAAAGAAAATACAACTTATCTCTTTCTCTTCCCCAATGAAATTCCTTTGAAGTTCCTTTTAATCCTTTTCTCTCTTCTTTACAACACTTAATTCCCTCTTTAGAATGGAAAGGAATATGCAATCTCTCACTTTACTTCTTCTCCTTCACTCCTTAGAAAAGAATTCCTCTCAAATCCTCACTTCTACACACTCTTCTCCTAAACCCTAACACTTAACACACACTAAAACCACTAAGAGAGAGCTAAGAGAACCCCCTTATTTTCATCCAAAAATAGTTACATATAAGTTAGGGACGAAATCTTAAGAGTTTCCATTGGCATCCCTTAAAAAATTTTCCAAAACTCTTCAAATTTGAATTCCACCGACTTTAGGCGCCGGCGACTCCCGATAGAGCGCTGGCGGCGCTCTATCCTGCCAATAAATGCTGAAGTCTCTAGAAAATGGCATCGGCGGAGCCCATTCTGGCGCCGGCGGCGCCAGAACATGTTTTCCTTTTTTGCTCCTTTTTGCTCCAAATTCATTCCTTTTTTATTCTTTCACTTCAATCCCCTGAAATCATCATACTGCTAGAAATCACGAAAAATACATTTCTTTAAAGTACAATATCACTAAAAATGGGTAAAATTATATGGCAAAAATCGTATATATTTTTGGTGCATCAAAAGTCAACATAGAATAGTAAACCAACGTTATAAATTGAACTTAAGGGTAAAAATCAATGGAGAACACTACGTTAAGATAGAAAACTAATAAAATTCCCAACTTTGAAAATATAATATCTTGATTTTTCATGTTGACAGGAAAACTTAGAGTTAAATAAAATCTAGAATTAAATATTAAACCCAAAAAAATCTAAAATTCTTCAACTTAAACAACAAAAATCACCACTAAGTAGAAAAACTATGAATCCTAGGTTAACCATCTTGGAAATTAAACATTGAATACACATCACATAGAATAGTCTAGTCTAGAAGCTTTGATAAGTCTATTGTGTACCTCTAGTTAGAGCTAAGGATTATGACATATAAAATAATAATCCCATAACCCATTTAGAATTTGTATGTTCTCTAGGATAAAGTAATCCATGGTTACTGATGAAGGAACCTAAAAATACCAAATAATAAAAGGCTACACTTGCCATCTCCATTGTATTACACAAAAAACTCTAACTATCTGGTTGGTTAATAGTCTAAAGATACTAAGGAACCCAGAAAATCTAAAGCCATGGGTATCTTGATTGAGGATCTTATACCCAAATATTAATTTTTTCTACATACTTAGTCTCCTTAGAGATTCCTACAATGATCTCAATAGAGAAAGTTAAAATTTTAAAGTTTATCTTGATTGAAGCTGATTTTAAGTCAATGTTAGGGTTTGATTAAAATAGGTCATATTTGGACATAATTTGGGTTTATTTGATTTCAATTTTTAATTAATTAAATTTTAGTTTTACTAAAATAGAATTTAGCTCAAGATTTAGCTCAAGTGATACTCAATTAAATACATGTTATGAAAAGTGTTGACTAAAAAATGAGGTCAACAATGCTCTCCCATAAAATCAGTCTCATTCAAGGTTTAATCCTTTGTAATATTTGATGACCCACACAAAGTTATCAGGAAGACAACCAAGATGATCAATGATCTTATTGCAATTTTATATTCTTAAAATTATCATTTTTCTCTTTTGGTTTTGACCAAGATTTTACAAATTTGGCAGCACATTTTTTGCCGACTGACATTTCTTTAAATGACAATCTACCCGACAAAAAATTATGACTATAGAAGATCAAGACAAACCATGCAGGGAATTCTACTTTGATGGCACTTATTAAGCGAAGAAAGATGTTAATTCAAAGTCAATTATCTCCGAGAATGTTGGAATAAGATTGGTATTCATTACTCTTGAATGTAGAATGATGATATTCTTTTATCACCTATCAGAGGCATGTACTAATATTGAGCTATAGTATGAATCCTTATTTATCAGTTTGCTTCTAATAATTTTAATTGATTTACAAGAATTCAAAGTCTTTAAAAATTCATAATTGGTAATTATTTAGATTAGCAGAACATACAAATTTTCTAAACCATGACTTCATCATTATTACCAGTACACTTTGAGTTTACTCGAGCAAATATTTAATACCCCCTCGTGTTTAATATTCTATTAAGGAACTATTACTGTGACTGTTTTGTTAAGGTTGGATAAGGAGATATTTTTGGAGGGGAGTACATATCAATCAGGGTTCAAGGTTGTCAGATCCTCTCTCCAATTAATAAGGAATATCTTCATCAACACATGACTAAAGGATAGGCTTCCTTCAACTTAAGAAAGGGTCAACTGATAGGAGACAATCATCTGTAGAATAATTGCAATAAGAAAATTACCACAAGATAAGTAGCTAGCCCGTCAATTGAAGTCTAGAGCTTTATCTTACCCTCATGAATGACAAACTCTATCAAAGGTATTTCAATCAAATGGGTTTATGTTGATTATATAAGCATCAAGAATAGAAGATCTTCAAAGATATACACTCAAAAAAGTGGTGCATGCCCATTGTATTTAAAATAAAGCAATGGTCATAAGGGTGGCGTCCTATTGGCCAGTGATGATTAGTGATTTTATGAAGACCGCACGATGTCTACATTAGTGTCAAATACACTGTGTAGTATTACATCAAGTGCCTAACATATTTTACCCAATGATTGCCTCATTGCCCTTTAAATGTTGGTGGTACAGACATCAATGGACCTATTGACCCTTCTTTATTTAAGGGATGTGTGACTAATTACTTCTCAAAGTGGGCGAAGGCCATTAATTCAAGAGAAGTAAAATCTTATCATGCATTGTAATTCTTTAGAGACCATCTCATATACCAATTTGATTTTTCCCGACGAGTCATATTATAAAATGGTCCTACAGTCATAAGTAACATGCTAAAATATTTTATGAGATGACATGATTGTAGATATTCGACCATATATTACTAAGTGAAAATGAATTAGTTGAAGCATTCAATAAGTCTTAGTATAGATCTTGAAGAAAGCATTTGAAGAAAATAAGTAGTAGTGGTACGAGCAGCTGATGAAGACTTTAAGAGCTTGCTAAACTACATCTCAAACCCCTACTCAATCTACCCCTTATTCCATACTTTATGAGTATGAGGCCCTACCCCCATTAGAAATGCAAATTCCCTCACTAAGAGTTGCTACTTGCCTATAAAATTGTCTGAAATTGAATTTCCATTCACAATTAGAACAATTCGAAGGATTACAAGTGACATGTCTATCAACTCAACAAAATCTATAACTCTACCAAACATGAGTGGTTCAATATTACAATAAATTTGTTCAACCTAGAACATTTCATGTGGGAGAGTTGGTCTTGGCTCCTAATACTGTTATGGCACATCAATTATCAAGTTCAAATCAACATGGTAAGGCTCGCTTGCAGTATAGAAACAATATCAAGAGGTTCTTATTAATCGGTATATTGTAAGGGTGAATTTCTGATGCTTTCCCTCAATAGGTATTACTTAAATAAATACCATGTATAGTGTTGTATAAGGATCTTCCAATAAATAAAATCTACTTTTGGGATATTAATAAGAATCTAATAACCAATAAATCTCTAAATTTTTAAAACAAAAAATTAAATTGTTAATATTTTGGAATCTAAGATCCAACTTAAATGAAATTTAACCCAGTGAAATTTTATTGAATTTACCAAAATCTCATTGAACTTGCTCAAATCTCATAAGACTCTCTAAAATTCATCAAACTTACCCAAACCTAAATAAAATTATTGAAATTCCTAACCTTTAAGAACTCTGCACTTTTTTAAACCAATAATATAAAAAGAACCCAAACTCCATCGATTCAGTTTGTTGATCAGATTGAAATGTTAATTGAGGTTTGAAATAAAAAATAATTAAAGTTTTGATTGATCTCTAGATGATATTTAACTCTCCATTCTTATTGCAGGGAAATGTTGTATGGAAAACTCATATTTTCTTTTAAGGACAGTATTAAGTTGGAAGTTTACCAAAGATTTTAATGAATAAACCTGTTATCAAGTTCAGTATAAGATTTGAAGGTCTAAACATGCTTTACAATAATTAAGCGATGATAGTACCTAAAAAATAAGAACTAACCGAAGAGCAACCATTGATCGGGTTCTTAATAAGGGAAACAGAAGTCCCCCTAGCTTTTGCAGGGTCGAATAGAATATCAGTGAAGTCTTAGCTCAAGTCCATCATTACCAAACCCAACTTAACTAGGACACTAAGGAGTAATGAGAATATCAGGACTAAAATTATGTACACCAACATGGCAATTAAAACCAAAACTATGGAAGTGGACCATACACTAGCTGTGGAGGAGTACAAGAACATAGAGTTAACTCAAATGGTTTGAGATAAAATTCAAGTATAAAACTCCTTCCATAATAAATTCAAGTATACATCTCCCTCCCCACCTATTAATACACGAACAATGAAATAAAAATAACCTTCCCAAATTAAGCCTAGCATTTAACTGGCAAGGTTTAGACAAATGAAGAAACAAACTTTAAGCACTTTGAATGGTTGAAAGGTAGGTTGATAAATCTATTAGAGGGCTTACTTCTTTGCACTGTGGTATTTGATGAATTACAACACTAATAGATTTCCCATATTGTATACAGACTATAGATAAAACACTGACAGGGAACACTGAAGAAACAAACTTATTTGGAACCTAGAAGGTGGATGTAGGATAAATACAACACCCCCTTATAGTTGGATGTTGATATGATTATGAGAGATATGTTTTGGTTCTTTTTAAACTTGGAGTAACCAACATATCTACTTATCATCATATAATTCTCTTTTCCAAATAACCTTCTTTCTTAAACCATTGAAATGATGAAAAGAGTGAAAAGAACTTAAAATTTAAGAAAATAATATGAAACTAGACAAACAAATTAAAAAAGAACATTGAGAATTTTTATAAGGTAGTATTCTTATGATAGATCAGAAGTGTTTGCCCAAAATGAGCTTGTAAAACATATCCATGAAGAGAATCATTTAAAAGCATATATCCAGAGAATCACAATTATATTTTGTTATGGGTTCAGAGCAGCACCCAAAAGAATGTGTCCCTTTAATTAATTACATCTTGGTGGGTATCCAAGAATACTCTCAATTAAATTTTTCATGCTTAAAAATTTGTGATAAAAGTAAATAGGTATTCCAAAAGGTTAAAGAGTTATCTCAAGTATAAAAATCCAAATGTTTTAAATTCATACTAGTCCACAAGGGCAGAGGAAAATCAATGTATCCTAAATGAGCAATGGCATATCGGTAATTGGGGCCTACAAAATAACCTCAATGATTTGTCAACAGAAATGAATGAAATGAAAGAGGGTATATCAATAAACAGGGAATTAATTCCTTAGTGGGTAGAGATAATTGGGTTAGGATTTCATAGATCGAAGATATTAAGACTATAAATTAATGTGATTGCCAAGGTAGTCGACCCAACCCAAAAAGAGATAACTTGTTCGAAACCAATTTATTGTGTCATTCAAGAAATTTAAATAGTTGTAAAGTCAAGATAAAGAAACATTAAATTCCCTATGAACTATTTGGATGGAGTTCATCAAAGTGGGACTTATAATGAGCAAGAAGTAGGCTAAAGGCCCTTAGAATGAATGTTAAAATGATAGCTTGGCTAGAAAGACAAACAATTTCATAGAAATATTACACTCCACCTAAGTCAGAGGAGCCTTTAACATCCTAACCATTCCATACAACCACCTAAGCATAGAAATTTATGCTTAGCCCATTAGATTAGAGAAGAGTAATTCTTCTTGAGACATGAAAATAGGATGCAAATATCTAATAAAATCTTTTAATATTGAGTACCTATTAATATAATTTTGGAGAAATCCATGCATGCTAAACCTTTTTAAATTTGACTTGAAGGCGATGCAAGAATAAAAAGCATAAAGTAAAGTGCTCATTAAAAAACAGATTCAATTTTAATCATAAATTTTAAGTAAACTTGATTTTTTATTATTAGAATTTTTGTAATAATGTTTTTATCCTAATGAGCTTAAGCGTAATTATCAATCCCCAAGAAAAACCACAAGCATAAGAAAGAGTAAATTTTAATACTTAGCTCATAGTAAATAAACCATGAATAAAGAGAATTTTAACACTTAGTTCATAGTAAATAAACCATGAATAAAATAAGTAACAGGCTAGGAGCCACTGGATCAGCAACATCTTCCAGAAAGATAATAAGGGCAGTCAAGCTCTACATATCCATGTCTGATACAAATGTTTAAAAAAAATCAACTTAGAATTAAGGTACGAGGCACTGGTATGGTGCTTCTGGTCTTTGTTGCATGGTTTTGCACAATAATCATCTTATAACATATGCTCATAAACTATTTCTGATATAGATTCAAGCTTAAAAACACTAAATAAAATACATATAGAAAAACTGAAAGACTCAACCTGCATCAAATGTTAGTACGGGTTATTTACATGCAATGTATAATAAACCATGTGATTGGAAGAGAGCCAAGCAGAATCTATGGAAAATATGTTAAATTTAATTATAAAGCTCCTCCCAAATGGAGATGGTTCCCTATAAAACGATTGACCTTAATATACTAGTCTGCATGTCTCACACCCATTAAACATGCAAAAGTCAACACGTAAAATTCATAGCTAGGCTCAAATCATAGAATAATAGCTAGACATACAAAAATCCTAACTACACCCAACCATATCCTAAACTAGCATCTAAAATAGGATGCCCTTAAATACATACATCTAAGTGTGTGCAAAAGTGTAGTTGAGGTTGGTTTATGTTTTTGACGGGTTCACCATCCTTGACTTTTATCCTATAGATATAAGAGATCTAAATTATGTCATAACAAGATGAAGGTTTTAAGCCAAATTAAGTTATAAAGATTGACTTCACATATGGTCTAGATTATTGATGTTTTTGTTTTAAAGTAGAATTGAAATCTAGTGGATAATACTAACATAAAATTTTTTATTATTTTAAAATAAGACCTCGTAAAACTTAACATAGTTTAGGTTTTGAGATAGTTTGGTTAATGACAAATATTGTCAAATATAAGTTTTAATATTTTAAAATTTAACAAATCAAATAAGAAAATTAATTTCAATTTCCAAATTTTAAAGCCCAATCATATGATAAATTGGGATGAACGCTAGTCCTCCCAATATTTGGTACACCATACTCACCCATTAGCTTCTGACCTGAATTGTTCAATCTTGGAGCCGATCCCTTTTCAAATACCAAATAATAATCTAGAAATTTAAGCATTGAAATTTATAGAAATGCTAGCTACTTTTTTAATTGAGACTAATTAATTAAATGTCGGCATATTTTTAGATTTGTGTTGTATTTTTGAAAAGTTATCGCCTACAGAAATTGTCGGCGAATTTTAAATTTTAAATTTAATTTAAATATATATATAATTTAGAAAGTAGTATTTGATTTTGAAAATAATTTTAAGTTTGAAATTCTTAAGATATGAAATCAAACCAATCTCACATCCCGAATAGTTTATATAAACGAGCACCGCACCACAAACCGTGTATTTATCCCGAAGAATAGACACACTGCTTGATAATGGGGATCGATTAAATAAACTAGAAGATTTGTGACATCCGTTTGGTCTGCGAACCAATTTTATAAGCCGACAAATTCCCCTGTTTAATATAAAGGAATTAAACAGGGTTTATATTACCTGGGTTCTTAAAGTTCCCTATAAGGGCAAGCCCCTATAGTTAATTACATCTTAAATGACAGGAATCATTTAAGAAAACTCTCGATAATGATTAGTGGTTTTGCTTTCAAGAATTTCAAAGTTTAAGGTTTTCAAAGGATTGGATTTTGAAAATTTCAATAGGGATTAGCTCAAGTTCAGAACAGTTTATTTTAGGAGTCCAAAGGAAGAGAAGTAAGAGAAGCTGAGGATCCAAGAAGAATCTTGGCAACTTCCCAAACTATCCTATTGTTTGGCTTCAATTTTTGAATTTAATTAATGTTGTAATCTTGCCAATTTTAATTAATTTGGACTTATATTTGTATGATAAAATCATACAAACAGCCTCGAAGATATGAGGGTTTATGTCGTACCGAATGACTACCTCGGAGTCCGAAGACCGTTTAGGGCTTAATTTACATGACATGATCATGCAAATGCCTAACGAAGAGTTGAGGATTTATGTTGCACTAGGAAAACTACCTCGAAGTCCTACGGCTTGGTTATTTAATTCTAAGAAAGTTTTACTGGAGTAGATCCAAATTTTGCTGATGACGATGGCCGTGCTGCCTACTGTGCTCCAAGCTCCTTGTTGTTGCAGAGGTTTAGTTTTAGAAGTCATAAATCAGGAGATGAGAAAAGTGTTTTGGTTTAGAGAAAATCTTAAAATTCAAGTGTTTTTAATATTTTAATTAAAACAAATCTTAAAGTTTATTGAACAGAACCGATTAAGATCCCACGGTTCCGTCATCCCGGGACCATTATTTTCATCGAATTCACTTAGTCCGTATGAATTTGCTAAACTCAACTGAATGAGTTCCACACTTTCATTTAGACCGTGGGAAATCCCGTTAGCAACACTTGGGTTACATCATCCGAGGTATTCCCGATCATTCGACGAGACGTTTTAATTTAGTTGCAGTTATAGTTTTGTTGTCCTGTTTGTGATTAAATTTTGAGTTGTTTTATATTTTGGAATGTTGTGGCGGTGAATTTTATCTTGCAATGACTTTTAATTTAGTTTTGGTTTCAATTCAGGGGCTATCCTAAAGGTTTTGGTTTTCATGCAACAGTTTTATTTATCATGCAAGAAAAGTAAAGTACAGTGCATGTAAGTAAATTGCAATAAAGTAAACTGCAATAAAATAAAAGCGTACCTGGAGGGTCTTCCCGTCATCCTAACCTGCACTTAAAACACATGTTAAGGCATTTAAATATTTCAACAGATACTCAGTAAAGCTAAGGGAAGGGTTTTGGTTGTCTACCAAATTCCTAATCCTATAACTAGTCATCACCTATGACGTCTAGGTTCTTGGTTTGGTTTAAGGATGATTTTCTTCATCAAAGAACAATTAAATTCAGTTTTTCTTCTAAAACATCTCGTCGTATTGAGGAAGTGCTTAGGACGAGTCCTAAACATCTTTTCAATATTTCTGGGATTTGTTTTGAGTCCAAGTAAATTTAGTTGCACATATGAATTAATCGTCCAGGAGTTTAGTTAAACTTTGTCTCTTGCTCAGCGAACTTAGGTACATGATTACCTGATGAATAAAGTGACATCTCACTTAATACTCTATTTAAGAGTTATAATAATTAAAGCCTCTAAGGGCAAGTTGGTTTATTGAGAATTTTAATCAAATTTGAGTTAATGATTTAAAGTGTTTTAGTTTGATTATGAGGTTTTAATTAATAATTTTAAGTTTGGAATAGTTGTTCAAATTATTTTAGATTTAATTCTTAATGATTTCATTTAGGTTTGTTGTTAAATGATTTTAGTTTAATTTAATTCAATTTGATTTTAATTTAATTTAAGTTTATTTAATTTTAATTTAATTTTAATTTAATTATAATTTAATTTTATTTTAATTTTATTTAAATTTAATTTAAATTAATTTTAGTTTAAATTTAATTTAATTTAATTTTAGTTTTAATTTTAGTTTTAATTGTTAGTTTTAATTGTTAATTTGGATTATTATTTTAATTTTTAATTAAGAATTAAATATTGTTAAAGTGATTTAGGGATTTTTAAATTAAAGAATAAATATCCTCTTAATAATATCCCTACTTTAATAATCCAAATTTAAATATATTCTTTCCAAAACTTAAATCATTTAATTAATTAAAGTTTCATTTTGATATTTTCAAAGTATTTCATGTGTCTCTACCTTTTAATTTTCCTAAGTTTCAACATCCAAGAGAAAGTTAAAATCAAATATTTTAGCCCCCCCCATTTGATTAAACCTAAAGTTTTAATTAAGGGTTAAAAATTTTTAATTACCTTTATGCCCTTTTAAGCTTATTTATTTCATAACTCACTAAAATGAGCTCAAATGAATTTGAAATTTTTATGTCACCTCACTCACATGTCAATTAAGACATTAGAGGAGAAAATGTGATTTTTCTGAATTTAATTATTTATATAATTATTTTTAGTAGAAAATAAGGGTTTTCAAAGAAAATTCAACAACATGACCAAGGAAAAGTTTCTATCCTTAAGAAAATTATGGGGTATTCCTAATGACTAGAGGACCACTTGGACAAATTTTTGAAATTTTTTGAATTATATTTTATTTATTATAATTATTTTGAATTTTAGAGTATTAATTAATTATAAAATAAAATTAAAGTTAAAAAATGGATTTTATATTTTTCTTAAATCTCTCTGACTCAAGGAGTTCAGAGGAACAAATTTTATAATTTTCTGACTTTTCTTTGATTTATTAGAATTATTTTAGTGAAAAAGGCTAAAAACTCATTTTTTAATATTAAAAATTACATTAAGCCTTTAAAACGCAATATCTTATCCTAGGGACTTAGGAAAAATATTTGGTATGTTCCTAAGTGATTAAGAGTCAAAATGTGACATTTTTATGATTTTTAATATTTTTGTGATTTTTATTATTTTTTTAATTATTAAAATATTAAAATATTGTGAAAAATCAACTTTTTTAGAAAATTCCAATTTTAATTTTCTTGAACTCCCCTGATATCAGAGAAGCTACAAAACCATTTTTGTGAATTTTTGAAAAGTATTTTTGGAGTTATGAATTTTTAAAGTTTAATTTTAGTTATGTGACTTTATTAATCCATTTAGTGGGGTTAAACATTCCCAAATGATTCCAAATTTTTATATGAGGTCTCTATGATCCTAAAGATCAGTGGAGAATTATTTTCAAGTCAATTTGATATGTGGTTAATCCTAATTAATTCAAATTCACTTTTAGGGGTTTAGGCCAATTAAGGTTAATATGAATGAATTAACTAAAAATATATTTTTCATAGGGTCCTCTGGTCCTAAGAAACATCACCAAATTTTCCTAGAATTTATTTTACAACATGCTAATTATTGGAATTAAAATACCTAAAATAGTGACATGAACTTAAAAATTCAATAACTTTTCACGGAGATGGCCTCTAACCTTGAAAAATTTAGGGAATGTTCCCAAGATCAGAGTCTTCAAAAGCCCTATGGTCTCATGCCATCGTGAATTATCTATGCAAAAGAAAAATCAAAATACTGAAAACATCCAATTAACTTGATTTCTTTTTCACATTATTGTCCTCTGTTCACTGAGCAAGAGGGTATTTTTATTTTCTTTTTGTGATTTTTTTATGCAAAGATATGAATTTTTAAAGTTCAGGGCATTTAAATAATTCAAAAATACCCTAATTTCCTACTTATCTACGCGGCGTTGCGTCAACCGCGGCAGCTCCGAAGCCCCTACGTGTCACGCTCCCATTCGACACCGCCACTTGAGTCAGCAGCCACGTGTCCCGCTGTTCATGTACCATCGCGCCGTCCGACTTGATCTCGACCGTCCGCTCGATACACGTGCGATCCAACGGCTCCTGGTCATCGTCTACGCCTGGTGTGCACCCATGACCGTCCACACTAAAACCCTAAGATCTCACTCGATTCTCAATGGATTTTTGTGTTCTTATGCTCTATGGATTCGTCTTGAAGAGACGAACACATCCATATGGTTTATAGGCTATGAAATTAACCCAAACAAAATGGAGAATTGCTGGAAGCTCGGGGGAAGAATGAGTCACACCTTTGCTCAGAGAGGTGAAGCTTCGATCTGAGAGTTGTGTCACCATCTATTGAGTCCAGGCAAGCTCCAGATGGCTCTGGGGAATTGTCTAGGTATGAAAGTGACCAAGGCCGATCTTAAAGCTTGGAGGCTAGAAGCAATGGCTGGTCTGGTGAGGGGGCTTTTGCTGGGGAACTTCTCCTCTTGGTCTGGTGAAGGTGTAGGATCAATCAATTTGGAGATTGGCTCACTGTGGTGAAGTGTCCTATTTTTGGATGGATTTTCAACTCAGAAATTGAGCTCTGTTAATGAGGTTTAGGGCAAAGGAACACTGGGGATCAAGTGCTCTGGGTTAGGAGAAGGTCCTGGAGCAATTTTGGCAGAGTTTCCTTAAGGTCTGGTTCATCTCTCCTTTTGACCGAGAGGTGGTGGTGTTTAAATAGGAAAGGCTAGACGGCTTCCCAGGGGGGTTTGAAGGCTCTGGTGAGGAGAAGAACAGCTATGGTGTCCATTTAGGTTGGGACAGCTCAGCCAGGGAGAATTTAAAAATTGGCTCACATGGGTGCTCTCGGCCTGGTGGTTTTCGGCGGCTGTGGTGGCTGGCCGGCCAGGGTCAGGTCACCATCCTGATCAGGAGGGTCAGGGCTTGATTTTGGTGCAGTCAATTGGAGTTGGCCAAGTGTAAAGGGGCTGAATTGAAATGGAATGGGGAGAGGCTCATTTTGGGTTCAATTTGGTCAACCCATGGTTTTAGGCTTGGTGCACCATCCAAGGCCTGGTTTTGGGCTGAAAAGAATCATTTAGGTCTGCTTGAATGGTGTGGTGAAGTCTCCATCTAAGGTGAGGTGGCTAAGCTTAGTTTAGAGTGTAACATGGATGAGGTTAAAAATGCTTAATGAAGGTTTAAGAAAGACCCCCCTCTTCTTGCCATTAATGGCTTGGTGAGGTGGAAAGTGGCTCCCATGGCTTGCATATGGCTTATGCATCGCTTCATGGCTCCATGTGGCTTGTGGCAAAGCATGGTCAATTTCGTGGAAGTAGAATTTAGGAATTTTGGTATTTTGGTGGAGCATTTTCATGAAGCTTGATTTGGAATGGTTTAATGATGATTTTCAAACTTAGGGGTGATTTTGATTAAATGGATGATGTAGAGAAATGTCAAGTGGGCTTGGGATTAAAAACTTGGGCTTTTGGAATGGTCTTGGATGGGCTTTTAAAGTGGTTTAAGGAAGTGGACTTTTGGATTTTAAAATGGTCTTTTGGATGAAAATTTTGTAAAGGACCATGTCAAATAAATGTTGCAGTCGGTTTAGGCATGTGTCATGAGTGGTTTGAAACAAGTTTAAAGTGATTTTGAATTGAATTGGGTTTAATGTGGGGTCTTTTGGTAAAGGTGCCAAGGTGGGCCAAATTGGGCTAACTTTGGTTAAGGTTGGGCTAAAGTTGGATTTGATGTAAAATTAATGTTGATAAATGTTCATGGGAGTGTCACAAAGAGTTTCCAACTTTGGTGGGCTTTGATTTTGGGATTTGGGCCCATTTAGGTTAGGTTTGGGCTTAGGTCAATTTAAGGGATTTTTGTTTTGGGTTAGGTTTGGGTGGAGTTTAGGTTCAAATTTTGGGCAAATAAAGTTAGTGTACTGTTTATGGGGATTTTAGGAAGGCTTTAGAAAAGATTTGGGGCCAATTGGGGTTGAATTGGGTTGGTTTGGGCTAGGTTTAGGTCATGGGCCAAAATTGGGCCATAGGCTTCAACTTGAAATTGGGCTCAAATTTAAATCAAATTGGACTTGGATTTGGTCTAAATTGATATTGGGGATATTGAATTGAAGTTTAGAATTGAATTGAACCAAAATTGAGGCCAATTGTGGTGGTTTGATTTGACATTGGGTTCACTTGGGTTAAAAATGGGTCAAATTGGAGGTTTTGGTAAAAGTGGGGTAAATTGGAAAAATTAGCCCATAGTATAGTTGAACAAAATGCAATTGGGAATATTTGGGATTTTGTGGAATTTTCTGGGAATTTTTAGAATTTTTCTATTTTTTGGCTAAGAAGGGCATTTTGGGTATTTGGAGGATATTGGGGGGTACTTTTGGAATTTTTGGTATTTTTGGCCAAAGATAGTCAATTTGAGTGGGGGGAAATGTTTAGGACTGATTTTGAGGAATTTTGGGTAATTTAGATAATTTTACAAATTTTGGGTAGCTCCAAGGGCATTTGGTAGGTTTGGTGGGTTCGGGGCCCCGGGGGTCAAAAATTGAAATTTTGGGAAAATGAAGATTGATCAAATTTGAGTAAAATGCAATCACTTTGGTTAAGCCATGAAGCCATATTAAGCCCATAAGAGCCATGATAGGACTCATTTGAGGCACTCAATATGTTGTGCTAACCCTCTTAGCTAGGGGCTTAGGGGTTAAGGACCATCCATATGAATTATCTACATGAGTTAGAAAGTCAAGTTGGGTGAGAGTGTTGTTTTAGTACTTGGAATGTGTGTGAGAGTTTAGTGTATGTGCAAGTTAACCCTCACCAGACCAGACCATCCAGGGTATTCCTAAGGCCAAGAAGTCCTATAGGGAACTCATCCTTTAAACCTCCACATTTGATTTCAACCCTCTAGGTGATTAGGGGTCTACAATCAAGCTTGTGGGGTTTGCAGGGAGTCAAGAAGTAGTTTGAGTTTCTAAATGGTGGGTTCCATTTCTAGTCCTCTAAGATTAGTCAAGGAGAAGCCTAAGGCTAGATCCTAAGCACTAAGGAGAGAGGAGAGAAAAGACCTCATCAAAAAGGAGGTCAACAAATGGACCCCCAATAGGTGTGGTGTGCTAACCAAGCACACCGCGCGTATTGGCGTTGACGGAAGGGATAAAAAAAAACAACACAGATGTCCAAGTGACAAACTTAGGACGAAGTAGAAGAATTTCCGCTGGGGAGTATCAGGTATATTTCCAAGACTGGAGATTCCTGAACTCTCGTTGGGGAAAATGGAGGTGAACTCCAAATCACAAGATCTGGGGAATTCGATTTAGATTTCAGTTTACTTTTAAATTTCAAGTTTTAATTTGTGAGTTTAGATTTCGATTGAAGTTTAATTTAAAATCGATTTAAGGAAATTTTGAATTTGAAATTTGGATTTGAAATGAGAGTTGAAACCTGGGTTCCAACCTTGGGATTGCGAAGAGAACTGGAATTTAGGTACCAGCCTCGAAGTGAGAATCAGAGTTTAAGTATTGACGGAAAAAGGGTGAGAATCAGAATTTAGGTACTGATCTCGAGAGAGTGAGATTTGAAATTTACGTATCAAACCTGAAAGAGAATCGAAATTTAAGTATCGATCTCGGAAAGAGAGTCGAAATTTAGGTATCGATCTCAAAAAGAGAGTCGAAATTTAGGTACCGACCTCCAAATGAGAACTGGAATTTAGGTACCAGTCTCGAAAGTTTAGAATTGAAATTTAGGTATCAATTCGAAAGAGAATCGAAATTTAGGTATCAATTCTAAAGAGAATCGAAATTTAGGTATCGATCTCGAATGAGAGTCAGAATTTAGGTACCGACCTCGAAGGAAGAGAACTGGAATTTAGGTACCAGTTCGGAATTTAGAATTGAAATTTAGGTATCAATTCGAAAGAGAATTGAAATTTAGGTATCGATCTCGAATGAGAGTCAAAATTTAGGTACCGTCCTCGAAGGAAGAGAACTGGAATTTAGGTATCAGTCTCAGAATTTAGAATTGAAATTTAGGTATCAATTTGAAAGAGAATCGAAATTTAGGTATCGATCTCGAATGAGAGTCGGAATTTAGGTACCGACCTCGAAGGAAGAGAACTGGAATTTAGGTACCTGTCTCGGAATTTAGAATTGAAATTTAGGTATCAATTCGAAAGAGAATCGAAATTTAGGTATCGATCTCGAATGAGAGTCGGAATTTAGGTACCGACCTCGAAGGAAGAGAACTGGAATTTGGGTACCAGTCTCGGAATTTAGAATTGAAATTTAGGTATCAATTCGAAAGAGAATCCAAATTTAAGTATCAATCTCGAATGAGAGTCGGATTATATGTACCGACCTCGAAGGATGAGAACTGGAATTTAGGTACCAATCTCGGAATTTAGAATTGAAATTTAGGTATCAATTCGAAAGAGAATCGAAATTTAAGTATCGATCTTGAATGAGAGTCGGAATTTAGGTACCGACCTCGAAGGAAGAGAATTGAAATTTAGGTACCAGTCTCGGAATTTAGGATTGAAATTTAGGTATCAATTCGAAAGAGAATCGAAATTTAAGTATCGATCTCGAATGAGAGTCAGAATTTAGATACCGACCTCGAAGGAAGAGAACCGGAATTTAGGTACCGATCTTGGAATTTAGAATTGAAATTTAGGTTTCAATTCGAAAGAGAATCGAAATTTAAGTATCGATCTCGAATGAGAGTCGGAATTTAGGTACCGACCTCGAAGGAAGAGAACTGGAATTTAGGTACCAGTCTCTGAATTTAGATTTGAAATTTAGGTATCAATTCAAAAGAGAATCGAAATTTAGGTATCGATCTCGAATGAGAGTCAGAATTTGGGTACCGACCTCGAAGGAAGTGAACTGGAATTTAGCTACCAGTCTCAGAAATTTGAAAGAGGACTAGAAGTTAGGCTCTAGTCTCGAAGAGAACTGGAAGTTAGACTCAAGTCTAGAAGATTTATCTGTATGAAGAGGGACCCAGTCCAATGCCATCAGAACCAAATCGAACAAAGTTCGTGGCTCCGTGTCAATAGAACTAGTTGATCCTCTAAGACACAGAAGCAAGAGAACTGAAAGGAGCTGGTAAGGGTACCAAGCTGAAAAGACTTGACTTAGCAATAAGTCGAGGAAAATATTCAAATTTCAAAAGAGTTTCAAACAGATTTTGATTAGGAGAATAACTGAAAGGTTCGAATCAAATGATTCAGATCGGAATTCAATTTGAGATTTAGATTCATTTTGTTTGTCCTTTAACGATCCCATTTTTTATTTTTGTGTTGTTTATTTAGTGTTCATGTGAATTTGAAGTTCATTTTAATATTTAGATTTTTTGGAAAAATTCTCATTTATTTTCTTTTCTTTTCTGTTCTTCGTTCAAAGTTCATTTAACTCTAATGGCGTTTCCCAGTCAATTTGCACAAGAAGAGGTGAAGGCAAAATATGACGTAGTCGTTTTCATTCCAACTTACTAAAAATACATCATACAACTTGATCTTGTCATGATGACATTTTCCTCAGAAATTTAATGTCTCATACAATCCATGTAAATCCAAAACGGATTGTGTAAGATTCTAGTTGATCCATCCAAAAGCATTTGTCAAAAAATCCATGTCTGAATAATAAGAAACATGGGCAATAACATCACCTTCCAAGCCACCCCTGGCAGGATTGCCGCATGGATGTGCATTGGAGGTGTGCTATTTCCCATGTAACTCACAGCTCGTAGGGCCGGAGACTCTCCAATTCTGGATCTGGCTGAAAGTGGTAAGGCATTTTTCTGTCATCCATTCTTCTAAAAGTAATTGAGATCCGCTCCACAGGTACTCCTGGAATGTAATGCTTCGCAATGTTTGCTCCGTTACCTTTTATCACCAGGACGGAACCTACCGGTAGTGGTATCTCCACCGGCCCTCGGAACTCATCGGGGCCTGTAATCCGGAGGTCAGATCCAAACATGATGTTGCACTGGCTGAGGAATGACACTGTCCAGAAGGGTCTAACAAAGTCATGATGATCTATATGCGGAGGTATGCAGTCGCCTTCCTTGTAGATGTTGATAATGCAGCTGTTGGGTATGCAATCCGCAGTGCAATACCCTCCTTGTTATCATCCTTTTCACCATTCTCTTGATGACTCTTGGCATTGGATCCACCTCACCGCGACGGAGTATCCCTGGTGGATTTCCTTTTGTGTCTATGGCAAAATTGTAGCAACATCCGCATTGGATTGTAACTCTTCCTTTTCCCGGCATCCATCTTTGGGGTTCTGAATATGTCTTTTCTCTCAGGCGGCCGGCTCGACCCATTTTCTGTAATTCGAGGATGCAGTCTACAATTTGTTGTTGCTTATAATCTGAGAAAACATCTGTATGCAGCTCGAGGCCTTCCAAGATGTTGACCCTCTTGTTTCCAATTCTTTCAAAGTCTTCAAAGGTTTTCTTCTCAACTAGTTGCATTTTCTCCAGCTCGTATTCCGGGATTATCTGAAGTCCTCGGTGTTTAGTAACATACTGCGGGATGTATGGCTCAACCCCAGCACGTTCTTCTGCATGTCTTGGTTCCTCGGGGATAGTCTCCGTAGGGACATCCTCCGGGGTTGCTTTCGCAACAAGACTCTTCGAATCCGGTACGTATGCTCAGCGTCGAGGTACTAACTCTATTTCTGCTTTTCTTGGTATTTCTTTTATTTGTTCTGACCTTCTTGGAATTGTCTTTCTTCTTTCTGGTTCCTGCCGAACCGGTCTCCTTGGAGCATTTGCACTAACAATATCCATTGTCTGTTCATGTTGATCTTCTGCTAACTTGGTCAGCATTTTACGAATGCGACGATTCTTATTTCTTCACTGGGTAGCAGTGAGAGTAGCTCTCCTTACCCCTTGAATTTCTGCGAGTGGGGCGCTGACAAGCCTACCCTCTGCTGTGGCAACCACGGACATAACTTTCTTATCTTCTCCAGCTGCATGAAAGGTGTTTGCTTTTCTTTTCTTGTTGCTGGATTGGTGGCTTGGGCCACCCATTTTCAGCACTGTCTGGCTGTGAAGTTCTTCTTGATCAATTGGGATCCAATCATTTTCTTCGTATTGTAAGCCGGCTGGTGTGAAGTCTGAGTCAATCTCTATCACTGCTCCATCCCTCACCCTCTTTTCATCAAGTGCTAGACTCACTCCATTTCTAAAGTTTAGAACTAATCGCTCGTTCGATATTTCCCTGCGAAAAAACAAGGAGAGGATCAGGGGCTGTACTAAGAACAAGAACAATAAGAAAAACACTTAAAAATTCTTATTCACTTCTTTCAAATTTAAAGGAAGTAGAAAGATATGAGAAAATATCACGAATGAATGGACTTAAAAGGAAAGATTGACATTTTATTATGATAATTTCCTATGTTTTCTTTCTTTTTTAACATTTTCGTTGATGAGATTTTTTTTTTTATCATCCATTTTATTTTGTTTTTGGGTTCGGACCCAGTCACAAAGCGATTACTTCACCCGTGTTTCTAGGGATAAGATTCTACTTCAGTGGCCACCCATCGAAACATCAGGTTGTGTAGTATTTATTTAAATACTGTCCATTGATTGGAAGCATAGGTCGTTCTCCACTGCAATTCACCAGTTGGTAGGAACCTCCTGAGTAGACTGTCTCAACCACGAACGGCCCTTCCCATGTTAGTTCAAATTTACCTCCTATCTTGCGATGTGCAAGAATAGGTCTTCTGAGAAAAATAACTAAGTCACCGACTTTGAAAGTTCTTGGGCGGACCAGTTTATCATGGGCCTGGATCATCTTGTCTTGATACAGTTCAAAATTCTGCTGCACGTAAAGTCTTTTCCCTTCCAAGCTTTCCAATTCTTCCAGTCATAGTCTGGCATTTTCTTCTATAGTGATCTTTTCTGTAACTGCAATTCGGAGTGACAGAAGGTGAACTTCCAAGGGCAAGACGGCCTCGGACCCGTACACTAAAGCGTAAGGCGTAGACTGAGTAGGAGTTCTAAATGTCGTCCTGTAGGCCCATAAGGCTTCTAACAACTTCTCGTGCCAATTTCTCTTGTTGTCGTCCAAAGTTTTCTTTAAAATCTGAACAAGAGTTTTATTAAAAGCCTCGGCCAAGCCGTTCGCTCTTGGGTAGTAGATCGTTGAGTATCGCCAATCGATCCCGTGTCTTCTGACAAAATTATTGATCTTTGTACTTTTGAATGCAGACCCATTATCTGAAATGATCCTGCGTGGTACCCCAAAATGGTAGACAACTTGGTTCTCGAAAACCGTAGCACATGGTGTGCCTTCACTTCTCCGAGTGGTATAGCTTCGCCCATTTAGAAAAGTAGTATGTAGCTGCAAGGATGAACCGATGTCCTCTTGAAGAAGGCTGTTCTATCGGACCCACTATATCTGTGCCCCAACACTCAAACGGCCACGACGGGATTGTCGGATGTAGCACATTTGGAGGTTGGTGTAGAACCACTCCGTGCACTTAGCACTGGTGACGACTTTTAGCAACTTTCATACAGTCGGTCATCATTGAGGGCCAGTAGTACCCTTGTCTTTTAATCTTCATTTTCATTTTCGGACCCGACTGATGAGCGCCACAAAGTCCTGAATGCACTTCTTTGACAATTTCACGAGCCTCAGACCCTCTCAGGCATCTTAGTCACATCTGGTCAAAAGAACTTTTGTATAACGTATTGTTTATTAATGCGTAAGACAGAGTTATTTTCTTGATTTGATGGGCTAATGACTTATCGTCCGGTAGGTTTCCTGTCTGCAAGTAGTCTATTAATGGCTGCCTCCAATCTTCTGTATTTTCTGTCACTGCTGTAATTGTTTCTTCCGCTCTTTCTGATTTGTGCATTGTATCCATGTCGAGCTGTGATAGGACCTGTCGTACTTGAACTGACACTTCAACTGACTCATCTGCAAGCAAGCAAATTCCTTTGCAAGGCGGGCTAGCGCATCGGCTAGAGCATTCTCTTTTCTGGGAATCTTGTAGATTGTTACGTTTGGAATTTGCTCCAACAGTTTCATGGCATACTGAAAGTACTGCTCGAGCCTTGTCTTTAAAATTCCGTATCGTCCGGCGACCCGTTGAATGATCAACCGAGAATCTCTCGTAGATGTTCGATGTCCGTTATTCCCATCTGAATGGTTAATTCCAATCCAGTTATAAGGGCTTCGTATTCTTCCTCGTTGTTTGTACACGGTTCTGTTAAGTGGTAGGATTATTTTAACATCCCCCGCTCCGGTGTTATAAAGATTAGTCTGATTCCTGCCTTACCGGGCATTATCGTTTGCAGCTCTTTGTTATTCTGTGCTGAGGACGCACCGTCGAAGTATAGTTCCCAACGTCGATCATCAGGGTCTTCTAGGCTCATTATCTGCTTGTCAGGCAAATCGTCGTCGAGAGGCGAATCCGCCGGTAAAGGGTGTACTGCAAGGAAGTCTACTAGGACTTGTCTCTTTAAGGCGCGAAGAGGAACGAAAGTTATGTCAAATTGCAATAATATCATCGACCACCTGGCAAGTCTGCCAGAAAGCATCGGGCGGGTCATTAAGTATTGCAACGGATTAACTCTCGAAATAAGGTTGACCATATGAGAAAGCATGTAATGCCTGAGCTTTTGAGCGGCAAAGATCAGGGCCAAACAATGCTTCTCAATTGGAGGATACTTTACTTCCGTTGGGATTAGACGACGGCTTAGGTAGTAGAGAGCATTTTCTTTTCCCTCATCATCGACCCAGGCTAGCAGGGCTCCAAGGGAGTCGTCTAAAGTCGCGGTATAAAGTATCAACGGTCTACCTGAGACTAGGGATGCTAAGACAGGAGGTGTCATTAAGTATTGTTTGATGTCATCGAAGGCATGTTGACATTTGGAGTCCCAAGTAAATTTGGCATCCTTCTTAACCAAAGCAGAAAAAGGCTGACACCTTCCTGAAAAATTCGATATAAAGCGTCGAAGATATGCCAACTTCCCTTGAAAGGATCGTAGTTGGTTCAAAGTTTTGGGATGAGGCATTTCTAAAATAGCTTTAATCTTCTCCGGATCGATTTCAATGTCTCGATGTCAGACAACAAATCCTAAGAATTTCCTGGAGGTGACGCCGAAGGCGCATTTTAAGGGATTCATCTTATGGTTAAATTGTCTTAGTCACTCGAAAACAATTCTCAAATCATACAGGTGATCTTCCTTTAGTTTGCTTTTGATGACGACATCATCCACGTAGCACTCGACTTGGTTGTGAATGAGATCATCAAAAATCTTCGTCATCGCTCTTTGGTATGTTGCTCCTGCGTTCTTCAGTCCGAATGGCATTACTGCGTAGCAATACACTCCGATCGGTGTTCTAAATGTTGTAAGCTTTTCGTCTTCTAGTGCCATCTTTATCTGGTTTTATCCCGATGATCCATCCATAAATGAGAAGATTTCATGTGTCAAAGCAATGTCGATCATCAGTTATGGGATTGGTAGTGGAAATTCATCCTTCGGACATGCTTTATTCAAATCTCTGAAATCCAAGCAGATTCTGCTCTGACCATTCTTCTTTCTGACTGGTACCACGTTGGCTAACCACATAGGGTATTGTTCTTCACGGACAAATTTAGCGTCTATTAGCTTCTTAACTTCGGCTATTGCTTGTTGCTCAATTTCTAGACGCATTCTTCTGGGAGCTTGTCTGACTGGAACGGAAGTAGGATCCACTCCTAGCCTGTGAACCGCAACTTCGGAGCTAATCCCGGCATTTCGTCGTAGCTCCAAGCAAAACAGTCCTTGAATTCCATTAGTAGCTTGATTATGTCTTCGGAATCTTCTTTATTGAGTAAGGAGCTAACAAAGGTAGGCCTAGGCTCTTCACTAGTACCTAAGTTAACTTCCATTAACTCGTCTATTGTAGATTTGATTTCTTCTTCGAATTCTGGTGGAGTGTCGCCGATTGGTAGATTTTCGAGGTCTTCTGAAGCTTCCAAGCAGTCTTTATTAGGTTCGCAAGTGACAACCAAGCAAAATCCCGTATCATCAACTGATCCTACTGTGCCGAATCCGAGACCATGTTTTGAATTGGGAGGCCGACCGGCATTATTCCATAATTTTTCAAAGTGTTGTGATCGACCTTTTGTCCATTGTCGAAGTAAGACACCACGTTGAATTAAATTTTGAACACGAGGAGAGTACCACTCAAAAGGTAGTTCCATTAATTCGGAAGAAGTAACATCTTCAAATTGTACATCTTTTTCATTATTGGAAGAAGAAGCACCACGGTAAAACTTGATTGGCTTAGTACCACCACCATGCACCTCCTTGACCACCATACCCTTGATCTTATTAGAATGGATTGAGGTCAGGTTCATAGTATGTACATGATGGTTAATCTTCTTGTGCATTGATTTATATTCTTTATTCTTTTCATCTTCGAGAGAGATCTTGAACTGGGGTTTCTTTTGGCTTATTGTCGCTGCATCTTTCTCAATTTCTTCTTCTTCGGAAGTGTTCTCCCAATCAATATCGATGACCGGTTTCTTCTGTCCAACTGTTCCAGCATTTCTTCCACTTCCTCGTCCCCGGCCTCGACCTCGGGTGCGAGTTCTGGAGAAATCTTCACCATCTCTCCGTAAGGGAGTGGTGAGTAACTGTTGGACTAGAACTTCAGGTTCTTCATCGTCTCGAATTTATTTTGCTTCATTTGGTATGGTATTTCTGGAAAAGATTGTTTTCTTCGGAGGCGCGTTGTAGGCCGCATCTTCATGAATTCCAATTTAATGCACAGAGAACTGTTGCAAATCACCTTTGATGCATTGTTCCCCTCCTTCATAATACTTTATGCACTGGTGCAGAGACGACGGTACCATCCGGTTTTCATGGATCCATGGCCGACCCAGTAGAGTGTTGAACGATGTTTCGTAATCAATTATATGGAATTTTGTGGTTGTCTTTGCTAAATCACGGGTCTTCATTAGTAGTGTTATCGATCCAAGAGCTCTTTCTCCTTTTTGATTGAAGCCTCTTAATAACATCTTTCTGCCTCAAGCTCGCAAGCATCAATTTCCAAATATGCTAGCGTCCGAAGATTCATTATGTTGATTGATGCTCCCGGATCAACCAACACTCTGGAGAGCGTAAAATTTCCAATAAGTGATCGAAATGTACAACAGTCGGTTGTGATCTGCTGTTCCAAGTAATAGATCATTGTCCGTGAAGGTAACACCTCGCTGTTCTCTTAACGAGCAAACCTCGTCGAAGGAATCACCGGCCATTTGAGTTAAACAAATCTCTGGATCAAGTAAAGCCTTGATCAGAGCCTCCCTCATCTCCTTTGACTGGATCAAAGCATCGTATATGCTTAGTTTGGCCGGTAGCTTCCTAAGATGGGCTAGCACGTTGTAGTCCACTTTATTACCATGTTCCTTGGTTTCTTCTCGACCTGGCAGCTCCTCCGTCGGGGTTGGCTCTTCCCGAGCAACCACCGCTTTCCTTTATCCTTTGGACCCACTCTCGGGGTAGAACTTTTCCACTTCTTAAATTTACTTCAGTTATTTCTCCTGAATTTGGTGTTGAATCTGCCGGTGTATCCTCTTGAATTGGAACAACTGGCTCTTCTGAAGTTGCTTCGGTGTCTGATGGTTCTAATTCTATCGTGATTGGAGCCCCTCGGAATTCATGAATGGACTCGTTGCTTGTTGAGCTTTCGTAGCCTCCTTTGTAAACATCTTCTTCGTCGTGGTCGTCGAGGTTGTGTATGATTTGAGAATCGTTATTTGTATTGGAATCGTGTTCCGGATTAAGCCGGTTGTCGCTAGTTACGTAATCGTTAGAAACAGTCAAAACGTAGCCAACGCCATAACCCTTATCATTATAAGATCCCGCCGGGCGAGCGGATAATCATACGCAGTCGGGAGTTCGAGGGATTTCTCCCCCAAATCAGAAACAACCATCCTAAAATAAGCAGCCCCTAGTCTACCCTTCGGAGCCTCGGTCTTCTTTTCTTCCACGATCTTCTCTTCCTTCTGGGGCGGTTCTTCAATCGCAAGTGATAGTGCCGGCTCGACAGGTTTCAAACTCTGAGTTGAAGCGCATACCGAAGCGGCCTGGATGTGATCCAAAATTTTCTTCGATGATTTTGTCCAGACGGTACTCCATCCATCATCAGTTGTGTACGGGTTTATCGTAACAATGAGATCCATTGAAATAACATCGACGGAACCTCCTTTCTGGGGTTCCTTCATGTATTCCTTTGGGATCGTTATGTTCCCCCTCCGGAGATTGTCATCAAGCCAACTCTTGAAAGTGACGTAATCCTCTATCTTGTGTCCAAGCATCTGGTGGTAAGGGCAGTAGTTCAGATGATCTTTCTTATTGACCTCATCCAGCTTTTTGGGCTCTGGCAGCTGAAAAATCCGGTGTCTTCATTAAGCTGCGGAACATCTTCGCTATTGCTTCAGTTTTGAATGGATATTGTCTATTCATAAGTTCTCTTAAGGTACGCGATGAACGAGGTGATTGTTCATAATGCTAAGGCGGCTGATAGCTCGAACAAGGTTGCTGATAGCCCTGCTGAGGTTGCTGATAGCCCTGTTGAGGTTGTTGATAAGTCCGCTGTGGTGGTTGATAACTAGGCTGTGGCCGCTCTGACTGTATCTGCATTGGCTGCTTGCCCTTATCTACTGTCGCGACGACTCCGAATTTCTTTTCAAATGTTTTCAAGGGCTTATGTTTATCATTCTTGTCCACGAAACTTAACTGCTTTGCCTCTTCTTGCAGCTCCCGGCCTTGCTAAGCAACTTCTCGAAAGTCTTGATTGTAAATCCTTTAAGGAGAAGTGCTATCAGGCCATGGATACTTTTAAGTAGAATACCGACTGCATGTTGTTCTTGAAGCTTTGGTTCACACTTCATGCTTAAGTTTCTCAATCGAAGTATGTAATCCACTAAATTCTCGTTCGGCTTATGTTGCTCCATGACTAGATCACCGATAGTGATGTGGTGCCGAGCCCCGGCAAATCGTTTAACGAAGAGATTCTCCTGTTCTGAAAAGGTCTTTACTGAACCGTTCGGCAGTTCTGCGTACCAGTTGAAGGCAATCCCTGACAAACTGCTGACAAACTGGCTGAAGAGTAAAGCATTGCTCCCACCGGCATTGCAGCAACTAGCACGAAAATGTGCGACATGCTGCCGAGGGTTTCCCGTTCCATCAAAAGTCTTAAACAGAGGTGGTACGAAGCCTTTCGGGTATTGGACTGCATCGAACTCTTCGGGGTAAGGTCTACCCGTCTGAATAGATGCTCCACTCTTGGATTGTGCTAAAGCTTCTCGCACCTGCTGTTCTACCATGTTTTTAATGTCCTTTTCTGGAATCATGCTTTGTGTAGAATCCTTCTTTGGTGGTTCGTCTCCGTTGATGGATGTGATCTCTTTTCCTCCATCTGCAATATGGATAATTTCTAGGGGTGTTTCTTTCTAAGGTTGTACCTGACTCTGGAGAGTGGCTAAGGCAGCAGCCATCTCTTCCATCCTCTTTGCCATCTGGGAAATTGTATCATCTCTTTCCCGAAGCTGTGCTCTCAACACTTCCGGTTCATCTCTTTCTGCAGCTCGCCGGAGCACCTTGTGAAGCAGATGACGCTTGCATTTCAACCATGTTGATCTCGGCATACTCCTCATCCATGAACTCTGATGAGTCAACTTCAACTCCTAGTTCTTCTTCTTTTTCTTTTCCTAACCGTCGGATATCGGTCCTTAATTTGTCCATGGCATCCTCTAGTGGCCTTTTTTGCACGGTCTCGCAGTTTTCTCGTGACGGTTGTTGAACTTCCTTTCCAGGAGTCCCCTTCATTGTAGTAGCACTTTCTTCTGATTCAAGTCTCCTGACGAGACTTTTCTTCTAAGGACATTATTTTAGTCTTAGCTAGCCGGTAGTAGGTCGCCATACCATCCTTCGTTGCTCGGAAGCCTAGGATCTGGATGATCCGTCTGGCTATATGCCGGAAGGTGGTATCCTCCCTAATTTGTAGACCCGATACAACAACGGGTGAACCGGCTTTTATTTTCTTCTTTGGTTACTCGTGGCAAGCAATGAGCTTTATTCGCGGTCCGAGGCGGGATTTAGCTGGCACTCGTCCTATCCTTCTTAAGATTTCTGACACAGGGCATCTTTCTTTCTTTGCCAATCTTTCTATCACAGCTTGCAGTCGGGCAAATGGCGTAGTCTTATCCCTTTTTCTTTTGTAATTGTTGTAGTACGTAGGTCGGGGTAATGCAATGGCGATCCTACGGACATTCTCTTCATCTGATGCGGCAGAGAGAGGGTGAAACCTGCTCCCTTCCAATAGAGGTATATACTCAGGCAGTTCTTCTCTTTCGTCAGGAATTTCTTCTAGAAAAGCAACTTTAGCAGCTCTGGCTTTCTCGATCTTGGAGATCTTTCTGTTTCTATTTCTTCTTTGAGTCCGAGTTAGGGGTGCAACTCTTGAACTGGACCCAATCTCAAAAATAGATGGTATTGTAGCAAAATCTGTACCCTCCACGGTGACAGGCTCATCACAGACTTGGATTTCCTTCCCTTTCATTTTGGCAGAAGTCGGGGTAGGTGCAGAGATGACTAAACCGGTGGGGGTAGAGACAACAGTCCTCCTATGAATAGTAGTATTCCTTTCAGCTGGAACCCTTTGCAGGGGAGGGAATTCTTGAGTCGATTTCAAGTTGAACTCAATCACGGGCTCTTCAGTTTCTGACACTTCGTCCATTAGTATGAAGAGAGTGACATCAGCGAACTTGATATCTGTGTTGCCGAATCCTTGTCCGAAACGGATGATCCCATTGTCAGGCAGCTCATTCTTGTAAACAGCGAAGTCCATTCCATTGGTGAAGGAGAAGATTAGCTTTGGGGCAGTCATTTTCTGCAGGGCAGATTTCGAGTATTAGTTCCAAATTATGCTTCCTTTCCGTCGTAAAGTTTAGGACGAAAAAAAAAAGGAAAGAGTCTAAAAACATTTTCGTTTATCTTAGTGTATTTGTGATTTTTAAAAGAGATTGTTTATTAGGAGGTTCGTTTGTTAGAAACAAAACGATCAAGGGAAAAAGGTTATAGAAAAGGTAAAGGGCCCGATTTAGAATTGGAAAGAAAGAGAAAGTCTTATGCAAGACTTCTCGACTCGAAGGACCGCTCCTAAACTAACACCTATTGAGGGTCCACCCCACCTCAGAAAAGAGGTAAAAGGATATCGGAACCACTCCGTTTAGGGGTGTCTAAACAATGGTCGCTAAATCCGAGAGGAGTTGGCTATACTCGTTCAAGACGTAAATGAACGGGGTATTCCAACTAAGAATGGTAGTTTTGGTCCACTAGTGGATATGGACTCACTATCGATTTATGAAAGCAAAACCATCTAATCAAAAATGGAGAAAGGAACTATCCCCAGCGGAGTCGCCAGAAATTGTCGGCATATTTTTAGATTTGTGTTGTATTTTTGAAAAGGTCTCGCCTACAGAAATTGTCGGCGAATTTTAAATTTTAAATTTAATTTAAATATATATATATAATTTAGAAAGTAGTATTTGATTTTGAAAATAATTTTAAGTTTGAAATTCTTAAGATATGAAATCAAACCGATCTCACATCTTGAATAGTTTATATAAACGAGCACTGCACCACAAACCGTGTATTTATCCCGAAGAATAGACACACTGCTTGATAATGGGGCTCGATTAAATAAAATAGAAGATTTGTGACATCCGTTTGGTCTGCGAACCAATTTTATAAGCCGACAAATTCTCCTGTTTAATATAAAGGAATTAAACAGCTTTTATATTACCTGGGTTCTTAAAGTTCCCTATAAGGGCAAGCCCCTATAGTTAATTACATCTTAAATGACGGGAATCATTTAAGAAAACTCTCGATAATGATCCGTAGCTTTGCTTTCAAGAATTTCAAAGTTTAAGGTTTTCAAAGGATTGGATTTTGAAAATTTCAATAGGGATTAGCTCAAGTTCAGAACAGTTTATTTTAGGAGTCCAAAGGAAGAGAAGTAAGAGAAGCTGAGGATCTAAGAAGAATCTTGGCAACATCCCAAACTATCCTATTGTTTAGCTTCAATTTATGAATTTACTTAATGTTGTAATCTTGCCAATTTTAATTAATTTGGACTTATATTTGTATGATAAAATCATACAAATAGCCTCGAAGATATGAAGGTTTATGTCGTACCGAACGACTACCTTGGAGTCCTAAGACCGGTTAGGGCTTAATTTACAATACATGATCATACAAATGCCTAACGAAGAGTTGAGGATTTATGTTGCACTAGGCAAACTACCTCGAAGTCCTATGGCTTGGTTATTTAATTCTAAGAAAGTTTTGCTGAAGTAAATCCGAATTTTGCTGATGACGATGGCCGTGCTGCCCACTGTGCTCCAATATCCTTGTTGTTGCAGAGGTTTAGTTTTAGAAGTCATAAATCAGGAGATGAAAGAAGTGTTTTGGTTTAGAGAAAATCTTAAAATCCATGTGTTTTTAATATTTCAATTAAAACAAATCTTAAAGTTTATTAAAAAGAACCGATTAAGATCCCACGGTTCCGTCATCCCGACACCGTTATTTTCATCGAATTCACTTAGTCCAGATGAATTTGCTAAACTCAATTGAATGAGTTCCACACTTTCATTTAGACCGTGGGAAATCCTATTAGCAACACGTGGGTTACATCATCCGAGGTATTCCCGATCATTCGACGAGACGTTTTAATTTAGTTGCAATTGTAGTTTTGTTGTTCTGTTTGTGATTAAATTTTGAGTTGTTTTATATTTTGGAATGTTGTGGCGGTGAATTTTATCTTGCAATGACTTTTAATTTAGTTTTGGTTTCAATTCAGGGGCTATCCTAAAGGTTTTGGTTTTCATGCAACAGTTTTATTTATCATGCAAGAAAAGTAAAGTACAGTGCATGTAAGTAAATTGCAATAAAGTAAACTGCAATAAGATAAAAGCATATCTGAAAGGTCTTTCCGTCATCCCAAGCTGCACTTAAAACACATGTTAAGGCATTTAAATATTTCAACAGATACCTAGGTAAAGCTAAAGGAAGGGTTTTGGTTGTCTACCAAATTCCTAATCCTATAACTAGTCATCTCCTATGACGTCTAGGTTCTTGGTTTGGTTTAAGGATGATTTTCTTCATCAAAGAACAATTAAATTCAGTTGTTCTTCTAAAACATCTCGTCGTATTGAGGAAGTGCTTAGGACGAGTCCTAAACATCTTTTCAATTTTCTGTGATTTGTTTTGAGTCCAAGTAAATTTAGTTGCACATATGAATTAATCGTCCAGGAGTTTAGTTAAACTTTGTCTCTTGCTCAGCGAACTTAGGTACTTGATTATCTGATGAATAAAGTGACATCTCACTTAATACTCTATTTAAGAGTTATAATAATTAAAGCCTTTAAGGGCAAGTTGGTTTATTGAGAATTTTAATCAAATTTGAGTTAATGATTTAAAGTGTTTTAGTTTGATTATGAGGTTTTAATAAATAATTTTAAGTTTGGAATAGTGTTCAAATTATTTTAAATTTAATACTTAATGATTTCATTTAGGTTTGTTGTTAAATGATTTTAATTTAATTCAATTTGATTTTAATTTAATTTAAGTTTATTTAATTTTAATTTAATTTTAATTTAATTTTAATTTAATTTTAATTTAATTTTATTTAAATTTAATTTAATTTAATTTTAGTTTAAATTTAATTTAATTTAATTTTAGTTTTAATTTTAGTTTTAATTGTCAATTTTAATTGTTAATTTGGATTATTATTTTAATTTTTAATTAAGAATTAAATATTGTTAAAGTGACTTATTTAGGGATTTTTAAATTAAAGAATAAATATCCTCTTAATAATATCCCTATTTTAATAATCCAAATTTAAATATATTCTTTCCAAAACATAAATCATTTAATTAATTAAAGTTTCATTTTGATATTTTCAAAGTATTTCATGTGTCTCTACCTTTTAATTTCCCTAAGTTTCAATCATCCAAGAGAAACTTAAAATCAAATATTTTACACCCCCCCATTTGATTAAACCTAAAGTTTTAATTAAGGGTTAAAAATTTTTAATTACTTTTATGCCCTTTTAAGCTTATTTATTTCATAACTCACTAAATTGAGCTCAAATGAATTTGAAATTTTATGTCACCTTACTCACATGTAGATTAAGATATTAGAGGAGAAAATGTGATTTTTCTGAATTTAATTTATTTATATAGTTATTTTTAGTAGAAAATAAGGGTTTTCAAAGAAAATTCAACAACATGACCAAGGAAAAGTTTCTGTCCTTAAGAAAATTATGGGGTGTTCCTAATGACTAGAGGACCACTTGGACCAATTTTTGTGATTTTTTGAATTACATTTTATTTATTATAATTATTTTGAATTTTAGAGTATTAATTAATTATAAAATAAAATTAAAGTTGAAAAATGGATTTTATATTTTTCTTAAATCTCTCTGACATCAAGGAGTTTAGAGGAACAAATTTTATAATTTTCTGATTTGTTTTTGATTTATTAGAATTATTTTAGTGAAAAAGGCTAAAAACACATTTTTTAATATTAAAAATTACATTAAGCCTTTAAAATGCAATATCTTATCCTAGGGACTTAGGAAAAATATTTGGTATGTTCCTAAGTGACTAGAAGTCAAAATGTGACATTTTTATGATTTTCAATATTTTTGTGATTTTTATTATTTTTTTAATTATTAAAATATTAAAATATTGTGAAAAATCAACTTTTTTAGAAAATTTCAATTTTAATTTTCTTGAACTCCCCTGATATCAGAGAAGCTCCAAAACCATTTTTATGAATTTTTGAAAAGTATTTTTGGAGTTATGAATTTTTAAAGTTTAATTTTAGTTATGTGACTTTATTAATCCATTTAGTGGGTTTAAACATTCCCAATTGATTCCAAATTTTTATGTGAGGTCTCTATGATCCTAAAGATCAGTGGAGAATTGTTTTCAAGTCAATTTGATGTGTGGTTAATCCTAATTAATTCAAATTCAATTTTAGGGGTTTATGCCAATTAAGGTTAATATGAATGAATTACTAAAAATATATTTTTCATAGGGTCCTCTGGTCTTAAGAAACATCACCAAATTTTCCAAGAATTTATTTTACAACATGCTAATTATTGGATTAAAATACCTAAAACAGTGACATGAACTTGAAAATTCAATAACTTTTCACAGAGATCGCCTTTGACCTTGAAAAATTTAGGGAATGTTCCCAAGATCAGAGGCTTCAAAAGCCCTATGGTCTCATGCCATCGTGAATTATCTATGCCAATGAAGAATCAAAATACTGAAAAACAGTAAATAAATTATTAAAAATAAAATACCCATCCAATTAACTTGGTTTCTTTTTCACATTATTGTCCTCTGTTCATTGAGCAAGAGGATACTTTTATTTTATTTTTGTGATTTTTCTATGCAAAGATATGAATTTTTAAAGTTCAGGGCATTTAAATAATTCAAAAATACCCTAATTTCCTACTTATCCACGTGGCGCCGCGTCAAACTCGGCAGCTCCGAAGCCCCTACGTGTCGCGCTCCCATTCAACGCCGCCACTTGAGTCAGCAGTCACGCGTCCCGCAGTTCATGTACCGTCGCGCCGTCTGACTTTATCTCGACCATCCGCTCGATACACGCGCGATCAAACGGCTCCTGGTCATCGTCTACGACTGGTGTGCACCCGTGACCGTCCGCACTAAAACCCTAAGATCTCACTCGATTCTCAATGGATTTTTGCGTTCTTATGCTCTATGGATTCATCTTGAAGAGACGAACAGATCCATATGGTTTATAGGCTATGAAATTAACCCAAAAAAATGGATAATTGCTGGAAGCTCGGGGGGAAGAATGAGTTCATACCTTTTCTCAGACAAGTGAAGCTTCGATCTGAGAGTTGTGTCACCTTCGATTGAGTCCAGGCAAGCTCCAAATGAAGTCTCTGGCTCTGGGGAATTGTCTAGGTATGAAAGTGACCAAGGCCGATCACAAAGCTTGGAGGCTAGAAGCAATGGCTGGCCTAGTGAGGGGGCTTTTGCTTTGGGAACTTCTCCTCTCGGTCCGGTGAAGGTGTAGGATCAATCAATTTGGAGATTGGCTGACTGTGGTGAAGTGTCCTATTTTTGGGTGGATTTTCAACTCAGAAATTGTGCTCTGTTAATGGGGTTTAGGGCAAAGGAACACTGGGGATCAACTGCTCTGGGTTAGGAGAAGGTCCTGGAGCAATTTTGGCAGAGTTTCCTTAAGGTCTGGTTCATCTCTCCTTTTGACCGAGAGGTGGTGGTGTTTAAATAGGAATGGCTAGAGGGCTTCCCAGGGGGGTTTGAAGGCTGGGATCAGCTGCTCTGGTGAGGAGAAGAACAGCTATGGTGTCCATTTGGGTTGGGACAGCTCAGCCAGGGAGAATTCAAAAATTGGCTCACATGGGTGCTCTCGGCCTGGTGGTTTCCGGCGGCTGTGGTGGCTGGCCGGCCAGGGTCAGGTCACCATCCTGATCAGGAGGGTCAGGGCTTGAATTTGGTGAAGTCAATTGGAGTTGGCCAAGTGTAAAGGGGTTGAATTGAAATGGAATGGGGAGAGGCTCATTTTGGTTTAATTTGGTCAACCCATGGTTCTAGGCTTGGTGCACCACCCAAGGCCTGGTTTTGGGCTGAAAAGAATCATTTAGGTCAGCTTGAATGGTGTGGTGAAGTCTCCATCCAAGGTGAGGTGGCTAAGCATAGTTTAGAGTGTAACATGGATGAGGTTAAAAATGCTTAATGAAGGTTTAAGAAAGACCGCCCTCTTCTTGCCATTAATGGCTTAGTGAGGTGGAAAGTGGCTCCCATGGCTTGCATATGGCTTATGCATGGCTTCATGGCTCCATGTGGCTTGGGGCAAATCATGGTCAATTTCATGGAAGTAGAATTTTGGAATTTTGGAATTTTGGTGGAGAATTTTCATGAAGCTTGATTTGGAATGGTTTAATGATGATTTTGAAACTTAGGGGTGATTTTGATTAAATGGACGATGTAGAGAAATGTCATGTGAGCTTCGGATTAAAAACTTGGGCTTTTGGAATGGTCTTGGATGGGCTTTTAAAGTGGTTTAAGGAAGTGGACTTTTGGATTTTAAAATGGGCTTTTGGATGAAAATTTTTTGAAGGATCATGTCAAATAAATTTTGCAATTGGTTTAGGCATGTGTCATGAGTGGTTTGAAACAAGTTTAATGTGATTTTGAATTGAATTGGGTTTAATGTGGGGTCTTTTGGTAAAGGGGCCAAGGTGGGCCAAATTGGGCTAACTTGGGTTAAGGTTGGGCTAAAGTTGGATTTGATGTAAAATTAATGTTGAGAACTGTTCATGGGAGTGTCACAAAGAGTTTCCAACTTTGGTTGGGCTTTAATTTTGGGATTTGGGCCCATTTAGGTTAGGTTTGGGCTTAGGTCAATTTAAGGGATTTTTGTTTTGGGTTAGGTTTGGGTGGAGTTTAGGTTCAAATTTTGGGCAAGTCAAGTTAGTGTATTGTTTATGGGAATTTTAGGAAGGCTTTAGAAAAGATTTGGGGCCAATTGGGGTTGAATTGGGTTGGTTTGGGCTAGGTTTAGGTCATGGGCCAAAATTGGGCCTTAGGCTTCAAATTGAAATTGGGCTCAAATTTCAATCAAATTTGACTTGGATTTGGTCTAAATTGATATTGGGGATATTGAATTGAAGTTTAGATTTGAATTGGACCAAAATTTTGGTCAATTTGGGTGGTTTGGTTTGACATTGGGTTCACTTGGTTTAAAATTTTGTCAAATTGGGGGTTTTGGTAAAAGTGGGGTAAATTGGAAAAATTCGCCCATGGTATAGTTGAACAAAATGAAATTGGGAATATTTGGGATTTTCTAGAATTTTCTGGGAATTTTTAGAATTTTTGGATTTTTTGGCTAAGAAAGGCATTTTCGGTATTTGGAGGGTATTGGGAGGTACTTTTGGAATTTTTGGTATTTTTGGCCAAAGATGGTCAATTTGAGTGGGGGGATATGTTTAGGACTGATTTTGAGAAATTTTGGGTAATTTAGGTAATTTTGCAAATTTTGGGTAGCTCCAAGGGCATTTAGTATGTTTGGTGGGTCCGGGGCCCCGGGGGTCAAAAATTGAAATTTCGGGAAAATGAAGATTGATAAAATTTGAGTAAAATGGAATCACTTTTGTTAAGCCATAAAGCCATATTAAGCCCATTAGAGCCATGAGATGACTCATTTGAGGCACTTAATATGTTGTTCCTAACCCTCTTAGCCAGGGGCTTAGGGATTAAGGACCATCCATATGAATTATCTGCATGAGTCAGGAAGTCAAGTTGGGTGAGAGTGTGGTTTTAGGACTTGGAATGTGTGTGAGAGTGTAGTGTATGTGCAAGTCAACTCTCACCAGACCAGGCCATCCTGGGTATTCCTAAGGCCAAGAAGTCCTATAGGGAACTCATCCTTTAAACCTCCACATTTAATTTCAACCCTCTAGGTGATTAGGGGTCTACAATCAAACTTGTGGGGTTTGCAGGGAGTCAAGAAGTAGTTTGAATTTCTAAATGGTGGGTTCCATTTCTAGTCCTCTAAGATTTGTCAAGGAGAAGCCTAAGGCTAGATCCTAAGCACTAAGGAGAGAGGAGAGAAAAGACCTCATCGAAAAGGAGGTCAACATTAAAGTGGTTTGCATCTTTAGGGAAACTAGCTCCTAAATTAAACTAAATCTTCTCCTTTTAAGATAAGGGAAAGACTTCTAATCTATAGCCATACGAGTTAGTGAGAAAATCACTTCACGATTATATTCATCGCAAATTAGTATTTTTATCCTGCAGAGTGACATATTATTGCTTTCTATCGTACTCAATCACAAGTGAGAAATTTTAAAAATCTTATTTGTGGTCCTCACAAACGTAGACACTACAAACAGGACTTAGTTTATAATTTTCATCCTAACTATGCTAAATTCATTAAGCTAGGATGACCTAACTTGATAGTTTTTGTATCATCTCTATGCACCTTCCTAAATATGACTTTAATGTATTTCCATTGAACTTAAAAATATGATCTATTATTTATCATCAATGATGATAGCTCCATATGGATAAATATTCAGTAAAGTAAATAATCTCAATAATATGAAAATAACTTTAATCTTCAATTAAATGATAAATTATTTCTTAAGAGATGTATGATCATAAATTTTTTAAAATATTTCATTATAATTTTTGGCATTTTTTATTAGCTTAAATTCTAGTTTTATCTAAATCATTTAATTATACTTATATTTTCTCTCTAGCACCAAAAAACCTATGCTCTAATTCTGAAGGTAAATAACAAGCAATCCAAATCAAACTAAATATATACACATATTAAGGTTTTATAAGTTATCCTATAAGCCTGAAAAGTATCTTTCAATCTCATGGACTAATCTTTACAAGTAGAATGCATTATCTTCTATAAAATATTCTTATTGTCCATATTAGATATCTTAGCTTCTCCATTAGCGTAGAGATTATAAGCAATAGAAATTTTATATTTTAGTCAAAATTTGCATAGTATTATATCAAATTACTTATTATATGAATGGCTAGCTTCATTTCTAATTTTAATTTTAGTTGTTTCAAATATAAATAAATATTTTTCTTTAAAAATTATGTCACTACCTTAGAGTCACAACTATTCAATGTCATACCTATCCACTTGGAGATGTATTATATTGTTATAAAGTTAAATTGATAGCCCCATAAAATATATTCCTAAACAATGAAAATTTTCATATTTTAATATGTAATCCAATGAGTTCTTATTTGTACTAGCTACATTTCCTACCATTTGACACTAATACACTTCCTAATAAATCCTTCCACATCATTAAATTAGGTAGAGCAATAAAATTTAGGTTATGGAATCATATATAAAGTTTTGTTTCCTTGAATATGCCCACATTTTCAGGCTTACGAAACTTTCTCATATGACTCTCATCCTCCTCTAAAGAGACACCTCTTATAGTATTTTCCTTACATTCCATAGTAATATAAGGTGCATCCTAATAATAGAACTTAGCACCATGAATAAACTTCATTTTTTATTATAAATAAACTCATAAGGTAAATTATTTTCAACAATGATGTTGTCTAAATTGGCATACTAAGGTGCACTTTGTCTATTTTCAAATAAAATTTTAATGGAGAAAACTCATTAATTTCATTTTAAATTAAGTTTGATTCTTTTAACTCATTTTCTTAAGTCTACACAAATGATCAATTACTTAATTTTGAGTATATTTCTTATTTTCTATCTCTAATCAAGTTCATATAATAAAATAATCCATCTATTAAGTCGAGATTTTGAATACTTCTTACTTACAAAGGTCATTGAATAGGATAAAGATCCTCATAAACATAACCTTGTTAATAATGAAGTAGGGTCTAAACATATCAAAGATAAACTATAGTTAATAACTCCCTTTTACTAGTGGTATAGTTGCTTTAGGCTTTATCCAATGTCTTACTAACATAGTAACTCATATGAAATATTAAATATTTACCGTAGGATTGATATATAGCATAATTACTAACATCACGCCTAAATTTAATATGATTTTCTCAATTAAGTGTTCAATTAATAGGTGTATGATTATTTTATTTTTAAGTGTTTCAAAAGCTTTTAGGCATTCATTGATAAATTCATAAGTACTTTTTTAAAAATAGATGAAAAAAATACTTTGTAATTTTAGAAAAATCTTTAATGAACCTTTTATAAAAACATTCATGTCTTGAAAAGCTTCTAATTTCTTTTGCAGATAAAAGTGGGGACACTTTTCTATAACTTAAAATTTTACATAATTTGTCTCTATCCCCCTCTCTAAAATATTTTGGCCAAATATAATGGCTCCAATACCATAATATAAAATTTTTCTCAATTTAGAACTAAATTTAATTTTTGACATCTTTGTGAAACCAAAGTTAGATGTTTAAGACATATATCAAAATTGGTCTTAAACACAAAAATAATTATCTATAAGAATCTCAATGCCCTGGACATTTAAAACATAAAATAGAATCATCATGTACTTTATAGAAGTGGTAGGAGCTTTGCATAATCTAAAAGGCACTCCCTAAAATACAAAATCATTGTAAAAACCAGTGAATGTAGTTTTGACTTGATTATCGAGTGATCTATGAATCTTGTTGTATTTTGAGTATCCATTTATGAAGCAAGTGAAAGGGTGTTTAAATATTCTATTAAGCATTTTTCAATAAAAATTAATAAAAAATGATCCTTTTTAGTGATTTTATTTAGTTTCCTATATTCAATGCAACTCTTGGAGCTAATATTATCCCTTGTAGGAATCTATTCCATTTTCGCATTCTTTATCACTGTTAAACCCACTTTATCAAGCAGATCATGCATCAGACTAACCTAAAAACTATTTAATATTAGATAATAATCACATCTTCTAAACACTTTAAAATTTCTTTCTTCACAATCTTTTTTTATAACTAGGTTTAGTTTTCTTTGGGAATCATCTTTTGGTTAATAATTTATTTCCATTAATGGATAATTCATTTGATATCTATAATATTCAAACTAAAAGTCTTTCAATACATCATTAATAATATTATTAATTTTTATTTTTTAATTTCATCCAATTATAAAGATATTATAGTTGGTAAAGTTGATGTTTCTCCTAAGAAGGAAAAATTGAGCTAATCGGGCAAAGTCTTTAATTTTAGGATAGGTGGCTCAATAATGTATAGATTTAATTGCTTCCCTATTGATGTATCTAAGGTTTGAAATATCTCTTAATGAAATTTAGGGGTAGAATCTAAATATATGTCAATATATTTTCTATCTTCATCTAAAGTATCAAAGTCAGCACTTGCTCAATTAGGACTAAACTCCATAAGTCTATGGAATTTTTTTTTTTCACACAGCATCCAGTAGTTAGACTTTATTCACTGCTAGAGTCATTAGAGAATTGCAATAATTTAAGCACATAAGATATAACTTCCGAATCTTATACTCATTATTGAGTCTTCTTATTAAACATCAATCATAAAATGGTCAAGCTAAGATGATTTGTATCTTCTTATGCTCCTCCATAACCATTACATTGAAATCAATTGGAATATAAACATATCTACCTTAATAAAAATTTCTTCTATGAAACCCTTATGACCAGTGAATAAACATTCAAAAAACAAAAGAATCACTATGGTAAGTTACATTAAATGCCTTGAGTCATTAAATGCCTTTTTAGAAAAGCCAACATCAATAGTGAAAGGAATTGTAAATATCTAGATCTTATAATTTTTCAGGGTTCTTATTAAGATGATGTAAGCTTTAGTTAAGGTCATAGTTTCAAATTCTCCTAAATTTAATTTTTTATAAAATATGTCATTCATGAATTTTATAAAACTAGTATTTGTACAAGAGCTTTAGTAAATGGGACATTGATTTTATGCTTTTTGAACATCTCAAAAATTTAAAAAATATATGTATTTATCCAAATGTTTGTTTTAAATTCTTTAGGGAAATGTTTGTAGGGGTCTTCTAATTGAAGTTTTAACATGTTTTTAATCTTCTAAAAAGTGTGTATTATTTTTTTAGCTTTAGAAATTGGTTTTGCTACTCCTTATCTTATGTCTTATCATCTCTTTTAACTCTTTCCACTTTTAATTAGATTTTCTTACATCATTTACTTCCCATTTCATTCAAGATCACTCTAGTGTTATTAAATAAAATTTCTTTTGGTATATTGGTCACTTAATTGATCAGTTGTCTTGGCTAAGTTTCAATATTTCTAATAGATGCAACTTGATTTTGCAAGCGTTTACCATCTGTAATACTAATGCTTTCAATGATAATTTATTCCTTAAATTATGAGAAGTAAAATTTAATGTATAGTGGCATAAAAGTTTCATATAGGTTTTTTATATTGTTTTGTTGATTATGATTTTTATGTTGAATTCATTAAGATATTACTTAAAATACATGTTGGCAAGTGTGATGAGAGCAAAAATTTCTTCTTGGGGAGTGAAATTAAGAAGATAGAAGAAGCCAATAAAAAGAAGTTCATTAGTAAAAGTGCACAAGAGTTATTCAATGGATATTTGGTCGTTAATATTGAAGGGATTGAGACAAAATTTCAAAGATCGAGGCTGACATGGCTTCAATCGAAGCAAAGGTAAATGAAACTAACACTCATTTAACACACATTGGATGGTAACTCAAAATGCAATTTAGTCATAGAAGTCATGTGGAAGAGGCGGATAGAGCGATGTATCCGAAGAACAAATGGTTTGAAGAAGAAGATGTGAGAGTTTTTAATCATCACCCATTTTATCAGATTTACATTCCAGATGTTTCAAATGAAACTAATGGTGGTTCAGGATATATCCCACCCAGCGGAGAATGGAATTAAATTAAGTGTGGTCTTGTGATCTTATTATCTTTGTTTAGTGTTTAGTGTTAGTATTATTGTTGTTATGTTTGTTTTAATGTTTTTGTTTTAAAGTGTGTTGAAATTTAATTATATGGTTTTTGTGTTTAATTATATGTGTAAAGAACTTGTGTTTGAAGAATTTCATCCAAGGATTTTGGATCAAAATTTTTAGTTTGTATTAAGAATTTTAAATTTAATGAAATATATGTATGTTTGTGTGTGAAATTTTGTGTGAATTGAGGGATATTTAAGTGAAAATTTGGAGTATTAAAGTGTGTTTGGGGGATGAAACTATTATTTAAATCATTTAAAGGTGTTTAGCTAAGCATATTAGTGTGATTTGATTAATCGTCAAAATCTGCTTAGTGGCACCTAAGTGCCAAACCCTCAGCGCATAAGCGCCAACACTAACAGTTATACACCATAATATCCCGCATAGGCACTGGTTCGTGAATATTGGTTTACAGGCATTAAAATCCCAAAAATTGACATTTCTTATCTCCGTCACCTTCAACCTCTCGATTTCACGAAACAACAGCCTAGGGCATCACTGTTTTGGAGGGTATGGGCACTTCTCCTAAGAAAAAACTTTTTATTTTTACCATGTATTTTGTGTACATTTATGAATATTTAAAAATCACTATTCATGGTGAAAATTTTAGATTAATCTTGAGAAATAGCTTGGATTAAGTAGATTATACCTTTAGAAGTTGTGTTTAAAAAGTTTAGTTTGAATTTGGAATTTATGGTAAAAATTTTTGCAATTTTTAGAAATAGCTCCAAAATTGAAGCTCTCGAAAGGGAAATATCAATTCGATTCAAACAAGTTCATGAGTTTTAGAGCTGAGGATCAGTACGAGAATGCACTATCGTCATGTAACTTAATTTTAGAAAGAGTGTTGAGTAAACCAAGAGGAGATATTGAGGAAATGATTGATCGAAGGAATTGGAGAAATTACTATTGCTTCTCCGTTGTTACTGTTATTTTTGTGGTGAGAGAGTTCTATGCAAACTTGCCAGCAACAAAAGAAAATTTGGTGATGGTTCGAGGACAACAAGTTGATTTTTCTGTCACGGTATACAATACTTTTTACTTATTGTATTGTCGGCATATTTTTAGGTTGTGTGTTTTATTTTGAAAAGGGAGTCGCCTACAGAAATTGTCGGCGAATTTTTTATATTTTTAAATTTAATTTAAATGTATAGTTTAAAAGATAACATTTGATTTTGAAAGTAATTTTAAGTTTAAAAGTTTTAAGATATGAAATCAAACCGATCTCACATCCCAAAAAGTTTATATAAACGAGCACCGTACCACAAACCGTGTATCTATTCCCAAGAATAGACACACTGCTTGATGATGGGGCTCGATTAAATAAACTAGGAGATTTGTGACATCCGTTTGGTCTGCAAACCAATTTTATAAGCCGACAAGTTCCCCTGTTTAATATGAAAACATTAAACAGGGTTTATATTACCTGGGTTCTTAAAGTTCCCTATAAGGGCAAGCCCCTATAGTTAATTACATCTTAAGTGACGGAAATCACCTAAGAAAACTCTCGATAATAATCAGTAGTTCTGCTCTTAAGAATTTCAAAGTTTAAGTTTTCAAGGGATTGAATCTTTGAATTTCAATAGGGGATGGATCAGATTTGGAACATTTTATTTTAGGAGTCCAAAGGAAGAAGGGTAGGAGAAATCATAGATCCAAAGTGAACTCTGGTAATTTCCCGACTGTCCTATTGTTTGGCTTGAATTTAGGAAGGTCATAATGTTTATTTAGTATTTTGATCATGCCAGCTTTAATTAGTTAGGACTTATATTCGTATGATAAAATCATACAAATAGATCTCGAAGATGTGAGGGTTTATATCGTATCGGACGACTACCTCGTAAATCCTAAGACCGGTTAGGGCTTAATTTACATGATATGATCATGCAAATGCCTAACGAAGAGTCGAGGATTTATGTTGCCCTAAGCAAACTACCTCGAAGTCCTATGGCTTGGTTATTTAATTTTAAGAAAGTTTTGCCGATGTAGATTTCGGCTTTGCCGACGACGATGGTCGTGCTGCCCACCATGCTCCGAGCTCCTTGTTGTTGCAGAGGTTTAGTTTTAGAAATCATAAATCAGGAGATGAGAGAAGTGTTCTGGTTTAAAGAAAGTCTTAATTTCCAAGTGTTTTTTTTTATGTTTTAATTAAAACAAATCTTAAAGTTGATTAAACAGAACCGATTAAGATCCCACGGTTCCGTCATCCCGGCTCCGTTATTTTCATCGAATTCACTTAGTCCAGATGAATTTGCTAAACTCAACTAAATGAGTTCCGCACTTTCATTTAGACCGTGGAAATCCCGTTAGCAACACGCGGGTTACATCATCCGAGGTATTCCCGATCATTCAATGAGACGTTTTAATTTAGTTGTAGTTGTAGTTTTGTTGTTCCGTTTGTGATTAAATTTTGAGTTGTCTTATATTTTGAAATGTTGTAGAGGTGAATTTTATCTTGTAGTGTCTTTTAGTTTAGTTATGGGTTTCAGTTTTGGTTTCTGTCCTAAAGGTGTCGGTTTTCATGCAACTGTTGTTTATCATGCAAGAAAAGTAAGTGCGATGCGATTAAATAAATTACCGTAAAGTAAATCGCAATAAAATAAAAGCGTACTCGGAGGGTCTTCCCGTCATCCCAAGCCGCGCTTAAAACACGATTAGCATATTTAAGCATTTAAAGTAAGTTCCTAGGTAAAGCTAAGGGAAAGGTTATGGTTTTCTACCAAGTTCCTAATCCTATACGCTAGTCATCTCCTATGACGTCTAGGTCTTCAATTTTGGTTTTAAGGATGATTTTCTTCACCAAAGAACAACTAAGCTCAATTTGTTCTTAAGGACATTCCATTATATTGAGGAAGTGTTTAAGACGAATCTTAAACATCTTTTCAATATTTCTGGAATCGTCCTAAGTCCAAATGAATTCTATTGTTCAAGTGAATTAATCATCCAGTGCGTTCGAGTTAAGTTTTATTTCTTGCTTAGTAAATTAGGATGTTTAAATATCCTTATGAGTGAAGTGTCATTTCACTTGATACTCCATTTAGGAGTTATAATAGTAAAAACTCCTAAGGGCAAAATGATATTTAATGATTTGTGATTCAAATTTAAGTTCAAATTAATGATTTAAGTTTGGAATAGTGTTCAAGTTATTTTAGATTTATTTTTGAATTCTTCATGTCTTTATATTTAACTTAATTTAATTTAATTTAACTTAATTTAGTTTATGTGGTTTAATTTAAATTAATTTAACTTAAGTTAATTTAATGTAATATGATTTAGTTTAATTTAATTTAATTTAATTTAATTTAATTTAATTTACTTTTAATTTAATTTAATTTAATTTAATTTAATTTAATTTAATTTAATTTAATTTAATTTAATTTAATTTAATTTAATTTAATTTAATTTAATTTAACATAATATAATGTAATTTAATTTAATCTAATTTAATTTAATTTAATTTAATTAAATTAAATTTAATTTAATATAATATAATTTAATTTAATTTAATTTAATTTAATTTAATTTAATTTAATTTAGTTTAATTTAATTCTTAATTTTTAATTTAATTTTTAATTTTAAAGGAATTTGTTTTAAATAATTTAACATTAATTTAATTTAATGATTAAGTCTTTTAGCATTTTAAATCTTAAACTTGAATTATCATTTTAATTAGGAATTAAATATTATTGGGATGATCGATTTAGGGATTTTTAAATTAAAGAATAAATCTCCTTCTAATAATATCCCTATTTTAATAATTCCAATTTTATTATTCTTCCAAATTTAAATAATTATTTAATTAAGGTTTATTTCAATTATTTTAAATTGTTTAGTAGGTTTCTACCCTTTAATTATCTAAATTTCAATCATCCAAATCAAGTTAAAATCAGATATTTTGCCTATTAATTTCATTAAGCCTAAAGTCTTAATTAAAGGGTTAAGATTTTAATTACCATTTTGCCCTTCAAGCCTAATAATTTCATAACTCACTAAATTGAGTTCAAATGAACTTGAAATTTTTATGTTACTTCACTCATATGTCAATAAAGACTTTAGAGGAGAAAATGTGGTTTTTCTGCATTTAATTTATTTATATAATTATTTTTGGTGGAAAATAAGGATTTCCAAGGAAAATTTAATAATATGACCAAGGGAAAATTTCTGTCCTTAAGAAAATTATGGGACATTCCTAATGACCAGAGGACCACTTGGACCAATTTTTGTGATTTTTTGAATTATATTTTATTTATTAGAATTATTTTAAGTTCTGGAGTATTAATTAATTTAAAAATAAAATATAAGTTGAAAAATGAATTTTATAATTTTTAAAATTCTCTCTGATATCAAGGATTCCAGAGAACCAAATTTTACAATTTTCTGATTTTTCTTTGATTTATTATAATTATTTTAGTGAAAATAATAGAAAATACATTTTTTAATTTTAAAATTACCCTAGGGCTTTAAAATTTAATATCTCATTAAATAGACCTAAGAAAAATATGGGGTTTGTTCCTAAGTGATTAAATTTCAAAATATGACATTTTGATGAATTTTATTATTTTTGTGATTTTTATTATTTTTTAATTATTAAAATACTTAAAATAATACTAAAAAATTAACTTTTTTAGAAAATTGAAATTTTAATTTTCTTAAATTCCCCTGATATCAGAGAGGCTCTAAAACCAATTTGGTGAATTTTTGAAAGGTATTTTGAAAGTTATGAATTTTTAAAGTTTAAAATGACCAAATGGCCTAATCAACCTATTTAGTAGGGCTAACCAAGTCCAATTGACTTAAAATTTTTATGGTGGGTTCCTCTGATCCTAAAGGTTAGTGGAGAGTTGATTTCAAGTCAATTTGATGTATGGTTAGCTCTAATTAATTAGGGGTCTATTTTGGGTGTTTAAGCCAATTAGGGTTATTTTGAGTGAATTAACTCAAGTCCTATTTTTCCTAGGGTTCTCTGGTCATAAGGAACATCACCAAATTTTCCTAGAATTTATTTCATAACATGCTAATTTTTGGAATTAAAATACTCAAAACAGCAACATGCATTTGAAAAAATCAATAACTTTTCACAGAGATGGCCTCTGACCATGGAAAATTAAGGGAATGTTCCCAAGTTCAGAGGCTTTAAAAGCCCTATGGTCTCATGCCATGGTGAATTGTATGAATGCATGGAGAATTAAAACAATGCAGGGAGTAAATAATTAATTAAAAATAAAATACTAGACAAAATTACTTAGTTTCTTTTCCACATTATTCTCCTCTCGTTCACCGAGCAAGAGGGTATTTTTATTTTATTTTTGTGATTTTTCTACACAAAGATATGGATTTTTAAAGTTCGGTATTTAAATAAATCGAAAAATCCCTAATTTCCTACTTATCCACTCGGCGCCCCGTCATCCCCGCATCTCCGAACGACCACGCGGCGCGCTCCCATTCGACGCCGCCATCCGACTCGGCCGCCCGGGCCCCGCGGTTCACGCACCATCCGCCGGTCCGACGCAATCCAAGCCGTCCATCCGATACACGCGCGATCCGACGGTTCCCGGTCATCGTCTACGACCGGTGCGATCCCGTGACCGTCCACACTCTAACCCTAAGAACTCACTCGATTCTCAATGGATTTTCGTGTTCTTATGCTCTATGGATTCGTCTCGAAGAGACGAACACATTCATACGGTAAACATACATTTAAATCGACTCAAATTAAAATGAGAATCTCCGGAAGCTCGGGAAGAAGAGGGAGTCCATACCTTTGCTCGGAGAAGTGAAGCTTCGATCCGAGAGTTGTGTCACCTTCGATCGGGTCCAAGTAAGCTCCGCATGAAGTCCCTTGGCCCAGTGAATCGTCTAGCTATGAAAGTGACCACGCCCGATCACAAAGCTTGGAGGCTGGAGCAACCGGGTGGCTTCGGAGATGGGGCTTTCAGTGGGAAACTTCTTCCCTTGGTCCAGTGAAGGTGTAGGACCAATCAATTTGGGAATTGGCTCACCGCGAGGAGATGTCCCGGTTTTGGGTGAAATTTCAGCTGAGAAATCGGATTCGTCGATGGGGATTAGGGCAAATCGACACCTGGGATCAACTGCTCGAAGTGTGGAGTAGGGTTTGGAACAATTTTGGCGGAGTTTCGGCAAGGTTTATGCAACTCTCCTCCATGGCCGCGAGGGGGTCGGGTTTAAATAGAGGTGGCCTGGAGAGCCTCGCGGGGATGGCCAAGGGTCGGGATCGCTGCTCTCGGGCATGGGAAGAACAGCTATGGTGGCCATTGGGCATGGGGCAGCTCAGCGAAGGTGGAATTCCAAGGTTTGGCTCCTCCCCATGTCTCGGCCATGGCATTTTCCGGCGGCCTGTGTGGCCGGCCGGCGAGCAAGGGTCACCCTCAAGGCCGGGGAGGTCGTGGATGGGACTTGGTGCAAACAATCGGCAATTGCCATGTGTAAAGGCTTTGATCCAAAGTAGAATGGGGCATGGCTAGTTTTGGGTCTAAATGGGTCAATTCACCCATTTGGGCTTGGTGCACCCTTCAAGGTGGCTTTGGGTGTTGTGGGGGATCAAAGGGATCATCTGGTTTGGCATGGAGAGGTCTCCATCCAAATATATTTGGATTAAATCTAAGTTTAGGTGAATCATGATTAAGGCTAATGAGCTTTAGGGATTAAGGAAAGCCCCCCCTCTTCTTACCCAATATGGCATGGTGGAGTGTCCAAGGCCCTCATGGCTCACATGTGGCTCATGCATGGCTTCATGGCTCACCTTCGGTTCGGGGAAAGTTGAGTCAATTTCATGGAAATGGATTTAAGAAAAATTTTGGTATTTTAGGGGTGATTTGGCATGAGGCTTAATTTGGAATTATTTGATGATGTGATTAGAACTTAGGGAATGGCTTTGATTAAGTGGATGGCAAATGGAAATGTCATGTGGGCTTTAGGGTAGATTTTGGGCTCATTGAAATGGTTTTAGATGGGCTTTTAAAATGGTTTAGGAAAGTGGGCTTTTGAATTTTAAAATGGATTTTGGGATGAAATTTTGGTAAAGTCTTGGGCCAAATAATTGTTGAGTTTGGTTTAGGGATGTGTCATGAGTGGTTTGAAACAAATTTGAGGTGATTTGGGTTTGAATCGGGTTGGATACGGGCCTTTTGGGTAAAGAGGCTAAGGTGGGCCAAAATGGGCTACCATGGGCCAAAGTTGGGCTAGAGTTGAAATTGATGTAAAATTAATGTTGGGAAATGTTTATGGGAGTGTTTCAAAGAGGTTTTGGCTTAGGTTAGGTTTTGATTTTGAGGTTTGGGTCTATTTGGGCTAGGTTTGGGTTTAGGTCAAAATTGGGTCTTTTAGCTTTGGGTTGAATTTGAGTGGGGTTTGGGTCTAAATTTTGGGCAAATCATGTTAGTGTTTTGTTTATGGGGATGTTAAGGAGGGTTTAGAAAAGATTTGGGGTTAATTGGAGTTGAATTGGGTGAGTTTGGGCTAAATTTGGGTCATGGGTCCAAATTGGGCTTTAAGGCCAAAAGTGAAATTGATCCCAATGCCAATCAAATTGGGCTTGGATTTGGTCTAGATTGGTGTTGGGGATGTTAAATTGAAGTTTAGAATTTAATTGGACCAGAATTTGGGTCAATTGGGTAGGTTAGATTTGACATTGGGTTCACTTTGGGTTAAAATGGGTCAAATTTGGGATTTTGATAAAAGTGGGGTAAATTGACAAAATTGGCCCATGGTGTAGTTGAACAAAATGAAATTGGGAATATTGGGGATTTTCTGGAATTTTCTGGGAATTTTCTGAATTTTTGGATTTTTTGGCTAAGAGGGGTATTTTGGGTATTTGGAGAGTATTGGGAGGTATTTTTGGAATTTTTGGTATTTTTGGTTATGGATGATCAATTTGAGTGATGTGGAAATGTTTGGGATTGGTTTTGAGGAATTTTGGGTGATTTGGGGATTTTTGAAAAATTTGGGTAGTTTCAAGGGCATTTGGTAGGTTAGGCGGGTGTAGGGTCCCGGGGGTCAAAAATTGAAAATTTTGGAAAATTGAAGATTGGGTGAATATAAGTGGAATAAAATCATTTTGGTTGAGCCATGAAGCCACATCAAGCCCATATGAGCCATGAAGGGACTCATTTGAGGCATTCACTATGTTGTTCCTAACCCTCTTACCTAAGGGCTTAGGGGTTAAGGACCATCCATGTGAATCACCCGCATGAGTCGGAGGTCAAATTGGGTATGGGTGTGTTTTTAGGAGGTGTGTGAAAGTGTAGTGTATAGGTGTAGTGTGTGTGTAAGTCAACCCTTCACTGCACCGTGCCACCTGTAGGCGCTCCTAAGGCCAAAGAGTCCTATAGGAACTCATCCTTTAAACTTCCACATTCGATCTCAACCCTCTAGGTGATTAGGGGTCTACAATCAAGTTTGTGGAGTTTGCAGGGAGTTAAGAAGTGATTTGAATTTCTAAGTGGTGGGTCCCAATTCTAATCCTCTAGGATAGTCAAAGGAAAAGCCTAAGGCTAGATCCTAAGTACTAAAGAGAAGAAGAGAAGACCTCATCAAAAATGAGGTCAACAAATGGACCCCCAATAGGTGTGGTGTGCTAACCAAGCACACCGCGCGTATTAGCGTTGACCGAAAAGATCAACAAAACCAACACAGATGTCCAAGTGACAAACTTAGGACGAAGTAGAAGAATTTCCGCTGGGGAGTGTCAAGTATATCTCTGAGAATGGAGATTCCTGAACTCTCGCTGGGGGAAGGAAAAGGAGGTGAATCCCAAATCACATGATCTGGGGGAAATTCGATTTAGATTTTCGTTTTGTTTTAATTTAAGTTTTGATGTGTAAGTTTAGATTTTGAGTTTTCATTTAGATTGAAGTTTTGTTAAGATTAATTTTGAAGAGATTTGATTTGAAATTGAAAATTGAAATTTTGCGGTTTTAGATGTAACATCCTCAACCTCAAAAGAAAATCGAATTGATTGGATTGAATCATTACAATGAGGAGAGATCTCGCAGCAATGTGGTATCGGATGTAAAATCCTTAACCTCAAGAGCTCGATTTGGTGTGCTTCATCGCAATAGGAAGAGAATCTAAAGCAATGCGGTATTGGATATAAAATCCTCAACCTCAAGAATTTGATTTTTGATGCATTTCAAAGGCAATAGGGAAAGAATCCTAAAGCAAAGGCAGCCTCGGATGTAAAATCCTCAACTTCAAAAAGTTGATTTTGATGTATTTCAAAGGCAATAGGGAAAGAATCCTAAAGCGAAGGCAGTCTCGGATGTAAAATCCTCAACCTCAAAAAGTTGATTTTTGATGCATTTCAAAGGCAATAGGGAAAGAATCCTAAAGCCGCGCAGTCTCGGATGTAAAATCCTCAACTTCAAAAAGTTGATTTTGATGTATTTCAAAGGCAATAGGAAAGAATCCTAAAGCAAATGCAGTCTCGGATGTAAAATCCTCAACCTCAAAAAGTTGATTTTGATGTATTTCAAGTACAATAGGGAAAGAATCCTAAAGCGATGCAGGTCTCGGATGTAAAATCCTCAACCTCAAAAAGTTGATTTTGATGTATTTCAAAGGCAATGAGGAAAGAATCCTAAAGCGAATGCGGTATCGGATGTAAAATCCTCAACCTCAAAAAGTTGATTTTGATGTATTTCAAAGGCAATAGGGAAAGAATCCTAAAGCAAGTGCAAGTATCGGATGTAAAATCCTCAACCTCAAAAAGTTGATGTTGATGTATTTCAAAGGCAATAGGGAAAGAATCCTAAGCAAGGCAGGTCTCGGATGTAAAATCCTCAACCTCAAAAAGTTGATTTTGATGTATTTCAAAGTGCAACAGGAAAGAATCCTAAAGCAAAGGCAAGTATCGGATGTAAAATCCTCAACCTCAAAAAGTTGATTTTGATGTATTTCGAAGGCAATAGGAAAGAATCCTAAAGCAAGTGCGGTCTCGGATGTAAAATCCTCAACCTCAAAAAGTTGATTTTGATGTATTTCAAGTGCAATAGGGAAAGAATCCTAAAGCAAAGGCAGCCTCGGATGTAAAATCCTCAACCTCAAAAAGTTGATTTTGATGGGTAATTGACTTTGCCACGATTTGTAATGTTGATTTGAAAAGTGTGGAATTTTGGTGTTTCGAGAATTTCATGAAAGTTGTAAAAGACTCTCATGGAAGGAAATAGATTAGGAGGGAATATGTAGATGTTACATATCCCATTCGAAGAGTTGATTGAAAGTTGCTCGGTTTGGATTGAATGTGATTCCTCGCCATCGCATTCGATCCGTGTCAATGGAATCAACCGCTTCCTTCCCGTACAAGGGAGAGAGTAGAACGGGTTGGACTTCGGATTTGGAAGGGTAAGTTTGAATTTGATTGAGGTTTGATGTGAGATCTGGAAAGATCGAATTTGAAATTTGAAATTTGATTGAGATTTTGTGGTCATTTTGTTTGTCTTTTATTGATTCAAATTTTATTTTATCGTGAATTTGGAGTTTATCATTTTTTAAATTTTAAGGAAAGTTTTCTTTTATTCTTTTTGTTTCTTTTCTCGTTCTTTGTTCGAAGTTCATTTAACTTTTAATGGCGTTTCCCTACCAATTTGCACAAAATAGGTGAAGGCCAAAATTGTGACATGGTCACTTTCATTCCAATCATGTCGAAGATACATCGTACAACTCGATCTGGAATACATCTCATACAATCCATATAGACTCAAAACGGACTATGTATAATCTTTGTCGATTCATCCAAAAGGGTATCTGTCAAAAATCCATGTCTGAATAGTGAGGTACATGGTCAATAACATCACCTTCCAAGCCATCCTTGGCAAGGATGTCGTATGGATGTACGTTGGAGGTGTGATATTTTCCATGTAGCTCACAGGCTCGTAAGGCCGGAGGCTCTCTAACTCCGGGTCCGGCCGGAAGTGGTAAGGTGCTTTCCCGTCGTCCATCCTTCCGAAAGTAACCGAGATCCGCTTCACCGGTACTCCCGGTATGCAATGCTTAGCGACATCTCGCTCCGTTGCCCTTCGCATCATGACGGAACCTACCGGTAATGGTATCTTTACCGGCCCTCGGAACTCACTCCGGGCCTCGCTATCCGGAGGTCGGATCCGAACATGATATTACACTCGTTCGTAAAAGAAACCGTGCGTAAAGGTCCGACAAAGTCGTGGTGATCTATGTGCGGGGGTATACAATCACCCTTCTTGTAAATGTTGATGATGCAACCGTCTGGGTATGCAACCGCCGGCAATACCCCCCATGTTATCATTCTTTTTACCATCCTTTTAATGACTAATGGCATTGGATCCACTCGGCCATGACGGAGTATCCCCGTGGGTTACCTTTCCCGTCCTCTCGCGAAGTTATAGCAAAGATCCACATTGTATTGTAATTCTTCCTTTCCCTGGCATCCATCTCCGGCGTTCTGAGTAAGTGTTTTCTCTTAAGCGACCTGCCCGACCCATCTTTTTCAAATCTCGGATGCAGTCCACGATTTGTTGTTGTTCATATTCTGAGAACACGTCTGTATGTAGCTCGAGGCCTTCAAGTATATTGATCCTCCTACCTCTGATTCTCTCGAAGTATTCAAAAGTTTTCTTCCGGACATTCCGTATTCTTTCTAACTCGTATTCCGGAATAATTTGCAAATGACGAGGCCTCGGTGACGCATCGTGGGATATATGGCTCAATCCCTTCACGTTCTCCCGCATACCTCGGCTCCTCGGGGATGATGTCCGTCCGGACATCCTCCGGGTCGCTTCGCAACAAGGTCATGCATTACCGGTGGCTTCATCCGGTGGCGTAATAGCCTTCTTTCTTCCGTTCCTCTCGAGATTTCTCTCGGTCTCTTCGTCGTCCCGGAGCCGGCCTCCTTCTTCGAGTTCCCGGCGAACCGGTATCCTCGAAGTATATGTACCGGCAAGTAGCAACTTCCTCGTCGCGCCGGTCCGTCGCTAATTTAGTTAGCATCTTGCGGATACGGCGATTCTTGTTTCTCCGTTGAGTTGCCGTGAGAGTAGCTCTTCGTACTTCCCGAGTTTCCGCGGGCGCTGCGCCGACAAGTCCGCCCTCTCGCCGTAGCGACTAGCGTATTTGATTCTCTTGTCCTCTTCGATGTCCGTTTTTCTTTCCTGCTGCCGGATTGGTGGCATGGGCCACCCACTTTCATTACCGTCCGACCGGGCATTCCTCTCGTCAATCGGGACCCGGCCACTTTCCTCGTATCAGCAGCCCGCCGGTGCGAAGTCCGAGTCAATCTCTATTATCGCTCCATCTTTCACCCTCTTTTCATCGAGTGCAAGGCTTACGCCATTTCTAAAGTTCGAGACCAACCGCCCGCTCGACATTTCCCCGCGAAAAGACAAGGGAAAGGATCGAGGGCCGTACTAAGAACAAGAACATTAAGAAACTGTTTATTAAAGACAAAAATTTTTATTACTTTTGTATTTTCAATTCAACAGAATGAAATGGGATAAGATCAGGAAAGAGATTTTGATTTGGAAGAGAGAAAACAAAGAAAACTTTATTATCATGATTTTATTTATTTTAGCACATTTTTGTTATTTTTGGGTTCGGACCCAGTCATAAGTAATTACTTCACCCGTGCTTCTAGGGATGGAAAATTCACTCCTTCGAAACATCGAGTAGCGTAATACTTTTTCAAGTATCGTCCATCGATCGGAAGCATATGTCATTCTCCTTGCAGCTCACTAGCCGGTAGGAGCCTCCCGAGTGGACCGTCTCAACCACAAACGGTCCTTCCCAAGTGGGTTCAAATTTTCCTCCTATCTTGCGTGTGCAAGAATAGGTCTTTTGAGAACGAGAACTAAGTCACCAACCTTAAAGGTTCTTGGGCGGACCAGCCGTCATGGGCTTGAACCATCTTAGCTTGGTATAGTTCTAAATTCTGCCGCGCCGCAAGTCTCTTCCCTTCCGTGCCTTCCAATTCTTCTAGTCGTAATCCGGCATTCTCTTCGTCGTGAGTTTGTTTGCAACCGCAATCCCGAGTGAAGGAAGCCGGACTTCTAAGGGTAACACTCGCCTCGGACCCATACACCGCAGCGTAAGGTGTAGCTTCGAGTAGGAGTTCGAAGGTTGTCCGGTAGGCCCATAAGGCTTCTAACAACTTCTCGTGCCAATTTCTCTTATTATCGTCCAAGGTTTTCTTTAAAATTTGAACGAGAGTTTTATTAAAAGCCTCAGCAAGGCCGTTTGCTCTCGGGTAGTAAATTGTTGAATATCGCCAGTCGATTCCGTGTCTCCTGACAAAATTGTTGATTTGCGTGCTTCTGAATGCCGACCCATTATCCGAGATGATCCCCGCGCGGCACCCCGAAACGGTAGACAACTCTGGTTCTTAAAAACCGTAAGCACGTGGTGTGCCTTCACTTCTTCGAGTGGAACCGCCTCCGCCCACTCGGAAAAGTAATCCGTAGCCGCAAGAATGAAGTGATGTCCTTTCGACGACGGCGGTTCTATCGGACCCACTATATCCGTGCCCCAACATTCAAATGGCCACGACGCAATTGTCGGATGTAGCACATTTGGAGGTCGGTGTAGAACCACTCCGCGCACTCGGCACCGATGACGCCTCTCGGCGATTTTCATGCGATCGGTCATCATCGAGGGCCGTAGTACCCTAGTCTTTTAATTTTCATTTTCATCTTTGGACCCGACTGGTGAGCGCCACAGAGTCCTGAATGTATCTCTTTAACAATTTCACGAGCCTCGGACCCGCTTAGGCATCTTAGCCACATCTGATCAAAAGACCTTCTGTATAATGAATTGTTTATTAATGCGTAGGATAGAGTTCTTTTCTTGATCTGATGGGCTAACGACCTATCATCTGGTAGTTTTCCTGTCTGCAGGTAATCCATTAATGGTCGTCGCCAATCTTCTCGTATTTTCCGTCATCGCCGCGATCGATCCTTTTTCCTTTTCCGATTTGTGTATTGTGTCTATGTCGAGCCGTGATAGGACCCGACGTCCGTGAACCGACACTTCCACTCGATTCATCTTGCGAACAGTGAAAATTCTTTTGCGAGACGGCTAGCGCATCCGCTAAAGCGTTTTCTTCGGGAATTTTGTAGATCGTTACATTCGGAATCTGTTCCAACACTCGTATGGCATACCGGAAGTATTGCTCGAGTCTTGGTTTTAAAATTTTGTATTGTCCGGCGATCTCGTTGGATGATTAATTGCGAATCCCCGTAGATGTTGATGTCCGTTATACCCATTCGAATAGTTAATTCCGAGTCCCGTTATGAGGGCTTCGTATTCGCTTCGTTGTTCGTACACGGCTCCGTCAAGTGGTAGGAGTATCTTAACATCCCCCGCTCCGTGTTATAAAGATTAGTCCGATCCCTCGCCTTACCGGCACTATCACTTGCGATTCTTCGTCTTTATGTGCCGAAGATGTTCCGTCGAAATATAATTCCCAACGTCGATCATCATGGTCTTCTAGGTTCATTATTTGTTCATCCGGCAAGTCGTCATCGAGAGGCGATTCTCGCCGCAAAGGGTGTGCCGCGAGGAAGTCTGCTAAGACTTGTCCCTTTACGACACGAAGAGGCACGAAAGTTATATCGAATTGCAATAATATCATCGACTATCCGGCAAGTCCGCCGAAAGCGTTGGACGGGTCATCAAGTATCAGCAACGGATTAAATTTCGAAATCAGTCGACCTTATGAGAAAGCATGTAATGCCCGAGCTTTTGAGCAGCCGAAGATCGTGGCCAAACAATGCTTTTCAATTGCGGGATACCTTATTTCCGTCGGCAAGAAACGACGGCTTAGGTAGTAAAGAGCATTTTCTTTACCCTCATCATCGACTCCGGCTAACAGTGGCTCCGAGAGAGTCGTCTAAAGCCGCGGTATAAAGTATTAGCGGTCTACCCGAGACCGGGGTCGCTAAGACAGAGAGGTGTCATTAAGTATTGTTTAATGTCCTCGAAGGCCCTCCGGCATTTCTCTTCCCAAATAAATTTGGCGTCCTTTTTAACTAGTGCCGAGAAAGGCCGACACCTACTCCGACAAGTTCGAGATAAAGCGTCGAAGATATGCCAACTTCCTCGAAAAGATCGTAGTTGTTTTAAGGTTTCTGGGAGGTGGCATTTCTAAGATGGCTTTAATCTTTTCCGGTCGATTTCGATTCGACGATGTCGGACAACGAATCCTAAGAATTTCCCGGAGGTGACGCCGAAGGCGCATTTTAAGGGATTCATCTTAAGGTTAAATTGTCTTAATCGTTCGAAAACAATTCTCAAATCATACAGTGTGGTTTTCCTTTACTTTGCTTTCGATGACCACATCGTCCACGTAGCATTCGACTTGATTGTGGATGAGATCATCAAAAATTCTTGTCATTGCTCTCCGGTAGGTCGCTCCTGCGTTCTTCGGTCCGAATGGCATCACCGTGTAAGCAATATACCCCGATCGGCGTTCGAATGTCGTAAGTTTTTCATCTTCTCGGAGCCATTTTTATCCGGTTGTATCCCGAAGATCCATCCATGAACGAAAATATTTCATGTGTCGAAGCAATGTCGATCATTAATTCTGGGATCGGTAGAGGGAATTCATCTTTCGGACATGCCTTGTTTAAATCTCTGAAATCCACACAAATTCTGATCTGACCATTCTTCTTCCTGACTGGTACCACGTTGGCTAACCAAGTCGGGTATTGTTCTTCACGAACAAATTTAGCGTCTATTAGCTTTTTAACTTCAGCTATGACTTGTTGTTCGATTTCTAGACGCATTCTTCCGGGACCTCGTCCGACCGGAACGTAGCTGGGATCCACCCCTAGCTTATGGATCGCGACCTCCGGAGCTAAACCCGGCATCTCATCGTAGCTCCAAGCAAAACAGTCTTCGAATTCCATTAATAACTTGATTATTTCTTCGGAGTCTTCTTTATCGAGTAAGGAGCTAACAAAGGTAGGTCTAGGTTCTTCGCTAGTACCTAAGTTAACTTCCGTTAACTCATCTATCGTAGATTTGATCTCTTCTTCGAATTCCAGTGGAGCGTTTCCAATTTGCAAATCTTCGAGTTCTTCTGCAGCTTCCATGCAGCTTTCATTAGACTCGCAGTGACAACCAAGCAAAATTCGCATCGTCAACCGATCCTACCGTGCCGAATCCGAGACCATGTTTCGAGTCGAGTGGACGACCGGAGTTATTCCATAAATTTTCAAAACGTTGCGATCGACCTCGTCCATCGTCGAGGTAAGAAACCACGCTGAATTAAATTTCGAACACAGTGGAGAGTACCACTCAAAAGGCAATTCCATTAATTCCGATGAAGTAGCATCTTCAAGTTGTACATTATTTTCGCTTTAGAGGAAGGAGCACCACGGTAGAATTCGATGGGCTTTGCACCACCGCTACGTACCTCTTCGACCTCCATACCCTCGATCTTATTAGAATGGATCGGGGTCGTGGTCATAGTATGTACATAGTGGTTAATCTTCTCGTACATCGATTTATATTCTTCGTTTCTTTCATCTTCAATAGGGATTTTGAATTGCGGCTTCTTCCGACTTATTGTCGTCGCTTCTTGTTTGATTTCTTTTTCTTCTTCGTAACTATCTTCCCAATCGACATTGATGGTCGGTTTCTCTCGTCCAATCGTCTTAATGTCTCTGCCACGACCTCGTCCCCGCCTCGACCTCGGATGCGAGTTGTGGAGAAACCTTCACCATCTCGCCGTAAGGGAGTGGTGAGTGACTCGTTGGACTAGAACTTCGAGTTCTTCGTTGTCCCAAATTTCCTTTGCTTCATTTGTTATGGTGTTTCTGGAGAAGATTGTTTTCTTCGGAGGTGCATAATAAGCTACATCTTCATGGATTCCGATTTCATGTACGGAGAACGGTTGTAAGTCACCTTTAATACACTGTTCCCCTCCATCGTAGTATTTAATGCATCGATGTAGAGATGATGGTACCATCCTCGTTTTCATGTATCCATAGTCGGCCCAAGAGAGCGTTGAACGATGTTTCTGAATCAATTATGTGAAATTTCGCGGTTGTCTTTGCTAAGTCACCGGTCTTCATCAGCAGTGTTATTGATCCGAGGGCTCTTTCTCCTTTCTGGTTGAATCCTCTTAATAACATTTTGTCCGCTTCGAGCTCGCGGGCATCAATTTCCAAGTATGCTAGCGTTCGAAGATTCATTATGTTGATTGATGCTCCCGGATCCACCAATACTCCGGAGAGTGTAAACTTCCCAATTGTAATCGAAATGTACAATGGTCGGCTGTGGTCCGCCGTCCCAAGTAATAGGTCGTCGTCCGTGAAGGTAACACCTCGTCGTTCCTTTAACGAGCAAACCTCATCTAAGGACTCTCCGGCCATTCGAGCTAAGCAAATTTCTCGGATCAAGTAAGGCCTCGATCGAGCTTCTCTCATTTCTTTTGATAAGATGAGAGCGTCGTAGATGCTCGCCTTGGCTCGGTAGTTTCCTAAGATGGGCTAGCACGTTGTAATCCACTTTGTTTCCATGTGCCTCGTTTTCTTCTCGAATGGGTATTTCTTCCGCCGGGTTGGTTCTTCCCGAACAACCACCGCTTTCCTTTGTCTTTTGGACCCATTCTCGGAGGTAGAACTCTTCCACTTCTTAAGTCGACTTCGTGATTTCTTCTGAATTTAGCATCGAGTTTGCCGGTGTCTCCTTCCGAATTGGAATGACAGCATTCTTCAGATTAGCTTCGGAGTCCGAAGGCTCTAACTCTATTGTGATCGGAGCTCCTCGAAACTCGCAAATAGATTCGTTGCTTATCGAACTCTCGTAGCCTTCCCGGTGGATGTCTTCTTCATCATCGTGATCGTCGAGATCGTGTATGATTCGAGAATTGTTATTTGTATCGAATCGACGTCCGGATTAGGTTGATTGTCGCTAGTTACGTAATCGTTAGAAACGATCAAAACGTAGCCAACGCCATAACCCTCATCATTATAAGATCCCACCGGAGTGAGGCGCATAATCATACGTAGTCGAAGTTCGAGGGATTTCTCCCCCGAATCGGAAACAACTATCCTAGGATAAGCAGCCCCTAGTCTAGCCTTAGGTGCCTCGGTCTTTCTTCTTCGTCAATTTTCTTCTTTTCTTCAATTATCTCTTGTCGAGGTTGTTCTTCTATCGCAAGTGATAGCGCCGACTCGACGAGTTTCGAACTCCGAGTCGAAGCTCGCACCGAAGTGGTTTGGATGCGATCTAAAATCTTCTTCGAAGACTTTGTCCAAGCGGCAGTCCATCCATCATCGGCCGCATAGGGATCTATCGAACAATGAGATCCGTCGAGATAACATCGATGGAACCTCCTTTCGGGGTTCCTTCATGTACTCCTTCGGATCGTTATATTCCCTTTCCGAAGATTGTCGTCGAGCCAACTCTCGAAGGTAATACAATCTTCTAATCTTATGCCCAAGCATCCGGTGGTAAGGGCAAAAGTCGGGATCTCCTTTCTGTCGACTTCTTCCGGTCTCTTAGGCTCCGTAGCTGGAAATCCGGAGTCTTCATCAAATCACGGAACATTTTCAAGCATCGCCTCATTCTTGAATGGATACTCCCCGCTCGTAAGCTCCCTTAACGTACGTTGCGGACGAGGCGGTTGTTCATACCGTCGAGATGACCGATAGCCGGGTCGGGGTCGCTGGCACTCGTCGAGGTTGTCGCGGCCGTTCGACGATATTTGTATCGGCTGCTCGCCTTTGTCGACCGCCGCGACGATCCCGGACTTCTTTTCAAAAGTTTTCACGGGCTTCGTTTGTCCGTTTTATCGGTGAAACTTAATTGCTTCGCCTCCTCTTGCAAGCTTCCGGCCTCGCTTAACAACTTCTCGAAAGTCTTAATAGTAAATCCCTCGAGGAGAAGTGCTATCGGGCCATGGATGCTTTTTAGTAAAATGCCGATCGCATGCTGTTCTTGTAACTCGTGGCTCACACTTCATACTTAGGTTCCTCCATCGAAGTATGTAGTCCACCAAGGTTTCATTCGGCTTCGCTTCTCTACCACTAAATCACCTATAGTGATGTGGTGCCGAGCTCCGACAAATCGCTTGATGAAGAGGTTCTCTAATTCCGAAAATGTCTTTACCGAACCGTTTGGTAATTCCGCATACCAATCAAAGGCGATCCCCGACGAGTCGCCGACAAATTGTCGGAAGAGTAAAGCATCACTTCCACCGTGTTGCAACAACCGGCACGAAAATGTGCAACATGCCGCCGAGGGTTTCCTGCTCCATCAAAGGTCTCGAACGTAGGTGGTACAAAGCCTTTCGGATATCGGACGAGCTGTCGAATTCTTCGGGTAAGGTCTACCCGTCCGAATGGATGTCCCGCTCTTCGATCGTGCTAAGGCTTCTCGCACTCCGCCGTTCTACCAAGCTCTTGATATCCTTTTCTGGAATCATACTTCGTGTTGCATCCTTCTTTAATCGATCATCCCGTTGACGGATGTAATCTCCTTTCCTCCGTCTACAATGTGAATAACTTCCGGGTGTTTCTCTTGGGGTCGAACCCGACTCGGAGAGCGGCTAGGGCTACGCCCATCTCTTCCATCCTTTTCGCCATCCGGGCGATCGTATCATCTTTCTCTCAAGCCGCCTCCTCATTACTTCCGGCTCCTCTCTTCTCGCAACCTGCAGAGCACCTCATGAAGCCGACGAAGCTCGTGTTTCTACCATGTTAATTTCTCGCATACTCATCATCCATGAACTCGACGAGTCAACTTCATCTCCGAATTTCTCCTCTCTTCCCTCGCTAGTCGCCGAATATCGCTCTTAACTTTTCCATAAGATCTTCTGTAGGTCTTTTCCGTACCTCCTCGCAGCTTGTCATGTGATAATTGTCGAGTTTCTTTTTCATGAGTTCCCTTTACCGCAAGAAGCACTTTCCTCGGACTCAAGTCTCCTAACGAGACTTTCCTTTTCCGGTCGTTGTTTCGGTCTTAATCGGTCGGTAAGTGGGACGCCATACCATCCTTCTAGCAACAGAAGGCCTAGGACCGAAGGTCCGTCACCGAATGCTGGAAGGTGGTATCCTCCCTGATCTGTAAACCCGAAACAACAACATGTGGGCTAGCCTTCATTTTCTTATTTGGTTCTTCTGCAGCGATAGCAGATTCTATTCGCGGCCCAAGACGAGATTTGGCTGGCACCCGCCCTATCCTTCTTAAAATTTCCGACACAGGCATCTTTCCTTCTTCGCTAACTTTTCAATCACAAGTCAGTAATCGGGCAAGTGGTGTAACCCTAGCCCTCTTCTTTCCGTTGTCGTTATAAGATGCGGGCCGAGGTAATGTAGAAGCAATCTCGCGGACATTTTCCTCGTCACCGCGGCGGAAAGGGATGGAATCTGCTCCCTTCCAAAAGGGGTGTATACTCGCACAATGGTATGTATTCAGTAGTGGTGTGTACTCGGGAATTTCTTCTAGAAAAGCGACTTCAGCAGCCTCCGGCCTTTCCGGCAATCTTCCCGCCTCTCGTTTCTCCTCCGAGTCCGTGTTAGGGTGGAACCCTCGAGCCGGACCCAATTTCAAAACATAAGGTCTTGCACGGAAATCCGTACCCTCCACTCGTAACATGCTCGTTACAAATTCGGACTTCCTTCCCCTTCGCTTGGCGGGAGCCGAGGTAGGTGCAGAGACGACTAGACCAGCGGGGGTAGAGATAACGGTCCTTCTATGGACAACGGTATTCCTCTCACTCGGAACCCTTTGCAGAGGGGAAATTCTTGATTTGATTTAAGGTCGAACTCAATCATGGGTTTCTCGCTTCGACACTTTGTCCATCGTGCGAAAAGGGTAACGTCGACGATCTCGACATTTGTATTCTCGAATCCTCGTCCAAACCGGATGATCCCATTGTCGGCGTAGCTCATCCTTGTAAACAACGAAGTCCGATCCGTTGGTGAAGGAGAAAATCGCTTGGAGCTTCCATTTCGCAAGGTAGATTCCGATTGTCGTCCCAAGTTATGCTTCTTCTCATCGGACGAAAAGAAAGGAAACAAAAAGAGTCCGAACACATTCTTGTTCATGTATATTTATTAAAAGAGTCGTTCATTAGAAGGTTTGTTTATTTAGAACGAATGTTCGAAGGTGTAGAGAAGGTAACGAATCCGATCTCGTAATTAGAAAGGAAAAGAAAGTCTTATGCAAGACTTCTCGACTCGAAGGATTACCCCTAAACTAACACCTATCGGGGTCCACCCCACCTCGTAAATGAGGTAAAGGATCTCGAACCTCTCTCGTTTAGGGGTGTCTAAACAAGTGGCTCCTAAATCCGAGAGAATGTTGGCCATACTTGTTCAAGGTAGAAATGAACATAGTATTCCAACGGAAAGAAGGGTAGTTCGATCCATTAGGGACATGGATACACTACCGATTTTTGAAAGCGTAACTATTCGATTAAAATGGAGAGAGGAACTATTCCTCACGGAGTCGCCGTAAATTGTCGGCATATTTTTAGGTTGTGTGTTTTATTTTGAAAGGGAGTCGCCTACGTAAATTGTCGGCGAATTTTTTATATTTTAAATTTAATTTAAATGTATAGTTTAAAAGATAACATTTGATTTCAAAGTAATTTTAAGTTTAAAAGTTTTAAGATATGAAATCAAACCGATCTCACATCCCAAAAAGTTTATATAAACGAGCACCGCACCACAAACCGTGTATCTATTCCCAAGAATAGTACACACCGCTCGATGATGGGGCTCGATTAAATAAACTAGGAGATTCGTGACATCCGTTTCGTCCGCGAACCAATTTTATAAGCCGACAAGTTCCCCTGTTTAATATGAAAACATTAAACAGGGTTTATATTACCTGGGTTCTTAAAGTTCCCTATAAGGGCAAGCCCCTATAGCTAATTACATCTTAAGTGACGGAAATCACCTAAGAAAACTCTCGATAATAATCAGTAGTTCTCGCTCTCAAGAATTTCAAAGTTTAAGTTTTCAAGGGATCGAATCTTTGGAATTTCAACAGGGAATGGATCAAATTTGGAACATTTTATTTTAGGAGTCCAAAGGAAGAAGGGTAGGAGAAATCATAGATCGAAAGCGAACTCTGGTAATTTCCCGACTATCCTATTGTTTGGCTTGAATTTAGGAAGGTCATAATGTTTATTTAGTATTTTGATCCCGCCAGCTTTAATTAGTTAGGACTTATATTCGTATGATAAAATCATACAAATAGCCTTCGAAGATGTGAGGGTTTATATCGTATCGGACGACTACCTCGTAAATCCTAAGACCGGTTAGGGCTTAATTTACATGATATGATCATGCAAATGCCTAACGAAGAGCCGAGGATTTATGTTGCCCTAGCAAACTACCTCGAAGTCCTATGGCTTGGTTATTTAATTCTAAGAAAGTTTTGCCGATGTAGATTTCGCTTTGCCGACGACGATGGCCGTGCCGCCCACCATGCTCCGAGCTCCTTGTTGTCGTGCAGAGGTTTAGTTTTAGAAATCATAAATCGGAGATGAGAGAAGTGTTTTGGTTTAAAGAAAGTCTTAATTTCCAAGTGTTTTTTATGTTTTAATTAAAACAAATCTTAAAGTCGATTAAACAGAACCGATTAAGATCCCACTGTTCCGTCATCCCGCACCGTTATTTTCATCGAATTCACTTAGTCCGTATGAATTTCGCTAAACTCAACTAAATGAGTTCCGCACTTTCATTTAGACCGCGGGAAATCCCGTTAGCAACACGTGGGTTACATCATCCGAGGTATTCCCGATCATTCAACGAGACGTTTTAATTTAGTTAGTAGTTGTAGTTTTGTTGTTCCGTTTCGTGATTAAATTTCGAGTCGTCTTATATTTTGAAATGTCGTGGAGGTGAATTTTATCTTGTAGTGTCTTTTAATTTAGTTATGGGTTTCAGCTTTGGTTTCGTCCTAAAGGTGTAGGTTTTCATGCAATCGTTGTTTATCATGCAAGAAAAGTAAGTGCGATGCGATTAAATAAATTGCCGTAAAGTAAATCGCAATAAAATAAAAGCGTACCTGGAGGGTCTTCCCGTCATCCCAAGCCGCGCTTAAAACACAGCTAAGATATTTAAGCATTTAAAGTAAGTTCCTAGTAAAGCTAAGGGAAAGGTTATGGTTTTCTACCAAGTTCCTAATCCTATAACCTAGTCATCTCCTATGACGTCTAGGTCTTCAATTTTGGTTTTAAGGATGATTTTCTTCACCAAAGAACAACTAAGCTCAATTTGTTCTTAAGGACATTCCATTATATCGAGGAAGTGTTTAAGACGAATCTTAAACATCTTTTCAATATTTCGGAATTGTCCTAAGTCCAAATGAATTCTATTGTTCAAGTGAATTAATCATCCAGTGGCGTTCGAGTTAAGTTTTATTTCTGCTTAGTAAATTAGGATGTTCGAATATCCTTATGAGTGAAGTGTCATTTCACTTGATACTCCATTTAAGAGTTATAATAAGTAAAAACTCCTAAGGGCAAAATGATATTTAATGATTTCGTGATTCAAATTTAAGTTCAAATTAATGATTTAAGTTCGGAATAGTTGTTCAAGTTATTTTTAGATTTATTTTTGAATTCTTCATGTCTTTATATTTAACTTAATTTAATTTAATTTAACTTAATTTAGTTTAATGTGGTTTAATTTAAATTAATTTAACTTAAGTTAATTTAATGTAATATGATTTAGTTTAATTTAATTTAATTTAATTTAATTTAATTTAATTTAATTTAATTTACTTTTAATTTAATTTAATTTAATTTAATTTAATTTAATTTAATTTAATTTAATATAATTTAATTTAATTTAATTTAATTTAATTTAATTTAATTTAACATAATATAATGTAATTTAATTTAATCTAATTTAATTTAATTTAATTTAATTTAATTTAATTTAATATAATATAATTTAATTTAATTTAATTTAATTTAATTTAATTTAATTTAATTTAGTTTAATTTAATTCTTAATTTTTAATTTAATTTTTAATTTTAAAGGAATTTGTTTTAAATAATTTAACATTAATTTAATTTAATGATTAAGTCTTTTAGCATTTTAAATCTTAAACTTGAATTATCATTTTAATTAGGAATTAAATATTATTGGGATGATCGATTTAGGGATTTTTAAATTAAAGAATAAATCTCCTCCTAATAATATCCCTATTTTAATAATTCCAATTTTATTATTCTTCCAAATTTAAATAATTATTTAATTAAGGTTTATTTCAATTATTTTAAATTGTTTAGTAGGTTTCTACCCTTTAATTATCTAAATTTCAATCATCCAAATCAAGTTAAAATCAAATATTTTGCCTATTAATTTCATTAAGCCTAAAGTCTTAATTAAAGGGTTAAGATTTTAATTACCATTTTGCCCTTCAAGCCTAATAATTTCATAACTCACTAAATTGAGCTCAAATGAACTTGAAATTTTTATGTTACTTCACTCATATGTCAATAAAGACTTTAGAGGAGAAAATGTGATTTTTCTGCATTTAATTTATTTATATAATTATTTTTGGTGGAAAATAAGGATTTCCAAGGAAAATTTAATAATATGACCAAGGGAAAATTTCTATCCTTAAGAAAATTATGGGACATTCCTAATGACCAGAGGACCACTTGGACCAATTTTTGTGATTTTTTGAATTATATTTTATTTATTAGAATTATTTTAAGTTCTGGAGTATTAATTAATTTAAAAATAAAATATAAGTTGAAAAATGAATTTTATAATTTTTAAAATTCTCTCTGATATCAAGGATTCCAGCAGAACCAAATTTTACAATTTTCTGATTTTTCTTTGATTTATTATAATTATTTTAGTGAAAATGCTAGAAAATACATTTTTTAATTTTTAAATTACCCTAGGGCTTTAAAATTTAATATCTCATTAAATAGACCTAAGAAAAATATGGGTTTTGTTCCTAAGTGATTAAATTTCAAAATATGACATTTTGATGAATTTTATTATTTTTGTGATTTTTATTATTTTTTAATTATTAAAATATTAAAATAATACTAAAAAATTAACTTTTTTAGAAAATTGAAATTTTAATTTTCTTAAATTCCCCTGATATCAGAGAGGCTCCAAAACCAATTTGGTGAATTTTTGAAAGGTATTTTGAAAGTTATGAATTTTTAAAGTTTAAAATGACCAAATGGCCTAATCAACCTATTTAGTAGGGCTAACCAAGTCCAATCGACTTGAAATTTTTATGGTGGGTTCCTCTGATCCTAAAGGTCAGTGGAGAGTTGATTTCAAGTCAATTTGATGTATGGTTAGCTCTAATTAATTAGGGGTCTATTTTGGGTGTTTAAGCCAATTAGGGTTATTTTGAGTGAATTAACTCAAGTCCTATTTTTCCTAGTGGTTCTCTGGTCATAAGGAACATCACCAAATTTTCCTAGAATTTATTTCACAACATGCTAATTTTTGGAATTAAAATACTCAAAACAAGCAACATGCATTTGAAAAATCAATAACTTTTCACAGAGATGGCCTTTGACCTTGGAAAATTCAGGGAATGTTCCCAAGTTCAGAGGCTTCAAAAGCCCTATGGTCTCATGCCATGGTGAATTGTATGAATGCATGGAGAATTAAAACAATGCAGGGAGTAAATAATTAATTAAAAATAAAATACTGGACAAAATTAATTAGTTTCTTTTCCACATTATTCTCCTCTGTTCACTGAGCAAGAGGGTATTTTTATTTTATTTTTGTGATTTTTCTACACAAAGATATGGATTTTTAAAGTTCTGGTATTTAAATAAATCGAAAAATCCCTAATTTCCTACTTATCCACGCGGCGCCCCGTCATCCTCGCATCTCCGAACGACCACGCGGCGCGCTCCCATTCGACGCCGCCATCCGACTCGGCCGCCCGGGCCCCGCGGTTCACGCACCATCCGCCGGTCCGACGCAATCCAAGCCGTCCATCCGATACACGCGCGATCCGACCGTTCTCGGTCATCGTCTACGACCGGTGCGATCCCGTGACCGTCCACACTCTAACCCTAAGAACTCACTCGATTCTCAATGGATTTTCGTGTTCTTATGCTCTATGGATTCGTCTCGAAGAGACGAACACATCCATACGGTAAACATACATTTAAATCGACTCAAATTAAAATGAGAATCTCTCGGAAGCTCGGGAAGAAGAGGGAGTCCATACCTTTGCTCGCAGAAGTGAAGCTTCGATCCGAGAGTTGTGTCACCTTCGATCGGGTCCAAGTAAGCTCCAGCATGAAGTCCCTCGGCCTCGGTGAATCGTCTAGCTATGAAAGTGACCACGCCCGATCACAAAGCTCGGAGGCCGGAGCAACCGGGTGGCTCCGGAGATGGGGCTTTCAGCTGGAAACTTCTTCCCTTGGTCCAGTGAAGGTGTAGGACCAATCAATTTGGGAATCGGCTCACCGCGAGGAGATGTCCTGGTTTTCGGTGAAATTTCAGCTGAGAAATCGGATTCGTCAGCTGGGGATTAGTGCAAATCGACACCGTGGGATCAACTGCTCTAAGTGTGGAGTAGGGTTTGGAACAATTTTGGCAGTGTTTCGGCAAGGTTTATGCAACTCTCCTCCATGGCCGCGAGGGGGTCGGGTTTAAATCAGAGGTGGCCGGAGAGCCTCACAGTGGATGGCCAAGGGTCGGGATCACCGCTCCGGCATGGGAAGAACAGACTATGGTGGCCATCGGGCATGGGGCAGCTCAGCAAGGTGGAATTCCAAGGTTCGGCTCCTCCCCATGTCTCGGCCATGGCGTTCTCCGGCGGCCTGGTGGCCGGCCGGCGGCAAGGGTCACCCTCAAGGCCGTGGAGGTCGTGGATGGGACTTGGTGCAAACAATCGGCAATTGCCATGTGTAAAGGCTTTGATCCAAAGTAGAATGGGGCATGGCTAGTTTTGGGTCTAAATGGGTCAATTCACCCATTTGGGCTTGGTGCACCCTTCAAGGTGGCTTTGGGTGCCGTGGGGGATCAAAGGATCACCTGGTTTGGCATGGAGAGGTCTCCATCCAAATATATTTGGATTAAATCTAAGTTTAGGTGAATCATGATTAAGGCTAATGAGCTTTAGGGATTAAGGAAAGCCCCCCTCTTCTTACCCAATATGGCATGGTGGAGTGTCCAAGGCCCTCATGGCTCACATGTGGCTCATGCATGGCTTCATGGCTCACCTTTGGCTTCGGGAAAGCTGAGTCAATTTCATGGAAATGGATTTAAGAAAAATTTTGGTATTTTAGGGGTGATTTGGCATGAGGCTTAATTTGGAATTATTTGATGATGTGATTAGAACTTAGGGAATGGCTTTGATTAAGTGGATGGCAAATGGAAATGTCATGTGGGCTTTAGTGGTAGATTTTGGGCTCATTGAAATGGTTTTAGATGGGCTTTTAAAATGGTTTAGGAAAGTGGGCTTTTGAATTTTAAAATGGATTTTGGGGTGAAATTTTGGTAAAGGCTTGGGCCAAATAATTGTTGAGTTTGGTTTAGGGATGTGTCATGAGTGGTTTGAAACAAATTTGAGGTGATTTGGGTTTGAATTGGGTTGGATATGGGCCTTTTGGTAAAGAGGCTAAGGTGGGCCAAAATGGGCTACCATGGGCCAAAGTTGGGCTAGAGTTGAAATTGATGTAAAATTAATGTTGGGAAATGTTTATGGGAGTGTTTTAAAGAGGTTTTGGCTTAGGTTAGGTTTTGATTTTGAGGTTTGGGTCTATTTGGGCTAGGTTTGGGTTTAGGTCAAAATTGGGTCTTTTAGCTTTGGGTTGAATTTGAGTGGGGTTTGGGTCTAAATTTTGGGCAAATCATGTTAGTGTTTTGTTTATGGGGATGTTAAGGAGGGTTTAGAAAAGATTTGGGGTTAATTGGAGTTGAATTGGGTGAGTTTGGGCTAAATTTGGGTCATGGGTCCAAATCGGGCTTTAAGGCCAAAAGTGAAATTGATCCCAATGCCAATCAAATTGGGCTTGGATTTGGTCTAGATTGGTGTTGGGGATGTTAAATTGAAGTTTAGAATTGAATTGGACCAGAATTTGGGTCAATTGGGTAGGTTAGGTTTGACATCGGGTTCACTTTGGGTTAAAATAGGTCAAATTGGGGATTTTAATAAAAGTGGGGTAAATTGACAAAATTAGCCCATGGTGTAGTTGAACAAAATGAAATTGGGAATATTTGGGATTTTCTGGAATTTTCTGGGAATTTTCTGAATTTTTGGATTTTTTGGCTAAGAGGGGTATTTTGGGTATTTGGAGAGTATTGGGAGGTATTTTTCGAATTTTTGGTATTTTTGGTTATGGATGATCAATTTGAGTGATGTGGAAATGTTTGGGATTGGTTTTGAGGAATTTTGGGTGATTTGGAGATTTTTGGAAAATTTGGGTAGTTTCAAGGGCATTTGGTAGGTTAGGCGGGTGTAGGGTCCCGGGGGTCAAAAATTGAAAATTTTGGAAAATTGAAGATTGGGTGAATATAAGTGGAATAAAATCATTTTGGTTGAGCCATGAAGCCACATCAAGCCCATATGAGCCATGAAGGGACTCATTTGAGGCATTCACTATGTTGTTCCTAACCTCTTAGCCAAGGGCTTAGGGGTTAAGCGACCATCCATGTGAATCACCCGCATGAGTCGAGAGGTCAAATTGGGTATGGGTGTGTTTTTAGGAGGTGTGTGAAAGTGTAGTGTATAGGTGTAGTGTGTGTGTAAGTCAACCCTTCACCGGACCGAGCCACCTGTAGCGGTCCTCAAGGCCAAAGAGTCCCATAGGAACTCATCCTTTAAACTTCCACATTCGATCTCAACCCTCTAGGTGATTAGGGGTCTACAATCAAGTTTGTGGAGTTTGCAGGGAGTTAAGAAGTGATTTGAATTTCTAAGTGGTGGGTCCCAATTCTAATCCTCTAGGATAGTCAAAGGAAAAGCCTAAGGCTAGATCCTAAGTACTAAAGAGAAGAAGAGAAGACCTCATCAAAAATGAGGTCAACATGTATCATAAAATATTTTGTTATTTTGAGAATTATCATCCTACGGAAGGTGAACTTGATGAGATTATGTCTTTTCTGACTGATGGAAGAGGTCTGTGGAAAATTACTAATGACAAGAGAGTGAAATTTCCAGCCTCCAAGTTGAATGCCACCTCCAAGGATTGGCATTATGTTATCTCATCTAAGTTAATACCGATGAATCATGTTAGTGATGTCACAAGAGAAAGAGTTGTTCTGAATTATTGTATTCAGCAGAGAGAGCCTATAGACATTGGAGCTATTATTTTTTATTATATTCTCAAATGTGCCAGAGCTATTACTACTCTAGATATGGGATTTCCCTCCTAAATCCATTCTATTTGTGAGCAGTCTGGTGTTAAGTTTGACACTTTGGAAGAAGTCCTTCAGCCACTTAGGCCTATTACCAGTGTAAATGTGAACACTTACACTGTGCATTCAGAATTTGGCTGGAAGGGAGAATCAGTTAGAGCTCCTAGTTCTGCTGCTTCTACTTCTCGTGCTTCCACTTCACATGCATCTTCCTCTAGAGGTGAGTTTTCTAGTTCACGAACTAGTTTGTTACAGAAGATTTTGAAGAAGGTAAGTTTAACCAGAGAACATGTTAAGGATATTCATGCAAAGGTAAAAAATATTGAGAGATATATTGTGATACATGATGAGTATGAGGAGAACTATCAGCAATATATGGATAGACTGGTTAGAGGAGATCACAGTGCTGAGATGCCTCCTCATTCTTTTTATATTCCTTATGTGCCTTACAGAGATTAGAATGAGAGAGATGATGATGATGAGGATGATGATTAAGATTTTTTTTGTTTGTAAAGTCTGTAATGTTTCTTTTTTATGTTTTATTATGTTTAGACTTTTTATTTTATGTTGTATTTTGATGTGAACTCTGATATATGTAGTTTGAAGTTGAATAGTTTCTGTTTTGCATATATAGATATATCTGAGTATGTTTGATGTTTTGTGATAGCTAAGATAAATGTGATTTTTGTTGTGATGTGTTTATGGTAGTAAATGTTTTGATGTAGTTATACTGTATTGTGTTTTTAGTAGTGTACTATTTCATTCCAAAAACTGTTAGGAAATTGAAAGCACTAATAGAAACTACTATTCAAATTGCATGTTTAAAATTTTCAAAATTTGCTACCATATATTTTCTAGTATTGTTCTGATTTGTGTTATGTTATGTGGGTGTGTATTTGCTTTGAAAAACTCCACTAATTTAGAAGTCCTTTGAAATTTCTATTTTATGAAAAACTGAAAAAACAGAATTTGATTATTTTTACTCATGTTTTTAAACTGTTATACTTGCATGTTTAGGTTATGAAAATTCCTGATAGCATATAATTTTAGTTTTTAATTCTTACCCATGTATCATTTCTTATTCTTAAAACTTTTATCCTAATAAAATTTTAAATTTTTGGGGGAAATTTAAAACAAATTTAAAACTAAATAAATAAATAAAATAAAATTTTATTTGTTCTTAGAAATACTACAAATAAAATTTGATTTCTGATTGAAAATAATTATGTATATGAAGTTATATTAGTGAAAAAAATTTTTGAATGTAGAAATGAGTAAGAGAACTTAGTTAAAATTTATATTAATGATGAAAAATTTAAAGCTAAAATTTCCTTAGTAAAGAAATGTTAAATGTAGTTAAACTATCTTTAGTAGGAAATGTTTGGAAAAATAGAAGATTTGACTTTCATTTTTCAAAACTTAAATTTCTGTTATTGAAAAATAATTTGTAACACTGTTAATATAACTTTTAAGTGAAAGATATATTTCTCAGAAATTTATTTTAAATGGAAGGGTGCAATTCAAAATCATTAAAGGCCTATCTAGATATAGTAATCATTGCCTTATAAAAAAAAAGAAAAGAAAAGAAAAGTAAAGTAAAAAAAAATAGTATGTGAAAAGGAAGGAGAAGCTTGAGGATTTAAGGGGCCTAATCAAAAATTGGTTCCACACCTAAAGTTTAAAATATAAGTTTTGAGAAAATCTAAATATTAAGATTATAATATAGTGAGTAAAATTATTTTCAAATAAAAATTTTTAAGTGAGGAAAATAAAATTTTTAAATCGTATATTTTGAAAATTCTACAAGTATTTCTGAATTAGATATGAACTTATATTTTTCATGATCCTTTACTTAAAAACTTTCTAAACTTTAAGTTGGTCTCATTTACTAAGTTTTTTTTCTAAATTGGAAATTTCATTCCTAGAACAAAATTTTGAAACCATACTGAAGAAACTCATTTACATAATTTTCATACTTCATTTTTATATGATTATAGTGTCACTTGAGGACAAATAACATTTTATGTTTGGGGGATTTTGATACACCAAAAAATTCATAGTGTTTTTAAGCACATTTTGTACCTATTTTTGACGATATTTCACTTTAATGGAAGGTATTTTCATGTTTTTCTTGTAGGTATGATGAAAATGAGTGATTGTGATGAAAGGAGCAAAAAAAGATTAAATTTGGAGAAAAAATTGAAAGGTGTGCATAATTAGCTATTGGCACCTAAGCGCCAGATAGTTGGTGCATAGGCGCCACAATTATAGTGATGAGCTTAAATTAAAGTTAGCTTAAATTTGAAGGGGTTTTTGAAGCACCCGTTGGTTTAAACTTCAGTAACTTCCCATTAGCGCCAAAATTCATTTAAAATTTGAATTTGTTTAATTTTTCTTTATATAAAATTTGAATGGATAAATGCATCTCTTGGTAGATTCATTAAATCTGGACATAATTTGAAGAGACACCAAAGCACCTTTAGGAGAATTATTAAAATGAAGACTTAAAATCAGATAAAGAGAAGATTTTTAAAGAAAAAGTTTGGCGGGAGAAGTTGGAGAAAAGCTTGAAGTGGTTCAAGGGAATGAGGATAAAAGAGAGTTTTCTTCTCGCCATAATTTCTTTACTTTTCCACTTTACTTTATCATAGTTTGTATTAGAATTTAAGAGAGTTAATCCTTAAAGTTTGGCGCCAACCTATAAAGAGTTATCTAGTGGAAAGTAAAAGTTTCTGAAGAACTACAAGAGTCTTGTGGAGAAGGTTTTCAGATAATTCTTTATCTTTGTTTTTACATTTGGTTTTAAAAAAAAAACTTGTTGTGTTTTCACTATGTTTTCTTCTTTCAAATCAAATTGTGTGTGTGTTTTCTCCATGAGTTCTGAGTTGTTTTTATTATCTTTTTCCCTTTAAATGATGAAGTAATTAAATTATGGAAGGAAGTTGTGTGAAGTATAGATGTTTAATGTTTGAAGAAGTTGTGATGCTTCCACTACCTTGCACTTCATTTAACTCTTGATTTGGCCAATTGAGATGTTAAAATTGGTTGTGAGAACATGTAAGAACCAATGTGGTATTATCTCAATCAACAATTGGAGTGAATCACGTATGTTTATATGGGTGAGAATTGTTGTCCATATATTTGAGTGCAAATGAATAGGGAGATATGCTTTTCAATGGGGAGTATAACTAGAGGACTTTAGAGTGACAGGCTAAAGCCCCTAATTTGTTTTGATGTTTTAAATTTTGTTATGATATGCTAGCTTCAAAGTAGAGAAAGAAGAGGGGAATCTAGAGTGAGAGCTAGTATCTTTCCTGCCTAACCAATCTACAAGATTTCAAAACATCAAATTAACCAATGTTATTTATAGAACTAAGTAAGGGTAAAGAATATAACTACTTCTATTTGGGACAACACATTTAGATACTTCCACAATGAAATTCCATAATTATTATTGATTCATTGAAAGAGGAAAAATATATTTTATTATCATTTGCTTTCAGACATATAATTTTATAGTCTTGTTAATTTTAGTTGCTTGCTTTACTTTTTCTTAAAAGAAAATATCAAAAAGAAATTTAATATTTTCTATCTTAAAACATATTTTACAAAATCATTTTCAAAAGTAAAAAATTGTTTTTCAGCTTTCTTTAAAAATTTAGACATTTCCCTGTAGGTTCGATATCTCGGGGCTTAATCGGAAAGTCATGTATTACTTGATAAACGATATGTATACTTGCGTAGAATCTCATATTATAAAACAATTAAAAAATATCTCTTATTTGCTTCGGAATCAAGTTTTTGGTGTCGTTGCAAAGAAAGAGATATTATCATTGAGAAGATATATAAAGTGTAAAACATGAGCATAAATCTTTGGGGATCAAATTTTTGGCGCCGTTGCTGGGGAAGTAATTAAAACATTATTTAAAGAAAAGTTTAAGAAAAATTAAATTTTTTTACTTTTTCCTTATTTTTTTAGTGTGCTTTATTTTGTTTTATTTTATTGTGTATACGTAGTTCAAGTTATGATGGACTTGTTCCTTATGATTCTGAATTAGAAAGAACTATAAGAAAAATTAAAAAAATAAAAAATATAGAAAAAGACAAAAATATTTAAGAAACGGTGAATCAAAATATTGAAATCCATCAAGAATTTAGTCCTTTAAGAGATTAAGCTAACCCTACACTAGATGAACTTCATGGTAGTATTCAAAACCCTACTGTGGCGGCTAATTCATTTGAACTTAAACATGTTATTATCCAGATGGTATCAAATAATCATTTAGGGGAGCACCAACTGAAGATCCTAATTCATCTTGCCAATTTTCTAGAATTGTGTGCTACCTTTAAATATGATGGTGTTTCGAATAATGCTATTAGACTTAGACTTTTCCTTTCTCACTAAGGGATAAGGCTACGTTATGGTTAAATTTTTTAGCACTTGGATCTATCAGAACTTGGGGTGATTTAGCTCAGAAATTCCTTAATAATTATTTTCCACCATCAAAGACTGCAAGGTTTAGAAATGACATTACATCTTTTTTTTAGTTTGAAGGAAAATATATTTTATGAAGCATGGGAATGTTTTAATGATCTCCTAAGAAAGTGTCCCCATCATTCGATACTAGATTGGTTAATAATTCAGATTTTTTACAATGGATTAGTTGGATCTCTTAGATCTATTATCGATGCCTCTGTTGGTGGTTTATTGATGTCTAACCAGTTTACTGACGCTTTTGCTTTAGTAGAAAAATTAGCTAATAATAAATTTCAATGGCCTTCTGAAAGGTTAAATCCTATCAAGGTATTTAATATTCATGAAAATGATGCTTTTGCGATGCTAGTAAAACAAGTTGCTGTAATTTCTAGGAAGATAGACCAATTTGTATTAAATTTTTCTCAGCCAATTTTCATGATTGAAGAAAATTCATTAGGACAAATGGTTGATTCTTAAACATCATTAGAAACTTTAAATTCCATAAACAAGCCTAATAACCCATATTCCAATTATTATAACCCAGGTTGGAAGAATCATCGAAACTTTTAGGGTCGTAGTAATCAACAATGGGGGAACAACCAAGTAAATCCATTGAGAAACTGGAACAACTGAGGGAATAACAACTATAGACCAACCTATCCTCCAGGTTTAACAATGCTTCATAGTTTAAGGAGAAGAAGTTTTTAATAGAAGAAGTGGTGTTACAAATAGGAAATCAATTGTAAAGTCAAGGAGCAACAACTAGAAATATTGAGAATCAATTAGGACAGATTGCGAATTCATTAAATAATAGATCCCAAAGAGCACTTCCAAGTAATACAGAAGTAAAGAGCAAGTAAAAGCTATTTAGTTGAGAAGTGGAAGAGAGTTGGAAGGTAGAATTCAAAAAGAGATTGAAGTATAGAAATAAGAGATTGAAGAACCAAAAGATAACGCTCAAAAAGGTTTAGAAAGACATATTTCTCTACCGAAGATTGATTCAAAAACGCCACCACCTCCATTTCCTCAGAGACTTTGACAACAGAAATTGGATAAGTAATTTTCAAAGTTATTGGAAATATTTAAGAAGCTTACAATCAATATTCCATTTACTAAAGTCTTAGAACAAATGCTAAGCAATGTGAAATTTATGAAATAAATTATTAACAGAAAAAGGAAGTTTGAAAATAATGAAGTTATTGCACTTAGTGAGGAGTGCAGTGCAATAATTCAAAAAAAGCATCCTGAAAAGCCTAAAGATTCTTGTAGTTTCACAATTCCATGTGCGATCGGAGTTAAATTTTATGAGAAAGCTTTATGTGATTTAGGTGCAAGCATTAACCATATGCTAGTATATATATTTAAATAACTGGGATTAAGAGAAATAACTCTGACAACTGTAACTCTGCAATTAGCGGATCATTCGATCACATATTCTAAAGGAGTTATAGAAGATGTTTTAGTTAAGGTGGATCAATTTATCTTTCTTGTTGATTTCATTGTGCTAGATATGGAGGAAGATAAAGATATACCCATAATTTTAGGGAGGACTGACCCACTTTTGATATTTATACTTACAAAAATATGTTATTGATATTGGCAACGACACTAAAAACTTGATCCCGCACTAAATATATGTATTTACACTGATGATTCTTCTATGAAAATTATGATTTATAATGTTGATACTATGCAAGTATATGTATCGTTATCAAGTAATAAAGGGCTCTAATGGAGTCCAAGATATCGATCCCACAGGGAAGTTAGAGAATTTCAAAGACAAATTAAAGTAGACTTACTTACTAAGCTAGTATACGGAAATTAAGAACACTTATACTAAAACTATTGCACAAAAAGGTTTAAATGTCAGATTCTAATTTAGAAAAGCATCTTTCTCCTTGTTGAGAGAATTAAGTGAATGATGAATTAAATTAGTTTAGAGTTTGTATTGTGCCAAATAGGAGCATTCCTATTCTTTACCCTTTGGTCCAGGTTCAAAGAACATTGACTAGTCCTATGTCTCGATTACCGAATCCGCGGCTAGGTTGGGAGGATACCGGCTGCCACTTCAGAGCTCCCACGTTCCCCTCGCCTGAGGGCTAACATCTACACTTTAGCTCTCAAATAATAGGACCGAATTGAATATTTTAGTCTGTCACACTAAAATGTCCAATTCTACGCCCGATAGTTAATATTTCCCTATTTATTTGCACCCTCCTTCCAAGGCTTTTGACTTCCTTGAATCTCGGATGTAATGTCTACTATAGTTGATAATTCAACATATGTTAACAAACCAATTGGCCAAATTCAAAGTAAATTAAGTTTTAAGTAAAAGATTATCACAATTTTTATTTAATAATTTTAGGCACAGTTACTTTGACTCGTCACTTCACATAATCTCAACAACAAGGAAAAAGACTAAGGAAACTACTTAGAAAGCATGGGAAAAATAACACAAAGCATGGATTTCATTAAAGTTAACAAACAATAACAAATATACTTATCTCAATTCTTCTCCCCAAGCAGACTCTCAAGTTCCTTTCGACTCTTCTTTCCAAGACAACGACACTTAATTAAACTCACTAAGACTCTCTGATTTACACTTCAACACAAATGAATACTAATTGACTTTAAAACGACACCAAAAGACACCAAAAAAATGACACACTAAAGGGACAGAAATCATCTCTATTTATAGAAGGAGTCAAATCTTCAAAGGTTGCTTAAGCACCTCTTCAAAAAGCGTCCAGGTTCATTGTATCTGGCTCTTTTCAACTGTTTCGTCGTCGGCGGGCTCGATCTTTCCGTCGGTGAACTTCTAGAAGGTGGGCTAACCGCGCCAATCTCACTGTCGGCGGGCTCGATATCGCCGTCAGCGGGCTCGATCTCGCCGTCGGCAGGCTCTTTATAATATATTCAAATAATTCTTTGGAAAATCTCACTGTCGGCGGCCTTGATTTCGCCGTCGGCGGGATAGTTCATTTTTCATCAAATTAAGTCCTTTTTGCTCTAAATTTGCTTCTTTTGTGCTTTTTGCTTTTAGTACTTATAATTTTTCATTACTGCAATAAAACAAAGAAAATACATTTCTTTAAAGTGCAATTTCATATAAAATTGGTATGAAATTCTTAATACATTTTCTAGTGATCAAGGAGTTTCCTAGCCACAGGCAGGGCAATGATAGATGTGCAAATAAGGGAATTATCTTTGCAAGTCAATGATCAGAATAATATATTCCATATCTTAAAATCAATGAAGTATCCTTTAAGAGTTAAAGATGATGAAATCTACAAGATGGATGTTATCAGATATCTAAGTGAATGCCACTTCAAACAACTTTTGAAGAAAAATCTAAAAGTGAAAAATTGGAACACAAGCAAGAAGAGGAATTACGACATTCTAAAGATTTTCATGAGGGAGATTTAAATTATATTCATGAAAATTTTGAATTGTTGGACATGACAGAAAAAGATGAATCTTTTAGTCCATCAATTGAAAAACCTCCAGAACTTGATTTAAAGATGCTTCCTACTCATTTAAAATATGTCTTTTTATGTGATTCCCTAACTTTTCCATTTATAATTTCCTCTCAATTGATTAAAAAGAACAAGATAGTGTGATTAAAATTCTGAAGAAATATAAGAAAGCATTTGGATGGACAATATTTGATATTAAAGGAACCAGTCCTTCAGTTTGTATGCATAGAATCCTTTTGGAAGAGAATTGTAAACCATGGGCTGATCCTCAAAAAAGATTAAATTCTAGCATAAAAGATGTTGTAAAGATAGAAATTTTAAAGTGATTAAATGCTGGAATTATCTACCCTATTTCAGATAGTGCATGGATTAGTCCTATTCACTGTGTTCCTAAAAAAGGAGGAGTTACTGTGACTATTTATAGGCTACAGGGTGGTGAATATACATTGATTATAGAAAATTAAACCTTGCCACCAGGAAAGACCATTTTCCACTACACTCTCTAGATCATATGTTGGATAGACTGGCTGGGCATAAATACTTTTATTTTCTGGATGGATATAATTGCTACCATCAAATATAAATTGCTCTTGAGGATCAAGAGAAAGCAACATTTACAATTCCTTATGGTACATTTGCTTTTAGAAGAATGCCCTTTGGTTTATGTAATGCCCCTGTTACATTTCAGAGATGTATGATGTCAAATTTCTATGATTTAATTGAAAAAGGAATTGAAGTTTTTATGGATGACTTTTTAATGTTTGTAATTTCATTTAAATCATGTTTAGAACATCGATAAAGAGTTCTTAAGCGTTGTGAATAAACTAATTTCATCCTTAATTGGGGAAAATGCCAATTTATGGTAGCAGGAGGAATTTTTTTGGGACATCGTATATCAGAAAAAGATATGGAGGTAGATCCTACAAAAATTCATGTAATCACTAATTTACCTTGCTCAACCAATGTAAGGGGAATTATAAGTTTTCTTGGACATGCTAGATTCTACAGGCATTATATTAAAGAATTTTAAAAAAACTCAAAGCCTTTATGCCGTTTACTTGAAAAAGATATGGTTTTTGATTTTGATGAAGAATGCCTAAAAGCTTTTGAATCATTAAAAGAAAAATTAATCATTGCACCTGTTATAGTTTCACCTATGTGATGTCAGTGATTATGCTATTGGAGCTGTTTTAGGTCAGATATATGATAAGACTTTCAAGGTAATCTAATATGCTAGTAGAACTCTTAATAAAGATCAAATTAATTATAGCACAACTGAGAAAGAGTTACTAGTTATAATATTTGCCTTTGATAAATTCAGATCATATTTAATTGGAATAAAATGTGTGGTGCATACTGACCATTATGCTATTAAGTATCTAACGAAGAAGAAGGATGCAAAACTGATACTTATAAGATGGATTCTTCTTTTGGAAGAATTTAATTTTGAAATAGTAGATAGGAAGGGTGCTGATAATCAAATTGCTGATCATCTATCCAGGCTTGACTTTGAAAAACTCTCTTTTCTGATGATAAAATCAATGAACATTTTCCCGATGAAAAATTATTCACTATTAATGAGTGGCGTGTTCAATGGTATGTCGGCTTTGTAAACTTTATTGTCAGTGATATTTTACTCTATGGTTGGACATACCAAGAGAGAAGAAATTTTTATTTGAAGCTAAGACTTATTTTTGTGATGACCCATTTTTATATAAACTAGAAAAGGGTCTAATCATTTGAAGATGTGTACCTTTAGAACAAACTTTTGAAATTATTCAAAAATGTCATAATTCCGATTATGGGGGACATTTTGGTGTTGATAAAACTGCATATAAAATCTTACAATATGGATTTTATTGGCCTACAATTTTTAAGAATGTTAAAGTTTATATTAAAAATTGTGATCGATGTCAAGGTGTAGGCAATATTTCTAGAAGAAATGAGATACCCCTCAATTATATGTTGGAAGTTGAAATATTTGAAGTTTTGGGATTAGATTTCATGGGACCAAATATATTATCTTTCAGAAATACATATATTTTGATAGCAGTAGACTATGTATCCAAATGGATAGAAGTTGTTGCTTTACCACGATGTGATGCTCAAAGTGTTGCAAAATTTTTAAGAAATAAAATATTTTATAGATTTGGAATACCAAGAGTTATCATAACTGATGGGGGAATTCATTTTAGAAATTCGATTATGGAAAAGCTAGTAAAGAAATATTATATAACCATCGCATTTCTAGTGCTTATCATCCGTAAACTAGTGGTTTGGTTGAATTATCCAATCATGAAATTAAAAGAATATTGGAAAGGACTGTTAATCAAAACAGAAAGGAGTGATCAATTAAATTGGATTCTGCTTTGTGGGCCTATAGGACTACATACAGAACTTCTATAGGAATGTCCCAATACAGGCTAAGTTTCAGAAAAACTTGTCATTTAAGTTGAACTTGAGCATAAAGCATATTGGGCTATTAAAGATTTCAATTATAATTTGAAAAATGCTGGTGAAAAGATATTGTTGTAATTAAATGAGCTTAAAGAGATAAGAAATGAATCTTATGAAGATTCTAAGATTTAAAAAGAAAAGACTAAGTTGTGGTATGATCGGAATATTCTTACTAAAAATTTAAGCTTGGACAACAAGTTTTGTTTTATAATGCTAGATTGAAAATATTTGCTGGAATACTTAAGTCTAGGTGGATGGGCCCATGTATTGGGATGAAAGTTCATTCCTATGGAGCTGTGTATAGTAAAAATCCTAAGACTGGAAAAATATTTAAAGTTAACGATCATAGACTTAAACCGTAATTTTCAGTCGACCAACCTAAACTTTATGATAATTTAATGTTGGGTCACTCAAAATAAGCTCTAGGTATGTTCGGCTAAAGACGTTAAAACAAGCGATTTGTTGGAGGCAACCCATAGTTATTGGTGTGCTTTATTTTATGTTTACTTTGTGTGTTTTTTTTTGTTTGATTTGAGATTATGTGGTAGTATTTTAGAGTTTTGTATGCTATAGTGGTGTTATTATGACCTTAATTGATGACTTAAAGGAGTTATAATGAAGATTTGGACGTTTAGCAGACATGTGCTAAAGTAAGCACTGGCGCCTATGAGCTAGATGTTGGCGCATAGGCGCCACAATTAAAAATCATTATAAATGTGGTTCTAGAAGCCTAAATCATGGGTGAGTAGTTTTGGTAGTTATTTAGGAGCTAAAATACGACTTGGATCAGTTTTAAGACTTCCCAAGTCTATAAAAAGGCCCAGAATTAAGAGATACTTGCCCCAGTTCTTATTTTTATTTCTGAGTCTTTTGAAAGAGTATTTTGAGAGCAAAAATGTCTTATTGGGAGTGCGAAGTTATGAAGAAATAAGAAGCCAACAAGAAAGTTCATTAGTGAAAGTGCGCAAGAGTTATTCCACAGATATCTGGTAGTTAGTATTCAAAAGGGTGCAGAAAGAATTTCAAAGATCGAGGCTGATGTGGCTTCAATCAAAGCAAAGGTAAATGAAACTATTGCTCATTTATCGCACATTGGATTTTAACTCAAAATGCAATTCAATCATACAAGTCATGTGGAATAAGCGGATAGAGCAATGTCTTTGAAGAAAAAATGGTTAGAAGAAGAAGATGTGAGAGTTTGTAATCATCACACATTTTATCAGATATACATTCCAGATGGTTCAAATGGAACTAATGGTGGTTCAGGATATATCCCACCTAACGGAGAATAGAATTAAATTAAGTGTGGTCATGTTATATAGTAATCTTTGTTTAGTGTTTAGTGTTGGTATTATTGTTGTTATGTTTGTTTTAATGCTTGTGTTTTAAAGAGTGTTACATTTTAATTATATGGTTTTTTGTTTAATTATATGTGTAAGGAATTTGTGTTTGAAGAATTAAATCCAAGAATTTTGAATAGAAATGTTTAGTTTGTATTAAGTGTTTTGAATTTAATGAAATATATGTTTATTTATGTGTGAAATTTGTGTGAATCGATGGATATTTAAGTGAAAATTTGGAGTATTAGAGTGTGTTTGGGGGATGAAATTATTATTTAAATCGGTTAAGGGTGTTTAACTAGGCATATTAGTCCAATTTGATTAATTGTCAAAATCTGCTAAGTGGCGCCTAAGCGCCAAACCCTCGACACATAAGCCCCAACATTAGCGGCTATGAGCCGTAATCTCGCGTAAAGGCGCTGATTCACGAAAATCAGTTTACAAGCGTTAAAATCTTGAAAATTGACATTTTCTACCCCCCCGTCACCTTGAACCTCTCGATTTCGCGAAATAGCAGCCTAGGGCATCACTAATTTGGATCATTTTAGAGCCTATTTTAAAGAAATTTGTTTGATCTAAACTCCCTAAGGTATGTGCACTTCTCCTAACCAAAAATTTTTTATTTTCACCATGTATTTTGAGTACATTTATGAAAATTCGAAAATCACTAGTCATGGTGAAAATTTGATATTAAGCTTGAGAAATAGCTTGGATTAAGTAGATTATACCTTTAGAAGTTGAGTTTAGCAAGTTCAGTTTGAATTTGGAATTAATGGTCAAAATTTTTGCAATTATTAAAAATGGCTCCAAAATTGAAGGGCTCGAAAGGGAAAGATTGATTTGATTCAGACAAGTTCGTGAGTTCTAGAGCTGAGCACCGGTACGTGAATGCACCGTCATCTCTTTAATTGATTCCAGAGAGAGTTTTGAGTAAATTAAGAGGAGATATTGAGGACATGATTTATCGAAGGAATTGGAGAAATTACTATTGTTTCTTCGCTGATGCTGTTGTTACTGTGGTGAGACGGTTCTATGCAAACTTGCCAGCAGCAGAAGAAAATTTGGTGATGGTTTGAGAACAATAAATTGATTTTTCTGCCACAGTAATCAATACTTTTTACCTACTGCCTCCTAAAATATTTTGTTATTATGCAAAATATCATCCTACGAAAGGGGAACTTGATGAGATCATGTCTTTTCTGACTGATCGAAGAGGTCTGTGGAAAATCACTAATGACAGGAGAGTGAATCTTCCAGCCTCCTAGTTGAATGCCACTTCCAAGGATTGGCATTATTTTATCTCATCTAAGTTAATACCGATGAATCATGTTAGTGATGTCAAGAGAGAAAGAGCTGTTCTAAATTAGTGTATTCAGCAGGAAAAGCCTATAGACATTAGAGCTATTATTTTTTATTATATTCTGAACTGTGTCAGAGCTGTTACTACTGCAGGTATGGGATTTTCTTCCCTAATCCATTCTATTTGTGAGCAGTCAGGTGTTAAGTTTTAAACTTGGGAAGAATTCCTTCAGCCATTTAAACCTATTACTAGTGTAAATGTGAACACTTACACTGTGCATTCAAAATTTGGCAGGAAGGGAGGATTTGTTAGAGCTCCAAGTTATGCTGCTTCTACTTCTCATGCTTCTACTTCACATGTATCATCCTCTAGAGGTGATTTTTCTAGTTCACAGACTAGTTTGTTACAGAAGATTTTGAAGAAGGTAAGTCTAACCAGAGAACATGTTAAGAATACTGATAGAAAGGTAAATAATTTTGAGAGATATATTGTGAGACATCATGAGTATGAGGAGAACTATCAGCAATATATAGATAGACTGGTTAGAGGAGATTATAGTGCTGAGATGCCTCCTCATTCTTTTTATATTCCTTATGTGCCTTCCATAGATTGGAATAAGAGAGATGATGATGATGAAGATGATGATTAGGATTTTTTTGTTTGCAGAGTCTGTAATGTTTCTTTTTATGTTTTATTATGTTTAGACTTTTTATTGTATGTCGTATTTTGATGTGAACTCTAATATATGTGGTTTGAAGTTGAACAGTTTATGTTATGCATATTCAGATATATCTGAGTTGGTTTGATGTTTTGTAATAGTTAAGATATATGTAATGTTTTGTTGTTAGGTGTTTGTGGTAGTAAATGTTTTGATGTAGTTATAGTGTATTATGTTTTTAGTAGTTTACTATTTAATTCCAAAAATTGTTTGGAAATTTAAAGCACTATTAGAAAACACTATTCAAATTGCATGTTTAAACTTTTCAAAGTTTGCTGCAATATATTTTCTAGTATTTTTTGTGATTTGTGTTATGTTATGTTGGTGTGTCTTTGCTTTGAAAACCTCAACTACTTTAGAAGTCCTTTGGAAATTCTATTTTATTAAAAACTGAAAAAACTGAATTTTGTTTTTTTTTACTCTTGTTTTTAAACTGTTATACTTGCATGTTATTTTAATTTTTAATTCTTACCCATATATCATTTCTTATGCTTAAATGTTTTATCCTAATTAAAATTTTAAAGTTTGGTGGGAAATTAAAAATAATTTTCAAAAAATAAAAAAATTACTATAAATTAAATTTTATTTTTTATTGAAAATAAATATGTATATGAATTTATATTAGTGAAACAAATTTTTGAATATAAAAATGAGTAAGAGAATTTAGTTAAAATTTATAGTAATGATGAAAAATTTAAAGCTAAAATTTCCTTAGTAAAGAAATGTTAAATGTAGTTAAACAATCTTTAGTAGGAAATGTTGTATTTTTGGAAAAACATAAGATTTGAATTTTATTTTTCAAAACATAAATTTCTTTTATTGAAAAATAATTTTCAACACTATTACTATAACTTTTAAGTGAAAGATAATATCAGACCTTTATTTTAAATGGAAGGGTGGTATTCAAAATCATTAAAGGCCTATCCAGATATAGTAATCCTTACTTTATTAAAAAAAAGAAAAGAAAAGAAAAGAAAAGGAAAAAAAGAAGAGTATGTGAAAATGAAGGAGAAGCTTGAGGATTTAAGGGCCTAATCAAATATTGGTTCCATACCTAAAGTTAAAAATATAAGTTCTGAGAAAATCTAATGCATAAGATTATAATATAGTGAGTAAAATTATTTTTATATAAAATTTTTAAGTGTGGAAAATAAAATGTTTAATTCCTATATTTTGAAAAATCTACAAGTTATTATGAATTAGATATGAACTTATATTTTTCATGATCCTTTACTTAAGAACTTTCTAAACTTTCAGTTGGTCTCATTTACTAATTTTTTTTCTAAATTGGACATTTCATTTCTAGAACAAAATTTTGAAACCATCCTAACGAAAATCATTTACGTAAGTTGCATGCTTCATTTTTATATGATTATAGTGTCACTTGAGGACCAATAACATTTTAAGTTTGGTGGATTTTGATACACCAAAAATGTATAGTGTTTTTAAGAACATTTTTATACCAATTTTTTATGATATTGCACTTTAATGGAAGGTATTTTCATACTTTTTGCAGGTATGATGAAAATGAGTGATTTTGATGAAAGGAACAAAAAAGGATCAAATTTGGAGTAGAAATTTAAGGGTGTACAAAATTAGCCTTTGGCACCTAAGCGCCAGATGGCTGGCGCATAGGCGCCATAGTTATAGTGACAAATTTAAATTAATTTTGGCGCAAATTTGAAAGGGTTTTTGAAGGACCCTTTGGTTTAAACTTCAGTAACTTCCCATTAGCGTAAAAATTCATTTAGAATTTGAATGGATGCATGCATGTCTTGGTAGATTTATTGAATCTGGACATAATTTGAAGAGACACCAAAGCACGTTTTGGAGAATTATTAAAATGAAGAGTTAAAATCAGATAAAGAGAAGAGTTTTGAAAAAAAAATTTGGCTGGAGAAGTTGGAGAAAAGAATGAAGTGGTTCAAGGGAAAGAGGAAGAAAGAGAGCCTTCTTCTCGCCATATTTTTTTTTACTTTTCTACTTTACTTTATCATAGTTTGTATTAAAATTTAGGTGATTCAATACGTAGAGTTGGGCACCAACCTCTCAGGAGTTATCTAGTGGAAAGCAAAAGTTACAAAGGAACTTCAAAAGTCTTGTGGAGAGGATTTTCATATAAGTCTTTAGCTTTATTTTTACATTTGGTTTTAAAGAAATACTTGTTCTGTTTTCACTATGTTTTCTTCTTTCAAATCAAATTATGTGTGTGTTTTCTCCATGAGATCTAAGTAGTTTTCTTTATCTTTTTCCTTTTAAATGATGAAGTTATTAAGTTATGGAAGGAAGTTGTGTGAAGTATAGATGTTTATTATTGAAAGAAGTTGTGATGGTTCCACTACCTTTCACTTCATTTACCTCTTGATTTGGCCAATTGAGATGTTAAAATTTGTTGTGAGAAAATGTAAGAACTAATGCAGTATTGTATCAATCAATAATTGGAGTGAATCACATGCATTTATAGGGGTGAGAATTGTAGTTCATATATTTGAGTGCAAATAAATAGGAAGATATGCTTTTCAATGGGGGTAAAATTAGAGGACTTTAGAGTGACAAGCTAAAGCCCTTAATCTTGTTTGATGTTTTAAATTTTGTTATGAGATGTTAGCCCCCAGGTGGAGGGAGAAGAGGGAACTCTAGAGTGAGAGCTATTATCTTTCCTACCAAACCCATCTACAAGATTTCAAAACTTCAAATTAACCATTGTTCTTTATAGAACCAAGTAAGGGTAAATAATATAACTGCTCCTATTTGGCACAACAAATTTAGATACTTCCACAACAAAATTACATAATTATTATTGATTCATTGAAAGGGGAAAAATATATTTTATTATCATTTGCTTTCATACATATAGTTTTATAGTCTTGTTAATTTTAGTAGTTTTCTTTAAATTTTATTAAAAGAAAATATCAAAAACAAATTTAAAATTTTATATCTTAAAACATACTTTACAAATCTTTTTGAAAAGTAAAAAATTGTTTTTCAGCTTTCTTTAAAATTTTAGATGTTTCCCTGTAGGTTCGATATCTCAAGGCTTAATTAGAAAGTCCTATATTACTTGCTAAACAATACGTATACTTGCGTAGAATCTCATATTATAAAACAATTAAAATATATTTCTTATTTGCTTCAGAATCAACTTTTCGGTGTCGTTGCAAAGAAAGAGATATTATCATTGATAAGATATATAAATTATAAAATGTGAGCATAAAAATTCAGGGATCAAGTTTTTGGCGTCGTTGCTAGGGAAGTAACTGAAATATTGTTTAAAGAAAAGTTTAAGAAAAATAAAAATTTTTACTTTTCCTTGTTTTTGTCAGTGTGCTTTATTTTGTTTTATTTTGTTGTGTATGCATAGTTCAGGTTTTGAAGGACTTGTGCCTTACAATTTTAAATTAGAAAGAACTATAAGAAAAATAAAAAAAAAAACAGAAAAAGACAAAAATATTCAAGAAACGACGAATCAAAATGTTGAAATCCATCAGGAATTCAAACTTTTAAGAGATTTTGCTAACCCTAGAGTAGATGAACTTCATGGTAGTATTCAAAAGCCTACTATAGCAGCTAATTCATTTGAACTTAAACTTGTTATTATCCAGATAGTATCGAATAATTAGTTTGGGGGAGCACCAACTGAAGATCCTAATTTATATCTTGCCAATTTTCTAGAATTGTGTGCTACTTTTAAATATGATTGTGTTTCGGATGACGCTATTAGACTTAGACCTTTTCCTTTTTCACTGAAGGATAAGGCTAAGATATGGTTAAATTCATTAGCACTTGAATATATCAAAACGGGGTGATTTAGCGCAGAAATTCCTTGCTAAATATTTTCCACCATCAAAGACTGTGAAGCTTAGAAATGACATTACATCTTATTTGTCAGTTTGAAGGAGAATCTATTTATAAAGCATGGGAACATTTTAAAGATCTCCTAAGAAAGTGTCCACAACATTCAATACCAGATTGGTTCATAATTCAGACCTTTTCTAATGGATTAGTTGAATCTCCTATATCTATTACCGATGCAGCTACTGGTGGTTCATTGATGTCTAAATAATTTGCTTACGCTTATGCTTTAATAGAAGAAATGGCTACTAATAATTTTTAATGGCCTTCTGAAAGGTTAAATCTTAAAAAGGTAGCCAATATTCATGAAAATGATGCTTTTGTGATGCTAGCAAATCAAGTTGCTGCAATTTTAAGGAAGAGACCAATTTGGAATGAATTTTTCACAGCCGATTTCCTTGATTAAAGAAGATTTATTAGGTCAAATGGTTGATTCTCAAACATGATTAGAAACATTAAATTCCATAAACAACCCTAATAACCAGATTCTAATTATTATAACCCAGGTTGGAAGAATCATCCAAACTTTAACTGGAATACCAATATTCAGGGTGGTAGTAATCAACAATAGTGGAATAATCATGTAAACCCATTGGGGAACTGGAACAACCAAGGGAATAAAAATTATAGACCAACCTATCCTCTAAGTTTTAACAACGCTTCACAATTTAAGGAGAAAAAGTTATCTATAGAAGAAGTGGTGTTACGAATGGGAAATCAATTTCAATGTCAAGGAGAAATAATCAGAAATATTGTGAGAATCAATTGGGACAGATTGCTAATTCATTAAGTAATAGATACCAAGGAACACTTCCTAGTAATACAAAAGCAATTCCAAGAAATAAGAATAAAGAGCAAGTAAAAGCTATTCAGTTGAGAAGTGGAAGAGAGTTGGAAGGTAGAGTTCAAAAAGAGATTGAAGTAAAGAAAGAAGAGATTGAAGAACCAAAAGAGGATGCTCATAAAGGTTTGGAAAGACTTATTTCTACACTGAAGATTGATTTAGAAAAGCCACCACCTCCATTTACTCAGAGACTTCGACAACAGAAATTGGATAAGCAATTTTTAAAGTTCACTGAAATATTTAAGAAGCTTACAATCAATATTCCATTTGCTGAAGCCTTAGAACAAAATCCAAGCTATGTGAAATTTATTAAGGATATTCTCAACAGAAAAAGGAAGTTTGAAGATAATGTTACACTCAGTGAGGAGTGCAGTGCAATAATTCAAAAAAAGCTTCTTGAAAAGATTAAAGACCCTGGTAGTTTCACAATCCCATGTCCGGCTGGAGACAGAATTTATGGGAAAGCTTTATGTGATTTAGGTGCAAGCATTAACCTTCCACCATTATCAATATTCAAAAGACTGGGACTAGGAGAAAAAATCCTGACTACTGTAACTCTAGACTTAGTGGATCGCTCGATCACATCCTAAAGGAGTTATAGAAGATGTTTTAGTTAAGGTGGATCAATTTATCTTTCTTGTTGATTTCATCGTGCTAGATATGGAGGAAGATAAAGAGATATCTATAAATTTAGGGAGACCATTCCTAGCCACAGGCAGAGTAATGATAGATGTGCAAAAAGGGGAATTAACTATACAAGTCAATGATCAGACTATTACATTCAATATTTTAAAATCAATGAAATATCCTTCAAAAGGTAAAGATGATGAATGCTACAAGATAGATGTTATCAGATATCTAAGTGAATGTCATTTCAGATCAACTTTTGAAGAAAAATCTAAAAGTGAAAAATTGGAATGCGAGCAAGAAGAAGAATTACAACATTCTAAAGATTTTCATGAGGAAGATTTAAATTATGTTCATGAAAATTATGAATTGTTGGACATGACTGAAAAAGATGAATCTTTTAGTCCATCAATTGAAAAACCTCCTGAACTTCATTTAAAGATGCTTCCTACGTAATTAAAATATGCATTTTTAGGTGATTCCTCAACTATGTCAGCTATAATTTTTTCTCAGTTGACTAAAGAAGAAGAAGAGAGTCTAATTGAAATTCTGAAGAAATATAAGAAAGCCTTTGAATGGAAAATAGCTGAGATTAAAGGAATCAGTCATTCAATTTGCATGCATAGAATCCTTTTGGAAGAGAATTGCAAACCTCGGCCTAATCCTCAAAAGAGATTAAATCTTAGCATGAAAGATGTCGTGAAGAAAGAAATTTTAAAGTGATTGAATGCTGGAATTATCTACCCTATTTTAGATAGTTCATGGGTTAGTCCTATTCACTGTGTTCCTAAGAAAGGAGGAGTTACTATGTCTATTAATGAAAAGAATGAATTAATACCAACAAGACAGTTTACAGGGTGGAGAGTATGCATTGAATATAGAAAATTAAACCTTGCCACCAGGAAAGACCATTTTCCACTACCCTTTCTAGATCAGATGTTGGATATACTGGCTGGGCATAAATACTTTTGTTTACTGGATGAATATCTTGGTTACTACCAAATACAAATTGCTCTTGAGGATTAAGAGAAAACAATGTTTACCATTCCTTATAACACATTTGCTTTTAGAAGAATGCCCTTTGGTTTATGTAATGACCCTGCTACATTTCAGAGATGTATGATGGCAATTTTCTGTGATTTAATTGAAAAAGAAATTGAAATTTTGGTGGATGATTTTTCAGTGTTTGGAATTTAATTTGAATCATGTTTAGAACATCTATCAAAAGTTCTTAAGCATTATGGAGAAAATAACTTAGTCTATAATTTGGAAAAATGCCAATTTATGGCAACAGGAGGACTTGTTTTGAGACATCGTATATCAAAAAAAGGTATGGAGGTAGATCCTCCAAAAATTCAAGTGATTACTAATTTGCCTTCCCCGACCAATGTAAGGAGAATTAGAAGTTTTCTGGGACATGCTGAATTCTGCAAGCGTTATATTAAAGACTTTTCAAAAATCTCAAAGCTTTTATGCCATTTTCTGGAAGAAGATGTGGTTTTATATTTTGATGAAGAATGCCTAAAAGCTTTTGAATCATTAAAAGAAAAATTAATCACTACACCTGTTATAGTTTCACCAAACTGAGAAAAACCTTTTAAATTAATGTGTGATGCCAGTGATTATGCTATTAGAGTTGTTTCTGGTCAGAAATATGATAAGATTTTCAATGTAATCTACTATGCTAGTAGAACTCTGAATGAAGCTCAAATTAATTATTCCAAAACTGAGAAAGGGTTACTTGCTATAGTATTTTCCTTTGATAAATTCAGATCATATTTAATTGAAACTAAATGTGTGGTTCATACAGACCATTTTTCTATTAAGTATCTAACAAAGAAGAAGGATGCAAAATCTAGACTTATAAGATGGAGTCTTCTTTTGCAAGAATTTGATTTTAAAATAGTAGATAGGAAGGGTGTTGATAATCAAATTGTCGATCATCTATACAGGCTTAACTTTGAAAAACCTTTCTTTTTTGATGATGAAATCAATTAACATTTTCCTGATAAAAATTTGTTCACTATTAATGAGTGGCGTGTTTCGTGGTATGCCGACATTGTAAACTTTATTATCAGTTATATTTTTCTTTATGGTTTGACATACGAAGAGAGGAAGAAATTTTTATTTGAAGCTAAGACTTATTTTTGGGATGACCCATTTTTATATAAACAAGTAAAAGATCTGATCATTTGAAGGTGTTTGCCTTTAAAAGAAACTTATGAAATTATTCAAAAATATCATAATTCTGATTATGGGGGACAATTTGATGTCGATAAAACTGCATATAAAATCGTGCAATCTGTATTTTATTGGCCTACAATTTTTAAGGATGTTAATGCTTATATTAAAAATTTTGATCAATGTCAACATGTAGACAATATTTCTAAAGAAATGGGATGCCCCTCAATTATATGTTAGAAGTTAAAATATTTGATGTTTAGGGATTAGATTTCGTGAGGCCATTATACCACCTTTCGGAAATACATACATTTTGATAGCAGTAGAAAATGTAACCAAATGCAAGTCATTTTAGAAATGCGATTATGGAATATCTAGTAAAGAAATATTATATTAACCATCGCATTGTTACTGCTTATCATTCACAAATTAGTGGTTTGGTTGAATTATCCAATCGTGAAATTAAAAGAATATTGGAAAAGACTGTTAATCCAAACAGAAATGATTAGTCATTTAAACTGGATTATGCTTTGTGGGCCTATAGGACTGCATACAGAACTCCTACAGGAAAGTCCCCATATAGGCTAATTTTCCGAAAAGCTTGTCATTTACCAGTTGAACTTGAGCGTAAAGCATATTGGACAATTAAAGAGTTCAATTATAATTTGAAAGATGCTGGTGAGAAGTGATTGTTGCAATTAAATGAGCTTGAAAAGATAAGGAATGAATCTTATGAAAATTCTAAGATTTATAAAGAAAAGATGAAGTTATGGCATGATCAGAAGATTCTTACTAAAAATCTTAAGCCTGGACAACAAGTTTTATTATATAATGCTAGATTGAAAATATTTGCTAGAAAACTTAAGTCTAGGTGGATGTGCTCATTTATTGTGATGAAAGTTCATTCCTATGGAGCTATGGATATTAAAGATCCTAAGACTGAAAATATTTAAATTTAACGGTCATAGACATAAACCTGATTTTTTCATTCGAACAACCTAAACTTGATGATAATTTAATGTTGGGTCACTTAGAATAAGCTCTTGGTATGTCAGGCTGAAGACATTAAACCAAGCGCTTTGTGGGAGGTAAACCATAGTTATCGGTGTGCTTTGCTTTATGTTTGGTTTGTGTGTTTTGTTTGGTTTGATTTGAGATTACGTGGTAGCATTTTGGAGTTTTTTATGCTATGGTGGTGTTATTTAGACCTTAATTGATGACTTAAATGAGTTAGAATGAAGATTTGGATGTTTAACAGACATGTGCTAAATTAAGCACTGGTGCTTATACACCAGATGTTGGCGCATAAGTGCCACAGTTAAAAATCATTATATATGATGTCCTAGAAGCCTAAATCATGTGTGAGTAGTTTCGGGAGTTATTTAGGACTTAAACACGACTTGGGTCAGTTTTAAGACTTCCCAAGTTTATAAAAAGGCCCAGAATTAAGAGATAATTGCCCCAGTTCTTATTTTCATTTCAGAGTCTTCTGAAAGAGTATTTTGAGAGCAAAAATGTCTTCTTGGGGGTGTGAATTTAAGAAGAATGAAGAAGTCAACAAGAAAAAGTTCATTAGTGAATGTGCGCAAGAGATATTCAATGGATATCTGGCTATTAGTATTCAAGGGATTGCATAAAGGATTTCAAAGATCGAGGCTGACGTGGCTTCAATCAAAGCAAAGGTAAATGAAACTAATGCTCCTTTAGCACGCATTGGATGGAAACTTAAAATGCAATTCAGTCATACAATTAATGTGGAAGAAGCAGATGGAGCGATGTATCTGATGAACAAATGGTTAGAAGAAGAAGAAGATGTGAGAGTTTTTAATCATCGCCCATTTTATCAGATTTACATTCCAGATGGTTCAAATGGAACTAATGGTGATTCAGGATATCCCACCTAACAGAGAATGAAATTAAAGTAAGTGTAGTCTTGTGATCTATTTATCTTTGTTTAGTGTTTAGTGTTAGTATTATTGCTGTTATGTTTGTTTTAATTTTTGTGTTTCAAAGTGTGTTGCATTTTAATTATATGGTTTTAGTGTTTAATTATATATGTAAGGAACTTGTGTTTGGAGAATTTCATCCAAGGATTTTGGATTAAATTTTTAGTTTCTATTTAGTGTTTTGAATTTAATGAAATATATTTTTGTTTGTGTGTGAAATTTGTGGGAATCGATGGATATTTAAGTGAAAATTTTGAGTATTTGAGTGTTTGGGGGATGAAATTATTAGTTAAATTGTTTAAGCGTGTTTAACTAAGCATATTAGTTTGATTTGATTAATCGTCAAAATCTCCCAACCTTCCTTGGCGGAGTTGGAGAGTCTGATCTTGAAGGATGGGAAAAGCTTTCGAACTACCCCATTCTACAAGATCGCGAGCATTCGTAGGACAAAAAAAGCTTTATAGCTAGCCCGCACTACAAACGGTGAAGGACTTCAACTATGAGAAATTAGAGGATGAGATCCTCTATATTCCACGTCAAAGCTAGAGGCCACTAAGTCACGGATCCAAGAGCATCAACCCTAGGTTCCTACGTGAGGTTATTAAAATGAGTTCAACGTACTGTAGAGCATTTTTGGTTGCATCAGATATGCATGGACCAACTTGTTGCATTTTTGCATGATGTCATTTGTTGCATCGTATGTGTTTCTGCGTGAGTACTTCAATTTGATCTGCAGCCCATGCACAATTGACATATCCTTCGGTTCAATCAACTGCCTTGGCATGATGAACTAATCCTTTGGGTTTGATCGACCATCTTGGGCCGATCACCATTTCCATTAGGTTTGATCGACCGCTACATTGAACACCAATTTTGGGTCAATTAGCTGTCTTAGGCTTATCACAAATCCTTTTGAGTTTTATCGACTACTATGCATTGATCGCCAGCTTTGAGTTCAATTAGTTGTGCTTGGCCAATCACCCTATATCTTGGGTTTGATTAATCCCTACGTGTTGATCACCATTCTGGGTTCGATCGGCCATCCCGGGCTGATCACCCTATCGTTTGGGTTTGATAGTCCGCTACGAGTCAATCACCTGCTTTAGGTTCGATTGGCCATCGCAAGCCGATCACTCTATTTTTGTGTGTCTGATCGATCATTACAAGTTGATCACCTTCTTTGGGTACAATCAGTCATATCTGTTTGATTACCTTATCCATTGGGTTTAATCAACCTCTACGAGTTGATCACCTGCTTCATGTTCGATCGACCATCCTGGGCTACTCACCTTAACTTCTAAGTTTGATTTACTGCTACGTGTCGATCACACAACTTGGGTTTGATCGACCGTCTAGGGCCGATTATCCCTTCCTTTAGGTTTGATTGACTGCCCCAAACTGATCAACACATCTCTTTGGTTTGATCGGCCACCACAACCCAGTCTACGAATCAATTTTATGCTTGTATGCTTTTGCATCACATTCCATGTTTGCATGTGTTTGGTTGTTATTTGGGCAAGGAGTAATTCTCTTCAGTGGTGTCTGATCTACCTAAAACATACCCATTTTTATGCCTTATTTATGATTCAATTCTTAAGGATATTATACTTTAATGAAAGGTGTTTTCATGTTTTTGGATGTAGATGATTAAAAAGAGTCCAAGAAAGAAAAAGAAGGAAAAAGGAGCAAAAATGGAATTTATGGAGCAATTTTTGCAATTATTGGCCTTGCGCCTAGGCGCCAGTGTCCGGCGCCAAAGCGCCAGTTCGATACAGATGCTGTTAAGTTTTCTTAATGACTTTGGGCAGTTATTTTGACGGTGTTAAGCGGTTATTGGAGCTTCTAGAAGACTGGAAGTTATTCCTAAAATATAGGACATGTAATACAATGTATTTGGACACAAGGAAACGGTCTGGATCGCGAAGAGGTGTGGCCCAAAGTGAAGAGGTACAAACGACTTGGTCACGAAGTCCGGCGCCTAGGCGCCAGATCCCGGCGCCGAGGCGCGACGGTACCTTCTAGAAGATACATTGAATTTGGACGAATTTTGAAGAGGTGCCTTAAGCAACCCCTGGTCAAATTCAGAGCTCTATAAATAGGAGTCCATTCTACAGAGAAAATCGCACCAAATCCCCCCCCCCACTTAGTACACATACCCATTTTAGCGTCTTCTCTCTCATCTCTAGTTTAATTTAGTCTCTTCCATTCTTAGGGTGCCACTTTATTTTGTATCTAGTGAGTTTATTTTGATTGTTTATTGTGTGTAATTGTTTTCAGAGTCTTTCATCATTGCATTGGAGTCAGTAGAAGTCAGCGGAGCTCTTGAAGGAACACTTCAGATAAGTATTTGTACTTTGGTTCAAAGTTTTATAAATATGTTTTGTTGTGTTATTTTAATGAGTTCTGAGTAGTTAGTTATGTTTCTCCTTTCAACTATGAAAGGATTATAAATTAATTAAATTTCGTAGTAGAATTAAATATAAAATATTTTAAAATATTGTAATGATATTAATACCTGATCTTAGTGTACTTTTTAAATTGGCCATTTAATTTGTTAAAACCTATTGAAGAATTTTAAGACCTATCTGGAGATAAATTCTTAACTAGTGGTTATCACATGAATCCTTAGGTAATCACAGACTATACGCGGATTATTTAAGGTGAAGTGCAAATAAATAGAAAGATATTATTTATTGGGCATAGAATTAATTAGTTTTTAGACTGACAGACTAAATTCTAATAATTTCGTTTATAGAAAGGTAACGGGTCACTGGTAGGGCCAACCACAGCTACCCTTGGACATCAAGTAGTGTGAGCCTAGATTAACTCATTCTACTAATAAAACATCCTGAGCCTAACTATAGATTAGTCAATGTTCTTTGAACCTGGACCAAAGGGTAAAGAATATAAATGCTTCTATTTGGCACAATACCATAAACTTAATTCCCTACAAAAGATAATTAATCTATAACTCTTGGATTAGTTGAAAAAGGAGAAAGTCTTTTTTACACTTGCATAGAATTTTAATTACTGCTTATTTTAATTTACTGCTTACTGCTTCCTTTATTTTAGTAAAAATTATTATTTGAATATATACATAAAAAAAGGTATGTATAAATTGCATAAGAAAATTTCAAAATATTACTTATATATTTTACTTTCTATTTCACTATCCCTGTGGGATCGATAACCAGGACTCCACTAAAGCCCTGTATTACTTGAACGATACGTATACTTGTGTTTAAAATTGTAACTTTTACAATAATTAAATCTAAATATAAAATTATTAAAGTAAACCTCGTACATTAAGTTTTTGGCAACATTTGCTGGAGGTTAAATATTCTAAAAAGTGGTATCAGTCTTATATTTTAAAGCATATTTAAAGTCGCTTTGCATCAAGTTTTTGGCTCCGTTGCCGAGGATAAGATAAAATAAAAAGTAAAAGAAAAAAAAACATAAAAACAAAACATAAAAACAAAAAATATTTTTTAAATTTTGTATGAGTTGTTTTGGATCTGAAGGATTACTATCTTTTGATTCTGAATTAGAAAGAACAATTAAAAGAATTAAAAAAGAAAAAAAAAATTCAAAATATTAAAAAATGGCTAACTTACATAATAATAATCAAAATCCAATCGAAATTAATGAACAAAATATTTATAAACGATTAAGGGAATATGCAAACCCTACACCTGATGAACTTCATGTTAGTATTCAAATTCCAGCTGTAGATGATATTTCATTTGAGCTTAAACCTTATATTATTCAATGGTTCAAATTAATCAATTTGGAGGAACACCTAATGAGGATCAAAATTTACACCTTTCTAGTTTTTTAGAACTTTATGCTACCTTTAAATATAATAATGTTTCTGATGATGCTATTAGGCTTAGACTCTTTCCTTTTTCCTTAAAAGATAAAGCAAAGATGTTGCTTAATTCATTAGCAACTTGTTCTATTAAAACACGGGCAAATTGACAAAAAAATTCCTTGTTAAATATTTTCCTCCTTCTAAAACTGCCAAATTGAGAAATGATATTACTTCATTTACTCAATTTGATGGAGAAACAATTTATGAAGCTTGGGAAAGATTTAAAGAGCTATTAAGAAAATGTCCTCATCATGCCTTACCAGATTGGTTAATTATTCAAACATTTTATAATGGACTTATTGGATCACTTAGATCAATTTTTGATGCTACTGCTGGTGGTTCTTTAATGGCTAAGACATTTAAAGAAGCCTACACCTTAACTGAAAAAATGGCTAACAACAATTTTCAATGGCCTTCTGAAAGGATTAATCCTAAAAGAATGGCTAGTATTCATGATAATGAAGCCTTTTCTATTTTAGCTTCACAAGTGGCTGCGATATCTAGGAAATTATATAATTTTGCTATTAATATATCGCATGTAAGTAATGATAATGTTGCAAATTCTGATGATTCTCAAACAATGGAAACTTTGCAAGCTATTGCTAGTAAGACTAATAATGCTTATTCTAATTATTATAATCCTGGTTGGAAAAATCATCCTAATTTTAATTGGAGTAATGGACATCAAACCAATCCAAATTGGAACAATCAAGGAAATTCAACCTATAGACTAACTTATCATCCTGGTTATAACAATCAGCAGAAAAAGTTGTCTATAGAAGAATTGATCTTGTAACTTAGCAATCAGCAACAAAGTCAAAACACTGTTATTCGTAATATTGAGAATCAGATGGGTCAAATTGCTAATTTCATTAATTGCAGACCTCAAGGAACACTGCCTAGCAATTTTGAAATTAATCCTAAAGGATCTGGAAAAGAACATGAACGAGCAAAAGCTTTACAACATAGAAGTGAAAAGGAATTAAAAGAGAAAACACGGAATGAGATTGAAAAAGAGAAAGAAGTTGAAGAGATTGAAAAACCTAAAGATACCCTTTCACTAAGTAAAGATCATACTGTTGTACCTATTGAAGTGGAAGTTGAAAGACCACCACCACCTTTTTCTCAAAGACTTAAATAGCAGAAGCTTAACCATCAATTTTTTAAGTTCTTCGAAATTTTTAAGAAACTTACCATCAACATTCCTTTTGCTGAATATTTCAAGCAAATGCCAAGCTATGCAAAATTAATGAAGGATATTTTAAGCAAGAAGAAAAAATTTGAAGCTTATGAAACTGTTGCATTAAGTGAAGAATGTAGTGCAATAATTTAGAAGAAATTACTTCAGAAACTTAAGGATCCTAGAAGTTTCACTATACCATGTGCTATTGGAGAAAAATTCTGTGGAAAAGCCTTATGTGATTTATGAGCTAGTATTAATCTCATGCCATTTTCAATCTTTCGAAGGTTAGATTTAGGAGAGATTTCTCCTACCACTGTAACTCTTCAGTTAGCTGATCGATCGATTACTTATCCTAAAGGAGTTATAGAGGATGTCTCGTTAAGGTAGATAAATTTATCTGCCCTGTAGATTTCATTGTTCTAGATATGGAAGAAGATAAAGAAATACCTATCATTTTAGGAAGACCTTTTCTAGCTACCGGTCGAGCTAAGATTGATGTGCAAAAAGGAGAATTAATTATGAGAGTTAATGATCAAGAGATAACATTCAATGTTCTGAAATCAACGAGGTATCCTTAAAAAGAAAAATACTATCAGATGGATATTTTTTATTATATGATTGAAAAGCATAACCAAGAAAGATGTAAGGTCATTTTTTATGATAAAGATAAAGAATCTATGTTATATGATGAGTCATTAAATGAAGAAAATTCATCTAAAGAAGCTCATTATATTTAAGAAAATTGGGAAATTTTAGACACAACTACAAATGAGATATTATTACCCTCAATTGAAAAAGCCATTGAACTGAAATTAAAGATGTTACCTACACATTTAAAGTATGCATTTCTTGGAGATTCATTAACTTTACCTGTAATTATATCTTTAGAATTAAGCAAAGATCAAGAAGAAAAATTAATTAGAGATCTGAAGAATTATAAGAAAGCTTTTGGTTGGACTATTGCAGATATAAAAGGAATAAGCCCTTCAATCTGTATGCATCAGATTTTAATGGAAGAAAATTGTAAACCCACTATTGAACCTCAAAGTAGATTAAATCCAATTATGAAAGAGGTTGTTAAGAAAGAGATTTTGAAATGGTTAGATTTTAGAATTATTTATCCTATTTCGGATAGCCAATGGGTAAGTCCTATTCATTGTGTTCTGAAGAAAGGAGTAACTATCATTGTTAATGAAAAGAATGAATTAATCCTAACAAGACAAGTTACTGGATGGCAAATTTGCATTTTCTATTAAAAATTAAACAATGCCACTAGAAAGGATCATTTTCCTTTACCTTTCTTGGATCAAATGTTGGATAAACTTGCTGGAAACTCATATTTCTATTTTCTGGATGGATATTCTGGTTATCATCAATTACTTGTTGCTCCTGAGGATCAAGAAAAAACAACATTTACTAGTCATTATGGAACATTTGCCTTTAGAAGAATGCCTTTTGGTTTATGCAATGCACCTGGAACTTGTCAAAGATGTATGATGTCAATATTTTGTGATTTGATTGATAAAGGAATTGAAGTATTCATGGACGATTTTTCAATTTTTGGAACTTCTTTTGAATCTTGCTTGGAAAATATAATGAAAATTTTGAAGAGATGTGAAGAAACAAATTTAGTTCTAAACTGGGAAAAATGTCAATTTATGGTCACAGAAGGCATTGTACTTGGACATAAATTTTCACAAATAAGGATGGAAGTTGATCAAGCAAAAGAGAAAATTATTGTTGAACTGCAACCACCTACTACTGTTACTGATGTAAGAAGTTTTCTGGGTCATGCTGGATTTTATAGGAGGTATATAAAGGATTTTTCTAAGATGGCTAAATCTCTTTGCCATTTATTGGAAAAAGAAGTTAAATTTGAATTTAATGAAGATTGTCTGAATGCGTTCAATATTCTGAAAGAAACGTTAATCACTGCACCTGTCATTATTGCACCTGATTGGAATAAACCTTTGAATTAATGTGTGATGCAAGTGATTATGCAATCGGAGCTGTATTAGGACAAAAATATGAGAAGATTTTCAAAGTTATATACTATGCTAGCAAAACTCTTAATGAAACTCAAGTAAATTACACTACTATTGAAAAAGAGCTGCTAGCAATAGTATATGCCTTTGATAAATTTAGACAATATCTTCTTGGAACAAAATGTATTGTGCATACTGATCATTCTGCTATTAAGTATTTAATATCTATAAAATATGCTAAACCTAGATTGATCAGATGAGTTTTACTTTTGTAAGAATTTGATTTTGAAATTGTGAACAGAAGAGGGACTGACAACCAAATTGCTGATCATTTATCAAGAATAAAAAACAATAATGAGAAGATTTATGAAGAAAATATACATGAGAAATTCCCGTATGAGAAATTATATATCATTCAAGGATTACAAATGTTGTGGTATGGAGATATAGTTAACTACTTGGTTAACAATATTTTACCATATGGGATGAATAGTAAATATATTAGGAAATTCAAGAATGATTGTAAATCATATATTTGGGAAGATCCTCATTTATTTAAAATAAGAAGAGATTTTGCGATTCGAAGATGTGTACCTTATGAAGAAATTTTTGTAATTATTCAAAAATGTCACGATTCTGAATTTGGAGGACACTTTGGAGTGGATAAAACTGCATTTAAAATTTTAAATTCTGGATTTTGTTGGCCTACTTTATTTAAAGATTTTGGATATTATGTGAAAACTTGTGATTGATGTCAAAGAATGAGAAATATATCCAGAAAAGATGAAATACCTCTAAACTTTATATTAGAAATCGAAATTTTTGATGTATGGGGTTTATACTTTATGGGACCTTTCGTACCATCATCTGAAAAGATTTATATTTTATTAGCAGTTGATTATGTTTCAAAGTGGATCGAAGTTGTAGCTTTACCGAACTGTGATTCCAAAAGTGTTTTGAAATTTTTAAAGAAAATGATTTTTACAAGATTTGGAATGCCTAGGATAATTATCACAGATGAGGGAAGTCATTTCAAAAAAATAAGAATTCAATCATTACTGGAAAAATTCAAAATTAAGCATAGAATTGCAACTGCTTATCATCATCAAACAAGTGGAATGGCTGAAGTATCAAACAGAGAAATTAAAAGAATATTGGAAAAGACTGTTAATCCTAAAAGGACTGACTGGGTTGATAGACTTGATTCTGCATTATGGGCTTATAGAACAGCTTATAAGACACCTATCGAAATGTCACCTTATCGGTTAATTTATGGTAAACATTGTCACCTACCTGTTGAACTGGAGTATAAAGCTTATTGGGCGATAAAGAAGTTTAATTATAATTTGAATACTGCACGAGAAAAAGGATTATTACAACTGAATGAAATGGAAGAGATTAGAAATGAGTCTTATGAAAATGCAAGAATTTATAAGGAAAGAATGAAGAAATTGCATGACAAAATGATTTCAAGGAAAATATTCGAGCCTGGACAAGAAGTATTATTATTTAATGCTCGTTTAAGACTTTTTCCTGGAAAATTAAGATCTAAATGGATGAGACAGTTTATAATTGAGAAAGTATACCCTTATGGAGCTGTGGATATTAAAGATCCAAAAACTGGAAAAGTATTTAAAGTTAACGGATTAAGACTGAAGCCTTATATGGGAGAAATGAAATTAAATTACAAAGAGTCTTATGAGATGAGTCTACCTGATTAACTTAATTAATTTGGTCGGGCTGACGACGTTAAACCAAACGCTTTGTGGGAGGCAACCCATATTTATTAGTTTAAGTTTAATTATCGCTAAAAGGTTATGCCTTGGTCTTGACTGAATTTGTATATAACTTCTAGAAATAGAAGGGTAACATTTTCTTGAAATATATAGAAATTGGACTTGGACCACTTCATGTCAAATGTGAGTAAAAAGGAGATCAAGTTAACCTTCGTTTGTGATTGTTTGTGATTTGAATTTTTCGTAATTGTGTTTGTGTGTTGATCATACTTGTTTATTAAACCTATTTTTACGATCGAAACTTTGCCAAATTTGACGATAGACGAATCGGAGTCGATCGAGGTTCCAGTGCCTAGGCGCCATAAGTTGGCGCCTAAACGCCATAATAACTAGCGTATCGATGATTCGGTGCCTAAGCGCCAGATTTCGGCGCCTAAGCGCCGCGGTTACAGATCGTTAAAAAACTGAATTTCTTCAGTTTTTCACACAAAATCTTTTTATTTATAGCCTATTTTTCGTCCCCAATCCCATAGACACTAATTTCGACCAAAGCAATTCATTTTGGAGGAGTTAGGAAGGATTTGGAGGCCATGGATAGAGGAAATCATGGAAATGAGGTAAGAGACAAATATCCTAAAGATTCTCAGCCTTATTTTAATGGTTTTATTGCTGTTAGTATGGAGAAGATGTTTAGTCGAATGGATAAGATTGAAGCGAAACTTCAAAGTATTGGTAATCGTCTCCATGAGATGTATCACCAATATGAACACTTGGAATGGCAAACCAAACTTCAATCTGATCACATGGCTGCCAATCATGATGCTCAAGTAGAAATATACGCGAAGAACAAGTGGATTGATGAAAAGACGGCTTTGAAATTTCCAATGGCGTTGGTGTTCTATCCCTTCGGTCCTAGCGAACTTCATTGCGAAAGAGATGGAAATTGAAGATCGATGTTAAATAGATTCTATATGTGTTTTATGTGTGATCGAGTATTGTTTTAGTATCTTGAATATCTAATGTGTGTATTTGCTTAAATTATTCAATGTGTATTGTTGGATTTGATTATTTGATTTGTTGATTGTTAGTGTTATTTATAAAATGTTGAACCTTCATACAAGTCTTGTACTGAAGATTGTTGAATTTGGAATGGATATTAGGATTTTGAATTGAAGAATTTGGATACATTTATGTGGATCTATACTTTCTTTTTAAATTGATTGTGAAAATATTTGGAGGTTATAAAATGGATAAATAGTCAAATTTGATAAGATTTGGGGGAAAATATTTAATTTAAATCAAATTTTCGGAAAGGTGAGTCTGGCGCCTAGGCGCCGGTTCGGCCTGAACCCAAAAACTCATCTTCTTAACCCCCTCCAACGCCATTTTTTACACCTAAGCTTCCTTCTCAACAGTATTTCATGAAAATACCACCTAGAGATCCCATTTAGAGCTGGATTTTCAAAATTTTGGGCTTGAAATCACCCGATTTCTTCATCTTGAGGTCAGATCTACATTCTAAACTCATTATTTTTTATTTTCACCATGGATTATGCTCTTATCTAGAAAAACCAAAATTTTGAGAAAAATTTTGATTTTTTATGGTTAAATCCATGGGTGTTTAAGTTATTTCAAGTTTGAAAAAGCTTAAATTAGTTATTTTTCTAGATCCATTGAATTTATTTCATGTTTTTCTTTCACGTTTAGATGGCACCCAAATCTAAGCGAGGAAAGGAATGAGAAAACTTTGATCGTAATAAGTTCGTCACTGCTGCTGCACATTTTCGATATAATGATTTTGCTATGACTCGGAAGTTTATCTCAGAGCGAAGTTTTTATAATCCTAGAGGAAGGATTGAGGAAACAATCATTGCACTCAATTGGCAACGATTTTACTATTTCACTGCTGTTAAGGTTATCCCGAGGTTAGAGAATTTTATGCTAAATTCGTGGATGCGGATGACTACGAGTATTTCGTTCGAGGAGTTGGAGTAGGATTCACTCCTGACACATCAACATTTTCTATGGCCTGCCGCTGATACACCTAAAGTATATAGTATTTTTATGCACATTTTTATACCTATTTTTAATGATATTACAGTTTAATGGAAGGTATTTTGTGTTTTTCTTGCAGGTATGATGAAAATAGATGGTCATGATGAAAGGAGCAAAATTGGATCAAATTTGGAGAAAAAAAATGAAAAATAAAAAATTTGGCACTGGCGGCTAACCGCCACTAGGCCGGCACTTAGCCGCCACAGTTATAAATTGAACTTTAATTAGATTTTGCTCCAAATTCGAAAGGGAATGGATGCAACTCTTGGTGGTAATGTCCATAACTTCCTTTGGGTGGCAAATTTGAATGAAGGGGTACGTTCCTTGGTAGATACATCAAATCTGGACACATTTTGAAGAGACACCAAGGCAACTTTTGTTTCACTATTTAAATAGAGTCTTAGAAGTGAAGAAGTGAAGAATTGAAGAGGCTCTTCACTGTATTTCAAAGAGAGGAATTTAGGAGATTCTTCCACTACATTTTAAATTTTTATTTAGAGTAGGAGTAGAGAGTAGAAAGGAGAAAAGGGTCGGAGTTAAAAATTCTTCTCCTACTTCTTTTCTTTCTTTTAGTTTAGTTTTTATTAAAGTCTGAAGTCTGTATTCTGAGTCATCAGAGTTTGGAGACTTGCTCTGAGGAGTAGTTTAGCGAAGTGTCAAAGTTTCAGAGGAACTTCCTTAGTCTTGTGGAAAGGATTCTCATATAAGTGTTTACTTTTATTTTGTTTATCAATACTTGCTTTTGTTTATTATTTTTCTTATCATTTTTAATTTCAAATCAATGTATTTTTATATTTTCCCAATGCATTCTGAGTAGTTTACTTTATCTTTTTTCTTTCTTAAAATGGAGTAGTAATTAATTTAAAGAGAATTTTTGTGGAAAGTATCAGTGTTTAAAAGTTGGAAGAAGTTATGAAGATTGATTCTGAGAACTTTTGTTTACTTCTTAATTTGGCCTATTAAGTTGTAAAATTTCTTGAGATTATGTAAGATCCAATGCGGTATTATCTCATTAAAGTTAGTAAGAATCACATGCAATTATATGGGTGAGAACTGTAGTCCATATAAGTGAATGTAATATTAGAAGATATTTTTATAGAAGGGAGTAAAATTAGAGGATTTTAGAGTGACAGGCTAAAACCCCCTAATTTGGTTTGAAGTTTTGAGTTTTGTTATGAGAAGTTAGCCCCAAGGTGGTGGGAATCGAGGGAACTCTAGAGTGAGAGACTGGTATCTTCCCTGCCTAACCATGTTCAAAATAATATAAATTTCAAATTAACCTATGTTCTTTATAGAACCATGTAAGGGTAGGCAACACACTTGCTTCTATCTGTCAGAACAAAATTTAAATACTTCCACAACAATACTTTAAGAATAATACTACTTTATGAAAGGAAAGAAAAAGATATTTTAGTTAATAGTATTTTTACATTCAGTGTTATTAGTTATTGAAACCTTTACTTTCATTGCTTAGCATTTTATTAAGAAAATTTCAAAAAGAGAAATCAACTTTCTAAAACTTTTCAAAATCAAGACATACTATTTCAAAAATAATTAAAGAAAGTAAAAAGATAATTTTCTAAATTCCCTTAAAGATTTTCAACTTTTCCCTGCGGGTTCGATATTTCGGGGCTTAATCAGAAAGTTCTATATTACTTGATAAACGATACGTATATTTGCATAGTATCCCATATTATAAAATCATAATTTTCATTTCTTAAATCATCAACGCACTTATATCCAGCGGAGTCAAGTTTTTGGCAACCGTTGCACTTATATCTATCGGGGATCATGTTTTTGGCGTCGTTGCCGGGAAAAATTAATTAAATTGCATTTTAAAGAGAATTAAGAAAGTTAAAATTTTTACTTTTCTTTATTTTTGTTAGTGTGTTGTGTTTTGTTTTGTTTTATTCTCCTATGCGTAGTTCAGGTTCTGAAGGACTTGTGCCTTACGATTCTGAATTAGAAAGAACTATCAGAAAAATCAAAAAAATTAAAAATACATAAAAAGAAAAAATATTCAAGAAATGGCAAATCATCAAGATCAAAATGTTGGCATCCATCAAGAATTAAAACCTTTAAGAGATTATGTTAACCCTATAGTAGATGAACTTCGTGCTAGTATTCAAAACCCTCTTGTAGCTGCTAATTCTTTTGAGCTTAAACCTGCTATTATCCAAATGGTGTCTAATAATCAGTTTGGGGGAGCAACAACTGAAGATCTTAATTTGTATCTTGCTAATTTTTTAGAGTTGTGTGCTACTTTTAAATATGATGGTGTCTCGGATGATGCTATTAGACTTAGACTTTTTCCTTTCTCACTAAGGGATAAAGCTAAAATGTGGTTGCATTCGTTAGCACCTGGATCAATTAGAACTTGAGGTGAACTGTCACAAAAATTCCTTGTTAAATATTTTCCACCATCTAAGACTGCTAAGTTGATAAATGATATAACATCTTTTTGTCAGTTTGAAGGAGAATCAATATATGAAGCATGAGAAAGATTCAAAGATCTCCTCAGGAAATGTCCACATCATGCGATACCGTATTGGTTAATAATTCAAACTTTTTATAATGGATTAGTTGGATCTCTTAGATCAATCATCGATGCTGCTGCTGGTGGATCATTAATGTCTAAACCATTTTCTTGTGCTTATGCTTTAATTGAAGAAATGGCTACTAATAATTTTCATTGGCCTTCTGAAAGGTTAAATCCTAAAAAGGGAGCCAGTGTTTATGAAAATGATGCTTTTACAATGTTAGCAAATCAAGTTGCTGCTGTATCAAGGAAGATAAACCAATGTGGGATGAATTTTTCTCAGCTAAATCTCATGATTGAAGAAAATTCATTAGGCCAAATGGTTGATTCTTATTCTTCACCAGAAACTATGAATGCTATAATCAAACCTAACAACCCATATTCCAATTATTATAACCCAGGTTGGAAGAATCATCCAAATTTTATCTGGAATAACAATAATCAGGGTGGTGTTAATCAACAATGGGGGAACGCCCTAGTAAACCCATTAGGGAATTGGAACAACCAAGTTAATAATAATAATAGATTAACTTATCCTTCAGGTTATAATAATGCTTTACAATTTAAGGAGAAGTTGTCTATGGAAGAACTAGTATCACATATGGGAAATCAATTACAAATTCAAGGAGCAACCATCAGAAATATTGAAAATCAATTGGGACAAATTGCAAATGCCTTAAGTAATATATCCCAAGGAATGCTTCCAAGTAATACTGAAATGAATCCAAGAGAAAAGAATAAAGAACAAGTGAAAGCAATTCAACTGAGAAGTGGAAAAGAATTGGAAGGTAGAGTTTAAAAAGAGACTGAAGTAGAGAAAGAAGAGATTGAAAGACCTAAAGAGGATGCTCCAAAAGGTTTTGAAAGACCTATTTATCCACCTAAGGTTGATTTAGAAAAACCACCACCTCCATTTCCTCAGAGACTTCGTCAACAAAAGTTGGATAAGTAATTTTCAAAATTCTTGGAGATATTAAAGAAGCTTACCATTAATATTCCATTTGCTGAAGCCCTAGAACAAATGCCAAGCTATGCTAAATTTATGAAGGATATTCTTAATAAGAAGAGGAAGTTTGAAGAAAATGAGACTGTTGCACTTAGTGAGGAGTGCAGTGCGATAATTCTGAAAAAGCTTCCTGAAAAACTTAAAGATCCTGGTAGTTTCACAATTCCATGTGCAATCGGAGAAAGATTCTGTGGAAAAGCTTTTTGTGATTTGGGTGCAAGCATTAACCTTATGCCTCTATCAATATTTAAAAGACTGGGACAAGGAGAAGAGTTATTAGTGCATGGGTTAGTCCTATTCACTGTGTTCCTAAGAAAGGAGGAGTAACTATGACTGTTAATGAAAAGAATGAAATGATACCAACAAGACAAGTTACAGGGTGGCGAATATGCATTGATTATAGAAAATTAAACCTTGCCACAAGGAAAGATCATTTTCCACTCCCTTTTCTAGATCAAATGTTGGATAGACTGGCTTGGCATAAATACTTTTGTTTTATGGATGGATATACTGGTTACCACCAAATTCAAATTTCTCCTAAGGATCAAGAGAAAACTACGTTTACCAGTCCTTATGGTACGTTTGCTTTTAGATGAATGCCCTTTGATTTATGTAATGCCCCTACTACATTTCAGAGATGTATGATGGCTATTTTTTGTGATTTAATTGAAAAAGGGATAGAAATTTTTATGGATGACTTTTCAGTGTTTGGAATTTCATTTGAATCATGTTTAGAACATCTATCTAAAGTTCTAAAACATTGTGAAGAAACTAATTTGGTCCTTAATTGGGAAAAATGCCAAATTATGATAGCAGGAGGAATTGTTTTGGGACATCGGATTTCAGAAAAAGGTTTGGAGGTAGATCCTACAAAAATTCAAGTTATATCTAATTTACCTTGCCCAACCAATGTAAGGGGAATTAGAACTTTTTTAGGACATGCTGGATTCTACAGGCGTTACATTAAAGACTTTTCAAAAATTACAAAACCTTTATGCTGTTTACTGGAAAAGGATACAATTTTTAATTTTGATGATAACTGCCATAAAGCCTTTGAAACATTAAAAGAAAGATTAATCACTGCACCTATAATAATTTCATCAAATTGGGAAAAACCTTTTGAATTAATGTGTGATGCTAGTGATTATGCTATTGGTGCTGTTTTGGGTCAGAAATATGATAAAATTTTTAAAGTAATTTATTATGCTAAGTAAAACTCTTAATGAAGCTCAAATTAATTATACCACTACCGAGAAAGAGTTATTAGCTATAGTATTTACTTTTGATAAATTTCGATCATATTTAATTGGAACTAAATGTGTTGTGCATACTGATCATTCTGCTATCAAATACTTAATGAAGAAAAATGATGCAAAACTGAGACTTATAAGATGGATTCTTCTTTTGCAAGAATTTGATTTTGAAATATTAGATAGGAAGGGTTCTGATAATCAAATTGCTGATTATTTTTCCAGGCTTGAAATTGAAAGATCTCTCTGTGATATTGAAGAAATTAATGAACATTTTCTTGATGAAAAACTGTTCCGTGGTATGCAGACATAGTAAACTTTATTGTTAGTAATATTATACCCTATGGTTTGACATATCATGAAAAGAAGAAATTTTTGTCTGATGCTAAGACTTATTTTTGGGATGACCCATTTTTATATAAACAAGGAAAGGATCTTATAATTCGAAGATGTGTACCTTTGGAAGAGACTTATGAAATTATTCAAAAATGTCATGATTCCGATTATGGGGGACATTTTGGAAGTGATAAAACTGCATATAAAATATTACAATCAGGATTTTATTGGCCTACAATTTTTAAGGATGTGAATGACTATATTAAAAGATGTGATAGATGTCAGCGTGTAGGCAATATTTCTAGAAGAAATGAGATGCCCCTCAATTATATGTTGGAAGTTGAAATATTTGATGTTTGGGGTTTAGATTTTATGGGACCATTTACACCATCTTTCAGAAATGTGTATATTTTGATAGCAGTAGATTATGTTTACAAATGGATTGAAGCTATTGCTTTACCTCGATGTGATGCTCAAAGTGTTGCAAAGTTTTTAGAAAAGAATATATTTTGCAGATTTGGAATACCAAGAGTAATCATAATCGATGGGGAAGTCATTTTAGAAATGCGATTATTGGGAAGTTAGCAAAGAAATATCATATTAATCATCGCATTGCTACTGCTTATCATCCGCAGACAAGTGGTTTGGTTGAATTATCCAATCGTAAAATTAAAAGAATATTAGAAAAAACTGATAATCCAAATAGAAAGGATTGGTCAATTAAACTGGATTATGCTTTGTGGGCCTATAGGACTGCTTACAGAACATCTATAGGAGTGTCCCCAGATAGGCTGATTTTGGAAAAGCTTGTCATTTACCTTTTAAACTTGAGCATAAAGTTTATTGGCCTACTAAAGAGTTCAATTATAATTTGAAAGATGCTGCTGAAAAGAGATTATTGCAATTGAATGAGCTTGAAGAAATAAGGAATGAATCTTATGAAAATGCTAAGATTTATAAGGAAAAGATGAAATTAGGCATGATCAGAAGATTCTTACCAAAATTCTTGTACCAGAACAACAAGTTTTATTGTATAATGCTAGATTGAGAATATTTTCTGAAAACTTAAGTTCAGGTGGATAGGTCCACTCATTGTGTAAAAGTTTATTCTTATGGAGCTATAGATATTCAAGATCCTAAGACTGGAAAAATATTTAAGTTAATGGACATAGACTTAAACCATTTTTTTCAGTTAATAAATCTAAATTTGATGAGAATTTAATGTTGGGTCACTCAGAATGAGTTCTGGGTATGTCAGGCTGAAGATGTTAAAACAAGAGCTTTGTGGGAGGCAACCCATATTTATTGGTGTGATTTGCTTTATGTTTATTTTGTTTGTTTTGTTTGCTTTGTTTGGTTTGTTTTTATGTTTTTAATGGTAGTAATTTAGTGTTTTTAAACTTAAGTAGAGTTATTCGACCTTAATTGATGATTTAGAGAAGTCATAATGAAAATTTGGACACTTAGCAGACCTGTGCTAAATTGTGCACTGGCGTCTAAGCGCCGACTAGTTGGTGCTTTGGCGCCAGAGTTATAAAAAACGTGAAAAATGTGGATCTAGAAGTCTAAATCGTGGGGAGAAGTTATGGGAGTTATTTAGAAGATTCTAAAGGTCTAGGGGAATATTCTAGCATCTCCCAAGTCTATAAATAGACTAGACTTGATAGAAACACTTACCCTAAGTCCAATTTTCATTTCTGAAGTCTAAGAAGAAAATTTTGAAGAGCACCATGTCTTCCTGGGAGAACGAGTTGAAGAAGAAGCAAGATTCTGATAAAATTAAGTTCATTAGTGATAGTGCTAAGGAGTTATTTAATGGATATCTCGTTGTTAGTATTCAAGGTATTGCAGAGATGAGTGCAAAAATTGAAGCCCGAGTGACTTCAATGGAAGCAAAAATCAATGATATTACCTTACATCTGGATCACACGGGATGGCAACCTGCTTCCAAATTGAATGCCATTTCTAAGGCATGGCATTATTTTATCTCATCTAAGTTGTTACCTTCAAGTCACACTAGTGAAGTGACGAGAGAAAGAGCGGTGTTGAACCATTGTATTCAGCATGGGAAGCCGATTGATATTGGAAGCATAATTTATGATTATGTTTTGAACTGTGCTAGATCAACCACGACTATAGGTATGGGATTTCCTTCTTTGATTCATTCACTTTGTGAAAGATCTGGAGTGAAATTTGAAACTGGGAAGAGGTACTTCAGCCATTGAGACCAATTACTAGTGTAAAAGTTGGTGCTTACACTGTACATTCAAAGTTTGGTTGGAGAGGAGGATTTGGTAGAGCTTCTACTGCTTCTTCTTCTACTGCTTCTACTTCTCGTGCTTCTACTTCACGTGCTTCGTCATCTACTGATTCACAGACGGGTTTATTAAGAAAGATTTTGAAAAAAGTGAGTCTTACTCGAGAGCATGTGAGAGATATGGATGGTAAGCTGGATAATGTTGAGAGATTTATTGTAAAACATGATGAATATGAGGAGAATTATTAGCAATTCATGGATAGACTGATTAGAGGAGATCAGAGTGCTGAGATGCCACCTCATCCATTTTATATACCTTATGTGCCATCCAGAGATTGGAATGAGCAAGATGATGATGATGATGACGATGAAGAGTAGTTGTATGTGTGTTTGTTTTAGTTATTGTGTTGTTGTGTTGTGTTTTTGTATGCTTCATCTAGTAATTTGTTTGATGATTGTATTGTGATGTAAACCTTGATAGTATGCAGATTGTAGTTGTACTATTTATCTGTTATGCATTTCAGGTATTGTTGTTGTTTTATTATGGATTTACATGTTGTTTTGTGGTAGTGTGTAATTGTAAATGTTTTTTATGTGTATGTTATGTCAGAGTTTTTAATAGTGTGTACTTTAATTCAAAAACTATTAGGAGATTATAAACCACTATTAGTAACTTCTACTTAGGAAAACTACATGTTTAAAATTCTTCAAATTCCACTATTATCTGTTATCTGTATAAGTGTCTTATTTTAGTTGGTGTGTATTTGCTTTGAAAACCTTCACTACTGTAGAAGTCTTCTGAAATTTTTACTTTTCTTTCTATAAAAAAAAGAGAAAAATGTTTTGAAAAACTAAATTTGATTTCATGTTACTCCTGTTATTTAAATTGTTATACTTGCATATTAGGGTATTAAAAATTCCTGCAAGCATGTTATGTTAGTTTTTTATTTTTCACCCCTGTATCATTTCTTATGCTTAAATGTTTTATCTTAATTAAAAATTTAAAGTTTGGGGGGTGGGGTGGGATTTTAAAAACAAAGATTTTCAATAACCTAAAATATTATTTGATTCTCAAGAATACTTAAAATAAATCTTATTTTTTATTGAGAACAATTATGTACATGAAGTTATATTAGGGGAATAAACTTTTGAATAAAGAAATGAATAAAAGAATTTAGTTAAAATTTATAGTAATCATGAAAAACTTAAAGTTAAAGGTTTCTTAATGAAGAGGTGTTAAATAAAGTTAAACTATCTTTAGTAAGAAGTTTTGTATTTTTGGATAAATAGAGGATTTGACATTTATTCTTCAAAGCTTAAATTTATTTTATTGAAGAGTCATTTTCAAAGACTATTATTATGATTTTTAAGTGAAAGGTGTATATCTGACCTTTATTTTAAATGAAAGGGTGGAATTCAAAATCATTAAAGGCCTATTCAGATATAGTAATCCTTACCTATAATAAAAAAAAAAAAGAAGAGAAGAGAAAAAGTAAAAAATAGTATATGAAAATGGAGGAGAAGCTTGAGGATTTAAGGGCCTAATCAAAAATTGGTTTCATACCTAAAGTTTAAGATATAAGATCAGAGAAAATCTAAAGCTTAAAGTTGTAATATAGTAAGTAAAAATATTATTCAAATAAAGATTTTTAAGTGAGAAAAATAAAGGTTTGAATTCTATATTTTGAAAAATCTACAAATATTTCTGAAATAGATGGAGACTTATATTTATCATTTTCTTTTATTTTAGAACTTTTTAAACTTCAAGTTGGTTTTAATTACTGAAATTTTTTCTAAATTGGACTATTCCATTTCTAGAACAAAATTTTGTTATCTTCCTAAGAAACTCATTACATAATTTGCATGCTAAAATGTTTTATGAGATTAATTGTCACTTGAGGACAAGTAATATTTTATGTTTGGGGGATTTTTATACACCTAAAATATATAGTATTTTTATGCACATTTTTATACCTATTTTTAATGATATTGCATTTTAATGGAAGGTATTTTTATGTTTTTCTTGCAGGTATGATGAAAATAGATGGTCATGATGAAAGGAGCAAAATTGGATCAAATTTGGAGCAAAAAAATGAAAAATAATAAATCGAAATTTAATTAGATTTTGCGCCAAATTCAAAAGGGAATGGATGCAACTCTTGGTGCTAAAGTCCATAACTTCCTTTTGGCGGCAAATTTGAATGAAGGGGTGCGTTCCTTGGTAGGTACATTGAATCTAGACACATTGTGAAGAGACACCAAGGCACCTTTTGGTTCACTATTTAAAGAGAGTCTTAGAAGTGAAGAAGTGAAGAATTGAAGAGGCTCTTCACTATATTTCGAAGAGAGGAATTTAGGAGATTCTCCACTGCATTTTATATTTTTATTTAGAGTAGGAGTAGAGAGTAGAAAGGAGAAAATGGTCGGAGTTAAAAATTCTTCTCCCACTTCTTTTCTTTCTTTTAGTTTAGTTTTTATTAAAGTCTGAAGTCTGTATTCTGAGTCATCAGAGTTTGGAGACTTGCTCTGAGGAGTAGTTTAGCGAAGAGTCAAAGTTTCAGAAGAACTTCCTTAGTCTTGTGGAAAGGATTTTCAGATAAGTGTTTGCTTTTATTTTGTTTATCAAAACTTGCTTTCGTTTATTATTTTTCTTATCATTTTTAATTTCAAGTCAATGTGTTTTTATATTTTCTCAATGCATTCTGAGTAGTTTACTTTATCTTTTTATTTCTTAAAATGGAGAAGTAATTAATTTAAAGAGAATTGTTGTGGAAAGTCTTAGTGTCTAAAAGTTGGAAGAAGTTGTGAAGATTGATTCTGAGAACTTTGTTTACTTCTTAATTTGGCCTGTTAAGTTGTAAAATTTCTTAAGATTATGTAAGATCCAATGCGGTATTATCTCATTAAAGTTAGTAGGAATCACATGCAATTATATGGGTGAGAACTGTAGTCCATATAAGTGAATGTAATATTAGAAGATATTTTTATAAAAGTTAGTAAAATTAGAGGATTTTAGAGTGATAGGCTAAAACTGCCTAATTTGGTTTGAAGTTTTAAGTTTTGTTATGAGAAGTTAGCCCCCAGGTGGTGGGAATCGAGGGAACTCTAGAGTGAGAGACTGGTATCTTCCCCGCATAACCATGTTCAAAATAATATAAATTTCAAATTAACCTATGTTCTTTACAGAACCAAGTAAGGGTAATGAACACACTGGCTTCTATCTGTCACAACAAAATTTAAATACTTCCACAACAACACTTTAATAATAATACTAGTTCATGAAAGGAAAGAAAAGGATATTTTAGTTAATAGTGTTTTTACATCCAGTGTTATTAGTTATTGAAACCTTTACTTTCATTGCTTAGCATTTTATTAAGAAAATTTCAAAAAGACAAATCAACTTTCTAAAACTTTTCAAAATCAGGACATACTATTTCAAAAACAATTAAAGAAAGTAAAAAGATAATTTTCTAAATTCCTTTAAATATTTTCAACTTTTCCCTGTGGGTTTGATATCTCGGGGCTTAATCAGAAAGTTCTATATTACTTGATAAAAGATACATATACTTGCGTAGTATCCCATATTATAAAATCATAATTTTCATATCTTAAATCATCAACACACTTATTTCCAGCGGAGTAAAGTTTTTGGCAACTGTTGCAATTATATCTATCGGGGATCAGCCGCCAAACATTGAGTGTTATTACTCAGGTTTATCTCCATCCGAGGAAGATTTAGACATGATCATTAACTACCACACTGATAGTACTGGAGCCTAGAAGACTCGAAATGGAAAAAGGATAAATTTTTCATCTTCTAAGCTTAATGGTGTTTCAAAGGCATGGCACTACTTTATTTATGGTCGTCTCCTTACATCCAATCGTCTTAGTGAAGTTACTAGAGATAGAGCTATTCTAAACTACTGCATTCTAGAGAGGAAGCCTATTGATGTAGGGAGCATTATTTATGATTCTATGGAGGCTACTGCTCATTCTAGCACATCTATTGGACTTGGTTTTCCATCACTAATCTATTCTCTATGTTAAAGTGTTGGAGTAGTTGCTGGGCTTTCTGAGGAAAAGCTTAAGTCGACGAAGCCTATAGGAAGAGAAAGCGTCAGCATTTATGATCGACTGCGAGGTAAGAGTTCTACTGCACCTGCTGGTTCATTACCTACTTCAGGTAGAGCTTCTACTTCTAAACTATCTACTTCTGCTGAGCCATCATCTACATTTTGGGAAACCATGCATGATCAGTTCATAGAGCAACAACATGAGTTATTTTTAACTCACTGTAAAGTAGATACCATAGACAAGAAGATTGATCACCTTTCTGAGTATACACAAAGAAAGAGTGATTTCGATGCTGAGAATTCAAAGTCTTTGGTGAGATTTCTGAAGGGAGAGCATGATGTTCAGTTCCCTACATGTCCCAGATTTTCACCTTATGTTGATCCTAAGGATATGGAGTTCTCTTTTGGTAATGATGATAATGAAGCTACAGACAGTGATTAGAAGCTTGACTTATCTCTAGAGTTTATTGATTCTGTTTTTAGAGTGTTTTCTTATTTCTTGTATTGTTTATTGTGATGTTATTTTGTTAGAGTTGTTGTGAACTTTTTATGTTAAAATTGTTTCTAGCTTATCTTATGTGTGTTTAAGACTGAGATGTGAATGAATTTCTATAAAAGTTTATTTATGTTTTAGCCTATTATTTAGTGTTCATGAACATTTAGTAAATTTGCATGTTAAAAATATAAAAAAAAAATTATTTTTAGAAATTAACTCCTGCTCTGCAAAACTTTTATATATATATGCTTACTTATTTCTTTTATATTCATATTGAAGCATGTGTAGAAGTAGAAGTTAGTTTTTCCTTACTACATCATTGTTATACTTAGATTAATTCATGTTTTTATCTTTCTCTCATGCTTTAGAAACTTTCATAATTTATATTTATACTAAAGCTGAAGTTTCGGGGTAGGAAAAATATCTATCAAATTTAAATATTCTTTATCCTTAAAGAACTAATATTTTCCTTAAAAATATATTAACATAACATAAGGAATGAAAAATCTGTTTAAGATTACCTAAATTTTTGAATTTATAAATAATTTAGTAAAATTAACTAAAATTTCAAAAATTTTGATTGATTTTAAGAATAGAATTATTTAGCTTAAAGAATAATAAGATCAAAATTTTTCTATTTATAGTAAAGAGAATTGTATTTTTGAAATACTAAGGAATTAAGATTATTACTTGAAAAAGAAAAGATTGAAATAATTTTTGAAAAATAATAAATTATTAATGTCATATTTATTAAGTAAGAATGGATAAGTTTTTGAAAATAAGTTAAGGATAGTGAATTTTAAAATCATTAACAGGCTATCCAAAAATAGTAATCCTCACTTAAAAAAAAAGAAAAAAAAAAGGATTGAAAAACAATCCAGAAAAAAAAAGAGAGAAAAGAAAAGAAAAAAAAGAAAAGAAAGTGAGGAGAAGCTTGAGGAAATGCCTAATCAAAAATTGGCTTCACTTGAATTATCTTATAGTAAGAAAACTGATTACATTTTTAACTTAATTTCTATTTACATATATTTTTACTAGAAAAATGTTTCGTGAAAATCTTTTTTCTTGCAAAATTCTATGTGACCTTAATATGATAAACTACAATTATTCTTAAAATAAATGAAAAATTGGAAGTCTTATAATTTGGTAGTTAAATATTCATAAATTCTTAAAATTAAACTTAATTAGTGAAATTTGGTTAATAATTTGCTAAAGCATTTATAAAACCAAAAATTATAAGATATCTTAAATATTTTAACTTCATTCCAAATGTTATCTATTTTATATAATTAAAAGGGTTACTTGAGGACAAGTAACATTTAATTTTGGGGGAATTTGATCTACCTAAAAAATACCCATTTTTATGCCTTACTTATGATTCAATTCATAAGGATATTATGCTTTAATGAAAGGTATTTTCATGTTTTTCGATGTAGATGATTAAAAAGAGTCCAAGAAATAAAAAGAAGGAAAAAAGAGCAAAAGAGAGCAAAAATGGAACTTATGGAACAATTTTTTGGAATTATTGGCCTGGCGCCTAGGCGCCAGAGACCAACGCCTAAGCGCTAGTTCGATACAGATGCTGTTAAGTTTTTTTTGATGACTTTGGACAGTTATTTTGACGGAGTTAAGCGATTATTGGAGCTTCTAGAAGACTAAAAGTTATTCTTAATATATAGGACATGTGATACAATGTATTTGGACACAAGGAAATGGTCTGGATCACGAAGAGGTGCGACCCAAAGTGAAGAGGTACGAAAGACTTAGTCACGGAGTCCGGCGCCTAGGCGCCAGATCCCAGCGCTTAGGCGCAACGGTTACCTTCTAGAAGATACATTGATTTTGGGCAAATTTTGAAGAGGTGCCTTAAGCAACCCCTGGTCAAATTCAGAGCTCTATAAATAGGAGCCCATTCTATAGAGAAAATCGCACCAAAACCCCCCTCTTAGTACACATACCCATTTTAGCATCTTCTTTTTCATCTCTAGTTTAATTTAGTCTCTTCCATATTTAGGGTGCCACTTTATTTTGTATCTAGTGAGTTTATTTTGAGTGTTTATTGCGTGTAATTGCTGTTGGAGTTTTTCATCATTGCTTTGGAGTCAGTAGAAGTCAGCGGAGCTCTTGAAGGAACACTTCAGATAAATATTTGTACTTTGGTTTAAAGTTTTATAAATATGTTTTGTTGTGTTATTTTAATGAGTTCTGAGTAGTTAGTTATGTTTCTCCTTTCAACTATGAAAAGATTATAAATTAATTAAATTTCATAGGAGAATTAAATATAAAATATTTTAAAATATTGTGATGATATTAATACTCGATCTTAGTTTACTTTTTAAATTGGTCATTTAATTTGTTAAAACCTCGTTGAAGAATTTTGAGACCTATCCGGAGATAAATTCTTAACTAGTAGATATCACATGAATCCTTAGGTATTCGCAGGCTATACGCGGATTGTTTAAGGTGAAGTGCAAATAAATAGGAAGATATTATTTATTAGGCGTAGAATTAATTAGTTTTTAGAGTGACATACTAAATTCTAATAATTTGGTTTATAGAAAGGTAAAGGGTCACTGGTAGGGCCGACCATAGCCACCCTTGGACATCTAATAGTGTGAGCCTAGATTAACCCATTCTACTAATAAAACATCCTGAGCCTAACTATAGATTAGTCAATGTTCTTTGCACCTGGACCAAAGGGTAAAGAATAAAAATGCTTCTATTTGGCACAATACCATAATCTTAATTCCCTACAAAAGTTAATTAATCTATAATTCTTGGATTAGTTGAAAAAGGAGAAAGTCGTTTTTACACTTGCAAATAATTTTAATTACTGCTTATTTTAATTTACTGCTTACTGCTTCCTTTATTTTAGTAAAAATTATTATTTGAATATATACATAAAAAAAGGTATATATAATTTGCATAAGAAAATTTCAAAATATTACTTATATATTTTACTTTTTATTTCACTCTCCCTGTGGGATCGATAACCAGGACTCCACTAGAGTCCTGTATTTCTTGAATGATACGTATACTTGCATTTAAAATTGTGACTTTTACAATAATTAAATCTAAATATAAAATTATAAAAGTAAACCTCGCACATCAAGTTTTTGGAAACATTAGTTGGAGGTTAAATCTTCTAAAAAGTGGTATCAAATTTTTGTATTTTAAAGCATATTTAAAGTAGCATCGCATCAATGTCATATACCTTAGACAATTGAACACAATACTTCTTGTGTTGCATGTCATGCATGACATTATCGCATGCTTGTGTGGTATCTTGAGTGTTTATTCAAGTACTCACCCCAATTATGTGATTATCCCTAGTGAAGATCACCATCTCCAAGTCATTGCCTCCTTGGCATACCCATTTTCTGGGCATATGCCTCCATGGCATGCCTATCCTTCGACTCTTTGCCTCCTCAGTATACCCATGTCTCAGGTCGCTACCTTCATGATATGCCCACACTTGCAGATCACTACCTTCTCGGCATATCCATCTATCAGGATGCTGCTTCCATGGCATGGCTATCTTTTTGGATCATTGCCTCCTCGGCATACCAGTTTGTTAGGCCTCTACTTTAACGGCATGCTCATCCTTTGAATCACTGCCTCCTCGACATACGCATTTGTCGGGTTGCTGTCTTCCTGGCATTCCCCATCCTGTGGGTCATTCCCTCTTCTTCATACTCATCTGTAGAGCCACTAACTCCAAGACATGCCCATCCTCTAAGTCGCTGCCTCCACAGCATACCCATCCTCTGAGCTGCTACCTCCACGGCATGCCCCTTTGTCAGGTTGCTGCCATCAAAGCATGCCCATCCTCTGGACCATTGCCTCTTCGACATACCTATATTAAGGCTCACTGTCTCTTCGGCATATCCATCTGTACAGCCACTACCTTTATGACATTCCCACACTTTCTGGTCACTGCCTCCATGACACACCCATCCTTTGGGTTGTTTTCTTCACAGCATGCTTGCCTGTTGGCATCATTTTTTTTATATATATTACATGCATGGGATGTCCATTCGAGCATACCAGGGTCGACAGGTGTTACTCTATGCGTCGAGCGGGAAATTGGCTCAAATTGGCCCATCGACAGGCGAGCTTGTTCAGATGACCTCGAACGACGAAACAGACCACGCGAGTGTGTCCGGGACATCGATATTAGCTAGGGAGGATGTCTATTTTGCTACGGCTTTGCGGGCAGGGTAAAAATTGTGCAAATTATCGTTTTTAGCCCGATCGTCAGAGAGTTACTCGAACGATTCCGGATGACGGAACGGATCACACGATTGTGTCCAGGACGTCGATTTTACCTACGGAGGATGTTCATTTTGCTACGACATCGCGAGCGGGCTTAAAATATGTGAATTATTCTTTTTTGACACATTTGATCAAAAGGTGGCTCGAGCGGTCCCGAACGACCCCGGATGACGAAACAAATTGCGCCATTGAATCCAGAACGTCAATTTTAGCTAAGAAGGACATCTACTTCGCTGCGAGTACGTGCACGGATTAAAAATACGTAAAGGATAATTATAATAATAATATTATTATTATCATTATTATTATTATAATATTATTATTATTTTAACATATATAAAAAAAAACTTACGCAAAACCCTCCCCTCACTCCTTATCTCTCGCACGCGACCCAGCCGCAGCTCCCGTTCGCGAACCCTAGCCGACCTCGCGCTCGCCCCGCCTCCTCTCCGGCCGGCGAACCTCGCCGGGATCCTTCCTCCTCACCGGCGTCGCCCCCAGGCACCTCTCCCTACGGCTCCGATCTTCTCGGCAAGCCTTTTCGCCACTTTCTCCCTCGCGTTCGAACGATGTCGGCCGCCACATCTCGCCTTGCGATCCAGCTGCGGTTCGAGCCTGCCATCCCCTCTCTCTCCCTCTATCGCGACGCGGCGGCCAAGCCTCGCGCCGTCACTGTTCTCGCGAGCCAAAGCCCATTCTTCCTCTTGGCCGAAGTTCTCGCTGCCACTCTCTCGCCGGACCTCTTCCTCGCCGGCTTTTTGCCTCGCCGACATCGCATTTATGCCGGCGAAAAATCATTAAGGAGAGGGTCGAATTTTTGGGCTCTCCGCAATTTTTTCGCTCCCGACATGCACAGTTGGCAAGCTAACTCCTCAACCTCGCCATCCTATCCTCCCGACGACCGGATACTTCGCCGGAGCACCTCGACTTCTTGGGACAGCGAACGTCATCGCTATTCGAGGAGGCGCGGACTTGTTTTACCTCATGGTTTCCCCTCCGCCGTCGTCGAGCAACCCCTTCTCGAAGGCGTGTCGGCACGTGGACCGAACACCGGCGGTTCGCCGGAACCGAGGGCTCTTCTTCAGCATAAAGAGAACGCGTCTTCAACCGTCACGGTGGTGAGATTTTCTGATCCCTTAGCTGGCCATAGGCTTAGTCCGGTCTAGGCACGTGGGTTCGATCGCCCACGTGGGGTGGAGGTGCCGGACGACATGTGTCGACCGGTCGAGCTGCCTGTGTGATGGATCGTTGATTTGTAGCCTAGCGATTTCCCTGTTCTGAGCTTTAGATCTTAATCCTGCTGGGTTGGAATCCCAATTTCCCACGGTTTTGGCACTCCTAATCTCCCTTGGAGGGATTAGTCGAGTTCGATCTTAGAGGACGGGAAAAGCTTTGTAGCTAGTCCGTCCTATAAGATCGGGGCGTTCGTAGAGCGGAAAAAGCTTTGTAGCTAGTCCGCCCTATGAACGGTGGCGAGTTTCCCCCACGAGAAATCGGAGGGGAAGCCCTCCACGTAGCCACGCCAAAGCTGGAGGCGGCGATGCCGCAGATCCAAGTGCGTCAACCCTAGGTACCTATGTGAGGTCGTTAGGACGAGTTCGACGTGTCGTCGATCGTTTGGGTTTCATCGCATGTGCGTGGATCATCTTGTTGCATTTTTGCATGTGGTCATTTGTTGCATTGTATGCATGTTCGCATGAGCACTTCGGGTTGATCGGCTGTCCTGGGCCGATCCCCGATCCTCAGTTGGGTTCGACCGACTGTCCCAAGTCGATCACCTATCCTTTAGGGTCGGATTGGTTATCCCGAACTAATCCACCCATTTCTTTGGCCTGACCAGCCACCACGGTCCGGTCGACCGATCACTCATGTTTGTATGCTTTTGCATTTTATTGCATGTTTTCTGGCATGTGCATGTTGGTCTGGTTGCATGTTGCACCTTATTCTATTTTTTTGCATGTGGTCATTTGTTGCATTGTATGCATGTTCGCATGAGCACTTCGGGTTGATCGAGCCGTCCCGGGCCGATCCCCGATCCTCGGTTGGGTTCGACCGACCGTCCCAAGTCGATCACCTATCCTTTAGGGTCGGATTGGTTATCCCGAACTAATCCACCCATTTCTTTGGCACGACCGACCACCACGGTCCGGTCGACCGATCACTCATGTTTGTATGCTTTTGCATTTTATTGCATGTTTTCTGGCATGTGCATGTTGGTCTGGTTGCATGTTGCACCTTATTCTATTTTTTTTTGCATTTGTATTTGCATTTGCAATTGCATTTGCACCGCACTTTTATGATTCTCCCTAGTGAGAATTATTCCACCTCCGAGTCACTGCCTCCTCGGCATACTCATTTACTCGGGCCGCTGTCGCTACGGCATGCCCACCTCCGGGCCGCTGCCACTACGGCATGCCCACCTTCGGGTCACTGCCTCCTTAGCATACCCATCCTTTTGGGCCGCTGCCACTACGGCATGCCCGCTCTTTCGAGTCACTTGCTTTCACGCGTATACTCACCCTCACCACTTTGGTACATCCTCTTTGCACGTAGCATCCTTGCATTTTGCATGATGTGTGTGCTTGCCCTTTTGGGCGCCCGTTGTGATTGTTTCGTACTTCGGTCGAGCAGTCATAATGTGGGTTTTTTTGCATGACTGTTTGCTTACCCATTCTTCGATGACTTGTCCTACTCGTTAGGAGAGTGACCATGTGTCGGTCGCGATGCCTTAACGAGCATTGCTTGCTGGGTTGATCCCAATGAGCAATGCGAATTAAGTCATCGGGATCGGCACAAGTATGATTGTGCTAAGGATCCATTGGATCTAACTTGTGTCACCCCTCTTCGTGACGCCCTTTAGATCCTTCGGATCTTTAGGATGGGGCCGGTATGGCGACCCCGTCAAAGTCATACTATACCCAGACTTACCCCGCACTTAGGCACTAGGTTTGTGCACTTTAGTTAGATGGTGTGCTAGGCTAGGACTTAGGTTGCTAGATAGTCTTTTTGATGCCTGGCTATTCTTCTTTGATGGATTGGTTGCCTCTGACGGTATCTTTCTTCGCACTTTGCCCGTGATGTGATTGCATGCTTCATATGTATGGTAGTGTGTTAGGGCGCTTTTTCGCAGGGAGCCATGCTTATTTATACACACACACGAGTACCGCTATGGGGGGAGCAAGTGATGATTTCGACATTTTTGTTTGCGAGTGCTATTAGCTCCCCCATTTATAAAGCATGGCTCAGTATACGTCATTTGCATGTGAGCTTTCCCGCTAACACTTGTTTTCATGCAGGATTGAGTCTTTTTATTTTCCTTTGTACTTTTAGAGTCTAGGAGAGTCCTGTAGCAGAAATAAGATATGGGCACGGGTTCCGAGGCGTTTGGCGTAGGAACCACATGGAGGGGACTAGGAGCTGATGCTCGTGCCCCGTATCTTAATTCTGCATTTTCATATTAATGTATAGAGTTAGGACCGGGCATGTATATGTGGAGTCCAGCCGCATTTTTCTTTTTCTGGATTATGTTGCCGGTCCAGCGGCATTTTGGCCTCTTTTATTTTATTATGGAGTGCTTTCTTTCTTGCTTTTATCGCATATTTGCATGCCTGCATGTGTTTTCCTTGTTTCTTTCTGTGATCTGGGATTTTGCGATATCATTTAGGCTCTTTAAGGACCCTAAAATTGTAGACTTTACATGTTAAAAAGTCCTAATAAAATATTCAAGATAAATGAATTTTAGGATTAAAAATATTTAAGATTTTAAAATATGCACTTTTACTTTCTTGCATGGCCTTCGGCCGGATTTTAAATGGGTTGCATTGCATGGCTATCACCCAAGTCATACTAATAGGGCCTCCACATTACTTAAGGACCGCTCTAGATAATCGCATTCATATTTGCATGTCCCGAGGAGGAGTCCCCGTGCTTCTCCAATCGGACTGGCCCGACAAACCTTTATAGGTGGTTGTCTAGTGCGCCTAGGGTGTTAGAAGGCTCCCCGACCCGGACGGGGTGTAAGTCCTTTGTTTGGAGCGTTTGCGGCTTTGTAGCCGAACCTCCCTTTCTCTTCTTTCCCGAGGCATCCTTGCCACTTTGGCATGTGTGAGACCCACCTCTTGGAGCTCCAGCTTATAGTCATAGGATAGAGTTTCCTTCCTTTGACCTTAGGGCTACCGAGGTCCCCATGGATAATGCAATTCTTGGATTGCTGACCGGGGATCTCAGGATGTGTTGGGTCGACTACCTTCACATTCGGGTAGACTTAGGGTCCTACTGCTTTGGATGACGGGTTTGTGATACTCCGACTTGGCTACCTCTACCCCATTAGGATTACTCATTCCTTCCTTTAACTACCCCTGTTGAGCCCTTTCGCTCCTTGACTTCGTTGATATCATTTTGACGGCCCGATGCCGAGTGAGCCGCCGCCCGTTTGGGATACGACGATTTGTCCTCTCGCCCTTATGGCCCGGACGTGCTTTGACGTGTTGGGATACCCCCGTAAAGATGATTTAGGTTATTCACGTGGGTTTCGTATGCTGATGAGCCGCTACCCCATTTGGGATGTGAGAGACTCACTCTGCCTGATGGCTTAGCGAGAGCTTTGAAGCGTCGAGACTTTCCCACACGGAATAATCTCCCTTTGATTGCCTATACCCCAGGTCTATGATAATATAAAGCGAAACTCCTTTTATCGAGAGTATTCTTGGGTATCCCCCAAGATGTAATTAACCAGTAGGATTACGTTCCTCTGGGAGTGCTCTTGACCCCGAACGTGTACATACACTCGACTCTCCGGTTATGGGTAGTCTACGTAGATACTTCTTTCGCGGATATTGGTTCGAGGTGCCTCTGCCCGATCTTGTTTGGGCGGACATGCTTAACTTATCCTTGCGAGGTTTATCGCACGTAGACTCTCCATGTTTTTCTTTTCTCTTGTTTGTCACTTTGTCGTATGTCCCTTCTTAATCGGTTCCTCTCCTCTTCGAATCACTTATTTAATTCGGGAGGGAGATTTATTCGAATAAGGGAAGTATACGACAACTGACAAGCTGGCGACTCCTTTTAAAATAAAAAAAAAGAGAAAAGAATGGCGAAACCAAAACTGGCGACTCCGCTGGGGAGGAGTCTCTCTCTCCATACTTGGAGTTTTCGCTTATGAGTCTTGTGGATCCCAGCGTATTCGCAAAACTGGCGACTCCGCTGGGGAGGAGTTTCTCTCTCCATACTTGGAGCTTCGCTTTTTCTGGGATTATAGCCTCTCTCCATACTTGGAGTTTCGCTCATATTATCGTGACCTGGTTCTCTTCCTTCGAGTCACAGTTGAGCCTTTTGTGAGACCTTGGTTTTCAGTCCATGTATCGGTTGCTAGGGGTAGCAACTCGATGCATTCTATCCCTTCTCTCACCCTCGACATTTCGGTTGCAGCATTATCGCTTGCATTGATGTCGTTGTAGTTTGTGATTGGTTTCATAACATTTCCTTACTTTTGATCGTTGTCCCTTTTTGCCCCGCTATGTGGAAGAGCAGGAAGGTGGACACGATCGTTGCCGCCAGGGAGAACTCTTTCCCCTCTCCCCGAGCGTTTTTTTTGGTGCTCCTGAGAGTGTCATAACCTTCAGTTCCTTCGAGCACTCATGTGGGGTTACCTTACGTAATCCTACTCACTTTGAGGCATTATCTCTGTGCCCTCCCCCTTAAAAGGAGAGACGTGCACATTGAGTCTTTCATACGCCATTTGAGGCATTTTCTACTATGCCTCCCCCTTAAAAGGGGAGACGTGCATATTGAGTTGTTCTTACGCTCTCTCAGACGTTTTGCTCTATGCCCTCCCTTTTTAAAAGGGGAGACGTGCATATTGAGTTGTTCCTGCGCTATCTGAGACGTTTTCCTCCGTGTCCTCCCCCTTTAAAGGGGAGTCGTACACATTTAGCTGTTTTTACTGTGGTGGCTCGCGTCGCGTTCGCTTCTTTTGCAAAAAGAGGACGACGCTCGATAGCGATGCGCCGCCGCACCTGACGGCCTGTTCTAGACTTGTCCTTTTTTGCTCCCATATGTCTCCTTGCCATAGGCAGGTGAGTTTTCTTTTAGCAGTAGGTTTGTCACTACTGTCGTCGTTGTGACATTTGTCCCGACTCTCTTTTCGTTCCAGCTTTTCTCGAGGATCCACTCGTCCCTCGATTAGGCAGGAAGGCCATGAGGACTAGGAATAGATTGCTGCAAATTTAGCAGCATTGCTTGTATCAGGTTTCTATACACATTTTGACTCCCGTTTAGGAGGTGCCTTCGGCTCCCGTTTTGAGTCATTTTTACTACTGTCCCTATTGCGCGGACTACGTCCACATTGGACATTTGCTACATGCCCTCCTTTGAAAAGGAGTTGTGCATGTAGTACTACTTTCGTTGTAGCAACTTGTATCGGTTTTACTTTTCCCTCGAGGAAAGGACTAGTGCCAGATGGCGATGCGCTACAACGCTCTTTCCTGCTTACTAGCCTCTATTTTAGTCCTTCCATATGTTTAGGATTTCCATCCTCACGGATGTTGCATTATGTAAGAGTACTAGAGTTACCAGTTATGGTACCGTCCTCTGGAGGTGTGGACTGGGTCCCCGCCGTGATTTATTTTGGTTCCGACCCAAGATTTATACTTAAATCTTGAAGGTTGAGAATCACATTTCTCGTCCTCCGACGTTGTGGTCCATGTCGACGTCATGGCTTGTTTTGGTTCTGGCCCGGGATGGTGCTAAATCCCGTCGGCTGAGAATCACCTCTTCATCTTCCGACGTTGTGGACCATGTCCCCGCCATGACTTGTTTCCGATTCAGCACAGGATAACGCCCAAATTCCATTAGCTGAAAATCATCTTCTCTCCTCTGTCTGGTTATGTGGACTACACTCCAGTCGAGTTTGCTTGGGATTCTTCCCTCCTTCGGATGCAAGTCATTCTCACCTTGCAGTCCGTACTGTTGTTGCTACCACGAATTCTCTGACTTAGAAGATCGTAGGAGCATCTTCCTCTTTAAGTGGAAATGTTTTTGCTGGTTTGACGATTGTCCCAGCCCCAATTCTGGTTTCTCTGAGGTCTCGCCTGTCCCTACATTAGGCAAGGGCATCCAGAAGAATAGGAACAGATTGCTGCAACCATAGTGGCTGACTTAGCCGCAGGTCTCTTTACCTGTTGAGATTCTAGTTTCCTCTTTGAGAGGGCAGGGTCCTATTTCTAGAGATGAGTTCCTTGCTTAAATCTCTGAAATATCTAAACATGTTGTGTAAGAACTCCTCTACTTACCATACCCCACGATCCTTATAGTAGGAGACCGAGATATACTTCTCAGTCCACTACAAGATCTGGATGTTTGCCATCTGTTGTGCAGGCCATGAGACCCGTCGAGGAGTTGCATGGAACCCTTAGCATGGTATTTAGTGCCACTTGCCAGATGTTGTGCCAGGTATCATTGATGATCCTGTTGGAGCGGCTTTTGCCCATACATGATGTGCTAACTCTTTCCTGAAATAACGAGGAAAATTTTGTGGCTTCCTCTTCATCGCGCTAGAAGAATTTGTCCTATATCGATAAAGGGAGATCCGGGGCATACCCCGTCGATTCTCACCTTTTTTTTTTTTTTGGACAAAATTTGATCGTCGTCCTTCGGCGAATATCCATTGGGTTAGGCAAATTCTTGCCACCATGGCTCTTGATATTCTGACGCTGCATGTAGAATGACTTTCTACATTTGACGGCGAGGGGTTTACTCGCCTTTGCTTTGAAGAGTGTTTTATTTGACCTCTTTCATTTATTAAGCAAGGCTATAGTTGAAGTTTTATACTTCGATTGGGGGACATCCCAAAAAAAAAAAAATCTTTTGTTGATAACATGTTGTATTGACTAGACCATTTTGCTAGTCTTAGTCGATCCATGTTTAGTTGTGATGCACATCTCCCAGGCTATTTGAGAGTGCCTCATTCAGTTTGAGCTATGTTTGCCTTTTGGCTAAGCTCTTGATGAGAGCATTTCTTTGCTACGACCACTTATGTCTAAGCATTTGACTTAGTCAGTCTACTTTAAACCTGACTAGGATTTGATGCCTCACCCATCTAGAATCTTATTGACTTTTTAGTCTGTTCTGGTGAGAAAGCATCACTGTGAGATGGATTCATCTCCTATATCCAACCACATGGATATTTTATTTGACTTGGTTGATTCTTATCACCATGTTAATATTCATGTTGAACTGATTAAAACACTTTATCATGATAAATCAGTCCATGACTCATCGGGATACCTTGATATCCGACACTACCAGTTAGACCTCGCTGCTTATCTAACCGAGATATACCTTGACCAAGAGGCAGTGGCTTCTTATCCCTGCACCTCTTTATATTTCGGCTCCATTTACAGAGGCCGTTGAGACGCTTCCCAAAGGAACTGTGCTCCTTAGTTGATCTTATCTTGGATTTTCCTTCGATGTTTCTTGAGGTTGAATCTATGATAGATCCTGAGGATGGGTTTAAGCCAGACCATGTATGCACCTTCTTAGGATTTGCTGATCTTCATGGTTCGGGGATTTGAATTATGTCTTGATGACCGAATCCCTTACTTTAATGAGCTTTCACCTAAGTCCTGAGAACACCTCGGAGTGACTAGATGGGTGTCATTGAGATGTGAGTAGTTTCGCAGACTATTTAGATCTCTTACTTTTCCATTCAGCTAGACCGATGGAAGCTTGACAAGTAATGTACCATAAAATTCTAAGAATCTTTCTTCAGGAGATTTTTGAGTCAGAATAAATTACTTTATAACAAAAAGAAGCTCACCATATATAGTAATTCTCAGGAGAGATAAAAAAAAAAGTTTGAAAGGCTTCAAAATAAAAAAAAAAGAAAAAAAGATTGAAAAAAAAAATGATCAACACTCCTGAGAAGAAGCTTGAGGTGAGTGGAAAATCAAAAATTCGATATAAAGAACCTTTTGATTTCAAAATTCTCCTGGTAAGATCCTTAGAATATTAAGGTTCAGAGAATTGTTTAAGTGACATTGGGATGGTCGATAAATTAGTAATGGATTTAAAGACATCTCCAAAATGAAAACATTTTCTTTACACCCGGATACGAACGACGAGGCCTATCTAGGCTAGGGGTGAAAATAATTAAAGGACAGGGACTAGGGAAGAGTACTTAAGGAAAATCCCACCCGGACTCGAATTTTGCAAATCTCATATTTTGCATGGTATATCTGGTCATGAGTCTAGGATGCTTACTTGAGAGCTCCACTTACCAGATTGAGTTGGCATGTCACGCCAAATCGTTCCCCATAACGACTTATGCTGGGAATAATAAAAAAAATAATAATATTTAATGCCAATGAAAAAATATAATTGGCATGGAAGACTCTCAATAGCTTTGTGGGCATGTTGTACGACATACCGTACACCCACATTATATCACGCTTGATGCGTTGACCCTCTGGGTCCGACAGTCCTTCCTTGGAAGTTGACTCTCTTTTTGTGTGTGGACTTTTCACCCACCACCCTTATGCACTGTGTGTCAACCCTCTGGGTCCGGCGACCCTTTTTTTTGGAAGAAAGGTTTGTCATCTTGTGGGCTCTCTACCCACCATCTTTATGCTTTATGCTTTATGCGTCGACCCTCTGGGTCCGACAGCCCTTCCTTTGGAAGAAAGGTTTGCCATCTTGTGGGCTCTCTACCCACCATCTTTATGCTTTATGCGTCTACCCTCTGGGTCTGACAGTCCTTCCTTGGAAGTTGACTCTCGTTCTTGTGTGTGGACTCTTCACCCACCACCCTTACGTGCTATGTGGCGACCCTCTGGGTCCGGTGGCCCTTCCTTCGGAAGAAAGGCTTGCCATCTTGTGGGCTTTTTACCCACCTTCTTGTACACTTTATGTGTTGACCTTCGGGTTCTCGGCAGTCCTTCCTTCGGAAGTCGACTAGCCTTCTTTGTGGGTATGTTGTACGACACTCGTACACCCACCCATTCCTTTGCTTCATTGCAAGTAAGAGAGGTCTTCGTGCATCTCTTAAAGCCGATCGCTGAATTGCTAAACGGATAAAGTGGAAGTCTTACGAGCGGCTTATACTCGGTGCAACCGATGATCGGTGTAAGAGAAGCCAAGTACTTCTCTTATCTTTTCTCTTTGGCTCCTCGCTTTGAGTGGGTTCGAGCAAGTGTGTCCTACCCATCATAAATGAGTGTGGTAGATACATTCGTCCCTCTCGTCACAGTGAGAGTGGAAGATACCCTCTTTTTGGAGGATTTGAGCATAACTTTATGATTAAGCAGTTATGGTTATCATACCTTGCTAAGTTAACCTTCACAATATCTCGATTGACAGTCAATTTCGATTGATATTTGCCTTATGCAGGAAAGTCATGCCCTTTCCTAACATTCTTGTTCGGTTACCCATTCTACATAGGGTTCGAACTGAGCACCTTTTTACAGATATGCTTGGGCCCACTCACTTCAGATGAGTGTGGTGTATTCCCTCTTAAGGGATATGTTTTGGTCTTCCGGCTAGATACCATTTGGTTGGTTCGCTCTATTTTGCCCAACCTTTCTAAGGTGTCTCGACTGACTGAGGTCAAGTTCGATTGATGCCTCTTTTGTGCGAGAAATCCATACTTCTTTCCTCGACTCCTCTATTCGGTCGAGCACCCTGTGTGGGTCCGAATTAGAGTCTCCCGCTCATTTCGAATGAGTGCGGCATTTTCCCTCTTAGGAGGATGTTTTTGGGTTGGTCCGAGATCCATGCACCCTTGTGGTTGGAATGCTATATCTCGATCAACCACTCTTGGATACTGTGGTAATTCCCCAGTGGAATTCATCCTACCAAATTTCAGGTAGCAGTATCGTATAGGGTTGGTATGTTTTGACCATCCACCCTCTTTAATATTCCTGACTCGGTCAATTTTCATTACCTTGTTGGAGTGACATGTTGTATCGATTTTAGACTTTGTCTATTCTCTATTCGATCCATGTCCCTTGTCAGTTGCACTTTTGATGCATGACATTTAACCCGATATTTTCCCTGATGAGAATTGTCTTAGCCAGTTCTCACAGGAGGTTCTCACAGGAGATACCAGTTGAGCTCTCCTCAGCGATAGCTACTTCGCTAGTTCTGAGGACCCTTTTAGAGAGACTTACTTCGCTGGTGCTTGCTTAAAGCACTCTACATTTGGACTTGTGAGTCCACCTCGATGATATTTCGATTGGCTTGGTTAGTTTGGTCCGCCTCATTGAATGACATGTTGTATCAGTCGCTCAGTTGATCCATGTCTACACCGAGATATTTGATGCCTCCCAGCATAATTATTTGCTAAATGGGAGAATCCCCTGCGAGATTTGTCTCGCTAGTGCTTACATAAAAGCACTTTATTGGTTAGACCATTTCAGTTACCTAACCCCGTTAATTCTTTCGATTATTTGGTTAGTTCTGTCTACCACGTCGAGTCACATGTCGTATCGATTTTAACACCGATCCATGTTCTTTCGGAGCGTTTTGACATCCGACTATACTTTGAGCATGTTGCCTCAGGCTGTTGCGCCATATGACTGCTCGTTTGATGTGTAGGCAAGACACATAGCTCTTGTCCTTTTTAGTATTTGACTAGGACACATACCTCCTGTGTCATCTGATACATTCAACCAGGATACATACTTCCTGTGTTATTTGATATGTTTGGCCGGGATACATACTTCCTGCGCCATTTGATATGAGAAGTAGGATACATACCTCCTACTCTACTTGATGTGTAGTCAGGATACATATCTCCTAGATTACCTCGATCGGGATATATACCTTCCTGATCATTTGACGTTCCGATCAACGGCACTATTGCCTTCACTTGGCCGACCCCTGATGATAAGACCTTATTATGAGGCACGTCGGGTTTCGTAGCCATTTGGCTTTGAGGTCTCTCGAACCGCATGCCCATTTCGGCTGGTTCTCTTATGAGAGCATTTTTCGGCTTCACATAGCCATATACCTTGATGTTTCTTGAGCCACATGACACTTTAGTAGGCTCTATACAAGGACATCTCGTCTTTTGACGTTTTGGCCATGTAGCCATTTGATATGACATTTCTCGAGCTATATGATGCCCTAGTCAGCTCTTATGAGAATATATTGTCATATCCGTCTCATTAGCCTTTCGATACTTCTTGAACCACATGTCCCTTTTGGGCCGGTTCATTTACAAGAGTATCCCGTCTCCGGACACTTTCGGCTTTATAGCCTTGTTCCTCGAGCCATATGACACTTTAGTCGGCTTTGTTGTGAGGATACCCTGTCTTTTGACAACTTTACTTTTGTGGTCGTTTGATACGACACCTCTCGAGCTATATGGCGGTCTAGTCAGCTCTTATGAGGACATATTGTCGTATCCGGCTCATTAGCCTTTCGATACTTCTCGGACCACATGTCCCTTTTGGGCCGGTTCATTTATGAGAGTATCTCTTCTTCAGACTTTCCTTGGGTCATGCCTTTACGGCCTCTGAACCCACCCCTAGGTTATGCCTTTAAGGCCTCTGAACCTATTTTGTGGTTATGCCTTTATGGCCCCTGAACCACTATGTTTGGTCATGCCTTCACGGCCTCTGAACCACCTCTCTTTTTTCTTTTAGGTCAACCATACTTTAAACTCATTGGTTTGATCGCCACCTACGATCGGGATATGTTGTGCTTTATAGCCACTCGATTAAAGTCTTCGGGTGTTTCGTCTCAAGGAGATCAATAGACTCGCAATCGGGGTCTCTTTCAGAGGAAACATAACAGGAGATTTGGTCACACGAGATGACTGAGTTTTCTCCCCTACTGTTTCGAATGTGATCAGGTATGGGGTTTTCATCGATTCTGTTGTTTCGAATGAGGTCAAACAGATCGATATTGCCGTTTCGAATGAGGTCAGGCAAAACCCTAACCAAACATGTCCAGCTTATCTGGCCTGGTTGGGTCCTTTCTCTCATACAGTTTCGAATGTGGTCAGGTACGAGATTTTCATCGACTCTGTTATTTCGAATGAGGTCAGACAGATCGATTTTGTCGTTTCGAATGAGGTCAGGCAAATCTTTTCTCAGTCACACCATGTCCAGTTTATCTGGCCTGGCTGAGCTCTTCGGTGGACAGTTAGCTTCGACTACTGACCACCACCCCCAACCATACCCTGCCCAGTTTTTCTGGCCTGGTTGGGATTCTTTGTGGTTATGCCTCTATGGCCTCTGAACCACCCCCCTAGGTTATGCCTTTACGGCCTCTGAACCTAGTATTGTGGTTATGCCATTACGGCCTCTGAACCACCCCTTTTAGGTTATGCCTTTACGGCCTCTGAACCTATTTCTGGCGATTAACCGGTCACGACAGGTTAGCCACACCCTCGACCATACCATGTCCAGTCTATCTGGCCTGGTCGAGTTTTCTTGTACTCTTTTCTTGGGATGTCACATCGACTACCAAGAGATGCTCTCTTTTAAGGATGCTTCCAACAAGTGCACTGTGCCTCAGCGGCGCACCACACTTGTTGGGGGTCCTTTGTTGGCATCATTTTTTTTTATATATATTACATGCATGGGATGTCCATTCGAGCATACCAGGGTCGACAGGTGTTACTCTACGCGTCGAGCGGGAAATTGGCTCAAATTGGCCCATCGACAAGCGACCTTTTTCAGATGACCCCTGACGATGAAACGGACCACGCGAGTGTGTCCGGGACATCGATATTAGCTAGGGAGGATGTCTATTTTGCTACGGCTTTGCGGGCAGGGTAAAAATTGTGCAAATTATCGTTTTTAGCCCGATCGTCAGAGAGTTACTCGAACGACTCCGGATGACGAAACGGATCACACGATTGTGTCCGGGACGTCGATTTTACCTACGGAGGATGTTCATTTTGCTACGACATCGCGAGCGGGCTTAAAATATGCGAATTATTCTTTTTGACCCATTTGATCGAAAAGGTGGCTCGAGCGGTCCCGAACGACCCCGGATGACGAAACAAATTGCGCCATTGAATCCAGAACGTCAATTTTAGCTAAGAAGGACATCTACTTCGCTGCGAGTACGTGCACGGATTAAAAATACGTAAAGGATAATTATAATAATAATATTATTATTATCATTATTATTATAATAATAATATTATTATTTTAACATATATAAAAAAAAACTTACGCAAAACCCTCCCCTCTCTCCTTATCTCTCGCACGCGACCCAGCCGCAGCTCCCGTTCGCGAACCCTAGCCGACCTCGCGCTCGCCCCGCCTCCTCTCCGGCCGGCGAACCTCGCCGGGATCCTTCCTCCTCACCGGCGTCGCCCCCAGCACCTCTCCCTACGGCTCCGATCTTCTCGGCAAGCCTTTTCGCCACTTTCTCCCTCGCGTTCGAACGATGTCGGCCGCCACATCTCGCCTTGCGATCCGAGCACGCGGTTCGAGCCTCGCCATCCCCTCTCTCTCCCTCCTATCGCGATGCAGCAGCCAAGCCTCGCGCCGTCACGCGTTCTCGCGAGCCAAAGCCCATTCTTCCTCTTGGCGAAGTTCTAGCTGCACTTTCTCGCCGGACCTCTTCCTCGCCGGCTTTTGCCTCGCCGACATCGCATTTATGCCGGCGAAAAATCATCAAGGAGAGGGTCGAATTTTTGGGCTCTCCGCAATTTTTTCGCTCCCGGCATGCACAGTTGGCAAGCTAACTCCTCAACCTCGCCATCCTATCCTCCCGACGACCGGATACTTCGCCGGAGCACCTCGACGTCTTGGGACAGCAAACGTCATCGCTATTCGAGGAGGCGCGGACTTGTTTTACCTCATGGTTTCCCCTCCACCGTCGTCGAGCGACCCCTTCTCGAAGGCGTGTCGGCACGTGGACCGAACACCGGCGGTTCGCCGGAACCGAGGGCTCTTCTTCAGCATAAAGAGAATGCGTCTTCAACCGTCACAGTGGTGAGATTTTCTGATCCCTTAGCTGGCCATAGGCTTAGTCCGGTCTAGGCACGTGGGTACAATCGCCCATGTGGGGTGGAGGTGCCAGTCGACATGTGTCGACCGGTCGAGCTGCCTGTGTGATGGATCGTTGATTTACCTAGAGTGAGCTATATGTTAGGAATCTTGTGCGTTGGCCAATTCCTATTTGTAGCCTAGCGATTTCCCTGTTCTGAGCTTTAGATCTTAATCTTGCTGGGTTGGAATCCCAATTTCCCATGGTTTTGGCACTCCTAATCTCCCTTGGAGGGATTAGTTGAGTTCGATCTTAGAGGACGGGAAAAGCTTTGTAGCTAGTCCGTCCTATAAGATCGGGGCGTTCGTAGAGCAGAAAAAGCTTTGTAGCTAGTCCGCCCTACGAACGGTGGCGAGTTTCCCCATGAGAAATCGGAGGGGAAGCCCTCCACGTAGCCACGCCAAGTCGGAGGCGGCGATGCCGCAGATCCAAGTGCGTCAACCCTAGGTACCTATGTGAGGTCGTTAGGACGAGTTCGACGTGTCGTCGATCGTTTGGGTTTCATCGCATGTGCGTGGATCATCTTGTTGCAATTTTGCATGTGGTCATTTGTTGCATTGTATGCATGTTCGCATGAGCACTTCAGGTTGATCGGCTGTCCTGGGCCGATCCCCGATCCTCAGTTGGGTTCGACCGACTGTCCCAAGTCGATCACCTATCCTTTAGGGTCGGATTGGTTATCCCGAACTAATCCACCCATTTCTTTGGCTCGACTCAGCCACCACGGTCCGGTCGACCGATCACTCATGTTTGTATGCTTTTGCATTTTATTGCATGTTTTCTGGCATGTGCATGTTGGTCTGGTTGCATGTTGCACCTTATTCTATTTTTTTGCATGTGGTCATTTGTTGCATTGTATGCATGTTCGCATGAGCACTTCGGGTTGATCGGCTGTCCTGGGCCGATCCCCGATCCTCAGTTGGGTTCGACCGACTGTCCCAAGTCGATCACCTATCCTTTAGGGTCGGATTGGTTATCCCGAACTAATCCACCCATTTCTTTGGCCTGACCAGCCACCACGGTCCGGTCGACCGATCACTCATGTTTGTATGCTTTTACATTTTATTGCATGTTTTCTGGCATGTGCATGTTGGTCTGGTTGCATGTTGCACCTTATTCTATTTTTTTTTTTTTTGCATTTGCATTTGCAATTGCATTTGCACCGCACTTTTATGATTCTCCCTAGTGAGAATTATTCCACCTCCGAGTCACTGCCTCCTCGGCATACTCATTTGCTCGGGCCGGCTGTCGCTACGGCATGCCCACCTCGGGGCCGCCGCCACTACGGCATGCCCACCTTCGGGTCACTGCCTCCTTAGCATACCCATCCTTTTGGGCCGCTGCCACTACGGCATGCCCGCTCTTTCTGAGTCACTGCTTTCACGGTATACTCACCCTCACCACTTTGGTACATCCTCTTTGCACGTAGCATCCTTGCATTTTGCATGATGTGTGTGCTTGCCCTTTTGGGCGCCCGTTGTGATTGTTTCGTACTTCGGTCGAGCAGTCATAATGTGGGTTTTTTGCATGATCTGTTTGCTTACCCATTCTTCGATGACTTGTCCTACTCGTTAGGAGAGTGACCATGTGTCTGGTCGCGATGCCTTAACGAGCATTGCTCGTCGGGTTGATCCCAATGAGCAATGCGAATTAAGTCATCGGGATCGGCACAAGTATGATTGTGCTAAGGATCCATTGGATCTAACTTGTGTCACCCCTCTTCATGACGCCCTTTAGATCCTTCGGATCTTTAGGATGGGGCCGGTATGGCGACCCCGTCAAAGTCATACTATACCCAGACTTACCCCGCACTTAGGCACTAGGTTTGTGCACTTTCGTTAGATGGTGTGCTAGGCTAGGACTTAGGTTGCTAGATAGTCTTTTTGATGCCTGGCTATTCTTCTTTGATGGATTGGTTGCCCCTAGCCGGGTATCTTTCTTCCGCACTTTGCTCGTGATGTGATTGCATGCTTCATATGTATGGTAGTGTGTTAGGGCGCTTTTCTGCGAGGAGCCATGCTTATTTATACACACACACGAGTACCGCTATGGGGGAGCAAGTGATGATTTCGACATTTTTGTTTGCGAGTGCTATTAGCTCCCCCATTTATAAAGCATGGCTCAGTATACGTCATTTGCATGTGAGCTTTCCCGCTAACACTTGTTTTCATGCAGGATTGAGTCTTTTTATTTTTCTTTGTACTTTTAGAGTCTAGGAGAGTCCTGTAGCAGAAATAAGATATGGGCACGGGTTCCAAGGCATTTGGCGTAGGAACCACGTGGAGGGGACTAGGAGCTGATGCTCGTGCCCCGTATCTTAATTCTGCATTTTCATATTAATGTATAGAGTTAGGACCGGGCATGTATATGCGGAGTCCGGCCGCATTTTTCTTTTTCTGGATTATGTTGCCGGTCCAGCGGCATTTTGGCCTCTTTTATTTTATTATGGAGTGCTTTCTTTCTTGCTTTATCGCATATTTGCATGCCTGCATGTGTTTTCCTTGTTTCTTTCTGTGATCTGGGATTTTGCGATATCATTTAGGCTCTTTAAGGACCCTAAAATTGTAGACTTTACATGTTAAAAAGTCCTAATAAAATATTCAAGATAAATGAATTTTAGGATTAAAAATATTTAAGATTTTAAAATATGCACTTTTACTTTCTTGCATGGCCTTCGGGCCGGATTTTAAATGGGTTGCATTGCATGGCTATCACCCAAGTCATACTAATAGGGCCTCCACATTACTTAAGGACCGCTCTGAGATACTTGCATTCATATTTGCATGTCCGAGGAGGAGTCCCCGTGCTTCTCCAATCCGGCCGGCCCAACAATCCTTTATAGGTGGTTGTCTAGTGCGCCTAGGGTGTTAGAAGGCTCCCGACCCGGACGGGGTGTAAGTCCTTTTGTTTGGAGCGTTTGCGGCTTTGTAGCTGAACCTCCCTTTCTCTTCTTTCACGAGGCATCCTTGCCACTTTGGCGAGTGTGAGACCCACCTCTTGGAGCTCCGGCTTATAGTCATAGGATAGAGTTTCCTTCCTTTGACCTTAGGGCTACCGAGGTCCCCGTGGATAATGCAATTCTTGGATTGTCGACCAGGGATCTCGGGATGTGTTGGGTCGACTACCTTCACATTCGGGTAGACTTAGGGTCCTACTTGCTTTGGATGACGGGTTTGTGATACCCCGACTTGGCTACCTCTACCCCATTAGGATTACTCATTCCTTCCTTTAACTACCCCTGTTGAGCCCTTTCGCTCCTTGACTTCGTTGATATCATTTTGACGGCCCGATGCCGATGAGCTGCCGCCCGTTTGGGATACGACGATTTGTCCTCTGCCCTTATGGCCCGGACGTGCTTTGACGTGTTGGGATACCCCCGTAAAGATGATTTAGGTTATTCCGTAGGTTTCGTATGCCGATGAGCCGCTACCCCATTTGGGATGTGAGAGACTCACTCTGCCCGATGGCTTAGCGAGAGCTTTGAAGCGTCGAGACTTTCCCACACGGAATAATCTCCCTTTGATTGCCTATACCCCGAGTCCATGATAATATAAAGCGAAACTCCTTTTATCGAGAGTATTCTTGGGTATCCCCAAGATGTAATTAACCAATAGGAATACGTTCCTCTGGGAGTGCTCTTGACCCCATAACAGGTACATACACTTGACTCTCTGGTTATGGGTAGTCTACGTAGATACTTCTTTCGCGGATATTGGTTCAAGGTGCCTCTACCCGATCTTGTTTGGGCGGACATGCTTAACTTATCCTTGCGAGGTTTATCGCACGTAGACTCTCCATGTTTTTCTTTTCTCTTGTTTGTCACTTTGTCGTATGTCCCTTCTTAATCGGTTCCTCTCCTCTTCGAATCACTTATTTAATTCGGGAGGGAGATTTATTCGAATAAGGGAAGTATACGACAAGCGACAAGTCAGCGACTCCTTTTAAAATAAAAAAAAAAGAGAAAAGAATGGCGAAACCATTGCCCTTTAGGGTTACAACCTCCATAACATACCCATCTTTTGGGTCACTGCCTTCACGGCATGCCAACCCTTCTTGAGTCACTGCCTCCATGGCCTACTCACCCTCACCACTCTTGTACATCTTGCATGCTTGTTGCATATCTTGTATGTTTGCATGTGTGCTCGGTGAGTACCTCTCGAGTAAGGTGTAAATCCTCTTCATATGTATCCTTTTACTCGATGCAAACCATCTTATAGTTGGTGTCTCCTAGTAGCATGATGCCCCAGGTCCCTAGGCAAGATTAATTCCTCTCCATAGGTAGCATGTTTTACTGGTACATCCCGTTTGTGTGTGTCATGTTGCATGTAGCATCCTACAGCCATTTAGTGATGTATGCTTCGCCCTTCTGGGTGCCTGATCCCTCTAACGTATTTATAGCATGTGAATGTTTTGATTTATATATATATATATATGATATAATTTTCTATTTTCCTTTAATAATATTTCTTTCTTTACAATGGCTCCAAAAACTTAATTCCGATGCAAATAAGAGTTCACTTGTTATATTTAAATTTTGTGATTCTACGCAATTATACGTATCATTATCAAGTGATATAGGACTTTGATTAAGCCCCGAAATATAGAAACTTGCAAATTTTTAATAAGGAGTTAGAACACAAAATCTCTTTAGAAAAAGATACTTACTTAAACTATGGATATTATTGTAGGATTGAAAGTTTGATTCTTTTTGGTTTTTTTTATATTTTGAAATAAAGTAAACTATTAACTAACTATAATGAGATTTTTGTAAGGTAAACGAAGTATAAATGAAAATATCATTTCCTTATCATGAATAAGTAATAAGTATAGGAGTTCTGTTACGTATGTATTTAAAATGTGTTGTGCCAAATGAAAGCAATATTACTCGTGACCCTTACAAGAGATGCTCTAAAGAACATTGGTTAGTTTAAAGTTTGAATTATTTTGAAGACATGTTTGGTAGGGAAGATACTAGCTCTCACTCTAGAGTTTCCTCATTTTGATCCACTTGGGGGCTAACTTCTCATATCAAAACCTAAAACAATAAACCAAATCGGGGGCTTTAGTCTGTCACCCTAAAATCCTCTAATTCTATACCATTTAAAGTATATTTTTTATTTATTTGCACTCAATTATATGAATTACATTATCATCCATACAATCTCATGTGATTTTACCAATAGTTGATTGAGACAATACCATCACCGATCTTACATGTTCTCATAACAAAAGTTAACATCTTAATTGGCTAAATCAAGAAGTAAATGAAGTACAAGGATTAAATCATCACAACTTCTTCTAGCATTAAAGACCAATACTTCCACAACATCCATCCAACACTTAGTTACTTTTCATTTTAAGGAAAAGGATAAAGAAAACTACTCAGAATTCATGGAGAAAACACAACAACAATTAATTTTAAAAGCAGAAATGATGTAGAAATATAAGATGTCTAAATTAAAACCAATTTTTGTACAAAGATAAAAACTTATCTCAAATTCCTCTCCACCAAACTCTTGAATTTTCTTTAAATCTCTTCCTTTCTATTACAAGACTCCCTAAGACCGGTCACCCAACTCTAGAGGGTTAAAATCTCTCTAATTCACTAATAAATAATGGATTCTTACTTAGAACTATCTACCCACCTTCCCCTTCACTAGAAATGAGATGAGTGAGAAGACACCTTAAGTAATAATCCTACAGCTCCTTACTTTAAAACACCCAAAATCTACTCTTCAAATCTCTTCTCTTTTCTTCTCTTCAAGTCCATTTTATATTTTTTTAAATGCCTTGGTGTATGTTCAAATGTGTCCACATTCAATGAACATTCCAAGAGATGCCTTCTTTCAAGAGCCATTTGAATGTATTTTCGCGCTCATTATCAGTTATTTACATTTTTATCAAGGGTTGCCTCAAACACACTTCAAAATTTGTTAAAAGTTCTTTGAACTTCCATATTAACTACCCTGCTGACGCTTACGCGCCATATCTGGGCGCATAGGCGCCCCAGTTCAATTCCACACCTTCTTAATTTTTTCTCTAAATAAGATTTTTTTTCACTCCTTTGCCATATTTTATCCATTTAATTGTATTTGTAATAAAAACACACAAATACCTTTCATTAAAGTGCAATGTCCTAAAAAATAAGTATAAAATTGTGTACATAAATGTTATATATTATAGGTATATCAAATTCCCCCAAACTTAAAATGTTACTTTTCCTCAACTAACACTACAATCTTTCAAAACAAAAGTAAGCAAATTATGTGAATGAGTTTCTTTAGGAGATTCAAAAATCTTGTTCTAGAAATGTAGTATTCCTATTTATACAAAACATTGGTAAATGAGACCAACTTAAAGTCTGGAAATCTCTAAGGTCAAGAAGTATGAAAACATGAGTTCATATTTAATTCAGAAACACTTGCAGATTTTGCAGATATAGTGTTTAGGCATTGTATATTCTTTACTTTAAATTTTCATTATAAATAATTATACTTACTATATTATATCCTTAAGTTCAAGAGTTTCTCAAGTGTTATCCTTTAAAAAGATTAGATATGGAACCAATTTTTTAGTAGGCACTCATCCTCAAGCTTATTCTCCCTTTTTCACATACTAAACTTTACTTTTTCGATTTCATTTTCTATTTCTTTTCTTTTTTTTTTCAGGTGAGGATTACTATATCTGGATATGCCTTTAATGATTTTGAATTTCACTCTTCCTTTCCTAAAGCAAAGGTTTGATATATATCATTTACTAAAAAAATATAATAATAGTTTTAAAAATTATTTTTAATAAAAGAAATTTATGTGTTCAAAATAAAAGTCTATTCCTTCTATATTTTTCAAAAATACAACATCTCATACTAAAGATAATCATACAATATTTAACATCTCTTCACTAAAAAATTTTTAACTTTAAATTTTTAATCATCACTGTAGTGCTTTAAATAAATTATTTTACTCATTTCTATATTCAAAATTTTACTTTCCGAATATAACTTCAAACACATAGTCATTTTTCATTCAAAATTTATTTGTAGCATATTTGAGAACAAATCAATTTCAAGTTTTGAAAATTGGTTTTTCATCCCCGCAAACTTAAATTTTTAATAAAATAAAACATTATACCATATCATATATATGGCATTAATGAATAATTAAAACATCATGCTTACAGGAATTTTCATATCCAAAATATACAAGTACAAAAATTAAAGATAAAAGTAAAAATAAGTTGATCAAAATTTATTTTAATTTTAATATATATGAGATTCAAAAAGACTTATACAAAGTGGAATATAACTTAAAAGCAAATCAACACAAACTAACATACATTCACTATCACAACAGAAAGAAAATACATTGTAGTAGATTGAAAATAAAACATGAAATCTTTAAGTGAAAGTTAGCTCTATTCTATACTTTCCTAATACATAAGGAATAAGTTCATCATAACTCAATAAAATAAACTCAAATAAAAATTTTAACGCATTTACTACCACATACACAAAACATAACTACTCATGACAGCATAACCACATACAACACTGTCTAACATAACAACAAACAACACAACAGTAGTCCAAACAACAATGATAAGTAAAAGTTCAAACTCAACTACAACATACTCAAATCACTCCTCATCCTTATCATCATCATCATCATCATCATCATCATCCCAGAAACTTATAGACCCATAATGAGGGTAATGTGGATATGAAGGAAATGCCACACTTTGATCACCTCAGATAAGTTTCTCCAAAGATGTGTGATATTTTTCTTCATAATCACTATGCCTTTTCATATAAGTGTCAATATGATCTACATAGTTTTCTAAATTTAGTATATTGTTTGCAGTATAGTTGATTTTTTCCATCATTATTTGCATTAATTGTGTTTGCAAATTAGTACTAGTAGATTGGACATGCGATGTAGATGCATCAAATGTCAAAGCATGAGATGTAGAAGCAACAGAACTTCTAGAAAATCCTCCTTTCCTACTAAAAATAGCATGCTCAGAATAAGACTTCACACTCACACTTGTGATAGGCTTTAGAGGTTGTAAAATCTCCTACCAACAATCAAACTTCACACCAACTTGCTTACATAAAGAAAAGATTAAGGATGCAAATACCAAATCTGCAGTAGTGGCAGCAATAGCAGAACTAGTGATAGCCTGATTAATAAGAGATCCAATATCAATAGGCTTATATTGCTGAATGCAGTAGTTCAAAGTGGCTCTTTCTCTGGTTACTTCACTAAGATGATTTGTATGTAATAGGCGAGAAGAAATGAAATAATACCACTCTTTCCTTGTGGCATTCAACTTTGATGTAGCAAAATTTACACTTCTTACACTTGTAAATTTCCATAATTCACTTCCTACAGTTAATGAAGATATAATCTCATCTAACTCTTCCTCCGTAAGATTATAATTTGCATAAAAACACATCGTATCCAAAGGTAGGTGGTAAAATGAATTAATTACCTCAGGGGAAAATGCTACTGATTTTCCTCTTACCATCACTTGAACCTCCTCAGCTTCAGGGAGATTAGCATAGTGTCAGTTGTTAAAATGTGTGTGATTGAAACTTTTAAAAAAATGTTACTTGTAGTTTTATAAAATAGGGCTTGATTTAATTTAATATATATATATATATATACATATGTATATATATACATATATATATATATATACACATATATATATATATATATATATATATAGAAATATGTATATATATATACATATATATGTATATATATATATATATATATATATATATATATATATATATATATATATATATATATATATATATATATATATTGAAAATAACATTTTAAATTTGAATGATGCGAAATCAAACTGATTTCATACAAACGTTAGTTTAGATAATCAAATGCTTCATCACAAGACATGTACCTATATTGGAGAATAGATACATGGCTTGAGATGAGGCTTGATCAAATAAACCAAAGAATTCATGACATCGGTTGGTCCGCGAACTATTTTGACCGACAATTTACCCTTTCTAATATGAAGGAATTAGATAAGGTTTATATTAATCTGGAGTCTTTAAGTTTTCTATAAGGATAAGCCCCTATAGTTAATTACATCTTAGATAACCAAAGTCACCTAAGAAAACTCTTGATATAGATTAGGAAATATTTATATTCATGAATTCCAAAGGTATGGTTTTCAAAGAAAATGTGATAGTCGGAAGTTCAATAGGTGAATGGCTCATGTTTTGGAAAATTTCATTTCATTAGAATCCAAAAGAGAGAAGGCTAGGCGAAGAACAGAGATTCGAGGAAAATCTTCAAGTCTTTCCAAACTATCATATAGTTTGGCTTTGATTTAGGATATTTATTTGGTGTTTCATCTTGTCAATTTTATTATTTAGGACTTTTATTCACTTGATACCAATCATGTGAATGGCCTGGAAGATAGGAGGGCTTATGTCATATCTAATGACAACCTCGAATCCTAAGACAAGTTAGGGCTTATGTTGCACAGCATGGATGTGCAAAGGCCTAAAGAAAAGGTGATGATTTATGCTGCACTAGACAGGCTACCTCAAAGTCCTATGGCTTGTTGTTTAAACTAAGGAATAGTTTTGTTGATGTAGACAAGTTTTACTGTTGATAATGGTCGTGCTGCCCACTATGCATGCATCAAGCTCCTTTTCGTAGCAGGTTTAGTTTACAGAAGTGGCAATTAAGGAGAGAAGAGAAGTGTTATGTTTTGGAAATATTTAAATTAAAGTGACTTAATATTTTATTAGGGGAACATTAAATTTGATTATAGCGACACCAGTTAAGATCCCATGGATCCATCATTTTAGCAAACCTATTTTCATCGGATTCACTTAGTCCAAATGAATTTACTAAACTCAACTTAATTTCCATACTTTCATTTAAACCGTGGGAAACCCCATTAGCAACACATAGGTTACCTCCTCCGAGGGATTCCAAATCATCCAATGAGACGTTTTAATTTAGTTGCAATTGTGATTTTTTTTTTTGTTTCTGATTAAAATTTGAGTTGTTTTATATTTTGAATATTGTGTTGGTGAATTTTATCTTGTCTTGATTTTTAATTTTGATTTTGGTTTTGGTTTTATGACTATCCTAAAAGGTTTCAGTTTTCATGCTGGGAGGCATTGTTGTTTATCATGTAGATTTGCAAGAACATGAAGTACAGTAGCATGCAGGTATGTAAATTGCAATAAAATAAAAGCATACCTGGTAGCTCTTCCCATCATCTCCACCCAAAACTTTAGTATTCTTGCAATAAACATTTATATTTTGCAGGGAAGCAAAAAAATATGGATAGGTTCATCATGAGCTTACCAAACTTTATGTCATAACCCAGTGAATTCTATTCTTTTATGAGATTTCTTTATTTAATAAATATAATAGGTGCAATAGTCTTACAAAGTGTCCGGAAGACTTATGAAAAGGTCCAGAATAAAGATGGATATTTCACAATACTTTTGAACTTCCTTGAGGTCCTTTTGGACTTATTATAGTTATTAAATGACTTATCCCTTTCATACCCTTATGCTCAGTGAACTAGTGTTTTTATTAATCCAAATAATAGGGGTGATTATCATTTGTCATTTCATTAGTGGATTATGTGGGCGAAGGCCCTAAAGGGGCAGATTAATGTTATTAGGCCACTTCATCAAATTTTCAATTTTTTTTTTGGTTTGGACTGGTAGTGTTTCAAAATGTTTGAATTTTTATTATATTGACCTTTATAATCCTCTTTTAATCAGTTTGATTAGGCCTAGTTCACTACTAAGCCTTTAAGACTTTAGGTGAGTGTATTTTACAATTCAAGACAAAATTAAATTTTATGTGGCAAGAATTTCTATCAAAATATCACAATATCCTTTAGACACTAAGTGAGGGGTTAGATTAGTGAATTAATGACTTCCAAAATCATACCCCCAAATCTAGGATCATTTGATTTTTTTTAATTAACTTCTAAATGTTGATCACTTAATAAATTTGAGATTTTATAATTTTCTAAATAATAGGAGTGAGGTTGGTTTCTACCAATTATTCCCTTATGTTTCAAACATTCAAATGCACTTATTAAGATCAATACTTGCCCATTTTACCTTATTAAATTAAACCTAAATATTCATTATGGCTAAGTTTCAAAAATTACAATTTTGCCCCCTAAGGCCCTATCACTTCATAATTCATCAAATTCAAGTCAAATGACTTTAGAATTTTTATCCTACCTTACTTATGGGTTAATTAAAACATTAGAGAAGAAAATGTGATTTTTCAAAATTTAATTTAATTTATATGTTTATTTTCATGCAAAAATAGGATTTTTTAATGAAAACTCAATATCTTGACCAAGGCACACCCTAATCCCTTCATATTTTTACTGGAGGTAACTTAGGTCAGAGAACCACTTATACCAAATTTCATGATTCTTTGAATTATATTTTAATTATTACAATTACTTTAATTTTTGGAGTATTTATTAAATATAAAATATTTTAAAGGTGGAAAATTAAGTTTTGCATTTTTTCAGAAAACTCTCTGGGGTCATGAAACTTAGAGAAGTAAATTTTATATTTTTCTGATTTTTATTTGATTTATTAGAATTATTTTAATAAGAAATTGTAGAAAAATCAATTTTTTAGCCTTTAAAAATTATTTTGAGACTTAGAAAATTAATATCTTTATTTAGACAGCAAGGAAAAATATTCTAATTACTCCTAAGTGTTTAGGAAACAATTTTGAACATTTCCATGCATTTTATTATTTTTTTGATTTTTCTTATTTTTTAAATATTTAAATATTAAAAATATATTTGAAAATAAGATTTTTACAAAATTGTAATTTTATTGTTATAAAATTTCTCTGATCACGGAGAAATCCCAAAACTATTTTCATAATTTTTTTAATTGTATTTTAATTTTTTAAAAATCATTTAAGTGTCAAAAAAGCCATTGGACTTAGAAAAAATATTTGACTTATGAAATTACATCCAAATGGTTCTAAAATTTTTAGGGGAGTTCCTCTATCCCTGAAGCACAGTGGTGAACAATTTTTATATTAATTTGATTTTTATTTTGTGCTAATTAATTAAAATACTTTTAGGTTAAGTGGACAATTAAGCTTATTTTCACTATTTTAATCCATGATGAATTTTTCCTAGGATTCTCTAACTATAAGAAACCTACCATAATTTTTTGGGATTTTTCTAATCAACATGCTAATTATTATTTTTAATTTTTGAAAACAAACACATAAACTTGGAAAATAGGGTTCTCTGTCTAGGGATTTCTTCTGACCTTAGAAAAATCAGGGGATATCCCTCATAAAAGAGGCAATAAAATACCAAAATATCAAGCCATGATGAAATCTATACATGCACGGATAATCAAAAGACCCCAGAGGGTATTTAATTAATTAAAAATCAAACATAAATTAAATAAACCTCAAACATTTCTACACTATTCTACTCTGTTCACTGAGGAAGTGGGTTTTTTTCGTTTATTTTTCTAATTTTTCTAGGCCAAGATATGGGTTTTTAAAGTTTAGGTAATTTAAATAAAACAGAAAATTTAGATTTTCCTACTTAACCACGTCAACCTACGGCGGATCGAACTCCCCATACGGTGTGCTCCCATTCGACGCCACCAGCTGACTGGGATGCCACACAGCCAGAAGTTCTGTTTCATCTCCTAGTCTGACGTGATCAGAGTCATCCATCAAAAATACACGCGATCCAATGGTTGCCTGTCTTCATCCCCGTCTGGTGTGAACCCATGACCGTCCACACTAAAACCCTAAATTCTTAGCCTAGACTCAATCAAATCACTTCATGTTTGATATTATGGACTCGTCTAAGCTTGGAAAACATATCCATACAGCTAATTATGGTTTAAATTAACTCTAATCATATGGAGAATTCAGAGAAGCTCGAGAAGAAGGAGAGGTCAATACCTTGGCTCTGAGAAGTGAAGCTTCGATCAGAGATGCTCTACACCTTTGTTGGAGTTCCAGAAGCTCAGTGATGAAGCCTCTTGCTCTAGTGAATTTCCTAGATATAAAAGTGACCAGACCCGATTTGGAGCTTTGGTGGATGTCCCTACTGGAGTGGCCTGATGATGGCGCTCTCTGTGGGGACCTACTTCTCTTACTGTGGGGATGGCGTGAGTGAGTTTAATTTGAGTTTGGTGGAGTTTTTGGAGATATCCTATTTTTGGCTCAACTTTAAGCTTAGAAATTGAGCTCAGACAGAGGATTTGGGGGTTGGAAAATGGTGGGAATTAGCTTCTCTGTTTTGTGGGAAGGTTCTGGAGTGATTTTGGCAGAGTTCTGTTAGAAAATTTTTAGCCCAAACTTTTAGTCGTGAAGGGAAGTGGCTTAAATAACCGTGGCTGGGGTGGCTGTCATGGCTTTAATTCAGGTGCAAAGAGCTGCCAAGGTGGAGTGCAAAGGAGCTCCAGTGGAAATTTTAGGCTGAATTGGAAAAAGGGTGGAGTTTGGGTTTGGCCAAGTGCAAGGTGGCTCTCGGTTTGGGCTCCTCCGATGAATAGGCCGGCTGGCAAGGACAGGGGAGCTGGTCATGGGTCAGGTGAGTCAGTGGTCAGTTGAGCCAAGCCATCAAGTGGGAGCAATTAAGTTTGGTGAGAAAATTTGGCAAGGATCCAAATAGTTTAAGAAAATATGGAAGGGGAACCCCCCATATTGAGGATTTCTTGGTCATGGCTCACTCGTCTGGGATAAGAGCATCTAGGGTGGTTCCTATGATCAGTTCAGTGGCTGTGGAGGAGTTCGTTTGGTCACATTTGGTTTAATTTGATTAAATTGGGTCATGGATTCATTTGGGTTACTTTGGGTTCACATTGGGATAACTTGGGTTTAAGCCTGGGTTAAGCCCAAAATGAATGAGCAATATTGTGTATATGGTTTTCATAAATGGTTTAGGGAAGGGTTGGAGTGGTTTTGGATTGTTTTGGGGGACCAATTTGGCTTGGTTTAGTGTTTTGGTCAATTTGGGGCAAGTTGGCTAAGATTAGGTTTAGTTTGGGCTAGAGTTGGTTCCAAGGCCAATTGAAGGTTCTAAACGGTCTACAGGGATGTCATAAAGAGTTCCCAACATCAATTGGATGGAAATTGGAGGTTTAGGGCAATCAATTTATGAGATTTTGGGCATATGGTATGTTTGGGTCAAAATTGGGTAAGCTTGGTTCAAGTGGATTTGAATGGGGCTTAGTTCCAAATTGGGGGCAATTGATGGTTCAACTCAGTTTAGGGGATTGTTATGAAGGTTTTATGATTCAAATTGGAGAGAAATTGATTGACATTAGATATATTTGGGGGATTTAGGTCACTTGGGAAAAATTGGGGATTTTGGGTTTTAAGTGAAATTGAACTCAAATGTGGGTCAAATTGGGCTTGGATTTGGTTTAGATTGGTATTGGAGATGTTGAATTAAGATTGGGATCAATTGGGTAGACATTGGGTTTAATTTGGGCACTTTTGGGTTGAATGGATCAAATTGGGGCTTTTGGTTAAATTGTGCTAAACTGGCCAAATTGGGTCATGTGGTAGTTAAGAGAAATGAAATTGGGAATATTTTGGAGGTTTTAAGAATTTATGGGAATTTTTGGAATTTTTGGAATTTTGAGCTATGAGAGGCATTTTGGTCATTTTAGGGATTTTTGGGAAATTTGGCAATTTTCGGCAATTTTGGTTACTTTGAGTGGTAGGGAGTATTTTGGAATGATCTTTGAAGAATTATGGGTAATTTGGGTAATCTTAGAAATTTTGGGGAATTTTAGGGTTTTAGGGGTATTTTGGAAATTTAGTCTATTTTGGGTATTTTGAGGCAAAGGGGTTAGAAATTTGGAATATTTGGGAAAATTAGGATTGGTTGAGAGTTAGTAATATGGGATTATTTAGGTTGAGCCATGGACCAAGGGTCACCCTCATTTGGTCCTCTATGTGTTGGTACTATCCAAACCCTAGCCTGAGGCTAATGGCTTGGGAAAACCACTTACATGAGTTTCCAAAAGGGTTAGGGGATCAAAGTGGGATGTGCCTTGTTTAGGGTTGTGAGTGTGTATTGAAAGTGTGTTGTAAGCTTCAGACCTCCCAGGGTAGATCCTAAGGTCTGACCACCTATAGGAGACTTCACCTGGGCTTCCTTATGCTTTGTCTCTTCCTCCCAAAAACCGGAGGTTAGGCCTTAAGCATATGAAAACTCCAAGTGAAGTGAGAAAAGTTTGAATTTTTATGGGGAGGGTTCCATGACCAGTCTTCTAAGAAAGTCACCAGGAGAGTCTTATGGCTAGACCCTAGGCTATTCTAAAGATAGACTAGACCTTAACCAAAAGTGAGGCCAACACATAGAACTCTCGAAATACATAAATTACAGCAATAGCAGAAAAACAACAGACGGACACTTAAATCTTCCACTTTTGTGCCCGAATTTTTAATACACCACTCATGAATAAAAACTTTAGACTGCATCGCATCTGCATATCCATTCTGAGCTTTTGTACTCAAACACTTTCTCGAATCAAAAGTTGTTTTCCTCTTGCCCCTCTTCATTCTTGGTGCCATTTCTCAAAATCACCTAAAATTCAAAATAAATTCTAAACTCAAACCTACACCACTAAATCTAACTTCCAAAAGCTTAAACTAACATGTCCATGTAATAACCATTAATTTTTCTTAAATTTTCACCATAATAAAAATTTTTGGATTTTCCATAATGTACTCTAAATCTATGGTGAAATAAAAAATTTTTACATATAATTGAAGCTATAACCTTGAGAAGAAGAAATCTAACAAATTTGGCTCAATTCCACCATGTAATCTTCAAATTAGGAGAAGCCTTAGGACTAAAATTGCGACTAACCTAGGAAGAAGAAGATTATAGGGGGGAATATGGAGGTTTTTTGGCTCAATTTTTTACTTAAAACCGTTCGCGAACCAATTTTCATGAATCGGTGCTTAAGCGTGACTGGTTCGGCGCTTAGGCGCCTATTTCTCGGGTAAGCCTACGCTTAAGCCTAGGGTTATGGCGCTTAAGCACCATAACACAAATTTGGATATTTTTAATTTGAGAATTAAATGCACATCTTACTTAATTCATCCACCCCTAAATGGTCTTTATAAATCATAGTAACTATTTTCTTCCCCTTCTATTTTGCTCTTTCTCAAAATTCACAACTTTCTATCATTTTGATCGATCATAATAAAGACATAATTTTCACTGAAAAGAACACTTTCATTCACATGTCCAACAAATACAAACACAATTCACACAACTTGTCTCCACACATATAAATTTTGGATGAGATAACATCTAAATACATCACAACATAAGACAAAATTAATATCAAACACACTTAGGACAAACAATCACTAACAATAAGCAAACTAACTAGACTCTCAAACTTAATTCCATTATCCATTAGGTGAAACATATCCCTATCCTTTATTTTCTCCTTCTGAACCATTTGGCACATATATTTGATAGAACGGATGATGATGAAGAACACTTACTGAATCTTCTTCAATCCACCTGCTTTTTAGATACATCGTCATGTCCGCTTCTTCAATATAACTTGTATAACAGAATTACATTTTGAGTTATCATTCAATATGCGCCAAGTGTACGTTAGTTTCATTCACCTTTACTTCAATTGAAGCCACATCAGACTCAATTTTTTAAATCTTCTCTGCTATTCCTTCTATACTAATGGTTAGGAATCCATTGCATTACTCCTGTGCACTTTAACTTACAAACTTATTCTTGATGGCCACATCTTTCTTCTTCAATTCACTCTCCCAAGAAGACATTTTTGCTAACTTAATCACTTCTTTTTTAACTTAAAACTCTCTTCACTTTGACTTTAGGATAAAAATTTGTGGGAAAGAATCTCTTCATTTTCATGCTATTTCTAGACCCACTACCCACGTTCACAAACCACCAAATAACATTCAATATAACTTCCCTACATTAAATTCTTCTAGAAAATTATTTAAGCACATTTTTTAACTACTGCGCTTAAGTGCTGCTAAATGTTGGTGCCTAAGCGTCGATGATCATTTAAGCAGAGATTAGCTTAACGGCCAAATACGCATTCTAACACGTCTATGTCATCAATTAAGGACATAAAATTATCATGACATATTAAAAATACTATCACATTTTCTAAAACAAACACAACAACATAACAATAAAACAAAACACACTGATAATTATGAGTTCCCTCCCATAAAGTACTTTGTTTTATGTCATCAGCTTGACATACCCAGTGCTTTTTCTGGCTGACCTAACATCATAAAATCATTCAACTTAGTTTGATCTCTTAAGAAATAGGGTTTCGGTCTATGACCATTAACTTTGAATATGTTCTTGGTTTTAGGATCCTTAATATCCACAGCTCCATAAGGATAAACTTTTATCACAATAAATGAGCCCATCCATCTGGACTTAAGTTTTCCTAAAAATAATCTCAACCTTGCATTATATAGAAAAAATTATTGTCCTGGCATAAAATATTTAGTAAAAATCCTTCAATCATGCCACTTTTTCATCTTTTCCTTACAAAATCTTGAAACTCGCATAAGATTAATTCCTTATCTCTTCCAGTTCATTTAATTGAAATAATCTCTTTTCACTATCATCATTCAAGTTATAATTAAATTACTTAATAACCCAATATATTTTATGCTCAAGTTCAACTGGTAAATGACAAGCTTTGCCATATATTAACCTGTATGGGGACATTCCTATAGGTGTTTTATATGCAGTCCTATAAACCCACAAAGCATAATCAAGTTGAGCTTTATTAAGAGTTTTACTAGCATAGTAAATAACTTTGAAAATCTTATCATGTTTCTATCCTTAAACAGCTCCAGTAGTATAATCACTTGCATCGCATATTAGTTCAAATGATTTTTTTCCAATCAGATGAAACAATAACTAGTGCTGTGACTAATTTTTTATTTAATAGCTCAAAATCTTTTTGGAACTCCTTATCAAAATTAAAAATTACATCTTTTTCGAGTAAAATGCATAGTGGCATAGCAATTTTTTAGAAGTCTTTAATATATAGCCGGTAGAATCCAGCATGTCCTAAAAAACTCCTAATTTCTCTGACATTTGTTGGGTGAGGTAAATTAGCGATCACTTGAATTTTTGCAGGATCTACTTCCATAACTTTCTCTGTTATGTGATGTCACAAAATAATTCCTTCTGCTACCATAAACTGGTATTTTTTCCAATTAAGGACTAAACTTGTATCTTCACAGCGTTTAAGAACTTGTGATAAATGTTCTAAACAAGATTCAAAACGAAGTTTCAAACACCAAAAAATCATCCATAAAAACAACAATTCCTTTTTCAATTAAATCAAAGAAAATAACCATCGTACATCTTTGAAATGTTTTAGGGCCATTACGCAAACCAAAGGGCATTCTTCTAAAACTAAATGCACAATAAGTTTTCTAGGCTTCACACGATTTTTATACATATTTTATACAAGTTAGCCCTCATGCTTAGGTTGATTTGTATATTTGTGTGATGTTTTAGGTATGTCCATTTTATGTGAATTATAAAACAAAAGAAGATAAAAAATGGATGTTCTGGTCTTTACATGTATATTCCATGTGTTTTGGATTCATCTACATGTGTAATTCATCTTTAGAATTCATGCATAGGGTTTTTGGATTTTAGGTGATATTTAAGCAACAACAATGAATTAAGACCAATGTTTAACTTACAAAAGTCTCATGTGATGTTTATGTGTACATATGTACTTTAGAATTAAAACAAGTTGTGTTTATGTTTCATAAAAACTAAACAATTCATGTTTATATTTCATGAAAACTAAGCAAGTTGTGTTTATGTCTCATGAAAACCAGTTTTGGCCATACTTTTGGTTGAGGTCTAGTCTTTTTTTAGAATAGCCTAGGGTCTATCTATAGGACTCTCTTGGTGACTTTCTTAGAAGACTAGTTATGGCACCCCTCCCCATAGAAATTCAAACTTTTCTCACTTCACTCAAAGTTTCATATGCTTAAGGCCTAACCTCCAGTTTTGGGAAGAAGAGACCAAGCATAAGGAAGCCCAAGGGAAGTGACATATAGGTGGTTAGGCCATAGGTTCTACCCTGGGAGGTCTGGAGCTTACACCACACTCACACTATACACTCACAATCCTAAGCAAGACACATCCCACCTTTGATCCCCTAACTCTTTGGAAACTCATGTAAGTGGTTTTCCCCTAGCTCTTAGCCTCAAGTTAGGGTTTCGCTAGTACCAACACATAGAGGACCAAATAAGGGTGACCCTTGGTCCATGGCTCCAACTAAACAATTCCAACTTGCTCACCTTCAACCAATCCCAATTGTCCCAAACATTCCAAATTTCTAACCCTTTTACCCCAAAAATACCCAAAATTCCCAAAATACCAAAAATGCCCCAAAACCCCAAAATCCCTCCAAATTTTCCAAAATCACCCAAATTAACCATAATTCCCCAAAAATCATTCCAAAATACTTCGTACCACTCAAATTAACTAAAATTACCCAGAATTACCAAATTTCCCCAAAAATCTCCAAAATGACCAAAATTCCAAAAATTCTCATAAATTCTCAAAACCTTCCAAATATTCCCAATTTCATTTCTCTCAACTACCATATGACCTAATTTGGCCAATTTAGCCTAATTTAACTAAAAGCCTAAATTTGACCCATTTAACCTAAAAATACCCAAATTAAACCCAATGTCTACACAATTGACTCTAATCTTGCCCAAATTCAATTCCAAACTTTAATTCAACATCTCCAATACCAATCTAAACCAAATTCAAGCCTAAATTGACCCACATTAGAATTTAATTCCACTTGAAATCCAAAATCCACAATTTTACTTAAATGATAAATAATCCCCAAATTGACCCAGTGTCTACCAATTCCCCCAAATCTCAATCCTAAACCCTTCATAACACTCCTATGAACCACAAGCAACATTCAATTGCCCCTAATTTGTACCTTAGCCCCATTCAAACCCATTTGAACCAAAATCCCTATATCTAGCCCAATTTGAACCCTTCTCCAAAATCTTTCAAATTGATTTACCCAAACTTCAAATTGGCACCTTATTTATGTTGAAAACTCTTCATCACACTTCCCTAAACCATTTGGGACCTTTAATTGGGTCTATAGCCCATTCTAGTCTAACCTAGACCCAAGTTTAGCCCAACATGCCCAAATTGACCAAAATCCTAAAATCCACCAAATTGAACCCCCAAATGAACTCAAAACAACGCTAAGCCTTCATGAAAAATTTCATGACAGTCATATACACAATGTTGATCAAGATACTTGGGCTCCATTCTAGCTCAAACCTAAACTAGCCCAACTTAAACCCAAATGAAACAAATTGAACATATGGCTAAATGTGGCCAATTATGACTTGAGGAGGCCAAATTGGCTCCACCACAGCCAAACCTAAGATCCCTAGGACTGACCCAAACCCACCTAAACCAGCCTATTAGAGCCATGAACCAAAGTTTCCTTGAATTAGGGGATTTTACCCCACATTTGGGCCTTAAACAAGATATCCCTACCATTATCACTTGCCATTGGGGGTTAAGCATCATTAATCGTCCCCTGGCTCACCTGAACCACCTGCCTCTGTGATCCACCCTAGTGACCGGAAAACACCAAAAATCGAGAGCCACCCAATGGCCAAAATCCCCAGTTTGAATTCCCTGAGCTGGCTCACTGCCATTAGCCATTGGTGCTCTTCTTCCCTCCAAATAAGCAGTACTTTACACCTATAGTCAGGCCCTGAGCTCCATCAGGCAGCTATGGTTATAATATCACCCCCTCACGGCCAAAATCTAAGTGCTAAACCTTTCTTAAATAAACTCTGTCAATATCTCACCAGAGCCTCTCCAGACCTCCCTAAGTCCATTCCAGCTACATTCCCCCTCTGGTTCCTACTACCTGACCTCAATTTCAGAGCTTAAACTTGGCCAGAAACCATGACACTTTCCAATACACCTCCACACAGCACCAAATCTCAATTAACTGTACCCACACCTTCCCAACAGTGAAAGAAGAAGATCCCCCATCAAAGCTCTATCACAGAAGGTCTATGCACCAGACCTTCATCAAAGCTTGAAATCGGGCCTAGTCACTTTCATACTTAGGTGATTCACCAGGGCAAGAAGCTTCATCCCTGAGCTCCTAAGATTCCAATGAAGGTGTAGAGCATCTCTGATTGAAGCTTCACTTCTCAGAGCCAAGCTATTGGTTCATTCTTCTCCCCAAGCTTCTCTAGATTCTCTATGTAATTAGGGTTAATTTAAACTGTGATTAGCCATATGGATATGTTTTCCAAGCTTAGACGAGCCCATAGGATCAAAACCCATATGAATTGATGGAGTATCGGGTGAGAAATTAGGGTTTTAGTGTGGACGTTCACGGGATCATACCAGACGGGGATGAAGCTTGAGCGCCTTTGTATCATCTGTGTATTAAATGGAGGGCTAGAATGGCGCCGGATGGGAGGATGAAATAAAACCGCGGAGCCGCATGGACTGAGCTGGATTACTGTGCGGAACCAGAGAGCGACGCGTAGCGCTTTGGAGCTGCCGAGGTTAAGTTAGCGCCTACGTGGTTAAGTAGGAAAATCCATATTTTCTGAATTATTTAAATTACCATAAATTTAAAAATCCATACCTTGGCCTAGAAAAATCATAAAAATAAAATAAAAATACTCTCTTGCTAAGTGAACAAAGGAGAACAATGTGGAAATGGTTTGAAATATTTTTATGCATATTTTATTTTTAATAATTTAAATACTTATTTCAGTTTTTTTAATTTTCCACTGACCCAGACATATCACCATGGCTTGAGCTTTGGAGGTCTTATTCTATTTGTCACAGGGGATCCTCCCTGATTTTTCCAATGCCACGGGAGATCTCTGTGAGGAGATCTCTATTTTTCAAATTATTATGTCTGTCTTGGTATAAAAAATGTAATAATTAAAATAATAATTAGAAAAATACAAAATAAATTTTGGTAGGTCTCTTATGATTAGAGGACCTTAGGATAATAATTTCATGGGCTAAATCACCAAGATATGCACTAATCATCAATTTAACCTAAAACAAACTTTTAATTAATTAGTATAATAAGTGAAAATAACCTAAAAATGATTCTCAAACGTGCTTCAGGAACAGAGGAACTCCCCTAAAAATTTTGAAGTTATTTAGAATTAATTTAGTAGGTTAAAGACTTTCTTAAGTGCAATGGAATTTTTAGTATTTAAATGAATTTTAATAATTAAATTACCACTCAAAAATTATTAAATTGGTTTTAGGAGTTCTCTGTGATTAGAGGAATTTTCTAAAAATAAAATTTTCATTTTTATAAAATTTTCATTTTTAATCATATTTTAATAATTAAATAATTAAATAATATTAAAAATCACAAAAATATTAAAAATCATTAAATTGTTACTTTTTATTTCCTAATCACTTATGAGTAATGCTCATAATTTTCCTAAGCTTCAAAATTAAAATATCAATTTTTTAAGGCTTAAACGAATTTTTAAAAGGCTAAAAAATGAATTTTATTAATTTTGCACTAAAAATAATTCTAAAAATTAAAATAACAATCAGAAAAAATATGAAATTTTTTTCTAGGTTCCCTGACCTTAGAGAGATTTTAAAAAAATATTAAATTGAATTTTTAACTTTTAAAATATTTATAGTTAATTAAAACTCCATAAATTAAAATAATTCTAATAATTAAAATAAACTTCAAAAAATCGTGAAATTTGGTCTAAATGGTCCTCTAGTGTAGGTTTACCTCCAGTAAACATTTTAAATTAAAATATTTTCTTTTGATTAAGTTATTGAATTTTCACTAAAAATCTCTATGTTTGCATTAAAATAAATATATAAATTAAATTAAAATTTGAAAAATCACATTTTCTCCTCTGATGTTTTAATTAACTCATTAGTGAGGTAACATAAATATTCTAAAGTCATTTGAATTGAATTTAAGGAATTATGAAGTGATAAGGCCCCAAGGACAAAGTTGTAATTTTAAGGGTTTTAGCCTTAATTAATATTTAGGCTTAACCAAAGGGTGAAATGGACAATTAATATCCTAAATAATATGTTTTGTTGTTTGAGACATTAAAGGGTCAAATGGTAGAAACCAACTTCAATTTTGTCATATCAAAAGTAAATGTTTGGATTTTCCTAATTAGTTTTAATTTGGAAGATAATTAAACAAAATGATCCTTAGGGTTAAGGGTTAATCTTGGAGGTTAATAATCCACTAACTTACACCCCTATTTGATATATTAAATGATAGCCCAATCTTTTGAAAAAATTAACTAAACTCATTTAAATTTTTCCAAAAATAATTACAAATATATCCATCAAAATTTTATGGGCTTAGTAATGAGCTAGGCTTAATCAATCTTGCTAAAAGAAGTTTAGAAAAGCAAACAAAGTCAAATTCTAAATACCTGAAAACACTACAAGCCCAGTTATGAAATTAATAGGCTAATTTTCCCAAACAAATTAACTTTACCTAAAGGAGTTTTCACTCACATAATCTCTAATTGAAATAACAAATGATAATTACCCTGTCTTTCAGGTTAATTAGAAACACCTACTCACTGAGCATAAGGGTATGAAAGGGATAAATTGTTTAATAGCTATAATAAATCTAAAAGAACCTTATGGAAGTTCAAAAGTATTGTGAAATATCTGGGTTTCTCCTGGACTGTTTCACAAGTCTTATGGACACCGTAAAGGACTATTATATTTATTATATTTATTAAATGAAAATATCTCATAAATGAATAAGAGTTCACCGGGTTATGACCTAGGACTTAGTAGGCTTGTGAAAAACATATCCAAAAGGTTTTTTACTTCCATACAAATATAAAATGTTTATTACAATAATACTAAAGTTTCAGGCGGAGGAGCGAGAAAACTCGCTGGCGGTGATGGGGTTTATATAAATTCCATGAAATGTGTCCTTGGTGCGGATGAGGTCATGTCATCGCCATCCAATATATCATATCAATGTCAAGGAGTCCCCTTCTAATATTAGCCTAGTTTTATTCGTATAAATCCTATGAAGGATTTAGAGAATTTTTAGGACTAATAGTAGAAAAAGATGTTTATGATAATTCTTATATGAGGATACTCCAGAATAACGTATTCTAGAATTTTCATATTAAGAAAATCATGGTAAACCAGAGATTTCTGTTTTGGGTTCTTTTAGATCTCCTATAGAGGTAAGCCTCTATAGTTAATTACATCTTAAACAATTCTCAATTGTTTAAGAAAACTTATGATTAATGTTAAACATTTGTTTTCTAAAAGATTTATTTTAAGGAGAGATGTACCCACTATCACTCCCAAATGTCGTTATATCATGTTATTGAATACTTTAGGTATTATGTCTAACCTAAAGGTTTCAATTTTGTTGTCATGTCGTTGTTGTGTTGAAAAGTTTCAGGTTATATGTATAACCTAAAAGTTTTGTTTTGTTTTCAATGTCGTTGTTTTGTTGAAAAGTTGCAGGTTATATGTCTAACCTAAAAGTTTTGTTTTGTTTTGTCGCTAATACTCCGTCGTCGACGTCCTGCAAAACAGAGTTAGCACACCCTATAATATGCAAAGAAAATCTAAACGGAATTTCTTGTCTTCATCCTGCAAAGAAAATATTGTCAGAAATAATGTCGCAGAATATTTTTTTGAATGTTAAGTTATTTTGAAATGTCAACTTCATGTTAATCATGTTGTTTTATTTTTGAAATGTCAAATTTTCGTTGATTATGTCAACATCAGATTTATGTCGGTTATGTAAATTTCAATTTTAGAATGTCGAACTATGTCAGTCTTGATGTTGAATTGATCTTAAGTTTGAGCTTAAATTTCAGGTTCGTGTCTATCAAAAGATTTAAAGTTAAATTCAATATTAATTGAACTAACTTGGATTCATGTCCAGTTGAACCTAAGTTAAATTCAATGTTGATTGAATTTAATTAACTCGAGTTCATGTCCGTTTGAACTTAAGTTAAAAGGTTTAAAGTTAAATTCAATATTGATTGAATTAACTTGGATTCATGTACGATTGAATCTAAGTTAAATTCAATGTTGATTGAATTTGATCAACTCAAGTTCATGTACGTTCGAACTTAAGTTAATAGGTTTGGTTTAGGATGGACTTAATTAAATTTTAAACCTTGTTCAAATAGGATTTAAAGGTTAATCGAAGCCTAATAAATTAGACTTAATTAGAATTATAGACCATTCAAATCCATTTTAGGTAAGGTTTAAGTCTTAATCAAGTCTATTTTGTTGGACCTAGATTTAGGATTGTCTTAAGTTCATTAGGGGTTGAACTCAAGTTCAGTTTGATTTAAGTGTAATGTAGATTAGACTTAACTTTGGTTTTGTTGAATTTAGGTTCAATGTGGATTGGACCTAAGATTTATATTAACTTGAGTTCAAGTTGGATTGAATTCAAATTAAGTCATGTTTGAGTTTAAGTTAGGTTCAATGTGGATCGAACCTAAAGTTTAGGTTTACTTGAGTTTAAGTTGGGTTGGACTCAGGTTAGGCTATGTTTGAGTTTAAGTTAGGTTCAATGTGGATTGAACCTAAAGTTTAGGTTTACTTGAGTTCAAGTTGGATTAGACTCAAGTTAGATTATGTTTGGCTAAGTTTGGTTTAACTTGAGTCTAATATGGGTTAGACTTAAGTTTGGTTTGATTTTAACTTAGGTTCATGTCAGGTTGAACCTAAGTTTGGTTTGACTTAAGTCTAATGTAGGTTAGACTTAAGTTAGGTTTAGGTTTAATTTAGGTTCAATGTGGGTTGAACCTAAGTTTGGTTTGACTTAAGTCTAATGTAGATTAGGCTTAAGTTAGGTTTAAGTTTGACTTAAGTTCATGTCAGGTTGAACCTAAGTGTTTGGTTTAGGTTTGACTTAAGTTCAGTGGAGATTGGACTTAAGTTTGACTTAGATCTTACTAAGTTTGGTTTGACTTAAGTCTAAATGGGTTAAGCTTAAGTCAGGTTTGACTTTTTTTTTTTAACCTTGGTTAATTAAGGCTTAATGGTCTTATTAAGTCTAAGGTTTAGACCTAATTAGGATTTGAATTTAGTTAAGCCTTAGTTGGTTAAGGCTTAATGGTTTAATTAGATCTAATGGTTAGATCTAATTAGGGTTTCAGTTTGATTAAACCTTAGTTAGTTAAGGTTCAATGACTTAATTAGGTCTAATGAGTTAGACCTAGTTAGGGTTTAAGTTTAATTAAACCTTAGTTAGTTAAGGTTTAATGGTTTAATTAGATTCATAGGGTTAGACCTAATTAGGGTTTAGGTTTGATTAAACCTTAGTTAGTTAAGGTTTAATGGTTTAGTTAGGTCTAAGAGATAGACCTAATTAGGGTTTAAGTTTGATTAAACCTTAGTCAGTAAAGGTCTAATGGTTTAATTAGGTCTAAGGGTTAGACCTAATTAAGGTTTAAGTTTGATTAAACCTTAGTTAGTTAAGGTCTAATGGTGTAATTAGGTCTAAGGGTTAGACCTAATTAGGGTTTAAGTTTGATTAAACCTTAGTTAGTTAAGGTCTAATGGTTTAATTAGGTCTAAAGGTTAGACCTAATTAGGTTTAAGTTTGATTAAACCTTAGTTAGTTAAGGTCTAATGGTTTAATTAGGTCTAAGGGTTAGACCTAATTAGGGTTTAAGTTTAATTAAACCATAGTTAGTTAAGGTCTAATGGTTTAATTAGGTCTAAGGGTTAGACCTAATTAGGGTTTAAGTTTGATTAAACCTTAGTTAGTTAAGGTCTAATGGTTTAATTAGAGTTCAGGGTTAGACACTAATTAGGGTTTAAGTTTGATTAAACCTTAGTTAGTTAAGGTCTAATGGCTAAATTAGGTGCAAGGGTTAGACCTAATTAGGGTTTAAGTTTGATTAAACCTTAGTTAGTTAAGGTCTAATGGTTTAATTAGGTCTAAGGGTTAGACCTAATTAGGGTTTAAGTTTGATTAAACCTTAGTTAGTAAAGGTCTAATGGTTTAATTAGGTCTAAGGGTTAGACCTAATTAGGGTTTAAGTTTGATTAAACCTTATGTTTAAGGAGGTTAATTAAGTTTAGTATGTCTTTAAACCTAATTAAAGGAGTTTAGTTTTGATTAATTAAGTTTAATATGTCTTTAAACCTAATTAAGGGAGTTTAGTTTTGATTAATTAATTTTAATATGTTTTCAAACCTAATTAAAGGATATTTGATTTTGTATTAATTAAGTTTAATATGTCCTTAAACTTAATTAAAAAGAGTTTAATTTTTATTAAACCTAATTTAGGTAAGGTCTAATAGGTTAATTAAGTTTAGTGTGTCCTTAAACTTAATTAAAGAAGTTTAATTTTTATTAAAGCTAATTTAGGTAAGGTTTAATGGGTTAATTAAGTTTAGTGTGACTTTGAACTTAATTAAAGAAGTTTAATTTTTATTAAACCTAATTTAGGTAAGGTTTAATGGGTTAATTAAGTTTAGTGTGTCCTTAAACTAAATTAAAGAAGTGTAATTTTTATTAAACCTAATTTAGGTAAGGACCTAATTTAGATAAGGTTTAATGGGTTAATTAAGTTTAGTGTGACTTTAAACTTAATTAAAGAAGTTTAATTTTTATTAAACCTTATTTAGGTAAGGTTTAATGGGTTAATTAAGTTTAGTGTGTCTTTAAACTTAATTAAAGAAGTTTAATTTTTATTAAACCTAATTTAGGTAAGGTTTAATGGGTTAATTAAGTTTAGTGTGTCCTTAAACTTAATTAAAAAGGTTTGATTTTTATTAAACATAATTTCGGTAAGGTTTAATTGGTTAATTAAGTTTAGAGTGTCTTTAAACTTAATTAAAGAAGTTTAATTTTTATTAAACCTAATTTAGGTAAGGTTTAATGGGTTAATTAAGTGTAGTGTGTCCTTAAACTTAATTAAAAGGTTTGATTTTTATTAAACCTAATTTAGGTAAGGTTTAATTGGTTAATTAAGTTTAGTGTGTCCTTAAACTTAATTAAAGAAGTTTAACTTTTATTAAACCTAATTTAGGTAAGGTTTAATTGGTTAATTAAGTTTAGTGTGTCCTTAAACTTAATTAAAGAAGTTTAATTTTTATTAAACCTAATTTAGGTAAGGTTTAATGGGTTTAAATGTCATTTTAAGCCTTAATTGAATCTAATCTTGTCATTTTAGACTCAAGTGAGGTTTATTATTAGCCTATCATAGGCTATAACCATTTTCAAACTTAGATTGTTGATGAAAATAGTTCACTTTTATAAAGGATCATTTTAGGATCAAAATTATTTAATTAATAAATGATTTTAACCCTAAATTTCCAAATGTCATTCAAGATTGTTTCTATGACTTAGAAATATTTTTCCTAGGGTCATTGTCTGTTGTCCTATCATCCCTAGTCATTTGTATTTTTATTTTCTTAATTTTCAAATTTTTATAATTATTATTTGAAATAATTACAAAGAAACTTGGAAATTCAAGAAAAGTATCCTAGGCATGTTTTCTGTCCTTAGAAAAATTATGGAAGGTCCCTAAGAACATAAAGATAAATGCCTCAAAGTTTCATAATTTTTTGATTTGTAGATAATTTTTAATAATTAAAATATTCCAGAGAGTATTTAATTAATTAAAAATTAAATACTGAGAATAAAATTATGATTTTGGTCTCATAATTTTCTCCTCTTCAAGAGCTTTCCAGAGGTATTTTTATTTTATTTTTATGACCTCTGGTTAAAAAGATATGAATTTTTGAAGTTTGAAGGGTTAAAATGGATTTTTTTTTTTTTTTTTTTAATTCTGTGCCGCCAAAACCCCCCGCCGTCGACGCGTGTCCTCGGACGCGTCGAACGGGCATGCAGATCCCGTGCAACGGGTCGGACGGTGGACGACGCGAAGCAAGATCTGGGCTGTTGATCTCAAACAGTGTGGGATCGGACGGACGAGAATATTTGGAATTTATTTCAAAAATTTCGAAACTGTTAAACTTCAAATGTTAATATCTCACTCATTTCTTGATGAAATTGAGTGATGTTTTTTTTTAAAATGCTCATCTGGATGAGAAGTATCTATCCATACAGTGATGATACACTTTTGAGCTAGTCTAGCACATGGTTTATCAAAAACATGATTTATTTTGCAAAGATAAATTCCATACCTTGCCCACAAGCAAATCAAGCTAGACCAGACTTTATGGTTGCCTTCTAGGACCCCAATGGAAGATAGTTGCTGCAGCAATTTGTTCCAGAAGTCGGGCTTAGGGAGGAATTTGAAAGAGATGCTTAATTTGGGCTGTTTTTGAAAATTGGTCAAATTGGCTCATATGGGCTGAAACTAAGGCTTGGGATTGATCCTAAAAGATTATGGAAGCTCTTAGGAAGAAGTTTTCTGTTGGGAGCAAGAGGGTTTGAGCAGCCTATGGACCTCCCTAAATATTTTTCTCCTCTTTGCTAGTTTCGGCCATGGGGTCTTTTTATAGCAAGGGGATGGTATTGGCTTGGCTTAAGGCATTCTAGAGGATTACTTACCTCCTCTATTATCCGATTGGGTGATCAATTGGCTGGAGATAGGCTTGGATGCTTCTCCCTAAGTTTGTCATGATGAATTTCATCTCTTTGTCTCTTGTCCAATGGCCATTGTGGGAGGTTACTTGTGAGATGTTGTTTCACTTGCTAATGAGCTTACACCTCACTTCTTAGGCTTGGAAAATGGTGACACATATGCCTAGCCTTCATCATTACCATTAACCATGGTAAGGGGGGGATTTCATGTGTGGTTTTCCTCCCATTGGGTGGCTTGGGAGGTGGAGAAGATGGCCTTGTGTTGGCCGACCACCTTAAGGAGAGAATGTGTTTATAGTGAAGGAGGTGGTGACACCTCATCCCATGCATAACCATGGATGTTAAGCCATGGGTAATGGGCCTTAAGATGGGCTTAATTAAGTGTTAAATAAGCCTTTAAGATGGTTTAACCTAATTAATTATGAAGAGGCTAAAAGTTATTTCATTTCTTCTTTAATTCCCATTTTAATTAATTATTTTATTAACTAAAATTGGTGGAAATTATTTTATTAATCAATTTATTAATTGAAAATAATTTCAAATTAATTAATTGATTATTTTTGTCATTTTTGTTATTTTATGATTTTAATTTAATTTTCATTTTAATTAATTATGTCATTTAATTAAAATTTTAAAAATTAAATCATTAATCATTTTAATTAATCAAAATAATTTTGAAATTAATTATTTGATTAATTTTGTTGTTTTATGTCATTTTATGATTTTAATTTAATTTTCATTTTAATTAATTATGTCATTTAATTAAAATTTTGAAAATTAAATCATTAATCATTTTAATTAATCAAAATAATTTTGAAATTAATTATTTGATTAATTTTGTTATTTTTATTTCATTTTTATCATTTTACTCAGAAATAGATAGGTGTTGACCAATTTTGACTTGGGTTGACTCGAGTTAGCCCAAATTGATCAAATTGATTTTAAGATGTCCAATTCTTGTGATTTTGTCATTGTGGTGTTTTAAATGTGTCAGTGGATGAAAAGGTTGATTTATGGGTCAACAGGGTAGGTCATTAGGTCTGGTTTGACCAATTTGACCAAAGTTGACTTTTTAGGTCAAAAGGGTGACCTATGGGGTCAACAGGGTAGGTCATTAGGTCTGGTTTGACCATTTTGACCAAAGTTGACTTTTTAGGTCATAAGGGTGACCTATGGGGTCGACGGGGTTGAGTCACTAGATGCAGTTTGACCAATTTGACCAAAGTTAACTTTTAGGTCGAAAGGGTGACTATGGGGTCAACGAGGGTTGGTCATTAGGTCCGGTTTGACCAATTTGACCAATGTTGACTTTTTAGGTCATAAGGGTGACTTATGGGGTCGACAGGGTTGGTCATTGGGTGCAGTTTGACCAATTTGACCAAAGTTGACTTTTTAGGTCGAAAAGGGTGACTATGGGGTCGACGGGGTTGGTCATTGAGTGCAGTTTAACCAATTTGACCAATGTTGACTTTTAGGTCAAAAGGGTGACCTATGGGGTCAACAGGGTTGGTCATTAGGTCTGGTTTGACCAGTTTGACCAATGTTGACTTTTTAGGTCAAAAGGTTAACCTATGGGGTCAACAGTGTAGGTCATTAGGTCTGGTTTGACCAGTTTGACCAAAGTTGACTTTTTAGGTCAAAAGGTTGACCTATGGGGTCAACAGGGTAGGTCATTAGGTCTGGTTTGACCATTTTGACCAATGTTGACTTTTTAGGTCGAAAGGGTGACCTATGGGGTCAGTCGTGTAGGTCATTAGATGCAGTTTGACCAATTTGACCAATGTTGACTTTTTAGGTCGAAGGTTGACTATGGGGTCAACGGGGTAGGTCATTAGGTCAGTTTGTGGACCTATGGGGTCAACGATGTAGGTCATTAGGTCCGGTTTGACCAGTTTGACCAAAGTTGACTTTTAGGTCGAAAGGGTATTGACTCATTGTAAAATGAGGTCGACAAAGAGCTCACGATATGTGTAGAATGCTATATAAGTGCACTCGCACATATTGGCGTTGACCGAAGTGGTCTCAGAGATGTTTCATAATGATCAGGAAAGGAGGGGATATCATACCGCTCCCAGAGGATGTCAGATGTCTTTGATGTCGGTTCTAAGAAGAGATTTTCTTCTTGTATTTGAAAAGAGATTTATTGGGAGGGAAAAATGGATGTCATATTCATTTCTCAAAATGTCGATGTCGATATTTTGCTAAAGGAACGTCGTGATTTCCGTGTCAGGAAAGGACGAATACCCTATAACAGGAGAGAGAAAATGGATGTCATTTTCCATTTCTCAAAATGTCAATGTTAAGACTTGGTTAGAGGAAAGTCGTAACTTCCGTATCAGGAAAGGACTTATATCCAATAACCGAAGAGAGAAAATAAATGTCATTTTCTATTTTCCTCAAAGTGTTGATGTCAAGATTTGGTTAAAGGAAAGCCGTGATTTCCACATCAGGAAAGGACTTATATCCAATAACTGAAGAGAGAAAATAGATGTCATTTTCTATTTTCCTCAAAATGTCGATGTCAATATTTGGTTAGAGGAAAGCCGTGATTTTCGTATCAGGAAAGGACTTATATCCAATAACCGAAGAGAGAAAATAGATGTCATTTTCTATTTTCCTCAAAGTGTCGATATCAAGATTTGGCTATAGGAATGCCATGATTTCCGTGTCAGGAAAGGACTTATATCCAATGGACAGAGAGAGAAAATAGATGTCATTTTCTATTTTCCTCAAAGTGTCGATATCAAGATTTGGTTAGAGGAAAGCCATGATTTCCGTGTCGGAAAGGACTTATATCCAATAGCCGAAGAGAGAAAATAGATGTCATTTTCTATTTTCCTCAAAATGTCGATGTCGAGATTTGGTTAGAGGAAAGCCATGATTTCCGTGTCGGGAAAGGACTTATATCCGATAACCGAAGAAAGAAAATAGATGTCATTTTCTATTTTCCTCGAAATGTCGATGTCAAGATTTGGTTAAAGGAAAGCCATGATTTCCGTGTCGGGGAAAGGACTTATATCCAATAACCGAAGAGAGAAAATAGATGTCATTTTTTATTTTCCTCAAAATGTCAATGTCAATATTTGGTTAAAGGAAAGCCATGATTTCCGTGTCAGGAAAGGACTTATATCTAATAACCGAAGAGAGAAAATAGATGTCATTTTCTATTTTCCTCAAAATATCAATGTCAATATTTGGTTAAAGGAAATCCATGATTTCCGTGTCAGGAATGGAATTATATCCAATAACCGAAGAGAGAAAATAGATGTCATTTTCTATTTTCTTCAAAATGTCAATGTCAAGATTTGGTTAGAGGAAAGCCATGATTTCCGTGTCAGGAAAGGACTTATATCCAATAACCGAAGAGAGAAAATAGATGTCATTTTCTATTTTCCTCAAAATGTCAATGTCAAGATTTGGTTAAAGGAAAGCCATAACTTCCGTATCAGGAAAGGACTTATATCCAATAACCGGAGAGAAAATAGATGTCATCTTCTATTTTCCTCAAAATGTCAATGTCAAGATTTGGTTAGAGGAAAGCCATGATTTCCATGTCAGGAAAGGACTTATATCCAATAACCGAAGAGAGAAAATAGATGTCATTTTCTATTTTCCTCAAAATGTCAATGTCAATATTTGGTTAGGGGAAAGTCGTAACTTCCGTATCAGGAAAGGACTTACATCCAATAACCGAAGAGAGAAAATAGATGTCATTTTCTATTTTCCTCAAAATGTCAATATCAAGATTTGGTTAAAGGAAAGCTGTGATTTCCACATCAGGAAAGGACTTATATCCAATAACCGGATAGAGTGGCGAACTCATTAATATTTTTTGTGGGAATATCCGGTGGGGTTTTGACCTATATAGGTCGAAAGATAATTCTCATGTTTGATTATCATAAATTATTCATTTTGTCATTTATTGATTTTAGGACCTGTCGACATGTCACAGACAATTGGGATATATTTTTCTTGAACACTTTATTTTATTTCCATAAAAAAAGTCACCGGTACATATTTATTGCAAACAAAAGCTTACGGTACATACATATGTACATATCATATAGCACTGTTGCAACAAACTACTGATATTTTACATGTCAACAACTACCGATATATCACACATCGACAACTATAGATATATTATATGTCGGGAGTTCTTCACATCATGTTGTAGATTTGGAGATTATCAGATCGTCCATAAACGTCCTACACTCCAAAACATTATTCGTTGAACATGTTTCAGGTCTTCAGACATTTATGGGGTCACAGCAGTTCCAAAGGCTTTAGTCCTTCGAGCTCTGGTATTGGTTGATATCCGTCTGGTCGTTTGTTAGGTTTCATTCGTCGCAAGGTGATGGAGATTCGTGGCGTGTTAACACTGGGTATGCAGTGTTTTACAAAATCTGCACCGTTCCCTTGGAACAGAAGAATTGATCCTCGAGTTAAAAGGACGCGGCATGTCCCTTCAAATTCTCCGGGTCCCAAGATTTGTATCTCTCTTCCGAATATAACGGAACAACGATTCATTAAAGAGAGAGTACAAAATGGTCTTTCAAAATCATGATTGTCGATGTGAGGAGGGAGACAATCCCCTTTATCATACATATTAATGATGCGATGTATCGGGAACACAATCTGCGGGTATGATTCCCCAAGTAACAAGTCGTTCGATAATTTGGATTATCACAACGGGTAAAGGGTCGACTTGTTCATGTCGTAGAATCCCAGGAAGATTTCCTTCTCTGTCTCTTGCATAGTTATAGCAACATCCGTATTGAATGGTTTGCCTACCCTTACCTCGAATCCATTTACTAGGTTCAGAATAGGTCCTCCTTCGAAGGCGTCCAGCCCTACCATGATCTCGGGCTTCTATAATGTGGTTGATGATAGCAGCTTGTTCAGTTTCATCAAATATTCTGATAAAAAGTTTAAGACCATCCAAAATATTTATTGTTCTTTTATTCACATATTTATATTGTTCGAAAGTTCTCCACTCAATGGCACGAATTCGTCGAATCTCTTCCTCCGAGTGATTCTTTTTGTCTGATATCCTCAAATATTGAGCGAGTGTGACCGATGGTGGAGTGACGATCGCTTTGCCATCCTCTTTTTCGTAAGGTCTAGATTTGTCGTTTCCGATATTATTTCCTCAAATGGAGTATTGATAGTCTTTGATTTTAACTGACTCATATCTTCCATGTCTTGTTTCTCTTGTAATTGTTTTTGTCTTTTTAGTCGTTTATTACGATTTCGTCTTTGCGATCAGGTGAATCCTATCGTTGGATTTTTGGTTCCTGATGTTAATGCTCCTTGTACAGGGTCAATCATGAATTCTGCTTCATCTGAGCTATCACTGATTGTGAAGCCATATTCTTCGGGTTGTCGGAGTTTGAATTCTATCAAAGGTGTATGCAGATTAACTTCACTGTGATTCACCAGATAAAGTAAAGATCCATGATATATGGATTCAACCTGCAATAGGTCGAAATCAAAGTGAACTACGGTCCCCGCGTCTATATGTCGACGGTCCGAGGCAAAAGTCATATTATTTCGGAATGAGAAAAATAATGCGTCTTCGGGCATTTTCCCGAAAATATCAAGACAGAATATCATTTTAGATTTTCAAATGTTTGTTTAACAAATGAAAGAGATGTCACAAAACATCGAAGATGATTTTTTGAAAGGAGAATTTATTGTCCCGAGTTTATAAATAAGTCTTTATTCATTTCCTTTTTTTTATGCCGCGTAGTATTTCTTTAGAAAACGCCGCATTGATTGGAGGCATAATTCTTTCTCCTTGACAATCCACCAATTGGTAGGATCCTCCGGAATATGTCTTTTCGATTACATATGGACCTTGCCATATGGGTTCGAATTTGCCACCTATCTTTCGATGAGCTAGTATAGGTCTTCGAAGAACTAAAACTAATTCACCGATTCGAAAGGTTCTAGGACGAACTAGTTTGTCGTGAGCTCGTATCATTTTTTCTTGATATAATTCAAGATTTTGTTGGGCTTGCTGACGTTTGCCCTCCAAATTTTCAAGTTCTTCAAGTCGCAACTTGACATTTTCTTCTTCAGTTATTTTATCAGTTATTGCGATTCTAAGAGAAGGAATTTGGACTTCTAAAGGAAAAATGGCTTCAGAACCTTATACCAAAGCAAATGGTGTAGACCGTTTTGGAGTTCGGTATGTAGTTCTATAAGCCCATAAAGCTTCTATTAGTCGTTCATGCCACTGTCTCGGGCTATTACTTAATGTCCTTTTCAAGATTTGCACCAATGTTTTATTGAAAGCTTCAGCTAATCCATTGGCATTAGGGTAATAGATTGTGGAATATCTCCAGTCAATCCCATGTCTCTGGATAAAGTGATTCATTTTTGTGTTTTTGAAGGCCAACCCATTATCTGATATGACTCTTCGAGGAATCCCAAATCTATAAACGATATGGGTTTTAAAGAAGTGGAGAACTTGTTCTGCCTTGACTTCTCGAAGGGGTATTGCTTCTGCCCATTTAGAAAAATAGTCAGTAGCTGCTAGAATAAATTTATGGCCTTTGGAGGATGGAGGATCTATAGGGCCCACTATGTCAGTACCCCAGCATTCAAATGGCCATGATGCAATGGTCGGATGTAGGACATTTGGAGGTTGATGTAAAACTACTCCATGTATTTGACATTGATGACATTTCTTTGCAAAGTCAAGACAATTTGTCATCATTGTTGGCCAATAATAACCCATTCTTTTTATTTTCATTTTCATTTTGGGCCCGGATTGATGTGCACCACATAAACACTGAATGAACTTCTTTAACAATCTCTCAAGCTTCAATTTGGTTTAAACATCTTAACCACATTTGATCAAAAGATCGTTTGTAAAGAACATCATTTATTAGAGCATATGATAATGCTCTTTGTTTAATTTGGTTGGCAATAGAACTATTTTCGAGTAATTTTCCGGTTTGTAAATATTTGATGATTGGTTGTCGCCGATCATCCTTCTCGTCATTTATTGTCATTGTCATATTTTCACCGATTTTATGCAAATTATCCATATCGATTTGAGAAAGAACTTGTCGTCCTTTTATAGAAACCAGTATGTCATCTTCTTCTGGACACGCAAATTCCTTTGCAAGTTTTGCCAGAGCGTCCGCTAGAGAATTGTCTCGTCTCGGGATTAAGAAGAATGTTACATCAGGAATTTGTTGAAGTAATTTCAGAGTGTAACGAGAATACTGTTCAAGTCGTGGTTTCAAAATTTTGTATTTGCCAGCAATTTGATTGATAATTAACTGGGAATCTCCCTAAATATCAATATTCTCAATTTCCATTCATATTGTCAATTCTAGACCAGTTATGAGCTCTTCATATTCGACTTTGTTATTTGTGCATGGTTCTGTCAAATGATAGGAAAAGGGCATCATCATTTTGTCTGGAGTAATGAAAATTAATCCTACTCCGGCTTTGCTCAGTATGATTGTACTGCTTATCTTTGTCTTTCCATGCGGACGATGCTCCGTCAAAGTAGAGTTCCCATCATTGCATGTTAGAATTTTTTCTTCGATATTTGTTCATCGGGTAGATCGTCATTAAGGGGTGATCTGTTGGAATTGGGTGTGCCGCTAAGAAATCTGCTAGGATTTGTCCTTTAATAGCACGTAACGGTACAAATGTTATGTCGAATTGTAACAAGATCATTGCCCATCTTGCTAATCTCCCGGAAAGTGTCGGTCGTGTTATTAAATATTGTAACGGGTTAACTCTTGAAATAAGAGTTACTTTATGAGAAAGCATATAATGTCTTAGCTTTTGAGCTGCGAAGATCAAGGCTAAACAATGCTTCTCGATTGTCGGATATTTTATTTCCGTTGGAAGTAAACAACGACTCAAGCAGTATAACGCATTTTCTTGTCCTTCATCATTTACTTGTGCTAGTAAAGCTCCAAGTGAATTGTCCAATGCCGCGGTGTAAAGGATTAAAGGTCTTCCTAATACAGGGGCTGCTAAGACAGGAGGGGTTGTCAGATATTGTTTAATGTCTTCAAAAGCATGCTGGCATTTTTCATCCCACACGAATTTGGCATCCTTTCTAGTAAGGGCAGTAAGGGGTTGACATCTACCCGATAGATTGGAAATGAAACGTCGTATGTATGCTAACTTTCCTTGGAAGGATCTCGAATTGAGTTAGATTTTTAGGAGGAGGCATATTTAGGATAGCTTCGATTTTGAGAGGATCAATTTCTATCCCACGATGTCGAACTACAAATCCTAAAAATTTTCCTGAAGTGACATCAAAGGCGCACTTTAAAGGGTTCATTTTAAGATTATAACGTCGTAGTCGTTCAAAGATAATTCTCAAATCGTATATATGATCGTCTTTTTGTTTACTATTAACAACCAGATCGTCGACATAACATTCGACTTGATTATGTATTAGTTCATCAAAAATCCGTGTCATGGCTCTTTGATAAGTTGCACCGGCATTTTTTAGTCCAAATGGCATAACTTTATAACAATATATGCCCATGGGTGTTCGGAAAAGCTGTATTTACTTCATCCTTCGAAAACATTTTTATTTGGTTATATCCGATGATCCATCCATGAAAGAAAATATTGCATATTTCGATGCGATATCAACCATTAATTCGAGGAATTGGTAAAGGAAATTCATCTTTTGGACATGCTTTATTCGAGTCACTGTAGTCTATGCGGACTCTTATTTGTCCATTTTTATTTTTAAGCGGCACCACATTGGCTAGCCATATTGGATAGTTTTCTTCTCGTATGAAGTCGGCCTCTATCGATTTCTTGACTTCCATGATGACTGTTGCTCTATTTCGACACATGTCCTTCTTGGAGCTTGTTTAATCGGGTTTATGATTTGGTTCATCCCGAGTTTATGGTACGCAATTTACGGAGATAAACCGGGCACTTCGTCATAAGTCCGAGCAAAACGGTCTTTATATTCCATCAACAATTGAGTTATGTCTTTTATTTCCTCATCATTAAGGAATGAACTAATAAAAGTCGGTTTTGGATTTTCATTAGTTCCTAAATTTATTTCTTTTAGTTCATCGATTGTCGATTTAATTTCTTCTTCCAACTTCAGGGGAGCATTTTCAATTGGAAGATCGAGGTAATGTTTCGGAATCACATTCTTACGTGACGATCAAACAAAATTTTGTATCATCTAATGGTCCCAAAACTCCAAATCCAACACCTTTTTCAGAGTTAGAATTTCGTTTATTATCATTCCACATTCGTTCGATGAAATGCGGTTGTTTTAAAGACCATTGTTTGAGCATTAAACTATTTTGAATGAACTTTCGTGCCTAAGGAGAATACAACTCAAAGGAATTTTCATTGATTGTGGAAGATTTTCATCTTCTATTTTTTACATCATTTTTAGTACAAGAAGAAGTAGAGCCAACTTTAAACTTAATTGGCTTTTTGTCATCATTATATACTTCTTTGACTATTAAATTCTCAATCTTAGCAGTGGAGATTGGAGTTAGAGTCATAGAATGTATATAATGATTGATTTTGTCATACATAGATTCAAATTGTTTCTCTTTATCTTCTTCTTCTAAAGATATTTTGAATTGGGGTTCCTTTGCAACCACAGATGTCATTTCTTCTTGAGAATCCGGGTGGATTTTGAACTTCGAGTGGTTTCTTCATTGTGACAATTGGATCTTCTCTCCTTCGTCCTCGTTCTCGGCCTCGACCTCGAGTGCGAGTCTGACGGAAATTAGTCTCTTTTGTCTTTATTGAAGAAAAATCCTTTTCATTTATTTTCTTTTGCTTGTTCTCTTCTTCCATATTTACTGTTGTCACTTTGGAAGATATTGATTTATTTATAGGAGCATAATATGCTGCATCTTCATGTATACCGATTTTATGGATTGAAAACGGTTGCAGGTCTCCTATAATACGAAATTCTTGTCCTTTTCGTAAATATTTGATACATTGATGTAATGAAGAGGGTACCATTTTATATTCATGGAGCCATGGTCTGCCAAGTAAGGCATTAAAAGAGGTGTCTGAATCAATAATATGAAATTTTGTTGTCGTTGCCATGTCGGCTATTTTTAAGAGCAATGTTATTGATCCAAGGGTCTGTTCTCCTTGTTCATTGAATCCTCTTAACATCATTGTATCTCTTGATAGTTGAAAGGCATCAATGTCTAAGTATACAAGAGTCTCAGATTCTTAATGTTGATTGAAGCACCTGGGTCAATAAGAACTCTCGAAAGTATCGTGTCATTGATGTTTATTGTAATATATAGTGGACGATTATGTTCAGTTGTTCCGAGCAACAAGTCATTGTCAGAGAAGGTAATCTTTGTTGATTCCTCTAACGAGTAGGCTTCATTTTGGGTAATACTAGCAAGTTGAGTTAAGCAAATGTCAGGGTCCGAAAGAGCCTTTATTAATGATTCTCTCATTTCTTTGGAAAGTATGAGAGCGTCATAGATACTTAATTTTGCAGGTAATTTTCTCAAATGAGCCAGTACATTATAATCCACCTTATTGTGAAGATCATCCTTACTTCCTTCAGAAGTTCGGGGATATATTGGAGGAATGATCTTATCTGGTGTAAATATTTGTTTTTCTTTTTCTTGTGGAGTTATCCTAGGAGGTAAGATTCTTCCACTTCTCAAGTTAATTTCAACTATTTCTTCAAGTTGATTATCTGATTCATTCGTTTCTGACTCCGAGGACTCCAATCCTATAGAAATCAGAATTCTTTGTAATTGAAGCATAGCAATGTCATCTTCATTTGTGTCGTTGTCAGATTTCTCATTTTCATTTTCATTAGTTTGGTTGTCTTTAGATTGATCATATACGATTTGAGCATTGTCTATAGGGTTAGAATTCAAGTGGTCATTCTCAGAAGCATCATCCAGAATAGACAAAATGTACGCAAAACTAGGATTGTTATTATTCATGATAAAAAGAAAGTCATACAAAGTTATTGCCTTGAGGGATTTTCATCCTTCGGCCGACATAACTATCCTAGTACAAGAGTGAAATGAACTAGAAGGTACAAAAGGAGTTGCAGCCCCTATGTCTGGAAGACCTCTAATCTTTCCCATTTTCTTGATTCTCTTTTTCTTTTCTTTCTTGGGAGATTTTGTAACTTGGTATTTAGCAAAGATCTCTTCAGAAACGCTATCCTTATTTTTAGGATTAAGTTCCTCTATCGAAACCATATTGACTGATCCCTTTTCGGGTTCTTTCAAATATTCTTTCGGAATGACTATATTTCCATCTTTTAAATTACGCTCTAACCAGTCTTTGAAGACAAAACATTCTTCAATTTTATGTCTGAGCATCCTGTGATAAGGACAACAATTAGGATTGTCCTTCATGTCAATATCTGCTGGCCTTTTAGCTTCTGGTAGCTTAAATTCAGGTATTTTAAGCAAGCAACGAAATATTTTACTGACGGCTTCTGTTTTAAATGAATATACTTTATTCATTCTTTGAGCCATTGTTTTCTTTTCAGTTGATACTGGGATTGGTTGTTGAAGTTGTAATTGAGGTGATGTCTGTGATGTCGAAGGATTTTGTCGTTGCTTCTTTTGCTCCGGTTGGATTTGCATCACCTGTTTGCCTTTTCTGCAATATTCCCAGGTTTCTTTTCAAAAGTTTTGATAGTTTTTGTCTTTTCAGCTTTCTCCATTACACTCATCTGCTTAACCTCTTCACTGAAGATTGGCGGCTTTTCGAGTAATTTTTCAAAATTTTTTATCGTAAATCCTTTAAGCATGAATGCTATAGGACCATGGATATTTTTAGCGATATTCCAACAGCATGTTGTTCTTGTAATTGTGGCTCGCATTTCATGCTTCGAGATTTCTCCGGCGTAAAATATAATCTACCAAGGTTTCTCCTGGTTTTAGTTTCTCTACCATCAAATCACCAACGGTGGTGTGATGTTGTGCTCCTATGAGCGTTGAATAAAAAGGTTTTCAAGCTCTACAAAAGTTTTAACGGATCCGTTGGGAAGTTCGCATACTAGTCGAAGGCAACTCCGTGAGGCCGTTAACAAATTGTCGAAATAGGAGAGCGTCATATCCTCCAGCATTACAGCAGCTTGCTCTAAAATGTGCCAGATGTTGTCAGGGATTTCCTGTCCTATCGAACATTTTAAAGACAGGAGGAACAAAACCTTTAGGATATTGAACAGAATCAAATTCCTCTGGGTATGGCCTACCCTTTGGAGTTAAAGCTCCAGCTTTTGCCAAAGCCATTGTTTCTTTAATCTTCTGTTCCACTATTTTTGTAATATCCTTTTCTGGAGTTTCGTTATGAGGAGAATTCTTTCTCTTTCGAGTGCTTTCCTCAACATCCATTAGTTCTTCTTTGCTTTCAAGGATGTGAATAGCCTCCGGTCTAATGATTTCGATAGATTTGGAGAAGGATCCGTGGTGGTTTTTGCAAAGTCGCTACCGGTTCTTCCATTCTTTGTTCGAGACGACTTATTTGTTCATCTCGTTGTCGTATCACCTCTCGCAATTCCTCTTCATTTAATTCTCGTGCTAAGGAAGCGGATCGGGTTTCTACCATGTTAACATTGGCAACATTCTCATTGGAACTTTCAGAAGTATTTTTCCTTTCTTGTCTTGAAAGTTGTTTAATATCTTCTTTTAATTTCTTTAATCTCTCCTGAAATGATTTTGTAGAATGTTTTCTGCAAATCTCTTCTTGTGAATTATTTGCAAGAGTGTTGGTGGTATCAGAATTTCTTTCAGATGATTTTCGCCTCCATACATTATTTTCAAGTATAGGGCGAGAATTCTCAGGTGGTGTATCATATCCAGTATAAGGATAATTTGCTTTTTGTAGTATCTGGACCAAGTCTGTCATTTTAGTAGTTGTATTTTCTGCTTCTGACATTAAATTGTCATATCGAGTTTTGTCATTGGTGACTACTACATCTCTTATTCTAGGGCCCAATCGAAATTTTACTGGCACTCGAAGACAATGTTTATCAGTTGGGAATTGATAATTAGTTTCTTGATAATCAGAATTTTCCATTGCTAAAATTCTCCTTTTCATGGTGTTGGAGACTGCACAACTCATTTTATCTAATAACTTAGATAATGAACATTTTTCTTTTCGTGCTAATCTCTTAAACACTGAATGTACGGCACGAAATGGGGGAGATCTTTTAGGTTGAAAGGAATTGTCGGTGTATTCGACGAGAATTGGAATATATTGATTTTCCTCTAAAAAGGAAGGATTTCCAAAAATATTTCGTTGAAATTCGGGTGTTTCAAAATTATTGTTTTCGTTCCACCTTTTCTTTCTTTTAAATGAAGGAGTTTCATGAACGTTCCTTGAAGAAGATCCGATCTCATACATAGATGATGGTGGAACATCATCTTCCTCGTAAACTTGTTTTCCTTTCTTATCACTCTGTCTTTTCATTTCTTCGAAGCATGTAAGGTTCTTCGGGTGTATATTCGAGTAAATTGTACGTAAAATTCGGAAAGTCTTCATAAGGTTGCAAGCCAAATTCTTGAAAAGATTGAGAATCATTTTGATATGGATTATCTAATATGAATTCCGTTTCACTAAATAATCCATAATCATTATGATAAAAGGGAGGATTTTCCTCAATTGGTATGTCAAAGTCTTGAAAGTAAGAAAAGATCGAATTCGGAGAATCCATTGCGATTTTTCTGTAATTTCAAGAAAATGAATATTATCGACTTATTTATAAACTGGGAACTTTTATTTTCAAAATTTTGAAATGAAAACAAATGATAACAAAAGATGAGAAGAAAGATTCTCCCCAGCGGAGTCGCCACTCTCTTGGCGGCGATGGAATTTATATAAATTCCATGAAATGTGTCCTTGGTGCGGATGAGGTCATGTCATCGCCATCCAATATATCATATCAATGCCAAGGAGTCGCCATCTAATATTAGCCTAGTTTTTTTCGTATAAATCCTATGAAGGATTTAGAGAATTTTTAGGACTAATAGTAGAAAAATATGTTTATGATAATTCTTATATGAGGATATTCTAGAATAACGTATTCTAGAATTTTCATATTAAGAAAATCATGGTAAACCGAGATTTCTGTTTTGGGTTCTTTTAGATCTCCTATAGAGGTAAGCCTGCATAGTTAATTACATCTTAAACAATTCTCGATTGTTTAAGAAAACTTCGATTAATGTTAATCATTTGTTTTCTAAAAGATTTATTTTAAGGAGAGATGTACCCACTATCACTCCCAAATGTCGTTATATCATGTTATTGAATACTTTAGGTATTATGTGTAACCTAAAGGTTTCGGTTTTGTTGTCAATGTTGTTGTTGTGTTGAAAAGTTTCGGGTTATATGTCTAACCTAAAAGTTTTGTTTTGTTGTCAATGTCGTTGTTTTGTTGAAAAGTTTCAGGTTATATGTCTAACCTAAAAGTTTTGTTTTGTTTTTTCACTAATATTCCGTCGTCGACGTCCTACAAAACAGAGTTAGCACACCCTATAACATGCAAAGAAAATCTAAACGGAATTTCTTGTCTTCATCCTGCAAAGAAAATATTGTCAGAAATAATGTCGCAGAATATTTTTTTGAATGTTAAGTTATTTTTTATTTCAACTTCATGTTAATCATGTTGTTTTATTTTTGAAATGTCAAATTTTCGTTGATTATGTCAACATCAGATTTATGTTGGTTATGTCAATTTCAATTTAAGAATGTCGAACTATGTCAGTCTTGATGTTGAATTGATCTTGAGTTTGAGCTTAAATTTCAGGTTCGTGTCTATCAAAAGATTTAAAGTTAAATTCAATATTAATTGAACTAACTTGGATTCATGTCTGGTTGAACCTAAGTTAAATTCAATGTTGATTGAATTTAATTAACTCGAGTTCATGTCTGTTTGAACTTAAGTTAAAAGGTTTAAAGTTAAATTCAATATTGATTGAATTAACTTGGATTCATGTTTGATTTAATCTAAGTTAAATTCAATGTTGATTGAATTTGATCAACTCAAGTTCATGTCTGTTTGAACTTAAGTTAATAGGTTTGGTTTAGGATGGACTTAATTAAATTTTAAACCTTGTTTAAATAGGATTTAAAGGTTAATCAAGCATAATAAATTAGACTTAATTAGAATTATAGACCATTCAAATCCATTTTAGGTAAGGTTTAAGTCTTAATCAAGTCTATCTTGTTGGACCAAGATTTAGGATTGTCTTAAGTTCATTAGGGGTTGAACTCAAGTTCAGTTTGATTTAAGTATAATGTAGATTAGACTTCACTTTGGTTTGGGTTGAATTTAGGTTCAATGTGGATTGGACCTAAGATTTAGATTAACTTGAGTTCAAGTTGGATTGAATTCAAATTAAGTCATGTTTGATTTTAAGTTAGGTTCAATGTGGATCGAACCTAAAGTTTAGGTTTACTTGAGTTTAAGTTGGGTTGGACTCAGGTTAGGCTATGTTTGAGTTTAAGTTAGGTTCAATGTGGATTGAACCTAAAGTTTAGGTTTACTTGAGTTCAAGTTGGATTGGACTCAAGTTAGATTATGTTTGGCTAAGTTTGGTTTAACTTGAGTCTAATATGGGTTAGACTTATGTTTGGTTTGATTTTAACTTAGGTTCATGTCAGGTTGAACCTAAGTTTGGTTTGACTTAAGTCTAATGTAGGTTAGACTTAAGTTAGGTTTAGGTTTAATTTAGGTTCAATGTGGGTTGAACCTAAGTTGGTTTGACTTAAGTCTAATGTAGATTAGGCTTAAGTTAGGTTTAAGTTTGACTTAAGTTCATGTCAGGTTGAACCTAAGTGTTTGGTTTAGGTTTGACTTAAGTTCAGTGTAGATTGGACTTAAGTTTGACTTAGATCTAATTAAGTTTGGTTTGACTTAAGTCTAAATGGGTTAAGCTTAAGTCAGGTTTGACTTTTTTTTTTTTAACCTTGGTTAATTAAGGCTTAATGGTCTTATTAAGTCTAAGGTTTGAATCTAATTAGGATTTGAATTTAGTTAAGCCTTAGTTAGGTTAAGGCTTAATGGTTTAATTAGATCTATTGGTTAGATCTAATTAGGGTTTCAGTTGTATTAAACCTTAGTTAGTTAAGGTTCAATGACTTAATTAGGTCTAATGAGTTAGACCTAGTTAGGGTTTAAGTTTAATTAAACCTTTGTTAGATAAGGTTTAATGGTTTAATTAGGTCTAAGGGTTAGACCTAATTAGGGTTTAGGTTTGATTAAACCTTAGTTAGTTAAGGTTTAATGGTTTAATTAGGTCTAAGGGTTAGACCTAATTAGGGTTTAAGTTTGATTAAACCATAGTCAGTTAAGGTCTAATGGTTTAATTAGGTCTAAGGGTTAGACCGGGTTTAAGTTTAATTAAGGTCTAATGGTTTAATTAGGTCTGAGGGTTAGACCTAATTAGGGTTTAAGTTTGATTAAACCATAGTTAGTTAAGGTCTAATGGTTTAATTAGGTCTAAAGGTTAGACCTAATTAGGGTTTAAGTTTGATTAAACCTTAGTTAGTTAAGATCTAATGGTTTAATTAGGTCTAAGGGTTAGACCTAATTAGGGTTTAAGTTTGATTAAACCTTAGTTAGTTAAAGGTCTAATGGTTTAATTAGGTCTAAGGGTTAGACCTAATTAGGGTTTATGTTTGATTAAACCTTAGTTAGTTAAGGTCTAATGGTTTAATTAGGTCTAAGGGTTAGGCCTAATTAGGGTTTAAGTTTGATTAAACCTTAGTAGTTAAGGTCTAATGGTTTAATTATGTCTAAGGGTTAGACCTAATTAGGGTTTAAGTTTGATTAAACCTTATGTTTAAGGAGGTTAATTAAGTTTAGTATGTCATTAAACCTAATTAAGGGAGTTTAGTTTTGATTAATTAAGTTTAATATGTCTTTAAACCTAATTAAGGGAGTTTAGTTTTGATTAATTAAGTTTAATATGTTTTTAAACCTAATTAAAGGGTATTTGATTTTGTATTAATTAAGTTTAATATGTCCTTAAACTTAATTAAAAAGAGTTTAATTTTTATTAAACCTAATTTAGGTAAGGTCTAATAGGTTAATTAAGTTTAGTGTGTCCTTAAACTTAATTAAAGAAGTTTAAGTTTTACTAAACCTAATTTAGGTAAGGTTTAATGGGTTAACTAAGTTTAGTGTGACTTTAAACTTAATTAAAGAAGTTTAATTTTTATTAAACCTAATTTAGGTAAGGTTTAATGGGTTAATTAAGTTTAGTGTGTCCTTAAACTTAATTAAAGAAGTTTAATTTTTATTAAACCTAATTTAGGTAAGGTTTAATGCGTTAATTAAGTTTAGTGTGACTTTAAACTTAATCAAAGAAGTTTAATTTTTATTAAACCTAATTTAGGTAAGGTTTAATGGGTTAATTAAGTTTAGTGTGCCTTTAAACTTAATTAAAGAAGTTTAATTTTTTTTAAACCTAATTTAGGTAAGGTTTAATGGGTTAATTAAGTTTAGTGTGTCCTTAAACTTAATTAAAAAGGTTTGATTTTTATTAAACCTAATTTAGTTAAGGTTTAATTGGTTAACTAAGTTTAGTGTGTCTTTAAACTTAATTAAAGAAGTTTAATTTTTATTAAACCTAATTTAGGTAAGGTTTAATGGGTTAATTAAGTTTAGTGTGTCCTTAAACTTAATTAAAAAGGTTTGATTTTTATTAAACCTAATTTAGGTAAGGTTTAATTGGTTAATTAAGTTTAGTGTGTCCTTAAACTTAATTAAAGAAGTTTAATTTTTATTAAACCTAATTTAGGTAAGGTTTAATGGGTTTAAATGTCATTTTAAGCTTTAATTGAATCTAATCTTGTCATTTTAGACTCAAGTGAGGTTTATTATTAGCCTATCATACGCTAGAACCATTTTCAAACTTAGATTGTCGATGAAAATAGTTCAATTTTATAAAGGGTCATTTTAGGATCAAAATTATTTAATTAATAAATGATTTTAACCCTAAATTTCCAAATGTCATTCAAGATTGTTTCTATGACTTAGAAATATTTTTCCTAGGGTCATTGTACTGTTGCTCTATCATTCCTAGTCATTTGTATTTTTATTTTCTTAATTTTCAAATTTTTATAATTATTATTTGAAATAATTACAAAGAAACTTGAAAATTCAAGAAAAGTATCCTAGGCATGTTTTACTGTCCTTAGAAAAATTATGGAAGGTCCCTAAGAACATAAAGATAAATGCCTCAAAGTTTCATAATTTTTTGATTTGTAGATAATTTTTAATAATTAAAATACTCCAGAGAGTATTTAATTAATTAAAAATTATATACTGAGAATAAAATTATGATTTTGGTCTCATAATTTTCTCCTCTTCAAGAGCTTTCCAGAGGTATTTTTATTTTATTTTTATGACCTCTGGTTAAAACGATATGAATTTTTGAAGTTTGAAGGGTTAAAATGGATTTTCTTTTTTTTTTTTAATTCCGCGTCGCCAAAACCCCCCGCCGTCGACGCGTGTCCTCGGACGCGTCGAACGGGCGGGAAGATCCCGTGCAACGTGCGGACGGTGGACGGCGCGAAGCAAGATCTGGGCCGTTGATCTCAAACAGCGCGGGATCGGACGGCCGAAAATATTTGGAATTTATTTCAAAAATTCTGAAACCGTTAAACTTCAAATGTTAATATCTCACTCATTTCTTGATGAAATTGAGTGATTTTTTTTAAAATTCTCATCTGGATGAGAAGTATCTATCCATACGGTGATGATACACTTTTGAGCTAGTATAGCACATGATTTATCAAAAATCGGATTTATTTTGCAAAGATAAATTCCATACCTTGGCCACAAGCAAATCAAGCTAGATCAGACTTTATGGTTGCCTTCTAGGACCCCAATGGAAGATAGTTGCTGTAGCAATTTGTTCCAGAAGTCGGGCTTAGGGAGGAATTTGAAAGAGATGCTTAATTTGGGCTGTTTTTGAAAATTGGTCAAATTGGCTCGAATGGATGAAACTAAGGCTTGGGATTGATCCTAAAAGATTATGGAAGCTCTTAGGAAGAAGTTTTGTGTTGGGAGTAATAGGGTTTTGAGCAGCCTATGGACCTCCCTAAATATTTTTCTCCTCTTTGCTAGTTTCGGCCATGGGGTCTTTTTATAGCAAGGGGAATGTATTGGCTTGGCTTAGGCTATTCTAGAGGATTACTTACCTCCTCTATTATCTGATTGGGCGACCAATTGGCTGGAGATAGGCTTGGTTGCTTCTCCCTAAGTTTGTCATGATGAATTTCATCTCTTTGTCTCTTGTCCATTGGCCATTGTGGGAGGTTACTTGTGAGCTGTTGTTTCACTTGCTAATGAGCTTACACCTCACTTCTTAGGCTTGGCAAATGGTGACACATATGCCTAGCCTTCATCATTACCATTAACCATGGTAAGGGGGGATTTCATGTGTGGTTTTCCTCCCATTGGGTGGCTTGGGAGGTGGAGAAGATGGCCTTGTGTTGGCCGGCCACCTTAAGGAGAGAATGTTTTTAGAGTGAAGGAGTTGGTGACACCTCATCCCATGCATAACCATGGATGTTAAGCCATGGGTAATGGGCCTTAAGATGGGCTTAATTAAGTGTTAAATAAGCCTTTAAGATGGTTTAGCCTAATTAATTATGAAGAGGCTAAAAGTTATTTCATTTCTTCTTTAATTCCCATTTTAATTAATTATTTTATTAACTAAAATTGGTAGAAATTATTTTATTAATCAATTTATTAATTGAAAATAATTTCAAATTAATTAATTGATTATTTTTGTCATTTTTGTTATTTTATGATTTTAATTTAATTTTCATTTTAATTAATTATGTCATTTAATTAAAATTTTGAAAATTAAATCATTAATCATTTTAATTAATCAAAATAATTTTGAAATTAATTATTTGATTAATTTTGTTGTTTTATGTCATTTTATGATTTTAATTTAATTTTTATTTTAATTAATTATGTCATTTAATTAAAATTTTGAAAATTAAATCATTAATCATTTTTATTAATCAAAATAATTTTGAAATTAATTATTTGAATAATTTTGTTATTTTTATTTCATTTTTATCTATTTTAATCAAAATAGATAGGTGTTGACCAATTTTGACTTGGGTTGACCCAAGTTAGCCCAAATTGATCAAATTGATTTTAAGATGTCCAATTCTTGTGATTTTGTCATTGTGGTGTTTTAAATGTGTCAGTGGGTGAAAAGGTTGATTTATGGGTCAACAGGGTAGGTCATTAGGTGCGAGTTTGACCAATTTGACCAAAGTTAACTTTTTAGGTCGAAAGGGTTACCTATGGGATCAACGAGGTAGGTCATTAGGTCTGGTTTGACCATTTTGACCAAAGTTGACTTTTTAGGTCATAAGGGTGACCTATGGGGTCAACAGGGTTGGTCACTCGATCTGGTTTGACCAATTTGACCAAAGTTGACTTTTTAGGTCAAAAGGGTGACCTATGGGGTCAACAGGGTTGATCATTAGGTCTGGTTTGACCAATTTGACCAATGTTGACTTTTTAGGTCATAAGGGTGACCTATGGGGTCAACGGTGGTTGGTCATTGGTGCGGTTTGACCAATTTGACCAAAGTTGACTTTTTAGGTCGAAAAGGGTGACCTATGGGGTCAACGGGGTTGGTCATTAGGTGCGGTTTGACCAATTTGACCAATGTTGACTTTTTATGTCGAAAGGGTGATCTATGGGGTCAACGGGGTTGGTCATTAGGTACGGTTTGACCAGTTTGACCAATGTTGACTTTTTAGGTCGAAAGGTTAACTTGTGGGGTCAACAGTGTAGGTCATTAGGTACGGTTTGACCAGTTTGACCAAAGTTGACTTTTGGGTCAAAAGGTTGACCTATGGGGTCAACAGGGTAGGTCATTAGGTCTGGTTTGACCATTTTGACCAATGTTGACTTTTTAGGTCAAAAGGGTGACCTATGGGGTCAACAATGTAGGTCATTAGGTCTGGTTTGACCAGTTTGACCAATGTTGACTTTTTAGGTCAAATGGTTGACCTATGGGGTCAACAGGGTAGGTCATTAGGTCTGGTTTGACCAGTTTGACAAATGTTGACATTTTAGGTCAAAAGGTTGACCTATGGGGTCAACAGTGTAGATCGATAGGTGCGGTTTGACCAATTTGACCAAAGTTGACTTTTTAGGTCAAAAGGGTATTGACTCATTGTAAAATGAGGTCAACACTCGCCATATACACTTTTATAAGTTTACAGCGCTTTCTTTTCCAGTGTTTTCTTTACCGCACTTTACCTTTCTTGCAATTTGCATGAACAACAACAATGTCACCCTGCATGAAAACTGAAACCTTTAGGATAGCCACAAAACTAAGACTAAAACTAAATTAAAACAAAACAAGATAAAATTCACCGCCACAACATTCAAAATATAAAACAACAAAAAATTTATTCACAAATAAAACGAAATAAAAACATAATTGCAACTAAATTAAAACGCTTCGTTGGATGATCGGGAATTTCTTGGAGGAGGTAACCCACGTGTTGCTACCAGGGTTTTCCCGTGGTCTACATGAAAGTATGGAACTCATTATGTTGAGTTTAGTAAATTCATTTGGACTAAGTGAATCCGATGAAAATAGCGGTACCGGGATGACGAAACCGTGGGATCTTAACCGGTGTTGCTATAATCAACTTTAATATTCCCCGAATAAAATATTAAGACACCTCCATTCAAATATTTTTAAAACATGATACTTCCCTCTTCTCCTCAATTGACACTTCTTTAAACTAAACCTGCTACGACAAGGAGCTTGGAGCATGCACAGTGGGCAGCACGACCATCTTCAACAGTAAAACTTGTCTACATCAGCAAAACCTTTCCTTAGTTTAAACAATAAACCATAGGACTTCAAGGTAGCTTGCCTAGTGCAGCATAAATCCTCACCTATTATTCAAGCCTTTGCACAGCTCTGCTGTGCAATATAAGCCCTAATTCGCTTTAGGATTCTGAGGTTTTCATCGGGTATAAGAGTATGATATAAATCGTCCTATCCTTCCAAGCCATTCACGTGATCAGCATCAAGTGAATGTAAGTCCTCAATAATAAATTTGGCAGGATTGAAATTTACATAACTTCATTTCCTAAATCAAAGCCAAACCATAGGATAGTTTGGGAAGACATTGGGGTTCCTCCTTGAATATATGTACTTCCCCTCGCCTTCTCTCCTTTGGATTCCGATTAAATGAAATGTTCCAAAACTTAAGCCATTCATCTATTGAACTTCAGATTATCACATTTTCTTTGAAGACCTTACCCTTGGAAGTCATGAATATAAATGTTTCATAATCTATATCAAGAGTTTTCTTAGGTAACTTTAGTTGCCTAAGATGTAATTAACTATAGGGGCTTGCCCTTATAGAAAACATAAAGACCCCATATCAATATAAACCTATCTAATTCCTTCATATTAGGTAGAGGAAATTGTCAATCAAAATTGGTTCACAGATCAAACAAATGTCATAAATCCTTTAGTTTATTTGATCAAGCTTCACCTCAAGCCACGTACTTATTTTACGAGATAAATAAATTTCTCGCTGTGAAATGCTTGATTATTTAAACTATTATTTATATGAGATCAGTTTGATTTCATATTCTTCAAAATAAAAATATTAATTTCAAAATCCATATATATATATATTAAATTTAATCAAATTTATATTTTATAAAATTAAAACCCTTTTCAAAACAAAACACCCAAAACATATTTTTATTTTTTTCATAAGAAGAAGGAATTTTAATGACTGACAGTTTTCTGGCGACTCTGCTGGGGAGTAGTTTCTCTCTTCATTAAGATCATAAAATACTATATTCATATATCGGTAATGTGCTCATGACTCTCATGAGCCAGATTACCATTCTTTTGTTGACATACTTCACCCATTTATTTCTTGGGAAAGTGTGATAAACTTCTCTAGATTTCAGGATTGTCTATTTGGTCACTCCTAAATAGAAGGATTTGTCGGCATTATTTTTTTTTAGGTTATGTGTTTTGAAAAGGGGTCGCCTACAGAAATTGTCGGCGAATTTTAATTTAATTTAAATAAATAATTTGAAAAGTAGTATTTGATTTTGAAAATAATTTTAAATTTGAAGATTTTAAGATATGAAATCAAACCGATCTCACATCCCAAATAGTTTATATAAACGAGCACCGCATCACTAAACCGTGTATCTATCCCGAAGAATAGACACACTCGCTTGATAATGGGGCTCGATTAAATAAACTAGAAGGTTTGTGACATCCGTTTGGTCTGCGAACCAATTTTATAAGCCGACAAATTCCCCTGTTTAATATAGAAACATTAAACGGGGTTTATATTACCTGGGTTCTTAAAGTTCCCTATAAGGGCAAGCCCCTATAGTTAATTACATCTTAAGTGACGGAAATCACCTAAGAAAACTCTCGATAATAATCAATAATTCTGCTCTCAAGAATTTCAAAGTTTAAGTTTTCAAAGGATTGAATTTTTGAATCTCAATAGAGAATGGATCAAGTTTGGAACATTTTATTTTGGGAATTCAAAGGAAGAAAAGTAGGAGAAATTACGGATTCGAAGTGAACTTCGATAATCTCCCGACTATCCTATTGTTTGGCTTGGATTTAGGAAAGTCCTAATGTTTATTTAATGTTTTAATCTTGCCAATTTTAATTAATTAGAGCTTTATATTTATATGATAGAATCATACAAATAGCCTGGAAGATATGAGGGTTTATATCGTATCGGACGACTACCTCGGAATCCTAAGACCGGTTAGGGCTTAATTTGCAACGCAAATGCCTAATGAAAAGTTGAGGATTTATGTTGCACTAGGCAAACTACCTCGAAGTCCTATGGCTTTGTTGTTTAATTCTAGGAAAGTTTGACTGAAGTAGGTTCAAGTTTTGCTGACGACGATGGCCGTGCTGCCCACCATGCTCCGAGCTCCTTGTTGTTGCAGAGGTTTAGTTTTAGAAATCATAAATCAGGGGATGAGAAAAGTGTTTTGGTTTAGAGAAGTCTTAATTTCCAAGTGTTTTTTGTGTTTTAATTAAAACAAATCTTAAAGTTGATTATAACAACACCGGTTAAGATCCCACGGTTCCATCCTTCCGGCATCGTTATTTTTATCGGATTCACTTAGTCCAGATGAATTTGCTAAACTCAACTGAATGAGTTCCACACTTTCATTTAGACCGTGGGAAATCCCGTTAGCAACACGTAGGTTACATCATCCGAGGTATTCCCGATCATCCAACAAGACGTTTTAATTTAGTTGTAGTTGTAGTTTTGTGGTTTTGTTTGTGATTAAATTTTGAGTTGTTTTATATTTTGAATGTTGTGGCGGTGAATTTTATCTTGTAGTGTCTTTTAATTTAGTTATGGGTTTCAGTTTTGGTTTCTGTCCTAAAGGTGTAGGTTTTCATGCAACTGTTGTTTATCATGCAAGAAAAGTAAGTGCGATGCGATTAAATGAATTGCGGTAAGATAAATTGCAATAAAATAAAAGCGTACCTGGAGGGTCTTCCCGTCATTCCGAGCTGCACTTAAAATACAATTTAGAGCATTTAAGCAAGTTCCTAGGTAAAGCTAAGGTAAGGGTTATGGTTTTCTACCAAATTCCTAATCCTATAGCTAGTCATCTCCTATGACGTCTAGGTTCTTGTATTTTGGTTTGAGGACGATTTTCTTCATCAAAGAACAATTAAGTTCAATTGTTCTTACAAATATCCTATCATATCGAGGAAGTGCTTAAGACGAGTCTTAAACATCTTTTCAATATTTCTAGGATTATTTTAAGTCCAAGAGAATTTAATTATACAAATGAATCGATCGTCCGAGGTTTTCAAGTTTTGTTAACTTGCTCAGTGAATTAGGATGTTTGAATATCCTTATGAGTGAAGTGACATTTCATTTAATATTCTGTTTAGGAGTTATGATAATTAAAGCTTTCGAGGGCAAATGGATGTTCAAATGATTTATGATTTAACTTAATTTCAATTAATGGGCTTAAGTTTAGAATAGTGTTCAAGTTGTTTTAGATTTATTTTTGAATTCTTTATGTCTTAGGTGATGTTATATTTAATTCAATTTAATTTAACTTTAATTTGATTTGGTTTAGTTTTAATTTTAATTTAATTTAATTTGATTTTAATTTAATGTGGTTTAATTTAATTTAATTAAATTTAAGTTAATTTAATATAATATGATTTAATTTAATTTAATTTAATTTGATTTAATTTAATTTAATTTAATTTAATTTAATTTAATTTGGTTTAATTTAATTTAATTTAATTTTATTTAATTTTTTAATTTAAATTTAAATTTAATTTTATTTTAATTTTAATTTAATATTTTATTTTTTATGTTTTAAAGATGATTTAATTTTAATTGTTAAAGTATTAATTTAATTGAAATTTTAAAAGGATTTAATTTAGATAATTTAACTTTAATTTAATTTAATGATTAAGTCTTTTAGCATTTTAAATCTTAAATTTGAATTATCATTTTAATTAGGAATTAAATATTATTGAGATGATTAATTTAGGGATTCTTAAATTAAAGAACAAATTTCTTCCTAATAACATCCCTATTTTAATAATTCCAATTTTATTATTCTTCCAAATTTAATTAATTATTTTATTAAGGTTTATTTTAATTATTTTTAAAAATTTTAGTAGGTTTCTACCCTTTAATTATTTAAATTTCAATCATCCAAATCAGATTAGGATCAAATATTTTACATGTTAATTTTTTATTAAACCTAAAGTTTTAATTAAGGATTAAAAAGAAAAAAAATTTAATTACCACTTTACCCTTTAAGCTTAATAATTTCATAACTCACTAAATTGAACTCAAATGAACTTGAAATTTTTATGTGACTTCACTCATATGTCAATAAAGACATGAGAGGAGAAAATGTGATTTTTCTGTATTTAATTTTATTTATATAATTATTTTTGGTGGAAAATAAGGATTTCCAAGGAAAATTTAATAATATGACCAAGGGAAAGTTTCTGTCCTTAAGAAAATTATGGGACATTCCTAATGACCAGAGGACCACTTAGACCAATTTTTGTGATTTTTTGAATTATATTTTATTTATTAGAATTATTTTAAGTTCTTGAGTATTAATTAATTTAAAAATAGAATATAAGTTGAAAAATGAATTTTATAATTTTTAAAATCTCTCTGATATCAAGGAAATCAGAGAAGCAAATTTTGCAATTTTCTGATTTTTCTATGATTTATTATAATTATTTTAGTGAAAATGCTAGAAAATACATTTTTTAATTTTAAAATTACCCTAGAGCTTTAAAAATTAATATCTCACCAAATAGGCCTAAGAAAAATATGGGGTTTGTTCCTAAGTGATTAAAATTCAAAATGTGACATTTTGGCGAATTTTATTATTTTTGTGATTTTTATTATTTTTTAATTATTAAAAATATTAAAATAATATTAAAAATCAACTTTTTTAGAAAATTAAAATTTTAATTTTCTTAAATTCCCTTGATATCAGAGAGGCTCCAAAACCAATTTGGTGAATTTTTGAAAGATATTTTGAAAGTTATAAATTTTTAAAGTTTAAAATGACTAAATGGCTTAATCAACCCAATTAATAGGGCTAACCAAGTCCAATTGACCTCAAATTTTTATGGTGAGTTCCTCTGATCCCAAAGGTCAATGGAGAATTGATTTGAAGTCAATTTGATGTATGGTTAGCTCTAATTAAATAGAGACCTATTTTGAGTGTTTAAGCCAATTAGGGTTGTCTAAAATGAACTAACTCAAAACCTATTTTTCCTAGGGTTCTCCGGTCATAAGGAACATCACCAAATTTTCCTAGAATTTATTTCACAACATGCTATTTATTGGAATTAAAATACTCAAAACAGTGACATGAATTTGAAAAATCAATAACTCTTCATAGGGATGACCTTTGACTTTGGAAAATTCAGGGAATGTTCCCAAATTCAGAGGCTTCAAAAGCCCTATGGTCTTATGCCATGGTGAATTGTATACATGCATGGAGAATTAAATGTATGCAGAGAGTAAATAAATTATAAAAAATAAAATACTTGATGAAATTAAATGATTTCTTTTCCACATTATTCTCCTCTCGTTCACCGAGCAAGAGGTATTTTTATTTTATTTTTCTGATTTTCCTACACAAAGTTATGAATTTTTAAAGTTTCGATATTTAATAAATACATTAAATACCCTATTTATCTACTTATCCACGCGGCGCCAGCGAAACATCGGCAGCTCCGAAGGGGTACGTGTCGCGCTATGATTGGGCGCCGCCATCTGAGTCAGCCGTCCCGGGACCCGCTGTATCGTTCCGTCTCCTCATCCGGCGCGATCCTGGCCGTCCGTCCGCGCGTGTATTAAATGGACGACATCCGTTCATCGTCCCCAAGTGTCCTCACCCGAGAGCCGTCCACACTAAATCCCTAATATCTCACTCGATACTCAATGGATTTTCATGTTCTTATGCTCTATGGATTCGTCTTGAAGAGACGAACACATCTATACGGTTATCATGCATTGAAATTAAAGCATTTGAAATGGAGAATCTCCGGAAGCTCGGGATGAAGAATTAGCTCATACCTTTGCTCGGAGAAGTGTGGCTTCGATCCGAGAGTTGTTGCACCTTCGATTGGATCCTAGCAAGCTCCGGATGAAGTCTCCTGGTCTCGTGAATTGTGCAGGTTGGACTTCGACCACAGCCGATCACAAAGCTTGGAGGTTGGAGAACTGGGTGGCTCGGAGATGGGGCTTAAGCTGGTGGACACCTTCTCTTGGTCTGGTGAAGGTGTAGGACCAATCAATTTGAGGATTTATCCACTGTGGAGAAGTGTCCTGGTTTTGGGTGGAATTTCAGTTGGGAAATTGAGTTTTATCAGTGGGGATTAGGGCAAATTGACACTAGGGATCAACTGCTCTAAGGGTGGAGAAGGGTTTGGAACAATTTTGGCAGAGTTTCGGCAAGGTTTGTACAACTCTCCTCTATGGCCGTGAGGGTGAGGGGTTTAAATAGGCATGGTTGGAGGCTCTCCCAGGGGGGTTTAATGGTTGGGATCAGCTGCTTAGGTCAAGGGAAGAACAGCCATGCTATCCATTTGGGTTGAGACAAGTCAGCAATGGAGAATTTCAATGTTGGCTCACATGTGAGCTTTCGGCCATGGTGTTTTCCGGCGGCCTGGTGGCTGGCCGGCCAGGCATGGGTCACCCTCAGGTTCAGGTGGGTCAGGGCTTGATGTTTGTGAAGGCAATTGGTGGCTGCCATGTGTAAAGGGTTTGAATCAAAGTGGAATGGGGTAAGGGTGTATTTTGGCTCAAATTGGTCAAATGCATGGATTGGGCTAGGTGCACCTTCCCATGGCTAGTTTGGGCTGAAGATAAAGTGGTTTAGGTCGGCATAATTAGTGGGGAAGGGTCACCATCCAAGTACAATTAAGTTTAAGCAAGGTTTAGTGGAGTCATGGAAGTGGCTAATCCCTTTAAGGGAATATGGAAAGGGCCTCCTCCTCTTGCCATCTTGGGTATGGTGAGGTGGAAAGTAGATCCCATGGCTCTCATGTGGCTCATGCATGGCTTCATGGCTCATCTTTGGCTTGGGAAAAGTTTAGTCAACTTTCATGAGGAAGGGTGTTGAAATTTTTGATGGATTTAAGGAGAATTGTCATAAGGCTTGATTTGGATTTATTTGGTGATAGATTTTAGAACTTAGGAAGTGTTTTAAATCAAAGGGATGATGAGAGGAATTTCATGTGGGCTTTGTTATGGACTTTGGGCTTTTGAATTTGTCTTGGATAGGCTTTTTAAGAAAGTGGGCCTTAGGCTTTATGGATGGGAATTTTTGTAAAAGTTTGGGCCAAATAATTTTTGGGTTTGCTTTAGGGATGTTTCATGAGAAATTTGAAATAGATTTAAGGTGGTTTGAGTTTGAATTGGGTTGAATTTGGGTTTATTTGGTAAATGGGCCAATGTAGGTCAAATTGAGCTAACTTGGGCCAATGTTGGGCTAGGGTTGAAATTTATGTAAAATAAATGTTTTGAAATGTTTATGGGAGTGTTTCAAAGAGGTTTTGGCTTTGGTTAGGTTTTGATTTTGGGGTTTGGGCTCATTTGGGTTAGGTTTGGGTTTAGGTCGAAAATGGGCCTTTTAGCTTTGGGTTGAATTTGAGTGGGGTTTGGGTCTAAATTTTGGGCAAATCATGTTTGTGTTTTGTTTATGGGGATGTTAAGGAGGGCTTAGAAAAGATTTGGGGTTAATTGGAGTTGAATTGGGTGAGTTTGGGCTAAGTTTGGGTCATGGGTCCAAATTGGGCTTTAAGGCCAAAAGTGAAATTGGATCCCAATTCCAATCAAATTGGGCTTGGATTTGGTCTAGATTGGTGTTGGGGATGTTGAATTGATGTTTAGAATTGAATTGGACCAAAATTTGGATCAATTGGGTAGGTTAGGTTTGACATTGGGTTCACTTTGGGTTAAAATGGGTCAAATTGGGGGTTTTGATAAAAGTGGGGTAAATTGACAAAATTGGCCCATGGTGTAGTTGAACAAAATGAAATTGGGAATATTTGGGATTTTTTGGAATTTTCTAGGAATTTTCTGAATTTTTGGATTTTTTGGCTAAGAGGGGTATTTTGGGTATTTGGAGGGTATTGGGAGGTATTTTTGGAATTTTTGGTATTTTTGGTCATGTATGATCAGTTTGAGTGATGTGGAAATGTTTGGGAATGATTTTGGGGAATTTTGGGTAATTTGGGAATTTTTGAGAAATTTGAGCTATTCAAGGCTTTGGGTAGGTTGGCGGGTGTAGGGTCCCGGGGGTCAAAAATTAAAAATTTGGAAAATGGAAGATTAGGTGAATGTAAGTGGAATAAGATCATTTTGGTTGAGCCATGAAGCCATATCAAGCCCACATGAGCCATGAAGGGACTCATTTGAGGCATTCACTATGTTGTTCCTAACCCTCTAGCCGAGGGCTTAGGGGTTAAGGACCATCCATGTGAATCACTTACATGAGTCGGGAGGTCAAGTTAGGTATAGGTGGGGTTTTAGGAGGTGTATGGAAGTGTAGTGTATGAGTGTAGTGTGTGTGTAAGTCGGCCCCTCCACTAGACCGGGCCACCTGTGGCGATCCTAAGGCCAAAGAGTCCTATAGGAACTCATCCTTTAAACTTCCATACTTGATTTCAACCCTCTAGGTGATTAGGGGTCTACGATCAAGTTTGTGGAGTTTGCGGGGAGTTAAGAAGTGATTTGAAATTCTAGATGGTGGGTCCCAATTCTAGTCCTCTAAGATAGTCAAAGGAAAAGCCTAAGGCTAGATCCTAAGTACTAAAGAGAGAAGAGAAGACCTCATCAAAAATGAGGTCAACAAATGGACCCCCAATAGGTGTGGTGAGCTGACGGAGCACACCGCGCGTATTGGTGTTGACCGAAGCGATCAACAAAACCAACACGGATGTCCAAGTAACAAACTTAGGACGAAGTAGAAGAGCTTCGCCGGGGAGTGTCAAGTATATCTCCAGGACCGGAGATTCTCGAACTCTCGGCTGGGGAAAGGAAAAGGAGGTGAATCCCAAATCACATGATCCGGGAGAATTTCGATTTAGATTTTATTTTGTTTCATGTTCAAGTCATGATGTGTGAGTTTAGATTTCAATTTGGAGTTTCAATTTAGATTGAAGTTTGTCAAGATTAATTTGAAGGGATTTGATTTGAAATGAAAATTGGAATTTTGAAGTTTTAGATGTAACATCTTCAACCCCAAAAGAAGATCGAATCGATTGGATTGGATCATTACAATGAGGAAAGATCTCAGAGTAATGCGGTATTGGATGTAAAATCCTTAACCTCAAGAGTTTGATTTTGATGTATTTCATTGCGATAGGGAAATGATCCTAAAGCAATGCGAGTCTCGGATGTAAAATCCTTAACCCCGGAATTTGATTTGATGTATTTCATTGCGATAGGGAAAGAATCCTAAAGCAATGCAGTCTCGGATGTAAAATCCTCAACCCCAAAGGTTTAATTTGATGTATCTCAGTGCAATAGGGAAAGAATCCTAAAGCAGTGCAGTCTCGGATGTAAAATCCTCGACTTCAAGAATTTGATTTTGATGTATTTCAGTGCAATAGGGAAAGAATCCTAAAGCAGTGCAGTCTCGGATGTAAAATCTTCGACTTCAAAAAGTTGATTTTGATGTATTTCAGTGCAATAGGGAAAGAATCCTAAAGCAGTGCAGTCTCGGATGTAAAATCCTCGACTTCAAGAATTTGATTTTGATGTATTTCGGTGCAATAGGAAAGAATCCTAAAGCGAGTGCGAGTCTCGGATGTAAAATCTTCGACTTCAAAAAGTTGATTTTGATGTATTTCGGTGCAATAGGGAAAGAATCCTAAAGCGAGTGCAGTCTCGGATGTAAAATCCTCGACCCCAAAGGTTTGAATTTGATGTATTTCAGTGCAATAGGGAAAGAATCCTAAAGCAGTGCAGTCTTGGATGTAAAATCCTCGACCCAAAAGTTTGAATTTGATGTATTTCAGTGCAATAGGGAAAGAATCCTAAAGCAGTGCAGTCTTGGATGTAAAATCCTCGACCCAAAAGTTTGAATTTGAATATTTCGGTGCAATAGGGAAAGAATCCTAAAGCGGTGCGGTCTTGGATGTAAAATCCTCGACCCAAAAGTTTGAATTTGATGTATTTCGGTGCAATAGGGAAAGAATCCTAAAGCGAGTGCAGTCTTGGATGTAAAATCCTCGACCCAAGAGTTTGAATTTGATGTATTTCGGTGCGATAGGGAAAGAATCCTAAAGCGAGTGCGGTCTTGGATGTAAAATCCTCGACCCAAAAGTTTGAATTTGATGTATTTCGGTGCAATAGGGAAAGAATCCTAAAGCGGTGCGGTCTTGGATGTAAAATCCTCGACCCAAAAGTTTGAATTTGAATTTTTTTGGAAATTGATTTCGCAAAGATTTGTAGTGTTGATTTGAAGAGTGTGGAATTTTGGTGTTTCGAGAATTTCATGAAAGTTGTAAGAGACTTTCGTGGAAGGAAATAGATTAGGAGAGAATATGTAGATGTCACATATCCCATTCAAAAGAGTTGATTGAAAGTTGCTGGTTTGGATTGAATGTGATTCCTCGCCATCAGATTCGATCCGTGTCAATGGAATCAACCGCTTCCATCCCAGACAAGGGAGAGAACAGAACGGATTGGATTTCAGATTTGGGAGATTGAATTTGAATTTTCGATTGAGATTTGATTTAAGATCTGGAAGATCGAATTTGAGATTTGATAGAGATTTGGAATGCGGAAAGATTGAACTTGAATTTGATTGAGATTTGGAGTCTGGAAAGATTGAACTTGAATTTGGAAGGATGAGTTTGAACTCGGTTGAAATTTGATTTAAGATTTGATTTGAAATTTGGAAGATCACATTTGAAATTTGATTGAGAATTTGATTTAACATTTATGTTGATCTTGTTTATCTTTTAATGATTCAAATTTTATTTTATCGTTTATTTAATGTTCATGTGAATTTGGTGTTTGTCATTTTTTTTTTAGATTTTTTTTTTTTTTTAAAGGAAAGTTTTCTTTTATTCTCTTTTTTTATTCCTTTTCTGTTCTTTGTTCGAAGTTCATTTAACTTTAACGGCGTTTCCCAATCAATTTGCACAAAAGAGGTGAAGGCCAAAAATGTGACATGGTCACTTTCATTCCAATCATGTAGAAGATACATCATACATCTTGATCCGGAATATATTTCATACAATCCATGTAAACTCAAAACGGATTTGTGTATGATCTTTGTCGATCCATCCAAAGAAGCATCCGTCAAAAATCCATGTCCGAATAGTGGGGTACATGGTCGATAACATCACCTTCCAAGCCATCCTTGGCAAGGATGCCGTATGGATGTACATTGGAGGTGTGATATTTTCCATGTAACTCACGGCTCGTAAGGCCGGAGGCTCTCTAGCTCCGGGTACGAGCTGGAAATGGTAAGGTGTCTTCCTGTCGTCCATCCTTCGAACGTAAGCGAGATCCGCTTCACTCTGGTACTCCTGGTATGCAATGCTTAGCGATATCTCGCTCCGTTGCCCTTCGGTATCATGACGGAACCTACCGGTAATGGTATCTTTCTCGGCCCTCGGAACTCACTCGGGCCTGCTATCCGGAGGTCGGATCCGAACATGATGTTACACTCGCTCAGGAAAGAGGCTGTGCGAGAAGGTCGACAAAGTCGTGGTGATCTATGTGTGGGGGTATGCGGTCACCACTGTTTGTAGATGTTGATAATGCGGCTATTGGGTATGCAATCCGCGGCGGTACCCTCCATGTTATCAATCTCTTTACCATTCTCTTGATGACTAATGGCATCGAATCCACTTGCCCATGACGGAGTATTCCGGTGGGTTTCCCTTCTGTCCTCCGCAAAGTTGTAACGACATCCACATAGTATTGTGATTCTTCCCTTCCCCGGCATCCATCTCGGGGTTACGAGTATGTGTTTTCCCTTAGGCGGCCTGCTCGGCCCATTCTTTTCAAATCCGGATGCAATCCACGATTTGTCGTTGTTCATACTACGAGAATACGTACGTATGTAGCTCGAGGCCCTCTGAGTATATTGATTCTCCTGCCTCTGATTCTCTCGAAGTATTCGAAGGTTTTCTTTTCAACATTCGCATTCTCTCCGGCTCGTATTCCGGAATGATGCCGAGATGGCGAGGCCCGGTGACGTATTGTGGAATATACGGTTCAATCCCTTCACGTTCTCCCGCATACCTTGGCTCCTCGGGGATGATGCTTGTCGGGACATCCCCGGGGTTGCTTCGCAACAAGGTCATGCATCATTGGTGGTTCTATCCGGTGGCGTGGTAGCCTTCTTTCTTCTGATCTTCTGGAGATTTCCCTGGTTCTTTCTGTCATCCTAGGAGCTAGCCTCCTTCCTTCAGGTTCATGGTGAACCGGTGTCCTTGAAGTGTATGCACTGACATTAGCAACTGTCTCGTCGCGCTGGTCTGCAGCTAGTTTTGTTAACATCTTACGGATACGGCGATTCTTATTTCTTCGTTGCGTTGCTGTGAGAGTAGCTCTTCGAACTTCTTGAATCTCTGTGGGCGCGGCGCTGACAAGCCTGCCTTCTGCTGTAGCGACTACAGACTTCATTTTCTTATCTTCTTCAATGTTTGTCTTTCTTTTCTTCTTCTTTGGATTGGTGGCTTGGGCCACCCACTTTCATCATCTGTACGTCCGGGCAGTTCTTCTCGGTCAGCCGGGACCCGGTCACTTTCCTCGTACTCGTAGGCTGCTGGTGCGAAATCCGAGTCAATCTCGATTATCGCTCCATCTTTCACCCTCTTTTCGTCGAGTGCAAGGCTTACGCCATTCTTAAAGTTCGGGACCGACCGCCCGTTCGACATTTCCCTGCGAAAAGACAAGGAAAAGGATCGGGGGCCGTACTAAGAACAAGAACATTAAGAAAATGTTTATTAAAGACATTTTTTTATTATTCTTATATTTTTAAACTTAACGGGAATGAAGTGGGATAAGATCGGGTAAGAGATTTTGATTTGGAAAAGAAAACAAGGAAAATTTTATTATCGGGATTTTATTTATTTTAGCACATTTTATTATTTTTTGGGTTCGGACCCGATCATAAGTAATTACTTCGCCCGTGTTTCTTAGGGATGAAGAATTCATTCCTTCGAAACATCGGGTAGCGTAGTACTTTTTAAGTATCGTCCATTGATCGGAAGCATATGTCGTTCTCCTCGGCAATTCACTAGGCTGGTAGGAACCTCCCGAGTATACTTGCTTCGACCACGAAACGGTCCTTCCCAAGTGGGTTCGAATTTTCCTCCTATCTTGCGGTGTGCGAGAATAGGTCTCTTGAGAACAAGAACTAAGTCACCAACTTTGAAGGTTCTTGGGCGGACCGGTTTATCATGGGCTTGAACCATCTTAGCTTGGTATAGTTCTAAATTCGTTGCAGCTGCAAGTATTTTCTCTTCCGGGCTCTCTAATTCTTCGAGTCGTAATTTGGCGTTCTCTTACATTGTGATTTTATTTGCAAGTCGCAATTCGAGTGAAGGAAGTCGAACCTCTAAAGGTAACACTCGCCTCGGACCCATACACCGGAGCGTAAGGTGTAGCTTGCGTAGGAGTTCGAAGGTTGTCCGGTAGGCCCATAAGGCTTCTAACAACTTCTCGTGCCAATTTCTCTTATTATCGTCCAAGGTTTTCTTTAAGATTTGAACGAGAGTTTTATTAAAGCCTCAGCGAGGCCGTTTGCTCTTGGGTAGTAAATTGTTGAATATCGCCAGTCGATTCCGTGTCTCCTGACAAAATTGTTGATTTGCGTACTTCGAATGCTGACCCATTATCCGAGATGATCCTGCGCGGCACTCCGAAACGGTAGACAACTTGGTTCTTGAAAAATTGTAGTACGTGGTGTGCTTTCACTTCTCTAAGTGGAACTGCCTCTGCCCACTTGGAAAAGTAATCTGTAGCCGCAAGAATGAAGCGATGTCCTTTTGAAGATGGTGGTTCTATTGGACCCACTATATACGTGCCCCAACATTCGAATGGCCGCGACGCAATTGTCGGATGTAGCACATTTGGAGGTTGGTGCGGAACTACTCCGTGCACTTGGCATTGGTGACGGCTCTTGGCGATTTTCATGCGGTCGGTCATCATCGAGGGCCGGTAGTACCCTAGTCTTTTAATTTTCATTTTCATCTTCGGACCCGACTGGTGAGCGCCACGGAGTCTCGAATGCACCTCTTTAACAATTTCACGGGCCTCGGACCCGCTTAGGCATCTTAGCCACATTTGATCAAAAGACCTTCGTATAATGTGTTGTTTATTAATGCATAGAACGAGTTCTTTTCTTGATACGATGGGCTAACGACCTATCATCCGGTAGTTTTCTGTTTGCGAGGTAATCTATTAATGGTTGTCGCCAATCTTCCGTGTTTTCTACATCACTTGCTTGCAATTAATCCTTTTTCCTTTTTCGATTTGTGTATTGTGTCTATGTCGAGTCGTGATAGGACTCGACGTCCGTGAACCGACACTTCCATCGATTCATCTTGCAAACAGGCAAATTCTTTTGCGAGACGGGCTAGCGCATCCGCTAAAGCGTTTTCTTTTCGGGAATTTTGTAGATTGTCACATTTGGAATCTGTTCCAACAATTTGTATGGCATACCGGAAGTATTGTTCGAGCCTTGGCTTTAAAATTCCGTATTGTCCGGCGATCCGTTGGATGATTAATTGTGAATCCCCGTAGATGTTGATGTCTGTTATACCCATTTGAATGGCTAATTCCAGTCCCGTTATGAGGGCTTCGTATTCCGCTTCGTTGTTTGTACATGGTTCTGTCAAGTGGTAGGAGTATCTTAACATCCCCCGCTCCGGTGTTATAAAGATTAGCCCGATCCCTGCCTTACCGGGCACTATCACTTGCGATTCTTCGTCTTTATGCGCTGAAGATGCTCCGTCGAAATATAATTCCCAACGTCGATCATCAGGGTCTTCTAGGTTCATTATTTGTTCATCTGGCAAATCGTCATTGAGAGGCGATTCTGCCGTGAAGGGTGTCTTGCGAGGAAGTCTGCTAAGACTTGTCCCTTTACGGCACGAAGAGGCACGAAAGTTATATCGAATTGCAATAATATCATTGACCATCCGGCAAGTACGCCGGAAAGCGTTGGACGAGTCATCAAGTATTGCAATGGATTAAACTTCGAGATTAGGTTGACCTTATGAGAAAGCATGTAATGCACGAGCTTTTGAGCGGCGAAGATCGGGGCCAAACAATGCTTTTCAATTGCGGGATACCTTATTTCCGTCGGCGATGAAACGACGGCTTAGGTAGTAAAGAGCATTTTCTTTACCCTCATCATTGACACGGGCTAACGGGGCTCCGAGAGAGTCGTCTAAAGCCGCGGTGTAAAGTATCAGCGGTCTACACCGAGGCTCGGGCTGCTAAGACGGGAGGTGTCATTAAATATTGTTTAATGTCCTCGAAGGCCCTTCGGCATTTCTCTTCCCGAATAAATTTGGCGTCCTTTTTAACTAGTGCCGAGAAAGGCCGACACCTACTCGACAGGTTTGAGATAAAGCGTCGAAGATATGCCGGCTTCCCTTGAAAAGATCGTAGTTGTTTTAAGGTTTTGGGAGGCGGCATTTCTAAGATAGCTTTAATCTTCTCGGGTCGATTTCAATTCCACGATGTCGGACAACGAATCCTAAGAATTTCCCGGAGGTGACGCCGAAGGCGCATTTTAAGGGATTCATCTTAAGGTTAAATTGTCTTAATCGTTCGAAAACAATTCTCAAATCATACAAGTGGTTGTCCTTTACTTTGCTTTTGATGACCACATCGTCCACGTAGCATTCGACTTGATTATGGATGAGATCATCAAAAATTCTTGTCATTGCTCTTTGGTAGGTTGCTCTTGCGTTCTTCAATCCGAATGGCATCACTGTGTAGCAAAATACTCCGATCGGCGTTCTGAATGCTGTAAGCTTTTCATCTTCCGGAGCCATTTTTATCTGGTTGTATCCTGAAGATCCATCCATGAATGAGAATATTTCATGTGTTGAAGCGATGTCGATCATTAATTCCGGGATCGGTAGAGGAATTCATCTTTCGGGCATGCCTTGTTTAAATCTCTCGAAATCCACACAAATTCGATCCGACCATTCTTCTTCCCGATTGGTACCACGTTGGCTAACCAAGTCGGGTATTGTTCTTCACGGACAAATTTAGCTTCTATTAACTTTTTAACTTCGGCTATGACTTGTTGTTCGATTTCTAGACGCATTCTTCTGAGACCTTGTCTGACTGGAACTAAAGCAGGATCCACCCCTAGCTTATGGACTTGCGACCTCCGGAGCTAAACTCGGCATCTCATCGTAGCTCCAAGCAAAACGAGTCTTTAAATTCCATTAATAACTTGATTATTTCTTCGGAGTCTTCTTTATTGAGTAAGGAGCTAACAAAGGTAGGTCTAGGCTCTTCGCTAGTACCTAAGTTAACTTCCGTTAACTCATCTATCGTAGATTTGATCTCCTCTTCGAACTCGGTGGAGCATCTCCAATTTGTAAATCTTCGAGCTCTTCGTAGTTTCCATGCAGTTTTCATTAGACTCGTAGGTGACAACCAAGCAAAATTCGGTATCGTCAGCCGATCCTACCGTGCCGAATCCGAGACCATGTTTTGAGTTGGGTGGACGACCGGAGTTATTCCATAAATTTTCAAAACGTTGTGATTGACCTTTTGTCCATTGTCGAGGTAAGAAACCACGCTGAATTAAATTTTGAACACGGGGAGAGTACCACTCAAAAGGCAATTCCATTAATTCGATGAGTAGCATCTTCAAGTTGTACATTATTTTCGGTTTTGGAGGAAGGAGCACCACGGTAGAATTTGATGGGCTTTGCACCACCGCTACGTACCTCTTTGACCTCCATACCCTCGATCTTATTAGAATGGATCGGGGTCAGGGTCATAGTATGTACATAGTGGTTAATCTTCTCGTACATCGATTTATATTCTTCGTTTCTTTCATCTTCGAGAGTGATTCTGAATTGCGGCTTCTTCCGACTTATTGTCGCTGCTTCTTGTTTGATTTCTTTTTCTTCTTCAGAACTATCTTCCCGATCGACAGTTGATGGTCGGTTTCCTCCGTCCAATCGTCCTAACGTCTCTACCACGACCTCGTCCCCGGCCTCGACCTCGGATGCGAGTTGTGGAGAAACCTTCACCATCTCGCCGTAAGGGAGTGGTGAGTGACTGTTGGACTAGAACTTCAGGTTCTTCGTTGTCCCGAACTTTCTTTGCTTCATTTGTTATGGTATCTCTGGAGAAGATCGTTTTCTTCGGTGGTGCATAATAAGCTGCATCTTCATGGATTCCGATTTCATGTACGGAGAATGGTTGTAAGTCACCTTTAATACACTGTTCCCCTCCATCGTAGTATTTGATGCACTGATGTAGAGATGATGGTACCATCCTGTTTTCATGTATCCATGGTCGGCCCAGTAGAGCATTGAACGATGTTTCGAATCAATTATGTGAAATTTCGCGGTTGTCTTTGCTAAGTCACCGGTCTTCATTAGCAGTGTTATTGAGCCGAGGGCTCTTTCTCCTTTCTGGCTGAATCCTCTTAATAACATTTTGTCGGCTTCGAGTTCACGAGCATCAATTTCCAAGTATGCTAGCGTTCGAAGATTCATTATATTGATTGATTCTCCTGGATCCACCAATACTCTGGAGAGCGTAAACTTCCCAATTATAACTGAAATGTACAATGGTCGGTTGTGGTCTGCTGTCCCAAGTAATAGGTCGTCGTCCGTGAAGGTAACACCTCGCTGTTCCTTTAACGAGCAAACCTCATCTAAGGACTCTCCGGCCATTTGAGCTAAGCAAATTTCTGGATCAAGTAAGGCCTTGATCAGAGCTTCTCTCATCTCTTTTGATAAGATGAGAGCGTCGTAGATGCTCAGTTTGGCTGGTAGTTTCCTAAGATGGGCTAGCACGTTGTAGTCCACTTTATTTTCATGTGTCTCTGCTTCTTCTCGAATGGGTATTCCTTCTGCCGGGGTTGGTTCTTCTCGAACAACCACCGCTTTCCTTTGTCTTTTGGACCCATTCTCGGAGGTAGAATTCTTCCACTTCTTAAGTTGACTTCGTGATTTCTTCGAATTTAGCATTGAGTTTGCCGGTGTCTCTTCTTGAATTGGAATGACGAGTTCTTCGGGATTAGCTTCGGAGTCGAAGGCTCTAACTCTATCGTGACTGGAGCTCCTCGAAACTCGCAGATAGATTCGTTGCTTGTTGAACTCTCGTAGCCTCCTTGATGGATGTCTTCTTCATTATTTTGCTCGTCGAGATTGTGTATGATTTGAGAATTGTTATTTGTATCGGAATCGACGTCCGGATTAGGTTGATTGTCGCTAGTTACGTAATCGTTAGAAACGATCGAAAACGTAGCCAACGCCATAACACTCATCATTATAAGATCCCACCGGAGTGAGCGAGATAATCATACAGAGTCAGAAGTTCGAGGGATTTCTCCCCCGAATCGGAAACAACTATCCTAGGATAAGCAGCCCCTAGTCTAGCCTTAGGTGCCTCAGTCTTCTCTTCTTCGTCAATTTTCTTCTTCTCTTCAATCGTCTCCTGTTGAGGTGGTTCTTCTATCGCAAGTGATAGTACCGGCTTAACAGGTTTCAAACTCTGAATTGAAGCTCGCACCGAAGCGGTTTGGATCTTTGTCTAAAATCTTTTCGAAGACCTCGTCCAAGCGGTAGTCCATCCATCGTCGGTCGTATAGGGATCTATCGGAATGATGGGATCGATCGAGACAACATTGACGGAACCTCCTTTACGGGGTTCCTTCATGTATTCCTTCGGGATCGTTATATTCCTTTCCGAAGATTGTCGTTGAGCCAACTCTTGAAGGTAATACAATCTTCTATCTTATGCCCAAGCATCCGGTGGTAAGGGCAAAAGTTGGGATCACCTTTCTTGTCGACTTCTTATGGTCTCTTAGGCTACGGTAGTTGGAAATCGCGGAGTCTTCATCGAACTGCGGAACATTTTCGGCATTGCTTCATTCTTGAACGGATATTCTCCGCTCAAAAGCTCCCTTAATGTACGTTGCGGACGAGGTGGTTGTTCATCTTGCGGAGATGATCGATAGCTGGGCCGGGGTTCTTGGTAATCTCGTTGTGGTTGCTTGCGGCCGTTCTGGTGGTATTTGCATCGGTTGCTTGCCTTTGTCAACTGCTGCAACGATCCCGGATTCCTTTTCAAAAGTCTTTACAGACTTTGTTTGTCCGTCTTGTCGGCGAAACTTAATTGCTTCGCCTCTTCTTGCAAGCTTCCGGCCTTGCTTAACAACTTCTCAAAAGTCTTAATAGTGAATCCCTTGAGGAGAAGTGCTATCGGGCCGTGAATGCTTTTTAGTAAAATGCCGACTGCATGCTGTTCTTGTAACTGTGGCTCACACTTCATACTTAGGTTCCTCCATCGAAGTATGTAGTCCACCAAGGTTTCATTCGGCTTCTGTTTCTCTACCACTAAGTCACCTATAGTGATGTGGTGCTGAGCTCCGGCAAATCTCTTGATGAAGAGGTTCTCTAATTCTGAAAATGTCTTTACCGAACCGTTTGGTAATTCCGCATACCAATCGAAGGCGATCCCCGACGAGCCGCCGACAAATTGTCGGAAGAGTAAAGCGTCACTTCCGCCGGCGTTGCAACAAGCGGCACGAAAGTGTGCCACATGCTTGTCGGGGGTTCCCGGTTCCGTCGAAGGTCTTGAACGAGAGGTGGTACGAAGCCTTTCGGGTATTGGACGGCGTCGAATTCTTCTGGGTAAGGTCTACCCGTTCGAATGGATGTCCCGCTCTTCGATTGTGCTAAGGCTTCTCGCACCTGCTGTTCCACCAAGCTCTTGATATCCTTTTCTGGAATCATACTTTGTGTTGCATCCTTCTTTAATTGATCATCCCCGTTGACGGATGTAATCTCCTTTCCTCCGTCTACAATGTGAATAACTTCCGGGGTGTTTCTCTTTGGGGTTGAAAGTGACTGCGGAGAGTGGCTAGGGCTACGACCATCTCTTCCATCCTTTTCGCCATCCGGGCGATCGTATCATCTTTCTCTCGAAGCTGCCTTCTCATCGCTTCCGGCTCCTCTCTTCTGCGACGCTGCGGGAGCACCTTGCGAAGGCGATGAAGCTCGTGTCTCAACCACGTTGATTTCCGCGTATTCGTCGTCCATGAATTCCGATGAATCAATCTCGTCTCCGAACTTTTCTTCTCTTTCTTTTGCCAATCGTCGGATATCGGTTCTCAACTTTTCCATGGCATCTTCTAGCGGGGCTTTTCGTGTGTCTTCGTGGTTGTCGTGCGATAGGCTGTCGGGTCCCCTTCTCACGAGTCCCCTTCATCGCGGTAGCACTTTCTTCGGATTCAAGTCTCCTGGCGAGACTTTCTTTCTCGAGCTCGTTGTTTCAATCTCAATCGCCCGGTAGTGGGACGCCATACCATCCTTCTAACGACGGAAGGTCTAGGACCGGATGGTACGTTCGGCCAAATGCTTGGAAGGTGGTATCCTCCCTAATTTGTAATCCTGAGACGACAACGGGCGGACTAGCCTTCATTCTTTTACTTGGCTTTTACGTCATGATGGCGGGTTCTACTCGGGGCCAAAGAAGAGATTTGAGCGGCACCCGCCCTATCCTTCGTAGAATTTCCGATACGGGCGGTTTTCCTTCTTTGCTAACTTTTCTACCAAAGTTTGCGGTCGAGCAAACGGCGTAGTTCTAGTTCTTTTCTTGCGGCTATCGTTGTAATATGCGGGGCGTGGTAATGTGGCGAGCAATCTTGCGAATATTTTCTTCATCTTCTGCGGCGGAGAGGGGATGAAACCTGCTTCCTCCCAAGAGTGGTATGTATTCGGGCAGCGGTGTATATTACGGCGAGTTCTAGAATTTCCTCTAGGAAAGCAATTTCAGCGGCTACGGCTTCTCTAGCGATCCTTCTACTTGTTTCTTCTTTGGGTCCTTGTCGGTGACGGAATCTTTGAACTGGACCCGATTTCGAAAACGAAGGTCTTACGAGAAGATGCTGTACCCTCCACGGTAACGAGTCCATCATAATTCCGGATTTCTTTCCCCTTTGATTTGGCAAAAGTCGGGGTAGGTGCGAAACAACTAGACCGAGTGGGGGTAGTAAGAACGGTCCTCTGCCGGACGGCGAGTATTCCTCTTAGTCGGAACCCTTTGCGGAGGAGGAATTCTTGAGTTGATTTAAGGTTGAATTCAATCATGCGGTTTCTCGGCTTGTGACACTTGGTCCATCGGTGCGAAAGGGTAACATCGGCGATCTTGACATTCGTGTTCTCGAATCCTTGTCCAAACCGGATGATCCCATTGTCGGGCGGCTCATCCTTGTAAACGGCGAAGATCTAGTCCATTGGTGAAGGAGAAAATCAGCTTTGGGGCTTCCATTTCTGCAGGGTAGATTCTGGTTGTCAGTCCCAAGTTATGCTTCTTCTCATCAAGACGAAAAGAAAGGAATCGAAAAGAGTCCGAACTCATTCTTGTTCATGTATTTATAAGAAGGAATCACTTATTAAAAGAATCACTTATTAGAGGGTTTGTTTATTTAGAACGGAGTGTTCAAAGGTGTAGAGAAGGTAAGGAATCCGAATCGGAGTTGGAAAGGAAAAGAGAGTCTTAAGCAAGACTTCTCGACTCGAAGGATCACTCCTAAACTAACACCTATTGGGGGTCCACCCCACCTCAGAAATGAGGTAAAAGGTTCTCGGAACCTCTCTGTTTAGGGGTGTCTAAACAGTGGCTCCTAAATCCGAGAGAATGTTGGCTATACTCGTTCAAGGTAGAAATGAACATAGTATTCCAACGGAAAGAAGGGTAGTTTGATCCATTTGGGACATGGATACACTACCGATTTTTTGAAAGCAGAACTATTTGATTAAAATGGAGAGAGGAACTAGTCCCCAGCGGAGTCGCCAGAAGTATGTCGGCATTATTTTTTTTTAGGTTATGTGTTTTGAAAAGGGGTCGCCTACAGAAATTGTCGGCGAATTTTAATTTAATTTAAATAAATAATTTGAAAAAGTAGTATTTGATTTTGAAAATAATTTTAAATTTGAAGATTTTAAGATATGAAATCAAACCGATCTCACATCCCAAATAGTTTATATAAACGAGCACCGCATCACAAACCGTGTATCTATCCCGAAGAATAGACACCTTGCTTGATAATGGGGCTCGATTAAATAAACTAGAAAGGTTTGTGACATCCGTTTGGTCCGCGAACCAATTTTATAAGCCGACAAATTCCACTGTTTAATATAGAAACATTAAACGGGGTTTATATTACTCAGGTTCTTAAAGTTCCCTATAAGGGCAAGCCCCTATAGTTAATTACATCTTAAGTGACGGAAATCACCTAAGAAAACTCTCGATAATAATCGATAATTCTGCTCTCGAGAATTTCAAAGTTTAAGTTTTCAAAGGATTGAATTTTTGAATCTCGATAGAGAATGGATCAAGTTTGGAACATTTTATTTTGGGAATTCAAAGGAAGAAAAGTAGGAGAAATTACGGATTCGAAGTGAACTTCGATAATCTCCCGACTATCCTATTGTTTGGCTTGGATTTAGGAAAGTCCTAATGTTTATTTAATGTTTTAATCTTGCCAATTTTAATTAATTAGGGCTTTATATTTATATGATAGAATCATACAAATAGCCTGGAAGATATGAGGGTTTATATCGTATCGGACGACTACCTCGGAATCCTAAGACCGGTTAGGGCTTAATTTGCAACGCAAATGCCTAATGAAAAGTTGAGGATTTATGTTGCACTAGTGCAAACTACCTCGAAGTCCTATGGCTTTGTTGTTTAATTCTAGGAAAGTTTCGTTGAAGTAGGTTCGAGTTTTGTTGACGACGATGGCCGTGCTGCCCACCATGCTCCGAGCTCCTTGTTGTTGCGAGAGGTTTAGTTTTAGAAATCATAAATCGGGGGATGAGAAAGTGTTTTGGTTTTAGAGAAGTCTTAATTTCCAAGTGTTTTTTGTGTTTTAATTAAAACAAATCTTAAAGTTGATTATAACAACACGGTTAAGATCCCGCGGTTCCATCCTTCCAGCATCGTTATTTTTATCGGATTCACTTAGTCCGGATGAATTTGCTAAACTCAACTGAACGAGTTCCGCACTTTCATTTAGACCGTGGGAAATCCCGTTAGCAACACGTAGGTTACATCATCCGAGGTATTCCCGATCATCCAACGAGTCGTTTTAATTTAGTTGTAGTTGTAGTTTTGTGGTTTTGTTTGTGATTAAATTTTGAGTTGTTTTATATTTTGAAATGTTGTGGCGGTGAATTTTATCTTGTAGTGTCTTTTAATTTAGTTATGGGTTTCGGTTTTGGTTTACTGTCCTAAAGGTGTAGGTTTTCATGCAACTGTTGTTTTATCATGCAAGAAAAGTAAGTGCGATGCGATTAAATGAATTGCGAGTAAAGGATAAATTGCGATAAAATAAAAGCGTACTCGGAGGGTCTTCCCGTCATTCCGAGCTGCACTTAAAATACAATTTAGAGCATTTAAGCAAGTTCCTAGGTAAAGCTAAGGTAAGGGTTATGGTTTTCTACCAAATTCCTAATCCTATAGCTAGTCATCTCCTATGACATCTAGGTTCTTGTATTTTGGTTTGAGGACGATTTTCTTCATCAAAGAACAATTAAGTTCGATTGTTCTTATAAATATCCTATCATATCGAGGAAGTGCTTAAGACGAGTCTTAAACATCTTTTCAATATTTCTAGGATTATTTTAAGTCGAGAGAATTTAATTATACAAATGAATCGATCGTCCGAGGTTTTCAAGTTTTGTTAACTTGCTCAGTGAATTATGATGTTTGAATATCCTTATGAGTGAAGTGACATTTCATTTAATATTCTGTTTAGGAGTTATGATAATTAAAGCTTTCGAGGGCAAATGGATGTTCGAATGATTTATGATTTAACTTAATTTCAATTAATGGGCTTAAGTTTGGAATAGTGTTCAAGTTGTTTTAGATTTATTTTTGAATTCTTTATGTCTTAGGTGATGTTATATTTAATTCAATTTAATTTAACTTTAATTTGATTTGGTTTAGTTTTAATTTTAATTTAATTTAATTTGATTTTAATTTAATGTGGTTTAATTTAATTTAATTTAATTTAAGTTAATTTAATATAATATGATTTAATTTAATTTAATTTAATTTGATTTAATTTAATTTAATTTAATTTAATTTAATTTAATTTGGTTTAATTTAATTTAATTTAATTTTATTTAATTTTTTAATTTAAATTTAAATTTAATTTTATTTTAATTTTAATTTAATATTTTATTTTTTATGTTTTAAAGATGATTTAATTTTAATTGTTAAAGTATTAATTTAATTGAAATTTTAAAAGGATTTAATTTAGATAATTTAACTTTAATTTAATTTAATGATTAAGTCTTTTAGCATGTTAAATCTTAAATTTGAATTATCATTTTAATTAGGAATTAAATATTATTGAGATGATTAATTTAGGGATTCTTAAATTAAAGAACAAATTTCTTCCTAATAACATCCTCTATTTTAATAATTCCAATTTTATTATTCTTCCAAATTTAATTAATTATTTTATTAAGGTTTATTTTAATTATTTTTAAAAATTGCTTAATAGGTTTCTACCCTTTAATTATTTAAATTTCAATCATCCAAATCAGATTAGGATCAAATATTTTACTTGTTAATTTTTTATTAAACCTAAAGTTTTAATTAAGGATTAAAAAGAAAAAAATTTAATTACCACTTTACCCTTTAAGCTTAATAATTTCATAACTCACTAAATTAAACTCAAATGAACTTGAAATTTTTATGTGACTTCACTCATATGTCAATAAAGACATGAGAGGAGAAAATGTGATTTTTCTGTATTTAATTTTATTTATATAATTATTTTTGGTGGAAAATAAGGATTTCCAAGGAAAACTTAATAATATGACCAAGGGAAAGTTTCTGTCCTTAAGAAAATTATGGGACATTCCTAATGACCAGAGGACCACTTAGACCAATTTTTGTGATTTTTGAATTATATTTTATTTATTAGAATTATTTTAAGTTCTGGAGTATTAATTAATTTAAAAATAGAATATAATGTTGAAAAATGAATTTTATAATTTTTAAAATTCTCTCTGATATCAAGGAAATCAGAGAACCAAATTTTGCAATTTTCTGATTTTTCTATGATTTATTATAATTATTTTAGTGAAAATGCTAGAAAATACATTTTTTACTTTTAAAATTACCCTAGAGCTTTAAAAATTAATATCTCACCAAATAGGCCTAAGAAAAATATGGGGTTTGTTCCTAAGTGATTAAAATTCAAAATGTGACATTTTGGTGAATATTATTAATTTTGTGATTTTTATTATTTTTTAATTATTAAAAATATTAAAATAATATTAAAAATCAACTTTTTTAGAAAATTGAAATTTTAATTTTCTTAAATTCTCTTGATATCAGAGAGGCTCCAAAACCAATTTGGTGAATTTTTGAAAGATATTTTGAAAGTTATGAATTTTTAAAGTTTAAAATGACTAAATGGCTTAATCAACCCAATTAATAGGGCTAACCAAGTCCAATTGACCTCAAATTTTTATGGTGAGTTCCTCTGATCCCAAAGGTCAATGGAGAATTGATTTGAAGTCAATTTGATGTATGGTTAGCTCTAATTAAATAGAGACCTATTTTGAGTGTTTAAGCCAATTAGGGTTGTCTAAAATGAACTAACTTCAAAACCTATTTTTCCTAGGGTTCTCCGGTCATAAGGAACATCACCAAATTTTCCTAGAATTTATTTCACAACATGCTATTTATTGGAATTAAAATACTCAAAACAGTGACTTGAATTTGAAAAATCAATAACTCTTCATAGGAATGTTCAGGGAATGTTCCCAAATTCAGAGGCTTCAAAAGCCCTATGGTCTTATGCCATGGTGAATTGTATACATGCATGGAGAATTAAATGTATGCAGAGAGTAAATAAATTATAAAAAATAAAATACTTGATGAAATTAAATGATTTCTTTTCCACATTATTCTCCTCTGTTCACCGAGCAAGAGGGTATTTTTATTTTATTTTTCTGATTTTCCTACACAAAGTTATGAATTTTTAAAGTTTCGATATTTAATAAATACATTAAATACCCTATTTATCTACTTATCCACGCGGCGCCGGCGAAACATCGGCAGCTCCGAAGGGGTACGTGTCGCGGCTGTGATTGGGCGCCGCCATCCGAGTCGGCCGTCCCGGGACCCGCTCGTATCGTTCCGTCTCCTCATCCGGCGCGATCCTGGCCGTCCGTCCGCGCGTGTATTAAATGGACGACATTCGTTCATCGTCCCCAAGTGTCCTCGCCCGAGAGCCGTCCACACTAAATCCCTAATATCTCACTCGATACTCGATGGATTTTCATGTTCTTATGCTCTATGGATTCGTCTTGAAGAGACGAACACATCTATACGGTTATCATGCATTGAAATTAAAGCATTTGAAATGGAGAATCTCCAGAAGCTCGGGATGAAGAATTAGCTCATACCTTTGCTCAGAGAAGTGTGGCTTCGATCTTAGAGTTGTTGCACCTTCGATTGGATCTGATGAAGCTCCGGATGAAGTCTCCTGGTCCGGTGAATTGTCTAGGTTGGACTTCGACCACAGCCGATCACAAAGCTTGGAGGCTGGAGAAACTGGGTGGCCTGGAGATGGGGCTTAAGCTGGTGGACACCTTCTCTTGGTCTGGTGAAGGTGTAGGACCAATCAATTTGAGGATTTATCCACTGTGGAGAAGTGTCCTGGTTTTGGGTGGAATTTCAGTTGGGAAATTAAGTTTTATCAGTGGGGATTAGGGCAAATTGACACAAGGGATCAACTGCTCTAAGGGTGGAGAAGGGTTTGGAACAATTTTGGCAGAGTTTCGGCAAGGTTTGTACAACTCTCCTCTATGGCCGTGAGGGTGAGGGGTTTAAATAGGCATGGCTGGAGGCTCTCCCAGGGGGGTTTAATGGTTGGGATCGAGTTTGCTTAGGTCGAGGGAAGAACAGCCATGCTATCCATTTGGGTTGAGACAAGTCGGCAATGGAGAATTTCAATGTTGGCTCACATGTGAGCTTTCGGCCATGGTGTTTTCCGGCGGCTCGGTGGCTGGCCGGCCGAGCATGGGTCACCCTCAGGTTCAGGTGGGTCAGGGCTTGATGTTTGTGAAGGCAATTGGTGGCTGCCATGTGTAAAGAGTTTGAATCAAAGTGGAATGGGGTAAGGGTGTATTTTGGCTCAAATTGGTCAAATGCATGGATTGGGCTAGGTGCACCTTCCCATGGCTAGTTTGGGCTGAAGATAAAGTGGTTTAGGTCAGCATAATTAGTGGGGAAGGGTCACCATCCAAGTACAATTAAGTTTAAGCAAGGTTTAGTGGAGTCATGGAAGTGGCTAATCCCTTTAAGGGAATATGGAAAGGGCCTCCTCCTCTTGCCATCTTGGGTATGGTGAGGTGGAAAGTAGATCCCATGGCTCTCATGTGGCTCATGCATGGATTCATGGCTCATCTTTGGCTTGGGAAAAGTTTAGTCAACTTTCATGAGGAAGGGTGTTGAAATTTTTGATGGATTTAAGGAGAATTGTCATAAGGCTTGATTTGGATTTATTTGGTGATAGATTTTAGAACTTAGGAAGTGTTTTAAATCAAAGGGATGATGAGAGGAATTTCATGTGGGCTTTGTTATGAACTTTGGGCTTTTGAATTTGTCTTGGATGGGCCTTTTAAGAAAGTGGGCCTTAGGCTTTATGGATGGGAATTTTTGTAAAAGTTTGGGCCAAATAATTGTTGGGTTTGCTTTAGGGATGTTTCATGAGTAATTTGAAATAGATTTAAGGTGGTTTGGGTTTGAATTGGGTTGAATTTGGGTTTATTTGGTAAATGGGCCAATGTAGGTCAAATTGAGCTAACTTGGGCCAATGTTGGGCTAGGGTTGAAATTGATGTAAAATAAATGTTGTGAAATGTTTATGGGAGTGTTTCAAAGAGGTTTTGGCTTTGGTTAGGTTTTGATTTTGGGGTTTGGGCTCATTTGGGTTAGGTTTGGGTTTAGGTCAAAAATGGGCCTTTTAGCTTTGGGTTGAATTTGAGTGGGGTTTGGGTCTAAATTTTGGGCAAATCATGTTTGTGTTTTGTTTATGGGGATGTTAAGGAGGGCTTAGAAAAGATTTGGGGTTAATTGGAGTTGAATTGGGTGAGTTTGGGCTAAGTTTGGGTCATGGGTCCAAATTGGGCTTTAAGGCCAAAAGTGAAATTGGATCCCAATTCCAATCAAATTGGGCTTGGATTTGGTCTAGATTGGTGTTGGGGATGTTGAATTGAAGTTTAGAATTGAATTGGACCAGGATTTGGGTCAATTGGGTAGGCTAGGCTTGACATTGGGTTCACTTTGGGTTAAAATGGGTCAAATTGGGGGTTTTGACAAAAGTAGGGTAAAATTGACAAAATTGGCACTATGATGACAAGGTTTTTGGCCCTCACTAACCTTCATAATGCTTCACTTGACAGTTAAAAATGTCAGCCCCTACACTGACTTTCTCCTGTAACTTTCCCTCCTCGCATGAGGCCCGCCTTGCAGCACTGATGATTCAATTCGGGACCAACTTCAGTGAGTTTGAAGTCGTACTTGGAAAAGGTCTGTTTGTGTTCGTGAAAGTTGCCACTCCTGAAATTCATGAACCATTTGTTGAGTTCGATTTGAACTCCCATGAAGATTTCCCTTATGCTAAGAAGGTGAGAATAAGCACTTCTCCAATCAGGTCAGTCGTCTCCATGCCAAGGAGAGTTGTCACCTCTACTACCACAGACTTCACCGTCACTGCACCTACATTCCCGTCTGCCAAAGGGAAAGAGATTTTGTGAGAAGATGATTCTGAAGATACCATTCTTGCCCCGCCACTAGTCTTCAAAGTTGGCTCAAGTTCAAGACCTCCCCTGCTAACCAAATCTCAATGAAGAAACCGCAACCACAGGATTCGTAATGCTGCCAGAACACGGGTCATAGATTTGCCAGTAATTGATGAGATTCCTCAACAGGAGGAACTCTGTTTACCAGACACCTCTCCTCTTCTTCGAGGTAGCAGGTTCCACCCATTAGCTGGCACTACTGGAGATGAAACCTCCAAAGGATTACCACTACACTTCCAGCACCACATAGTCGTGATAAGGTGAAGGGAAGGCCCACACCTATCACCTGAGCTCACACCCTTCTGTGAAGATTATTTGAAATAGAGGGTTGTTCTGTCGCCAATCTTCTTAAGAAGATGGGATGCACAATATCCCCAAAAATTAAGGATAAAATTCTAGAAATGGAAAGAACCGTCTGAGTTTCCATCAAACACCGTTTGGAAAAAAGTGTTGATGCAGCTGCTACAGATGATACTACTATAAGCAAGTCAGTCAAGTCCCAGCTAGGTCCTAGAGTACCAACTGCCGATGAAGAGAAAGAATAAGAGAGCATTATTTTCCTCTGTACATGGTCTACACACTAGAGATCACACTTCCCCTCATCACTTCGATGTCCTCTCCAAGAAACCTCGTCTCGAGATGTCGACTTTTAAGAGAAAAGTGTGGTTACCGAGAGGTGTTACACCAGTACGTTCAAAAGGTCTATTTACCACAAAAGGGATCATGAGTCAGAAGTTCCCGTTGTCACTGTAGCCATTACTTCTAAATTAGTTGTAGAAAAGAGTGATAGCACAGGGAAACCTACATATTTAAAGCTGACTAAGAAGAAAATAGTTAATGATAGAGTACAAAAGCTCCGGGTAGAAATTTCTGAGTTAGCCAAACAACAAGGGTTAGATATTGATGACAAGGATTACTTCCTGTCAGACTACATGGATGAAGATTTCATGGAATTCAATATGGTCAAAACTCGGTCCACGTCATCTACACGTGATGCTCCTACTGAGGAGAACACCGCAGATGAGCTGCGGACGACCATCCTGACAAGGGATGAGCATATTAACCGCCTGGAAAAGAGAATGAAGGAGATGACTACTGCGATGACCGCCATGGCTATACTCCATGGGCTATCATAATCAAGACCCATATTGTCTCCTAAGGTTAACCAACCTGAAATCATACACATCTCCAATGAAAGAAGAGAAATCGCTTCAGCTAATGAAGACGAACCGCCAAGAAGAGATCCAACTCCAAACCCACCGGAAGAAGACATTAAACAGATGGTCGAACAGCTTGTTTGGAGGCCTTGGCTCAGTCCAAAGGGGCGTATCAGTTTCAAAGAGTAGATCCTACCTGGAGGAGTTCGATGTCATTCCTTACCCTAAAGGCTTTGTGCCCCCCAATTTCAAGACGTTCGACGGCACAGAAAATCCTCTCAACACATAACACACTTCAAAGCTAGCTGCTGCAACACAGGAGGGAGTTAAGTGTTGTTTTTCAGATAGTTTGTCAGTAGCTTGTCAAGAATAGCTTTCGATTGGTACGCCGAGATTCCTAATGGATCAGTAAAAACTTTTGCATAAATGGAAAACATGTTCGTAAAGAGATTCGCCGGTGCCCAGCATCATGTTACCATAAGAGATCTCATAGTGGAGCGGCAGAAGCTCGACGAGACTTTGGTCAATTACATTTTGAGGTGGAGAATCTCGGCTACAAGAACAACACGAAATCGAGATACTACTCAAGAGTATCCACAGTCCGATAGCCTTCATGCTTAAGGGTCTCACAATCAAGTCCTTCGAAAAGCTACTCAATAAAGCTAGCAGCTTACAAGAAGAAGTCAACCATATGGATCCTGCAGAAAAGACAGAGAAGAAAAAACCTGATAAAGCATACGAGAAGAGATCTGGCATAGTGGCAACGGTCGACAAAAGAAAGCAGCCAATGAGGATCCAGCCTGAGCAGCAACACACTCAGCTGCCTTAGTACAGTCAGCCTCAGCAGTATGGTCAGCCTCGTGCACAGTAGAGCAGTCAGTCTGGTCAGCAGCAGAGGTCATACAAGACAGATGGACGATAGGGTCCAACAATGTCAGAACGGCTGTGCATAAACTACTCCTTCAAAGATGAAGCCGTAGCAAAGATGTTCATGAATCTAAAGAAGAAGCCTGAGTTCAGATTGCTCGATCCGAAGAAGCCAAAATAAGTGGACAAGAAGGATCAACCCAACTTCTGCCACTACCATAGGATGCTCTGACATACTATAGAAAGCTACTTTAGTTTCAAGGATTGGCTCGAGTGGAAGACAAAGAAGGAAATATAATGATACCAAAGGAATACTTAAATGAACTTGAAAGAGGTTCTATAAATGTGATTTCAGCTGAGCCGATCTCTCCGATTGATCCATATGCTGACAAAGTTAGATAGATCACAATTTGGAATGAGCTCAAGAAAGTCCTGGATCAGATCCGGTCTGCTCCAAAGAAAGCTGCGGTCTGCAGTCTGCCGCCAGCCCAGTCCAAGACGAAGGCTTCACCAAGGAAGCGACCACGATAAGAATGGAGGAAGAAGAAGATCACAAATGAAATTAAGGATGATAGTGCGAAGGGTAGGATAAAGGATGCCCCTGTTAGATTGGTTTTTTCGGATTCAGGGGTGAAACCCCTCGAACCCCTGACCTTGTACCATTATTTTTATGCCCCTTCAGGGTCTCATAATGATAATTTGAATGATGTTGGCTACGTTCTTATTGTCTCTAGTGATGATGTAACTAATCACAATCTCTCTAAACCCGATTTTGATTCCTAAAATGATCCTCAAATCATGATTGTTCCCGATGAGAATGTTAACAAAAATAAAGAAAATATCGACAATACCGGCTACGACATCTCCGGAAGCGAGGAGCCAGTCCTCGAATGCAAAGGAGCTCCACTTGCCTTCAACGTTGACTTTTTAGATACAGAAGAGCCAGATACAGTAATAGAAGGATCTAGGGGTCTAGAAGAAGAAGAAATAACAGAAGTACACCTAAGAAGTTGCAAGGTGCTACAACCAAGGACACTTTCAATAGATAAAGGAAAACAGGAAATTACTCAAGAAGAAACATCTTCAGCAGCGGAAGAAATACAAGTTTGAAATGAAATTGAAAATTCAAACAAACTGTATTACAACATGCTAGATCATCTTAGGAAGTTGCCAGCCAAACTAAGCATTTACGATGCTCTGATCCTGTCAAAGGAGATGAGAGAAAATTTGATCAAGGCCCTACTTGACCAAGATATTTGCTTAGCATAGTTGGTGATCACTAGAAAATATATTAAGAATTTCATACTAATTTTATATGAAATTGCACTTTAAAGAAAGGTATTTTCTTTGTTTTATTTCAGGAATGAAGAATTATAAGTACTGAAAGCAAAAAGCACAAAAGAAGCGGATTTGGAGCAAAAAGGACTCAATTTGATGAAAAATGAACTATCCCGCCGACGGCGAGATCAAGGCCGCCGATGGTGAGATTTTCCAGAGAATTTTTTGAATATATTATAAAGAGCCCACCGACGGCGAGATCAATCCCGCCGACGACGAGATCAATCCCGCCAACAGCGAGATCAATCCCACCGACACCTAGATCGGTGCGGTTAGCCCACCTTCTAGAAGCCCACCGAAGGCGAGATAGAGCCCGCCAACGGCGAGACAGTTGAAAAGAGCCAGATACAATGTACCTGGATGCTTTTTGAAGAGGTGCTTAAGCAACCTTTGAAGATTTGACTCCTTCAATAAATAGAGACAATTTCTGTCCCTTTGGTGTGTCATTTTTTGGTGTCTTTTGGTGTCGTTTTAAAGTCAATTAGTATTCATTTGTGTTGGAGTGTAAATCAGAGAGTCTTAATGAGTTTAATTAAGTGTTCTGTACTGAATGGAAGAGTCAAAGGAACTTCAAGGAGTCTGCTTGGGGAGAAGAATTGAGATAAGTATATTTGTTATTATTTGTTAACTTTAATGAAATTGATGCTTTGTGTTATTTTTCCCATGCTTTCTGAGTAGTTTCCTTAGTCTTGTTCCTTGTTGTTGAGATTATGTGAAGTGACGAGTCAAAGTAACTGTGCCTAAAATTATTAAATAAAAATTGTGATAATCTTTTACTTAAAACTTAATTTACAAATCAATTTGGCCAATTGATTTGTTAACCTATGTTGAATTATCAACTATAGTAAAGATTACATCCGAGATCCAAGGAAGTCAAAAGCCTTGGAAGGAGGGTGCAAATAAATAGGGAAATATTAACTGTCGGGCATAGAATTGGACATTTTAGTGTGACAGACTAAAATATTCAATTCGGTCCTATTTTTTAAGAGCTGAAGTGTAGATGTTAGTCTTCAAGCAAGGTGAACGTGGGAGCTCTGAAGTGGCAGCCGGTATCCTCCCAGCCTAGCCGCAGATTCAGTAATCAAACATAGGACTAGTCAATGTTCTTTGCACCTGGACCAAAGGGTAAAGAATAGGAATGCTCCTATTTGGCACAATACAAACTATAAACTACTTTAATTCATCATTCACTTAATTCTCTCAACAAGGAGAAAGATGCCTTTCTAAATTAGAATCTTACATTTAAACCTTTTTGAGCAATAGTTTTAGTATAAGTGTTCTTAATTTCCGTATACTAGCTTAGTAAGTAAGTCTACTTTAATTTGTCTTTGAAATTCTCTAACTTCCCCGTGGGATCGATATCTTGGACTCCATTAGAGCCCTTTATTACTTGATAACAATATGTATACTTGCGTAGTATCCACATTATAAATCATAATTTTCATAAAAGAATTATCATTGTAAATACATATATTTGGTGCAGGATCAAGTTTTTGGTGTCGTTGCCAATATCAATAACATATTTTTGTAAGTATAAATATCAAAAGTGTGTCAGTTGGCTAGCACATCCTCAGATGGAGTTTGCACTTTAAATGAACAGCCTGTCATAACCTTCACCAATGAAGATTTGCTACTCGATACACCCGATCACAACCGTCCACTCTACATCTCCTTCATCATCGACAGGTTCGTACTTTCCAGAGTGTTAGTGGATCCTGGAGCGTCGCTCAACATAATGACTCTACGGACGCTGGCCTACCTGGATATCGACGCTCGAGAACTTTCTATGGATAAGATGATGCTAAGAGGATTCAACCAGAAAAGAGAAAGAGCCCTCAGATTTGTAACACTTCAAATATAAGTTGGAAATCTAGTAACAACTGTATAATTCCATGTCATCGATGTGGATACACCTGCTTGGTCGGTCGTGGCTTCACGAGTACAATATGGTCCTATCGTCGCTTCACCAGTGCATCAAATACTACAAGAACAGACAAGAACATTGTATTAAGGGAGATTTACAACCATTTTTAATAAATGAGGTAGGCATTGACGAAGACGCTGCCTACTACGCTCCCCTAAAGGGAACAATACTTTCGAGAGAAATTATGATAAGTAAAGTAGAAGATTCAGAAGAACTACGAGAGCGGAACCATACTGCTCCCGTTCAACAATCTTCTGCCACTCCTTTACAACGAGTTGGTGAAGGTTCTTTTAGCCCACGCATCCGAGGTCGAGGCTAGGGACGTGGTTAGAGAAGAACTCAACGGATTGTTGAACGGACGAAGCCGCCAATCAGCATTGAAGTAGAAGGAAGCTCCGATGAAGATAAAGGAACAATGATGATAAGTCAAAGGAAGCCTCAGTTTGAGATTTCTACAAATGACACAAAAAGAGATGAATATGAATCAATGTACGATCGGATTAATCATTATGTGCAAGCCATGACTCTAACTCTGATCCACCCTCAAAAGATCGAGAGTATAGAAGTCAAGGAAGTCCATAATGATGGTTTTAAACCGATCAAGTTTTATAAAGCTTCTCCTTCTACTTCTGAACCTTGTATAACTCTTGAAGAAAACGATTCTAATGAATTAATGGAATTACCTTTTGGTTACTTTTTGCCATGTGTACAAAAGTTAATTCAACAAGGATATGTGCAAAAGCAAATGCCAATAGATAAGTTACAATCATTCAAAAAATTATTGAATAAAAAAGGAAAGAAACTCAACTCTAAAGAAGATCTTGGGTTCGATACAATCGGACCCATCGATGACTTGAGATTTTGCATGGTTGTTACTAGTAAACCAGAAGAAGATTGTCTGGACATCCAAGATGAATACGAAGATCAACCAATAGAAAAGGCTCCACCGAAGTTCAAAGAAGAAATCAAGTCAACAGTTGATGAATTAAAAGAAATCAATATCGGGACTGAGGAGCAGCCCCGACCAACTTTCATAAGTTCATTGCTAGACAAAAAAGAGGTTACAGACTTGGTCAGGTTACTATCAGAATTTAAAAATTGCTTCTCCTGGAGCTATGACGAAATGCCTGGGCTATTTCCAGATGTTGCAGTTCACCGATTAGGAGTGGATCAAAGTATGATACCAGTAAAACAAGCTCACAAAAGAATGCGCCTCAAAATAGAATAGCAAGTTATAACAGAAATAAAGAAATTAATAAACGCTAACTTTGTCTGAGATGAGCAATATCCGACATGGATAGCTAATGTCGTGCTAGTAAAGAAGAAAAATGGACAAATCTGAGTGTGTGTCGACTTCAGGGACTTGAATAAGGCATGTCCAAAAGATGAATTCCCTTTGCCAATACCGAAATTAATGGTGGACATTGCATCATCACATGAAATTTTCTCCTTCATGAACGGATTGTCTTGTTACAATCAAATAATGATGGCTCCAGAAGATGCAACACTTACAGCATTCAGAACTCCAATCGGGATTTACTGCTATACCGTGATGTCGTTTGGGTTAAAGAATGCAGAAGCAACATATCAAAGAGCAATGATGAAGATCTTCGATGACCTCATTGACAACCAAGTGGAATGCTACGTGGATGATTTGATCATTAAGAGCAAAGTAAAGGAAAACCACCCAAATGATTTGAGGATCATATTTGAACAATTACGGCAATACAGTCTAAAGATGAATCCCTTAAAGTGCGCTGTCGGCGTCACCTCTGGGAAATTTCTAAGATTTGTTGTACGTCATTGGGGAATTAAAATCGACCCAGAAAAGATTAAAGCAATATTAGAAATGCCTCCTCCCAGAACCTTGAAATAATTACGTTCTTTTTAAGGAAAATTAGCATATCTAAGATGCTTCATATCTAATCTATCAGGAAGGTGTCTCCCCCTCTCAAATTTACTTCAAAAGTATGTCACATTTTTTTGGGGGGAGCCATTTCAACGAGCTTTCAAAGATATCAAATGATATCTAACGACACCTCCTGTTTTGGTAGCCCCTATGTCGGGTAGACCATTGATACTTTATACTGCAGCTTTGGACGAGTCCCTTGGAGCCTTACTTGCCCAAGTCAATGATGAGGATAAGGAGAACGCACCCTACTACCTGAGTCAACGTCTAATACCGGCAGAGGTAAAGTATCCTTCAATTGAGACGCATTGTCAAGCTTTGGTTTTCACCGGTTAAAAGCTTAGACATTACATGTTATCTCATAAGGTCAACCTGATCTCAAAAGTTAATCCATTGCAATATTTTATGAACGACCAATACTTTCTAGATGTTTACCAAGATGGTCGATGATACTATTGCAATTTGACATAACTTTTGTGACCCTTCGCGCTATCAAAGGGCAAAGTTTCACAGATTTTCTCTCAGCACACTCACTACCAGCTGGGTCCCCACTCAATAACAAATTACCAGTCAAACAAACACTACAAATAGAACAGCCCAATGCTAAACCTTGGGAAATGTACTTTGATGGAGCGTCATCAGCTCGAAGAGATAAAGGACAACAGACAGCGATACCCGGCAAAGCAGGAATTGGTTTAATCTTCGTGACTCTGGATCAGGCTATTTTAAGATTCTCCTACCACTTCTCGGAGCTGTGTACCAATAATGAAGCAAAATACGAAGCTCTAATCATCGGTTTGGAATCAGCAATACTAATGGAATTAACAGACATTGCCATTTATGGCGACTCATAACTCGTCATTCAGCATGTGGCAGGACAATACAAAATTTTGAAACTGAGATTAGAAGAATACCAGCGGTACACAATGAAACTACTCGAGCGGATCCCAAGTGTGATATTCTATAGAGTTGCTCGAACAGACAACGCCCACGCGGACGCTTTAGCTAAACACGCTAAAGAATTGGCTTGCCCACCTGAAGTTTCTATAGATATTACGGTACAGGGACGTCAGGTTTTGTCAGAGATCAACCTCAACAGTCTACACAAGATTGAAAAAGAGGAGATAGCAGTCACAGTGGCAGAAGATACAGAAGATTGGCGTCAGCCATTGATAGAATATTTGTAGACTGGAAGGTTTCCAGAAGACAAATCAGCAGTGCATCAGATTCAGAAGAGAGCTCTCTCATATACCTTAATTGATAATGTCCTGTACAGAAGATCCTTCAATTAGATGTGGCTCAGATGCCTAAACAGAGCGGAAGCACAGAAAACATCAAAGAAGTACATGCCGGATTATGTGGTGCTCATCAATCAGGACCAAAGATGAAAATGAAAATCAAATGACTCGATGCTACTGGCTGGCAATGAAGATAGACTGCATGGACACGGCAAAGGAATGTCATCAATGTCAAGTGCACGGAGTGGTCTTGCATCAACCTCCAAATGTTCTACACCCCATGATTACCTTGTAGCCATTTGAGTGTTGGGGTACGGATATAGTGGGTCCAATAGACCCTCCGTCTTCAAAAGGACACAGATTCATACTCGCAGCTGCAGGCTACATCTCCAAGTGAGCAGAGGCAGTTCCTCTACGGGAAGATACAGCAAAGCAATTTCTGCAATTCTTTAAGAATTAAGTTGTCTACGGGAAGTTACAGCAAGCAATATCCTGTTTGGACGATAAATCCAGATTGTCGGACCGGATGAATTCTGAGGTTCTATTGAAATCCCTCTACCAGAAGGATCAGTACTGGTATTAAAAGGAAATGGAGTAGATTTAGCGAAACACTGCATCCCAAGAGTTCGAAGAAAAAGGGTGTCAACCACTTTCAAAAGAATGGATGAAAACAAAGCATCATTTTACTATGAACCAGATCCAGAGCTGGAGAGCCTTCATCCTTTGCCACTGTAACGGCTGTACCTCTGGGTGTTCGCGAGGGGACTTTTGTTCTGAAGTGTAACCTTGGCAGGTTTGCTCGTCCCTGCAACACTCTCAGATAGAAGAAATCTACCGCTCCATTCAATGGGTTATGACAGTCAGTGTCGCCACTTTTTGCAGCAGCCAGATGTTGACCTCATTTTTTATGAGGTCTTCTCTTCCCTCTTTAGTGTTTAGGATCTAGCCTTGGGATTTTCCTTTGACTATCTTAGAGGACTAGAATTGGGACCCATCCCTTAGAAATTTAAACCACTTCTTGTCTCCCTGCAAACCCCACAAGCTTGATTGTAGACCCCTAATCACCTAGAGGGTTGAGATCAAATGTGGAGGTTTAAAGGATGAGTTCCCTATAGGACTCTTTGGCCTGGTGAGGGTTGACTTACACACTCACTACACTCACACTCTACACTCTCACATACACAATCCAAATCCTAAAACCACACCTATACCCAACTTGACTCCCTGACTCATGTAGGTAATTCATATGGATGGACCTTAACCCCTAAGTCCCTGGTTAAGAGGGTTAGGAACAACATAGAGAATGCCTCCAATGAGTCCTCTCATGGCTCATATGGGCTTAATATGGCTTCATGGCTCAATCAAAGTGATTCCATTTCATTCACATTTGATCAATCTTCATTCTTCCAAAATTTCAATTTTTGACCCCGGGTACCCTACACCCATCAAACTTACCAAAAGCCCATGAAATTACCCAAATTTTCCAAAATCTCCAAATTACCCAAAATTCCTCAAGATCAATCCTAAACATTTTCCCCCACTCAAATTGACTATCTCCAGCCAAAAATACCAAAATTTCTAAAAATACCCCCAATACCCTCCAAATTACCAAAATGCCCCTCATGAGCCAAAAATCTAAAAATTCAGAAAATTCCCAGAAAATTCCAAAAAATCCCAAATATTCCCAATTTCATTTTGACCAACTACACCATGGGACAATTTTGTCAATTTACCCTACTTTTACCAAAACCCCCAATTTAGCCCATTTTAAACCCAAATGAACCCAATGTCAAACCAAATCACCCCAATTGACATCAATTTTGGTCCAATTCAATTCTGAACTTCAATTCAATATCCAAAATATCAATCTAGACCAAATTCAAGCCCAATTTGATTGATATTTGAATCCAATTTTATTTTTAAGCTTAAGGCCCAATTTGGACCCATGACCCAAACTTAGCCCAAACCAAACCAATTCAACTCCAATTAACCCCAAACCTTTTCTAAACCTTCACTAACATCCCCACAAACAAAACACTAACATAATTTGCCCAAAATTTGGACCCAAACCCTACTTAAATTCAACCCAAACCAAAAAGCCCAATTTTGACCTAAACCCAAACCTAACCCAAATAAGCCCAAGTCCCAAAACCAAAACCCAACCAAAGTTGAAACCTCTTTGAAACACTCTCATAAACATTTCCCAACATTAATTTTACATCAATTTCAACCCTAGCCCAACATTGGCCCAAATTAGCCCAATTTGACCTACATTGGCCCATTTACCAAATGAACCCAAATTCAACCCAATTCAATTCCAAACTACCTCAAATTTGCTTCAAATCATTCAAGACACATTCTTAAACTAAACTCAACATTTACTTGGCATGGCCCTTTGCAAAATTTTTCATCTAAAAGCCCATTGTTAAACATAAAGGCCCACTCCCTTAAACCTTCCTAAAAGCCCACTTCCACCAAATTCAAAAGCCCAAATCAATCTAAAGCCCACATGACACTTTCCCTCATCACACCTTCAATTTAAAATCATTCCTAAAGTCCTAATTTATCAATTAAACAATTCCAAATCAAGCCTCATAACAATTCCCATCAAAATGCCAAAATTCACAAAATCCTTTTTTATGAAATTGACCAAATCTTTTTCCTAAGCCATATGGAGCCATGAAGCCACATGTAAGCCATTGGCAAGCCATGAGAATCTCTAATTTGTCAACCCTCCTTAAATGGAAAAAGGAGGAGGTCCTTTAAGCACCTCCTAAAAGTCATAAACCTTAAACATGTTTCACCTTAACAAAAATGTAATCCAAATATATTTGGATAAGGACTTCTTCATACCAAACCAGCTGATTCCTTTGACTCCCCACAACATCCAAAGCCACCTTGAAGGGTGAACCAAGCCCAAAAGGTAGACTTGACCAAATCAAGCCAAAATTGGCCTTCCCCCCTTCCATTTTAAATCAAGCTTTTGACACATGGCAAAGCTCAATTGCCTACACAAAACTCCAGCCCTGGCCCACCTAAACTTGAGGGTGACCCTTGCCTGCCGGCCAGCCACCTGAGCCGCCGGAAAACACCATCGCCAAGACCTTGGGAGGAGCCAAGTTTTGGAATTCCACCTTGCTGAGCTGCCCCACTCCAAATGGCCATTGCAGCTGTTCTTCTCCTAACCAGAGCAGCTGATCCCAACCCTTAAACCCCCCTGGAAGGCCCTCCAGCCTCTCCTATTTAAACACCCCCTCCTCTCGGCCAAGAGAAGGGGCTGAAACAAAAACACAAAGAAACTCTGCCAAAATCATTCCAGAATCTTCCCCACACCTGGAGAACTTGATCCTCACTGAAATCCCCCTGCCATTTCCTCTCTGTGAGCTCAATTTCAGAGTTGAAATTCAAGCCCAAAACCAGGACACTTCACCACAGTGAGCCAATCTCCAAATTGATTGGTCCTACACCTTCACCAGACCAAGAGGAGAAGTTCCCCAGTGAAAGCCCACTCTCCAGGCCACCCAGTTGCTCCAACCTTCAAGATTTGTGATCGGCTGTGGGCACTTTTGTACCTAGGCAATTCACCAGGCCAAGGGACTTCATCTGGAGCTTGCTTGGACCCAATCGAACGTGACACAACTCTCAGATCGAAGCTTCACTTCTCTGAGCAAAGGTATGAGCTCTCTCTTCTTCCCGAGCTTCTGAACATTCTCCATTTCAAATGCATCAATTTTAATGCATGATCACCGTATAGATGTATTCGTCTCTTCAAGACGAATCCATAGAGCACAAGAACACAAAAATCCGTTAAGTATTGAGCGAGATCTTAGGGTTTTAGTGCGGACGGTCACGGGTTCACACCAGTTGTAGACGATGACCGGGAGCCGTCGGATCGAGCGTGTATCGAGCGGACGGTCGGGATCGAGCCGGACAGCGCGATGGTACATGAACCGCGGGCCCCTGGAGCGTTGAGTCGGATGGCGGTGTCGAACCAGAAAGCGTCGCGTGGCTGTTCGGAGATGCTAAGGTTGACGCGGCGCCGATTCGGATAAATAGAAAAATAGGGATTTTTCTTATTTATTTAATTACCATAACTTAGAAAATCCATAACTTTGTGTAGAAAAATTCTAAAAATAAAATAAAAATACCATCTTGCTCAGTGAACAGAGGAGAATAATGTGGAAAAGAAATCAAATAATTTCATTGAGTATTTTATTTTTAATGAGTTATTTACTCCCTGCATTGTTTTAATTCTCCATTTGCATAGGTAATTCACCATGGCATGAGACCATAGAGCGTTTGAAGCCTCTGAACTTGGGAACATTCCCTGAATTTTCTAAGGTTAGAGACCATCCCTATGAGAAGTTATTGATTTTTCAATTGCATGTTACTGTTTTGAGTATTTTAATTCCAATAATTAGCATGTTGAGAAATAAATTCTAGGAAAATTTGGTGATGTTTCTTATGACCAGATGAACCTAGGAAAAATAAGTTTTGAGTTAATTCACTTGGAATAACCCTAATTGGTCTAAACACCCAAAATTGAACTTTAATTAATTAGGGTTAACTATACATCAAATTAACTTGAAAACAATTCTCCACTGTCCTTTAGGGTCAGGAGAGTCTCACATAAAAATTTGAAACCAATTGAACTTGATTAACCCCACTAAATGGGTTGATTAAGCCTCTTTAGCAAAATGGATAAAATTAAATTTTAAAAATTCATAACTCACAAAATACTTTTAAAAAATTCACAAAAATTGTTTTGGAGCTTCTCTGATATCAGAGGAACTTAGGAAAATTAAAATTGTAATTTTCTAAAAAAGTTGATTTTTATCATTATTTTAATATTTTTAATAATTAAAAAATAATAAAAATCATAAAAATATTAAAAATCACCAAAATGTCACATTTTGAATTCTAATTACTTAGGAACAAACCAAATATTTTTCTTAAGTCCCTAGGATAAGATATTAAATTTTAAAGGCTTAATGTAATTTTTAATATTAAAAAATGTATTTTTCAATATTTTCACTAAAATAATTCTACTAAATCAAAGAAAAATTAGAAAAATACAAATATTGTTTCTCTGAACTCCCTGAGGTTAGAGAGATTTGAGAAAAATATATAATCCATTTTTCTACTTTAATTTTATTTTTAAATTAATTAATACTCCAAAACTCAAAATAATTCTAATAAATAAAATATAATTCAAAAAATCACCAAAATTGGTCCAAATAGTCCTCTGGTCATTAGGAATGTCTCATAATTTTCTTAAAGATAGAAACATTTCCTTGGTCATGTTATTGAATTTTCCTTGAAAACCCCTATTTTCCATTAAAAATAATTACATAAATAAATTAAAAATAGAAAAATCACATTTTCTCCTCTAAAGTCTTAATTGACATGTAAGTGAGGTTACATAAAAGTTTCAAGTTCATTTGAGCTTAATTTAGTGAGTTATAGGATTATTAAGCTTGAAGGGCAAAATGGTAATTAAAAATTTCAACCTTTAATTAAAATTTTAGGATTAATCAAAAGGGGAAGGTAAAATAATTGATTCTAAACTGAATTTGGATGATTGAAACTTAAATGATTGAGGGTAGAAACCTACTAACCATTTCAAAAGTAATTAAAATAAAACTTTAATTAATTAATTAATCGAAATTTTGGGAGGATAATAGAAATTGGAATTATTAAAGTAGGGATATTATTAAGAGGATATTTATTCTTTAATTTAAAAATCCCTAAATAAACCACTTCAATAATACTTAATTCTTAATTAAAAAAAAAATTTAAAATAATAATCCAGATTAAAATTAAACTAAAATTAAATCAAATTAAGATTAAAATTAAATTAAAATTAAATTAAATTAAAATTAAAATTAAATTAAAACTAAATTAAATTAAAATTAAATTGAAATTAAATTAAAATTAAATTAAATTAAATTAAAATTAAATTAAGTTAAATTAAATTAAATTAAATTAAAATTAAATCATATCAAATTAAATTAAAATTAAATTAAATTGAGTTAAAATTAAATTGAATTAGATTAAATTAAAATCATTTAACAACAAACCTAAATGAAATCCTTAAGAATTAAATCTAAAATAACTTGAACACTATTCCAAACTTAAACTAATTTTTTTATAATTAAGTCAAAATTAAAATTAAATCATTAAGTTTAAATCATTAAAATACTTAATAAGTTGATTTGCCCTTTTAAAGCTCTTATTATTATAACTTTTAAATGAGGTATCAAGTGAGGTGTTACTTCACTTAAAGGATATTCAAATATCCTAGTTCACTGAGCAAGAGAACAAAACTTAAACTCCTGGATGATTAATTCACTTGTATAATTAAATTCTCTTGGACTTAAAACAATCCTAGAGGTATTGAAAAGATCTTTAAGACTCGTCTTAAGAACTTCCTCAATATGATAGGATGTTTATAAGAACAACTCAATTTAATTGTTCTTGGGTGAAGAAAGTCATCTCTAAACCAAAACACAAGAACCTATACGTCATAGGAGATGATTAGCTATAGGATTAGGACTTTGGTAGACAACCAAAACCTTTCCCTTAGCTTTACCTAGGTACTTGTTGAAATATTTAAATGCCTTAACATGTGTTTTAAGTGCAGCTTGGGATGACGGGAAGACCCTCCAGGTATGCTTTTATTTTATTGCAATTTACTTTATTGCAATGCACTTTACCTTTCTTGCATGTTAAATAAAACTGTTGCATGAAAACCAAAACCTTTAGGATAGTCCCTGAACTGAAACCAAAACTAAATTAAAAGTCATTACAAGATAAAAATTACCTCCACAACATTTCAAATTATAAAATAACTCAAAATTTAATCACAAACAGAACAACCAAAACTACAATTGCAACTAAATTAAAATGTCTCGTTAAATGATCGGGAATACCTCGGATGAAGTAACCCACGTGTTGCTAACGGGATTTCCTACGGTCTAAATGAAAGTGTGGAACTCATTCAGTTGAGTTTAACAAATTCATCTAGACTAAGTGAATTCAATGAAAATAACGGTGCCGGGATGATGGAACCGTGGGATCTTAATCGGTTCTGTTTAAACAATTTTAAGATTTGTTTTAATTAAAATATTAAAAACACTTGGATTTTAAGATTCTCTCTAAACCAAAACACTTCTCTCATCTCCTGATTTATGACTTCTAAAACTAAACCTCTGCAACAACAAGGAGCTCGGAGCATGGTGGGCAGCTCGGCCATCGTCATCAGCAAAACTCAACTCTACTTCAACAAAACATTTCTCAGAATTAAACAACAAAGCCATAGGATTTCGGGGTAGTTTGCTTAGTGCAACATAAATCCTCAACTTTTCGTTAGGCATTTGTATAATCATGCTATGCAAATTAAGCCCTAACCGGTCTTAGGACTCCGAGGTAATCGTTTGATACGACATAAACCCTCACATCTTCGAGGCTATTTGTGTGATTATGTCATACAAACATAAGTCCTAATTAATTAAAATTGGCAGGATTGCAACATTAAATAAACTACCAAATTGAAGCCAAACAATAGGATAGTTTGGGAAGTTGCCAAGATTCTTCTTGGATCCTCAGCTTCTCCTACTTCTCTTCCTTTGGACTCCTAAAAATAACTGTTCCAAATTTGATCTATTCCCAATTAAAATTTCCTAAAATCCAATCATATGAAAACCTTAAACTTTGAAATTCTTGAGAGCAAAACCACTGATCATTATCGAGAGTTTTCTTAATTGATTCCCATCATTTAAGATGTAATTAACTATAAGGGCTTGCCCTTATAGGGAACTTTAAGAACCCAGGTAATATAAACCCTGCTTAATTCATTTATATTAAGTAGGGGAACTTGTCGGCTTATAAAATTGGTTCGCAGACCAAATGGATGTCACAAATCTTCTAGTTTATTTAACCGAGCCCCATCATCAAGCAGTGTGTCTATCCTTCGGGATAGATATACGGTTTGTCGTGCGGTGCTCGTTTATATAAACTATTTGGGATGTGAGATCAGTTTGATTTCATATCTTAAAATTTTCAAACTTAAAATTAATTTCAAAATTAAATACTACTTTCTAAATTATATATATATTTAAATTAAATTTAAAATATGAAAATTCACCGACAATTTCTGTAGGCGACCCCCTTTTCAAAACACATAACCTAAAAATATGCCGACAACTTCTGGCGACTCCGCTGGGGACTAGTTCCTCTTTCCATTTTGATCAGATGGTTTTGCTTTCATAAATCGGTAGCAAGTCCATGTCCCTAGTGGACCAAGCTACCATTCTTCCGTTGAAATACCACGTTCATTTCTGTCTTGAACGGGTATAGTCAACTCTCTTGGATTTAGGAGCCACTGTTTAGACACCCCTAAACAGAGAGGTTCAGAGATCCTTTCACCTCTTTTCTGAGGTAGGGTGGACCCCCAATAGGTGTTAGCTTAGAAGCGGTCCTTCGAATTGAGAAGTCTTGCATAAGACTTTCTCTTCCTTTCCAATTCTAAATTAGGCCCTTCACCTTTTCCATAACATTTTTCCTTTAATCATTTTGTTTCTAACAAACAAACTACCTAATGAACAACCTCTTTTATGAATCACAAATGCACTAACATAAACGAAAATGTGTTCGGACTCTTTCTTTTTTCGTCCTAAACTGTACAACGAAAGGAAGTATAATTCGGGACGACATTCGGAATCGCCTCGCGAGAAAATGGATGCCCCAAAGTTAATCTTCTCCTTCACCAATGGATCGGACTTCGCCGTTTACAAGGATGAAGCGCCCGACAATGGGATCATCCGTTTTGGACAAGGATTTGGCAACACGGATGTCAAGATCGCTGACGTCACTCTCTTCACACTAATGGACAAAATGTCAGAAACTGAAGAACCCGTGATTGAATTCAACCTGAAGTCAGCTCAAGAGTTCCCTCCCCTGCAAAGGGTTCCAGCTGAAAGGAACACTACTGTTCGTAGGAGGATCTGTTGTCTCTACCCCCACCAGTCTAGTCGTCTCTGCACCTACCCCGGCTCCCGCAAAACTAAAGGGGAAGGAAGTCCAAGTTTGTAATGAGCACATTACCGTGGAGGGTACGAGTTCTCCCTGCGAGACCTTCGTTTTCGAAATTGGGTCCAGCTCAAGGGTTCAACCCCTAACACGGACTCAGAGGAGGAACAGAAGTTGAAGGATTGCCAGAAAAGCCAGAGCTACTGAAGTTGCTTTCTTAGAAGAGATCCCTGAGTACACACCATTGCCTGAGTATACACAGCTTTTGGAAGGGGTAGATTTTATCCCCTCTCCGCCGCAGCTGACGAGGAAAATGTTCGCAAGATTGCTTTTACATTACCTCAACCCGCATACTACAGCAACAGCCGAAAGAAAAGGGCTAGGATCACACCATTTGCTCGACTGCAGACTGTAATAGAAAAGTTAGCAAAAAAAGAGAAATGTCCTGTATCGGAGATTTTAAGAAGGATAGGGCGGGTGCCAGCCAAATCCCGCCTTGGGCCGCGAATAGAACCCGTTATCGCCACAGAAAAGCCAATAAGAAGATGAAAGCTAGTCCACCTGTTGTTGTTTCAGGTTTACAGATCAGGGAGGATACCACCTTCCGACATTCAGCCGACAGACCATCCGGTCCTAGGCCTTCTGCTGCTAGAAGGATGGTATGGCGTCCTACTACTGCCAATTAAGACCAAAACAACGACTTGAAAAGGAAAGTCTCATCAGGAGACTCAAGTCTGAAGAGAGCGCCGCTGCAATGAAGGGGACTCCCAAGAAGGAAATCCAACAGCCATCGCATGATAACTGTGAAACCGTACGAAAAGACCACTGGAGGATGCTATGGAAAAGCTAAGGACCGACATTCAACAATTAGCAAGAGAAAGAGAAGAAGAGTTTGGAGATGAAGTCGATTCGTCGGAATTCATGGATGACGAATATATGGAGATCAACGTGGTTGAGACACGAGCATCGTCAGCTTCGTAAGGTGCTCCGGCAGCTGCGGAGAGAGATGAACCGGAAGCATTAAGAGCACAAATTCGAGAAAAAGATGATACAATCTCTCAAATGGCAAAAAGGATGGAAGAGATGGCTGCGGCCACTAGCCACTCTTCGCAGTCGGGTTCAACCCCCAAGAGAAACGCCTCCGAAGTTATTCATATTACGGACGGAGGAAAAGAGATTACATCCGTTAACGGAGACGATCGAGTCGAAGAAAGATTCTACCCGAATATGATTCCGGAGAAAGACATCAAGAGCATGGTAGAACAGCAGGTGCGAGAAGCCTTAGCACAGTCTAAGAGCGGAACATCTATTCAGACGGGTAGACCTTACCCCGAAGAATTTGATGCGGTACAATACCCAAAAGTCTTCGTACCACCTCTGTTCAAAGCTTTTGATGGTACCGGAAACCCTCGACAGCATGTTGCACATTTTCGCGCTAGTTGTTGCAACGCCGGTGGAAGTGACGCCTTACTTATTCCGACGGTTGTCGGCGGCACGTCGGGGATCGCCTTCGATTGGTATGCAGAGTTACCGAACGGTTCGATAAAGACATTTTCAGATTTAGAGAACCTCTTCGTGAAACGGTTTGCCGGAGCTCAACACCATATCACCATCGGTGATCTAGTGGTGGAGAAACAGAAACCGAACGAAACTTTAGTGGACTACATACTTCGATGGAGGAATCTAAGCATGAAGTGTGAGCCACAGCTACAAGAGCAGCATGCAGTCGGTATCTTGCTTAAAAGCATTCACGGCCCGATAACACTTCTCCTTAAGGGATTTACGATTAAGACTTTCGAGACAAGCTCCCAGAAGAATGCGTCTAGAAATTGAACAACAAGTAATAGCCGAAGTTAAGAAGCTAATCGACGCTAAATTTTTCCGTGAAGAACAATACCCTACTTGGTTAGCCAACGTGGTACCAGTTAGAAAGAAAAATGGTCAGATCAGAATCTGCGTAGACTTCAAGGATTTAAATAAAGCATGTCCAAAGGATGAATTTCCACTGCCAATCCCAGAACTGATGATTGACATTGCTTCAACACATGAAATATTTTCATTCATGGATGGATCATCAGGATACAACCAGATAAAGATGGCACCAGAAGACGAAAGGCTCACAGCTTTCAGAACGCCGATCGGAGTGTATTGCTACACAGTAATGCCATTCAGACTAAAGAACGCAGGAGCAACTTATCAAAGAGCAATGACAAAGGTTTTCGATGATCTCATTCACAACCAAGTCGAGTGCTATGTGGACAATGTGGTCATCAAAAGCAAACTGAAGGAAGATCACCTGTATGATTTGAGAATTGTTTTCAAGCGACGAGGCAATACAACCTTAAGATGAATCCCTTAAAATGCGCCTTCGGCGTCACCTGCGGGAAATTCTTAGGATTTGTTGTTCGACATCGCGGAATCGAAATTGATCCGGAAAAGATTAAAGCTATCTTAGAGATGCCGCCTCCCAAAACCTTAAAACGGCTACGATCCTTTCAAGGGAAGGCGGCATATCTTCGACGCTTTATCTCGAACTTGTCGAGTAGGTGTCGGCCCTTCTCGGCATAGTTAAAAAGGACGCCAAATTCGTTTGGGAAGAGAAATGCCAACGGGCCTTCGAGGAAATTAAGCAATACTTAATGACACCTCCTGTCTTAGCGACCCCAGTCTCGGGTAGACCGTTAATACTTTATACCGCGGCTTTAGACGACTCTCTCGGAGCCTGCTAGCCTGGGTCGATAACGAGGGAAAAGAAAATGCTCTTTATTACTTAAGCCGTCGTCTATTGCCGACGGAAGTAAAGTATCCTCCGATTGAGAAGCATTGTACGGCCCGATCTTCGCCGCTCAAAAGCTCGGGCACTACATGCTTTCTCATAAGATCAACCTCATTTTGAAAGTTAATCCGTTGCAATATTTGATGACCCGACCAACACTTTCTGGCAGACTTGCCAGGTGGTCGATGATACTATTGCAATTTGACATAACTTTCATTCCTCTTCATGTCGTAAAGGGACAAGTCCTATCAGACTTCCTCGCAGCACACCCTTTGCCGGTAGAATCGCCTCTTAACGATGACTTGCCAGACGAACAAGTAATGAGCCTAAAAGACACCGATGATCAACGTTAGGAACTATACTTCGACGGAGCATCCTCAGCACAGAAAGACAAAGAATCAAAAACGATAGTGCCCGGTAAAGCAGGAATCGGACTAATCTTTATAACACCGGAGCGGGGGATGTTAAGATACTCCTACCACTTAACAGAGCCGTGCACAAACAACGAGGCAGAATACGAGGCCCTCATAGCAGGACTAGAACTGACCATTCAAATGGGAATAACGGATATCAACATCTACGGAGATTCTCAGTTGATCATTCAACAGCTCGCCGGACAATACATAATTTTAAAGCCAAGACTCGAGCAATACTTTCAGTATGCCATGAAACTGTTGGAACAAATTTCGAATTTAACAATCTACAAGATCCCCAGAAGAGAAAATGCTCTCGCAGATGCACTAGCTCGCCTTGCAAAAGAATTTTCCTTCTTACAAGATGAGTCAGTTGAAGTGTTAGTTCAAGGACGACGGAGTCCTATCACGGCTCGACATGGATATGATACGGAAATCGGAAAAGGCGAGAGGAATCGGTTGCAGCGGTGACAGAAAACACAGGAGATTGGCGTCAACCGCTAATAGACTACCTGCAAACAGGTAAATTACCGGACGATAAGTCATTAGCCCATCAAATCAAGAAAAGAACTCTATCTTACGCACTAATAAACAATACATTATACAAAAGGTCTTTTGATCGAAATGTGGTTAAGATGCTCGAACGGGTCCGAGGCTCGTGAAATTGTCGAAGAGGTACACTCAGGACTTTGTGGCGCTCATCAGTCGGGTCCGAAAATGAAAATGAAAATTAAAGACTAGGGTACTACTGACCCTCAATGATGACTGACGGTATGAAAGTCGCCAAGAGCTGGCACCAGTGCCAAGTGCACGGAGTGGTTCTACACCAACCTCCAAATGTGCTACATCCGACAATTGCGTCGTGGCCATTTGAGTGTTGGGGCACAGATATAGTGGGTCCGATAGAACCGCCTTCTTCAAGAGGACATCGCTTCGTCCTTGCAGCTACAGACTACTTTTCTAAATGGGCGAAGCGGTTCCACTCGGAGAAGTAAAGGCACACCACGTGCTTGCGGTTTTCAAAAATCAAGTTGTCTCTTGTTTCGGAGTACCGCGCGGAATCATTTCGAATAATGGGTCCGCATTCAAAAGTACAAAGATCAACAATTTTGTCGGAAGACACGGGATCGATTGGCGATACTCAACGATCTATTACCCAAGAGCAAGCGAGCTTGGCCGAGGCTTTTAATAAAACTCTCGTTCAGATTTTAAAGAAAACCTTGGATGACAACAAGAGAAATTGGCACGAGAAGTTGTTAGAAGCCTTATGGGCCTACAGGACGACTTTCAGGACTCCTACTCAGTCTACGTCTTACGCTTTAGTGTACGGGTCCGAGGCCGTTTTACCTTTGGAGGTCCAGCTTCCATCACTCGGGATTACAGTTACAAATAAAATTACTACAGAAGAAAATGCCAGATTTCGGCTGGAAGAACTGGAAAGCTTGGAAGGGAAGAGACTTGCAGCACAGCAAAATTTGGAACTCGTACCAAGCTAAGATGATCCGAGCCCATGATAAACCGGTCCGCCCAAGAGCTTTCAAAGTTGATGACTTAGTTCTTGTTCTCAGAAGACCTATTCTTGCACATCGCAAGATAGGGGGAAAATTTGAACCGACTTGGGAAGTTCCGTTTGTGGTCGAGGCAGTCTACTCAAGAGGCTCCTACCAACTTGTGAATTGCCAAGGAGAACGACAAATGCTTCCAATCAATGGACGGTATTTGAAGAAGTATTACGCAACTTGATGTTTCGAAGGGTGGCCCCTAAAATGGAGTCTTATCCCTAGAAACACGGGTGAAGCAATCACTTTGTGACTGGGTCCAAACCCAAAAACATAAAAATGGATAAAATAAAATATGTGATAAAATAAAATATGTGAAAATCATAATAATAAAGTTTTACCCTTCCTTTCAAATCAAATCTCTTTCCTGATCTTTCTTCATCTTTTCCTACTTTCCTTAAAAATTTAAATTAAAATAAAAGAATAAGAATCTTCAGTAGTAAATATTTTCTTAATGTTTAATGTTCTTGTTCTTAGTACAGCCCCTGATCCTTTCCTTGTCTTCTTTGCAGGGAAATGTCGAACGGACAGTTGGTCCTAAATTTTAAAAATGGCGTGAGTCTCACACTCGATGAAAAGAGGGTGAAGGATGGAGCGATGATAGAAATTGATTCGATTTCACACCGACCGACCTACAGTACGAAGAAAATGATTGGGTCCCAGTGGACCGAGAAGAGCTTCATAGCCAGACAGTGATGAAGATGGGTGGCCAAAGCCACCAATCCAGCAACAAGAAAAGAAAGACAAACACTGAGGAAAAGAAGAAAATCAAGTATGTAGTTGCCGCGGCGAGAGGGCAGGCTCGTCGGCGCCGCGCCCGCGAAATTCAGGGGTAAGAAGAGCTACTCTCACTCGCTACCCAAAGAAGGAATAAGAATCGCCGTATCCACAAGATGTTGACTAAACTAGCAGCAGATCAACACGAGGAAACAGCCACCTTCGCCAACACACACATTTCAAAGATACCGGTTCGTCAGGAACCAGAAAGAAGAAAGTCAACGCCAAGAAAATCAGAACAGATCGAAAAAGTGCCAAGAAGAACATAAATAGAATCAGTGCCTCGACACCGGACAGAGATACCATATCTGAAGAACCTTGTTGCGGAAGCAACCCCGGAGGATGTCCCGACAGAGACGATCCCTGAGGAGCCAAGGTATGCAGGAGAACGTGATGGGATTGAGCCATACATACCGCAATACGTTACTCGGCCTCGTCACTTGCAGATCATCCCAGAATATGAACTAGAAAGAATGCAAAATGTTGAGAAGAAGACTTTCGAATACTTTAAAAGGATTAGAGGCAAAAGAATCAACATTTTGGAAGGCCTCGAGTTACACACAGGTGTATTCTCCGAGTACGAGCAACAGCAAATTGTGGATTGCATCTTAGAACTTCAGAAGATGGGTCGAGCAGGCCTTCTAAGAGAAAAGACTTATTCGGAACCCCGGAAATGGACGCCAGGGAAAGGAAGAGTCACAATACAATGCGGATGTTTCTATAACTTCGCAGAGGACAGAAAAAGGAATCCACCAGGGATACTCCGCCACGGTGAGGTGGATCCAATGCCGAGGATAATTAAAAGAATGGTGAAAAGAATGATAACGTGGAGGGTACTGCCAGCATACTGCATACCCAACAGTTGCATCATCAACATTTATCAGAAAGGCGACTGCATACCTCCACACATAGACCACCACGACTTTGTCAGACCTTTCTGCACAGTTTCGTTTGTCAACCAATGCAATATCATGTTCGGATCTGACCTCCGGATAGTAGGCCCTGGTAAGTTCATGACTCCCTGACTCATAAACAATAAAAATAAAATTGGATCATCAAAGGACAAACAAAATGAAAATTGAATCTCAAATGGAATTTCAATCTCAATCTGTCTCTTTCAAATCCTTCAACTCTTCCTCAGATTAAAATCTACTTCAAACTACTTTGAAACCCTCTTTCGGGATGATTCTTCCTCACGGAAAACTCACACTTCAAATTTCAAAAATCCTACACCATTTTTTTCGTCACATCGAAACCCTTTTGATTTTCTGTGATCTCCTTCCCCTCTTGTACGGAGATTGACTAGGTTCATTGTAGAACCACGAACTTGGTTCAGTTTGGTTCTAATGGCACGAGACTGGGTCCTTCTTCATACATTAAAACTTCCGAGACTGGTACCTAAATTACAGTTCTCCTTTCGAGATCGATACCTAAATTATGGTTCTCTTCCGAATTGATACCTAAATTTCAATTCTAAACTTCCGAGACTGGTACCTAAATTCCAGTTCTCACTTCGAGGTCTGTACCTAAATTCCGACTCTCCTTTCGAGATCGATACCTAAATTTCGATTCTCTTCCGAATTGATACCTAAATTTCAATTCTAAACTTCCGAGACTGGTACCTAAATTCTAGTCTCACTTCGAGGTCGGTACCTAAATTTCGACTCTCCTTTCGAGATCGATACCTAAATTTCGATTCTCTTCCAAATTGATACCTAAATTTAAATTCTAAACTTCCGAGACTGGTACCTAAATTCCAGTTCTCACTTCGAGGTGGGTACCTAAATTCCAACTCTCCTTTCGAGATCGATACTTAAATTTCGATTCTCTTCCGAATTGATACCTAAATTTCAATTCTAAACTTCTGAGACTGGTACCTAAATTCCAGTTCTCACTTCGAGGTCGATACCTAAATTCCGACTCTCCTTTCGAGATCGATACCTAAATTTCGATTCTCTTTCGAATTGATACCTAAATTTCAATTCTAAATTTCTGAGACTGATACCTAAATTCCAGTTCTCATTTGAGACTAGTACCTAAATTCTAGTTCTCATTCCGAGATCAGTACCTAAATTCTGATTCTCATCCTTTGCGAGATTGATACCTAAATTTCGACTCTCTTCCGAGACTGGTACCTAAATTCCAGTTCTTATTCGAGACTAGTACCTAAATTCTAGTTCTCATTCCGAGATCAGTACCTAAATTCTGGTTCTCATCCTTTGCGAGGTCGATACCTAAATTTCGACTCTCTTCCGAGACTGGTACCTAAATTCCAGTTCTCATTCAAGACTAGTACCTAGATTCTAGTTCTCATTCCGAGATCAATACTTAAATTCTGATTCTCACTCCGAGACTGGTACCTAAATTCCAGTTCTCATTTGAGACTAGTACCTAAATTCTAGTTCTCATTCCGAGATCGGTACCTAAATTCCGACTCTCATCCGAGATCGATACCTAAATTTCGATTCTCTTTCGAGGTTGATACTTAAATTTCAATTCTCATCCCTCTCGAGATCAGTACCTAAATTCTGATTCTCATCCTTTTTCCATCAATACTTAAATTCTGATTCTCACTCTGAGGCTGGTACCTAAATTCCAGTTCTCTTCGCAATCCCGAGGTTGAAACTTAGGTTTCGATTCTCATTTCAAATCCAAATTTCAAATTCAAAATTTCCTCAAATTGATTTTAAACCAAACTTCAATCTAAATTAAAACTCAAGCTAAAATCTAAACTCACACATCAAAGCTTGAACATAAAATGAAATGAAATCTAAATCGAATTCCCCAGATCATATGATTTGGAATTCATCTCCTTTTCCATTCCCCAGCGAGAGTTCAGGAATCTCCAGTCTTGGAAGTATACCTGATACTCCCCAGCGGAAATTCTTCTGCTTCGTCCTAAGTTTGTCATTCGGGAATCTGTGTTGGTTTTGTTGATCCCTTCGGTCAACGCCAATACGCGCGGTGTGCTCCGTCAGCACACCACACCTATTAGGGTTCCATTTGTTAACCTCATTTTTTATGAGGTCTTCTCTTCCCTCTTTAGTATTTAGGATCTAGCCTTAGGCTTTTCCTTTAACTATCTTAGAGGACTAGAATTGGGACCCATCCCTTAGAAATTTAAACCACTTCTTATCTCCCTGCAAACCCCACAAGCTTGATTGTAGACCCCTAATCACCTAGAGGGTTGAGATCGAATGTGGAGGTTTAAAGGATGAGTTCCCTATATGGCCTTAGGATCGCCACAGGTGGCCCGGTGCGGTGAGGGTTGACTTACACACTCACTACACTCACACTCTACACTCTCACACACACAATCCAAATCCTAAAACCACACCTATATCCAACTCGACTCCCTGACTCATGTAGGTAATTCATATGGATGGACCTTAACCCCTAAGCCCCTGGTTAAGAGGGTTAGGAATAACATAGAGAATGCCTCCAATGAGTCCTCTCATGGCTCATATGGGCTTACTATGGCTTCATGGCTCAATCAAAGTGATTCCATTTCAATCACATTTGATCAATCTTCATTCTTCCAAAATTTCAATTTTTGACCACGGGGACCCTACACCCATCAATCCTACCAAAAGCCCTTGAAATTACCCAAATTTTCCAAAATCTCCAAATTACCCAAAATTCCTCAAGATCAATCCTAAACATTTTCCCCCACTCAAATTGACTATCTGCAGCCAAAAATACCAAAATTTCTAAAAATACCCCCAATACCCTCCAAATTACCAAAATGCCCCTCTTGACCCAATTTTCAGACGTTAGCATACTTGGAAATTGATGCTCGCAAGCTTGAAGCGGACAAGATGTTACTAAGAGGATTCAACCAGAAAGGAGAATCACCTAGAGGGTTGAGATCCGGAGGTCAGATCCGAACATGATATTGCATTGGTTGACGAACGAAACTGTGCAGAAAGGTCTGACAAAGTCGTGGTGGTCTATGTGTGGAGGTATGCAGTCGCCTTTCTGATAAATGTTGATGATGCAACTGTTGGGTATGCAGTCTGCTGGCAGTACCCTCCACGTTATCATTCTTTTCACCATTCTTTTAATTATCCTCGGCATTGGATCCACCTCACCGTGGCAGAGTATCCCTGGTGGATTCCTTTTTCTGCACAGTTTCGTTCGTCAACCAATGCAATATCATGTTCGAATCTGACCTTCAGATAGCAGGCCCTGGTAAGTTCTTGACTCCCTGACTCATGTAGGTAATTCATATGGATGGATCTTAACCCCTAAGCCCCTGGTTAAGAGGGTTAGGAACAACATAGAGAATGCCTCCAATGAGTCCTCTCATCGCTCATATGGGCTTAATATGGCTTCATGGCTCAATCAAAGTGATTCCATTTCACTCACATTTGATCAATCTTCATTCTTCCAAAATTTTAATTTTTGACCCTGGGGACCCTACACCCATCAAACCTACCAAAAGCCCTTGAAATTACCCAAATTTTCCAAAATCTCCAAATTACCCAAAATTCCTCAAGATCAATCCTAAACATTTTCCTCCACTCAAATTGACTATCTCCAGCCAAAAATACCAAAATTTCTAAAAATACCCCCAATACCCTCCAAATTACCAAAATGCCCCTCTTGACCCAAAAATCCAAAAATTTAGAAAATTCCCAGAAAATTCCATAAAATCCCAAATATTCCCAATTTTATTTTGTCCAACTACACCATGGGCCAATTTTGTCAATTTACCCTACTTTTACCAAAACCCCCAATTTAACCCATTTTAAACCCAAATGAACCCAATGTCAAACCAAATCACCCCAATTGACCCCAATTTTGGTCCAATTCAATTCTGAACTTCAATTCAATATCCACAATATCAATCTAGACCAAATTCAAGCCCACTTTGATTGACATTTGAATCCAATTTCATTTTTAAGCTTAAGGCCCAATTTGGACCCATGACCCAAACTTAGCCCAAACCAAACCGATTCAACTCCAATTAACCCGAAACCTTTTCTAAACCTTCCCTAACATCCCCACCAACAAAACACTAACATAATTTGCCCAAAATTTTGACCCAAACCGTACTAAAATTCAACCCAAACCAAGAAGCCCAATTTTGACCTAAACCCAAACCTAACCCGAATAAGCCCAAGTCCCAAAATCAAAACCCAACCAAAGTTGAAACCTCTTTGAAACACTCCCATAAACTTTTCCCAACATTTGTTTTACATCAATTTCAAACCTAGCCCAACATTGGCCCAAATTAGCCCAATTTGACCTACATTGGCCCATTTACCAAATGAACCCAAATTCAACCCAATTCAATTCCAAACTACCTCAAATTTGCTTCAAATCATTCAAGACACATCCTTAAACTAAACTCAACATTTATTTGGCATGGCCCTTTGCAAAAATTTTCATCTAAAAGCCCATTGTTAAACATAAAGGCCCACTCCCTTAAACCTTCCTAAAAGCCCACTTCCACCAAATTCAAAAGCCCAAATCAATCTAAAGCCCACCTGACACTTTCCCTCATCACACATTCAATTTAAAATCATTCCTAAAGTCCTAATTTATCAATTAAACAATTACAAATCAAGCCTCATAACAATTCCCATCAAAATGCCAAAATTCACAAAATCCTTTTTTTATGAAATTGACCAAATCTTTTCCCAAGCCATATGGAGCCATGAAGCCACATGTAAGCCATTGGCAAGCCATGAGAATCTCTAATTTGTCAACCCTCCTTAAATGGCAAAAGGAGGAGGTCCTTTAAGCACCTCCTAAAAGTCATTAACCTTAAACATGTTTCACCTTAACCCAAATTTAATACAAATATATTTGGATAAGGACTTCTCCATGCTAAACCAGCTGATTCCTTTGACTCCCCACAACACCCAAAGCCACCTTGAAGGGTGAACCAAGCCCAAAAGGTAGACTTGACCAAATCAAGCCAAAATTGGCCTTCCCCCATTCCATTTTAAATCAAGCTTTTGACACATGGCAAAGCTCTATTGCCTACACAAAACCCCAGCCCTGACCCACCTGAACTTGAGGGTGACCCTTGCCTGCCGGCCAACCACCGAGCCGCCGGAAAACACCATGGCCGAGACCTTGGGAGGAGCCAAGTTTTGGAATTCCACCTTGCTGAGCTACCCCACTCCAAATGGCCATTGCAGCTGTTCTTCTCCTCACTAGAGCAGCTGATCCCAACCCTTAAACCCCCCTGGGAGGCTCTCCAGCCTCTCCTATTTAAACACCCCCTCCTCTCGGCCAAGAGAAGGGGCTGAAACAAAAACACACAGAAACTCTACCAAAATCATTCCAGACTCTTCCCCACACCTGGAGAACTTGATCCCCACTGAAATCCCCCTGCATTTCCTCTCTGTGAGCTCAATTTCAGAGTTGAAATTCAAGCCCAAAACCAGGACACTTCACCACAGTGAGCCAATCTCCAAATAGATTGGTCCTACACCTTCACCAGACTAAGAGGAGAAGTTCCTCAGTGAAAGCCCCCTCTCCAGGCCACCCACTTGCTCCAGCCTCCAAGCTTTGTGATCGGCTGTGGTCACTTTTGTACCTAGGTAATTCACCAGGCCAAGGGACTTCATCTGGAGCTTTCTTGGACCCAATTGAACGTGACATAACTCTCAGATCGAAGCTTCAATTCTCTGAGTAAAGGTATGAGCTCTCTCTTCTTCTCGAGCTTCTGAACATTCTCCATTTCAAATGCCTCAATTTCAATGCATGATCACCGTATAGATGTATTCGTCTCTTTAAGACGAATCCATAGAGCACAAGAACACAAAAATCCGTTAAGTATTGAGCGAGATCTTAGGGTTTTAGTGTGTACGGTCACGGGTTCACACCAGTCGTAGACAATGACTGGGAGCCGTCGGATCGAGCGTGTATCGAGCGGACAGTCGGGATCGAGCCGGACAGCGCGATGGTACATGAACGGCGTGGCTGTTCGGAGATGCTAAGGTTGACGCGGCGTCGATTCGGATAAATAGAAAAATAGGGATTTTTCTTATTTATTTAATTACCAGAACTTAGAAAATCCATAACTTTGTGTAGAAAAATCCTAAAAATAAAATAAAAATACCCTCTTGCTCAGTGAACAGAGGAGAATAATGTGGAAAAGAAATCAAATAATTTCATTGAGTATTTTATTTTTAATGATTTATTTACTCCCTGCATTGTTTTAATTCTCCATTTGCATAGGCAATTCACCATGGCATGAGACCATAGGGCTTTTGAAGCCTACTGAACTTGGGAACATTCCACGAGATTTTCCAAAGTCAGAGGCCATCCCTATGAGAAGTTATTGATTTTTCAATTGCATGTTACTGTTTTGAGTATTTTAATTCCAATAATTAGCATGTTGAGACATAAATTCTAGGAAAATTTGGTGATGTTTCTTTTGACCAGAGGACCTAGGAAAAATAAATTTTGAGTTAATTCACTTGGAATAACCCTAATTGATCTAAACACCCAAAATTGAACTTTAATTAATTAGGGTTAACTATACATAAAATTAACTTGAAAATAAATCTCCACTGTCCTTTAGGGTCAGGAGAGTCTCACATAAAAATTTGAAACCAATTGAACTTGATTAACCCCACCAAATGGGGTGATTAAGCCTCTTAAGCAAAATGGATAAAATTAAACTTTAAAAATTCATAACTCACAAAATACTTTTCAAAAATTTACAAAAATGGTTTTGGAGCTTCTCTGATATTAGAGGAACTTAGGAAAATTAAAATTGTAATTTTCTAAAAAAGTTGATTTTTATCATTATTTTAATATTTTTAATAATTAAAAAATAATAAAAATCATAAAAATATTAAAAATCACCAAAATGTCACATTTTGAATTCTAATTACTTAGGAACAAACCAAATATTTTTCTTAAGTCCCTAGGATAAGATATTAAATTTTAAAGGTTTAATGTAATTTTTAATATTAAAAAATGTATTTTCAATCTTTTCACTAAAATAATTCTAATAAATCAAAGAAAAATCAGAAAAATACAAAATTGGTTTCTCCGAACTCCGTGAGGCCAGAGAGATTTATGAAAAATATAAAATAAATTTTTTAACTTTAATTTTATTTTAAAATTAATTAAAACTCCAAAACTCAAAATAATTCTAATAAATAAAATATAATTCAAAAAATCACCAAAATTGGTCCAAATGGTCCCTTCGTCATTAGGAATGTCCCATAATTTTCTTAAAGATAGAAACATTTCCTTGGTCATGTTATTGAATTTTCCTTGAAAACCCCTATTTTCCATTAACAATAATTACATAAATAAATTAAAAACAAAAAAATCACATTTTCTCCTCTAAAGTCTTAATTGACATGTAAGTGAGGTTACATAAAAGCTTCAAGTTCATTTGAGCTTAATTTAGTGAGTTATAGGATTATTAAGCTTGAAGGGCAAAATGGTAATTAAAAATTTCAACCTTTAATTAAAATTTTAGGATTAATCAAAAGGGGAGGGTAAAATATTTGATTCTAAACTGATTTTGGATGATTGAAACTTAAATGATTGAGGGTAGAAACCTACTAACCATTTCAAAAATAATTAAAATAAAACTTTAATTAATTAATTAATCGAAATTTTGGGAGGATAATAGAAATTGGAATTATTAAAGTAGGGATATTATTAAGAGGATATTTATTCTTTAATTTAAAAATCCCTAAATAAACCACTTCAATAATACTTAACTCTTAATTAAAAAAAAATTAAAATAATAATCCAGATTAATATTAAACTAAAATTAAATCAAATTAAGATTAAAATTAAACTAAAATTAAATTAAATGAAAATTAAAATTAAATTAAAACTAAATTAAATTAAAATTAAATTGAAATTAAATTAAAATTAAATTAAATTAAATTAAAATTAAATTAAGTTAAATTTAATTAAATTAAATTAAAATTAAATCAAATCAAATTAAATTAAAATTAAATTAAATTGAGTTAAAATTAAATTGAATTAGATTAAATTAAAATCATTTAACAACAAACCTAAATGAAATCCTTAAGAATTAAATCTAAAATAACTTGAACATTATTCCAAACTTAAACTAATTTTTTATAATGAAGTCAAAATTAAAATTAAATCATTAAGTTTAAATCATTAAAATACTTAATAAGTTGATTTGCCCTTTTAAAGCTCTTATTATTATAACTCTTAAATGAGGTATCAAGTGAGGTGTTACTTCACTTATAGGATATTCAAATATCCTAGTTCACTGAGCATGAGAACAAAACTTAAACTCCTGGATGATTAATTCACTTGTATAATTAAATTCTCTTGGACTTAAAACAATCCTAGAGGTATTGAAAAGATGTTTAAGACTCGTCTTAAGCACTTCCTCAATATGATAGGATGTTTATAAGAACAACTGAATTTAATTGTTCTTGGGTGAAGAAAGTCATCCACTAAGCAAAACACAAGAACACTAGACGTCATAGGAGATGATTAGGCTATAGGATTAGGACTTTGGTAGACAACCCGAAAACCTTTCCCTTAGCTTTACCTAAGTACTTGTTGAAATATTTAAATGCCTTAACATGTGTTTTAAGTGCGGCTTGGGATGACGGGAAGACCCTCCGGGTACGCTTTTATTTTATTGTAATTTACTTTATTGCAATGCACTTTACCTTTCTTGCATGTTAAATAAAACTGTTGCATGAAAACCCAAACCTTTAGGATAGTCCCTGAACTGAAACCAAAACTAAATTAAAAGTCAGTACAAGATATAAATTACCGCCACAACATTTCAAAATATAAAACAACTCAAAATTTAATCACAAACAGAACAACCAAAACTACGATTGCAACTAAATTAAAACGTCTCGTTGAATGATCGGGAATACCTCGGATGAAGTAACCCACGTGTTGCTAACGAGATTTCCCACGGTCTAAATGAAAGTGTGGAACTCATTCGATTGAGTTTAGCAAATTCATCCGGACTAAGTGAATTCGATGAAAATAACGGTGCTCGGGATGACGGAGGCTGTGGGATCTTAATCGGTTACGTTTAAACGGCTTTAAGATTTGTTTTAATTAAAATATTAAAAACACTTGGATTTTAAGATTCTCTCTAAACCAAAACACTTCTCTCATCTCCTGATTTATGACTTCTAAAACTAAACCTCTGCAACAACAAGGAGCTCGGAGCATGGTGGGCAGCTCGGCCATCGTCATCAGCAAAACTCAACTCTACTTCAACAAAACATTTCTCAGAATTAAACAACAAAGCCATAGGATTTCGGGGTAGTTTGCTTAGTGCAACATAAATCCTCAACTTTTTGTTAGGCATTTGTATAATCATGCTATGCAAATTAAGCCCAAACCGGTCTTAGGACTCCGAGGTAGTCGTTTGGTACGACATAAACCCTCACATCTTCGAGGCTATTTGTGTGATTATGTCATACAAACATAAGTCCTAATTAATTAAAATTGGCAGGATTGCAACATTAAATAAACTCCCAAATTGAAGCCAAATAATAGGATAGTTTGGGAAGTTGCCAAGATTCTTCTTGTATCCTCAGCTTCCCTACTTCTCTTCCTTTGGACTCCTAAAAATAACTGTTCCAAATTTGATCCATTCCCAATTAAAATTTCCTAAAATCTAATCATTTGAAAACCTTAAACTTTGAAATTCTTGAGAGCAAAACCACTGATCATTATCGAGAGTTTTCTTAAATGATTCCCGTCATTTAAGATGTAATTAACTATAGGGGCTTGCCCTTATAGGGAACTTTTAGAACCCAGGTAATGTAAACCCTGCTTAATTCATTTATATTAAGTAGGGGAACTTGTCGGCTTATAAAATTGGTTCGCAGACCAAACGGATGTCACAAATCTTCTAGTTTATTTAACCGATCCCCATCATCAAGCAGTGTGTCTATCCTTCGGGATAGATATACGGTTTGTGGTGCGGTGCTCGTTTATATAAACTATTTGGGATGTGAGATCGGTTTGATTTCATATCTTAAAATTTTCAAACTTAAAATTATTTTCAAAATTAAATACTACTTTCTAAATTATATATATATTTAAATTAAATTTAAAATATGAAAATTCGCCGACAATTTCTGTAGGCGACCCCCTTTTCAAAACACATAACCTAAAAATATGCCGACACCAGATGATGTGATATGTCAGCTCTGTTCTGTTTTGTACACATGATCTACTTTTGATGCTTGTCAGCAAACAATAAGTTGTACTACTTCCAGCAGAATTAATGAAGATTTCTATTTTCAGAAATGCTTTCTTTTCAGTGCGATAATCGAAAGCCGTTGAACCACGTACTTGGTTCCAAAACAAAAATGACAAAATAATAATGTAGAAGAAAAGGATAAAATGATAACAAAATAAAATTAAATTTGAAATGAACCCAAAACTTAAGTCAAATGAAAACGAAATTGAAATGAAATCAAAATTGAAATTTAAAATCGAAATTTGAAACAAAATTAAATCAAATGAAACACAATGAAACAAGACAAATTAAAAGAAAATGATGAATTAAGAAAAAACAAATGACAATTTTCTCTCTCTCGAGATTCTGAGTCCTTACACTCATCTATGAATCCTTCGCTTTTGCGGGCACTCTGCAAAATTTGGCTCTCTTCACACGGCGCCACTTTTCACAAATTCCAAATACCTTGAAATTTTGTAAATTTTACAATGGCCACCGGCCAAGGACGAATTGCACCAAATCGCTTTCTTTGAAAGTCAAATACCAAATTTTACCCAATTATCCTTAAATAAAATTCTAGGATTAATACCTAAACTCTGAATCCCCTCTGTCACGTCTTAGGTTGAATATGAGTCCTCGAGATTTCCCTCCTAATGTGACGCCTTGGGCCGGATGTGAGTCCCTGAGCTTTCCTCCCCAAGGTCTCCTTAAAATTCCCTAATTTTCCATCACTCATCCGAGAAATTCTTTCGCCCTCCATGAATTCCGAGAATGGAGCTTAGTCATCTGATTTCCCCTACAATTCCTTAATTTTCCATCTCCCTCCCGAGAAATTTTTCCGCCTTCCATGAAATGCTGGAAACGGAGCTTAGTCGTCCGATCTCCCCCAAAATTCCCTAATTTTCTATCTCCCTTCAGAGAAATTTTTTTTGCCGCCTTCCATGAAATTCCGGGAACGGAGCTTAATCGTTCGATTCCCCTAAAATTCCCTAATTTTCAACGTCCTTCCAAAAATTTTTTTCTCCTTCCATGAAATTTCGGGAACGGAGCTTAGTCGTCCAATTTCCCCCAAAATTCCCTAATTTTCCATCTCCCTTTAGAGAAATTTTATGCCATCCATTAAAATCTAGGAACGGAGCGTAGTCGCCTGATTCCCCCGAAACACCCTAATTTTCCATTTCCCTTTCGAGAAATTTTTCCACATCCACAAAAATTCTGAGGTCAATGCTGAAATCATGATTCTCATTCTGAGGCTGGTACCTAAATTTCAGTTCTCATTCTTCTAGGATCGGTACTGAAATTTTGATTTCCCATCTACACTCAAAGTTTTCCACACAAAATTAAAATCTTCAAATTTAAAATTCCATAAATTCTGAAATTTTTATAAGTTCCATAAAACTTAAAGTTAAAGTTTCAAACTCAAAATCAAACTAAAATTCAAACTCAAAATTTGAATTGAAATCAAATCAAAATTCTAAATCCGAACTCTAAATCCAAATTCCAACTCCAAATCGATTTGGATTGGACTCCTTCAGAGTTTGAAAGCTTGAAATCCATAGCTTCTCTCATGAAGGTATTCCATTTTCCTTCTCCAGCAAGAGTTCCCGGAACTTGAAGTTCTATCTCCTAATTTTCAGCAAAAACTTCCTCGCTAAATTATGTGTTTGTCTTGAGTTTTGACTCAGACAATTGTGTTGGTTTTGTTGATCTCGTCGGTCAACACCAATATGTGTAGTGTGCTTGCCCAGCACACCACACTTATTGGGGTCCATTTATTGACCTCACTTTTGGTTGAGGTCTAGTCTTCCTTTAGAATAGTCTAGGTTCTAGTCATATGACTCTCTTGGTGACTTTCTTAGAAAACTAGTCATGGCATCCCGCCCCATAGAAATTCAAACTTTTCTCACTTCACTGAGAGTTTTCATATGCTTAAGGCCTGACCTCCAGTTTTGGGAGAAAGAGACCAAGCATAAGGAAGCCCAAGGGAAGTCACCTATAGGTGGTCAGCCCATAGGATCTACCCTGGGAGGTTTGGAGCTTACACCACACTCACACTCACACTACACACTCACAACCCTAAGCAAGACACATTCTACCTTTGATTCTCTTAATCTTTGGAAACTCATGTAAGTGGTATTCTCCAAGCTCTTAGCCTCAGGCTAGGGTTTGGCTAGTACCAACACATAGAGGACCAAATGAGGGCGACCCTTAGTCCATGGCTCCACCTAAACAATTCTATCTTGCTCACCTTTAACCAATCCCAATTTTCCCAAACATTCGAAATTTCTAACGCCTTTACCCCAAAAATACCCAAAATTCCAAAAATACCTAAAATGCCCCAAAAACCCTAAAATCCCCCCAAATTTTCTTAAATCACCCAAATTACCCAAAATTCCCAAAAAAATCATTCCAAAATACTTTCTACCACTCAAATTGACCAAAATTACTCAAAATTACCAAATTTTCCCAAAAATCTCCAAAATAACCAAAATACCCCTCTTAGCCCAAAATTCCAAAAATTCTTATAAATTCCCAAAACCTTTCAAATATTCCTAATTTCATTTCACTCAACTACCACATAACCCAATTTGGCCAATTTAGTCCAATTGAACCAAAAGCCCCGATTTGACCCATTTAACCCAAAAATACCCAAATTAAACCTAATGTCTACCCAATTGACTCCAATCTTGCCCAACTTCAATTCCAAACTGTAATTAAACATCTCGAATACCAATCTAAACCAAATCCAAGCCCAAATTTACCCACATTTGAATTCAATTCCACTTGAAATCCAAAATCCCCAATTTTACCTAAATGATCAAAAATCTCCAAATTGACCCATTGCCAACCAATTCCCCCAAATCTCAATCCTAAACCCTTCATAACACTCCTATGAACCACATGCAACATTCAATTGCCCCTAATTTGGACCTTAGCCAAACCCATTTGAACCAAAATCCCTAAATCTAGCCCAATTTGAACCCTTCTCCAAAATCTTTCAAATTGATTGACCCAAACTTCAAATTGGCACCTACTTTATGTTGAGAACTCTTCATCACACTCCCTTAGACCATTTGGAGTCTTTAATTGGGTCTATACCCCATTCTAGCCCAACTTTGACCCAAGTCTAGGCCAACATGCCCAAATTGACCAAAATCCCAAAATCCACCAAATTAAACCTCTAAATGAACTTAAAACCCTCCAAGCCTTCATGAAAAATCTTCATGACAGTCATATACACAAAGTTTCTCAAGATATTTGGACTCAATCCTAGCCCAAACCCAAACTAGCCCAACTTAAACCCAAACTAGCCCAACCTAAACCCAAATGGATCAAATTTAACATATGGCTAAATGTGGCCAATTGTGACTTTATGAGGCCAAATTGGCTCCACCACAGCCAACTCTAGGACCCCTAGGACTGAACCAAACCTGCCTAAACCAGCGTATTGGAGCCATGGACCAGGTTCCTTGAATTAGGGGATTTCACCCCACATTTGGGCCTTAACCAAGATATCCCCACCATCATCATCACCTGCCATTGGGGGTTAAGCATCATTGATCCTCCCCTGGCTCACCTGAACCACCTGGCCACTAGCCCTAGTCCTGCCAGCAACCCTAGTGGTCAGAAAACACCAAAAACCAAGAGCCACCCAATGGCCAAAATCCCCAAGTTGAATTCCCTGAGCTGGCTCTCTGTCATTGGCCATTGGAGCTCTTCTTCCCTCAACCTAAGCGGCACTTTTCACCCAAAGCTACGCCCTATGCTCCACCAGGCAGCCATGTCTAAAAAATCACCCCCTCACATCTAAAATCCAAGTGCTGAAAATTTCTTAAAGAAACTCTGCCAAATTCTCACAAGAGTCTCTCCAGACCTCCCTAAGACAATTCCAGCCACTTTCCCCTTCTGGTTCCCACTGCCTGAGCTCAATTTCAGAGCTTAAACTTGGTTGGAAACCAGACACTTTCAAATACACCTCCACACATCACTAAATCTCAATTAATTGTAAGCACACCATCCTAGCAGTGAAAGAATAAGATCCCTCATCGAAGCCCCATCACAGAAGGCCTCTGCACCAGACTTCCATCAAAGCTTGAAATTGGAACTGGTCACTTTAATACTTAGGCAATTCACTAGGGCAAGAGGCTTCATCCCTGAGCTCCTGAGACTCCAACGAAGTTGTAGAGCATCTCTGATTGAAGCTTCACTTCTCAGAGCCAAGGTATTGCCTCATTCTTCTTCCCCAGCTTCTTTGGATTCTCTATGTAATTAGGGTAATTGAAATTGTGATTAGCCATATGGATATGTTTGCCATGCTCAGACGAGTCCATAGGATCAAACCCCATGTGATTTGATGGAGTATCGGGTGAGAAATTAGGGTTTTAGTGTGGACGGTCATGGGATCACACCAGATGGGGACGAAGCTCGAGCGCCATTGGATCGTCTATGTATTAAATGGAGGGCTAGGATGGTGTTGGATGGGAGGATGAAACAGAACTGCTGAGCCGCGTGGCGCTGAGCTGGATTGGGGCACCGAACTAAAGAGCGACGTGTAGCGCTTCGGAGCTGTCGAGGTTGAGTTGGCGCCTACATGGTTAAGTAGGAAAATCCATATTTTCTGAATTATTTAAATTACCAAAACTTTAAAAATTCATACCTTAGCCTAGAAAAATCACAAAAATAAAATAAAAATACCCTCTTGCTCAGTGAAAAGAGGAGAACAATGTAGAAATGGTTTGACATATTTTTATGCATATTTTATTTTTTATAATTTAAATACTGATTTCAATCTTTTAATTCTCCACTGATCCAAACATTTCACCATTGCTTGAGCTTTGGGGATCTTGTTCTATCGGTCACAGAGGATCCTTCCTAATTTTTATAAAGCCAGGGTAGATCTCTGTAAGGAGATCTCTATTTTTCAAATTATTATGTTCGTTTTGGTATAAAATTTGTAATAATTAAAATAATAATAAAAAAAATACAAAGTAAATTTTGGTAGATCCCTTATGATCAGAGGACCTTATGATAACTATTTCATGGGCGAAATTACTAAGATATGCACTAATCATCAACTTGACCTAAAACAGATTTTTAATTAATTAGGACAAAAAAAATTAAAATAACCTAAACATGATTCTCCACTTTGCTTCACGAACAGAGAAACTCCCCTAAAAATTTTGAAGTTATTTAGAATTAAATTTGTAGGTTAAAGATTTTCCTAAGTCCAATGGCTTTTTTGGTACTTAAATAAATTTTAATAATTACAATATCACTAAAAAAATTATAAAATTGGTTTTGAGAGTTCTCTGTGATCAGAGGAATATTCTAAAAATAAAATTGAAATCTTTATAAAATTTTCATTTTTCATCATATTTTAATAATTAAATAATATTTAAAATCACAAAAATATTAAAAAATTATTAAATTGTCGCTTTTGATTTTGTAATCACTTAGGACCATTCTCATAATTTTCCTAAGCTTCAAAATTAAAATATCAGTTTTTAAAGGCTTAAATGAATTTTTAAAAGCTAAAAAATGAATTCCCTTAATTTTGCACTAAAAATAATTCAAAAAACTAAAATAAAAATAAGATAAATATGAAATTTATTTCTCTGGGTTCCCTGACCTCAGAGAAATTTAAGAAAAATATAAAATTGAATTTTCAACTTTTAAAATATTTTATAATTAGTTAAAACTCCATAAATTTAAATAATTCTAATAATTAAAATAAAATTTAAAAAATCATGAAATTTGTTCCAAACGGTCCTCTGCTCTTGGTTTACCTTCAGTAAAAATTTCAAAGTAAAATACTTTCTTTTGATCAAGTTATTGAATTTTCACTAAAAATCTCTATTTTTGCATTAAAATAATTATATAAATTAAATTAAAACTTAAAAAATTACATTTTCTCCTCTGATATTTTAATTAGCTCATTAGTGAGGTAACATAGAAGTTTTAAATTCATTTGAATTAAATTTAAGGAATTATGAAGTGATAAGGCCCCAAGGGTAAAGTTGTAATTTTAACAGTTTCAGTCTTATTTAATATTTAGGCTTAATCAAAGGGTAAAATGGGCAATTAATGATCTTAAATAATATGTTTGGATGTTTGAGATATTAAGGGGACAAATGGTAGAAACCAACTTCAATTTTGTCATATCAAAACTAAATGTTTGGATTTTCCTTATTAGTTTTAATTTGGAAGATAATTAAACAAAATGATCCTTAGTGTTAGGGGTTAACCTTGGAGGTTAATAATCCACTGCCTTACACGCCTATTTGATATATTAAATAATAGCCCAATATTTTGATAAAAATTAATTAAACTCATTTAACTTTTTCCAAAAAGAATTACAAATGTATCCATCAAAATTTTAAGGGCTTAGTAGTGAGCTAGGCATAATGAGTCTTGCTAAAAGAAGTTTAGAAAAGCAAACATAGTCAAATTCTAAATACCTAAAAACACTACAAGCCCTGTTATGAAATTAATTGGCTAATTTTCCCAAACAAATTAACTTTGCCTAAATGGGTTTTCAACCACATAATCTCTAAATGAAATAACAAAATGATAATTACCCTATTTTCGGGTTAATTAAAAACAGCAACTCACTGAGCATAAGAATATGAAAGGGATAAATCGTTTAATAACTATAATAAATCCAAAAGGACCTCAGGGAAGTTCAAAAGTATTGTGAAATATCTGGGTTTCTCCTGGACTGTTTTACAAGTTTTCTGGACACCTTGATGGACTATTGTATTTATTATATTTATTAAATGAAAATATCTCATAAATGAATAGGAGTTCACCGGGTTATGACCTAGGACTTGGTAGGCCTGTGATGAACATATCCATACAATTTTTTTTACTTCTGATCACAGAAAAATACATTAAGAAATTCATATCTATTTTTGATGAAATTGCACTTTAAAGAAAGGTATTTCCTTTATTTTATTGCAGGAATGAAGATTTATAAGTGATGGAAGTAAAAAGCATGAAATAGAGCAAATTTGGATCAAAAAGGAGGAAATTCATGCAAATTGAACTAAGTCGCCGACGGCGAGATCAAGACCGCCGACGGCGAGATCGTGAGGAGAATTTCTGAAGGAATTATAACTACCTCGCCGACAGCGAGCCGAGCCCGCCTACGGCGAGATCGCGTGGTTTGAAGACCTTCAGAAGCCCCGCCGACGGCGAGGTCGTTTCCGCCGACGGCGAGACGAGTTCAAAATGCATATACATTGAACCCGGACACTTTTGAAGAGATGTTTAAGCACCCCTTGGACCTTTGCTTACCTCTATAAATAGAGGCCGAATTCTAATGATGTAGTGTCTCTTTCTAGTGTCTTAAGTGTCATTTGTGTGTGTCTAATTTAGTGAGTTTGAGTGTGTTTAGTGAGTTCATTAGTTTAATTGAGTGCTTATTTAGTTTCTTTGTACTAGAAGGAAAAGTCGAAAGGAACTTGAGGAATCTGCTTGGGAGGAAATTAAGATAAGTATCTTTGTTTATTGTTGTTAACTTTAAATGAAATCCATGCTTTGTTTTATTCCCATGCATTACGAGTAGTTTTCTTAGTCTTTCTCCTTGTTTATGAAAATTATGCGGATTGATGAAATTAAATAGAAGCACACTAATATAATATAAATAAATTGTGATAATTTTTACTTAAAACTTAATTTACTTTCAATCCGGCCGATTGAGTAGTTAAAATATGTTGAATTATCAACTATAGTAAAAATTACATCCAATATTCGGGGAAGTCGAAAGCACAGGAAGGCGGGTGCGAAATAAATAGGGAAATATTAATTATCGAACGTATAATTGGACATTTTAGTGTGACGAGACTAAAATATTCAATTCGGTCCTATTGTTTGAGAGCTGAAGTGTAGATGTTAGCCCTCGAGGTGAGGGGAACGTGGGAGCTACGAAGTGGCGGTTAGTATCCTCCCGACCTAGCCGCGGATTCGGTAATCAAACATAGGATTAGTCGATGTTCTTTGCACTGGACCAAAGGGTAAAGAATAGGAATGCTCTATTTGTCACAATACAATAAAAAAAATCCTATTTAAATTCATCATTCACTTAATTTTCTAAAAACAAGGAGAAGGATACTTTTTACGAATTATTTAAATCAACTTATTTCGAAGCATTAGTTTACTTTAGTTTATTATAGTTACTTTGAATTTCCATTCACTTTATTCGTAAGTAATTCCTTTAAATTTAGGCGATAACAAATCGTTAAAAACTTCCACGTGGGATCGATAATCGGGACTCCACTAGAGCCCCGCATTACTTGATACGATACGTATACTTGCATAGAATCTACATTATACATTAAATCATATATCTATATTTAAAGCGGGATCAAGTTTTTTTGGTGCCTTTTCTATAACATAAATTGCAAACATATTAAAAGTGGGTCAAGTTTTTTGCGCCGTTGCCGGGGAAGTAAAGAAATTATTGACTAAAGTAACGGACTAATTTAAAATTTATTTTATAAAATTGTATGCAAAAATTTGGAAACGAAAATTTAATACCTTACGATTCAGGATTAGAGCGTACAATTAAAAGAATTAGAAAACAAAAAAGAGAAATTATAAATTTAACACAAATGGCAAATATACCTGAAAATGAAAATATCAATCAACCAAGACCATTACGAGATTATGCCAACCCTACATTAGATGAAATTCATTTAACTATTCAAAACCACGATGTAGGCAAGCTAATTCATTCGAACTTAAACACTGCAATTATCCAAATGGTACAAAATAATCAATTTAGTAGTTCACCTACTGAAGATCCTAATTTACATCTTGCTAGTTTTTTAGAACTATGTGATACTTTCAAATATGAAGGAGTATCTAACGATCTTATTAGACTTAGACTTTTTCCTTTTTCTTTAAGGGATAAGGCTAAAATGTGGTTAAATTCGTTAGCACTTGGATCTATTAAAACTTGGGGAGAATTATTACAAAAATTTCTATCCAAATATTTTCCGCCATCTAAAGCTGCTAAGCTTAGAAACGATATAACTTCTTTTAGTCGAGTTTGATGGAGAGTCGATATATGAATCTTGGGAGAGATTTAAAGAACTTCTTAGGAAATGCCCACATCATGCGTTACCGGATTGGTTAATTATCCAAACTTTCTACGATGGATTAGTAGGATCTTTAAGATCGATCATCGATGCTTTCTTCTTGGAGGATCATTAATGTCAAAACCATTTGATGAAGCCTATGCACTAATCGAAGAAATGGCAACTAATAATTTTCAATGGTCTGATGATAGAATGAATGCGAAAAAAATAGCTAGTATTCATGAAAATGATGCAATATCTATGTTAGCTTCACAAATTCTTCGCTGTATCTAAAAGATTAGATCATTTTGGAATGAATTACTCTCCAACTATATCGAAGAAAATTCATCTGGACAACTTATAGAATCCCGATCTCAATATGAAACAATTAATGCAATTAACAACGGACCGAATAATCCTTATGCAAATTATTATAATCCTGGATGGAAAAATCATACTAATTTAAATTGGAATAATAATACAACTAATCAACCATGGATGAATAATATGACACAACAATTAGGAAATCCATCTAATCAAGGAAATCCTAATTATAAACCTAATTATCCACCGGATTTAATAATAATAATCCTCGATTTAAAGATAAGAAATTATCTATAGAAGAATTAATATTAAATATGGGTCAACATTTACAAAATCAAGGAAATCAATTACAAATACAAGGAAACCAATTACAAAATCAAGGAACAACTATCAAAAATATTGAAACTCAACTTGGACATATCGCTACTGCACTTAATAATAGAATACCGGGAACATTTCCTAGTAATGTGGAAATAAATCCCAAAGACAAAGGAAATGAACAAATTAAAGCGATACAATTACGAAGTGGAAAAGAATTAGAACCTCGAATTCAGAAAGAACTTAAAAGTCAAAAGGAGGATGTGGAATTTGAAAAGGAAAAGAATCAACAAGATCCAAATTTAGAAAATCCTTTAATACCTATGAAAATTTCAGTCGAAAAACCTCCACCACCATTTCCTAAACGACTAATTCAACATAAAAAAGATAAACAGTTTGCTAAATTCCTTAAAATTTTGAAGAAATTAACGATAAATATTCCTTTCGTAGAAGCTTTAGAACGGATGCCAAATTATGTAAAATTTATGAAAGATATTCTAAATAAAAAAAGAAAATTTACCGATAATGAAATGGTTACACTTAGTGAAGAGTGTAGTGCTTATTATTCGAAAAAACTTCCGAAAAATTAAAAGATCCTGGTAGTTTCACTATAACCTGCGCTATTGGAGAAAAATTCTATGGAAAAGCTTTGTGTGACTTAGGAGCAAGCATCAATCTAATGCCTCTATCAATTTTTAAGAGATTAGGATTGGGAGAAATTTCACCTACTTCAGTAACTCTTGATTAGCTGATCGTTACGTTACATATCCTAAGGGAGTTATTGAAGATGTATCGGTAAAAGTGGATAAATTTATCTTCCCTGTAGATTTTATTGTTTTAGATATGAAAGAAGATAAAGAAATTCCTATCATTTTAGGAAGACCATTTTTAGCCACTAGAAAAGCTATGATTGATGTTCGAAAGGAGAATTAACTATGAGAGTAAATGACCAAAAAGTAACTTTTAATATTGCTAAATCCATGAAATATCCTGCGTCTAGAAAAAGATGATGAGTGTTTTCGAATGGAAGTACTTGATCATTTACAAAAAGAACATTTTAAAGAATATTATGAAGAAAAATTAGAAAAAGAAAATATTGAATTAATTGAAAAATCTGAGATAAATGAAGAGTTAGATTATATTCAAGAGAAATTTGAATTTTTGGATAACACAAAAAATACTAAAAAAAATATAGTTCCATCAATTATTAAACATCCTGAACTTGAGTTAAAAATGTTACCTAATCATTTAAAGTATGCTTACTAGGTAATTCTTCGACTCTACCGAGTTATTATTTCATCCGAATTAAATGAATCTCAAGAACAAAAACTTTTAGATACATTAAAAAAATATAAGAAAATTTTTGGTTGGACTTTAGCGGATATTAAAGGAATTAGTCCTTGATATCGTATGCACAGAATTATTTTAGATAATGAACATAAACCTAAAGCAGATCCACAAAGGAGATTAAATCCGATAATGAAAGAAGTAGTCGAGAAAGAAATTTTAAAATGGTTAGATAATGGTATTATATATCCTATTTCGATAGTGCTTGGGTAAGCCCAATTCACTGTGTACCTAAAAAAGGAGGGGTGGCTATCGAAGCTAATGAAAATAATGATCTTATCCCTATAAAACAAGTTCTTGGATGGCGAATATGTATTGATTATAGAAAATTAAACACGACCACTAGAAAAGATCACTTCCCTTTACCATTTCTAGACCGGATGTTAGATAGATTTGCTCGACATAAGTATTTTTGTTTCTTAGATGGATATACCGGTTATCATCAAATACAAATTGCTCACGAGGATCAAGATAAAACTACATTTACTAGTCCTTATGGAACTTTCACTTTTCGAAGAATGACTTTTGGATTATGTAATGCACCTGCAACATTCCAAAGATGTATGATGTCTATATTTAGTAAATTAATTGATAATGGAATAGAAATATTTATGGATGATTTCTCTATATTCGGAACAACATTTGACACATGCTTAAATCATCTTGAAAAAGTATTTGAAGTATGTGAGAAAACTAATTTAGTTCTTAATTGGGAGAAATGTCAATTTATGGTTATAGGCGGCATTGTATTAGGGCATAAAATTTCGGAAAAAGGCATGGAAGCGGACCTGCAAAAATTCGAAGTAATAAGCTAAATTACCACCTCCAACTACGATAAAAGGGGTAAGAAGTTTTCTTGTACATGCTTTGAATTTTACGGGCGTTATATTAAAGATTTTTCAAAAATTACTAAACCTCTATGCCAACTTCTTGAAAAGGACAAGAAATTTGAATTTACAATCGAATGCTCGAATGCTTTCGAATTATTAAAAGATAAATTAATTACAGCACCTATAATAATTTCACCAAATTGGGAGAAACCATTTGAGCTTATGTGTGATGCTAGTGATTATGCTATAGGAGCAGTTCTTGGGCAAAGACATGATAAGATTTTCAAAGTTATATATTATGCTTAGTAAAACTCTAAATGATGCTTTGAGATAAATTACACGATTCTCGAAAGAGAATTATTAGCAGTTGTATATGATTTTAATAAATTTCGGCATTATCTAATGGGAACTAAATGTATTGTGCATACTGATCATTCTGCTATAAAATATTTAAAGCAAAAGAAAGATTCTAAACCAAGATTAATTAGATGGATATTATTAATGCAAGAATTTGATTTTGAGATAATTAACAAAAAGGGAACTGATAATCAAATTGCAGATAATTTATCAAGATTAGAAAATCATAAATTATCTAATACTGATAATGAAATTTTAGACAGTTTTCCTGATGAACAACTTTATAATATTAATGAGTTGAAAATACATTGGTATGCTGATATAGTAAATTATATTGTAAGTGACATTTTACCACCTATGTTAACTTTGCAACAACAGAAAAAATTCATTCACGATACTAAATCATACTTTTGGGATGAACCATACTTATGTAAGCAATGTAAGGATCTAATTATTAGAAGATGCGTGCCTTATGAAGAAAGCTGAACCAATTATTCAAAAATGTCATGACTCGATTTTGGAGGACATTTTGGGACGGATAAAGCTGCATATAAAATTCTACAATCCGGATTCTACTTGGTACTACTCTATTTAGAGATGTATATATATATATATAAAAACCTGTGATAAATGCCAAAGAGTAGGAAACATATCAAGAAAAAAGGAAATGCCTCTGAATTTTATATTATAAGTTGAAATTTTTGATGTTTGGGGATTAGATTTCATGGGACCTTTTATTCCGTCATTTGGAAACTCATATATATTAGTAGCTGTTGATTATATTTCCAAATGGATTAAAGCACAAGCTTTATCTAGGTGTGATGCTAAAAGTGTTTCAAAATTTTTAATGAAAAATATTTTTACTAGATTTGGAATGCCGAGAGTGATTATCACTGACGGAGGAACTCATTTTAGAAACAAATATATTCACAAACTAGTAGAAAAATATAATATTATGCATAAGATATCAATGCATTTATCATCCACGAACTAGTGGATTAGGCTGAAGTTTCTAATCGAGAGATTAAGCGTATATTAGAAAAGTACTGTAAATCCTAATAGATCGGATCGGTCTATAAGACTAGACACTGCATTAGGGGCATACAGGACTGCTTATAAAACTCTCATTGGAATGACTCCTTATAGGCTTATATATGGAAAAACTTGCCACTTACCAGTTGAATTAGAACATAAAGCATATTGGGCGATTAAAGAATTTAATTATAATATGAAAGAAGCTGGTGAAAAGAGATTGTTGCAATTAAATGAATTGGAAGAACTAAGAAATGAATCATATGATAATGATAAGATTTATAAAGAAAGAATGAAATTATGGCATGATCGGAAGATTAATCGAAGAAATTTTGAACCGGGACAAGAAGTTTTGCTTTATAATACTAGATTGAAATTATTTCCTGGGAAATTGAAATCTCGATGGTTAGGACCTTTCACCATAACTCAAATATTTTCATATGGAACTATAGAAATTGAAGATCCCAAAACAGAACATAGATTTAAAGTAAATGGACATAGATTAAAACCATATTTCAAAAATAGAAGACCAAATTTTAAAGAGGTTTTAATGCTTAGTCAACCCGAACACTAACTAAATTAGGTCGGGGCGACGACGTTAAACCAAGCGCTTTATGGGAGGCAACCCATAGTAGTCTTTTATTTTTAAATATCTACATATTAGTGAGTCTATATTATTAAAACAAATCTTACTAATCAAATTTTTATTAGAATCATCACAAAATTGAACCTATTTGATGAGATCAGAAAATATTCGGACCAGAGCGAAAATGGGCGATTTTTACGAATCTCGGCGACGACAAGCTCGACCCCGTCGACGGCGAGATCGTGCACCATTACTTCATTCGGTTTTATAACTAAGTCGCCGACGGCGAGAACTTCCGCCGACGGCGAGGCGGTTGAAAATTTGGTTTCTTAAAGATTTTTCGTGCGGTTTTGGACGGATCTAAGCCATTCCTTCGTAAGAAATTATTCCTAATCCGATTTTACACCATTTTGTTCCTTAGGAACGACTAGAGACCAATCCTTTCCATCCAAAATGGCCTCCAAATTCTTAGAAACCACAAAAACTGAAGTTTTCAACTGGAGAAAATTCGTCAGTTTGGAGGCACAGCGAATCTTCAACAAAGGCTTGATGAAGAAAAGACTTATTAAAGAAAGAGGATTCGTCAATAGAGGAGTAGAGAATTCTACTACAAAAATCGAAGAAATGATCGCACAGCGGCATTGGGAGGTATTTTGTTATACGACATCCGCTGTAGTTATACCAGTAGTTAAAGAGTTTTACTCTAATTTACATTACGATCAATAATGGAAATGTCTACGTCAGAGGAAGATGGGTAACATTTACTCCTGCAAGGGTAAATGAATTGTTTTCTATAGAAAATACCTCTGTTTGTCATTATTCCAACCTTGTGCCTTCAAGATACAATATGAACGAAATCTATAGATACCTGACTGACGAATCAGATGATTGGGAGTTACGAGAAGACGGGCATGTCAGTTTTTCTGCATCACTTCTTAACCCTGTCTCAAAGCACTGGAATTTCTTTATATCATCAAAATTATTACCTACAATGAGAGTAAATAAAGTTTCAAAGGAATGCGCTATTTTAAACTACTGTATTCAAATTGGATTACCTATCGATGTTGGATCAATAATAGTAAAATATGCATTGGGATTAATTGTGCATGGGTCAGTGCATGAACTTGGACACCCATCTACTATATTTGCTTTATGCAGTCAGTACCAAGTCTCTTATGAGGCTTGGGAAAAAGTACTTTTACCATGAAAACCCCTGGATCCTACTGATATGTTTCCCACTTTGGATAACAATGATGAGATTACCGTTATTTACGACGAGCATCACGAAAACAATCCTTTAGCAAGGCCCTTCATTGATAAGACTAATTTCATTCGAAGAAGATTAAAGGATTGGAGAAAGAATTGCAAAATGTGATGAATTCCATTGACAATATCTACGATATGTTTGATCATATTGATTGGAGAATGAAGGAGCACTTTGATCATCTTGGACATCCGGAGGCCGATTTTATTCATCTACTAAGACAGAAAGGATGGATTAATGAAGAATCTCTTTGCAGAATTCCCATTCAGGCCTTTCTACAATTTATTTGTGCACCTGCGTCTCATCGGAAATATCAGAGAAGATGTTAGTTCAGACACTGAAGAGTAGGAAAGATTTCTATGTTTTTGTTATATTTGTATATATATGTGTGTTAATTTGGAGTTAGGTTTTATTATGAGTCGAACTTTGATTTGATCATCTCAGATTTAATGAGACTTTATGTAAATTGTTATGTCTCAGCATTTAGAGTATTGTGGTGTGGATTGCGATGCTGAGTATAATGGATTTGAACATTTAAGTTAAGTATGTGTTAAGTTATTAGTGTGAAGTTGTAAATCTCATGGATTTCATATATAAAGTTACATTGTTTGTGTTGTGTGACTTTTTGTGAATATAAGTATCTAATATTCGTATTATTATTAAATTAAGTGATCGTAAGATTGATTAAGGGCAATTCGAGGTTGAAAACGATTGACGAATTTCAAAAATTTAAAATTTTTGGGAGCTCGCCGATGGTGAGAATTATCTCGCTGACAGCGAAACCGAACTTACCGACGGCGGATTTTTCCCGAAACTTTTGCCTTATGAAATTAATTAGCTCACCGACTGCGAGAAAAATCTCGCTGACAGCGAGAACGTGAAAAGACCTATATTTGACCGGTCAACTGACACTATTCATCATCCCTTTCCTTAAATTTTCGAAAAAACCGACCTATGGCTTGAGAGATCTCGGATTTGAGGCGATTTCAACATTTTTTGAAACCGGATTTCATCTTCCCTTGGTAAGAGCTTCACTCCTATGCAAAAATTTTTGATTTTTACCATTGATTTCTTCTACATTGGAGAATTTTGAAAAATTTCGAAATGTAGAGAAAATACTTGGAAGAATTTCATAAAAATTGATTTAAATGGATTTTAGTTGTTGTAGGAAGCCTTCTTAGTAATATTTTGGAGTTTAGTTAAGATTTTTGCAAATTTCACAGATTGAGAAATGGCTCCATGACAAAAGCGACGAATAGATTATGACGAAACCCGATTCATTAATGCAAGAGCACAAACGCGATATTTTCAAAACATACAAGCAAGAAAATGCATTCAAGATCGAGTTTTCAAGAATCCGGGAGGAGAAGTTGAGCGAATCATTCGAGAGCGAGGATGGGAAAATTTCGTTTCGTTACCAACGGAAGCAGTTTGTAGAAGTAGTAAAGGAATTTTATGCAAATTTAACACGAGTGAAAATGCACAGGTTAAGGTTAGAGGATTTTTGTAGATTTCAACGCTGCTAGAATAAACGCTTATTATGAAGTACGAGAAACCTATACCGGCGAATATGAAACTTTTGGAACTACGGAAGGACCACTTGGAAGAGGTGATCGACTTTCTCGACGATGGGAAAGGAGTACGGAAGATAAAGCGGCGGGAACGGGTAAACTTCCCTCTTTACATGCTAAATGCAACATCTAAAGCCTGGCATTATTTTATTTGTTCTACTTTGTTACCTACCTACCACCATAGTGAGGTAACAAGAGATGAAACGATTCGAATTTACGTATTCGGAACCAGAAGAGTATTAACGTGGGAAATATTATATATAAAAACATATTAGCCACTACTAGAAATGAAAGTGGAGGAGGACTAGGACATCCTGGTCTTATCTATGCACTTTGCCAATTATCTGGGGTAGAGGCAAAAGATGATGAGGAATGGATTGAACCTATGAAACCTCTTACTCAGGCTAATATAAAGAAATATGAATCCCATGAAGGATGGTGATGCAGGACGAGGGATTATGTACCTTCTTCAAGTAGAGATATACCCTCTACTAGTTATGAACCACCCCCTCAGTACACCGCTCCTACCCTTCAAGATCTGATGAATGAATTAACCCTGAGTAGAAAGAGTTTTGAGTTATTCGGAGAAAATATGGAGAGAAGATTTGAGCATATAGATCAAAGGATCGGAGGCTTGGAGAGAAGACACAATTATGATAGTGAATATCTCCAGCGACATTTAGAGTACGAGATTGCATACTATGAAGCTGAACGTCGATATAGGAGTGGTGATTTAGATGTTGTCTTTCCTGAGTGCCTCCGTTATTCACAATACCAGCCTGCTCAGCCTTCTCAGCCTGGAGATCAGGGAGATGACATAGCTTGAGATTTTGATGCAGAAGATTAGAGCTTTTGTTTAGTTTATTTGGTTTGTTTAGATTTGTTGTTGTTTTGGGAAACTTTATTATTTTGGATGTGATTATTCCGTACTTTCTAGAGACTATGGATGTTGATATGTTTGTTTATGTTATTGATGTTAGATTTCTTGTGTGATAAATTAGTTGCAATTTTTTTTATATATATAGGATGTTAGTCTTTCTTTAATGTATTGTTTAAGTTTTAAATGTATGTGTAGTAATAGATTAAGTTTTCTTTGTTATGTTTGATACTTATTTTAAAATTTCATCCCTGCACTTTCTTTTAAATATTATATGTGAAAGAATACTAACAGTACAGGTTCTGTAAGTGATACGCCTAAAATATATATGTTTTTTGATATATTATTTTACTCATTTTTTGATGATATTACACTTTAAAGGAAGGTATTTTGTATGTTTTTTGGTTTTAGATACAAGAAATGGTGATTGGAGCAAAAGGAAGCAAAAACGGTGCAATTTGGAGCAAAAACGAGCAAGAAATGAAATTCTGCCCTAACACCTTCCGATAAGTCTTTTGATGCTTAATCACTTTTACACTTCTTGCATATTTTTGAATGAGATTATACTTTAAAGAAATGTTATTTTTATGCTTATTTTGTAGGGCTATCTGTTACGAACGCAACGCAACTGAAATGGGGCGAAACGGAGTTGAAACGGAGCCAAACGGAGCGAAACGGTGGAGCCGCGCAGCAGTCTGCTCGCCGACGGCGAGATCGATCTCGCCGACGGTGAGATTTTCCCGAGACCACCGAAAAATGGCCGAAAAGCTCGCCGACAGCGAGTTCGAACCCGTCGACAGCGGCCCGGACGACCATGAACCGACTTTTGGCGGTTTTGGGCCAATATTCGACGTATTTGGACGCTTTTTCGAAGGGGTGCTTAAGGAAACTCTTCGGAATTCGTCCATGCTCTTTCAAAATGGCAAATTTGTGTTAGAAATGTGTAGATTAGAGGAGAGAAACAATAAAGGAAAGGAGAGAAAAACTTAGAGGAATGTTTAGGATTCTTAGAGTAAGAGTAGAAATGTAGATTTCTACCCTTTTGGAGAGATTGGAGAGGAGATTTTGAGAGAATTTGTAAGGGATTTCGCTAGCATTGCATGGATCGCCGGGAGACTTTATGGGAGAGATCTTTGTCTTTCTTTCAAGGGAAAAAGCTAAGTATTGTTCTTCATTATCTTATAATTTTGTAAACATTTATTTAGTGGATTTGCTTTTGTTAAATGAAGTTTCCTTTATGTTTTCTTCGTGCTTTGTGACGCATCTCTCTTACTCTTTCTTCTTCTTTGGAAATAGTGGCATAAGAAGATTATGCCATTGTTTTCCTTTTACTTTTCTTTTGTAATGAGTAGAAATCATGTTTAGGATTTTGTGATGCATGGTAGAAGTAAATTTAATTATAAATGTGATGGTTTTTACTTGCACTTAATTTACATTGCAATAAGGGCCCATTGTAGTGTTAAAATTTGTTGTAATTGCATTGTCCCAAAAGGGCGGTGTAATTCTCAACAAAGTGAAACCACATTCAAATTCCATGGATGATGAAGTTCATGGAAGTTGAATGCAGATAAATAGGGAAATATAATTATCGGGCGTGGAATTGGAGATTTTAGAGTGACGAGCTAAAATCTTCGATTCGGTCCTATCGTTTGGAGTGCTTGAAGTGTAGATGTTAGCCCTCAGGCGAGGGGAACGTGGGAGCTCCAAAGTGGCGGCCGGTATCCTCCCGACCCTAGCCGCGGATTCGGTAACCAAACATAGGATTAGTCAATGTTCTTTATGCACTGGACCAAAGGGTAAAGAATAGGATTGCTCCTATTTGGCACATACAATATTAAATGCATCTCATTCCTATACATTATCTATTTCATTACATAAGAATAGTAGTTTTTAATATCTCAAAACTCTCCAAACGAATTCATCCAAAAAGGGTTATCTTTAGAATTATTATTTGCATTTAGTTATAGTTACTATTACATTTAACACTTGCATTTAGGAATAGTTACTAGATAAAACATAATTTTAATCGACATTCCAACCTAAGGAGTAATTGTAGTAGACTAGAATTTGATTAAAGACATCTTACTTCACTTCCTCGTGGGATCGATACTGGGGTTTTTAAAGAAAACTCTATATTACTTGAAACGATACGTATACTTGCGTAGTACCCCTAGTGTGTAAAATATTTTCTAATTTTTATATCATTTAAGATTTTACACACTAGCAGCTATTTATAAATTTGGTCGAGTTTTTGGCCATATTTTGGAATTTAATTCTTGTGTAATTGCGGGTCGGGTCGAGTTTTTGGCGTCGTTGCTGGGAAGCTTCGGTAAGAACTTTAGGAGAATTTTAGTTGAAGTAATTAGGCTTAGACTTAGAAAACTGTAGTGTCGTAAAAACTATTTTTGTGTGGAAAGTATTTTTTTTATATGAAAAAGTGTTGTGAAAAAATTGTTTAAATGAAAAATATGGTGTTCGTTAAAATGTTTTGTTGTGTTGAATATATTTCATCTGTTATTTGTTTAATTATTAATGTATTGTTTGATGTATTAAATATGTGAAACAAAGGATCTGCGGGACTTGTACCTTATGATCCCGAGTTTGAAAAAAATAAAAAATTAAAAATACGAAAGGACTCGAAAAACTAGAAATGGAAATGGAAAACTTTCAAGATAATAACTTAGAAAATCATCATAATTCATTGAGGGATTACATAAATCCTACGACGAGATGAAATTCACTCTAGTATACAAAACCACTGTCATAGAAGCTGACTCATTTGAGATAAATCCTGAGATTATCCAACTGGTACAAAACAATCAATTTGGGGGAACTCCTTTAGAAGATCCTTATTTACACTTATCAAATTTTCTATAACTTTGTGCTACATTTCGTTATAATGGCATGTCAGATGATGCTGTTAGACTAAGGCTTTTTCCTTTCTCACTAAGGGATAAGGCTAAAATGTGGTTATATTCATTAGCACTTGGCTCTATTAAAAATTGGAAAGAGTTAACTCAAAAATTCCTAGCTAAGTATTTTCCACCTTCAAGGACTACTAAACTTAGAAACGATATTATCTCATTTTGTCAATATGAAGGGGAATCAATATACGAAGCACGGGAAAGATTTAAGGAACTCCTAAGAAAGTGTCCACACCATGCTCGCCCGATTGGTTAATCATTCAAACTTTTTACAATGGGTTAGTAGGATCCCTTAGGTCTATAATTGATGCTGCTGCTGGTGGATCATTAATGTCAAAATCATTTGATGAAGCATATGCATTAATTGAAAAAATGGCTACAAATGAATTTCAATGGCCCTCTGCAAGGGTAAATAATAAAAATGTAGCTAGTATTTATGATACAGATACGATTTCAATTCTTGCATCTCAGATTGCTGCAATATCAAGGAAGTTGGACCAATTTGGAATGAACCAACCTCAATTTACTCCTGTAAGTGAGGAAAGTTCATTAGGGCCTATAATTGATTCTAAATTATCATATGAGACTTTAAATACCATAAACAACCCATATTCTAACTTTTACAACCCGTGTTGGGAGAACCATCCTAAATTTAACTGGAATCATACTACTGATGGTGGAAACCAAAAATGGGAAAATAATCATGCGAATCCTAATGGAAGTTGGAATAATCTGGGGAACACAAAGTATAGACTTTCATATCCATCAGACTCTAACAATGATCAACAATTTGAGGATAAGAAGATGTTTATGGAAGAAGTGGTATTGCAAATGGGAAACCAATGGCAAAGTCAAAATGCTGCGATTAGAAACAGAGAGAATTAACTGAGACAAATTGCTAATTCACTTAGCAATAGACCACAAGGAACACTTCCTAGCAACAATGAGATCAACCCTAAAAAGAACACTTATGAACAAATAGAAGCTGTCCAATTAAAAATTGAAAGAGATATAGAGGATGTGGTTAGAAAAGAGAAAGATGTTGTGAGGGAAACAAATGAAACTAAAAGACCTGAAGAACATGTTTCTAAGGATCTGGAAAAATTAATATCTCCAACTAAAATCAATTTGGAAAAACCACCACCTCCATTTCCTCAAAGACTTAGACAACATGAGTTGGATAAAAAATTTTCAAAGTTCATGAAAGTACTTAAGAAGTTAACGATAAATATTCCTTTCACTGAAGCTTTGGAACAGATGCCAAGTTATGCAAAGTTTATGAAGGATATATTAAACAAGAAAAGGAAATTTGGGGATTACGAGACAATTGCACTAAGTAAGGAGTGCAGCGCTATACTTCAGAAAAATTTTCCTCGGAAACATAAAGATCCTTGTAGCTTTACAATTCCTTGTGCAATTGGAGAAAAATTATGTGGAAAAGCTTTATGTGATTTAGGAGTGAGCATTAATGTGATGCCTCTATCTATATTTAAAAGGTTAGGTTTAATCGATATTTATCCCACTACTCGTAACCCTTACGTTAGGCGATCGATCTATCATTTATCCAAAAGGAGTTATAGAAGACGTGCTTGTTAAAGTGGATAAATTTATCTTTCCTTTGGACTTTATTGTATTAGATATGGAGGAAGATAAAGAAATTCCAATTATTTTAGGGAGACCTTTCCTTGTTACTGGACAAGCTATGATAGATGTGCAAAAAGGAGAGTTGACTATGAATATTAATGACCATGAAGTCACTTTTGATGTATTAAAGACTATGAAATATCCAATTGAGAGAAAATATGATGATTGTTTTTGGATGGATGAAATTGATTATCTAAATAAAGACCATTTCCAAGAATGTTTTGAGAGTAAGTTAAAAGATGAGTTTGAAATAGATTTTCATGGTGATTCGAAAACATTACTTAAAGAAGACTGTATGTATGTTCAGGAGAGGTGTGAAATGATGGACTCTACAAAAAATAATAAAATTTTAATTCCATTTGTTGAAAAATCTCATGAACTTAAGATGGATGAACCCCATACAAATTTAAAGCCTATCTACTTAGGGAATTCATCTATACAACCAGTCTTTATATCTTTAGATGCGACTCGATCACAAGAAAAACTCTGAATTGAATGATGAACAAGAAAAAATTATTGAACTAGGACTTGGAAGAGAATTTGAGAATAAATTTCAAAAGAACTTTGAGTTGAGAAAAGAGGATAAGGATATTGGAAGACCATTGGAAGAAATTCCTAAGGAATTAGAAAAACCTATTTCCTCAACTAAGATAGATCCTCGATCATTTTATAATTATAAAGGGAAGAATTGGAAAATAACTTGAATCATAAGAGTGACATAGAAGAATTTGATCTTGAATACGAATTATTTAAAGAGAATCTGATCCAAAATTTGGGAGATATTGAAGTATCTTATAAAGATCCATTTCTTATAAATTTCAAAGATGATATTAATATGCAATTTCGAGAAAATCAATAGAAGAATATTGGATCTAGAAAGAAATATGACGAACATAGATATGAATTCATCTGAAAATGAAGAGCTGAATGAAAAATTAAAATTTGAGGATTTTATAGGAATCCCTGGATCTGGAAAGGATTGGGCGATTGATCGAGGATTACTTAAATGGAATTTTGATCCAGGAGGAATCATTTGTCGGGCTAATGACGTTAAACCAAGCGCTTTATGGGAGGCAACCCATAGTTATCGGTGTGCTTTGATTTAGTATGCTTGAGAGTCATGATTGTTGGTGATCTATTGTATTTGCTTTATAGTGATTGATAAGTTTGATTGTTGTTGGTAGATGTTTGGATTGTTAGTAGTTTGATTTGATCTTTGTGTGTCATGAGAGAGTTGATTCCTTAACTTCTTATTATGGTTAAACTTTTATGTTCTCTTGTAGTAGTTGGATTAATGAGTCCACTTGTGACTTGGGTCTCACTCGAGACTTAAGTTTTACAAGAGAAATCATGAATTTCAAACATTGATAATTCCATCTTAATTTGTTACTTCCTTTACGTGACTTTATTTTCATTAGATAGGAGTCATGAACCTATTTGATGAATACTATGTGGATGATCTCACACTTATCTTTATAACTGTTAGAGGTGCTTAATTATAAGGATTAGGTGATGCACAAGATTGGTGTCCGGAAACCAATTTATCAGGTGTAATCTTATCTTTGGTATTATAATCTATAAAATCATTTTAAAGTGCCTAATTTACTAGTGTAGTGATTCCGTTAAAAATTAGAAGTAAATTAGTGAGATGCGATGAGTTAAAGGATGAATTAACCTCATTTATCATATGTGTGTTTATGTTTGTGTTACAACTTTATTTAGGTCTTGAAGAACATTTTTATAATCCCTTATTGATACATGCTATGCTAGTTAGACTTTAGTTTAGTTAATTTCATTTTGACATGATTAGTTTAGATTTACTTTCTACTGCATATTGTTTTGTCCTAATGAATACTTGCAAATGATTTTAATAGACATTTGTGGTAGATAGAATTTTTAAATTGTTTTCTTCCTGCTTATATTTTACGTACTAAATGCTTACATATGTTAAAAATTAAGTTTGGGGGTCGGAAGAAAAATAAAATTTTAAAGTGAAAATACTTCCTTTTAGTGTAATTTTATTACAAGCATGTTTTAGGTTAGATTTACTTTCTCCTACAGTCTTTCTATCACGATTATGCATGATATGAATTTGATAGAATGTTGTAGTAGTAAGTATATTCAACCTTTACTTTTTCTTCCTGCTATATTTTATGGAATTAGTTGCAAAATATTTTAAAATTTAAGTTTGGGGGAAGAAAAATATTAACTCTTATTTGTTCTCAATTGTTATATTTTCAAAAATTATTAGCATAACTTCTAGCAATTGAACCTCACTTGAGATAACTAAAATTTTTTATTTCGAGTTGAATATTATGGAAGGATTGGATGAAAGTTTTTAGTAATAAAGGTTTATTTTATAAGGGTAAGATATTTAGTATGAAAGAATTTGATTATAGTTAACTATTTAAAATAAAGAAAAGCTGTATTTTTGAAATGTTAAGAGACTTAAAGTATTGTGTGTTAAGAAGAGATTATGACTTTATGATGAATAATAAAGCTAATACCTAATTATAAAGTAAAGATGTGTTTCAAGTTTGAACTTTAGAAAGAGGAGAGTGAAGTTCAAAATCATTACGAGCTCTCCAGGATATAGTAATCCTCATTAAAAAAATATAGAAAAAGAAAAGAGAGTGAAAAAAAAGAGGATTGAAAATGATCCCGAAAGAAAAGAAAAAAAAAAGAAAGAAAAATATTTATGAGGAGAAGCTTGAGGAGATGCCTAATCAAAAATTGGCTTCACATGAGTCTCCCTAAAGGGAGAACTTGATTTCATTTCTGAATTTATATTTAAAGTATTGGCCTACATTCTGATGAAGTTTACATGAACTCCTTTTTCACATAATCTTTCAAGGCATTCTTAATGTGACAAATTATGGTTTATCTTGAAATAAATAGAAGACTAGAACCCTTTGACTTGATTGTTAAATATTCTTATACCTGTAGCATTAACCTGAGTTACTGAATTTCTTTCAAAAAATCTAACCAATATATTCTTTTAAATGAAAAATTTTAGTGTCTTACAGGTGAAAAGTACATTGCCTTGAGTTATATTTTTATGTAGTAAAAGTGTTACTTGAGGACAAGTAACAGTTAAGTTTGGGGGATTTTGACACGCCTAAAATATATATGCTTTTTGCTATATTATTTTACTCATTTTTTGATGATATTACACTTTAAAGGAAGGTATTTTGTATGTTTTTTGGTTTTAGATACAAGAAATGGTGATTGGAGCAAAAGGAAGCAAAAACGGTGCGATTTGGAGCAAAAACGAGCAAGAAATGAAATTACGCACGACACCTTTCGATAAGTCTTTTGATGCTTAATCTCTTTTACACTTCTTGCATATTTTTGAATGAGATTATACTTTAAAGAAAGGTTATTTTATGCTTATTTTGTAGGGCTATCTGTTACGAACGCAACGCAACTGAAATGGGACGAAACGGAGTTGAAATGGAGCCAAACGGAGCGAAACGGTGGAGCCGCGCAGCAGCCTGCTCGCCGACGGCGAGATAGATCTCGCCAACGGTGAGATTTTCCCGAGACCACCGAAAAATGGCCGAAAAGCTTGCCGACAGCGAGTTCGAACCCGCCAACAGCGGCCCGGAAGACCATGAACCGACTCTTGGCGGTTTTGGGCCAATATTCGACGTATTTGGACGCTTTTTCGAATGGGTGCTTAAGGAAAATCTTCGGAATTCGTCCATGCTCTTTAAAAATGGCAAATTTGTGTTAGAAATGTGTAGATTAGAGGAGAGAAACAATAGAGGAAAGGAGAGAAAAACTTATAGGAATGTTTAGGATTCTTATATTAAGAGTAGAAATGTAGATTTCTACCCTTTTGGAGAGATTGGAGATGAGATTTTGAGAGAATTTGTAAGGGATTTCGCTAGCATTGCATGGATCGCCGGGAGACTTTATGGGAGAGATCTTTGTCTTTCTTTCAAGGGGAAAAAACTAAGTATTGTTCCTCATTATCTTATAATTTTGTAAACATTTATTTATTGGATTTGCTTTTGTTAAATGAAGTTTCCTTTATGTTTTCTTCGTGCTTTGTGACGCATCTCTCTTACTCTTTCTTCTTCTTTGGAAATAGTGGCATAAGAAGATTATGCCATTGTTTTCCTTTTACTTTTCTTTTGTAATGAGTAGAAATCATGTTTAGGATTTTGTGATGCATGGTAGAAGTAAATTTAATTATAAATGTGATGGTTTTTACTTGCACTTAATTTACATTGCAATAAGGGCCCATTGTAGTGTTAAAATTTGTTGTAATTTCATTGTCCCAAAAGGGCGGTGTAATTCTCAACAAAGTGAAACCACATTCAAATTCCATGGATGGTGAAGTTCATGGAAGTTGAATGCAGATAAATAGGGAAATATAATTATCGGGCGTAGAATTGGAGATTTTAGAGTGACAGGCTAAAATATTCGATTCGGTCCTATCGTTTGGGTGCTTGAAGTGTAGATGTTAGCCCTCGGGCGAGGGGAACGTGGGAGCTCCGAAGTGGCAGCCGGTATCCTCCCGGCCTAGCCGCGGATTCGGTAACTAAACATAGGATTAGTCGATGTTCTTTATGCACTGGACCAAAGGGTAAAGAATAGGATTGCTCTATTTGGCACATACAATATTAAATGCATCTCATTCCTATACATTATCTATTTCATTACATAAGAATAGTAGTTTTTAATATCTCAAAATTCTTCGAACCAATTCATCCAAAAGGGTTATCTTTAGAATTATTATTTGCATTTAGTTATAGTTCTTATTACATTTAACACTTGCATTTAGGAATAGTTACTAGATAAAACACAATTTTAATCGACATTCCAACCTAAGGAGTAATTAGTAGTAAGCTAGAATTTGATTAAAGACATCTTACTTCACTTCCTCGTGGGATCGATACTTGGGGTTTTTAAAGAAAACTCCATATTACTTGAAACGATACGTATACTTGCGTAGTACCCCTAGTGTGTAAAATATTTTCTAATTTTTATATCATTTAAGATTTTACACACTAGCCGCTATTTATAAATTTGGTCAAGTTTTTGGCCATATTTTGGAATTTAATTTACTGTGTAATTGCGGGTCGGGTCAGTAAGTAATGAAAAAGCCTGCAAAAATTTTAAAGAAAAGAAATACCTAAAGCCCAAAGGTATGATGAATTTTAATATATACTTTCCCTTTTTCATTAGGTAGTATAGAAAGAAAAATTTAAGTTTGGGGCAAGGTAAAAATACAAATTTAATTATTAAAATTGTTCTCAATTTCTATTTTCAAAAAAATTTATTATTAAATGATTTTCTATAGTAATTTTCAATTCAATAAATATGAGTTACTTTATTTAATTATTATATAAAGTTAAAGAAAATATTTCTAGTCATTCAATTAATTAATGGAATAAGATATTTGGTTAAAAGGAATAAGAATATAGTGAACTATTTAAAGTAAGGAAAACTATATTTTGAAATTAAAAATTCTTAAGTATTTAAGTGAAAAAGAAAGGATAGAAACTCAATAAAGTAAAGGCTACGAAATATATATAAGCAAAGAAATATTTTAAGTTTCAAATTTAGGAAGAGAAATTGAAGTTCAAAATTATTAACAGGCTATCCAGATACAGTAATCCTCACTTGAAAAAGAAAAAAGAAAAAGAAGGATTGAAAATCAATCCAAAAAGAAAAGAAAAGAAAAGAAAAATATAAAGTGAGGAGAAACTTGAGGAGATGCCTTATCAAAAATTGGCTTCAATGGATTCAACCTAAAGGGTAAAACTTAATTATATTTCTAAACTTATATTTATTGATTAGTATTTTACTAAATAGTGTTTTCTTGAATTTCCTATCATCTAAATATCTTAAGTAATTTACTTATTTTTAATATAGTCATTCCCGAAATAAATAGAAAGCTTAGAAATCTTAGACACGATAACTAAATAATCTTATCTCTTTAAAGTTAGTTTAATTACTCAGAAATATTTATATTTAACTTTATTATAATGTTATTTAAATTTAATTCATATTATCTGAATTGAAAAATTCTATTATAGAAATCATTATTTTTATTTAGTATTAAAATTACTTGAGGACAAGTAATAATTATGTTTGAGGGATTTTGATCACAGAAAAATACATTAACAAATTCATATCTATTTTTGATGAAATTGCACTTTAAAGAAAGGTATTTCCTTTATTTTATTGCAGGAATGAAGATTTATAAGTGATGGAAGCAAAAAGCATTAAATGGAGCAAATTTGGATCAAAAAGAAGGAAATTCATGCAAATTGAACTAAGTCGCCGACGGCGAGATCAAGACGGCCGACGGCGAGATCGTGAGGAGAATTTCTGAAAGAATTATAACTACCTCGCCGACAGCGAGCCCAAGCCCGCCGACAGCGAGATCGCGCGATTTGAAGACCTTCTAGAAGCCCCGCTGACGGCGAGGTCGTTTCCCGCCGACGGCGAGAGAGTTCAAAATGCATATACATTGAACCTGGACACTTTTTGAAGAGATGTTTAAGCACCCCTTGGACCTTTGCTTACCTCTATAAATAGAGGCCGAATTCTAATGATGTAGTGTCTCTTTCTAGTGTCTTAAGTGTCATTTGTGTGTGTCTAATTTAGTGAGTTTGAGTGTGTTTAGTGAGTTCATTAGTTTATTTGAGTGCTATTAGTTTGCTGTACTAGAAGGAAAAGTCAAAGGAACTTCAGGAGTCTCGTCAGGGAGGAAATTAAGATAAGTATCTTTGTTTATTGTTGTTAACTTTAAATGAAATCCATGCTTTGTTTTATTCCCATGCATTCTGAGTAGTTTTCTTAGTCTTTCTAATTGTTTATGAAAATTATGTGGATTGATGAAATTAAATAGAAGCACCTAATATAATATAAATAAATTGTGATAATTTTTACTTAAAACTTAATTTACTTTCAATCTGGCCAATTGAGTAGTTAAAATATGTTGAATTATCAACTATAGTAAAAATTACATCCAATATTCAAGGAAGTCAAAAGCCTTGGAAGGCGGGTGCAAATAAATAGGGAAATATTAATTATCGGACGTAGAATTGGACATTTTAGTGTGACAAACTAAAATATTCAATTCGGTCCTATTGTTTGAGAGCTGAAGTGTAGATGTTAGCCCTCAGGTGAGGGGAACGTGAGAGCTCTGAAGTGGCAGCCAGTATCCTCCCAGCCTAGCCGTAGATTCAGTAATCAAACATAGGATTAGTCAATGTTCTTTGCACCTGGACTAAAGGGTAAAGAATAGGAATGCTCCTATTTGTCACAATACAATAAAAAGAAATTCTATTTAAATTCATCATTCACTTAATTTTCTAAAAACAAGGAGAAGGATACTTTTTCTGAATTATTTAAATCAACTTATTTCAAGCATTAGTTTATTTTAGTTTATTATAGTTACTTTGAATTTCCGTTCACTTTATTCGTAAGTAATTCCTTTAAATTTAGGTCGATAACAAATCGTTAAAAACTTCCCCGTGGGATCGATAACTAGGACTCCACTAGAGCCTCGTATTACTTGATACGATACGTATACTTGCGTAGAATCCACATTATACATTAAATCATATATCTATATTTAAAGCGGGATCAAGTTTTTTTGGTGCCGTTGCTATAAACATAAATTGAAAACATATTAAAAGTGGGTCAACTTCCCTGCAAATTTAATATGTTTATTAAAAGATAACTAAAGTTTCAGGTGGAGGAACGAGAAGACTCTCAAGGTACACTTTTATAAGTTTACAGTGCTTTCTTTCCCGCATTTTCTTTACCGCACTTTACTTTTCTTGCAATTTACATGATAAACAACAATGTCACACTGCATGAAAACTGAAACCTTTAGGATAGCCACAAAATTGAGACCAAAACTAAATTAAAACAAAACAAAATAAAATTCACCGCAACAACATTCAAAATATAAAATAACTCAAAATTTAATCACAGACAAAATGAAAAAAAAGGCAATTGTAACTAAATTAAAACGTTTCGTTGGATAATCGGGAATTCCTTGAAGGAGGTATCCCAGGTGCTGCTAACATGGTTTTCCCATAGTCTAAATGAAATTATGGAACTCATTAAGCTGAGTTTAGTAAATTCATTTGGACGAAGTGAATCCATTGAAATGGTGGTGTCAGGATGATGGAACCCTATGATCTTAGCCGGTGTTGCTATAATCAACACTTATATTCCCCTAATAAAATATTAAGACACCTCCATTCAAATATTTCTAAAACATGACACTTCCCTCTTCTCCTCAATTGCACTTCTTTAAACTAAACCTGCTATGATAAGGAGCTTGGAGCATGCATAGTGGGCAGCACGACCACCTTCGACAGCAAAACTTGTCTACATCAGCAAAACCTTTCCTTAGTTTAAATAATAAACCATAGGACTTTGAGGTAGCTTGCCTAGTGCAGTATAAATCCTTGCCTTTTCTTCAGGCCTTTGCACAACCCTGCTGTGCAATATAAGCCCTAATTCGCTTTAGGATTCCGAGGTTGTCATCTGGTATGACATAAATCCTCCTATCCTTCCAGGCTATTCACATGATCGGTATCAAGTGAATGTAAGTCCTGAATAATAAAATTGGCAGGATTGAAATTTAAATAACTTCATTTCCTAAATCAAATCCAAACCATATGATAGCTTTGGAAGACATCGGGGTTCCTCCTTAAATTTGTGTCCTTCCCCTAGCCTTCTGTCCTTTGGATTCCGATAAAATGAAATATTCCAAAACTTGAGCCATCCACCTATTGAACTTCCAATTATCACATTTTCTTTAAAGACCTTACCCTTGGAAGTCATGAATATAAATGTTTCCTGATCTATATCAAGAGTTTTCTTAGGTAACTTTAGTGGCCTAAGATGTAATTAACTATATGGGCTTGCCCTTATAGGAAACTTAAAGACCCCAGATTAATATAAACCCTATCTAATTCCTTCATATTAGGTAGGGGAAATTCGATTAAAATTGGTTCGCAGATCAAACGGATGTCATAAATCCTTTCATTTATTTGATCAAGCTTCACTTCAAGCCACGTACTTACTCTACGGGATAAATACATGACTCGCGGTGAAATGCTTGATTATTTAAATTATTATTTATATGAGATCGGTTTGATTCATATTCTTCAAAATAAAAATATTAATTTCAAAATCTATATATATATATATATATATATATATATATATATATATATATATATATTAAATTAAATCAAATTTCTATTTTATAAAATTAAAACCCTTTTCAAAACAAAACACCCAAAACATATATTTTTTTTTTCATAAGAAGAAGTAATTTTAACGACCGACAACCATATAAGTTGGGTTTTATATTTTATGAGAAATCATGAAAGTTGGGTTTTATGTTTCATGAAAACCATGCAAGTTGGTTGATGTTTCATGTAAATTAATAGCATTTTTTTAATGTTTCATGAAAATTTGCAAGTTATGGCTTTACATGTTTAGCAGAGAGCATATTTAGGATGTTTAGCTTTCAAATATGTTATTCTTATATGCTTGGAATTAATCATTTTTAAAAATTTAGGTATTTTGGCGCTGACTTGGTAGCTTATATATTTGGGATATGTTAATCCAACATTTGAACAATCTAGACTTAATATTTTTATAAAAATTTATATTACTTTAAATGTGAAACTATATTTATAAAAAATTATATAAGTTTAATTGTAATCTAAAACTTTAAATTTATTTTCATAAAATTCTATAAATTAAATGTATTTTAATTCAAACCCACATAACCTTTTGAAAACAAACGAGTTCCATGTATAAATTAGATTAATGTTCTTTAAATCCTCGAATAATAAAATTACTTTAACATGTAATGTACTTCAAATTAAATAAACCTTAACAAAAGATATGCTCTAAAGCATGTCTTTTTATGAAAATTAACTATATTTTCAAGACACTTTCAACTCGCTTTGAAATTAAATAAACAATAACAAAATGTAATGTAAAATGTTAATGTATGTCAATTTATAGAAATAAAGTTTATTTACAAAACCCATTCATCTCTCTTCTGAAATTAAATAAATCTTAACAAAGTGTGCTCTAAAATGTTAAAGTATGTATTTTTATGAAAATTAAATGTATTTTAAAATCTTATGCAACTCTTATTTAAAATTAAATAAAACTTAAAAAAACGTGCTCTAAAATATTAAAGTTTATTTTTTGTTTATGAAAATTATGTGTGTTTCTAAAATTAATTCAACTCACTTTTAAATTAAACAATCTTAACAAAATGAGCTCTAAAATGTTAAAGTATGTTTTTCATGAAATTTAAAGTGTATTATATTTTCAAGACCAATTGAACTCTCTTTTAAAATAAAAGAAATTTAAACAAAAAGTTCTCTAAATAATTATGTTCTGTAAAAATTATGTGTGCAACCATTCAAAACATTCTATGAAGTTTGCAAAAGATGCCAAATTTATTTTTCTTGTATAAAAGCTTGATTTTTTTAACTTACTCTCCCAATATATTTCTTTTCAATATAGTTTTCATGTATATTTGTGGTTTTTTTCTGTCAAAAAAAAATATATTTATGCTTTCATGACTAAAGATATGATTTTATAAATGAAACCCACACTAAAGTTACATGTATATAAATTTCTGTCTAAGAACTTGCAATTTGTATACCGAACACATGAACAATCCAAATTATGTTTCTATATTTATATCTCAACTCATCCACATCTTTAATTCTTCTTTTTTTAATGATAAATACTTTTGTCAAAAATATATTTTTGTATGTCAAAGTTAAAGCATAAGAACGATTATTAGAATTTAACTTGTTAATGAACCTAAGTATTAAATATAAAAGTGTAAAATACCTAAATATTATACACATGAAATCTCCTATGAAATTCAACATAGAATAGTAAACCAACGTTATAAATTGAACTTAAGGGTAAAACTCAATGGAGAACACTAAGTTAGGATAGAAAACCAATAAAATTCAAAACTTTGAACATAAAACATCTTGATTTTTCATGTTGATAGGCAAACTTAAAGTTAAATAAAATTATGAATTAAATATTAAACTCATAAAAATAAAATTTTCAAATTAAACAACAATAATCACCACTAAGTAGAAAAACTATGAATCCTTGGTTAACTAACTTGGAAATTAAACATAGATTACACATCACCTAGAATAGTCCAGTCTAGAAGCTTTAGTAAGACTATTATGTACCTCTAGTTAGAGCAGAGGATTATGAGATATAAAAAATAAGCTTACAACCCCTTTAGACTTTGTATGTTCCCTAAGAAAAAGTAACCCATGGTTACTGATGAAGGCACCTAAAAATACCGAATATTAAAAGGCTACACTGCCATCTCCATGGTATTACACAAAAAAATCTAACTATTTGGTTGGTTAAAAGTCTAAAGAAACTAAGGAACCCAAAAAATCTAAAGCCATGGGCATCTTGATTGAGGATCTTATACCCAAATATTAATTTTGTCTGCTTACTTAGTCTCCTTATAGATTCCTACAATGATATCAATAGAGAAAGTGAAAATTTTGGGGTTTATGTTGACTAAAGTTGATCTTAGGTCAATGTTAAGGTTTGATTAAAATAGGCCATATTTGGAAATTATTTGGGTTTATTTGATTTCAATTTTCAATTAATTAAATTTTAGTTGTATTAAACTAGGGTTTAGCTTAAGATTCCGCTCAAGTGATACTCAATTAAATACATGTTATGGAAAGTGTTAACTAAAAGATGATGTCAACAATGCTCGCTCATAAAATCTATCTCATTCAAGGTTTAATCATTTGTAATATTTGATGACCCACACAAATTTATCAGGAAGACTACCAAGATGATTAATAATCTTATTGCAATTTTATATTCTTAAAATTATCATTTTTCTCTTTTGGTTTTCACCAGGATTTCACCATTTTTTTAGCAGAACATTTGTTCCATACTGACGCTCCTTTAAAAAACAATCAACCCGACAAACAAATTATGCCTATAAAAGATCAAGACAAGCCATGCAGGGAATTCTACTTTAATATCACTTATTAAGTGAAGAAAGATGTTAAATCAAAGTTAATTATACCTGAGAATGTTGGAATAGGATTGGTATTCATTACTCTTGAATGAAGAATGATGATATTCTCATATCACCGATCAGAGGCATGTACTAATATTGAACTAGAGTATGAATCCTTTTTTATCAGTTTGCTTCTAATAACTTTAATTAATATACAAGAATTCAAAGTCTTTAAAAATTCATAATTGGTAATTAATCAAATAGGCAGAACATAAAAATTTTCTAAACCATGACTTATCACTATTACCAATACACTATGACTTTACTCAAGCAAATTTTTAATATCCCCTCGTGTTAAATATTCTATTAAAGAAATAGTATTGTGACTACTTTGTTAAGGTTGGATAATGAGATAACTTTTTTAGAAGAGGAGTACGTATCAATTAAGGTTCAAGGTTGTCGGATCCACTCTCCAATTGGTAAGGAATATATTCATTAACACGTGACTAAAGGATAGGCTTCTTTCACCTTAATGAAGAGTCAACTGATAGAAGACAATCGTCTGTAGAATACTTGCAATAAATAATATTACCACTAGATAGGTAGCTAGCCTGTTAATTGAAGTCTAGAGCTTTATCTTATACCATCATGAATGACAAACTCCATCAAAGGTATTTCAATCAAATGAGTTTATGTTGATTATATAAGCATCAAGAATAGAAGATCTTCGAAGATATACACTCAGAAAAAGTGGTGCATACCCATGGTATGCACAATAAAAGCAATGATCATTGCAATGGCGACCTATTGGCCAGTGATGATTAGTGATTATATGGAGACCCCACAATTTTTACATTAGTGTCAAATACACTATGTAGTTTTACATCAAGTTCCTAACATATTTTACCTTATGATTGCCTCATGGCCCTTTAAATGTTGGGGGTACAGACATCATTGGACCCATTGACCCTTTTTCATTTAAGGGATGTGTGATTGATTACTTCTAGAAGTGGGCGGAGGCCATTACTTCAAGAGAAGTAAAAACTTATCGTGCGTTGTAATTCTTTAGAGACCACTCGTATACCAATTTGATTTTTTCTGATGAGTCATATTATAAAATGATCTTACAGTCATAAGTAACATACTAAATACTTTATGAGATGACAAGATTGGAGATATTCGACCATATATTACCCAGTGCAAATGAATTACTTGAAGCATTCAACAAGTCTTAGTATAAATCTTGAAGAAAACATCTGATGAAAATAAGTAGTAGTGGTACGAGCAGTTGCTGAAGGCTTTAAGACCTTGACAAACCGCATATCAAACCCCAACTCAATCTACCCCTTATTCCTTAGTTTATGGGTATGAGGCCCTACCCCCATTAGAAATGCAAATTTCCCCACAAAGAGTTGCTACTTGCCTATAGAATTGTCTAGAATAGAATGTCCATTTACAGTTAGAACAATTTGAAGGATTAGAATTGACATGTCCATCCACTCAACAAAATCCATAACTCTACCAAACACAAGTGGTTCATGCTTGCAATAAATTGGTTCAGCCTAGAACATTTCATGTGGGAGAGTTGGTCTTGGTTCCTACTACTGATTATGGCACATCAAAGGATAGGTATCAAGTTCAAATCAACATGGTAAGGCTCACTTGTAGTACAGAAACTATATAAAGGAGGTTCTTATTAAACTGTAGATTGTAAGGGTGAATGTCTGATGCTTTCCCTCAATGGGCATTACTTAAATAAATACCATGTATAGTGTTGTATAAGGATCTTCCAACCAATAAAATCTACTTTTGGGATCTTAATAAGGATCTAACAACCAATAAATCTCTAAATTATTAAAAAAAAAATTAAATTATTAATATTTTAGAATCTAAGATCTAAATTAAATGAAATTTAACCCAGTAAACTTTTATTGAACTTACCCAAATCTCATTGAACTTGCTCAAATCTCATAAGACTCGCTAAAATTCATCAAACTTACCCAAACTTAACTAAAATTAGTGAAATTCCTAACCTTTAAGAACTCTACACTTATTTAAGCCAATAATATAAAAAAAAACTCAAACTCCATTGATTCAGTTTGTTAGTCAGATTGAAATGTTAATTGAAGTTTGAAATAAAATAAAGAAAATAATTAAAGTTTTGATTGAGCTCTAGATGATATTTAACTATCCATTCTTATTGTAGGGAAATATATATGGAAAATTCATATTTTTTTAAGGACAATATCAAGTTGGAAGAGTACCAAAGATATTAATGAATAAACCTGCTATCAAGTTCAGTATTAGATTTGAAGGTCTAAACATGCTTTACAACAATTAAGTGATGATAGTTCCTATACAATAAGAACTGACATAAGACAAACATTGATCGAGTTTTTAGTAAGGGGATCAAAAGTCCCCCCAACTTGTGCAGGGTCCAATAGAATATCAGCGAAGTCTTAGCTCAAGTCCATCATTACCAAACCCAACTTAACTAAGACACTAAGGAGTAATAATAAAAAAAGTACTAAAATTATGTACACCAAGATGGCAGATAAAACCAAAACCACGGAAGTGGACCGTCCACAAGCTATGGAGGAGTACATGCCCATAGAGTTAACTCAAATGGTTTGAGATAAGATTCAAGTATAAAACTCCTTCCATGGTAATTCAAGTATACACCTCCTTCCCCACCTACTAATACATGAACAAAGAAATCAAAATAACTTTCCCAAATTAAGTCCAATATTTAACTAGCAAGGTGTAAACAAATGAAGAAACAAATCTTTGAGCACTTTGAATGATTGAAAGGCAGGTTGATAAATCTACTAGAGGGCTTACTTCTTTGAACTGTGGTATGTGATGACTTATAACACTAAAATATTTCTCATATTGTATATAGACTATGGATAAAACACTGATAGGGAACACTGAAGAAACAAACTTATTTGAAATCTAGAAGGTGGATGTAGGATAAATACAACACCACCTTATAGTTGGATGTTGATATGATTATGAGAGATATGTTTTGGTTCTTTTTAAACTTGGAGTCACCAACTTATCTGCTTATCATCATATAATTCTCATTTCAAAATAACCTTCCTTCTTAAACCATTGAAATGATGAAAAGAGTGAAGAGAACTTAAAACATGAGAAAATAAGATGAAACTAGACAAACAAATTAAAAAAGAACATTGAAAATATTTATAAGGTATTATTCTTGTGATAGATCAAGAGTGTTTGCCCAAAATGAGATTGAAAAACATATCCATGAAGAGAATCATTTAAGAGAAACTCATATATCCAGAGAACCACAATTATATTTTGTTATGGGTTAAGAGCATCTCCCAAAGAAATGTGTCCCTTTAATTACTTACATCTTGGTGGGTACCCAAAAATACTCTCAATTAAATTGTTCATGCTTAAACATTTGTGATAAAAGCAAATATGTATTCCAAAGGTTAAATATTTATCTCAATTATAAACATCCAAATGTTTTAAAGTCATAATCGTCCATAAGGGGAGAGGCAATTCACTGTATCCTAAAAGAGCACTGGCTATCGATAAATGGGGCCTACAAAATAACCTTAATGATTTGTCAATAGAAATGAATGGGCACAAAGAGGGAATATCAATAAATAGGGAAGTAATTCCTTACTGGGTAGAGATAGTTGGGTTAGGATTCCATAGATCCAAGCTATTAAGACTCTAAGTCAATGTGATTGTGAAGGTAGTCGATAAAATCCAACAAGAGATCACTTGTTAGAAACCCATTTATTGTGTCGTTCAAGAAATTTTAGTAGTTGTAAAGTCAAGATAATGAAACATTAAATTCTTTATGACCTATTTGGATGGAGTTCATCAAAGTGGGACTTATACTGACCAAGAAGTAGCCTAAAGGCCCTTAGAATGAAGATAAAATGATAGCTTGGCTAGAAAGACAAACCATTTCACAGAAATATTACACTCCACCTAAGTCAGAGGAGTCTCTAATATCCTAACCATTCAAGACTACCACCTAAGCGTAGAAATGTATGCTTGGTCCATTAGATTAGAGAAGAGTAATTCTTCTTGAGACATGTAAATAGGATGCAAATATCCAATAAAATCTTTTAATATGGAGGACCTATTAATAGGATTTGGGAGAAAGCCATGCATGCTAAACCTTTTTAAATTCAACTTGAAGGTAATGCAAGAAAGAAAAGCATAAAGTAAAGTGCTCATTTGAAAAACTGATTCAATTTTAATTTAACTCAATTTTTTATTATTAGAGTTTTTGAAAAAAAGTTTTTATCCTAATGAGCTTAAGTGTAATTATGAATCTCCCAGACAAACCACAAGCATAAGAAAGAGTAAATTTTAACACTTAGCACATAGTAAACAAACCATGAATAAAGTAAATAACAGGCTGGATGCCACTGAATCAGCAGCATCTCCTTGAAAGATAATAAGGGCAGTCAAGCTCTACATATCCATGCCTGATACTAATGTTTAAATAAAAAATCAACCCAGAATTAAGGTATGAGGCACAGGTATGCTGCTCCTGGTCTTTGCTGCATTAGTTTGCACATTAATCATCTTAGAACATATGCTCATAACTTATTTATGATATAGACTAGAGCTTACAAACACTAAATAAAATACATATAAAAAAATGAAAGACTCGACATGCATCGAAAGTTAGTACATGTTATTTACTTGCAATGTATAATAAACCATGTGATGGGAGGAGAGCCAAGCAGAACCTATCAAAAATATGTTAATTTTAATTATAAAGCTCCTCCCAAATGGACATGGTTCCCTATAAAAGGATTGACCTTAATATACTAGCATGCATGTCTCACACACATTAAAAAAGCAAAAATCAACACATAAAATTCATAGCTAGGCGTAAACAATAGAATAAAAGCTAGACATACAAACATTCTAACTAAACCCAACCCTATCCTAAACAAGCATCTAAAATAAGGTGCCCTTAATTACATACATCTAAGTGTGTGCAAAAGGTGTAGTTGAGGTTGGTTTATATTTTTGATAAGTTCTCCATCCTTGTTTTACCCTTCAGATTAAGAGATCTAAAATATGTCACAAGAAGATGAAGGTTTTAAACCAAATTAAGTTATAAATATTGACTTCACATATGGTCTAGATTATAGATGTTTTTGTTTTACAATAGATTTGAAATCTAGTGGATAATACTAACATAACTTTTTTTATTATTTTAATATAAGACCTCATAAAACTTAACATAGTTTAGGTTTTTAGATACTTTGGCTATCCTTGTCATTGGACTAACCTCTCTTAGGCTTTTTAATGAAAAATTCTGTCAAATATAAGTTCTAATATTTTAAAAATTTTAAAACACCAAACATGAAAATTAAATTAAATTTCCAAATTGTAAAACCCAATCATAAGATAAATTGGGATGAACGCTAGGCCTCCCAATATTTGGTACTCCATACTCACCCCTTAGCTTCTGGCATGAATTGTTCCATCTTGGAGCCGATCCCTTATCAAATACCAAATAATAATCATGAAATCTAAGCAATGAAATTTAGAGAAATGCTAGCCACTATTTTAATAGAGACTAATTAATTAAAGAGGTTTGCATCTTTAGGGAAACTAGATTCTAAATTAAAAATAATCTTGTCCTTCTAAGATAAAGGAAAGACTTCTAATCTATAGCCATACGTATTAGTGAGAAAATCACTTCACAATTATATCCATCGTAAATTAGTATTTTTATCCCACAGAGTGACATATTATTGCCTAATATCATATTCAATCAAAAGTAAGAAATTTTAAAAATCTTATTTGTGGTCCTCACAAACATAGAAACTACAAGCAGGACTTGATTAAAATTGTCATCCTAACTCTGCTAAATTCTTTAAGCTAGGATGACCTAACTTGATAGTTTTTGTATGCATCTCTATGTACCCTCCTCATTATGACTTCAATGTATTTCCATTGAAATTAAAAGTATGAGCTAATTTTTGTCATCAATGATGATAGCTCCATATGGATAAATATTCAGTAAAGTAAATAATCTCGATAAAATTAAAATAACTTCAATCTTCAATTAAATGATAAGTTTTTCCTTAACAGATGTATGATCATAAATTTTTAAAAATATTTCATAATAATTTTTGACATTTTTTATTACCTTAAAGTCTAGTTTTTTCTAAATAATTTTATTATAATTATCTTTTCTATCTAGCACCAAAAAACCCTATGCTCTAATTCTAAAGCTAAATAACAAACAATCCAAAAAATTAAACTAAATATATACACTTATTAAGGTTTTATAAGTTATCCTATAAGTCTGAAGAGTATCTTTCAATCGCATTGACTAATCTTTACAAGTAGAATGCATTATTTTCTAAAAAACTTTCTTATTGTCCATATTAGATATCTTAGCTTCTCCATTAGTGTAGATATTATAAGCAATAGAAATTTTATATTTTTGTTAAAATTTGCATATTATTATATCAAATAATTTATTGTATGAATGGCTAGCTTCATCACTAATTATAATTTAAGATGTTTTAAATCTAAATAAATATTTTTTTAAAAAAAATATGCCACTGCCTTAGAGTCACAACTATTCAATGTCACAGCTATCCACTTTGAGATGTATTATATTGTTATAAACCTAAATTGATAGTCCCATAAAATATTTTCCTAAACAATAAAAAATTTCAGCTTCTAATATGTAATCCAACGAGTTCTCATCTCTTCTAGCTATATTTCCTATCATTTGACACTGACACGCTTCCTAATATATCCTTCCACATCATTAAATTAGTTAGAGCAATAAAAACTAGGTTATAAAATCATATATAAAGTTTTGTTTCCTCGAAAATTTTCACCATTTTTAGGCTCATGACACTTGCTCTTATGACTCTCCTCCTTCTCTAAAGAAACACACCTCTTAGATTATTTTCCTGACATTCCATAGTAATATAAGGTGCATCCTAATAATAGAACTTAGCACCATGAATAAACTCCATTTTTTTTATTGTAAATAATCTCATAAGGTAAATTATTTTCAACAATGATGTTGGCTAAATTGGCATACTAAGGTGCACTTTGTCTATTTTCAAATATAATTTTAGTGGAGAAATCTCATTAATTAAATTGAGTTTAATTCTTTTAACTCATTTCTCAAGTCTACACAAATGATCAATTACTTAATTTTTAGTATATTTCTTATTTTCTATCTCTAATCAAGTTCATATAATAAAATAATCCATCTAATAAGTCAAGATTTTGAATCCTTCTTACTTACAAAGGACATTGAATAGGATAATGATCCTCATAAACATAACTTTGTTAATATTGAAGTAAGGACTAAACTTATCAAAGACAAACTAAAGTTAATAACTCTCTTTTACTAGTGGTATGGTTGCTTCAAGTTTTATTCAATGTCTTACTAACATAGTAACTCATATGAAATATTAAATATTTACCTTAAAATTGATAATATAGCATAATTACTAACATCACACATAAATTTAATACATTTTTTCAATTAAATGTTCAATTAATAGGTGTATGATTATTTTATTTTTAAGTGTTTCAAAAGCTTCTAGGCATTCCTTGATAAATTAATAAGTACTTTTCTTAAATAGATGAAAAAATTACTTTGCAATTTTAGAAAAATCTTAATGAATCTTTTATAAAAACATTCATGTCTTAAAAAGCTTCTAACTGCTTTTGTAGATAAAAGTGGGAACACTTTTCTCTAACTTCAAATTTACATAATTTGTCTCTATCCCCCTCTCTAAAATATTATGGCCTAATATAATGGCCCCAATACCATAATATAAAATTTTTCTCAATTTAGAACTAAATTTATTTTTTACATCTTTGTGAACAAGTTAGATGTTGAAGAAAGAGATCAAAATTGCTCTCAAAAACAAAAAAGTTATCAATAATAATCTCAATGTCCTGGTCATTTAAAACATAAAATAGAATCATCATGTACTTTATAGAAGTGGTAGGAGCTTTGTATACTCTAAAAGGCATTCCCTAAAAGATAAAAGCGACATAAAAACCAGTGAAAGTAGTTTTGACTTGATTATCAAGTGATGTATGAATCTAGTAGTATTTTGAGTATCCATTTATGAAGTAAGTGAAAGGATGCTTAACTATTTTATTAAGCATTTTTTCAATAAAAATTAATAAAAACAATCCTTCTTAGTGATTTTATTTAGTTTCCTATAGTCAATGCAAATCCTGGAGCTGATAATATCCCTTGTAGGAATCTATTCAATTTTCTCATTCTTTATCAGTATTAAACCCACTTTATCAAGTAGATCATACATCAGGCTAACCTAAAAGCTATTTAATATTAGATAATAATCACATCTTCTAAAAACTTTAAAATTTCTTTCTTGATCATCTTTTTATAACTAGGTTTAGTTTTCTTTGGGAATCATCTTTTGGTTAATAATTTATTTCCATTAATGTTTTATACATACATAAAAAATGGACAATTCATTTGATATCTATAATATTCAAACTAAAATTTTTTCAATATATTGTTAATAATATCATTAATTTTTCTTCTGGAATTTCATCCAATTACAAAAATATTATACTTGGTAAAGTCGATGTTTCTCCTAAGAAGGCAAAATTGAGCTAATCGGGTAAAGTCATTAATTTTAGGATAGGTGGCTCAATAATAGATAGTTTTAGTTACTTCACTATTGATGTATCTAAGGTTTGAAATATCTCTTCATGAAATTTAGGGGTAGCATCTAAATATATATCAATATATTTCCTATCTTCTTCTAATGTATCAATGTTAGCACATGCTCAATTAGGACTGAAATCCATAAGTCTATGGAATTATTTTTTTCACATAGCATTCAAAAGATAGACTTTATTCACTGCTAGAGTCATTAGCGAATTGCTCTAATTTAAGCACACTAAATATAACTTCTGAATCTTATAATCATTATTGATTCTTCTTATTAAACATCAATCATAGCCTTTTTCAATAATAAAAAAAGGTTAAGCTAAGATGATTTGTATATTCTTATGCTCCTCCATATCCAATACATTGAAATCAATTGGAATATAAACTTAACTGCGTTAATAAAAGTATCTTCTATGAACCCTCTGTGACATGTGAATGAAAATTTAACAAACAAAAGAATCACTATGGTAAGTTGCATTAAATGCCTTGATTCATTAAATGCCTTCTAAAAAAAGCTAACATCAATAGTGAAAGGAATTATAAATATTTAAATCTTATAATTTTTTGGGATTCTTATTATAATGATGTACTCTTTAGTTAAGGCCATAGTTTCAAATTCTCCTAAATTTTACTTTCTTATAAAATATGTCATTCATGATTTTTATAGAACGAAGTATTTTTACATAAGTTTTAGTAAATGGGATATTGATTGTATGCTTTTTTAAAATCTCAAAAAAATAAAAAAATATATATGTTTTTATTCAAATGTTAGTTATAAGTTCTTTAGGGAAATGGTGGTAGGCGTATTCTAATTGAATTTTTAACATGTTTTTAATCTTCTAAAATGTGTGCATTATATTTTTTTTAGCTTTAGAAATTGGTTTTTCTACTCCCTATCTTATATTGTATCATCTCTCTTAACTCTTTTTCACTTTTTAATTGGATTTTCTTACATTATTTACTTCCCATTTCATTCAAGTTCACTTTAGTGTTATTAAATAAAATTTCTTTTGGTATATTGTTCACTGAATTGATCAATTGTCTTGGCTAAGTTTCAATATTTCTAATAGATGCAACATGATTTTCAAAGCATTCCCATTTGTAATACTAATTCTTTCAATGATAGTTTATTCCTTAAATTATGGGAAGTAAAATTGAATGTATAGTGGCATAAAATTTTCATACGGGGTTTTCTATATTGTTCTGTTGATTATGATTTTTATGTTGAATTCATTAAGATATTACTTTAAATGCATGTTGGCATCATTTTTTTTGTTTCATGAGTGTAAGGTGTCCACCTGCACAACTGGAGATGGTCTACGGTTCATCAGTAGGATCTGGTAGCTTAAGAAACCCACCTGGGACTCTTAAGCACTTGTTCGAGGCAAGAAGCTGGAGTTGACGGTGGTTTGGCCGTACCTGGGAGAACCTACCATTGGAGAGGTCATTCTAGATATGATACATTCTTGGTGCCTAATTTGATGATTATAAGTCACCACACATCCATCTGGAGCCTCTCACAGCTAACGGAAGCCATGGTGTCATCCTATGCGCACTACAAAGAAAATTAGCCGCGATTTTGGATTATCATTTTTACCAATTTATCTAGAGAAGGACTTATGAGAGCACTTTATTCCATAGTTATGGGATTACTTTTCACTCTTACAGAGTCTCTCAAAGCTTAAAAATTAAAAAAAAATTCTTCATCGAGCATTCCTGATGAAAGCAGGGGTTTTAGGCTAGAGCGACGCCCCGACGTCGACCTCAGTCACCTACGTACCAAAAATGCCTTCTCAGACATTGAGCCTGAGCATTCAATGGTTTGACACTTTTTTTGGCACTTAGACACCTTACCAAGCGCCTAGGCACCAATACCAGGCTCCTAGGTGCCCAAAGCTGGCAAAAAATAGCCATTTTCCTGAGAGCCCGACATTCTGACGCCACTTGGGTGGCACCTGGATGCAAGATCTAGCAAGTAGGTGCCAAAAGCATAGCACCATACTTGCAATGAGGCACCCAAGGACTAGGAACCTAGGCATCGGTCACGTCTCAAGTGACAGAAAATGGTTGTTTAGATGCCAGTTTTAACCTTTGATGTTGTCGTCATGATGATGAGCCTCAAGATAGGAAAATGGATGTGAAATGTCCCCCTTAGAACTTCTCATGCCTCTTTTTGGGGGTGTTTTAGTCATTTAATGGGAGGGCAAGCTAGGCTTAACAGATAATGTCCCCCTCATTCAAGCTCCAGCCTCATTTTTTCTGAGAGGGGCTATCCCTCTTGCTCTGACCCTCGATCTCCCTCTCATCTTCTTTGGTGGGGTGAGCAAAGCAAAAAAGCATCACCATTTTTGAGGGGCCAGAGGAGAGCTAGTGAGTAGAATTTGAGGATATCCATGGCCCCCTTTGGACAAAGAGCAAGGAAGGATGAAGAGCTCCTCTTCCCCTCCTTCTTCTCCTCTTTTATATCCTCCCCCTCCTCATTTCCTTCATCTTAATGGGTGGGAATCCTAATTTTTAATGATTTTAGTGCTGCCAACCTTTCTTTGCTTGAAGGATGGGAAAAGCTTTCAAACTAGCCCATTCTACAAGATCATGAGCATTCGTAGGACAAAAAAAGCTTTATATCTAGCCTGCACTACAGACGGTGAATGACTTCACCTATGAGAAATTAGAGGGTGAGATCCTCCACATTCCACGCCAAAGCTAGAGGCTACTATGTCGTAGATCAAAGAGCCTCAACCCTACTTTCCTACATGAGGTCATTAGGATGAGTTTGACGTACTATAGAGCATTTTTGGTTGCATTGCATATGCATGGACCATCTTGTTGCATTTTTGCATGAGGCCATTTGTTGCATCATATGTGTTTCTGCGTGAGTACTTCAGTTTGATCGGCTGCCCCTGCACGATCGTTTGATCCTTCATTTGAATCGGCTGCCCTATCTCGATGAACTAATCCTTTAGGTTTGAACAGCCATCTTAGGCCAATCACTTTTTCCATCAGGTTTAATTGATCGATACGTTGAACACCAGTTTAGGGTCAATTAGTCGTCCTGGGCCGATCACCAATCCTTTTGGGTTTGATCGACTACTATGCGTCCATCGCCAGCTTTGAGTTCAATCGGTTGTGCCTAGCCGGTCACTCTATCTCTTGGGATTGATCGACCCCTACGTGTTGTTCACCCATTCTGGGTTTGATCGGCCATCCCGGGCTGATCAACCTATCCTTTTGAGTTTGATAGTCCACTACGAGTCGATCACCCGCTTTAGGTTTGATCGGCCATCCTGGGTTTGATAGTCCACTCTATTTTTGTAGGTCTGATCGACTATTACGAGTCGATCACCTGCTTTGGGTACGATCAGTCATATTAGTCTGATCACCTTATCCTTTTGGTTTGATCACCCACTACGAGTTGATCACCTATTTTGAGTTCGATCGACCTCCTGAGCTGATCATTTTATCTTTTGAGTTTGATTGACTGCTACATGTTGATCACACGCCTTTGTTTTGATTGACCGTCTAGGGCCGATTATCACATCCTTTGGTTTGATTGGCCTCCCCAAATAGATCAACCCATCTCTTTGGTTTGATCAGCCACCACAACCTGATCTACCAATCAATTTTATGCTTGTATGCTTTTGCATGACATTGCATGTTTGCATGTGTTTGGTTGTTATTTGGGCAAGGTGTAATTCTCTCCAGTGGTGTCATATACCTTAGACAATCGAACACAATACTTCTTATGTTGCATGTCATGCATGACATTATCGCATTCTTGTGTCGCATCTTGAGTGTTCATTCACGTACTCACCCTAATTATGTGATTCTCCTCAGTGAAGATCACCATCCCCAGATCATTGACTCCATAGTATACCCATTTTTTGGGCATATGCCTCCATGGCACGCCCATCCCTTGACTTACCCCCTCTTCATTATACCCATGTCTCGGGTCGCTACCTTCACGATATGCCCACACTTGTGGGTCACTGCCTTCTCGGCATATCCATTTGTCAGGCTGCTGCCTCCATGCCATGGCTATCTTTTGAGATCACTGCCTCCTTGGCATACCAGTTTGTTAGGCCTCTACTTTCATGGCATGCCCATCCTTTAAATCACTGCCTCCTTTACATACTCATCTATCGGGTCTCTACCTTCCTGAAGTTCCCATCCTGTGGGTCATTGCCTCTTCTTCATACCCATATGTCGGGTCACTGCCTCGATGGCATGCCCATCCTCCAAGTCGCTGCCTCCACAGCATACCCATCCTCTGAGCTACTACCTCCATGACATTGCCCTTTATCAAGTTGATGCCTTCATAGCATGCCCATCCTCTGGGTCATTACCTCTTCGACATGCCTATATTAAGGCTCACTACCTCTTCGGCATGCCCATCTGTCGACCCACTGCCTACATAGCATGCCCACCCTTTCTAGTCACAGTCTCCATGACACACCTATCTTTTGGGTTGTCGCCTTTACAACATGCTCGCTCTTTTGGATCACTGCCTCCATGACATACCCATCTTTTGGATCAGTGCCTTCAGGGAATGCCCACCCTTCTTAAGTCACTGCCTCCTTGGCATACTCACCCTCACCACTCTTATGCATCTTGCATGCTTGTTGCATATCTTGTATGTTTGCATGTGTACTCGGTGAGTGCCTCTCGAGTAAGGTGTAAATCCTCTTCATATGTGTCCTTTTACTCGATGTAAACCAACTTATAGTTGGTGTCTGCTAGTAGCATGATGTCTCAGTTCCCCGGGCAAGAGTAATTCATCTCCGTAGGTATCATGTTTTACTGGTACATCCTGTTTGTGTGGTCAAGTTACATGTAGCATCCTGCGGCCATTTGTGTGATGTGTGCTTCGCCATTCTGAGTGTCTGATCCCTCTAACATATTTATAGTATGTGAATATTATGATTTATATATATATATGATATAATTTTCTATTTTCCTTTAATAATATTTCTTTCTTTACAACTGTGCTAAAAACTTAACTTTGATGCAAATAAGAGTTAAACTGTTTTATTTAAATTTTAGGATTCTACATAAGTATACGTATTGTTATTAAGTAATCTAGGACTTTATGATTAAGCCCCAAAATACCGAACCCACAGGAAAACTTGTAAATTTTTAATATGGAGTTAGAATACAAAATCTTTTTTAGAAAATATACTTACTTAAACTATAGATATTATCGTAGGATTGAAAGTTCGATTCCTTTTGGTAATTTTTTTTTACATTTTGAAATAAGGTAAATTATTAACTAATTTTAACAAGATTTTTGGACAGTAAAAGAAGTATAAATGAAAATATATTTTTCTTTATCATGAATAAGTAATAAGTATAGGAGTTCTATTATGGAAGTATTAAAAATGTGTTGTGTCAAATAAAAGCAATATTATTCTTTACCCTTACTAGAGATGCTCTAAAGCACATTGGCTAGTTTAAGGTTAGAATAGTTTTAAAAAGGGCTTAGGTGGGGAAGATACTAGCTTCTCAATCTAGAGCTCCCTCATTTCCCTCCATCTGGGGGTTAACTTCTCGTATCAAAACCTAAAACAATAAACCAAATTAAGGGCTTTAGTCAGTACCATTTGAAGTACATTTCCTTATTTATTTGCACTCAATTATATGAATTACATTCTCATCCATACAATCTCAAGTGATTTTTACCAATAGTTGACTGAGACAAGAAGTAAATGAAATACAATGATTAAATCATCACAAATTAGTCTAGCATTAAAGATCAGTACTTCCACAACTTCCATCCAACACTTAGTTACATTTCATACTAATGAAAAAGATAAAGAATACTACTCAAAATTCATGGAGAAAACACAACAAAAATTAATTTTAAAATTAGAAAACATGTAGAAACACAAGAAGTATAAATTAAAACCAAATTTAGTACAAAGATAAAAACTTATCTCAAATTGTTCTCCACCAAACTCTTGAAGTTCCTTTTAATATTTTCCTTTCTTTTACAAGACTCCCTAGGACCATTCACCCAACCTTAGAGGGTTAAAATCTATCTAATTCACTAACAAACAATGGATTCTTACTTAGAACTATCTACCTCCTTCCCCTTCATTAGGAATGAGATGAGTGAGAAGAAACCCTAAGTAATAATCCTACAAATCCTTGCCTTAAAACATCCAAAATCTACTCTTCAAATCTCCTCTCCTTTCTTCTCTCTAAGTCCCACTTTTTATAGTTTTTCAGAAGGTGCCTTGGTTTATCTTCTAAATGTGCCCACATTCAATGAGCCTTCCAAGAGATGCCTCCTTTCAAGAGCCATTTGAATGCATTTTTGCACTCATTATCAATTATTCACATTTTTACCAAGGGTTTTCTTAAACACCCCTTCAAAATTCACCAAAAATTCTTTAAACTTTCATAGTAACTACCCTGCACTTAAGCGAGGGTCCTTTAGCTGTTAGGTGTGCCTTTCTTTGCTTGCTGGAACTTAAGCGCTAGATCTGGGCGTATAGGCGCCCCAGTTCATTTTCATGCCTATATTTTTTATCTAAATTTGATCATTTTTCTCTCCTTTTGCCATATTTTATCCATTTAAATGTACCTATAAGAAAAACAAACAAATACCTTCCATTAAAGTGTAATATCCTCAAAAATAGGTATAACAATATGTACATAAATGTTATATATTATAGGTATATCCAATTCTCCCAAACTTAAAATGTTAGTTGTCCTCAAGTGACACTACAATCTTTCAAAACTAAAGTAAACAAATTATGTGAATTGGGTTCTTTAGGAGATTCAAAAATTTTGTTCTAGAAATGTAGTATTCCAATTTAGACACGACATTAGTAAATGAGACCAAATTAAAGTTTAGAAATCTCTAAGTTTAAAAAGTATGAAAATATGAGTTTCTATCTAATTCAGAAACAGTTGTAGGTTTTTCAAATATAGAGTTTAGACATTCTATATTCTTTACTTAAAAATTTTCATTAAAAATAATTATACTTACTATATTATATCCTTAAGTTTAAGAGTTTCTCAAGTGTTATCCTTCAAAAATATTAGATATGGAACCAATTTCTAATTAGGCACTAATCCTCAAGCTTCTCCTCCCTTTCTCACATACTATACTTTACTTTTTCTATTTCTTTTTTCTTTTTTCTTCTCTTTTTTTTAGTAATGATTGCTATATCTGGATATGTCTATAATGATTTTGAATTCCACTATTCTTTTCCTAAAGCAAAGTTTTGATATATGTCATTTACTTAATAATATAATAATAGCTTTGAAAATTATTTTTAATAAAAGAAATTTAAGTATTAAAAGCAAAAGTCTAATCCTTCTATATGTTTCAAAAAAAAAACATCTACTAAAGATAGTTACACAATAATTAACATCTCTTCACTAAGAAATTTATAAATTTAAAATTTTCATCATCATTATAGTATTTTAACTAAATTCTTTTACTCAATTCTATATTCAAATTTTTATTTCCCTAATATAACTTCAAACACATAGTCATTTTACAATCAAAATCAAATTTATTTATAGTATATTTGAGAACAAATAAATTTCAAGTTTTGAAAATTGGTTTTTCATTCCCCCAAATTTAAATTTTTAATAAAATAAAACATTATTACATATCATATATATATGCAGTAATGAATAATTAAAATATCATGCTTACAGGAATTTTCATATCCTAAATATACAAGTACAGAAACTAAAGACAGGAGTAAAAATAAGTTCATCAAATTTAATATTAATTTTAATATATATGAGATTCAAAGAGACTTTTATATAGTGGAAGATAACATAAAAGCAAATCAACACAAACTAACATAACTTCACTATCACAACAGAATGAAAATACATTATAGTAGATTGAAAATTAGACATGAAATTTTTAAGTAAAAGTTAGCTCTATTCTAAACTTCCCTAATACATAAGGAATAAGTTTATCTTAACTCAACAAAATACACTCAAATAACAATTTTAACTCATTTACTAGCACATACACAAAACATAACTACTCATCACAACATAACCACATACAACACTATCTAACATAACAACAAATAACTCAATAGTATTCCAAACAATAACTATAAATAAATGTTTAAACTCAACTACAACATACTCAAATCACTCCTCATCCTTATCATCATCATCATCATCATCCCAGAAACTTGTAGACTCATAATGAGGGTATTGTGGATATGAAGGAAATACCACACTCTAATCACCTCAGATAAGTTTCTCAAAAGATGTGTAATATTTTTCTTTATAATCACTATGCCTTCTCATATAAGTGTCAACATGATCTACATAATTTTTTAAATTTAGTACCTTGTCCGCAGTATAGTTGATGGTGTCCATCATCTTTTGCATTAATTGTGTTTGTGAATCAGGACTAGTAGATTGGCCATGGGAAGTAGATGCACGAGTTGTCGAAGCATGAGATGTAGAAGCACCATAACTTCTTGAAAATCCTTCTCTCCAGCCAAAAACAGCATTATCAGAATCAAAATTCACACTCACACTTGTGATAAGCTTTAGAGGTTGTAAATTCTCCTCCCAACTATCAAAATTCACACCAACTTGCTCACATAAAGAAAAGATTAAGGATGCAAATCCCAAACCTACGGTAGTGGCAGCTCTAGCAAAACTAGTGAAGGCGTGATAAATAAGAGATCCAATATCAATAGGCTTATATTGCTGAATGCAGTAGTTCAAAGTGGTTCTTTCTCTGGTTACTTCACTAAGATGATTTGTAGGTAGTAGACGGGCAGAAATGAAATAATGTCAAGCTCTCGTTGTGGCATCCAACTTTGATGTAGGAACATTTACACTTCTTACACTTATAATTTTCCAAAATTCTCTTCCTATCATTAATGAAGATATAATCTTTTCTAACTCTTCCTCCGTAAGATTATAATGTGCGTAAAAACACATCGTTTCCAAAGGCAGGTGATATAATGAATTTATTACCTTAGGGGAAAATGCTACTGATTTTCCTCTTACCATCACTTGAACCTCCTCAGCTTAAGGGAGATTAGCATAGAAATTCCGAACTACATAAATCACAGCAATAGAGGTAACCCAACAGAAACATTCCCACTATCGGTGGACACTCAAGTCTTCCACTTCTATGCCAAGATTTTTAAAAAACAGCTCAGGAATTAATTTTCTAGACAACATCGCATCTGCATATCTATCCTGAGCTTTCGTACTCACAAACTTGCTTGAATCAAAAGTTGTTTTCCTCTTGCCCCTCTTCATTCTTGGTGCCATTTCTAAAAGTCAAACAAAATTCAAAATAAATTCTAAACTCAAACCTAAACCACTAAATCTAACTTCCAAAAGCTTAAACTAACATTTCCATGTAAGAACCACTATTTTTCTGAAATTTTCACCATAATAGTAGTTTTCAGATTTTCTATAATGTACTCCAATTCTATGGTGAAAATCAAAATTTTTTACATAGAAGGGAAGCTCTAACCTTGAGAAGAAGAAATCTAAAAAATTTAGCTCAATTCCACTAAGTGATCTTCAAATTTTGAGAAGCCCTAGGACCAAAATCGGGACAAATCGAGGAAGAAGAAGATTATAGGGGAAAAAATGGGGGTTTATTGGCTCAATTTTTCAATTATAACCATTCGAGAACCGATTTTCGTGAACTGGCACTTGAGCGCGACTTGTCCGGCGCTTAGGTGCCTATTTCTTGGGTAAGATTACGCTTAAGAGCGGGGATATGGCGCTTAAACGCCATAACAAAAATTTGGATATTTTTAGATTTACAGTTAAATGCACATCTTACTTAAGTCATCCACCCCTAAATGGCATTTATAAATCATAGTAACTGTTTTCTTCCCCTTCTATTTTCCTCTTTCTCAAAATTCACAACTTTCTATCATTTTGATAGGATCATAATTAACACATAATTTTTACTCAAAAAACACTTTCATTCACATGTCCAACAAATGCAAACACAATTTACATAACTTATTTCCATTCCAAAAAATTTTGGATGAGATAACATCTAAATACATCACAACATATGAAAAAATTACATCAAACACACTTAAAACAAACAAACACTAACAACAAGCAAACTAACTAGACTTTCGAACTTAATTCCATTCTCCATTAGCTGGCACATATCCTTATCCTTCATTTGCTCCTTCTGAACCATTTTGAATGTAGATTTGATAGAATAGACAATGATGAAGAACTCTTATTAAATCTTATCCAATCCACCTGCTTTTCAGATACATCGCCTTGTTCGCTTCTTCAATATAACTTGTATGACAGAATTAATCTTCTCCACTATTCCTTCTATGCTAATGGTTAGGAATCCGTTGTATAACTCTTGTGCACTTTGACTTAGAAACTTCTTCTTGATGGCCTCATCTTTCTTCTTTAATTCACTCTCCCAAGATGACTTTTTTACAAACTTAATCACTTCTTTTTCAACTCAAAACTCTCTTCACATTGACTTTAGGATGAAAATTTAGGGGTAAGATTCTTTTCATTTTCATGTTATTTATAGACTTTAGTGGAGCCTAGACCCGCCACCCACATTCACAAACCACCAAATAACATTCAAGATAACTTCCCTACATTTAATTCTTCTAGAATATTATTTAAGCACATCTTTTAACTACTGCGCTTAAGCACTGGATGTTGGTGCTTAAGCGTTGATGCTCATTTAAGCACAGGTCAGCTTAATGTCCAAATACACATTCTACACGTCTAATTCATTAATTAAGGAATTAAAATTATCATAACATATCCAAAATAATATCACATTTTCTAAAACAAACACAACTAGATAACATTAAAAACAAAAACACACTGATAACTCTGGGTTCCCTCACATAAAGCGCTTATTTTTACGTCGTCAGCCCGATGTACCCAGTGCTTATTTTGGGTTACCAAACATCATAAGATCATTCAATTTAGTTTGATCCCTAAAAAAAAGGGTTTCAGTCTATGACCATTTATTTTGAATATTTTCTTGGTTTTAGGATCCTTAATATCCACAGCTCCATAAGGATGAAATTTTATCACAATAAATGGGTCCATACATCTCGACTTAAGTTTTCCTGAAAATAATCTCAACCTTGCATTATATAGCAAAACTTGTTGTCATTGCTCAAAATATTTAGTGAAAATCCTCCAATCATGCCACTTCTTCATCTTTTCCTTATAAATCTTAGAACTCTCATAAGATTCATTCCTTATCTCTTCCAGCTCATTTAATTGAAATAATCTCTTTTCACTAGCATCATTCAAATTATAATTAAATTCCTTAATAACCCAATATGTTTTATGCTCAAGTTCAACTGGTAAATGACAAGCTTTCCCATATATTAACCTATATGGGGACATTCCTATAAGAGTTTTATATGCAGTCCTATAAGCCCACAAAGCATAATCAAGTTTGACTTACCAATCTATTTTTGTTGGACATGCAATTTTTTCTAAAATCTTTTAATTTCTCGATTGGATAATTTAGTCGAACCACTTGTATAAGGATGATAAGAAATAAAAATCTGATGTTTAATATGATATGTCTTTACTAATTTCTCTATAATTGCATTTTGAAATGACTTCCCCCATCAGTTATGATCACTCGGCATTCCAAATCTACAAAATATGTTCGTTCTTAGAAACTTCGTAACACTTTGAGCATCACATTGAGGTAAAACAACAGCTTCTATTAATTTAGATACATAGTCCACTGCCAACATTATATAAAAATATCTGAAAGATGGTTTAAATGGTTCCATGAAATCTAATCTCCAAACATCAAATATCTCGACTTCCAAAATATAATTGAGAGGCATCTCAATTTTTCTAGAAATATTCCCTACTCGTTGAGAATGATCAAAATTGTTAATCTAAGCATTAACATCTCTAAAGATAGTAGGCCAAGAAAATTCAAATTGCAAAATTTTGTATGTTGTTTTATCAACACCAAAATGTCTCCCAAAATCATAATCATGACATTTTCATAAGTTTCTTCTAAAGGCATACATCTTCAAATAATTAGATCCTTCTCTTGTTTATATAAAAATGGGTCATCCCAAAAACTAAGTCTTACTTCAGATAAAAATTTTCTCATTTGTTAGTGTGTCAGACCATAAGGTATAATAATACTAACAATAAAGTTTACAATGTCTGGATACCATGGAACACACCATTCATTAATATTGAACAATTTTTCAGCTAGAAAATATTCAATAATTTCTTTTTTAAAACATAGTGATTTTTCAGATTCAAGCCTGGACAGATGAGCAACAATTTAATTATCAACTCCCTTTTTATCTACTATTTCAAAATCAATTTTTTGCCAAAGAAGAATCCATCTTAACAACCTTGGTTTTCCATCCTTCTTCTTCATTAAATATTTAATAGCAGAACGATCTGTATGCACTACACATTTGGTTCCAATTAAATATGATCTGAATTTATCAAAAGAAAATACTATTGCTAATAACTCTTTCTCAATTGTGGAATAATTAATTTGAGCTTCATTAAGAGTTTTACTAGGATAGTAAATTACTTTGAAAATCTTATTATGTTTCTATCCTAAAACAGCTCCAATAGCATAATCACTTGCATCACGCATTAATTTAAATGGCTTTTTCCATTCAGGTGGAACAATAACTAGTGCAGTGACTAATTTTTATTTATTAGCTCAAAAGCTTTTTGGCACTCCTGATCAAAATTAAAAATTACATTTTTTTTCTAGTAAATGGCATAGTGGCTTAGCAATTTTTTAGAAGTTTTTAATATATCCCCTGTAGAATCCAGCATGTCCTAAAAAACTCCTAATTTCCCTCACATTTGTTGGATGAGGTAAATTAGTGATCACTTGAATTTTTTCAGAATCTACTTCCATACCTTGCTCCGATATATGATGTCCGAAAACAATTGCTCTTACTACCATAAACTGACATTTTTCCCAATTAAGGACTAAATTTGTTTCTTCACAGTGTTTAAGAACTTTTGATAAATATCTTAAACATGATTCAAATGAAGTTCTAAACACCAAAAAATCATCCATAAAAACTTTAATTCCTTTTCTAATTAAATCACAGAAAATAGCCATCATACATCTTTGAAATTTCGCAGGAGCATTACATAAACCAACGGTCATTCTTCTCAAAGCAAATGTACCATAAGGACTGGTAAATTTTGTTTTCTCTTGATCCTCAGGAGAAATTTGTATTTGGTGATATCCAGTATATCAATCCAAAAAATAAAAGTATTAATGCCCGGCTAGTTTATCCAGCATTTGATCTAGAAAGGGTGATGGAAAATGATCTTTCCTAATGGCAAGATTTAATTTTCTATAATCAATGCATATTCGCCATCTTGTAACTTGTCTTGTTGTTAAATTAGTTCATTTTGTTCATTAATAGTTATATTCACTCCTCCTTTCTTTGGAACACAATGAATTCTACTAACCCATGGACTATCTGAAATAGGATAGATAATTACATCCTTTAACCACTTTAAATTTTCTTTCTTAACAATTTCTTTTATGATTGGATTTAATCTCCTTTGAGGATCAGCCCTGGGTTTGCAGTTTCCATCCAAAAGAATTCTATTCATACAAATTGAAGGACTGATTTCTTTGATATCAGTAATTGTCCATCCAAAGGCTTTCTTATATTTCTTCAAAGTTTCATTAAACTATCTTCTTTTTCTAAAGTTAAATTTGAGGAAATCATAACTAGTAAAGTTGAGGAATCACCTAAAAATGCATATTTTAAATGTTTAGGAAGTAACTTCAATTCAAGTTTAGGAGGTTTTCCAATTGATGAACAAAAGGATTTATCTTTTTCTATCATGTCCAAAACTTCAAAACTTTCTTACACATAATTTGAATCCTCTTCAAGAAAATCAGTAAATTGTTCTAATTGCTCTTCTTACTCGTTCTCCAATTCTTTCATTTCAGATTTCTTTTCATATGTTGTTTTGAAATTGCATTCACTCAGATATCTTATTACATCCATCCTAAAACATTCATCATCTTTACCTTTTGTAGGTTATTTCATTGATTTTGAAATATTAAAAGTAAGTATTTTATCATTAACTCGCATAGTTAATTCCCTCTATTGCACATCTATCATTGATCTTTCTGTAGCTAGGAAATGTCTCCCCAAAATGATAGGTATCTCGTTATCTTCCTCCATATCTAGCACAATGAAATCAACAGGAAAGATAAATCAATCCACCTTCACCAAAACATCTTTTATAACTACTTAGGATATGTTGTCAAATGATCTGCTAATCGCAAAGTTACAGTAGTAGGGGATATTTCTCTTAATCCTTGTCTTTTAAATATAGATAATGGCATAATGTTAATGCTTGCACCTAAATCACATAAAGCTTTCCCATAAAATATGTCCCCTATTACACATGGAATTGTGAAGCTACCAGGATTTTTAAGCTTTTCAGGAAGTTTTTCTGAATTATAGCACTGCACTCCTTACTAAGTGCAACTATCTCATTAGCTTCAAACTTCCTTTTTTTTGTTAAACGTATTATTTGTATACTTCATATAACTTGGCATTTGCTATAAGGCTTCAAAAAATGGAATATTAATTGTAAGCTTTTTAAACATTTCCAGAATTTTTGAAAATTCTTTATCCAACTTTTATTGACGAGGTCTCTGAGGAAATGAAGGTGTCGGTGGCTTTTCTAAGTCAATTTTTAGTGGAGAAATAGGTCTCTCTAAACCTTTTGGAGCGTCCTTTTTAGGTTCTTCATTTCTTCTCTCTCTACAGCAATCTCTCTTTGAACTCTACATTCTAACTCTTTTCCACTTCTAAGTTGAACAATCTATACTTGCTCTTCATTCTAGTCTTTTGGATTTTTTTGTAATACTAGGAAGTGTTCCTTAGGTTCTATTACTTAACGAATTTGCTATTTGGCTCAATTGATTCTTAATAGTTCTAATTGTAGCTCTTTGACTTTGTAACTGATTTCTCATTTGTAACACCACTTCTTCTATAGACAATTTCTTTTCTTTAAATTGTGGATTATTGTTAAAACATGGAGCATAAGTAGGTTCATAAATACTATTACCATCATTATTATAGTTCCCCAATGGGTTTACTTGGTTGTTCCCCCATTGATGATTAATACCACCTAAATTATTATTATTCCAATTAAAGTTAGGATAGTTTTCCAACCTGAGTTATAATAGTTTGAATATGGGTCATTTGACTTATTATTTATAGAATTAAAAGTTTCAGTTGATGCTTGAGAATCTAAAATTTGGCCTAATGAATTCTCTTCAATCATTGAAATTGGTTGAGAAAAATTCATTTCGAATCGTTTTATCTTTCTTGAAATTATAGCAACTCGATTTGTTAACATTGCAAAAGCATCAAATTCATAAATATTGGCTACCTTCTTAGGATGTACCCTCTTGGAATTTAATAGAAAATTATTAGTAGCCATTTTTTTTCAATTAAAGCATAAGCATCATGAAATGGATTAGACATCAATGAACCACCAACAGTGGGATCGATAATAGATCTAAGAGATCCAGCTAATTAAATCTAAAAAGTTTGAATAATTAACGAATCTGGCACAACATGGTTTGGATGCTTTCTTAGGAGTTCTTTAAATATTTCACAAGCTTCATAAATAGATTCCCCTTCAAATTGACAAAAAGATGTAATATCATTTCTAGGCTTCACAATTTTTTATGGTGGAGAATATTTAGCAAGGAATTTTTGTACTAAATCACCCCAAGTTTTGATAGATCTAGGTGATAATGAATTCAACCATATCTTAGCCTTATCCCTTATTGAGAATGGAAAAAGCCTGAGACTAATAGTATTATCCCAGACACCATCATATTTACATGTAGCACACAATTCTAGAAAGTTAGCATGATGTAAATTTGGATCTTCAGTTGGTGCTCCTCCAAACTGATTATTTGATAAACTTGAATAATAGCAGGTTTAAGTTCAACTGAATTAGCAGCTACAGCAGGATGTTGAATACGGCCATGAAGTTCATCTGTTGTAGGGTTTGCACAATCTCTTAAAGGTTTAAATTCTTGATGAACATCAACATTTTGATTATTTTTGAATTTTTTTTGTATTTTAAATGTTTTTTAATATTTATGATAGTTCTTTTAAATTCAAAATAGTAGGGCACTAGTCTTTCAGAACCTGAACTACGCATAAACTATTACAAAATAATGATGAAAACAAAATAAAACCACACATAAACTTATATAAAAACAACACAGCAATATTCTTATAATAAATCTAAAAGTTACAAAAAAACTTTCTAAAAATAGAAATTTGTTTTTCTATCAATTCCTTAAAATTTTAATAAATTTGCGGTTCATTTCCCCGGTAACGACGCCAAAAACTTGATCCATTTAACATATTTATTTTATGTGAATATTATGATTTATATATATATATGATACAATTTTCTATTTTCCTTTAACAATATTTTTTTTCTTTACAACGGTGCCAAAAACTTGACTCCAATGCAAATAGAGTTTAAGTGTTAAGGGAATCTTGTAAATTTTTAATAAGGAGTTAGAACACAAAATCTATTTATAAAAAGATACTTACTTAAACTATAGATATTATCGTAGGATTGAAAGTTCGATTCTTTTTGGTAATTTTATTTATATTTTGAAATAAAGTAAACTATTGACTAATTTTAATAAGATTTTTGTAAGAAAAATAAAGTAAAAAATATATTTTTCCTTATCATGAATAAGTAATAAGTATAGGATTTTTGCTATAAAAGTATTCAAAATGTGTTGTGCCAAATAGGAGCAATATTATTCTTTACCCTTACTAGAGATGCTATAAAGAACATTAGGTAGTCTAAATTTTGAATAGTTTTGAAGACGAGTTAGGTAGGGAAAATACTAGCTCTCATAATAAAGTTCCCTCTTTTCCCTCCACCTGAGGGCTAACTTCGCGTATCAAAATCTAAAATAATTAGCTAAATTGGGGTCTTTAGTCTGACACCCTAAAGTCCTCTAATTCTACACCATTTAATGTATAGTTTCCTATTTATTTACTCTCAATTATATGAATTACATTCTCATCCGTATAATCTCATGTGATATTTACCAACAGTTGAGTGAGACAATACCATCATGGATCTTACATGTTCTCACAACAAATGTTAACACCTTAATTGGCCAAATCAAGAAGTAAATGAAGAACAAGGATTAAATCATCACAACTTATTCCAACATTAGAGATTAATACTTACACAACTTCCATCCAAAACATAGTTACTTTTCATTTTAAGGAAAAAGATAAAGAAAACTATTCAGAATTCATGGAGAAAGCACAAAAATAATTAATTTTAAAAGTAGAAATCATGTAGAAACACAAGAAGTCTAAATTAAAGTCAAATGTAGTGCAAAGATAAAAACTTATCTCAAATTCCTCTCCACAAAACTCTTGAAGTTCCTTTAAATCTCTTCCTTTCTCTTATAAGACTCCCTAGGACTGGTCGCCCAACCATAGAGGGTTAAAATCTTTCTAATTCACTAACAAACAATGGATTCTTACTTAGAACTATCTACCTACCTTCCCCTTTACTAGGAATAAGATGTATGAGAAGAAACCTTAAGTAATAATCCTACAAATTTGTACTTTAAAACACCCTAAACCTACTCTTCAAATATCCTATCTTTTCTTCTCTCCAAGTCCTTCTTTTTATAGTTTTTCAAAAGCTACCTTGGTGTCTCTTCAAAATGTGTCCACATTTAATGATCTTCCAAGAGATTCCACCTTTCAAGAGCCATTTCAATGCATTTTCACGCTCATTTTTAGTTATTCTCATTTTTACTAAGGGTTGCCTCAAACAACTCTTCAAAATTACCAAAAAATCATTAAACTTCCATAGTAACTACCCTGCGCATAAGCGTTGGGCCTTTGGTGCTTAGGCGAGGCCTTTTCTGTCTGTCGGCGCTTATGCGCCCCAATTCATTTTCACCCCTTCTTCATTTAGCTCCAAATTTGATCCTTTTTTACTCCTTTTGCCATACTTTATCCATTTAAATGCACCTGTAAGAATAACACACAAATACCTTCCATTAAATTGTAATATCCTCAAAAATAGGTATAAAAATGTGTACATAAATACTATATATTATAGGTATATCAGTGCCCATTGTGGACTTTTCGTACTTCAGTTAAGCAATCATAATGCATGTTTCTTGCGTGTCTGTATTCTTTCTTATTCACTTTAATGGCTTATTATACTCACTAGGAGAGTGACTTGTTTATTGGTAATGATACTCAAATAAGTATTGCCCGTGTGGATAACTCAGTAAGCAGTGTGAGTTTGTGTCATGAGCAACAAAAAGTATGACTCTGCTAAGGATTCAAAGGCTCTAAAATGCGTCGTATGTGTTATAGACTCGTATCTTATGATCTGTTATTTTAAAAATATAAAAATAAGTATTTTGTTATTATAAGTATTATCATCTTATTTTTTAATCTACATAAGTCAGACCATATGTGATGCCACTTATTTTAAAGTGTCAGTTCTTTCTTTTGACGTGTCTCTTAAATCTTTAGGATGGGACGGGTATGGCGACTACGTCAAAGTCATACTATAGTTGGAGATTTCACCCTGTGCACTTAGATGCTGGTTAGGACACTTTTTTTTAGATTGTGTGCTAGACTAGGATCTAGGATGCTGGGTAATAATTCAATGCATGACTATTATTCTTTGCTAGTTTAGTTTCCCTAGTCATGCATCTTTCTTACTTTATTTTTTCTTTGTGTCTGCATGCTTGATATTCATGGTAGTGTGTTGAGGCATTCTTGTGTAGGGAGTCGTGTTGATATATGCACACACACAAACACAGGTACAATAAAAGTAGGAGAGAGTAATGATTTCTACTAACCCTCTGCTTACAAGTGTTGTTATGCTACCCCACTAGGTGCGACTCATTATACATTGTATGGCTTTCACCGTTAACGTTATTTTTTATGCAAGTCAAGTCTTTCTTTTTTCTATGTGTTTTTTAGAGTCCTAGGAAAGTCTTGTATTAGAAATAAGATACGGGCATGGTTTTCGTGGTATTTGGTTTGGAAACCAGGTGAAGGAGATCAAAAGCAAATGATTGTGTCCCCTATCATAATTCTGCATTCTATATTCATGTATAAAATTGGGACGGAGAATGTATATGTGATACACCTAAAAATTACTTATTTTTAGTGTGCATTTCATTATCATTTTATTTAAATTTTTAATGATATTACACTTTAAAAGAAGGTATGTTGGATGTTTTTGTCTTGAGGTGCAAGAAATGGACTTTTGGTAAAAATGAAGCAAAAATGGTGCAATTTGGAATAAAAAGAGAAAAAAAGAAAATTCTAACCTGACACATTTTGATTTCTTTATATGCTTAATCTTATTTACATTTCTTGCGTATTTTTAAATGAAATTATAATTTAAAAAATAATTATTTTCATGCGAATCTTGTAGGTATATCTGTTAGGTGATCGATAAAAAAATACCTATTCCTTTATGTCTTAATTCTTATCAATTAAGGATATTATCCTTTAATGAAAGGTATTTTTTCTGTGTTTTTGGATGTAGGTGATGTAAAAAGGTCCAAAAAGGAAAAAGAAGCAAAAATGGAGCAAAAATGGAGCAAAATACAAAAAGTATAAAAAAATATGGCCTGGCGCCTAGGCGCCAGAAGCTGGCGCCTACGCGCCAGACACGATACAAAAACTGTCAAGTTTTTGACAACGTTTGATCGGTTATTTTGAAGAGGTGCCTCAAGGCAACCCTTGAAGCCTATAAATAGGGGTCCATTTCTTCAGAAAACGTGCCCCTACCATTATAACCCTTTCTCTTATCCACTTTAGGACCTCTCATCCTTAGAGAGAGAAATAGAGAGAAAAATTTATGGCCAACTTTTGTTTAGTTTAGTGAGTTTATTTTTAAGTTGTTGCATCTGGAGTTCATTACACTGTGGAGTCAGTAGGAATCAGAAGATCTGTAGAAGGAATATTTGAGATAAGTATTTTACATTTGATTCAAAGTTTATTTATTATGTTTTGCTGTTTATTTTCAATGTGTTCTGAGTAGTTAGTTTACTTTCTTCCTTCAATTATGAAGAGATAGATAAGATAATATAAAGACTCGATGAAGAATTGAAATTCAAAATATTTTCAAAACATTGTGATGACATTAATATCCGATCTTACTTTACTTTTTAAATTGGCCGATTAAATCGTTAAAACCCGTCGAAGAGTTTTGAGACCTTGAAGGAGAAGAACTCTTAACTTGTAAGTGTCACATGAATCTTTGGGTAGTCGAAGGCCATGTGTGGGCTATTCAGGGTGAAGTGCAAATAAATAGGAAGATAAGATTTAAAGGGCGTAGAATTGATAAGTTTTTAGAGTGACAGGCTAAATTCTTATAATTTGATTTATAGATTACGAAAGGGTCACTAGTAGGGCCGACCATAGCCACCCTTGGACATCTAGTAGTGTGAGTCTAGATTAACCCATTCTACTAACAATACATCTGGACCTGATCTGTAAATTAGCCAATATTCTTTCCGCCTGGATCAAAGGGTAAAGAATAGGAATGCTTCTATTTGGCACAATACCATAAATCAAATTCTCCAATGAATATTAAATTATCTTAAAAATCTTAGATTAATTGAAGGAAAGAAAGTTGTTTATTTTATAGTTTTCATAAATCATTTTCTTATTATTATTTTCTTTATTTGCATCTAGTAAATTAATAGTAATTTATAGTTAATTTAGAGGATAAAAAGATATTTTCGAAATATAATATTTAGAAAATTTATTGCTATAATTTTTCCCCGTGGGATCGATACTGGGGTTATTAAGGAAAACCCTATATTACTTGAAACGATACGTATACTTGCGTAGTACCCCTAGTGTGTAAAAAATATTTTCTAAAAATTTACATCATTTTGATTTTATACACTAGCCGCTATTTATAAATTGGGTCAAGCTTTTGACCAACTTTTGGAAGCAAATGTTACTGCATTATTGCGGGTCGGGTCAAGTTTTTGGCGCCGTTGCCGGGGAAAGAAATAAAATAGTTATAAATTTTTGTAAAAAAATATTATATTTCTAAAAATACAAATATATTAAAAAAATTAAAAATAGTAAAAATAAAAAAAAAAGAGAAAGATATATATTTTTATTTCTTGTTTTATGCCAAGATTTGGTTCTGAAGGATTAATACCTTTAGATTCTGAATTAGAAAGAACAATTAGAAAAATATAAAAGGGAAAACAAATTCAAAAATTTCAAGAAATGGCTACTTCACAAAATCCAATTGAACTTAATGATCAAAATGTTTATAAACCATTAAGGGATTATGTTAATCCTACAGTTGATGAACTTCATAGTAGTATTCAAATACCCACTGTAGATGCTAATTCTTTTGAACTTAAACCGTCTATTATTCAAATGGTGCAAAACAATCAATTTGGTGGATCACCAAATGAGGATCCAAATTTACATCTTGTTAGTTTTTTAGAACTTGTGCTACCTTTAAATATAACAATGTTTCTGATGATGCTATTAGACTTAGACTCTTTCCTTTTTCTTTAAGAGATAAAGCAAAGATGTGGTTAAACACATTAGCAACTGGTTCTATTAAAATATGGGCTGAAATGGCACAAAAATGCCTTGCTAAATATTTTCCTCCTTCTAAAACTGCTAAATTAAGAAATGATATTACTTCGTTTAGTCAAATTGACGGGGAGACAATATATGAAACTTGGGAAAGATTTAAAGAACTATTAAGAAAATGTCCTCATCATGCTTTACCTGATTGGTTGATTATTCAAACATTTTATAATGGATTAATTGGATATTTAAAATCAATTATTGATGCTGCTGCTGGAGGTTCTTTAATGTCAAAATCATTTGAAGAAGCTTACACTTTAATTGAAGAAATGGCTAATAACAATTTTCAATGGCCTTCCGAAAGGATTAATCCTAAAAAGATGGCAAGTATTCATGATAATGAAGCCTTTTCTATTTTAGCTTCACAAGTTGCAGCAATGTCTAAGAAATTAGATAACTTTGCAATTATTATTTCACATAATAACTCTGTTAATATTGAAGATTCTCAAACTATTGAAACTTTACAAGCTATTTCAAGTAAAAATAATCCTTATTCAAATTATTATAATCCTGGGTAGAAAAATCATCCTAATTTTAACTGGAATAATTCGCAACAACAATGGGGTAATAATCAATCTCATCCCACTGGAAATTGGAATAATCAATTTAATTCAAATTATAAACCTCCTGGACTTAATAATCAACAGAAAAAGTTATCAATAGAAGAATTAATTTTACAAATGAATAATCAATTACAAAATAAAAATATTGCTATTCGTAATATTGAAAATCAAATGAGGCAAATTGCTACTTTAATTAATAACAGACCTGTAGAAACACTTCCTAGTAATGTTGAAATTAATCCAAAGGAAACTGGAAAAGAACATGAACAAGCTAAAGCTGTGCAACTTAGAAGTGGAAAGGAATTAAAAGAAAGAATGCTTAATGAAATTGAAAAAGAGATTGAGGTTGAAGAGATTGAAAAACCTAAAGAAACTCTCTCTCCTAGTCAAGATCAAACTGTTATACCTGTTAATGTGGAAGTCGAAAAACCACCACCACTATTTCCTCAAAGACTGAAACAGCAGAAACTCGATCATCAATTTTCTAAATTCTTTGAAATTTTTAAGAAACTTACTATTAACATACCTTTTGCTGAAGCTTTGGAACAAATGCCAACTTACGCAAAATTTATGAAGGATATTTTAAGCAAAAAATGAAAATTCGAAGCCTTTGAAACTGTTGCATTAAGTGAAGAATGCAGTGCAATAATTCAAAAGAAATTACTCGCAAAGCTTAAGGATCCTGGAAGTTTCACTATACCCCGTGCTATCGGAGAAAAATTTTGTGGAAAAGCTTTATGTGATTTAGGAGCAAGTATTAATCTCATGCCATTTTCTATCTTTCGAAGATTAGATTTAGGAGATATTACTCCCACCACCGTAACCCTTCGGCTAGTCGATAGATCTATCACTTATCCTAAAGGAGTTATAGAGGATGTTCTTATTAAAGTGGATAAATTTATCATTCCTGTAGATTTCATAGTACTTGATATGGAAGAAGATAAAGAGATACCTATTATTTTAGGGAGACCTTTTCTAGCTACCGGACGAGCTATGATTGATGTGCAAATGGGAGAACTAACCATGAGAGTTAATGATCAAGAAATTAAATTCAATGTTCTTAAATCAATGAAGTACCTCGATAAATAGAAATGTTATCGAATGGATATAATTGATTATTTAATTGAAAAACATTATCAAGAAAAATGTAAAGTCATTTCTGAAGAAAAATTTGAATTTTTAATTGATGAAAATGAAGAAGTAGAAGAAGAAGAGACTCATTTTATTAAAGATAATTGGGAAACTTTAGACATAACTTAAAATGATATACTTTTACCATCAATTAAAAGAGCCCCTGAACTGGAATTAAAAATGTTACCTTCACATTTAAAATATGCGTTTCTTGGAAATTCATTAACTTTACATGTTATTATTTCTTCTAAAATAAGTAAAGATCAAGAAGAAACACTAGTAGGTGTGTTAAAGAATTATAAGAAAGCTTTTGGTTGGACGATTGCTGATATAAGAGGAATAAGCCCTTCCATTTGCATGCATAGAATTTTAATGGAAGAAAATTTTAAACCTACAATAGAATCACAAAGAAGATTAAATTTTATCATGAAAGAGGTTATTAAAAAATAAATTATTAAGTGGTTAGATGCTGGTATTATTTATCCTATTTCGGATAGCCAATGGGTAAGTCCTATTCATTGTGTTCCGAAGAAAGGAGATGTAACTGTCATTGTTAACGATAAAAATGAATTAATTCCTACAAGACAAGTTACTGGATGGCGAATTTGTATTCATTATAGAAAATTAAATAAATCCACTAGAAAGGATCATTTTCCTTTACCTTTCTTGGATCAAATGCTCGATAAATTAGTTGGACACTCATATTTCTGTTTTCTGGATGGATATTCTGGTTATCATCAATTACTTATCGCTTTCGAGGACCAAGAAAAGACAACATTTACAAGTCCTTATGGAACATTTTCTTTTAGAAGAATGCCTTTTGGTTTATGTAATGCACTCGCAACTTTTCAAAGATGTATGATGTCAATATTTTGTGATTTGATTGACAAAGGAATTGAAATATTCATGGACGATTTTTCAGTCTTTGGAACTTCTTTTGAATCTTGTTTGGAAAACATTTCCAAAGTTTTGAAAAGATGTGAAGAAACAAATTTAGTTCTTAATCGGGAAAAATGTCAATTCATGGTCACAGAAGGCATTGTACTTGGTCACAAAGTGTCACAAAAAGGGATGGAAGTAGATCAAGCAAAAGTAAAAATTATTGTTGAATTGCAACCACCAACTACTGTCACTGATGTGAGAAGTTTTCTAGGTCATGCTGGATTTTATAGAAGATACATAAAGGATTTTTCTAAAATTGCTAAACCTATTTGTCATTTATTGGAAAAAGTTACGAAATTTGAATTTAATAAAGAATGTATTAATGCTTTTAATATTCTGAAAGAAAAATTAATAACTGCACCTATCATTATTGCACCTAATTGGAATAAATCTTTTGAATTAATGTGTGATGCAAGTGATTTTGCAATTGGAGCTGTATTAGGACAAAAATATGAGAAAATTTTCAAAGTTGTATATTATGCTAGTAAAACTCTCACCGAAACACAAAGAAATTACACTACCATCGAGAAAGAGCTTCTAGCTATAGTATATGCCTTTGATAAATTTAGACCTTATCTTCTTGGTACTAAATGCATAGTTCATACTGATCATTCTGCTAATAAATATCTATTATCTAAGAAGGATTCTAAACCTAGACTTATAAGATGGGTTTTACTTCTACAGGAATTTGATTTTGAAATAGTAGATAGAAAAGGAACTAAAAACCAAATTGCTGATCATTTGTCTAGAATTAAAAATGATATTATTTCGGAAGAAAATATAAATGAGAAATTTCCGGATGAATCTTTATATGTTATTCAAAAATACAAAACACCTTGGTATGCTGATATTGTTAATTATTTAGTTAGCAATATTTTACCTTATGACTTGGATAACAAATTTATTAAGAAATTTAAATATGATGCTAAATCATATATTTGGGAAGAACCTTATTTATTTAAAATTGGAAGAGATTCTATGATTCGAAGATGTATACCGTATGAGAAAACTTTTGCTATTATTCAAAAATGTCATGATTCCGATTTTTTAGGACACTTTGGCATAGATAAAACTGCATTTAAAATTTTAAATTCTGGATTTTATTGGCCTACCTTATTTAAAGATGTGAGACAATATGTGAAAACATGTGATCGATGTCAAAGGATGGGAAATATATCTAGGAAGAATGAAATGCCTTTAAACTATATATTGGAAGTTAAAATTTTTGATATATGGGGTTTAGACTTTATGGGACCATTTGTACCATCATTTGAAAAAATTTATATTTTATTAGCAGTTGATTATGTTTCAAAGTGGATTGAAGTCTGTTGCTTTACCAAGTCGTGATTCCAAAAGTGTTTCTAAATTTTTAAAGAAAATGATATTTTCAAGATTTGGAATTCCTAAGGTAATTATCACGGATGGTGGAAGTCATTTCGGGAATATAAGAATTCAATCATTATTCCAAAAATTTGGAATCAAACATAGAATTGCAATCGCTTATCACCCACAAACTAGTGGAATGGTCGAAGTATCAAACAGAGAAATTAAAAGAATTTTAGAGAAGACTCGTTAATCCTAAAACAATCGATTGGGTTGATGGACTTGATTACGCATTATGGGCTTATAGAACAGCTTATAAGACACCAATCGGAATGTCACCTTACCGGTTAATTTATGGTAAACATTGTCACTTACTCGTAGAACTTGAACATAAAGCTTATTGGGCGATAAAGGAGTTCAATTTTAATTTGAATAAAGCAGGAGAAAAGCGATTATTGCAATTAAATGAGATGGAAGAAATAAGAAATGAAGCATATGAAAATGCGAGGATTTATAAAGAGAAAATGAAGATGTTGCATGATAAGAAAATTTCGGGAAAAATTTTTGAACCTGGACAAGAAGTATTACTGTTTAACCCTCGTTTAAAACTGTTTCTTGGAAAATTAAGATCTAAATGGATTGGACCCTATATAGTTGAGAAAGTATACCATTATGGATACTGGGATCGATAATTTTTCTCCGTGGGATCGATACTGGGGTTATTAAAGAAAACCCTATTTTACTTGAAATGATACGTATACTTGTGTAGTACCCCTAGTGTGTAAAAAATATTTTCTAAAAATTTACATCATTCTGATTTTATACACTAGCCGCTATTTATAAATTGGGTCAAGCTTTTGGCCAACTTTTGGAAGCAAATATTACTGCATTATTGCGGATCGGGTCATTAGGACTGAAACAAAATTAAAATGGAGCGAAACAGAGCTAAACGGAGAGAAAAGGTAGAGCTCTCCTAGATCCAGAAATAGCGCCAAATGGCATTGAACAGTACCAAATGGTGCCGAGAACGGTTATGGACGCCAAGGGACACATCTTTTCATAATGTGTCATTATTTTTAACATCTATTGGCCCTGAGAATGAAAAAAGTGGGGAAAAACATGGAGAATGTTTAAAGATCATAGATTAAAAGTAGAAATGTAGATTTCTACTTTTTTGAGAGATTGGAGAGGCGTTTTGAGAGAATCTGTAAGGAAATGTACTAACATTGCATGGATCAGCGGAAGACTTTGCAGGAGAGATCTTCATCTTTCTTTCAAGAGGAAAATGCTGAGTACTGTGTTTTTCAATATCTTATGATTTGTCAACACTTATTTAGTGGATTTGTTTTGATGTAATGAAGTTTTCTGTTGTGGTTTCTTCGTGTTGCGTGATTTATTTTACTTACTCTTTCTTCTTGTTAGGAAATAGTGGCATGAGAAGATTATGTCATTATGTTCATTTTACTTTTCTTTTGCAATGAGTAATGTTCATGTTTAAGATTTTGGGATACATTTTAGAATAGATTTTGATTTTAAATGTGATGGTTTTTACTTGAACTTCATTTACATTGCAATTTAGGTCTGTTGCAATGTTAAAATTTGTTGGAAAACATTTGAGCCCGTAGAGCTATGCTTTATATAACTAAGAATCACATTGAACTCGTGAGTGAAGGAGAAGTAGCCTATAGGGCAGTGCAAATAAATAGACAAATATTGTTTGATGGGTGTAGAATTTGTGATTTTAGGGTGACAGACTAAAATCAGCAATTCGGTTTAGATGTTCAAAAACTATAGCGAGATTGTTAGCCCACAAGTGAGGGGAAGTGGGAATCAAGAGTGAAAGCTTGTATCTTCCCATCCTAACCACAGATTTAAATTCAAATCATCTGAATTAGCCATTATTTTTTATCACTCGTGCAGAGGATTAAAGAATTTAATTTCTCATATTAGGAACATACAATAATTAATGTAGTTGAATGCACTAGGGAAATATTTTTTAATAGGTGTAAATTGGTTGTTTCTAGGGTGACAGGCTAGATTCATATCAATTTGACTTAGGGCTTCATAACTTAACACTGAGATTTGGTTACACCGGAGGCATACATTGTGGGACGCTAGAGTGATAGGCTTTGGCAGGGGAATCGGGATGTTAAGGAATCGACTTTAAGTTAACCAATGTGCTTTATGCGCTCGAAAGATGTAATGAAGAGATTTTCTCTTATTATCATTGGCTATATTGAATTTTATATATCACATTTTTAATTATTATCTAATTCACTACACAAGAATAGTATTTTTCAACATCTCAAAATTCTCTAAACCAATTTATCCATAAAGGGTTATCTTTAGAATTAATATTTATCTTTAAGAGTACTTATTAGAAAAACCACGTAAATCAACCTTTCAAACTAAAGACTGATAGTAGTACACTAGAATTAGCCTAAGTTATTTCTTACCTTGCTTCTCTGTGTGATCGATACTGGGGTTTTTAAAGAAAGCCATATATTACTTGAAGCGATACGTGCACTTGCATAGAACCCATATCTTGTGAACTATTTTATGTATTTTATAACATTTTGATTTAACACACTAGCCACTAAATATACATTGGGTCAAGTTATTTGCCATATTTTGTGTAATTGCGAGTTAGGTCAAGTTTTGGGCACCATTGCAGACTTAAATTGACATAAAACACGTTGAAAAATAGTACACACTAGGGGCGCATCAAGTTTTTGGCGTCGTTGGCGGGGAAGCTTTGGTAAGAATTTTAGGAGAATTTTAGTTAAACCTGTAATACTTAGATTTGAAAGTTATAATATTATTATATAGTGTATTTAATTATTGTGTGTTTATATTCAAGAAAAATCTAAAATAACAAAAATATTTTTGATATCTATCCTATTAGTTAAGTCTTTAGATTTGTATGTGTAGTTCAGGAGATGCAGACCTTAGATTATACGACTCAGATTTGGAGAGAACTTTTGGGAGGATGATGAATCGAAAAAGTCTCCTTGAATTTACTGTAAAAATGACGGATCAAAAATATAATGAATATTCATATTTGGATTATAATTTTAGTAGCTTCGAAAGAGTAAACCCCAAGAGAGTGACAAATTTTTAAGAAGATATGCTTACTATATTAAGTTCTTAGGTTGCTGATATTGCGAGGAAGTTAGATCAATATGTAAAAAGTTGTCCTCAAGGGCCCCCAAATATTAAGAAAATTTTATTTGGACAATTGATCAAGACTAACTCTTTTAAAACTGGCCAGGAGATATACAATCCTTATTCCGATCATTACAACCCAAGTTGGGAAAAAATATTCAACTGGAATAATAATTTTGGAGGACAAAACCAATTTTAGGAAGATAGTCAATTTAATCAAACATGTAATTGGAATAGTCATGGTGATTTTAACAATGAACTCTCTTTTCCTCATAATTTTAAATTCAACCCGCAGAATTAGGAGAATGAGATGTCTATGGAATAGGTTCTTAGGAATATAGAAAACCATGTGGAGCAGATAATTAATGCAATTAACAGTTACCCCCCAGAGATTTTACCTAGTGACCCTAAGATGAACCCTAAGGAGATGAATGATGAGCAATATAAAGTTATCGAACTAATACTTAGAAGAGAATTTGAGGATATGCTTTAAAAGAACTTTGAGTTGAGAGATGAAGATAAGGAGAATAAAAGACCAATGGAAAAAAATTCCTAAGGAATTAGAAAAACATATTTTTTCAACTAAGATAAATATAGAAAGACCACCTCCACCATTAACTCAGTACCAAGGGGAAGAATTAGAAGATTACTAGGAACAAAAGAGTAATCTAGAAAAATTTGATCCAAAATCTGAATTATCTAAAGAGAATCTGATCTAAAATTTGGGAGATCTTAAATTATCTTATAGAGAAGCTTTTCTTATAAAATTCAAGAATTATATCAAATGAAAACTGAGAAAAAAATTAGAAGAATATTGGATTTAGAAAGAAATATGAGGATTAATGATATGAATCAATCTGAAAAGGTAGAGCTGAACAAAAAAATACAATTTATAATTTTGTAGGAATCTCTAGATCCAAAAAAGATTGGGCGATTGACCAAGGAATACTTAAATGGAACTTTGATCTAGGAGGAATCATTTTTCGCACTGGCGACGTTAAACCAAGTGCTTTTGGGAGGCAACCCATAGTTATTAGTGTGGTTTAATTTAGTATGCTTGAGAGTCATGATTCTTAGTGTTGTTTTGTGTTTGCTTTAGTGTGGATTGATCAGTTTGATTGATAATTAGTAGATGTTTGGATTTTTAGTGCTTTCATTTGATCTTTATGTGTTATGAGAGAGTTGATTCCTTAACTTCTTATTATGGTTAGGCTTGTATATTCTCTTGCAGTAGTTGGATTGACGAGTCCACTATGACTCGGGCCTCAACCGGGCTTGAGTTTTACAAGAGACATCATGAATTTGAACTGTGAAAGTTTCATCTCAATTTTGTTACTTTCTTTCTCTGACTTTGTTTTTCTTTGATAGGAGTCGCAAACCTATTTGATGAGTAACATGTGGATGATTTACACTATCTTTATAATTGTTAGAGGTGCTTAATTAAAAGGGATAAGGTGACGCTTGAGGTTGGTGCTCGAGAGCTAATATATCAAGGATAATCTTATCTTTGGGATTATAATCTATAAAATCAATTAAAATTTACCTAATTTATTAGTGTAGTGATTTCATTAAAAATTGGAAATAAGTTAGTGAGATGCGATGAGTTACATTTATCATGTGTGTTTGTGTTTCAATTTTATATAAAACTTTTAAGAACATTTTTATATTCCAATGTCGATAACTATTTTGCTAGTTAGACCCTTGTTTAGTCAATTTCATTTTGGCATATTTAATTTAGATTTACTTTTTGTTGCATATTGTTGTATCCTGATGAATACTTGTAGATGCTTTTGATAGACATTTGTGGTTGATAGAATTTCTGAGCTATTTTTCTCCTTGCTTTTATTATCTTTACTGATTGATATACATGTTAAATATCAATTTTGGAGGAAGGAAGAAAAATTAATTTTAAAGTGAGTATACTTCCTTTTAGTTTAATATTATTGCAAGCATGCTTTAGGCTAGATTTACTTTCTCCTAAGTCATTCTATCTTGAATATGCATGTATATAAAATAGATAGGATGTTTTAGTAGCTAGAAGATTCAATTTTTACTTTTTCTTCCCGCTACATTTTATGTAATTAATTACAAAATATTTAAAATTTTAATTTTGGTGGGAGAAAGAAAAATAACTTTCAAAGTTAAACTTTATTTGTCCTCAGTAGCCTGTATTTAATTTAATATCACTTTTAAAATGACTTGTGGTATGTAGTGTTATCTTTAGGTTACTATAACTTCAATCTTAGAAATCTTAGAAAAATAACTTAGTTGCAATCTTATGTGAAAAAGCTGTTCTAAAGTTAAGGCATTTGTAGAAAACTTTAGGAAAATGATTTTGTTATTAATAGTAGAAAGGAGATGAATATTTAAAAAGCTAAGATTCTTAGATTTATACTTAATGAGAATTGAGTATTTATTAAAACATTTTTCAAACAAATACTTACACTTTTTATAAGTAATGGAAAGTTTTGAGTTTTGAGTTTTAGAAAGAGGATAGTGAAATTCAAAATTATTAAAGGTCTATCTAGATATAGTAATCCTCACATAAAAAAAGAGATTGAAATGATCATGAAAGAAAAAAAAGAAAAGAAAAAAAAGAGAAAAATAAAAAGAAAAAAAGAAAAGAAATAGAAAATTTAAAAGAAAATATGTGAGGAGAAGCCTAATCAAAAATTAGTTTCACTTAAATCTTTTTAAAAGAAACGACTTAGAAATAATGATAACCTTGTTTTTATTTTAAAAAAATTTTAGTCAAATTGGTATAGATAAGGTGCCTAAACTCTATTTTTATACCTTTTATGAATCTTTTGTTTGACAACTTTCAATAACTTTTGAAGTAAATAGAAAATTGGGATTTCTATGTTGAATATGAGATATTCTTACACGCTAGTCCTAAGTTGATTTGCTAGAATTTCTCCTAAGTTACACTATAACATTTATGAGAAAAAATTATAAGAAACTCTACTGAAACCCACTACCTCAAATCAAATTTAGTCTTTAAAGTTATAGTGTTCCTTGAGGACAAGAAACAGTTAAGTTTGGGGTTTTATGATACACCTAAAAATTATCTGTTTTTTGTGTACATTTCATGATCATTTTATGTAAAATTTTAATGATGTTACACTTTAAAAGAAGATATTTTGTGTATTTTGTCTTCAGGTACAAGAAATAGACTTTTGGTGAAAATGAATAAAAAATTGTGCAATTTGGAGCAAAAACGTACAAGAAAGAAAATTCTGACCTGACACATTTCTATGTCTTTCTATGCTTAATCTTATTTACATTTCTTGCATGTTCTTGAATGAAATTATACTTTATAAAAAGGTTGTTTTCATGCTTATCTTGTAGGTATATCTGTTAGGAGCAAAATGAAACTGAAACGGGGCGAAACGGACCAAAACGGGGTGAAAAGGAGCTAAAATGGAGCTAAACAGAGCGAAACGGTGGAGTTGCACATGGTGGCTTCAAACAGTGCCCAAACAAGGGCCAAATGGCTCCCATATCCATAAATAGCACCAAACGGTGCGGGCAGTGCCAGACAACTCCAAGAATGATTATGGACACCTAGGGACGCATCTTTTAACATTTGTTCACAATTTTTAACATCATTTGGTCCTAAGATTGAGAAAAGAGGGGTAAAAATATGCAGAATGTTTAGAGATCTTAGAATAGGAGTGGAAATGTAGATTTCTACCTTTTTAGAGAGATATGAGAGGGGATTTTGAGAGAATCTGTAAGGAAATGTACTAACATTGCATGGATTAGCGGGAGACTTTGTGGGAGAATTCTTCATCTTTCTTTCAAGTGGAAAAAGCTATGTATTGTGTTCTTCATTATCTTATAATTTTGTAAACACTTATCTAATGGATTTACTTTGATGTAAAGAAGTTTTTGTTGTGTTTTCTTCAAGCTTTTTCATGTGTTTTACGTACTCTTTCTTCTTGTTAGGAATAGTGGCATGAGAAGATTATGTCATTGTATTCATTTTACTTTTCTTTTGCAATGAGTATGATTCATGTTTAGGATTTTGGGATGCATGTTAGAATAGGTTTTGATTATAAATGTGATGTTTTTACATGAATTTCATCTACATTGTAATTTAGGTCTGTTCTAATGTTAAAATTTGTTGGAAAACATATGAGCCTATGGGGGCTATCCTTTCTATAACTAAGTAAGAATCACATTTCACTTGTGGGTGAAGAAGAAGTAGCTTATAGGACAGTGCAAAAAATAGGGAAATATTGTTTAATGGGTACATAATTGGTTATTTTAGGGTGATAGACTAAATTCAACAATTTAGTTCAGATGCTTAGAAACTAAAGTGAGATTGTTAGCCATCGGGTGAGGGGAAGTGGGAACTCAAGAGTGACAGCTTGTATTTTCCTAGCCTAACCACAGATTTAGATTTGAAACATCTTAATTAAGCGATGTTCGTTATTGCTTGTGTAGAGGATTAAAGAATAATAATGCTCCTATTTGACACTTATAATAATTAATGTAGTTGAATGCACTTTTAAGAAAATAATTTTTAATAGGTTTAAATTAGTTGTTTCTAGGGTGATAGGCTAGATTCATATCAATTTGAGTTAAGGCTTCGTAACTTAATACCGAGATTTGATTACATCTGTGGCATACACTATGGGACTCCAGGGTGATGGGCTATTTAGTTATGGCGAGGGAATCGGGATGTTAAGGAATCGACTTTATGTTAACCAATGTTTTTTATGCGCTTGAAAGAGGGTAAAGAAGAGATTTACTCTTATTGTTATTGGCTATATTAAATTTTATGTATCTCATTCCTATACATCATCTAATTTACTACACAAGAATAGTAATTTTTAACATCTCAAATTTCTCCAAACCAATTTATCCAAAAAGGGTTATCTTTAGAATTAATATTTACCTTTAGGAGTACTTGTTAGAAAACCCACTTCAATCGACCTTGCAAACTAAGGATTGATAGTATTATACTAGAATTAGCCTAAGGGATTTCGAATACTAGAATTAGCTTAAGGAATTGTTTACCTCACATCTCTATGGTATCGATACTCGGATTTTTAAAGAGATCCATTTATTACTTAGGGCGATATGTGCACTTGCATAGAACACATAATGTGAACTATTTTCTATATTTTTTAACATTTCAATTTTGCACACTAGCCACTAAATATAAATTGGGTCAAGTTTTTTGTCATATTTTAGAAACTAAATTACTGCGTAATTGCGATTCGGGTCAAGTTTTTGGCACCTTCGCAGTGGATTTAAATTGACATAAAACACACAGAAAAACAGTACGCACTAAAGGTGCATCAATATGTAAAGTCTTGTTGCACTTTATTTATGAGATAAATTGCCGAACCAGCGACACTTGCCTTTTATTATTTTATTTGTCTTACTTTCTTCCTCATTGCATGCTTGAATGCTTGAGATATTTTCCTTGTTTGTTTCTGTGTTTTGTCTAGGAATCATTAACATAATATAGGCTCTTTATGACTTTAAATTCTAAAATTTTCCATAAAATTGTAAATAAAATATTCAATATAATTAAAATTTAGAAATAAGATATTCGAGACATTAAAAGTTGTACTTTTTAATTTCCTACATAGGCTCAGGCCAATTTTAAAACAGGTTGTATTGCATAGGATTAACCCAAGTCATATTAATAGAGCCTCCATAATATCTAAGGACTGATTTAAATAATTGCATTCATATTTGCATGTCCCAAGGAGAACCTCTCGTGCTTCTCCAACATGACCGGCCCAACATTCCTTTTTATATATAGGAGACTATCTAGTGCACCTAGGTCGTTAGAAAGCTCCTCGACCCAGATGAGTGTAAATCCTTTTGTCAAGAGCATTTTCCAACTTTGTAGCTGCACCTCCTTTTCTCTTCTTTCCTACACCATCCTTCCCATTTCGACAAGTCTAAGTCCCACCTCTTGGTGCTCCAGCTGATAGTCGTAGAATAGAGTATCTTTCCTTTAACCTTATGGCTACCGAGATTCTCGTGGATGATGAAATTCACAGATTACTGACTGGAGATCTATGCATGTATTGGGTAGACTGCATTCACTACTAAGTAGACATAGGTTCCTAGTAGCTTGGGATGACGGGCCTGTGGTACCCCGACCCGGCTACCTCTAGCTTTAAGAGATTACTCCTCGATGCACATCAAATATATGGTATTTTTATACACATTTTTATACTGATTTTTATGATATTGGAATTTAATGGAAGGTATTTTTGTGTATTTTTCTTGTAGGTATGATTAAATGGATGAATGTGATGAAAGAAGTGAAAATGGATCAAATTTGGAGCAAAATGAAGAAATGTGCAAAACCTTGCATAATATCTAAGGAGCAATTATCTGTGGAGGCTAAGCGTCCGAACCTGACACTTACGCACCAAAGACTCCCGGCTAAGCACCCAGTCTTGGAGCTTACATGCCAAGAGTCTTGCGACTAAGTGTCAAGACCTCACGCATATGCATGGCAGTTACTTAAAAGGATTTAAATAATTTTTAGCACCATTTTGAAGGAATGTTTGAGGCGTCCTTTGGTACAAACATGGGTAACTTCCTATTAACGCAAAAATTAATTTAAATTACTCTTGAATGGATGTATCTCTTTGAGGATTGATTGAATCTGGATCGAATTTGAAGAGAAACGAAGTACCTATTGGAAAACTATAAAAAGAAGACTTGAAGATCAGAAATGGTTGTAGTTGGAGGGTGTGTGGTATATGTTTATTGTAAAGGAGAGTTCTTTAGTAACACACCACTCCACTTCACAATTTCTACTTACTTTAATATAGTTTGTATTAGGATTAGAAGAGACAATTGGAGTCCTTAAAGTTTGGCGCCTCCCTGTAAGGAAGATTTTAAGGAAAAGCAAAGTTTTCAAAGGAACTTCAAGAGTTTGGTGGAGAGAATTTTCATATAAGTCCTCATCTTTGTTACTACATTTGGTTTTAAATTAAGACTTCTTGTGTTTTCACTATGATTTCTACTTTTAAACCAAGTTGTGATTGTATTTTCTCCATGAATTCTGAGTAGTTTTCTTTATCTTTCTTCTTAAAATGATAAAGTAATTAAGTTATGGATGGAAGTTGTGTGAAGTATATGAAATCAATGTTGGAGGAAGTTTTCATGATTTAAAACTTTGCACTTCATTTACTTCTTGATTTGGCTAATTAAGATTTTAATATATGTTGTGAGAACATGTAAGAACCGGAATGGTATTGTCTCATGCCAAAATTGGTAAGAATCACATGAGATTATATGGGTGAGAATAGTCAATATGGTTGAGTGCAAATAAATAAGGAGATATACAAGATGAGTGTAGAATTAAAGGACTTTAGAGTGATAGGATAAAGCCCCCAATTTGATTTATTGCTTTATATCTTGATACGAGTTGTTAACCTCCAGTTTGAGGAGGAAGAAGAAACTCTAGAATAAGAGCCAGTATCTTTATTGTCTAACCCTTCTTTAAGATTACTAAAATATTAGATTAACCTATGTTCTTTATAGCATCTCTAGTAAGGGTAAATAATATAATTGCTCCTAATTGGCACAACACATTTTAGATACTTCTAGAACAAAATTTCATGACCTTTTACTGATTCATAGTAAGGAAAAAGATATTTTACTTGCATTCGCTTTAATCTTACAAAAATAGTTAAAGTAGTTATTTGCTTTCATTTTAAATTATAAAAATTACCAAAAAGAATTAAACTTTCTTTCCTAGAATATTATCTTTAGTTTGGGTAAGATCTTTCTTAAAAAGTAAAAAGTTATTTTTATGTTTTCTTTCATTCAAGAAAAGTTTAACATTTTCTCTGTGGGTTCGATATCTCAGGGCTTAATCAGAAAGTCCTTTATTACTTGATAATGATACGTATACTTGCGTAGTATCCCATTTATATAAATAACAACTAAAACTCCCATTTGCATTGGCATCAAGTTTTTGGAATCGTTATAAAGAAAGAGATATCATAAAAAAGATGTATAAAGTATGAAATCATATATAAAATGTAAGCATAAATATTAGGGATCAAGTTTTTGGCACCGTCGCCGGGAAAAATAGTTAAAACAATATTTAAAAATATAAAAAAGAGAATATTTTTCAAAAAAACTAGTTTTTACTTTTTAAAATATTATTTAAACTTGTTAGATTTATTTTAGGTAATTGTTGTGTTGTCTTTTATATAAGTTACTGTTTTTATTGTGATTTATAATAGTGTAAGCGTAGTTCAGGTTCTGAAGGACTTGTACCTTATGATTTTGAATTAGAAAGAACTATTTGAAAAATCAAAAAAATTAAAAACACGGAGAAAGATAAAAAATATTCAAGTGGCAAATCCAAATAATCAAAATGTTGAAATTTATTAAGAATTTAGATCTTTAAGAGATTATGCTTACCCTACATTAGATGAAATTTATGGTAGTATTCAAAATCCTGTTGTAGCGACTAATTCATTTGAACTTAAACCTGATATTATCTAAATAATATCTAGTAATCAGTTTGGGGGAGCACCGATTGAGGATCCAAATTTACATCTTGCCAATTTTCTAGAATTGTGTGCTACATTTAAATATTACGGTGTTTCGGATGATGTTATTAGACTTAGAATTTTTCTTTTCTCATTGAGGGATAAGGCTAAGATGTGGTTAAATTTGTTAGCACCTAGATTTATCAGAACTTAGGGTGATTTAGCACAAAAGTTTATTGCTAAATATTTTCCACCATCAAAGACTGCAGAGCTTAGAAAGGATATTACATCTTTTTGTCAGTTTGAAGGGGAACCTATTTATGAAGCATGAGAACGTCTTAAAGTTCTCTTGAGAAAGTATCCACATCATTCGATACCAGATTGGTTAATAATTTAAACTTTTTATAATGGATTAGTAGGATCTCTTAGACCTATTATCGATGCTACTACTGGTGTATCATTGATGTCTAAACAATTTAAGGATGCTTATGCTTTAATTGAAGAAATGGCTACAAATAATTTTCAATGGCCTTCTGAGAGGGTAAATTCTAAGAAGGTAGCCAATATTCATGAATCTGATGCTTTTGCAATGTTAGCAAATCAAGTTGTTGTAATTTCTAGGAAGATAGACCAACTTAGAATGAATTCTTCTCAACCAATTTCAATGATTAAAGATAATTCATTATGCCAAATGGTAGATTCTCAAACATCATTAGAAACATGGAATGTCATAAACAAGCCTAATAACCCATATTCCAATTATTATAACCTAGGTTGGAAGAACCATCCAAACCGGAATAACAATAATTCGGGTGGTAGTAATCAACAATCGGGGAATAACCAAGTAAACCCATTGGGGAATTGGAACAACCAAGGTAATAATAATTATAGACCTACTTATCCTTTAGGTTTTAACAGTACTTCACAATTTCAGGAGAAGAAGTTGTCTATAGAAGAAGTAGTGTTACAAATGGGAAATCAATTGCAAAGTCAAGGAGCTACAATTAAAAATATTGAGAAACAATTGAGACAAATAGCCAAGTCATTAAGTAATAGATACCAAGGAACACTTCCGAGTAGTATAGAGATAAATCCAAGAGACAAAAATAAAGAGTAAGTAAAAGTTGTTTAACTGAGAAGTGGAAGAGAGTTGAAAGATATAGTTCAAAAAGAGATTGAAGTAGAGAAAGTAGAGATTGAAGAACCAAAAAAGGACGCTTCGAAATGTTTGGAAAAACCTACTTCTCCACTAAAAATTGATTTATAAAAGCCATCACCACCATTTCTGAGAGACTTTGACAACAAAAGTTGGATAAGCAATTTTTAAAATTCTTAGAAGTTTTTAAGAAACTTACTATTAATATTTCATTTGCTGAAGCCTTGGAACAAATACCAAGCTATGTGAAGTTTATGAAGGATATCCTCAACAGAAAAGAGAAGTTTGAAGATAATGAGGATGTTGCACATAGTAAAGGGTATAGTGCTATAATTAAGAATAAACTTCCTAAAAAGCTAAAAAATCATTGTAGCTTCACAATTCGATGTGCAATCAGAGATAGATTTTATAGGAAAGCTTTATGTGATTTAAGTGCAAGCATTAACCTTATGCCATTATTTATATTTAAAAGACTGGGATTAGGAGAAATAACCCCGACTACTGTAACTCTACAGTTAGCAGATTGTTCGATAACATATCCTAAAGGAGTTATAGAAGATGTTTTAGTAAAAATAGATCAAATTATCTTTCTTATTGATTTTATTGTGCTAGATATGGAGGAATATAAAGAGATGCCTATTATTTTGGAGAGATCTTTCTTATCTACAGGAAGAGCAATGATAGATGTGTAGAGGGAATTAATTATGAGCATCAATGATCAAACTGTTACATTTAATATTTCAATATCAATAAAATATCCTACAAATGGTAAAGATGATGAATGTTATAAGATGGATGTTATAACATATCTGAGTGAATGCCATTTTAAATCGACTTATGAAAGAAAATCTGAAAGTGAAAAATTGAAACATGAGAAAGAAACGGAAGTACAATATTCTGATGATTTCAATGAGGAAGATTTAAATTATATTCAAGAAAGTTTTGAAGTTTTGGACATGACAAAATTTAGTCCATCAATTGAAAAACCTCGTGAACTTGAATTAAAGTTACTTCCTGCATATTTAAAATGTCTTTTTAGGATATTCCTCAACTTTATCAGTTATAATTTCCTCAAAATTAACTATAGAAGAAGAAGGGAGTTTGCTTGAAACTTTAAAGAAATATAGGAAAGCCTTTGGATGGACCATAGCAGATATTAAAGGAATCAGTCCTTCAATTTGTATGTACAGAATCCTTATAGAAGAAAATTGCAAACTCAAGGCTGATCCTCAAAGGACATTAAATCATATTATGAAAGAAGTTCTTAAGAAAGAAATTTTAAAGTTGTTAGATGCTGGAATTATCTATCATATTTCAGATAGTGCATGGGTTATTCCTATTCCCTATGTTTCTAATAAAGGAGGAGTAGATGTAACTGTTAATGAAAATAATGAACTAATACCAACAAGACAAATTACAGGATGGTGAATATACATTGATTATAGAAAATTAAATCTTGACACCATGAAAGATCATTTTCCATTACCCTTTCAAGATCAAATGTTTGATAGACTAGCTGGGCATAAATACTTTTATCTTTTAGATGGATATACCGGTTATCACCAAATACAAATTTCTCCTAAGGATCAAGAGAAAAAAACTATTACCAGTCTCTATGGTACATTTGCTTTTAGAAGAATGATCTTTAGTTTATATAATGCCCTTATTACATTTCACAGATGTATGATGACAATTTTTTGTGATTTAATTGAAAAATGAATTGAAGTGTTTATGGATGATTTTTTCAGTATTTGGAATTTCATTTGAATCATGTTTAGAACACTTATCTAAAGTTCTTAAACGCTGTGAAGAAAGAAATTTAGTTCTTAATTGGGAAAAATGCCAATTTACGGTAGCAGGAGGAATTATTTTGGGACATCATATATCAGAAAAAGGTATGGAAATAGACCCTGCAAAAATTCAAGTGATCGCTACTTTACCTCACCCAACAAATGTAAGAGAGATTAGGAGTTTTATAGAACATGCTGGATTCTACATGCGTTATATTAAAGACTTTTCAAAAATTGCTAAGCCTCTATGCCATTTATTGGAAATGGATGTAATTTTTAAATTTAACGAAGAATGCATTAAAGCTTTTGAGTTATTAAAAGAATAATTATTCACTGCACCAGTTATTGTTTCACCATATTGGGGAAAACATTTTGAACTAATGTGTGATGCAAGTGATTATGCTATTGGAGCTGTCTTAGGGCAAAAACATGATAAAATTTTTAAAAGTGATCTATTATGCTAGTAAAACTCTTAATGAAGCTCAAATTAATTATAACATAACTAAGAAAGAGTTATTATCTATAGTATATGCTTTGATAAATTCAGATCATATTAAATTGGAACAAAATATGTAGTGCATACTGACCATTCTGCTATTAAATATCTAATAAAAAAGAAGGATACAAAACCAAGATTCATAAGATGGATTGTTCTTTTATAAGAATTTAACATTGAGATTGTAAATAGGAAAGGTGATGATAATCAAATTTTTAATCATCTGTTCAGGCTTAAAAATGAAAATCTCTCTGTTCTAATAAAGAAGTTAATGAACATTTTCCTGATGAAAGATTGTTCACTATCAATGAGTGGTGTGTTCCATGGTATTTCTATATTGTGAACTTTATTATTAGTGACATCATACCCTATGGTTTAACATACCAATAGAGGAAGAAATTTTTATTTTAAGCTAAGACTTAATTTTGGGATGACCCATTAATAAGGAAATGATATAATTATTTGAAGATGTGTACCATGGTAAGAAACTTATGAAATTAGTCAAAAATGTCATGATTATGATTTTGGGGAACATATAAAATCTTGCAATCTAGGTTTTATTGGCCTACAATTTTTAAGGATGTTAATGCTTGTATTAAAAATTATGATCAATGTCAGCGTATAGGCAATATTTCTAAAAGAAATGAGATGCCCCTCAATTATATGTTGGAGGTTAAAATATTTAACATTTGGGGATTAGAATTCATGGGACCATTTAAACCATCTTTAGGAAATTTATACATATTGTTAGTAGTAACTATGTATCTAAATGGATAGAAGCTGTTGCTTTACCTCGATGAAATGCTCAACGTGTTGCAAAGTTTTTAAGAAATAACATTATTTGTTGATTTGGAATGCCAAGAGTAATCATAACTGATGGGGGAAGTCATTTTAAAAATGCAATTATGGAAAAATTAGTAAAGAAATATCATATCAACCATAAAGTTGCTACTGCTTATCATCCTTAGACAAGTGGTTTGATTAAATTATTCAATCATGAAATTAAAAGAATTTTGGAAAAATCTATTAATCCAAATAAAAAGGATTGGTCAAGCAAACTGGATTTTGCTTTATGAACCTATAGGACCACATATAAAACTCTTATAGGAACGTCCCTACATAAGCTATTTATTGGGAAAGCTTGTCATTTACTAGTTGAACTTGAGCATAAAGCATATTGGGTTATTAAAGAGTTCAATTATAATTTGAATGATACTCGTGAGAAAAGATTATTGCAATTAAATGAGCTTGAAGATATAATAAATGAATCATATGAAAGTGTTAAGTTATATAAAGAAAATATGAAGATGTGGCATGATCATAGAATTATGACTAGAAATATTGAGCCAGGACGACATGTTTTGCTATATAATGCCAAATTAAGATTATTTGCTGGAAAACTTAAGTTCAGGTGAATGGGCCCATTTATTATAATAAAAGTTTATCCCTATGGAGCTATGAATATTAAAGATTCTAACATTGAGAAAATATTCAAAATGAATGGTCATAGATTGAAACCATATTTCTCAATAGATCAACTTAAACTTAATGAAAATATCATGTTGGTCCAGAATAAGCACTGGGTATGTCAGGCTGACGACGTAAAACTAAGTGCTATGTGGGAGGCAACCCATAGTTATCAGTATGCTTACTTTTAAATTTTTTTTGTGTGTTTGTTATTTGGTTTGAAGTAAGAATTTTGTAGTAGTATTTTGATTATACTATGTTAGTGGAGATTAATGAGACCTTAATTTATAAATTGGATGAGTTAAAACTATTATTTGGATGTTTAGCAGACCTGTACTAAACTAAGCACTGACAGCTAAGCACTAGCAGTTGGCGCTTAGGCACCGAAGTTATGAAAAATGTGAAAATTGGGGTTCTAGAAGTCCTAATCGTGGGGAAGTTGTATGTAACATGATTTGATGGTTTGTGAATGTGGAAGGATGGTTCCAGAGCATCTAAAGTCTAGAAATAGGAACCAGATGAAGAGATATTCACCACATTCCAAATTTTCATACTAAAAGCCAAAAAGAAGAGTTTAAGTTAAGAAAATATCTTTTTGGGAGAGTTAAATTTAGAAGAAAGAGGATGCGAATAAGAAGAAATTCATTTGTGAGAGTGCGCAAAAGTTATACAACGGATTTCTAGCCGTTAGTATTCAAGGAATAGCAGAGAAGATTGCAAAGATCGAAGCTTATGTGGCGTCAATCGAAGCAAAGGTAAATGAAACTAATGCACATTTAGTGCATATTGGATGGCAATTAAATAAGTAATTTAGTCATACTAGTCATATTGAAGAGGCAGATAAAGCGATGTTTTTGAAGAAAAAGTGGATAGAAGAAGATTCGGTAAGAGTTTTCAACCATTGCCCGTTTTATCAAATTTATATACCAAATGGTTCAGAAGGAACTAATGGAGGTTCTGGATTTGTTCCACCTTATGGAGAATGGAATTAAGTTATTATGTCGTATTAAGATATTAGTTAGTCTAGTTTAATTGTTACTGTTTAGTGTTTTATGCATTGCTTGTGTTATAAGTTTGTTGTGTTTTAAGTGTTTGTTTTGTGTTTTTTTAATGTGTTAAATTGTGAGTAAAAATGTGATCTTATCCAGGGATCTTGGAATAAACATTTGTATTTTGTACTTATTTCTTCTTTAGTAAAGAAGTGTATGTTTGTGTGAAACCGTATTGAATCTATTTTTGTATTAATGCGTGATTCTTGAGATAAGAAGAATATAAGGAGAAGATATGCTCGTTAAGACCATTTAGGGTTGATCAAATGAGCTTAAAAGTGCATTTAGGAAAAAATCAAAATTAACGAATTTGCGGGTAAACGCTAAGACCCCTCGCTTACGTGCCACAGCTTCGAAATGTGGTTTGATGGGCGTCGAATTGGAGATTTTAGAGTGATAGACTAAAATCTCCAATTTGGTCCTAAATTTTGGTAACTAAAGCTAGGGTTAGCTTTCAGGTGAAGGGAAGTGGAAGCTCTGAAGTGAGAGCCAGTATTCTCTCAACCTAACCATGGATTTAGTGACTAAGCCTAGGATTTGTCAATGTTCTTTTCATACTTGGAAGTGGGGTTACAGTGACGAGAGTAAAGAATATTAATGCTTCTATTTGGCACAATACAAATTTATTAGCAATCTATATCAATCACTCATCACAGACTCATTGCAAGAGGAAATATACTTTTCCATATTATAACATTTCAATACAAAACTTAGTGTGTGTTAGTTAGTCTTGTTTAGAAATTTAGAAAGTAATTTTAGTTAATTTAGCTTTAGTTATCTTTACGCTAGAAACTTAAAGAGTACTTGAACTTGCATTGTGAATAGAGTATTGGATTTCAACTCTTTGCTATATTTTGATAAAGTTCCTAACTTCCTCATGGGATCGATAACCAAGACTCTACTATAGCCATGTATTACTTGAACAATACGTATACTTGCGTATATGAGTGACTGCCTAATTATTAAATTGATCTTATTGTAAAACTGAACTGGTACTATCTTTTGAATATTTACATTAAAGGCAGCGCACTGAAATCCATAATATCATACTACAGTCATGTAAATTAATTCAAGAGTGAGGCTTTAACAAGCCCAGTGTTGAGATAGATGATATGATCGTTAGATGACTTAGGGATAGATTTTGTTGTTTCTCGGTCGTAGTTGTTATTTCTGTTGTGCAAGTTTTATGCAAATCTCCCTGAGGCAGAAGAAAATTTCATGTTGGTTCAAAGGTTGTTAATTCATTTCATGCCCGAGGTAATTAACGAGTTTTACCTATTGCCACCTACTACATTATGTTTTTATTCTAATTATAATCCTATGAAGGAGGAATTGGATAAAATTATTTCTGCTTTGACTGATGGAAGAGTATTATGGAAAATAACAATGTAAGAAGAGTTAACTACCCTGCCTCAAAGTTGAATGCCACCTCTAAGGCATGGCATTACTTTATATCATCCAAAATGATTCCTACCAATCATCTGAGTGAAGTCACAGTGGAAAGAGCCACATTAAATTATTTTATTCAGCAGGGGAAGGCAATTGATATCATAATGATTATTTATTATTGTATTTGGAGTTCTGTCAGAGCTGCTACTACTACAGGTATGGGATTTGCTTCCATTATTCATTCATTATGTGAGCAGGTGGTGTGAGATCAAATAATTAGGAAGAGGTCCTTCAGCCTCCATCACCAGTGTGAATGTGAAGAAATATGCTGAGCATTCTATTTTTGGCTGGAGAGTAGGATTTTCTAGAGCTTCAGGTGCTTCTACTTTTGTTGCTTCCACATCTCATACTTCAACTTCTCATCCATCATCAGGTCAGTTTACTGATTCACAAACAAAACTTTTGAATAGAATGAAAGATAATATTACTTTTACTACGGATTGAGTACATGATAGTGAAGGAAAGGTAGATCATATAGGGATTACCTTCATAAGCATAGTGAGTATGAGAAGAATTTTCACAGTTATATGGATAGACTGATTAGAGAAGATTATAGTGTTGTGTTAGCTCCACATCCACACTATACCCCCTATGAGCCTACACATGCCTGGAATGAAGAAGATAATGATGAGACTGATGATGAGGATTAGGATTGATATTTTGTATGTGTTGTGAACTTTTATGTTATTTTGTATGTTTGGACTTTTATGTTATTTTGTATGTTTGGACTTTTATGTTATTTTGTATGAGTTGTGAACTTTTTATTTGTGGTTATTATTTAGACTTTTCTGTTGTAGATGTAATGGAACAAATTGATGTATTGGTTCGTGAACTACTTTATTTTTATTTGTTATTTGTGGATGTTGTTTGTTTGTGTTATGTGATGTAAATGTTTAGTGTTTTTGTGGTAGTAAATGTGTAACAAATTCGTAGTGTATTTTTTTAGTTTACTGTAGAACTTATTCCATAAACTATTAGGAAGGTTTAGAACACTATTAAAATCCACTATTTAATTTTATGTTTAACTTTTCAATTTACTACCATATATTTTAGTTGTGAATTTATGTTTAAGTATGTGTGAATTTGTTTTTATTATCTTCACTACTTTAGAAGTTTTTGAATTTATTTTATATAAAAAGTAAATTTAAAATTTGATCTAGTTGTTTTTACTCCTATGTTCTTAATTTCTATACTTACATATTTAGGATATACAAATTCTTGCAAGCATGATACTTATAGTTTTCAATTCCTACGCAAGTATCTTTTACTATGCTTAAATGTCTTATCATAACAAAAACTTTAAATTTTTGGGGGACGAAAAAATAATTTTCAAAAACTTAAATTTTATTTGTTCTTAAATGTGCTAAAAATAAATTTAATTTTGATCGAAAAATAATTATGTATATGAAGTTATATTAGGGAAGTAAAATTTTGAATATAGAAATGAGTAAAATAATTTAGTTAAAATCTATATAATGATAAAAAATTAAAGTTAAAATTTCCTTAGTGAAGAAATGATAACTATTTTGTAACTATCTTTAGTAGGAAAAATTGTATTTTTTGAAAAATAGAAGGATTAGACTTTTATTTTTAATACTTAAATTTCTCTTATTGAAAATAATTTTCAAATCCTCTATTATATTTCTAAGTAAAAGATATATATCTACTTTATACTTTAGGAAAAGAAGGGTGGAATTCAAAATTATTAAAGGCCTATCCAGATATAGTAATCCTTGCCTATAAAAGAAAAAAAATAATATGTGAACAGTAAGGAGAAGCTTGAGGATTGAAGGGCCTAATCAAAAATTGGTTCCACACCTAATCTGTTTAGAGTATAAGATTTAAGAAAAATCTTGAAGCTTATGAATATATATAGTTAGTATAATTATTTTTAGTAAAGATTTTTAAGTAAAGAAAAAAAAAATTTCTAAACCCTATATTTTGAAAAATCTACAAATATTTTTAAATAAGATAGGAACTCATATTTTTCATAAACCTTTACTTAAGAGATTTCTAAACTTTAAATTGGTCTCATTTACTAAAATATTTTCTAAATTGGACTACTACATTTCTAGAAAAAAAATTTAGAAACTCCTAAAGAAACGCATTCACATAATTTGCTTATTTGATTTTATGTGATTGTAGTGTCACTTAAGGGCAAGTAACATTTTAAGTTTTGGGGATTTTGTTACACCTAAAATATATAGTATTTTTATACATATTTTTATACCTATTTTTGATGATATTGGACTTTAGTGGAAGGTATTTTGTGTATTTTTCTTGCATATATGATTAAATGGATGAATGTGATCAAAGGAGTGAAAATAGATTAAATTTGGAGCAAAATTAAGAAAGGTACAAAATTGATCTTTGGTAAGCCTCGCGGCTAAGCGACCAGACCTGGAGCTTACATGCCAAGAGCCTTGCGGCTAAGCATCGAGACCTCGCACTTACACGCAGCAGTTACTTAAGAGGATTTAAAAAATTTTAGGCGCCATTTTGAATGGGTATTTGAGGCATCCTTTGGTACAAACGTGGGTAGCTTCCTATTGAAGCCAAAATTAATTTAACTTACTCTTGAACGGATGCATCTCTTAGAGGATTCATTGAATCTGGACTTAATTTAAAGAGACACGAAAGAACCTGTTGGAAAATTATAAAAAGAAGACTTAAAAATTAGAAAATAGTAGTTGTTGGAGGGTGTGTGTTTTATGTTTAATGTATATGAGAGTTCTTTAGTAACACACCACTCCACTTCACCTATTCTACTTAGTTTAATATAGTTTTTGTTAGGATTAGAAAAAATAATTGGAGTCCTTAGAGTTAAGCGCCACCCTCTAAGGAAGATTGTAAGGAAAAGCAAAGTTTTCAAAGGAACTTCAAGAGTTTGGTGGAGAGGATTTTCATATAAGTCTTTATCTTTGTTACTACATTTGGTTTTTAATTAAGACTTTTTGTGTTTTTACTATAATTTCTACTTTTAAACCAACTTGTGATTGTCTTTTCTCCATGAATTCTGAGTAGTTTTCTTTATCTTTTTCCTTAAAATGATATAGTAAATAAGTTATGGATGGAAGTTGTGTGAAGTATAGAAAATCAATGTTGGAAGAAGTTGTGATGATTCAAAACCTTGCACTTCATTTACTTCTTGATTTGGCCAATTAAGATGTTAATATATGTTTTGAGAACATGTAAGAACCGATATGGTATTTTCTCAGTCAACAAATGGTAAGAATCAATTGAGATTATATGAGTGAGAATGTAGTTCATATAGTTGAGTGCAAATAAATAAGGAGATATACTTTGATTGGTGTAGAATTAGAGGACTTTAGAGTGACAAGCTAAAGCCCCCAATTTGATTTATTATTTTATGTCATGATACGAGAGGTTAGCCTCCAGGTGGAGGGAGAAGAGGAAACTCTAGAGTGAGAGCTAATACATTCCTGCCTAGCCCATCTTCAAGATTACTAAAACATATGATTAAGCTATGTTTTTTATAGCATCTCTAGTAAGTGTAAAGAATATAATTGCTCATATTTGGCACAACACATTTTAGATACTTTCACAACAAAATTCCATAACTTGCTACTGATTCATAGTAAGGAAAAAGATATTTTATTTGCATTTGCTTTAATCTTACAAAAAATAGTTAAAGTAGCTATTTGCTTTCATTTCAAATTATAAAAATTAGTAAAAAGAATCGAACTTTATTTCCTAGAATACTATCTTTAGTTTGGGTAAGATCTTTCTTAAAAAGTACAATTTTTTTTTCTTTCTTTTAAGAAAATTTAATATTTTCCCTGTGGGTTCGATATCTTAGGGCTTAATCAGAAAGTCTTATATTATTTGATAACGATATGTATACTTGCGTAGTATCACATATAATAAAAATAAAAATTAAAACTCTCATTTGCATTGGCATCAAGTTTTTGGCATCTTTATAAAGAAAGAGATATCATTAAAAAGAAGTATAAAGTACAAAATCATATATAAAACGTAAGCATAAATATCGGGGATCACTTCTCCCTTTCTTTGACAACCCTTGTTGAGGTCTATTGCTCCTTCAACTTTTTTGATATCATTTTAAAGGCCCAAAGTCGATGAGCTGCCTCCTATTTGGGATATGACGATTTGTCCTCTACCTATATGGCACGGACATACTTTAACGGATAATGATATCGCCATCAAAACAATTATGGTTGTTTCTTAGGATCCATAAATCGATGAGCATGTGCCCATTTGGATGTGAGAGACTCACTCTCTGGCCGATGGCTTACCGTAAGCTTTAAAGCATTTGAACTTTCCCATATGAAATAACCACCCTTTGATGATCTATTTTCTCAAGTTCATGATAATAAAGAGAACCCCTTCTATCAAAAGTATTCTTGGTTATCCCCCAAGATGTAATTAACCAAGTGGGATATGCCCCCTTGGGAGACTCTTAAACCTAGAAAAAAAATATTCTTTTTTGTTCTCTAGTTATGAGTGGCTTATGTAAAGATTCTCTTCGTGGATATCGTGTTTCAAGGTATTTGTATTCGATCTTGTTTGGACATATACTCTCAACCCATCGCATAATGATTACCCATACATAAGCTTTTCATTTCTTTTCTTTTTTATTTTTTTTGTCTATTTTTTGTCGTATGTCATTTTCTATTTTATTCCTCTCCTCTTTGAATCATTTATATGATTCATGAGGGATACTTATTTTAATAGGGGTATTACAACAAGACATAAATAGACAAGTTGACGACTCTGAGGTCTAAATAGAAAAGAGAAAAACAATGCATATATATGCTTATAAGGCATATATCTAATAGTTATTTCTTATATTTTATCTATTTTATTTAAAAATAAGAGTAAATTCTCTATCATAGTTTTTAGTATTTAAATAAGGATTGTCTAATTATTATTCATCAGCTTCATTAATTTCATCTTCTAAAATTAAAAATAATCTCATTAATCAATATTACTATCATCAAAATTTATAAGTGCTCCTTAACTCTAATTCAAGCCTAAGGTATTTAATTTCTTAGAAATGACATCTACTTATGAGTCAAAATGGACAATATATCAATTTCATGCACACTAAGTACAATTATAAGGTTTAATCTATCATATGTCTATTAAAAACTATTTGCGGCCATCTCTTCTATCAAAGAAAACGCCTCATCAATGAGAGCTTAATGATCCTACCAATCTATTATAAATTATTTGAATTAATAACAATATGAAAGGGTTGTTGAAAATATTTTCTTAATAATTCCATACATCTCTCCTTGGCCTCATAAATAGACTCATTATTCAATTAGGTAAAGATTATAAAATTATTCCTAAGCTAGATAAGATAAAATATTTGGCAAAACTTTTTTGACCTAATTTATTCCAACTACTTATAGAGTATAAGGGTAAGAAATTAATTCAAAACTTAACTTTGTTTCTGACAGCATATGAGAACAAACATAGCTTGTATTTAAAGGTTGAATAAATTTTTAAATAACAAGACACGTGTAAATTTGGATCCACTACAGTGAACCTCTACAATATATATTTTGTACCATTTAAATTATTACAAGTTTTAGCTCAAAATTAGTAGTTTAATTATAGACCTATGTATGTCATGATGAATCTTCTCTTCCAAAAGTTTTGCATACTCTATTTCTGCTAGATTAATTTATTTCACTAGATGAGTTTGTTATGATTTGATCTTGGTTTTGAGTTTTTCTCTATTTGCATTTTTTTATAATTTATTTTCAATTTTTTCTGTAAAACTAAACCAAGTTTACATTTAATGTTAGATACATAAGTCTTATAGAACATAATAAAAATAAATGGCAACAACACAACAAGAAATAACACTAGGATGTCAATGGATTTGTGCTGCAATGCTAGGTACATGATTGAACAAGACGGTAATATACTATATAGTGAGATATGAAATTCAATAAAAAATCACAATGTAACAAAATTTTGATAATGATAGCTAAACAAAAGTAAGATGATGAAATATTAAGCACAAAAATTAGCACAAAAGTTAGATTAAAATAAGATTTTAAAACCAATATTAACACAAACATAATTCATCATCTATCACTAAAATGGTGTAAAAAACTTAATGGGACTACACAATATATGGAAGTGAACCAATCATAGTAAGGAATAAAGTAATGATTTGAGTATCATTCTCATAAGAATTGAATTATGAATTAGCCAAGTTAATTTCCAAATTCTTTAATATTAATTGTCCAATAATTCAAATATATTGCAAAGGAAAATTACATTCTACACAAATCAATACTTTTAGTAATTTTTAGATGTAAGAAAATACTTTGAACTTATGATCAGTCTAAAATGATTATTTAAACTAATGTGAATTGTCCAAGCTATAGTATTACTGTTAATCAATAATATGATTATTTATTAATTTTTGTGAATAATTTTAAAATATAAGCAGTTGCATATACTAGGTATATTCCTATCACATTCTCAGGTGATAGCATTAAAATTATTTCTTACAAGGTTGAAATTCTCTAAATACTATAGACCTAAATATTCAAAAAAGTATTTGTTTCCTTATTTGTTCAATTATGGCTTTTTGATACTTGTAGATAAAACTAAATTTTAATAAATGAATGCCCAATTCATAACTAAATTGTGATTAGATTAAAACTAATTAATATATATAATTTCATTCAATAAAATCAACACATTACATTCAAATTCAACTAATTTTACCACAAATTAAGAAAAATGTTTAGTACATACATAAAATTGAAGAAAGGATATATAATTAATTTAACAAACTAAAAAAATACATTAAAAAATCAATGTTATGACTTTCTCCATGATATCCTAGTGTAATTTCACACTTTCATTCGCTTTTTCAATGCACACTCTCACTCTCCAGTCTAACCACAGATAGGCACACTCTACAAGTCACTCTCTGCACTCGTAAGTCACTCTAATACTCCCAATGGTACTCTAGCATGACCCTACGTTACAACTCCAAAAACTGTCAACCAACCAAGTATTTTTCAAAGAAAGTTTAACTATCAAAGTCATCGTATTGTGGCACCACAAAGTGGCACCACATCATCATCATAGAAGTGTTGCAGGATCAATTATAATGTTGTGGTGTTCTGATTTCTATCTTGATGCTTTAATTTTTTGGAAGACCAATCATTTCATGCTTCTTCTCTAACATTAGAGTGCTTTACATCTAGCATCATAATATCAAAAGCTAGCAATGTTGCTCTCAATTTGCTCATAGTATTTGCTCATAACTTGGGTTAAGGTACTTATCTCATTGTGCTACAACACTAAAAATACATGTTGGCACTTTGCTTTCCATTTTCTTGCTTAATTTTGCTTCATTAGGTGCTAGAACTGCCATGCTATCTTTGAAATTTCTCCTTTATCATTTGAATCTTCTTTATATAAAAGTTTTTATTAAAAGAAACCGACAATAAACATGAAAAATAACATTTTTTTAATATATTTTAACAATAATTTTTATTCACTTATCTCACTCAACACGCACAAAGCCGACGGCTATTGGAGGTTTTCTCTGAGATGTCTCAAGAAAAAAAAATGGGAGAGCGATTGTTTCTTACTTTACAGATTTCTCTAAACACATATCTAGAACTAATCCTCTACAACAAATTAAAGTGGTTCTAAAGAGATTGCAAGTTTAAAGAGAAGAAGAATACTCACTACCACGTGAAGGGTCAACAATCGAGGAGAGCATACTAGGGTGAGAACTAAAAGTCAAAGTAGGAAATGAATAGCAAAGAAGCAATCAGGAATCATAAGAGCCCAAAAAAATCGAAAAGCAGAAAGATTCTAAAGCTAGATCAAGGGAGGACTTAAATAACCTCCACTTTTGGAGGTGATCTTGCATATATGCATCAGAAGGATGCTACATCACAATTCACAAATGCTATTGACGTGAGTGGCGAAGCCAATGCATTGGTCAGTGATGTTGTAACACAACTATTGACTAAAAAAAAATAATAATAAGCATGATCAATAAAAATGATAGAAAAAATGGAGCAATTGATTTTATTCTCAACAAACCTTTTCAAAATTCCCTGAAAAATAAATATTTCAATTTTAGTCTTAAAACAAATAAAAATAAAATCTTAATTTCTTTAGTCATATTTTTGTGCTCAAACAAATGAGCACACAGAACAAAAAGATTAAATACCATTTTTCAAAGGTCAACAGGTTTCCTAATTGTTTCATTCAATGCAAAAACCCAATCCCCTTTCCATTTACACGCCCCAAAACCGAACACAACTTAAAATCCACAGATTAACTCAAGTTTTGTCTCAAATTCAAATCAATTTACATTTGACATTTTGGTTAACTTGATTTCATCCGACACTGTCGTTTCAATGTAGTACAGATTGGTGCCGTACTACACTTTCGAATAAAATGATAGAGCAGTCTGCAGCTTTTAACATTTCACTGTTTACTCAGATTCGAATGCACTTACCTACTAATTTCTAAATATCTATACTTCAATGCTTCTCTCTTAAAAATGACACAGAAACGTCGCAAAATAAATTTAATTTTAAATTATTACCTATATTGTCAAAAACGTTCTCTACTCAAAAATATTATTGCACCTATATGAAGGTAAAATCCAGCTTTTTAAATCTCTATAAATTATCTTATAAGCTTGCATCATCGCCTATATATTTATTTGGAATAAGGCTGTTCACAGTTGGATTCTTTTGCGAAGAGTTGAAAAGTATTGCTATTATACTGTTTAGGTTGTTATCATATGCACAGAAAGGTCCTTTAGATCAATAGCACATGTTTAAAAAAACAAATTGAAGGGACAAGTCGTCACAATGATGACGTGTCCTCTGATGAACGCTGTTGTCTGAAGACTGCTGCTTTTAAATTTCATCAGGAGCACAAAATAATTTATTTATTTTGAGAAGGTACTAATATAAATGATTGCTTCTAAATTTATAAACTGAAAACAAAACCCCTCTCAACTTAGGCTTAGTTTGAGGCTGCTTTTTTCACGCGGTGCAGCCCCAAGCCGCGAGAAATTAGTGTTTGGCTCCCCGCTTAGCTGCAGTTCGACGCCAAAGCGGGCGAAAAGCCGGGTGCGTGTTCGACCCCGTTGCCCCAGCTTTCGCCTTGCTAATATTCGAAATTGCCCTCGCGAAAAAAGCCCCAGCGTTCCGTCCCGAGACTCTACTTAGTCGTGCAGGACCCCGCAGCCCTAACGATCTTTCTCGCGTTGTCCCGCGCCTTCTTCGAAATTGCCATCTCGCCTTGTTCTTCGTCGCTGTCTCCCCATCTCTACAGTAAGCACGCGGCTGTACCCCACTTCTCTAGCAATTCTCCGCTGCTCCTTCCTTGCTCGCATGAAGCAAACGCCTCCGCTGCTCCTTCCCCGTTGCCTTCCCAGCTTCCTCTGATCACGACTGTACCGCCAGCCATGGCTTTAGGTGAAACTGTGAAAGGATATGGATTAATTTTGTTAATAGTTTTAATTTTGTTAATTTAATTTATTAATAATTAATAATTAATTCATATATTTTTTTAATTAATCATAATTAGATGAATTTATATTTATTATTTAGTGATTAATTAATTAATTATTAAACATATTTTTATATTTTTAATTATTTTATAAAAATATAAGTTTTCTTAATTATTAAAACTATTTAATTATTAATTAATGGGAATTTATTATTTAAGAAATTTTTTTAATAAAAAAATTATTTTATATTCTTTTTTAAAAAGTTTTATTATATATGGGCATAATGATTATTTTTCAAAATACAATCGTCACATAACTTATTTTCATACAATCTGCGACAAAATGGACACCTAGCCTCTCACAGTAAGCTCTTAGGATAACGCAACCATGAATCGAAAAAACCGAAGTTGCATAGCTACGCCAAACAGAGCCTTAAATGCAAGCAATCGAAATTCATCATTCGCTGAAGAAAATTATCTTATTCTTATGCTGAAAAAAAGAACCAATTTGCTCTGCAATATCACTTAAACTCACGATCAGCAGAATTTTCAAGAAAATAAAATGCATGCATGAGTTAGGACTTCTATCATGTTTCTCGAGTAAATAGGAATAAGAATTTGCTTGTTTTACGAAAGCATTTCAAAAGAAAGCCCCGAATCTTGTAAAAAAAGTCCAAATTTTAATCTGTAACGCAGAACTTATCCACATCATGCTAACATTAAAACCAAAAGAAAAGGCAGGAATATTCATTGATGTATACGGTGCTATCATGTCTGCTATGTACAATATAATGCAAGATCTACAATAATCAACTTTATATACTTTCCAATAATCTTATTGCAATATAGCTCTGCATTATATCAATGCAAGCGAGTAACTTTATCAACGCTACAATAAACTTCTACTTAAACAATGAAAAAATTATAATATGAAGAGTCCATTCATTGACATAGTTTTATAAATTTCATAAGTTAGAAAACAAAATTAATCATTTGCATTATTACTAAGCATGCAAGCTAAGCATACAGATAACTAAATCCTAACTTTAACGAAAAAAATTCTCATGCCCATAAATCCCAATGCAAAATAATAAATAAAATATGACTATGATAGAATGATCTATCTCATAAATAGAGTAAAAAATAAAAAGATGAGACCTTGAAATGCCACTCACACTACAAGAAAAATTTATGATCTCATGATGACAGGCATTGGGAGGAAAAGAGAAGCAAACTAACAGAATCCAAGCTGCAACTGAAGGACTAAACCATTGAACTATTGTTGTTTAACAAGGTCAGATTTTAAATCGGAAGAACTTTTCCGTGCAAGCAATGCCTTGGTCTTCTCCAGAACTCCAAAAAAGATTGAACCACCGATTCCAATCCACAATATTCTAGGTCCTATACCCTGAAAAAAAGAAATGTGAGGTTATAGACGATAAGAATTATCACACAGTCTACAAAAATGCATGTTTTGAAGTTGCAAGCTCATCCATGTAAACTATCATGAAAAGCTAGCTCAAATAATAGGGCCTAGAAAGCAGAAAAAAGGGAATCTAATTATTGCAAGGAGATCCAGCCAATACAGGTTCAAAGAAGATGAAGATATATGCAATTTTATCTTTATAAAATTAGAGAGTGTATATCCATAACTATTAGCAAGTCGAAGTTACCAAAAAAAGGCGACTTAAAACATTTTACATAACTACCTACCTTATGCAAATTATAAATCTACAATCATTAAAATACTAGTTGTGTTGCAATGAAAAATATGTAAGAAAAACTATAATTTTAGTAGTTTGTCTTTTCTTCTAAGAGTCCTAATTTTAAGGGTCGCAACATGATTTGAAACACCCATAAGACATTCATAGAGAAGGATCCGCCCAACACATCGAGTATGCAAGACAGAAGGGTAAATTGAATTCTTCTTCTGGAGCAAGAAACTATTATTTCATTATTAAGACAATAATGTAAACACAAATAGAAAGAAAAACAATGCTTCCTTTCCATGTTTAAAATTTGTGCAATATATCATGTTGCACAAATTCAGAAATTCGATAATTCAACTCCTCATTGTCTCTCTCCAAAAACACCACTTCAGAAAGTGGATAATTCATTTTATATTCTCTCTACCCTTTTTCTTGGAATGTCCATATGACATCCCTTCATGAAAGCAAAGGTAAACAAAAGACAAGTTTGGTTACAAAAAATCATGGGCTAAACTTGCAAAAGTAATAAGTATGCCTCGTTGCTTTTAGGAGAACTAGAGCTAGGCTGGCATTTTCCCAGCTTGATATAATATTGGTCAAGAAGTTACACAGTTTCCTAGCTAGTGTCTTCTCAATATATTTTCTCAGTTCCTCTCCATCTTGTAAAGTTCTTACAGGTTTGACAAATCTCTCTCAACAGAATACTATTTCGCTCAGAATTTCTCTCAACAAAATAGCAGACCTTTTAAATCCCTCCTATGCAGCTTCCAAAAACTTTCAGATTGTCCTCCACGTGCCTTCTCAATAAGTTCACTGATTTCTTCTTGACCATAAACCCACTTTTGGAGGTGTTTGAGTTAACAGACTTGTATTATAATGCATGCAACATTGAGTTACGGAAAACAACAGGCTAGTGACATTGGTAATCGATAAGAAAAAAAATGAAAGTGATTATTGAAAATTAGTAGCTTTCTCATACAAGTTGTTAGTGCATGTATGTTATTAATTTTATGATTTTGCTTTTTGAAGTCAAGGTATCACGATTATGAGATAAAATTTGACTAAAAATAAACTTTAATATGAAAAAAAAGGAAAATTAATATACATAGGTTAAATTTTAGTGTTGTGAAATAATATCTTAAATTAGTGTATATATTTTGAAGCACTTAATTTTTAGAATAATAAATAAGTACCAAGTACTTTCATTATTTGCATTGGAAGTTCAAATAAAAATTTCGCTGCTTATCATTTTATGTTATTAAACATTTTCTAAGGTGCGTTGTTTGTAATGTATTTATTGCATAAATCAAAGTAGATGTTATGTTCTCACATATGAAATAGCTAACTGCTCACACAATATATCATCGTGACGATAAAATCAAAAAAGCATTATAGTCCACTAAAAACATAGTATTTATAGTCTTTCACTAAAATTTAAAATAAAATATATCAAGTTTTAAGGAAATATGACAAAATAAAAAATAGCGAACATCCATGACTAAAATAAAATCAAACGATTTGCACAAAATTAAATAGCCACTATATGTGTCAGAGAGTTATATGCTAAAAATTTATGAAACTGCACAAAATATATACATTACCAAGTATATAGCTAATTTTGGATTTCATTACCAGGGTTGGATGGATGGCCGCCTCCGCATGATAAACATGATGATTTCAACTATAATTTAGCATTCCTTTGTGTAGCCTCGATAGAGGTTTAATTCGCTCTCTATTGCTATGCATCAGTTGTATAATGTGACAAGACAGTTATTGCTATATGTAATATAAGAGAATTGTGTCGTTGTATCATTCTTTTATGTCATTGTAACTAAGTCATGGAAGAGATGTGAGATTGTACCATAAGTTCATCAAATATCAAGAGTTGAACATTTCTCTACAAACAGCAAAAAGAATATTGGGACAATCAAAGTGGCGGACCAAGGCTTCTCCATTTGGCTTACAATTTGATAGAGACTTACGTGGTGGCCTGTACAAGCCTTTTATAACCTAGGGGGAATCCAGGGTTTGTTACAAAAAATCCCAACCAAAGAATGAGCCAGGTCACTCTACTTCCCACAAAATAAGAGGCTAGCCTCCACCTCCCCAAGCAACAACCAAATCGCTTTCTAAATCAAGGAACCGTCCTCTATTCCTTGGGACTTAAAATGTTCAGTTAAAAACTAATTGGAATAAAGTTCACAATGTATTTATAGCTGTAACGAATGATTATTGCTGAATTAAAAATACTCAAAGATGCTCCTCACACAGTGACCGGCAAAATTTTTCTATTCGGACGTAGATTTACGGCTGGAGTCCAATTATACGAGGACATGTGGGAAAATGGGTCCCGCATTCATTAAAAAAAAGAATTTTGTGACCCGGCCCGATGCATATCACGATCCCGCCTTTTGATAACCTTTAGACTTCGTCGCTGTGAGAAGCTTCTATCCCGCCTTTTACTATCCCGCCCTTTTGATTATTTAAAAAAGAGTTTTCTTTTTGCTCTCTTAGGGTTTCGCCGTTGCTCGCCTGTGCTACCATTCGTTTTGCAGCTTTGATGGAGATGGATTTCTCTCTTAACGACGAAATAGCGAGCATGGATTACGGACAATGTCAACGCTTTTGGGACAGAGGTGAGATTAATGCCCGAAATATTATCGTTTTCTGTGTTGTGCGTCATTTTTTATTTACATGCTTTCACGACGTTTTTCTTTCTACTGCTGCAGTATTTTTGCGGGTTATTTTAGAATTATTTTGAGGTTATTTGCGGATTATTCTGAGGAAATAATCAATAACCCAACAATAACCTAAGAATAACTCAAGTAAAAAAATAAGATCTTCTTGAATGAAATATTAAATTTTATTTTAATTTATTTTGGATGTATAACAGATGTATGATTTTTTAGGAGTTTTTTTCTTTTGTTATTCTGAGGTTATTTTAGGGTTACTATCATAACTTATGAATAACCCGAGTAAAATATAGTATTTTTGAATAGATTATTAAATATTATTTCAAATTATTTTGGATGTATAATGGATGTATGATTTTTGAGAGATTTTTTTTTTGTTATTCTATGGTTATTTTAAGGTTACTATCAATAACCCGAGAATAACCCAACAATAACCTAAGAATAACTTGAGTAAAATATAATATTTTTGAATAGAATGTTAATTATTATTTTAAATATTTTGCATGTATAATGGATGTATGATTTTTGAGGGATTTTTTTTTTTTGTTATTCTAAGAATAACCCGATTAAAATAAAATATTTTGAATAGAATATTAAATATTGTTTCAAATTTTTTTGGATGTATGATTTTTTAGGGGTTTTTTTGAGGTTATTTTGGGGTTATTTTACGGTTACAATCAATAACATCAGAATAACCCAACAATAACCCGAGTAAAATAAAATATTTTTGAATAGAATATTAAATATTATTTCAAATTATTTTGGATGTATAATGGATGTATGATTTTTTAGGAGTTTTTTTTGTTTAATCTTGGGTTATTTTAGGGTTACTATCAATAACCTGAGAATAACCCAACAATAACCCCAGAATAACCTGAGTAAAATAAAATATTTTTAATAGAATATTAAATATTATTTGAAATTATTTTGGATGTATAATGCATGTATGATTTTTTAGGGTTGTTTTTAGTTTATTCTGGGGTTATTTTCGGGTTATTAGGGTTTTTTTGTTTATTTTGGGGTTAGTTGTAGGTTATTATTGAAGAAATACCTAATAACCTGAAAATAACCGAAAAATAACCCCAGAATAACATGAGGAAAGTAACAAAAATTTTTTTAATGGAATATTAAATACTATTTCAAATTATTTTGGATGTATAATGTGCATGTATTAATCAGTTATTTTTATATGATTTCCAGTTCTTTAAGGTTATTTTAGGGTTATTTTAAATTGTATCTCCTAAGTGTCATGCATAATGTTATCCCTAAGCTACCAAATAAATTTTTTCAAATTATTTTGTGTTGTCTTAGGACCTGATGATATCCCAATTGAAGTGTGGAAATGTCTAGGTGAATTAGGAGATTCTTGGCTTACTAAACTTTTAAATATTATTTTAAAAACTAAAATGATGCCTGAGGAGTGGAGGAAGAGTATTTTGATCTCCAATTTTAAGAATAAGGAGGATGCACAAAAGTGTGCAAATTATAGAAGAATTAAATTGATGTGTCATACTTTAAATTTATGGGAGAGGGTAATTGAACATAAGTTAAGACATATTACCAAGATTTCTCATAATCAATTTGGATTTATGTCGAGCAAGTCTACTATGGAAGCTATACATTTATTGAGAGGTTTGATGGAGAAGTACAGAGATTTTAAGAAGGATCCACATTTGATTTTTATTGATTTAGAAAAAGCTTATGATAAGGTTCCAAGAGATGTTCTTTGGAGAGTTCTTGAGAAGAAAGGTGTTGATATGACTTATATTCAAGTCATTAAAGATATGTATACTAGAGCTGTTACATGTGTTCGAACTTAAGGAGGATTGAACAAATATTTTACTATTTTTATTGGTTTACATCAGGGATTGGCTTTAAGCCCATATCTTTTTTGTTTTGTTTATGGATGGTCTTACTGGACATTTACAAGAGGATGTACCTTGGTGTATGTTTTTTGCTGATGATATCCTCCTTGTAGATAAACGAGAGAAAAAGCCCAGGAAAAACTTAAATTATGGAGGTCTACATTGGAGTCTAAAGGTCTTCGTTTGAGTAGAACTAAAACTGAATACATGGAATGTTATTTTAGTAATAGTAGCTCTAGTGACAGAAGTGTAAGTTTGGGTGATCAAATTATTAAAAGGTGTGAACGATTTAGATATTTCGGATCTATTGTTCAGAGCGATGGTGATATAGATGAGGATGTTAATAGTAGAATTCAAGGTTGAAGTAGAGGAATGCGTCTGGCCTTTTTTGTGATAGAAAAGTGCCACTTAGACTGAAAGAAAAATTTTATAAGATGGTGGTGAGACTTGCAATGCTCTATGGTGTTGAATGTTGGCCTTTAAAAGAGAAGCATAATGCTAAGTGAAGTGTTGCCGAGATGAGAATGATTAGGTGGATGAGTGACTTTACATTTAGAAACAAAATGCGAAATGAATATATCCATAATAGGGTTGGTGTTGCATCAGTGACGGACAAAATTAGAGAGTCGCCTTAGATGATTTGGTCACATTAAATGTCGAGCACTTGATGATCTGATTAGGAGAGTAGATGTTCTAGATTCAACTTATGTTAAGAAAGGCAGAGGTAGACCTAGGAACCTTGGGCTTATTGCATAAAAAATGATCTTAATTTATTAGAATTAAATGAAAATTTGACACTAAATAGGACGCAATGGAGAAAAAGGATTCAAGTAGCCAACCCCACTTAGTGGGATTAAGGTTTTGTTGTTGTTGTTGTTGTTCTTTTTTGTATTTTGAGTTGTCTCCTAAGCTACCAAATATTATTGTTGTTCCATGCTGGTGTTGTTCCATGCTGGTGTTATCCCGAGGTTATTATAGTGTTAATGCGTTGTACATTTGTGATCAATCTTTTGATATTGTGGTGTTTAGGGTGTGTTCTTATCTGCATATCTGACCATCTTTGTGATATAATGCAAATTTGTAGTTATCTGGGCCAGGAAATAATTGCAAAGATCTAATTGTTCATAGTTTTCTTAATACCATAGTCCACAATGAGCGAGAGACTTATAAACACTATTACACTTATGCACATCATGTTGGATTCCCTGTCCGCAAGGACCATAACAGTTATTGGGCTAACTCCAAGCAAATTAAGTCGAAGGATTATATTTGTAGAAAAGCAGGTCAGAAGAAAGTCACAACTCATTAATACGGTGAAGTACAGAAAAGCGGAGACAAGGCTGGCTCTCAAGCAATGGTTTGTTATGCTATCGATGTTGACGGCAACTGGACAATAAAGAAACTTGTAGAAAGTCATAATCACCCGTTGGCAGAACCTAGTGACAAGCACCTTCTACGTTCCAATTGGAAGATTAACGAGTTAAATGCAGATTTGCTAAGATCAATAATAGCGTCAGGGATCAGAGCAGCGGACGCATTTAACTTCCTTGCTTCAGAGGTTGGGAAAGTATAAAGCTTGGATTGTACGAGGCAAGACGCTTACACAACTTTATTTTGAAGGGAAAGAAGAAGTAAAATTGAACAAGGTGATGCTAATTCATTGTTGCAATTATTCATGGACGGTAAACTGAGGATAGCATGTTTGCATGGGACTTCCAAACTGATGAGGATGGTAGACTTACAAGCTTTTTCTGGAGTGATGGGTCTTGCAGGCTTGATTATGATTGTTTTGGGGATGTAATTTTCGATACTAGCTATCGTTTGAATAAGTATAATTTATATTGTACTCCTTTTGTGGGGGTTAACTACCATTGACAAAACATCCTCTTCAGAGTTGTTTTTTTATGTGACGAGACGATTGAGTCTTTCAAGTGGTTATTCAAAGCATTCGTTTGAATAATGGATGAGAAGCATCCAATTATAATTTTTACAGATCAAGATCAAGCGATGACAAAAGCCATTGAAGAATGTCTTCCACCCACAAGACATAGATTATGTCAGTGACATATTTATAAGAAATTTCTTTCAAAAATGCATTGTGGTATATCCTTCAAGAGTGTTAATAATCTATTTTATAAATGCATGAGCAAGTGTGATTCTGAAGAGGAGTTCGAAGATACTTGAGAGATAATGATTGAGCGAGGAAACCTACACAGCAACGTGTGGCTAGATGAATTGTACCGTATAAGACATAAGTAGTCAACAACATTTAATAAAGAAATATTCAGATGAGAATTCTGTCTACACAAAGAAGTAAGTCCACAAATAACGTCTGTCATGCTATATTTAAGCCCACTAGTTCTCTTATTGATTATTTTCTGATCTTGAAAATATGATGAAATCATGGAGAAATAACAAGGATGAAGACTTCAAAAGCTCTCAGAATGCTAGTAAACCCGCAGTTAAAACAAACTCAATGTTGAGACAAGCTGCTTCATACTATACCCGAAAGCTTTACTCCATGTTTGAGAAAGAGTTACTGCATGGGTTATGTGAAGTAACTGTCGATTTCTCAGCTGACAATAGATCCGAATTTTATGTAAGGAATTTGGATAATCTGAACACGAGTAGACCCTGGATTGTTAAATTTGACAGGGTTAATTGCGAAATCACCTGCAGCTGCAAGAAATTTGAAATGATGGGGTTGTCTTGCGCTCACTCTCTACGTGTTCTTAATGCGGTAAATTTAACAAAGATTCCCGACAAATATTTGTTATTACGATGGTCTGTTAATGCTAAAAAAGACATCTACAATAGTTTTGGATACAAACATATCAAGGACTCTCAAATGTCTGGCGGAACTTCAAGTGAAATCCTATTTCGGTCACACGCTCAAAATTTTGCGTACCAACTAATTAATAAAGCAGAAGGAAATGAACGAGCCGAGACATTTATGTTAGAATCATTCAAAACACCATAAAATTTTTTGGGTTTGTAAATACTTAAGAATTGTGTCGTCTCTTTGGTTTAGGATGTGCATTCCAAGCTATGTTGGCTGGGATTCTGTTGGATGTGATTGGGGTTACTCGGGTTGTGATTTTGTTGATTGTGGTTGGGCTTGCTCTGGTTGTGGTTTTATTGGCAGTGGTTCGGCTTGCTCTGGTTAGATTTTTGTTGACTTTGGTTGGGTTGCTCTGATAAGGTTTAGGTTGGCTGTGATTGGGGTTGCTCTTGTTGGATTTTTGTTTGTTGTGAATTTTTTTTGTTGTGGTTGGGCTTATTACGATTAGGTTTCAGTTGGTTGTGGTTGGGGTTGCTCTGATTGAGAGTTTTGTTGGTTGTTGTTTGGTTTACTCTGGTTTAGGGTTGTTTTTGTTGGGGGTATTATTGGTTGTGGTGGGAGTTGCTCTGGTTGAGATTCAGTTGGTTTTGGTTGGGGTTGATTTGGTTTGGGTTCAGTGACTGTTGTTGGGTTTGTTTTGGTATTGGTGGTTATATTTCTAGGCTAGCTCACTACAACTTTGGAATTTGGTGGTGTTATCCATAATATGAGTGGAATGCATGATTTGGTAATATATTTTGGATTAGTTTTTTGGGCTTGCACTGGATTTCGGTTGCTACTTATAAGATTTTGTGGTGTGCAACCCTATACATTAAAAGGTATATTTCATATTTCAAAGTTGAAATAGTGATCGAGTATTATCTAATTATAGATGTTTTAATTCATCGAGTAGATCTAATTAATATTTTATATTGTCTTATGATTGATGTTACTATTTGAGATGTATTGAATGGTTAATGCCCATTTTCTCATATATATTTTGATATTTTAATTTTTAAAGTAATAATTTTAGAGATGCATATATTTCCTTGTGTGTTTTTTTATTTATTATGAACCCTAATACTTTTTGTTGTTCTATTGCATATGCAGTCCACTTTCTCAATTAACAGCATAACATATTAAAATCTCAGGGAAAACGAGTTCAAGGTCGTCAAATACTGCAAGAGTTCTCTACTGTCAATGTGAAATGTAGTATTTTGAATACACGTTAAAAAAGAGAAGGCTGTTATGAAAGAAAACTTTATTGTTGTCCCAAAAATAGAACACGTGAAAATTGTAGGCTTTTTTGATGGGTCGCTGATATAGTTCACTCCAAATAGTGACCAAGTCAGAAGAGATGGACAAAATATTATCTTGAAGAATTTATAGTCTGTAGTTGAAAGTGACGTCATTATAGTATTACTTGTTGTTTGTGTAGTTTTTATTATTATGATATTATGCGTAAAGTGACGACTTATAATTGATGTATTGGAAAATTTTGGACTCCTAACGTGCTTTTAGTACAATTGAAGCTATTTTTATTATTCTGCTATAACTATTTTAAAACTACAATAATTTAGCTAATTTACATGTATAAAAGCATAACTGTTTTTTATATCACAAATAGCTGCAGCACAATAGATTATCCAAACAGACTGACTATTAGCAGCAGCTGCTTCTTTAAAAGACAGTAGCAGCCCCACACGCAACCTTGATGTCGTTACTCAAATTATAAATTTTCAAAAAAACGCTTCATTAGACATCACACTATAGATCTAAAATACCATGAACCCACTGCTAAAATCACTTTTCTCACTCGCCCTTTCTTAAATTTCTAAAGCTTCGCTCTATAGAACTATTATTTCTCTTTCTTGAAACTCACAGCTGAGTCGTATGTTGAAGCGCGAAAGTTACCAATTCATGAACTTCAAGATCAAGACTTTGCCCTAAGTGATGCTCTAAAGAGTGAGGCGGAGCAAGAAGATCTAAATTTTTGACAGTTGACATCTAATCAAACACTATGGAGGAGGATGAGTTCTCGAACACATTTTCCAATGTAAATTGTGCAACATAGAAAACAAGTTTAAGCTCAGCCTACGATTCCAACATTGCTCAAAACTGGTCAATATATTGAATTATTATACGATTATGCTAGCCCAAATCTCTTCGAACTTTATGGTGAACATTGTCACATTCATTCTCCATTTGGATCAAGTTGGTTTGGACTATAACTAGAGGTTTTTCCACAACCTCTTCACATTTAAGGCATTCAATGACTGATGCAGCTCCTTTTCATTGAATTTCATTCAAATAGAAGGATCGGTGAACAAGATAAAAAAATTTGGAAGAACAAAATCTTTTTTTGTATAGTTTCTAACCCCTCCTAAAATCCCTACCATGATGATGGAAGAGCCTGCCCCTACAAACACTGATCATGATTCGGGACATTCTGACAGGTTTGGAGGCATTTATCCTGAAGGATTTAAAGTTAGGCAATGTGAAACAATACAACTCTCATTATTTGGCTCAATTGACGAGTTCTTTTATTTTAATTTTTATGTCATTTAGTGAGTTTCTAACTTCTCATCATTTTTATCTTGTTTTATTGTTGTCATGAACAAACCTACGCCTACTTGACTCCTCATAATCTCAAGATCCTGTGATTTCTAGAAGAGGAGCAAAAGAGGGGATGTTTGTTGTTTAGAGACCGCCACTAGTCACTCTTAAAGGACGAGTCTGATTCCCAACAGGTAAAAAAAGAGACAAGTCACCTCAGTGCAAGAGGCAAATAATGATATATGCCTGAGAGAGGGATTCTGCTCCTGCTAGAGAGGCGTTGGCAGAAGCAAAAACAATGGCTGAATAATTTCTAAATAAGTAAATCCTTACTATGGAGTTGAGCACGAAGCGACCAGCAAGGATAATTACTGTAATAACCCATTTTGAAAAGTTTGATAAAAGACTACACATGTACCTCAATTTTCGCAGCCCTCAAATTTCAACCGAGTTATATTTATAAAATTCTGCTCGTTGAATCAAGTAATTCGATATAAAAAACTATATATTAATTATGAAAAGATTGAGAGAAAAAATTTGAAAGTTATAAGATTAATAAATTAATTAAACTTAATTATTTCCTACTTTTTCTCTTAATCCCGCAGCTCTACTGTTCACAACCGACTTTCACTCCTTTTATTCGTGAGTGTCGGGCGATTAGGGATCCAAAACTATCACATTTTTTCCTCTCACTATTTCTTCTCCTCTCCTCCCTGATCTTTCTCCCTGTTCCTTTCTCGCGCGACAGAAGCAAGCGGGGGGTGTTGTGACCCTTGCTACAATGCAAGGGTCGCGATCAGGCAAATGGAGTGGCGTATAGAGTTGTCGCAACTCGAAATTTAGGGCTCTAGGATAATTTCTGTAAGTGTGAATCTCTTTCTCATGATATTTGAAGCTTTCACTTCCCTCCTCACCCTTCTGAAAAGTTTGCCTCATTTTTTGTGATTTTCCCTTTTCCGGTAACCGTGAAAGACACCGATTGTGTGTCAGAAGTGTCCAACATCATTTGTGAGCTTCTAAAATGGTTCTAGCACGATATCATCATAGAAGTGTGGTTGGAAGTGATAGAAAGTAAATTTAGCAGCTTTGAAAAAGGATTGGTCGCCGAGAAAGCCGTTTAAGTTATGTATTGGCAAATCAATGATATTTAATTTTAAATTATCTAATAAAATAATATATTATGAATTCATAATTCATTTAAAATTTCAGGTTGATTACGTGGGGCGGCGAGTTCGAGTCAAGCATGCAGAAGATTGTCGTAGGTTGACTATGTTAAAATTCAGGTAAATTAATCAAAAGCTATGAAAATTAATTCGATTAATAGAAATTGCTTAAATCTTATAAATTTAAATATTATATTTATAAGTTATTGAAATTCAAATGAAAAGTCACCGTAACCTCCAACTAATCGTCGAAGATTAAGAGTTAAGCGTTACAAATGAGGTGAGTAATTGCATTTCTAAATTTCGATAATCTTCTTTATTTAAGATCGTATGTTTGACTTCATGTATGCTCGTGGACCGCCGAAATTTTGGAAATTATTTTTTTTGTTTGAGATTTAAGATTTAATTTAATATATATATATATATATATATATATATATATATATATATATATATATATATATATATTAGTTTTGAAAGTAAAATTTTAAAATTTTTGAAAAATGAGAATGAACGAATCTCATTCGTTTAGTAGTTCGAAATGAACGAGCACAATATCGCAAGCGATGCATCTATCCCGAGAAATAGACACACTGCTTGATAATACGGTTCGATCAAATAAACTACAGAATTCATGACATTCGTTACGTGCCACGAACATTTATGTGGAGTAGATAAGCTTCCCTATTTAATATAAAAAGATTAAATAGGGTTTATATTACCCGGTTCATAAAGTCTCACTATAGACGAGCACTCTACAGATCAATTACCCTCAAAAGCATCAAGTCACTCGAGAGACTCTCAATTTAGATCAGGGGTATCTATCTTCATGAATTCAAAAGGTGGAGTTTTCAAGAAAGTGTGGTAGTAGGAAATTCAATAGGATGAAAGACACAATGTGGAACAGTTTTGATAGAAATCCAAAGGAAAAAAAGGTAGGGGACGCCACGGATCTCGAGGAGAACCTCGATGACGACCCAGACTATCCTATGGTTGGACTTTAAATTTTGAAAATGAATTTATTTAAGTTTCAATCGTGTTAATTAATTATAGGAATTACACTTACATAATCATCTGATTATGCAAATAACCTGGAAGATAAGAGGATTTACGTCGTATCGGACGACGACCTCAGAATCCTAAGCGAGTTAGGGATTATATTGCACAACATGGCTGTGCAAAGGCCTAAAAGAACAGGTGAGGATTCACGTCGCACTAGGCGGACTACCTCAAAGTCCTATGGTTTGTTATTTAAACTAAGGAATGATTTTGCTAATGTAGACACAAGTTCTGCTATAGAAGATTGTCGTGCTGCCCTCAAAGTCATGCTCCAGACTCCACGTCGTAGCAGTGTTGCAATTTAGATTTAAAGTTTAAATTATTAAAGGTGGACATGTAAATTATTATGTCGGTGTTTTATGTCATTTTATTATTTCACTTTTTATTATTATTTTATTGCAACATGAGTGTGTGAGTGTATACTACAAGAATAAAGATAAAACGAGTGGTAGGCTGGAAAACGATAATATCGTTATGCTTAAGCAAGTAAGCGACAGGAGTATGTACTTAAAAATAAAACATACTATAAGTAAACGACGAGAAACATGTATCACAAGAGCGAGTTATGCTAAATAGGTGTGCTACGGTAAACATGCTATGCTAAGCAGGAGTATGTGCTGTAGAAAGTAAAACATACTGTACTAACAGGTATATGTACTGAAAAAGGTAAAGCATGTAACACGGTAAAGAAAAGAAGTAACAGTGCTACAAATGTACCTTAGGCGCTGATTACCCGCAATATATTACTACCTTTTTATTATCTTCATTTTATTTCCTCCAAGAAAGGGGTTAACACAAAAAAAGGAACCAGAGTAGACGTAGTAAGGAAAACCTGAGTAAAGGTGCTACTGTATGTGCATGAGGCGAAGTATGAAATCCAGTGGTAAATCTAAAAAAGAAAAGCGAAAGGAAGAAAAACCCCAAAAGAAAGACGAAAGAAACAAAGAAAGTCGAGAAAGAAAGTCGAGGTTAGGACTCAGAGCTGGGCTGTGTGCGTCCTAACCTCGACTCGAGTAATTAACCGTGGACCTTTACTAATTTTCATTCATTTTAGTTTGCATGCATATAAAATTTATTGGTAAGAAGTAATTTTGTTGTAGAGGAAATTTTGCTCCAAAATATTTATTTTTATAAAGTAGTACAGTCCATAGGCCAACCACCCTAATCGAACTAGGACTACTAACAACTTAAGGGTATTGGTGGCAACAGTCTCACCAAGAATTGACGAATAGCATCGTCGATCCCAAGCCTCGACTCTAGCGGAGATTTTTACTCAAAGGCAAGGGGATACTATTCTAATAGTCCCTCTTTTTTTTAAGCACACATAAGAACTATCGTCGCCGTCCTCGACCCTAACCACCCTACTTACAGTCTTGCTTGATGGCCCCACATATAGCCTAAAAGGCTATATGTGCACACCTACACGTTCCCTGCAGATGCGGACATTGAACCAAGAAGCAAGGAGAAAATCAACGGACGGGGGATCAATGAAAGTAGAGAGGAGAAAGTCATTCACCTAACACAGAATCATAAAACGAGGTGAATTGGTTCTCAAAATCGATCAACTCAAGTCAATCATTCCGGACTCCCGACAGTCCTCACTCGTCCTAAAGAAAGGACATAAACGTGTCGTCACGCTCATGAAGTGAACTAGACACCTAAGCAGTGCAAAACTCATTCCCATGACACTAAAGTAATGGCAAAGAAAAGAGAAAACATAAAACAAAGCTGCGGGGAAAACCCCTAAACTTAGACCTCTACTCGGGGTCCCTTGAACCCCAAACCAGACTCAAAAGGCCTGCTAAAAGAAGCTAGACTCGAAACTCACAAATTCGACGTACATCGGAATACAAAATTACTTCAGAATATAATCTAATAAACGTCACAATCCGGGTCCGCTAAATGTCACAGCAATGAGCCCAAACAAATATTGAAATCTGAGCCAAATATATCAATAACATCCCAAATGAATGTCACAATTTAAGCTTATAAAAACTTTAATCAGGCTCCAACATTCAAGTCCAAAAATTAACTGAAGCACATATCCAACATAGGTAACCCGAGCCATATAGAAGTTGCCAGGGAGCAGCTGCAGGAACAGCAAAAACACTAAAACCGAACCCGCTATGTGCAATGGGGCAGCTGCAAGGCAGCAAAGACAACAAACCGAGCCCCCATATGCAATGGGGCAGCTGCAAGGCAGCAAGAACCACAGAACCGAGCCCCCTATGTGCAAAGGGGCAGCTGCAAGGCAGCAGAAACAGAGAAAAGCAAGCCCCTATGTGCAATGAGGCAGCTGCAAGGTAGCAAAGACAACAAACCGAGCCCCCATGTGCACTGGGGCAGCTGCAAGGCAGCAAGAACCACAAAACCGAGCCCCCAATGTGCAATGGGGCAGCTGCAAGGCAGCAGAAACAGAGAAAAGCAAGCCCCTATGTGCAATGGGGCGGCTGCAAGGCAGCAAAGACAACAAACCGAGCCCCCATGTGCAATGGGGCAGCTGCAAGGCAGCAAGACAACAAACCAAGCCCCCATATCAAGTGCAAAGGGAGCAACTGTAAAGCACCAAAATCGCACAAACCAAAGCTCCCAAATTTGGTGCAAAGGGAATTACAAAAGGAAAAACCAAGCTCCCTAAATGGAGTAGCTGCAAGGCAACAGAAACAAAGAAAAAAAATCAAGCCCCTATGTGCAATGGGACAGCTGCAAGGCAGCAAAGACAACAAAACCGAGCCCAAACAAGGCACCAAAACAGGACCACCAAGCTGCCTAAAATTAGACCAATTTTAAGGTAGAACCATGACACCTAAAAACATGCAAAATTAAGCTTAGGAACAGACCAAACCGCAACCAGGTGAAGCCAAAATCAAACCATCACTGCCTCCCCTCTTTCATATATTTCTTCCACAAGCATTAAGCCTTTCATGTATGTCATAGAAAACAATGAAATGAAATAAAGACAAGCCACAACAAGTGTTTCTCAAGTATAGGTGAGGCCTCTAGCATATATTTCAAACTTCCAAGTACACAAACAACATAGCAAGAGAAGAGTACTAGCATTTATAAAGCAAAGCATGTGAGACCTATCTCTTTCCAAACACATTTAATGCTTCTTTCTTTTTTTTTGGATGGTATAACTTGCAATAAATAGAGAGGGTATGGATGTTAAAAGCTCAACCAAGTGCAACATATCCATCAAAACTTCTCAAGCACATCAATGCATTGTATCATGAGGCAAGAAAGCCCATAAAAATCATACCTTAGTGTTCGAACAGCCAAACAAGCCCAGGGAACCGAGAAAAGAAGCAATCAAGAGGCCAAAGTCCACCTCTATAGGAAGCAGCATGGCTCGGTCAGCTCAAAACAGTAGCCAACTAGAGGTGTTGCTCTCACAAGCCTTCACCGAATTGACTCCCAGCAGAGAAGGGAAGAGAGGAGAAGTAGAATGAGGAGAAGAGACAAGAGAGATTTCAGAATAGACAGCCAAAAAACCTCTCCCAGAGCCTCTCGGTCAAGAACAAAAAGAAAAGCCTCTCCTTTCCTCCTGCTCAACGCACCAGAGAAAAGACCAACCAATCCCAAAATTCCCCCTACCCGTTCTGCCAAACGAAGGCTTGAGAAGGGAGAAGAAGCACGGGGAAGTGGAGAAACTTCCCCCATTTGTGCCAAGAGAGGCAGAGCAGCAGAGAGGAAGGGCTCGAACGGGTAACATTCTACCTGGCGCGGCTTTGGGAAGCCAAAAATTCGAACAGCACACGGCACAAGGAACAGGTAAGTCAACTCCCTACCTCAAGTGAGATAACGGCTCGAGGGGAGGGAGCCTGAATGAGGCGCGAGAGGGACAAGCTCGCCCCTAGGGTTTCACCCGGGTCGAAGGGAGGAGAGACGAGCCGCGGAGGGGAGCAAAATGACGGGGGCAAAACCAAATGCCCTGTGATTAAAGGATTTAGGTATTAAATTAGATTTAAAACAAATATTTTACTACTTTTTTAAAAAAAAAGTTTTAATTTTCTTAGTCTGCTCGCGCTTGGAAACATAGCAAATTATATGTCCCACCCTAGCAAATTCGACCTTCCGGACGCATCGGCGCAGTCCGTTTTGCTATCCGAGGTCGTTTGGAGAACCTCATCATCGGTCGAGCCAAAAGCGCGTTAAATCCTATCTTTTCTGGAATTATGAATTCAGTCTTGATCCGTTGAGGAGAACTTGAAGGCGTCGAGGCCGCGAATCGAGAAATTTGTGCGCGGTGGTGCAAAAACGTGCACGAGGCTGTCTTAAGGTCCGGTGGTCCTATAAGGACTCAATTTGGATTTCCGACGTCAATTCCAACCTGCTATGAGCTAGAGGTACGGAATCTCGTGCTGTACTCCAAAAGAGTAACGAAGTGGCTTCAAACACTCTAAAATGAGGTAGGCCCATTGCTAGGAATCTAAGATCGTCGAGGAAGCTCCTAAAGCTAGAACCCTAAAGTCTAGGAGGAAAACTAAACCTCTACAAAGTGAGGTCAACAATGCCCTAGTTTAATTAGATCAATCATATTGATAGGACAAATATGCATGATAAGCATAGTAGAAAAAGATGGGCATGCATGAAAGATATGCATGAGATGAATGATATTAGATAGATATTATATATAAGATAGACATGTAAGATAGGCATGTAAGAAAGATATGCATGATATGAATAAGAGATGTACATGATATAAAAGATATGCATGATATGAAAGTTACGACTGATGAATAATTGTATAACAGAATACATATGCTTGGATGGGTAAGCGACAACCTAATAACTTTAGGAAGTCACCAACTCTTTTGATGATATGAGTCAATGGCATGAACTTTTAAGCACCAACTACAACAATAGCCCGTGTTCCAGCGAGTACTTGAAAGTGGCATTTAACTATGTCCTACCATATTTTTTTAGAACCTCTATGAAGAGGAGATTTACTTGTATGAAGAAGCAAGATTTTCCAGTAATGATGATCAGGGTTAAGGTCCTTTAGTGGTAGTACGCAAGCACATTGGCCTATAAGAAAACAACCAAATGCCCTGGTAGCATAGACCAAGTAGGTAGGTAGCCCGTTTAGATCAGATGATCCATCAAGTTTGGTGCGAGTAGAAGTGAAATCACCTATGAACTTACAATGGACTTTCTTCTAGGTACACCATACGAGAACCCCTCAATATCGAAGGATTGACACATAAAACTGTGATGATAAGTCCGTGTTAGGCTTAGCCTAGTGAGCTTGTACGAAGCCCAGCCCTTCAAGCCCATCTCCTTGTCGTCATTTTTGGCGGGTCCCTTAAGGTATACATCATTATTATGTCCCACTAAAAGGTTATAAAAGTTCGATAGCCCCCAAGTAATTTAACATGAGATTTATGTACATTTTTGAGATTATAAGATCATTTAAGGTTAAGAAATACCAATCTAAGCAAAGATTTAAACCATATTACAAATTCACATTCGCTTGTGTTTTGTATAAAAATAATATTATAATATCTCATTTTCATCAAACATTTTTTCTTTATTTTAATCGTTTATTTTGTACATCTCAAAAAAATTTTATATGATTAAAATTATTATAAAATACTTCTAGGTATAAATTATTGGCAAATTTTTTAAAAGAAATAGATTTTTTTAAGAAAATATTACAATTAATTCCAACATTTTTTTTGTTGCCAATACTTTTAATGATGAAGGTCAACCCCAGGCGTTCTGAACACCAGAAAAAAAATTACAACATTTTTTTCATTTTGGAACGTGTTTTTTGTCATCTGATTATTAGTGGACAAAATTCTAGCAAAAATTTATTGTAAACTTCAAATATTGAAAAAAATTAACTGCTTTCTTGGTAACTTCTATCAAAAGTATTAATTTTTTATTCTACCACACCTTTGTCCTACACCTTTCCATTCTATCAAAATAAACTATATGTATATCCACACACACATATCACTTTCATTATCCACATTATCCATATATTAAACTCCTTGAACGACCGTATTTAATTTATCCATCATTAATGGTATCACATATCACAGCAAACCTTGGAAGAGGAAGGAAACAACCTTAGATGACAAACTTGCACAAGGGCTTTTTTTATTTGCAATTGGTAATTTTTTCTATTTATTTTCTTGTTATGATGTAATGCTAATGTTAAGATGGTAGTCTTGTGAATGTCTAGTAGCAATTCCATGAAAATAATATGTTATGTTCAATAATTGGTTATAATATAAGCCTTATGAATTGCCCTTTACTCTTCATAACATGTGTTACCAAGTGATCTCTATTTTTGTGAGTCAGTGAGTTCCACCACTTATTTAATTACTTTCATTTCTAAATATTTCGATTTACATGTTCGACCAACTTGTATAACTTAGAAATTCTATATATTTTAATTGAGTTCGAGCATACTATTTTAATACTAAATATACTTCTTGTACTTGCGCACTTGTATAGAACAAACACTTTCATGTTTTATTCCATCAGCTTCATGTGTACGCATATCATATTATAACAGCAAGCATCACCACAACAGTCAATATTTATCTCGTTTTAATACATGCACACTCGCTCTATTTGTCCACAAAAGACTCAATGTGATGGATTGGAAAAACTTAAATTAAAGAGGAACTGAATGTCAATTCAAACGAGTAAGAAGATAAATTATAACAAGTAGAACATTCTATAGATGAAAATAATGCAAATGCAAATGCAAATGATTAGAGAAGAAAAAAAAATGCAAATGCAAATAATGATAGTATGATGGCCTAATTCAACAAAATCAACTTAAGGTTATAAAATTCACCCTTAGACCAAACCCAAAGTTCTACATCCTAACCTCTTTAGTTTTGCCCCATGCAAGCCCTTCACTACATTAGCTAATAGGTTGCTTTCTCCTACCCACCCTTATCCTTCAATCTCTCGTTATAATCACACCAAATAATCTTAAAATATTCTCAATAATCAGTGGCCATGCCGACAATTGTACTTTTTTGTAATGACTTGAAGATGAGTTGTTTCTTTGCCTAAGAGTGAATTCCTTAGATTCCCTCTGCAAATCATTGAATTTTGACAAGTCCATTGTTGTTCTAAAGTTTTACTAAGGACCGTCATGAGAACATTAAAGCTATTTTCAGATAAGTATTGAAGATAGGTCGGTTTATGAAATTGTGTCGGCCTATCAAAAGAAAATTGGATATAACAAGTTTTCATCACATCTTTGAGAGCCAGTTGAATCTTGTAAGTAGGTATAGAATTGTTTTGTTGATTGCCGAAGTTTGATTGCAGTTTACATGTGGAATTTTATGCTCCTTTTAAAAGCGGATCAAAAATGGAAGATAAGATTTCCAAAAGTTATTGAAAAGGGAAGTTTTTTTCGAGAAGAGCTCAATAGACCGAAGTGTACCCAATTCCTCTAAGAAAAAGTGACAAGATGCTCCTATGATGCCCTGCTTCCACATCAATATTACTATAATATTTAAGAATCTATCCGCCACAATAAACACGGAAATACTCTTCCATTAACGAGTCCATACAAACAATGAAGTGTATAATCGTTCCTAAAAGTTTGAAGCCTTTATGCACAACAAAGTACAGATTCTTTCAATAATATGACCAAATCAAGTTACAATCTTGAAGAATGCATATATCTCCATCGAGTGAAAAGTCTTAGCCAGTCTGAAGTTTCTAAATAGTTTGGAAGTTTGTGCTTCTTTTATCCGCTTTACCCAATCACTATCCTTAGAAAGATAGTTGATTCCCAATATGGAGAAGTCCTCTACAGGCGAATTTATCTTCTCGGGACCCTTCAAGTTGTCTTGAAAGTTCTCATCAAAGTTTATATAAATAAAAATACTCATGTCGATAAGGTTGCAACCACATTCTTGCCGACAAATTTATCAAGAATTGAAAGCTTTATTCATCTTCTCCTACAACCCTTCTTGTACCTTATATGACAAAATTGCGTTGTTGTAGATATGCCATCCACTTCATATTCTACGTTTGTTGAAGATTTGACCGTCAAAAGATAGAAAAGCAACTTATGGTCTGCATAAACCATAGTTTCTTTCCTGAGTGGATAAGATAGTCAATGACCCATTGTTTGGTGAACTGCAAGAAATTCTTTATTATATGTCAAAAGGTTCTTTAGAGATCATTTTAGCAATTCAATGTAGTACATTACAGATCTCTTGCTAACATTTGAAATGCATCAAGTGAATGTCTGAAAGCATCAACTTCAACAGTTTACATAGATTCAAGAAGGCTAAAACAACATCTCATTGATTCTACTTCTTAGAAGAAGAAATGTATCCTCATATTTCATCCGAGGGGAATTTATAATGTCCTTCATAAGCAAATGCAGTGATTTTATGAGCACATAGATGTTGTGAATAAACCAACTTAAATATCGGCATACTCCCATGAAAATCAGCATGTCAATCGCATTTTGTGATTAACGCCAATATCTCATGCCTTCCAAATTCTAGGGGTCAACCTTAATCTCCTAACCACTTTCAAACACCAAATGAATAGGATCATCCTCAAGAAATTTCTCTTCTTCATATTTAAGAAGAAATGATAGATGGTTTTTCTCCAAGAGGTCTACTCATTTCGGATATGTTCCTCCCATGTTTAGCTTGAGAATGGCATCAAGTTAGATAATCACAAAGTGCTCCATGAATAATTTAAGAGTGTCATGAATGAGACTCAAAAACATCATCATCATGTTGCCAAAATTAAATGGCATCACCATTCACTCAAATAGCTCATGTTTCCTTGAATATGATTTTTGACAAATCTTCTTCGTATATTTGTACTTGGTAATAAACTAATTCAACAAATTTATGAAGATTCTCACATACTACATTTGGTTCAGTAAATCAACCACTTTACATTGTGCTTCACCATCATTTTATATTGCACCAAATAGTATACATACATCTGACATCCACCTTCTTTCTTTGACAGCATTGATATCAATGATCTACACATAATGATTTCTGGATCTAATAACTCAGCCAAATACTTCTCTATCTCTTCACTCTCATCCACCATAGAGTTGTAATAAATCCTGATGCTAGGCAGAGATGAGTTAGGGATGAGTTTATTCTCGTGCTTCATAATTCGTAGAAGAGTCAACATCCTCGGCTTGTAAGAAAAAGATCGGTATTCTTCTATTAATTACTTTACTCTCAACTCTCGTTCCCAATAACTAGGGTCAACAATTTCCTTTTCCCTTTCCACAGTCCTTTTAGATTATTCTTGGGCAAATGCCTATGAATTTCCATCAAACTTCTCTCATTGGACAGATAGCATAATGAAATATTGGCGTATGTTTATCATCCACTTCATCAACAAACTAATACTATATCTAAAGGCTGATAGCTCTTACTCTTGTTGATAGTGTGAAGAAACCAACGGATGGTATTGCTGCAACCTTCGGTAGAAGACAGCAACGAAGATAGTCTAGCAATTGTTGAGAGAAATGACTTTGCAATTTCAGTCCATGATGAATTCCTGAGTTATGGCCAAAGCTAAGGAGGCACTGTTCATCAATCCACATCGCATCATTCTAATTAGACTCATCAAGACCAACTTTCTTTGACTCCCTATGTTGATGATGTTAACCACTTCTTAACCACAATTGACTACATCAATGGCTCTTCACGCTCTCTAAGGTAGTGACAAACTTGACTCTTCCCTTTCAGCAAAACCACAAGGAAAGACATGAATATAATTGATTGAACAACTATAATATTTGATCTTTCTCTATTTTAGTACTCATCTTCATTCCCTTAAAATCATTCTTAAACTTCTCTACAAAGATTTTTTAATGAAATTTCTAGTACTTCGTTATATCATGCCCAACTCCTAATAATGATCACAATAGATATTTTTCCTAGGACAAGAGGTTGTTGCAGAATTACCTTCAATAGAATCTTTTTTATTCTACCCCTTTAACCGTCTTTAATTTCTCTCGCTTCTTGTCATGAAGGATTTGCTCTCTCAATTTGTATTCTTCTTTTAATAGCTATAATAAACATGTTCTAGCTATGGTCTTTGAAGGAGAGGGCAAAAACTCATTAAAAATTAATCCTATACTTGCATCCCAATGATGTGCCAATCATTAGAGTTTATCTCATTAACATTTTGGTTTATTCTTGCATATTTTTATCCTATTTATTTCATGAAATGTGACAATTCCTCAATTATTTATCTGAATACTTCATAAGGTATAACCCTTGGCAGAGCTGCTTCTTAAACTTTCCCCAAGTTATATTCTAACACCAACGCCTAAGATTAGTGTTCCACCACATTGTGCATGCTTTGTGAGCATTAGATGGGCAAACAAAACTAATCTTGATAAGAATACCCATAAATGCTAAAAAAGGTTTTTTAGTTGGCCCAATGTTAAGCGAAATGAGTGAACAAAATAATAATAATAATAATAATTTGTTCAACTCAATCTATTTTGCCGTTTAGTATCTTTAATTATGTTGGCTTTGGCAAGAATTTCTACATGAGAAGATTTAAATCAAAATCCCAAAAATTTCAAAGTTATGCCTCGATGCTGCATCCATAGTTTTGCAGCACCACATTAAGCAGAGGAAACAAATAGTATAAGCTGTAATGCTAAAATGTTGGCGCCTCAGTGCCAAAAATATGCACCATGGCGCTGAAGAAACAGAAAACTGTTCAAATGCACGAGAACTCAATGTGCCTTGGCACTGGTATCCAATGCCCCAACACCAAATGAGAGAAGATTTCAGGACTTAATACATAAGGTTTGGTGCCTCAATGCACATGATGGAAAGTCTTACCGCAAGAAATAGCCTAAATTAAACCAAAAAAGATGGCTTGTTTAGCATCTCAATACTAAGGTTGAGCGTCAATGCTACAAGTAGCCATACAACACTAACTTCACTACATCTCAACTAAATGGCTAAAACATTTCAATTTAAAAATAATTTTAGAGTGGACTTGAGGAGTTATTTTGGCAGTTTTTAGGGAGTTATTTTGGCAACTTTCTTTAATGCAATATTATTATGTTCAAGCGTTGTATCTTTATTATATCTTCTATGAGCAGGAATAAATTGTAATGCTCAAGATTTATGGTGAACTTAAAACTGTTGTGTAATTTTTGTGTAGATGTATGAATAAAATCATGTACTTTATTTTTTTTTTACATCATTCTTAATTTAATTGTATAAATGGCCATACAGAATCTTAAACTCTAGTGTGAGCTGTAAATAAGAATCATAGTGGAATAATTAGAGTAAAATAAATGAAACTTCAACAGCATATATAGCTTGGAGATTTATAATACAATAAGAAATATATTTCTTGTAGCCACTCAACTAATTAGTATATGCATAAACTTAGTTAACGAGAGTGATTATGTTTCCAAGTTATCGATGAAAATTAGGAGACCGTTATTTTCTTAATTGGCAACATATTTAGGGCAAAATATTTATCATAATAATTCAAAAATTCAGTCAAGGCAAACAATATATCCAAAGTTGTCTCTCTTCTATTTAAATTAAAAATTATTATGTAGCTCAGGTTCTACAAAATCTGCAGTTTTAATTATCATAAAATCTAAATTATTTAATAAAAATATAGGGTAATTTTCAATTAATATCTTGCACTTTAAATATTTATAAGAAGATACTTGTGAAAATAGTATTCTATTCACTTCTATATTACTCGCATGACACATGCACATGGATATATTGTTTCAGCCGATTATCCATTCATATAACAAACATCTAAGTTTAAGTAAAACCATCAAAAATAAGGATACCAATTTTGATTTCTACCTTGAAAGGTTGATCCACCCTCTAAAAGAATACACAAGATAATTGTCTACTTCCTTTCTTGCTTGCCAGAATATTCACTAGCTAGTTTTTATGGTAATGATGAGATCTTTCGCTATGATTGATCGTAGTTATAGACTGGTTCTTAATTCATGCCCTTAAGCAGACTTCAAGATCGGCATCACACTCTTAAGTTGAATGTGGAATTATTTAGGAAACATTGGTAAAACATTTGCTTTTCAATATGTATATATTTTTTTCTTATTTTAACAAGACTTGCTTAGTTTTGTATAGACCTATTCGGATAAAAGTTTAAAGGATTGGAAGAACCACATATTTAACCTTGAAAAGGGCAGCAGGACCTTCTTCCCTGAAGATAGTCTGGGTGCAACTAAGAACTCCACTATACTGTTTTGTTGAACCCTGCAACCAATTCAGAACCAACCACATTACCTAATATTCCAGAATTGTAGCAAAGAAGATTAGAAGTTTACCTGTGTCATTAGCCTAGTCTTCAACACATCTAGTGGAGTGGTTATGGCTCCAGTTATAGCACCTGGAAAGATTAAAAAAAAATTTATAGTTTCATATGACAAAAGTCAATATAAATTTTCATAAAGAAAAATGAGCATTGAAGAAACTCCACTCTACACTTTTAAAAAGTATGTAAAAAGGTCCTTATAGGAATCATTGAAGGCAAAAGAAATTTATAGCATTCTGTCCAAACTAATAAATTTGAAATTTTAGAGTACGCACAAAAACTAGCTGATGGATGAACTAAATGCTTACTCAATTTTCTAGGGCCTACATTTTTAAAATTGAATGAATGTTGCAACCATAAATCTAAATGTCTAGGATTTCTAATGCAATGCATAAAACAAAACAAATCAGATACAGGATTTCATTGTTCTAAAGACCATTAATCAAACAAGAATTGTCCTCTATTCATGTAAAACATTATGAGAAATAAATGGCATCTTATACTTTAATGATTTATTAAACCAAAAAATTCAGAGAGAAATTAAAGTCACCAAAAATCACAAGTCAATCAGGATTCACATAATTAAATAAAATCCAATTATATTGGAATTAAGTAAAATTAAACTGGCTAACAAAAACCAATAATGATATATGTAGAAGAAAAAGAGCGTGAAGAAAGATATTACAACTTAGAGAAACCTAAACCACATGCCAATGGGAAGAGATTGCAACCCACAAAAATTGGTAGTTACATTTGCATTGTGCTCAAATGAGTCAAAATCAAACTAAGCTCTCAAAAAATAAATACAAATTTAAATTTTCATCAAGTTCCCATACATGACTCAATTGTTTCTATTATAAATATTAAAAAAAAAAATCATAAGTTTGTTGCCTCCAAACTGGATCACTTTACAGGAATAAAACATGGAATAGAGCCAAATCTGAATAAATAAATTCTAGATTCATAAACAGAAATCAAATTGAACAATCGAAGGCTAGACTAACGCTTGGAATTGCTAGAATTTCCAAATTATAATTTATCATAATGTTTTTGCCTGATTTAAACTAGCCTAGCGTTCTCATATTTAACTTGCTAACAACCCATCCAAATGATTTAAGATCTCGCATATAACATCACGTATTCATGTTTAAATTCCACATACCACCACTTCAAATTACCTGCATACACAAAATTATCACAATTCAAAGTCAACTTTTCTACAAATATCATCATGGCAATTTGACAAATCATACTGGTGATATAAAACAAGAAATGGAAAATACAAAATACTACTATTCATTCTATGGATAATAAGAATGTGCTATTACTAATTCCTTAAGAAAAAAAAATTAAAAAAATTTAAAGAAAGCAAACCACAGAACTAAGATTTTATATATATTCATGGACAATCTTTAAAAAAAAAACAAGCATAAATAACTTGTATATTAGTTTTGTAAATTACACACTTTTAGAACTAATCAGATGAATGAAGTTTAAAATTTCAAAATGGTTAAGACAATAAATTTCTAAAAATACTGATGCAATTTAACTCGGTTCTTAAGATACTCTTTAAGAATTGATATGAGCAATAAATCAATAAATATTAAATCAACTTTAGTTTGATCAGTCATTACAAAAATATAGCAGATTATTCATTGAGTTGTACTTTTTAGTGTGTTCAATCAATTCATCAACTATAATAGACACGATTGGCCCAATTTCTTATATGGAATAAGCTCAAATTCTAATGAAAATTTACGTTTGTATATAATCCCATACTCAATTTGTCTCAAACTTCAATTATGACATTTTATGCAAGAATAAATTCAGGATTATAAACAAGATCTATTGTAGGGGCAAATTCCTATACATCATCAAATATATGTTCATATTATACCTACAACATATTTTAAACACCAAAAAATCATCAAATTCATATTCATGAACTACAATTTCTTCAATAAGATTGGACTAAATCATACATGATTCTCGTACTATATGCATGATTGGTGGTGTCGTAAATAAGACTAGATTTATATATAGTCCCTAGACTATTTATATATACCCTGTTTAGTCCCATAGTATCATCACTCTCCATTCTTTTCTTCGACTACAAAAAATTAATCCAAAATCGTCACAACAACAACAAGCCTTTATCCCAATAAGGGGGGTCGGCTACATGAATCCTTTTTCTCCATTGTGTCCTATTGAGTGTCATATTTTCATTTAATTCTAATCGATTAAAATGGTCCTACATAAAATTGTGATACAAAACTAATCCCAATACAGTCCTTCAAATATATAACTTCGATATCAATTTAGTACGCAATGGACCATTTTAGATTAATTATGTATGGTCGGGGAACTAAACTGGATGAATGTAATACCAAAGAACAAAATTAACCACATAAGAATAGTCAACCCGGAGATAAAATTTAACAAATTATACATATATTAACACAACACTAAACTTAGGAGCTATTGATTCGTTGCAAAAAAAAAAAGCACACTAATATCCTTGAGCAAGAATTTCAAAATTTTGGGTGTTTGCCAAATCAATTCCAAATACAGTTTAAAAATACAATGTATTTGTAATTCATTCTCTAGTTCATTTTCAATGTATTTAGAATTCATTGGATTTAGACGACTTTCCAATAAACTACTTAATGTGAAATGTTCCTCGTCATCGCCGCCAGCCGCCTCTGCTCATCAACCATTAGCAACAGCCCACCATCGCCACTATCACTGCCCGCCCACTAGCTGCTGCCACCCGCACTGCCTCCTCCACCCTAAAGCTATATTTTTTACATTGATTTCATTTTTCTTCAAACAAAACAAAAAATGTAAATGCCTGCATTTATTTTGCGTTGAACCAAACAACTTTAAAGTATTTCAAATACAATATACTACTTTTACACTGCATTCATTTAACATTGCATTACTTTTTCAACAAATCAAACAGCCCTTTAGTTTAATTACCCAATAAATTACTTAAACTTCTCATGGTTTATATCAAATGAATGCTTCATTAAGAGGCATTATAATATTCACTTCCTGAGCCGTAAACAATTAACCCCGAAATTACAAACACTATTCTTGCTCTAAAATAATAAAGCCACTTCTCCAAGCAAATGTTGTCAATATATCAAGCATCATAACTTATTATGATTTGTCACATATATGCACACTATAAACCAAATTTAGCACAAAATATTGCAAAAAAATAATAAACCAAGTAAACATCAGCCAACCTGCTACCTAAGAACGCATCAGTAATTTACTTGTCCAAAATGAGACAAAAAAATCAATACTTCAGTCTTCCTTTAGGTCCACGAACAATGATTCCATAAAAACGGAACTTCAGCGCTCCAAACACCATAGCTCCCGTAAGACAGACAAGATCTTAGGAGTCACATGCCCAAGATTGCACACAACTCTAAAATCATTTAAGAACCTAATTTGCCCAAGTGATACCATTGGCTCAGATATCACTTCTAATTTGAGGAACTCTTAATAGGACAGATGCATTAACTAACTTGATATTAATAATTTCATAAGAAAAAGAAAGAAAAAACTGAACAAATTTGGTTGATAACTGATGTATGACTAAACCTCAACACTCGACCTTCAAAAAGTTCTCAAAGTGAAATCTACTAATATGCTGAAATGCGGAAAAATAAATAAAATAAATAAAAATCATTATTTTTAAAGATTCATATGACCAATTTCCATTTCTTTCCAGAAGGCTTGTTAAGTAGTTTATGGTACCTCCGTGAAAATCTTAAAATATGTGTAGTGAAATGTATCTAATTCACACAACATAGAAAGCATGGTGAATGAGAATTTCAACAAGCACCTAAAAGATCATAAAATAATCATTGAAAATTGTTAGCGATAATAAATGGAAGTCAACATAATCATTTAATATGAGTAGATATCATGCCAGATGTTAAATAACAAGAAATTTAGATGGCAAAATAAAGTAAATTACCAGCAAAAGCGCCAATCACAGCAATCTCGTGGTCACTTAGCTCTCGCTTAGCCTATACAGGAGAAATAAAATGATAAAGAAGGAGAACTTTAACATCCTCTATATTCTTCTCTTTGTTTAATTGGCACCAATGACTACAAAAACCAATTTATTAATTCATAAAAAATAGCCACCAGCCATATCCCAGCTCTAAAAAGTTTGTATATTTTCTAAAACTTGCATGCTGTCCCCACAAAACAAATAAAAGTAGGATCAGTAGCTTACTGCAACTCTATAGCCAATTCGAAGCTGCTCATAGATACAAAATTGAATTGCATCAAAAGGAAGATCTCTTAAAAGAAAGGAACCATATCCCTGCAATCTGAAAATAAGTTCTAAAGAAAAGGTGGCAAGAGGGGAAACAAATTTTTTTTAAATCAGTGATGATTTTGGAGACAGTAATGGCATCAAACAGCCATTCGTGCTCGCTGTCCCTCATCTACCAAAACTATGGCAACCATAACGCTAAAGTACAAACCGCATATAAGCCTCTAAAACCTTCTTTAGCAACAATAAGCCTGATAGCATCAGGAGTTGAAGCAAATTGCCTTGTTTGCATCCTTTGCTTAACTACCTGAACCAAAACATGAATAATCATGAATGTGAATTGAATAAAACATGCAGTCCCCAAAACAGAGCTTGTACTTGCCTCCGTAGGCACCCTAAAAAGAGAAGATGCAGCTCCACCAATGGCACCAGCAGTCTGAAATAAGATTCATAAATTAAAAATTAAAAATTCTCAAGACAGCCAAGTATTATTTTTCTGCAATTTCTACCTTTTCCACCCAAAAGGATAAAAAATGCATCTTCCTTGATTAAGAAGATTGCAAAATCCACTTAAACTAAGCAAACCACTACTCTAGACTGAACTATATAATATAGAAAAGATGATTCAAGCTGCTTCATGTCAAACTTTGGAATACATAAGCTTGTAAATCTAACTGTAAGCAAATCTTAAAGCTGCAATATATGTACCATGCAGAGAAAAAAGAAAAAGAAAAAGTGTAAGACATATGCTAACTGTTCTGCCAACAATGGATTTCTACAAGGAAAAAAAAATACAATTTACAGAATTACCTTCATGACATTATAATTTATCAAAAACGAATTTACTAAGATAGAAGTTATAGAAAAATTCATGATCATCAATAGACCACATAACACCTACATGAGTAAGAAACTGTAAAGTGGTAAAACTTTAATTTTGCTTTAAAGCATCACAAAACTTCTAGAGGAATGCCACTAGTCTACTCAAAAGAAATGTTTAAAATTGTGCAATTGGGTATTGATATGTTTTCCAATCATGAGACAAGGCATAAGCCTTGAGCCGGTTCGAGCCGGTCCGAGCCATATGCCTCACAGTATGAAAATTTAACTCTTTAAATACATTATGCATGATTTGCCGTATTATTTATTCAATAATGAACTTAAGTTCTTCTATAAGTTCATATTCAAATAAAATTTGATGCCCCATATCAATCTTATGAATTTTGCTCAGATATAATTCAGAATGAACATGTTCTAAAGTAGGTGCATATTTAGATTCAACAAATTCAATAGCTAGGTCATTGCAATGGTAAATCTACTTCAGCATCTATTCCAACTTTAAAATAATATTCATGGCTTGCAATTTTTCATGTGAACAAACCAAACATCTAAGACTTCTGTGTTGATAAAATTTAAAAGAAATGATAATGATTTTTCTTTAGGGATATTAACCACAAATGCAGTAGAGTAGTTGCAATATTCATTAATATTATAAAGCCTCGTGTAATATTTTGATGAATTCTACTTTAATTCAACTCAAATTTCAAGGCTCATACCCTTAATGAACAAATAATTCTTACACAATAGCTTAGAGACATAATACTTAGCAAAAAGGCCATATAAACCTTGGATAATAATCAAACTTACCATAATTAAATATTTCACAATATCAAAATTGATCACGTACCTGTTCCTTGTTTTAAGTTGATAGCAAATATTGCTATTTTAGTTATGTTTCGTGTTAAGCCATTACTTCACCAATAATATTAATTATGTTGATTAATTTACAAATTCAGCTATTGAAGAATCAATCATATTATAACATTTGAAGATGTTTTTCAGATTATCGATTCGCTTTGAAAATTTCATAAAATTATGCCTCACATCAAATAAGGAATATTTTTCTCAACTTCATGATGGTCATGTTGTAGTTGTCCAGTTCCAAAGTTTACCCGTTTTTATTTACATTGCATCATGTTATTAATATGTTTGGTTGAGACAATTATTTTGTCCTGCCTCTAATTGACCTTGAGAATTGAAATCAAATTTGATGCGTATGGTCTAAGATTTTCAAATGCAAATCCAAAATGAAATGCATAAAATCAAGCAAATAAGTTCAACATCAAAGTTCACCGATCATCAATTTAAATAAATGTTTATGTTTGTTGATGAGACCAAAACATACACAAAGTCGTGTAAACAAAAATTTTAAAAATGTCTGATAGAAATTACAAATAAAATTCACGATTATAAGCGAATCACTCATTCAATCAAAAACATACTCCAAATAAAAAACATGGATCGTCTCAAATTTAATAGAACTTGAAAATGCAATCAATTCAATGACTAAAATTAGGGAATAAAAGTAAAAAAAAAGATGAGTGAAAATTTATATAAAAGACAAACTTCACATTGGAAGAAGGAAATGACTACCCGTGAAATTTTGGAAAGCTAAAAAATTGAATCAATAAAAGAATCATTAAATCGAAACAACAATTAAGTGGAACTATCCTTTATGTGCCTCAAGTGCCCTTGCTTATAAACATATCATCCCACCTCAAGTATCAACAACTATCTATGTAAAGGGAACAGTCGCAATTCAATGGCCCCACAGCTAATAAAAATCATAACCAGCCACAACACCTGCTTGCATATCAGTTAGCTTGTAGGAAAAATGGGTCCTAATAACAACTATAATACTAGAACAGACAATTCACACCAACAAGGAGTCACTTAATTACACCAAAATGAACATGAGACAACAACTCATGGGAGGAAGTTGAAATCCTGTGTTACTACAATCCCACGCAGCAATGCATTCGACTTATTTAATACACACTGCAAAGTTCTATATTTAAACAAATTTGGCTAAAAAATTGTTCGAAGAGCATAATGTACTACTATAACAGATGAGCAAAATGCATAAAAAGCACAAAAGCAATTATAAAGTAGTTAAAATAGAAATGATGTCTAGAACCCACGCAACCTACAATGCAAATTATATCACAAGCAAAGAAGAAAATAAGGAATTTATCTAGTTCAACTCTAGGGCCCATATATGAGATATGCTATCTTACCAGATGGGCAAAAGCACTAAGGTTCTCAGGAAATAGTTTAAGCAATTTCTGCTTGGAAGGTTCGTATATGCCAACAAAAACAGCCGATGCTCTGGAAAAGAATAGAAAATAACAGTGTAAACAATAAATTAGAAAAATAACAGTGTAATCAACACAGAGACCTTCGAAGCCAAACAAAGAAAAAGTGCATCCAAACAACATCCACATGAAATAATGAAAAATAGGACAAAAAAAATAATCATTTATGAATTTAAAAAATATTAGTAATAAGGGCAACAAATTTTCTTTATACATCCTCTCATAGCACTAACTTTGTCATTATGCATTTCTATTCATATGCATAAACCACAGATGTCGTTCCTGATCAACAGTAAATCAAAATAACAAACAAATGTATGCTTAAGTCGCAAGCCTCAACTGAGAAATGAAAGAATAACAACAAAAAGTTGAAAAAAAAAAAAAATCACTTCCGTTATTCAACGTAGGTCAAGCATACCACATAGTAATTTTGAAAGCAAGTAAGAAAAGAATTAAATAAGTGAATTACTCACGGAAGAACACCAACAAGATTACCCGCTAATCCAGAATAGAGGCCTTTCCAGTGAATTTTGCTTCCACCATGAGCGGCCTAAACATAAGAGGGCACAAGAAAATGAATCATAATTATCGATCACGAAATATGTCCATAAGATAACACAAATATAAATGTAATGCATAAAATATAGTGCCAGTAATGGACATTGTGGTGCTCCTATTATCAAAATGGGATTGAACTGCAAGATTAATTTTTATGGTGAAATAAGCAAGGGCAAAGAGCATGAAAGACAAATGAAGGAATTAAGTCTCTCCAAAAGCACATTAGAGCCAGCAATGATCTCTCTCTCAAAATGAAGAACAACTCTAATGATAAATCCTATATACCTTTTCTATCAATAGCATCTTCCAATAGCTTATTTTATAGAACAATTCTTTTAAAGTTTAACAAAAATGTATTAATTATCTGATAAATGAAAAGTCGGACATTATTGAACATAGAAAAATTATATATCATTGAACTTACATGTTCAAATAAACAGCATATTTACTTATTATGTGATTTCAGGATATTATCATGAAAAACAAGTAAATATCTAAGGAAAATAGTAAGCGTAATAAAAAATATATATATATATTTTCTTCTGAATTAACTTGCCTGTAATCGAGTTTTTATTGTATCAATCGGATATAGGATTGTTTCAACAACAACTCCAGCAGTTCCCCCTGCAATTATTCCATCTAACAACAAAAATATATTAGTTATGTTCAAAAATCCCTTCTATATTAAGTTGATGAACTACCGTAATCTACAGTTAGTGAAAAAGTAACAATACAAAATATTTGAATACCCAATGACTAGCCACTAGCTCATGAGGTTACTATGACAATTGACTAGCATGCTTTCAATATAGTTCTAAGAATATTATTATAGTCAACAATTGGTAAAGACATAAAGCAGAGACGTATCAACTAAAAATTAAATTCAAGAAGTTAAACTAAGAAAAAGGTGTGTTAACTTAAAAATTGATAATTTTAAGAAATTCCATATCAGATCAAATGCCTTATAATTGAGTAAAACATCTCAATATTTGAATAAAACATCCTAAGTCTAACAAATACTGTGTCTAGGTCAAAAGCATTACATTTTGGGTGAAAAAAAAAATTGATATTTAATAAAATCTTGCATTTAGGTTAAAGAACTTATATCTATTATATGTAGAAATGAGATCATCCGTCCAAATAAAACATCATAGATTTGAACATTACACAAAAACCATGTATCCATTAAGGGTCTGTTTGGAGCACTATAGTTTATCCAGCTTATCCAGACAAGCAGCTTATTTTGATAAGCTGCTGATAAGCAGCTGATCTGAATAAGTTGTTTGTCTGTTTGGTTTTATCGTTTGGAAAACAACTTATTTGCAGCTGTTTGTGGATAAATAACTATTACTGCGCTCGAATCAAGTTAAGTAAGTTGTTTTGTTTTGCGGTTTGAGAAGCAAGTGATTCAGTATTGTTGTAGAAAAATAACAATTTTCGCTCATCTTTATCGCTAAAATTGGAGCCGCCAACTCTTAAATCTCATGACAAATATAAATCTTATTTTAAAATATAAAATCTTATTTTCAAACCTATAAGGAATTCCTTTATTTTCTTTCTTTATTCTCTTAACTTCAAAATAATATTTAAATAACCAACAGTTTAAACAGGAAGCATGTTTTCAAATAACAGTAATTGCTAAAAGTTTCTAGTACAATATAAATTATATTACAGATCAAATCGGTAACACATACAAATCTCAACCATAATATTAATTTTGTTTAATACAGAAAGTAAACTCAAGTAAAAGAAAATATGTAGAGCATTAAATGAAGAACTTCTTAAAACCCTTATTTTATTACGCAATTAGCAGAAAGTACAATCAAATATATATAGATTACATGGCAGCTTATATCAAACTAACACTAGATAATTGAAACTGGAAAAAAATTAATTTCATAACAGTACAGAATTTTGCTACTCACTTCACTCAAAATAAAGTTCAAGATACCTAATTAACATGAAAATACATAATGAAACTACAATTAGTAATAGGATTATAACATTCAATTTAAAATGTAAAAGCAACATCTCATGAGAACAGTTATTCGGTTGGTGCACGATCGAACGCCCAGCAACATTATGCGGTTGAGAAACACTCGAACCAGAAATAATGTTCTCCGATTGTGATACCATGGAACCCCGTGCAACGTTGCCCGATTAGAACAAAGTTGAATCCGAAGGCGTGTCTGCCCACTTGAAAAACTTGTAGTCATTCAGTCCTTATTTCCACCTCGGGCAACAATAGAACTGTCGTCCATAGCTACGTTGCTTGCATGACGTAAGTAACAAGGACGGCAGCGGCACATCACTTGCCCAGACTTCCCATAATACCTGGAACTCATCGTCCTGCAATTATTAAAAAGAGACTATATCAACCAAAAAAATAGAGAAAAATAAAGAAACTGTACTTACCAAATTGTGGAAGCAATGGTTGTCGATAACATAGAATTGCTAGATTAAAATATAAAAAAATAAAAATACAAGAGGAACGATAGGAATGAATGTCCTCAAATTCAAACTTCTATCTGTAACCACATGAGTAAGAGTCAATCCAAATCTCCTTGTCTGGAGGCCTTTATATCCATTTCAAACATAACCCTTGTCTGGAGGCCTTATATCCATTTCAACCATAACCCTGTTAGTTTCAATGATTCTGCTAGTCTAAAAAGCTACAAATTTATAAAATAATACAAATGATGTTGCAATATGCATTATTGATTTTGATACTTAAAAAAGTGTCTCGGTGGGCACATTTTACATTCAATACTCTTACTTTCGCAATTTACATAATTGAAGTAGTTCTGAAATTGAATGTGGAACCCTGCAAAAATTACTAAGGCCTTTACTGAATTGAGAATATTACGAACTGAATTGTTTCAATAAGTTGACAGTCATGTTGGGGAAAGAAGCATGTAACTTCTGCCACCATTAGAGAGAAGCATGTAACTTCTGCCACCATTTTTTTAAGGCCTCAAACTTTGAAGAAAAATAAAGTTTTTAAAATATGCATCCATCGCCTTAACAATCATTTTCAAATTCTGTTTTATCAAGATCCAACACCATTTTATAAAATGTGTCTCTTCATAGCAGTGGTTACCCTAGAAGACATGGGCCATCCATGTTACTTTAAAGATAGAGGAACAACTGATATTCCTAGGGCATTTTTAGGTTATTCCTAGGACATTTTTAGATTATTTCTAGGTTATTTCTAGGTTATTCCTAGGGTATTTTTAGGTTATTGTTGGGTTATTATGAGGTTATTTATGGAGTATTTTTAGATTATTCCTAAGTTATTTTTAGGTTATTCCTAGGGTATTTTTAAGTTAATCCTAGGGTATTTTTAGGTTATTCCTAGGGTATTTTTAGGTTATTCCTAGTTTATTTTTAGGTTATTCCTAGGGTATTTTTAGGTTATTTCTAGGGTATTTTTGAAGTTATTGCTAGGTTATTATGAGGTTATTCATGAAGTATTTTTAGGTTAGTCCTGGGTTATTTTTAGGGTGTTGTTGGGTTATTTTTTATGTTAAGCTTGGGTTATTTTGATGTTTTTCCTGGTTATTCATATTAAATTGCATTATTCAAACTTAACCCTCACTCAAAGGCCAGGAGTAATTAATCGAACACAACCGATTGAAACAGGAACGCCTACATACAAAAATACGTTTCTATTTCATATTTTAAAACATAAAAAAAAATGCAATCATCTCAAACCAGAGAATGTAAACTTATGGGGGCACATTTGAAACGAGAAAAAATGCAGTAAAACATAAAAAAATGCAGTAAAAAATTAAAAAAAATGCAGTCATCCCTTACCCAAGGAATCATCTAAACGACAAAAAACTTCCCAAACAAAAATAATAAATCGTTTGGATAAGCAACTACCCAAAGACAATCTTCCAAACGAGAAAGGGCTATCATCATGCGAAATTATAGAAATTGCAAGGTAAGTAGTAAGATTGCTACAGATCCAACATTACCCTTACGCTTAGGGTTCTTAGAAAATGGGGGAGGGGAGGGAGGAGAGCAGAGGAGGGAGGAGAGGAGATAGGAAAAAATTTTGTATCTCAAGAGAACAGTTTCTCGCTGAAAGGGGGAGCGACGACGGATTGGGGCGCGGTCGATAGAAAGAGCTAGGGCGAAGAAAGGGATAGATCGCGGGGCAGGGTTGTAATAGCGAGCCGTGCGAACGCGATACGCAAGGGTATGGTCGCGATCGGTGTTTAGTTCAAACATTACAACGCTGATTTCAAAAACGCGAACAAAACACTAAGGCGGCATTTTCAAAAACGCCTCCACAGTTATAAGCTGTCCCAAACGGGCCCTAAAAGTGGTAAGGGAGATCATTGTGAATGATATCCATATAAGTTAGGAAAAGCATCAAACCCTCATGCTATCATAGATGTCTCCCTGTGACTCCATGATTATGCATCTAAAATGCTCAAATTGTCAAATACTGGTCATCGTATTGCTCAAGGATGAAAAAACATACGCAAAAAAGTGAAAACCATATGCAAAAAAGTGTGAAAGTCATCGGGGAGTCTCTGTATGTGCACACGCATGTAACAAATGTCTCTCCCATCAAATGCACCAAAATTTTCCATTCTTCGTAAGCCCACGCTTACAACCGATTTCTCATGTGCCACCATCATGTCTCCCAGCCTCCATCATTGCATTAGCACCATACCACAACACGTCACCAATATAATCATTGGCCTCCTTACGTATCATTGCTGCTTCTCCTAAGCACCACAAGCCTAAGCCAAATGCAAGTCCACCATAAGCCCATTATCCTGCCTCTTCATTATGCAACATGTTTGCATAGCTCGATTTTTGCAAGTAGACACTAATCATGCCACCTCATTAGCCAAACGGCTAATTGGTTCACATGCATCCTACCTAGCCACACAACTCCACTTGTTGTCATCCCTCACCAACAACATGCCTCTCTCTCTAGTGTGTCACTAACCCTCACATTCATGCACACTGTCACATGTGTGATCCTACAGTCAAGCATTGTTGCTTGATTGCTCCCAACGCAAGCATACACCACTACCTTTACCTCTTCGGTACTAAAAATCTTACAAGAAAATTATATATATATGTAGTGTAGTTACAGGTACACTTCCAAGGCCTTCTGCATGCATTTTTGATATAATGAGAAACCCTGCAACATATTTTAATGTAAATTGTATTTGCCCTAGCAGGTACTGCAAATCTTATTCACATTTTTCATGGACTGGTGAGAATCAAGACATAATTAGTTATAAGTAATGCATCAAAAAGTTAACTATGTAAACTTGCATAAACTACTTCTCACAAACAGGAAGAAATATTACATCAAGACTCCGCACGTAGCTCTACGTGCGGAGTCCAATCAGGAAGAGCCACATGGCGCTGAAGGTCCCACGCAATAAAATCTATTAAAAAAATTAAATTTATTTTTTTAATTCGTGTGACCCGGCCCGAATCGGCCCGGGTCCCTCATTCAAAAAAAAAACGTTTCGTATTTCGGGTAATGTCATTTACTCTTCAATAAAGCCATTCGTCGTTTCGGTCCATCGGCGGTTTCTTCTTCCTCCAGCTCTGCGAACTCTACTTCCTTCCTCGGCAATACCCTACTTCCTTCCTCGGCGAAACCCTAGGCATTCTCCGGCACGCCAGAGAGACGATAATGGCGTCTAGCCGCTTGGTTAAATCAAGGTATGATGGTACATTTCATTTTATAATGAAATTAGGTTTTTCTCTTTGCAAATAATCTCCAATGTGATTGTGTCCAAACTCGAATAACATAAGTCACCTTAAAACCTAAAATCTACAAGATAAACATCACTAAAACATGAATACCACAACAATACCACACAAGTAACAAAACAATATTACAATAACATGGGTTTCAATGATCGAGAGAGAAAAAAAATTTTCTCACTAGAATAACAATGAAGTAACACAATTTGAACATGTGATTTTTTTGGCGCTAATACGGGAGTAACACGGGAATAACACATCAATAACACATCAATAACACAGCAATAACACACCAATAACACATCAATACTATGTTATTTATGTGTTATTGTTGTGATATTGATGTGTTACTCCTGTATTATTCTTGATTATTATTGTGTTACCTTAGTTGATGGGTTTATCTTGTTTTTTTGTGTTGTTGGTGTGTTATTACTGTGTTATTATTGTGTTATTCCTGTGTTATTCTTTTATTATTGATGTTGATGGGTTTGTCTGTTGTTTTTGTATTACTGTTGTGTTATTGATGTGGTATTTCTTTGTTATTGATGTTTTATTCCTGTGTTATTGTTGTGTTACCTTAGTTGATGGGATTTCCTTCTGTTGTTGTGTTATTTGTGTTTTATTGCTGTGTAGTTTAACATCCCTTATACAATTTCGAATTTTGTTGAAATGTCATTGATGTGTTATTACAAGAATAACACAACAATAACATGACAATAACACATATATAACAGAGTTTGGATGTATTATTGTTGTGTTAATGGTGTGTTATTGTTGTATTATTTGTGTGGTACTCATCAATTTGAAATGTAGATTATATGATATTGATTAATGTGTTATTTTTTATTCAATTTGCAGGAGTAACACACCAATAATACAGCAATAACACAGCAATAACACCACTAACACAGTTTTGATGTGTTATTGGTGTGTTATTGCTGTATTATTATTGTGTTATTGTTGATATTATTGTTGTGTTATTGATGTGCTATACACATCAATAATACAGCAATATAAAACAGCAATAACACCACTAAAACAGTTTTGATATGTTATTGGTGTGTTATTGTTGTATTATTGTTGTGTTATTGTTGTATTATTGTTGTGTTATTCCTTTGTTATTGATGTGTTATTCTTGTGTTGTTGTCTAACATTAGTTATTGATTATAGCTTCATATGGGTACTGATAATGTGTTATTGTTTCTTCAATTTGCAGGATTATGAGTGCAAGAACTTTCAACTGTAAATGTCCATCTACAGTGAGGGGTGTCCTGGATGAAGTTAGAGATCTCATCTCAGAGAAGACGATAAATAATCTTAAGGAGATAAGGGTCTTCACTTTCTTTGACATGTCACCATATCCCCAGGACAATGTCCTTTACATATTCTAAGATGCTAGGAAAACAGGAGGATCTTCAGAATGGATGGAAAATAGTTGAAATTAAATGCTGACCATGTGGCTTTATTGATTGGCATGCCAAACAGAGGACAATCTGTTGCATAGGGGAAAGGTCCACTAGTCAGCTCCAATGCAAGACAAATAAAGGACCAAATGACAAGTTTTTTTTGCAGAATGAGCTTTCACCCCTCTATTTGAGCATTTGTATTTGAAATTCATACTGACTAACCTATTTTTTCCTTCTAGTAATTTCAATATTTCCGCAGACCTTGCTGCTTTTGGTGTTGATGCACAACCTTTTCCCTCATATATCTGGTCTGCTGCCATATGTGACATGATAATCGACCAAATCAGCACAACGTACATGAAATTAAGAGAGAATAAGTCATTGGGCTATATTCAAGGCTTTGTATTTCTTTTAACGGTATGTAGTTGTTCTATACACTACAACATTTTATTATGAAGTTTTAGTTTGATTGTTTTTCTAATTTTGCATGATTTGTTTTGGTGTTTGACATCCTTAGTTATGCTTTTACGAGCACACTTCTCTAGTAACTCCTGCCGCCCATAACGCTAAACCTCGCATTTTGAGGTGGCCAACAAATCATAGGTGGACTGGGCAAGAGATTCAAGACTTTCAAGGGGCTCGATCATACACATGTATCTAAAATAATATATTCTGAATGTTTCATGTATTTCATACAAGTCAATCTCATTTATTATGACATGTTCAAATTCATTGTAGGTTAATGACAGCTTCTTGGATTTGAGGGACGATGAAGTCCAGCTACTCTCAAATCCAAAGCAGGGACCACCCAGTCCTGCAAGGCCTCTACCACACCAGGAAACGGCGACAGGACCGTCTTCACCTAGATCGTATGCCAAGGGTACATTTGTTTCAAGTGAGATTACCCCAGTACCTGGACATACTACAGGGAGTGCAAATTATGAAGTTTTGTATAATATGCTGAAATCTCAGCAACAAGTTAACTTGAATATTCAAGAAATGGTGGTTGGAGTGGATGAAAAGATAAATACTGTGGTGGACACATTGGCCACCCTAATAGGTTTGGTACAAAAGTTATTTGAAAGCAAGTCTGAGAAGGTAGTCGAAAATGAGAAGTCCAGTAGTAGTGGACGGAAGAGGACATTCGACACACCTGCATCCCAATACCAATTTAAACGGAGACGTAGGATTGTACATACGCATGATACACAACATATAGATGATTCCTTACACACTGCTGATGTTGTACATACAGAGGATCCTGTACATACAGAGGATCATGTACATATAGAGGATACCATGCATACTACTGCTTCTGTACATACAGAGGATCCCGTGGAAAGAGCTGATATTGAGCAGGCCCAAGAGGCCGAATACACAATAAGAGATGCACAAGACGTAGGATTGTAGATACGCATGATACACCACATATAGATGATTCCTTACACACTGCTGATGATGTACATACAGAGGATCATGTACATATAGAGGATCCCATGCATACCACTGCTTCTGTACATACAGAGGATCCCTTGCAAAGAGCTGATATTGAGCAGAACGAAGAGGCCGAATACACAATAAGAGATGCACAAGACGAAGATTTTGGGGATCAGACAATCCTTGAAGACCCTGCTGAGGTGGAAAGAGCAATAAGGGAGTTCTAGATTATCTATCCCTTTCGGTGAGCACACATTCTTTTTTGTACGTCTTGATATACCTTCCTATTATGTTGTCTAACAATAATTATTTATTGTTATTTTATTTGTAGACTCGTCTTGTCACATCCGATGTAAATATTGATGCTGGAGAGGGTGATGCCCAAGAGGCCCTCATTCCAGAAGAACATTTGATACATTGGGTGTAGCTGAAGAAGCAGCTGCTTTAGAGGAGGTCTCGAATCAGAGTCATAGCTCTGATGAAAACGAATACACTATTGTACTTAACAGAGGCGGCATTTTGATTGATTGAATGGCCCTCGTAGATGTTCTGTACAATAAGTGGTTTGAAAACGAACACGTCGATCTTTTTGCTGTCTTATTGCACGAAAGAACCTTGAGGAGACCTGATTTATATCGGCCTTACATTTATGTTTCTCCGTTTTATTAGTAATCGTTCTTTATTTCTCAGTCATTATAATTTTTTATTATGCATTACCCTCACACTCAAAGTAATAATTTTATGTAGATGCATAAAAAATTTGGCAACAGCAAGTAATTTGTTGACCACATTACCAAAGAGACAATGAGTCAGACAAAAACCATTTTTTTTCAATCATTCAAAATCAGCATTAGATATTGTTGGTAGGAGATTTCAGCCTCAGAAAGTGGAGAATATACTACTCCCTACGTAACCCGATTCATAAGGCCTATGCTGAAGCCGTTGTAAGTAGATCGAACTTTATTATTGTTATATTCAGTAAATGTTCATTCAAACCACTCCAGTGACAATTGACTGCTTCATCTTTTCAATTCGAAATATTTGTTAAATATTGTGGTCATTTATTCAAAGCCAAAATCGAGAAGTGGGGGTTAGGAATTGTTAGGAATGTACCATCTCAAATGAACAGTGTCGATTGCGGCATGTTCGTTTTTAAGTACATGGAGACACTTGTGCAGGCCGTAAAAGTCGATTGGCGTCAGCATATGAATTGGCAAGATGAAATGGAACGATTCAGAAATGAATTTGCCTATGACATTTGTGTACTGTCAAGGAATTGATTATTTGTATACTGTTGTAATTTTATTTATTTGTGAATGTTTTTTTCGTTATTACTGTTGTTAATGTTTAATGTAATTTTATTTATTTGCTATTGTTTTTCTACTTTAAAGCAGGTAATGGAACTGTGTCTAAGTTTGAGTAACACATTACCCTATCATGTTATATGTCTAAGTTTTTAAAGTTGAACTAATTTGTGTAATTTGTTTCCCCGATTTCGGACTTTATGCATCGTATATGAGTCATTTGGGATCCTATACATCGTAAATAATATTTTATGAAAGCCAGAATATCATTGATAACATTTTTAAATTGATGAAGTTATTTAAATTTTATAACTAATTAAACTAATTGATAAAAGACAGAATATCATTGAACTCATTGATAAAGTTATTTAAATTTTATATGTGCTTTACAAATAAATTTTTTAAAATAAAGAAATAATGAAATCGATGAATAATACGGGAATAACACCGACTAACACGATTTATTACCGCAGTAACATGGGAATAACACCGAATAACACGAGTTTTAACAGCGATAACATGGGAATATTATCGCGGTAACGCCGATTTAATCGACAGTAACATGCGAATATTCCCGCATTAACACGGGAATATTCCTGAAATAGCACCGATTATATCGGGAGTAACATGGGGACAGCGACAGTAACACAAGGAGAATATTCCTTCCGACAAGTATACCTGCGGATAATAACACAAACGTGGATAACGTGGTACTGAAGTGTTATTGCGTGTTATTTTCATGTTATTCACATGTTATTCACGTGTTATCTGTCTGTTACTCAAGGGAATATTTCTGTATTATTCCCGTATTATTTTTGTGTTATTCTCGTGTTATCTGCGTGTAGTTCACGGGAAATATTTTCGTGTTATTCACGAGTTATTTTCGTGTTATTCTCGTGTTATCTGCGTGTTATTCATGTGAATATTTGCATGTTATTTTAATGTTATTCACGTATTATTTTCGTGTTATCTGCGTGTAATTCACGGGAAATATTTGTGTTATTCACGAGTTATTTTCATGTTATTCTCGTGTTATTTGCGTGTTATTCACGGGAATGTTTGTTGTTATTTTAGTGTTATTCATATGTTATTTCCGCGTTATTCATGGGAATATTTGTGTATTATTCACGTGTTATTTGCGTGTCATTCAAGGTTTATTAATGTTAGCTATGTAAAACAAGATTTATGTTAAAGTATAACCACCATATATGTATGAACAACGAAAACAGTGCATTTACAATAACTCGTGAATTTACATTGACAAAAAGCATCAAAGAAAGATAAAGTATAACTACCATATATGTATGAACAACGACAACAGTATATTTATCACTCATTTATAGAATCCAGCAACAGTTCAGTATAAGTTCTGATTAACTGTGTGACATAGTATTCCTGCAATGGGGGAGAAATAGAGAGTATCATTTTAGTGAATCATTTTAAATAAAATACAGTCAAATAAGACTAAATCTTATTAACATACTTGGGTCAGACAGTCTGTCAAACTTTCATCGTTTGGATTAACAACGTCAAGGCTACTTGATGGTTATTTGTTTCTTGAATGCAATGTTTACAGTAAGGAATATACAATATATATATAATGAAATAAATACTAAATCTATAAGAACTTACTTTTAGCTTTCATATTTCTCTCCCAGTAGCCTTTCAATCTGAATGTAGATATTCCTTTTGGTCTCATCTTTATTGGATCGTTCACACTGCACTCAATATTTGCATGTTTTTTCTTCTTTGCTGTTTTCTTAACTTTGGGCATTCTCCCTGCTATAACATCATCAAGATCTACAGATAGTTTTTTAAATATGTCCCACAAGCATTCCTCGGCTTTATCGTTTCCTTTCGCTTTATTAATGAGTTAATATGCAAATTTATGAGAGCATGAGAGAAATAGAAGTCCACTTGAGAAAACATTATTCAACCTGGAGTCCTTTAGATCTCTACATCCAAACATGTTATAGATGTCCCTTTTAGTATATTTGGACCACCGCAATAAGAAATATTTTTTCGGAATCTTCATTTTGGTTACATTGAGAACAAATAGTGAATGGGAGCACAACAGCCCCATCATTTCAAATTTTTTGCAAGAACATGTCACCTCACAGTTAACTTTGTCAACTAACACGGTTCAGGGTTGTCTTGTTCCCTCATCGCCCAGGCTCATCACATAATATTTATTCTCATCCCCATGGGTAATTCAATTGTAAGCCCACATAAGTCATTTAATAGCTCCTGCTCAAATATTGAGTAAAGCTTCCGTGTATAGAATGATGCAGCTTGCCTCAGCATTTAATTGATTTTAACCATGGGCGTTATGACGAACTGACCACATTTAAAATCTTCATCCTTCTCCTTCCGGCTCCACGATTTCATTATATTTTCAATTCCAACAAAACAATCCGTCAGAGAGTTTGTAGGTTTTGCAACACTATGACAGATATTATTCGTTGACTCACTTGTCTGAGTTGATAAGATTCTCATTCCAAATTATTTGTGTCTTATATGGTAGATTTCGTCTAACCAAGCATTGCTTTGTAGTTCTCCCACCTCTATCATTAAAGACCAAGTTTTTTCGAACGCCTCTTCGGAATCACACTTACTCATGCATTAATAAAAAAGACCACTTACGCTCTTCGTACGGACTCCACAATGTACATTTGAACATAGATTCTTGTAGATGTGCCATTGATATAATTTGTAACGCGTCTGTGGGAGGCATTCTGCAATGGCTTTTGTCATTACTTGATCCTGATTGGTGAAAATTGTTATTAGATGTTTGTCTCCCATTATTCGAATGAATGATTTGAATAGCCAACTAAATGATTCAACAGTCTCATCGGACAAAAATCCAACTCCAAATAGGACGTTCTGTTAGTGGTGGTTAACCCCCACAAAAGGTGCACAGCACAAGTTATATTTATTTAGTCTGTAACTTGTATCAAAAACTATCACATCACCAAAAGTCATAATCCAGCCTGGATAACCCATCACTCCAAAAAATGCTTGTTAACCGACCAAACTCATCTGTTTGAAAATTCCATGCAAACATGGTATCCCCAGCTTGCCTCTCCATGAACAATTGTATCAGAGCATTGACATCTCCCTGTTCAATTCATTCTTTTCTTTCTCTTTGAATAAAATTCAATGCATCACTCTTAGTGCATTCCAAATTCTCCACACCACCAACCTTCATGGCAATGAATTGGTATGCATCTCTTGCTCTGATCTCTGATCCTGTCATTGATCTTAACACATCTGCATTCAGCTCACTTATCCTTCTATTAGACCGAAGAAGATGCTTATCACCATTTTCGGCCAAAGGATGATTGTGATTTTCAATGAATTTCATCACAGTCCAATTGCCTTCGAGATCAACAGCATATCGAACCATAGCCTTACAACCAGTCCTCGTGTCTGATTTTTTGAACTTCAATGTATCAATGTTAGGTTTTTTCTTATACCCAGCTTTTCCGCAAATATAATCTTTGCTTTTTAGTTTTTTGGAGTTCGGCCAGTAGCTAGTGTGGTCCTTCCGAACAGTGAATCCTACATGATGTGCATACGCACGATAGCTTTCATATGTTTCTTGCTCATTCTGGACAGTGTTGCTCAGAAACTTCTCTTTAATTGGTTTATTATCATCATGTCTCGGCTCACATGACTGCAAATTTGAACATAATTAAAACAAATTTATTCAAAACCACAATCTAGCTGGAATAACACTGGAGTAACACTATAATAACACCAGAAAACCACAATTTAGCTGGAATAACACTAGAATAACATTAAAATAATGCAAGCTTGACACCATTGTAACACCAGTAAAACAACAACAATTATACCAAGAACTACACCAGTAAAAATAAGATTCATACCAGCAAAACACTATGATAACACATCAATATCATTGTAATAACACCAAAATAACACCAGAAAACAAGCATATAGCTGGAATAACACTGGAGTAACACAATAATAACACAAGGTTAAAACCATTGTAACCAATAAAACAACAAATATCATAACATAATATCAACAAGAACTGTGCCTACAAAGAACTATAGTAAAAATAATGATAATACCAGGAAAACATCATGATAACACCTCAATAACAAAATAATAACACCTGAATAACACCACTGTACAACACCCAATATCACTACATCAACACCCACCATTTACATCACTACTAAATGAATGGCAAAAACCCACATATCATCAGGGTAACACCATAAAAACACTAGAGAAATCATTTTCTTACGACAATAAAATCAGAGTAACACCAAAGTAATACAAACTATTATACCATAATAACAAAACAAAAAGTTCTCTTGCAAGAAGTACTCCAGTAAACTACATTGTTAACAACAGAAAAAAAATCATGACACCAAAATCACAACCTAAACCCTAACCTAACGTAAAAGGAGACTTACTTCTTCCTCAAAGTTCAAGGAGAACGACAAGTTAAGGTCCTACGGCATTTGATCTTCATTCAAGGAGAAGTCCATGGAAGCTTTCTTATTGTAAGCGAAACCCTAGCTGCCTGTCGTGGATGACAAATATTTTTTCAACTGCAAGCAATAGAATAATACTGTGCGAAATTCTTTTACGCTCAGAAATAGCGGAAAAATTTTGGGTTCCGCTCGGGTCGAGTCCTCCGATACAATCTTCTCTCATGTAATGCACGTGACCTTCAGCGCCACGTGGCGCTTCCTGATTGGACTCCCCACGTAGAGCTACGTGCGGAGTCCTGATGTAATATTTCTTCCACAAATAGAGAATAGGGCCCAAACCTAGATCAAATAGTGAGGCTAAGCAAAGTATCTCCTGCCTTCCAAATTAAAACAAAGTTAATTCTTCAATTTAAAATAATTATGGAACAATCAACTTGATCAAGATTAACAAGTTAAAGGGAGACCTTTGTAGTTTAGTGAAGGGTACGGAACATTTGCCTCACCTCAGTTAATTCCACAACTCGAGTCAAATCAACTCAAGGATATAGAACCCAAAATATCATTTCCAAGGCTCACTATAAATATTTAACAGATCATGTGCCCCATGGACTCCACAGGCGCATATTGAAGTGAAGGCGTGCATGATAAATATGATATGACAAACACTTTCTAAAAAATATGTCAGTCACTCAACCAATTTTTCAAACAAACTTATATATATAATACATTCACTCACTCGATGCCCAATCAATCAATAAGAGGACATCAAACTGCAATCCTCAAGGAACCATTAAAGCATATAACAATGAATACAGCACAATAACTTAGATGGTGAGCCCCAAGATCCAGTGTTGTGAGATTTACCATTTACAATAAATATTCACATGTTTACCCAGGTCGCCTGGGCCTTTCATTATCCAAGGTCATAAGTTACCATGAAGGCTTCCCCAACATAATTGCAAGACCTACACCTAGAGTCGCCTCACACTTTGGATTGTAAGTCACTTGACGGTCCTCTCAACCAACAAGAGACATAAGTACCTACCACCAATCAACATCAATAAAATGATCAACTTGAACTTAATCACTATATGTGACTTGGACCATCTTGTCTACACGATGAGATCATAATACTCATACTAGGGCAAGCATCTAATCAAGACGTTATAGGACCCAACTGTAAGACTTTATTAAAAGTCAAACTAGCTAAACTAATGGATAGGAGTAAGTGACAAGAATGTATGGGAGAGCCTCCAATTGCCTCTGAGCCAACCTCAAAATGAATCTATCAAGCCTAATACATTGTACCATCAAAAGTTACATCCTTGAACCGCTAAATCACAGTAAACCATATTGGCTCTCTTAGAACATTCCTATCCACGACAAACTTAGCAATTCACTCTGAAGAGATGCACCCTTTTGCATAACTCCGCACTTTTACTCAAGATAATTGATAAGAGGCAACTCATCAGCACTAATTAGAGACCCTAAACATTGTAGCCTTTCGAGCCACCCATCTTTGGTATATTTGGTCCATAAAGTCGACTGCTGGTGAGAAAATCATGGGATTATGATCAAATCGACTATTCTTCCCCATCAAATCACCCAATATAAACACAATTCAAAGCATGGTCATAACATTTATTAAGAGTCCTCACAAACATGAGCCACGGGATGTAATCAATCATAAAGGTTTATGCCCATGGGCAATCAAGATTCATCGTAATTAAATTAAGGGAAATTTATATACATAGCACATAATTCTTATGTATTTAATTATCTCATATTTAAGTTTTCATATTTACATACATAGCATTTTAGTGCTTTAAATTTATGCATGAAAAGATTTATTTAACTTTTAAAAATGATAACGGTGCTATATTTGATGTGATTTAAGAGTTATGTGCGTAAATATGTAAGTTTAGGTGTGAGATATGTAAATACAAAATGTGCTATGTATGTAAATGCCCTTTAAATTAAACCTCAGTTAACAACATTAGCTTGTCAATGAAAATCTCTAGGAACTTATCCTAGTCAACATTTGTAATTGCATGGTGCTCAACACTTCATTCTCAAAATTCAAATAGCACAAGAAGGAAATTCCACTACAATCTCGTGAAGCAAACAAAAAAGATAAAGAAGGAGAAGCAAACCACTCTGGTTCTAATATCCATAAATGGATAAGGAAGTCAGTTCCTAATCTTAAGGGATGGATCAATCAAATAGTTCTATGCATTCAAATAGAGCATTCTCTGCACTTTTGATGCCAATAAATCAATTAAATTTAGCTTCGTAATTTTTTTTTTTCCTTCAACCAGGATATACATTATTAATTTTGTGGTTGTATGCATTACTAAAGATATGCAAATAAATTTAATATAATAAATATTCTGTGATGTATTCAAGTTTGTCCACACATGAATAAAATAAACACGCTGTTCAATTTATGTTTCATAAATAATCTAAAATAAACAAATAAATTAGAATTAATAACATTGAAATTTACTAAATGAATTCAAAAATCACCACTCGCAATGAAGAATCCAAAACCAAGAATTTCACAACATTCTCAGGCTGATATAGACATAGATTTACAAACTAAACAACCACCTCAACCAATTCTACATAGATCATCCAAATTACAACTCACCGCGCAGTACACGTAGGAAATCAAATGGCTTGTCTTCACTCATAGTAACTGAAGCAAACGGTCTGGTCTGTTCCAATCCAGAAATGCAAGGTTTACTCCTGTAATAATCTGCAAAATATAGCAATCAACTATCAAGGATAAAAAGAACCAATCCATAACTGGAAATCTACATCAATTGTTTCCTGGGAATCAAGCCCCTTTTGTCTAATAGTAAAAAACAACACATTATTGATCGATTAATACCTAACGAAACGTCAGGAGATTTCCCAGATTTAGCGCCCATTAAAAGCGGAGCCATCGAATATCCCAAATCTACATATAGTGAGTGAACCAAAAAGAACCAAGAAAATAAAGAATTCAACTAATCTACTAGCTAGATCCCACAGCATCAGCTGCGGAATTCCGAGATATAAAGGATACAGAGAAACTAATTGAAAGTATCAAGTAAAACTGAAGAAGTGTTTACTGAAGAGCGCCAAATACCAGGCAACCTGAGGAATGCAATTTGATTGAGTTAATTTCGATTCAGATCGAGAAGACAAAATATTGCATCCGGAGTCTGCCCGGACTCCAATGAGATTCGTCGAGTGTAAGTCAAAAAGCTCGATGTACTTCAATGATAATAAAACCCTTCATTTTCTTATAACACCATCGGATATGGTGATTTTCTCGTTCTCTCTCTGTCCGAACATAAAAATTTTGATGATGGAATTTGTAAAAATGGTGAGAATTTGAATTTGAAATAGAGATAATGGAATCTGAAAAAACTGATTAAATGTTTGAAATAAATATAATGAAATCTGAAAAATAATGATAAGATATTTGAAGTAGAGTTGAGTTTAGTTGTGTTTTAAATGTGAACATTAATTTATGGTGTTATTGTGGTATTATTATGACGTTATTGAGTTGTTATTGAGATATTATGGTGGCGTTATTGTAGTATTATTATAGTGTTATTAAGGTGTTATTGAGATGTTAATGTGATGTTATTGTGGTGTTATGTTGTTATTGTGATGGTATTGAGATGTTATTACGGTGTTATTAAAATGTTATTGCGATGTTATTGTGATATTTTGAAGGTGTTATTGAGATGTCATTGAGGTGTTATTTGAGTGGTATTGTGGTGGTTCTATGGTGGCATTCAACTGGTATTTTTACGGTGTTATTATGTTGTTATTGTGGTATTATAGTGGTGTTATTCATGTGTTATTGAGGTGTTATTGCGATATTATTGTGGTTTTATTGTGGTAATTTTGTGTTGTTATTGAGGTGTTAAAATTGTGGTGGTTCTGTGGTGGTGTTTGACTGATGTTAATACGACGTTGTTATGGTGTTATTGCGGCATTATTGTGGTATTATTCATGTGTTATTGAGATAATATTGTGGTGTTATTCAAGTAGTATTTTTGCAGCTCTGTGGTGTTATTCGACTAGTGTTATTGCGGTGTTATTATGATGTTATTGCGTTAAGGTGTTATAGTGGTATTATTGTGGTGTTATTATGGTATTTTTTGGCGTTATTGATATGTTATTTAAGTGGTATTGTGGTGGCTCTGTAATGTTATTCAACTAATGTTATTGTGATGTTATTACTATGTTATTATGGTATTATTATGGCATTACTGAGATATTATTGTGATGTTATTGTGGTGTTGTTATAGTGTTATTGTGGTAATTTTTGTGATATTATTGAGGTGTTATTGAATTGTTATTGATGTGTTATTTGAGTGGTATTGTGGCGGTTCTGTGGTGGTATTTGTTTGTATTATTGCGGTATTATTATGGAGTTATTATGGTATTATTGTGGTGTTATTCATGTGTTATTGAAGTGTTATTGTGGTGTTATTTGAGTGGTATTGTGACGGCTCTGTTGCGGTATTTGACTAGTTTTATTTGAGTGTTATTATAGTGGTATTGTGGTATTATTGTGGCGTTATTGAGGTGTTATTACGGTGTTATTGTGGCTTTATTGATGTGTTATTGTGATGTTATAGTGGCGTTATTGTGGTGTTATTATGGTTATTGTGGTGTTATTATGGTGTTATTACGGTATTATTATGATGTTATTATGATGTTGTTATGGTATTTTTTGTGGTATTATTGAGGTGTTCTTTAAGTGGTATTGTGGCATATAATATTATTGCGGTGTTATTAATGTATTATTGTGGTGTTATTATGCTATTATCATCGTGTTGTGCGGTATTTTTGTGGTGTTATTGAGGTGTTAGAATTGTAGCGGTATCTCCTAGATGATATGTACAATAATAGGCATAAGTGGTCAATAGTCTTTAATAAAGAATATTTCGAATGAGAATCTTATCAACATAAAGAAGTGAGTCCACAAACAATATTTATCATGGTATCTCCAAGGCAACAATCAATTACTGATTTTTTTTTAGAACTTGAAAATGTCATGAAAGCATTCTGACGGAATTAGAATGACAAGGATTTCAAATGTGTTAAGCCTGCAATTACTCACGTCGTTAATAACAGCTTAGTGTTAAGGTAGACAACTTTATTTTATTCAAAGAAGTTATATTCAATGTTCGAGGAAGAATTAGTGCATGGGTTTTGTGGTCGTGCTGTAGAGTTCTCTATAAATAGCGAAAAAGAATTTTACATTAAAAATTTGGATAATGAGGGGAAAAACAAACCTTGGATTATTAAATTTGATAACTCTAATCCCGAAATTAGTTGCAGTTGCAAGAAATTTGAAATGATGGGTTTATTATTTGCCTACTGTCTATGAGTTCTCAGCTTGGAAAGCATACCAAAGATATTTGGTAAATACCTCCTACTTTGATGGTTTGTTAATGTTAAAAGGGACATCTATAACATTTAAGGATATAAACATTTGAAAGAAGCACAAGTGAGGAATGGTTATTCAAGTGGCCACAAGTTTTGCAAATACGTCCAAAAATTTTCATATCAGTTTAACACCAAAGCATAAGGAAATGAAGAACTTGAGCAATGCATGCTGGACTCACTAAAAAATTTTTTTGTCGATGTTGATGACATATTAAGTGGAAGACAACTCAGTCAAAGCAAAAGCATTAAAAAAATCAATAAATAATGCAATTTGAATGACACAACGACGTTGAGCCCAAAGGGAATATCTAATTCTTGATTAAAAGTGTATTGAGAGAAAAATAAGAGAGTCAAAAGTATATGTTCTTGTATTCAATATCATTTTCATTATATGTACCATTATGTTTCTCTAACATAAACATGGTTTATAATACAGGAAAGGAACAATAACCTTCATCAAGCCAATAACCAGCACCATGTGATGCAAATTTGTGTGCAATGTCTGATTGTCTCATATGAACATCATTAAAAAATTTTTATTATTACACTTTCTTAAACATTCGCTCATGATTACTCCAACATAGCAGGAATTGTTTACACTACAACCCACAGAAACATATACCAGTCTGATGTTGGATTCCATTCGTGGAGAGATATAAGTCCTCATAAATTTTATCTATAAAAATTATTGTTGATTTTTTTAATAAAAATTATTGGACTCTTTGTTTTGATTTCAAAACATATTTTATTATGCTTGGTCGATTCTAATGAAAAATGATACAATTTATGCTCATTGAAAATACTACAATATGTCAAAATGACTCTCAAAAAAGCCAAGTGAAGCTTTTCGAACTTTATTACAACTCCATCTCTCAACTTAAAGCCAATTATAAGGTTATCTATGGCATGCTTGATAAAAAGCCTTTAAGTAATAATCTTCTCTCTACTACCACAATTAGTGAAAATATAATTATAGAATCTTCATTTGTGAAAATACTTGGATCAAATAAAAATATAGATGTGTTTGACCCTCAAAAGAAAAGAATGATATCAACCTATTTTATCAAAGAATTAAACATGGAAACAATAATCATTTCATTAGGAAGTTATTGCTTAATAACTCTTGCATTTCTTGTCAAGAGGACATTGCTAAAGAGGCCATTTCACACTTCTCTTCCTTCCTTAATTTCTCTATCTCCCTCAACGCCGCCATCTTGGGGCATATCCCAATCAGTCAAGGTATCTACTCTGATGAGCATAACCTTCTTCTTCATGACATTATTGAAAAAAAAATTAGAGCTACATTTTTTCTATATTAGATCATATAGAGCTTTTGATCGTAATTCTTTCACTTCCAAATTCTTATGAAGACATTTGACAAAATTAACTGATCCTTCTTTATTTGAAAGAGTGAGAAAAATGAGTTTTATGTATATTTCCATTAAATAGATTGAAGCTTGCACTGTTTAAGTTCTCTTCTCATTTATTATTAATAAAGAATTTAAATATTATTTCAATTTCTCTTTTTTGTTAAAGATAAAGTTTCCCCCTTTTTCTTTATCTATTTGCTATTTTTATGGATGCATTTTCTAAAATCTTGGAATCATTAATAAGAAATTGGAGATAAATTTAGTAAAGCTGCTTACTTAGCATTGATGTTGCATTTTGTCTATATTGGGTATTATTCTAATTTTATTGTGGTTTTATTATGGTGGTATTGCGGTGTTATTGTGGTGTTCTTGATGTGTTTTTGAAATGTTATTGTGATGGTTTTGTGGTGTTAACTGTTGTTATTATCGGTAATTGCAGTATTATTATGGTGTTATGCAGGGGTTATTGAGGTGTTATTGAGTGGTGTTGCGATATTATTATGGTGTTAATAAGTGTTATTGTGGTGTTATTTTGGTTTATTATGGCGGATTTGTGGTATTATTCGATTAGTGTTATTGAGGCGTTATTATGGTATTATTGTAGTATTCTTGTAGTGTTTTTGAGGTGTTATTGTGGTATTATTTGAGTGATTTTGTTGGCATCATTTTTTATGTCACAAGTGTATGGTATCCACATGCATTACTAAGGATGGTTTACAACCTATTCATAGCATCCAATAACTCAAAACACCCACCAGGGACCTTCTAGCACTTGTTTGGGGCAAGAAACTAGGTTTGTGGCAATTCATCCCTACCTAGGAAAATTCCCTCTGAGTGGACTATCTGGGATGTAAGACGTATTTGTTTCATAATATAATTATTAGAAGTCATCACATGTCCTGGAGCCTCCCATGACCATAGAAAGTCAAGGAGTCCACCTATGTGTGATACGGGATAATTAGGGTTTGGGACACCGTACTCGTGTCGGGGTTTAGGACGACTGTTATCACCCATTTCTCAAGTGAATGATTGATGATAATACTTCATTTTAAATTTATTGGACTATACTTCACTCACATGGAGTCTCTCATAGCTTCAGAATTGAAAAACATTTCTGTTGGCCATTCCCATAAAAAATCAAGGTTTCGGCCTAAACTGGTGCCCCGACGCCGAACCCGGGAGCTTAGGCGCCCAAAACTGTCTTCCCAGACATTCAAACCTGAGAGAACAAAGCCATGTTCCCGGGAGCTTGTCCATCAAAGAGTGGGCGCTTAGGCACCCAAACAGGCGAAAATCTGTAAATTTCCCGAGAGGCTGACATTTAGGCGTTGGTCCCTAGGCGCCCAACAATTCAACTGGAGCCTAGGCACATGTCACCTTCCAAGTCACAATTTTGGCCATTGTTTTGACATTGTAAGCTTCAGTGGTTGTGAAATTCCACTTTTGCCCTCCTCTAGAAGCATCCAAAACCCCTTTTTAAGGGGCATTTTAGTCATTTGCATGAGGGAGATGGTTTTAACCTAAGCCGCCCCCTCATTTTTGGCTGGCACCCATTTCCATGATCTAGAGCGCCCACTCCTTCTCCTTCTTCTTCTTTGACTATGGTTGGAGGGAGAGCTCTTGGAGGAGATCTTTTTGAATACTTGGAGAGGCTTTGGAGGTGCTTTGGAGGAGCTTCTTCCAAAGAAAGCAAGGAGGAGAGGTTTCGCTTCCCCTCATTCATCATCTTCTTCTTCCTCCTCCTCCCCTTTTCCTTCATGCTCGCCTTCCTTATCTTCTTCCACATTTTATGAGGGTGTGAGAGGGTTTTCTTGAGGATGAGCTTGGGAACAAGGTGCCACTCTCCGACACCATTTTCCCAAGAGCTCTGCAAATATTCAAACGATAGAGCGCCGCCGGCGCCCATCAGGCGCCGCTGGCACCCAATGTTGGTTGATTTTGAAATTTGAAGAGTTATGGCGACTTTTTGAAGGGATGCCTATGGAAACTCTTAGGATTTCGTTTCTAACTTATAAGTAACTGTTTTTGGACAAAAATGGTGTGGATTTAGGGGGAGTCTAGTGTGTATTGAGTTTTAGGGCTTAGTAGAGAAGAGTGTAGAAGTAAATATTTGAGAGGAATTCTTCTCTAAGGAGTGAATGAGAAGAAGTAAAGTGAGAGATTGCTTATTCCTTTCCATTCTAAAGAGGGAATTGAGTGTTGCAAAGAAGAGATAAAATTATTCAATAGAACTTCAAGGGAATTGTATTGGGGAAAGAAAGAGATAAGTTTTATTTTCTTTGTGGTTTGTATGACTTTTCTTTTATATATAAAATCCATGTTTTATTATATCTTTTTCATGAATTTTGAGTAGTCTCCATTGTCTTTCTTCTTGCATAGAGATGTGATGATGTGTTGATGTGGATTTGAAGTGCTTTTAATGTATTGAAGAAATTGTGATGGTTTTACATTTGGAACTTAATTTACTTTTCGATCTGGCCAATTGAATTATTAAAATATGTTGTTGAACATTAACTCTGAAAGGATTTAGTGTCCCACAACAATAATGAAGAATCCATTCAATTTCCATGGATGAATTGCATAGTTCATGGGAATTGAGTGCAAATAAATAAGGAAATGTGTTTTGATGGACTTCAAATTGGAGGTTTCAGGGTGATAGGCTGAGATCCCCAATTTAGTCTTAAGATTAGTAACAAAACTCGAAGGTTAGTCTTCAGGTGAAGGGTAAGTGGGAGTTTCGTAGTGATAACCGGTATCCTTCCATCCTAGCCTTAAATTTAGTGACTAAACTTAGGAGATGTCAATGTTCTTTTCATGCTTGGAAGAGGGAGTACTCTTTTAAGGGTAAAGAAACATTTATGCTCTTATTTGGCACAATACCATAGATAATCATTCCAAATCAACCACATATCGTATTCTAGTTGCAAGTGGAAAGATACTTTTCTTATATAACAAAACCTTTCAAATATATAGCTTAGTGTGTGTCTGTTAGTTAATTCTGTTTTAAAGATATTAGAAGTAATTGTAGTTTGCTAAATTATTACTGTTTTTTGCATCTTGGTAGAAGAAGTAAACATTAAAATTTAATTGGAATTTGAGTATTGAAATTTAGTATTACATTATCTACTGTAAGACTCGTACCTTCCCTGTGGGATCGATAACCAGGACTCCATTAGAGCCCTGTATTACCTGATACAATACATATACTTGCGTTGAATATTTGGACTTCACAAAATCATTAAAAATATATATAAATTTGAGTTCATAAGTTCTTGCAATATTAAAGTCCGTCGCATCAACCATCCTGGGCCGCTCCTCGATCATTTTGGGTTTGATCAGCTGCCCGGGCCATCACCATTTCTTCTGGGTTTGATTGACCTCTACGCATCGATTGCCTATTTTTGGTTTGATCGACAGCTACTGTTCATCACTTGTCTAGAGTCGATCGACCATCCTAGAACGATCCTTAAATCTTTTTTGGGTTTGCTCGGCAGTCCCGAGCTGACACCATGTCTTTTAAGTTTGATCGACTATTACGTGTTGATCACCTGTCTCAAGTCAATCGACCATCCCAGGCCGATCCCCGATCCTCTGCTAGGTTTGATCGGTTGTCCCAGGTCGATCACTCAATCATTTGGGTTTGATCGCCTGCTACATGTTGATATCTCTTCTCAGGTTGATCGGTCATTCTAGGCTGATCCCTGATCCTCTATTGGGTTTGATCTGCCGTCCCGGGCTGGTCACCCTATCTTATGGGTTTGATCGACTGCTCTGTGTTAATTGCCCGACTTCGGATAGATTGGCTCTTCAAGGTCAATCCTTGATCCTTTTAGGTTTGATCAGCCGTCCCGGTTTGATCACCCCATCTTTTATGTTCAATCTACGGTCCCAGGCTGATCACCCCATCTTTCGTGTTTGATCAACTACATGTGTCGATCATTTTCCTTGGGTTAGATCGGTTGTCTGGGGTGATCACCCTATTTTTTGGGTTCGATTGATTGCTACATGTCAATCACCCTATCATTTGGGTTCGATCGGTCGTCTCAGGCCGATCACCCTATCTTATGGTTTTGATCGACTACTACGTGTCAATCACCAAACTAGGGTTCCATTGGCGTTCAGGACTGATCATCCTATCTTTTGGGTCTAATCCACCACTACGTGTTAATTACCTATCTTGTGTTTGATCGGCGGCCTCGGGCTAATCACCCTATCTTTCAGGTTTGATCATCTGTTACATGTATATCACGCGTCTTGGGTTCGATTGGCTTGTTAACCTCATTTTTGATGAGGTCTTCTCTTCTCTCTTTAGTGTTTAGGATCTAGCCTTAGGCTTTTCCTTTGACTATCTTAGAGGACTAGAATTGGGACCCATCCCTTAGAAATTTGAACCACTTCTTGCCTCCCCGCAAACCCCACAAGCTTGATTGTAGACCCCTAATTACCTAGAGGGTTGAAATCGAAATGTGAAGGTTTAAAGGATGAGTTCCCTATAGGACTCTTTGGCCTAGGACCACCACTAGGTGGCTTGGTGCAGTGAGGGTTAACTTACACACTCACTACACTCACACTCCACACTCTCACACACACAATCCAGATCCTAAAACCACACACATACCCAACTTGACTCCTTGACTCATGTAGGTAATTCATATGGATGGACCTTAACCCCTAAGCCCTTGGCTAAGAGGGTTAGGAACAACATAGCGAATGCCTCAAATGAGTCCTCTCATGGCTCATATAGGCTTAACATGGCTTCATGACTCAACCAAAGTGCTTCCATTTTACTTGATCAATCTTCTTTTTTCCAAAATTTCAATTTTTGACCCCGGGGACCGTACACCCATCAAACCTACTAAAAGCCCTTAAAATTGCCCAAATCCTCCAAAATTTCCAAATCACCCAAAATTCCCCAAAATTAACCTTGAATATTTCCTCACCAATCAAATTGATCATCCATAGCCAGAAATACCAAAAATTCCAAAAATACCCCCAATACCCTCCAAATACCCAAAATGCCCCTCTTAGCTAAAAAATCCAAAAATTCCGAAAATTCCCAGAAAATTCCAAAAAATCCCAAATATTCCCAATTTCATTTTGTCCAACTACACCAATGGCCAATTTTGTCAATTTACCCTAATTTTACCAAAACCCCAATTTAGCCCATTATTAACCTAAGTGAACCCAATGTCAAACCAAACTTACCCAATTGACCTCAATTTTGGTCCAATTCAATTCTAAACTCCAATTGAATATCCACAATATCAATCTAGACCAAATTCAAGTCCAATTTGATTGACATTTGGGTCCAATTTCACTTTTGACTTTAAAGCCCAATTTGGACCCATGACCCAAACTTAGCCCAAATCAAACCAATTCAACTTCAATTGACCCCAAAACTTTTCTAAACCTCCCCTAACATCTCCATAAACAAAAAACTAACATAATTTGCCCAAAATTTGGACCCAAACCCCACTCAAATTCAACCCAAAACCAAAAAGCCCAATTTTGACCTAAACCCAAACCTAACCCAAATAAGCCCAAGTCACAAAACCAAAACCCAACCAAAGTTGAAATCTTTTTGAAACACTCCCATAAACATTTCCCAACATTAATTTTACATCAATTTCAACCCTAGCCCAACATTGGCCCAAATTAGCCCAATTTGACCTACATTGGCCCATGTACCAAATTACCAAAATCCAACCCAATTCAAGCCCAAATCACCTCAAATTTATATTAAATCACTCATGACACATCCCTAAACCAAACCCAACAATTATTTGGCCCAAAATTCTACAAAATTCCCATCCATGAATTCATTCTTAAACCTAAAGGCTCATTCCCTTAAGCCTTCCTAAAAGCCCATCCAAAATGATTTCAAAAGCCCAAATTCCATCTTGAAGCCCACATGACAATCCTCTATCATCATCCATTTGATAAAACCATCTCCTAAGTTCTAAATCCATGATGAAATAATTCCAAATCAAGCCATATGCCAAATCCCATCAAATCACCCTTAAATTACCAAAATTTCTAAAACCCTTTTTCATGTAAATGACCAAGCTTTGTCCCAAGCCACATGGAGCCATGAGCAAGCCATTTACAAGCCATATGAAGCCATGGAAGGTTTGACATGTGACTAAGCCATTAATGGCAAAAGGAGGGCCCCCTTTCCTAATCTTTTATTAAGCCTTTTAACCATAACCATGTCACACACTAAACCAAGTTTAGCCACCTCATCATGGATGGAGACTTCACCACTCCATGGCAGTTGACCCAACTGATTCACCCGACCCAAAACCAGGTCATGGGGAGGTGAACCAAGCCCAAAATTATGGGTTGACCAATTTGAGCCCAAAATGAGCCCTTACCCTTTCCATTTCAAGCCATCCTCTTTACACATGGCAAAGCTCGATCGCTGCACAAACCTCCGACCCCGACCCACTGGACACGAGGGTGACCCATGCCTGCCGGCCAGCCGCCTGGATCACCGGAAAACACCATGGCCGAGACCTTGGGAGGGGCCAAACTTTTCAATTTCGCCTTGCTGAAGTGTCCCAGCCCAATTGAACACCATGGCTGTTCTTCTCTTGCATGGAGCAGCTGATCCCAAGCCTTAAACCCCCCTGGGAGGCCCTCCACCCTCTCCTATTTAAACACCACCTCCTCTCGGCCATGAGAGGTGCTGAACCAAAACTTACTGAAACCCTGCCAAAATCATCCCAGATCACTCTCTACACATAGAGAACTTGATCCCCACTGAAATCCCCCTGACATTTCCTCTATGTGAGCTCAATTTCAGAGTTGAAATTCAAGCCCAAAACCAGGACACTTCACCACAGTGAGCCAATATCCAAATTAATTGGTGCTACACCTTCACCAGACCAAGAGGAGAAGTTTCCCAGCAAAAGCCCCCTCACCGGAGCCAGCCATTGCTTCCGGCCTGCATGCTTTGTGATCGGGCTTGATCGAAATCATACCTAGACAATTCACCAGGCCAAGGGACTTCATCTGGAGCTTGCTTGGACCCAATCGAACGTGACATAACTCTCAGATTGAAGCTTCACTTCTTTGAGCAAAGGTATGGACTCACTCTTCTTCCCGAGCTTACAGAGATTCTCCATTTAATTTGAATCAATTTCAATGCATGTTTACCGTATGGATGTGTTCGTCTCTTCAAGACGAATTCATAAAGCATAAGAACTCAAAAATCCGTTGAGAATCGAGTGAGAAATTAGGGTTAGAAGGTTGACGGTCACGGGTTCACACCAGTCGTAGACGATGACTGGGAACCGTTGGATCGCGCGTGTATCGAGTGGACGGCCAGGATCGCGCCGGACGGAGCAATGGGACATGAACCGCGGGCCCCTGGAGCGCTGAGTCGGATGGCGGCGCCGAATCAGAGCGCGCCGCGTGGCCCTTCGGAGCTGCCGAGGATGGCGTGGCGCCGCGTGGATAAGTAGGAAAATAGGGATTTTTCTTATTTATTAAATACCCAGAACTTCAAAAATTCATAACTTTGTGTAGAAAAATCCTAAAAATAAAATAAAAATATCCTCTTGCTCAGTGAACAGAGGAGAATAATGTGGAAAAGAAATCAAGTAATTTCATCAAGTATTTTATTTTTAAAGATTTATTTACTCTCTGCACTATTTCAATTCTCCATGCATATAGGAAATTCACCATGGCATGAGACCATAGGGCTTTGAAGCCTCCGAACTTGGGAACATTCCCTGAATTTTCCAAGGTCAGAGGCCATCCCTATGAGAAGTTATTGATTTTTTAAGTTCATGTTACTGTTTTGAGTATTTTAAATTCCAATAATTAGCATGTTTAGAAATAAATTCTAGGAAAATTTGGTGATGTTTCTTGTGATCAGAGGGACCTAGGAAAAATAAGTTTTGAGTTAATTCACTTTGAACAACCCTAATTGGCCTAAATACCCAAAATTGAACTTTAATTAATTAGGGTTAACCATTCATCAAATTAACTTTAAAACAATTCCCCACTGTCCTCTAGGGATAGGAGAACACCACATAAAAATTTGAGATCAATTGGACTTGGTTAGCCCCACCAAATGGGTTAATTAAGCCCCATGAATGGAATCAAACTTTAAAAATTCATAACTCACAAAATACTTTTCAAAAATTCACAAAAATGGTTTTGGAGCTTCTATGATATCAGAGGAACTTAGGAAAATTAAAATTATAATTTTCTAAAAAAGTTGATTCTTATCATTATTTTAATATTTTTAATAATTAAAAAATAATAAAAATCACAAAAATATTAAAAAATCACCAAAATGTCATATTTTGAATTCTAAACACTTAGGAACAAAGCAAATATTTTTCTTAAGTTCCTAGGATAAGATATTGAATTTTAAAGGTTTAATGTAATTTTTAATATTAAAATGTATTTTCCAACCTTTTCACTAAAATAATTCTAATAAAACAAAGAAAAATCAAAAAATTATGAAAATTGGTTCCCTAGTTTCCCTGATATCAAAGAGATTTTTGAAAAATATAAAATTCATTTTTCAACCTTTATTTTATTTTTAAATTAATTAATACTCCAAAACTCAAAATAATTATAATAAATAAAATGAAATTCAAAAAATCACCAAAATTAGTCTAAATGGTCCTCTGGTCATTAGGAGTGCCCCATAATTTTCTTGAGAATAGAAAAATTCCCTTGGTCATCTTATTGAATTTTCCTTGGAAATCCCTATTTTCTACAAAAAATAATTATATAAATAAATTAAATACAGAAAAATCACATTTTCTCCTCTAATGTCTTAATTGACATGTGAGTAAAGCCACATAAAAATTTCAAATTCATTTAAGCTCAATTTAGTGAGTTATGGAATTATTAAGCTTGAAGGGCAAAATGGTAATTAAAATTTTAACCCTTAATTAAAACTTTAGGTTTAATAAAATGAAAGTGTAAAATATTTGATCCTAATCTGATTTGGATGATTGAAATTTAAATAATTAAAGGGTAGAAACCCATCAATCATTTTTTAAGAATAAACCTTAATCCATTAATTAATTAAATTTGGAAGATTAATAAAAATTGAAATTATTAAAATAGGGATATTATTTAGAAGACATTTGTTCTTTAATTTAAAAATCCCTAAATTAATCACCTCAATAATATTTAATTCCTAATTAAAATGATAATTCAAATTCAAGATTTAAAATACTAAAAGACTTAATCATTAAATTAAATTAAAATTAATACATTTAAATTAAATCCTTCCAAAATTTCAATTAAATTAATACTTTAACAATTAAATTAAATCATCTTTAAAACATAAAAATAAAATATTGAATTAAAATTAAAATAAAATTAAATTAAAGTAAATTAAATTAAATTAATTTAAAATTGAATTAAATTAAATTAAATTAAATTAAATTAAAACATATTAAATTAAGTTAAATTAAATAAAAAATAAAATCAAATTAAAATAAAGTCTAAATTAAATTAAAATTAAAAATAAAATTAAATTAAAATTAAAACTAAACCAAATTAAATTAAATTAACTTAAATTAAATTAAATTGAATTAAATATAACATCACCTAAGACAAAGAATTCAAAAATAAATCTAAAACAACTTGAATACTATTCCAAACTTAAACCCATTAATTAAAATTAAATTAAATCACAAATCACTTAAACATCAATTTGCCCTCAAAAGCTCTTGTTGTCATAACTCCTAAACGGAGTATTAAGTGAAGTGTTACTTCACTTATAAGGATATTCAAATGTCCTAATTCACTGAGCAAGATAACAAAACTTAAACTCCTGGATGATTAATTCACTTGTATAATTAAATTCTCTTGGACTTAAAACAATCCTAGAGGTGTTGAAAAGATGTTTAAGACTCGTCTTAAGCACTTCCTCAATATGATAGGATGTTTATAAGAACAATTGAACTTAATTGTTCTTTGATGAAGAAAATCGTCCTTAAACCAAAATACAAGAACCTAGACGTCATAGGAGATGACTAAGCTATAGGATTAGGACTTTGATAGACAACCAAAACCTTTCCCTTAGCTTTACCTGAGTACTTGTTGAAATATTTAAATGCCTTAACATGTGTTTTAAGTGCAGCTTGGGATGACGGGAAGACCCTCAGGTACGCTTTTATTTTATTGCAATTTACTTTATTGCAAATACACTTTACTTTTCTTGCATGATAAACAACTGTTGCATGAAAACCAAAACCTTTAGGGTAGTCCCTAAAACTGAAACCAAAACTAAATTAAAAGTCATTACAAGATAAAAATCACTGCCACAACATTTCAAAATATAAAACAACTCAAAATTTAATCACAAACGAACACAAAACTACAATTGCAACTAAATTAAAACGTCTCGTTGAATGATCGGGAATACCTCGGATGATGTAACCCACGTGTTGCTAACGGGATTTCCCACGGTCTAAATGAAAGTGTGGAACTCATTCGGTTGAGTTTAGCAAATTCATACGGACTAAGTGAATTCGATGAAAATAACGGTGCGGGATGACGGAACCGTGGGATCTTAATCGGTTCCGTTATAATCAACTTTAAGATTTGTTTTAATTAAAATATTAAAAACACTTGGATTTTAAGATTTCTAAACCAAAACACTTCTCTCATCTCCTGATTTATGATTTCTAAAACTAAACCTCTGCAACAACAAGGAGCTCGGAGCATGGTGGGCAGCTCGGCCATCGTCGTCAGCAAAACTCGGATCTACATCAACTAAACTTTCTTAGAATTAAATAACCAAGCCATAGGACTTCGAGGTGGTTTGCCTAGTGCAACATAAATCCTCAACTTTTCGTTAGGCATTTGCATAATCATATTATGTAAATTATGCCCTAACTGGTTTTAGGATTCCGAGGTAGTCGTTTGGTACGACATAAACCCTCACATCTTCGAGGCTGATTGTATGATTATGTCATACGAACATAAGTCCTAATTAACTAAAATTGGCGAAGACCGAAATATCAGATAATATTAGGATTTTCTCAAATCTAAGCCAAACAATAGGATAGTTTGGGAAGTTGCCAAGATTCTTTTTGGATCCTCAGCTTCTCCTACTTCTTTTCCTTTGGATTCTCAAAAATAAAATTGTTCCAAATTTTGAGTCATTCCCTTTTGAATTTCCAAAAATTCAATCCTTTGAAAATCTTAAACTTTGAAATTCTTGAGAACAAAACCACTGATCATTATCGAGAGTTTTCTTAAATGATTCCCGTCATTTAAGGTGTAATTAACTATAGGGGCTTGCCCTTATAGGGAACTTTAAGAACCCGAGTAATATAAACCCCGCTTAATTCATTTATATTAAGCGGGGGAACTTGTCGGCTCATAAAATTGGTTCGCAGACCAAACGGATGTCACAAATCTTCTAGTTTATTTAATCGAGCCCCATCGCTAAACAGTGTGTCTATTCTTCGGGATAGATACACGGTTTGTGGTGCGGTGCTCGTTTACATAAACTATTTGGGATGTGAGATCGGTTTGATTTCATATCTTAAAACCTTTAAACTTAAAATTACTTTCAAAATCAAATGTTATCTTTTAAACTATATATTTAAATTAAATTTAAAATAAAAAAAATTCGCCGACTATTTCTGTTAGGCGACCCCCTTTTCATAACACTCAACCTAAAAATATGCCGACATGGCTTTCTCAAGCTGATCACCTTATCTCTCAGGTTTGAATGAGTGCTACATGTCGATCACTCATCTTCGTTTCAATCAATCGTTCCGTGCTGATCACCTTGCCTTTTAGATATGATCGACTACTACATGTCCATCACCCATCTTGGGTTTGATCGACTGACCGGACGATTTACAGACTTTTATATTACAAGAATTTATGAACTCAAATTTATATATGTTTATAATGATTTTGTAAAGTCCAAGCACTCAACGCAAGTATACGTATCATATCAAGTAATACAGGGCTCTAATGGAGTCCTGGTTATCGATCCCACAGGGAAGCTACGAAGTAGAAGAAAGTGTTTCACAATAGATAATGCAGCACTGAAATTCGATACTCAAATTGCACTTAAAGTCTAAAACTTACTTCTACTACCACTATGCAGAAAACAGTAATAATTAATCAAACTACAGTTACTTCTAATAAATTTGAAAACAGAATTAACTAACAGATACACCCTAAGCTATATATTTGAAAGGTTTTTGATATATGAGAAAAGTATATTTTCTCTTACAATGAGAATATGATGTGTGGATGATATGGAAAAAATATCTTTGTTATTGTGCCAAATAGGAGCATAAATATTTTTTTACCCGTAATTGAGTACCCACTCTTCCAAGCATGAAAATAACATTGACATATCCTAAGTTTAGTCACTATATCTAAGGTTAGGCTGGGAGGATACCGACACTCACTACTGAGCTCCCACTCACCCTTCACCTGAAGGCTAGCCTTCGAGTTTAGTTACTAATCTTAGGACCAATTTGAGTATCTCAGCCTGTCACCCTGAAACCTCCAAATTGAAGTTCATCAAAACAAATTTCCATATTTATTTGCACTCAATTCCCATGAACTATGCAATTCATCCATGGAAATTGAATGGATTATTCATTATTGTTGTAGGACATTAAATCCTTTCAGAATTAATGTTCAACAACATATTTTAACAATTTAATTGGCCAGATCGAAAAGTAAATTAAGTTCAAAATGAAAAACCATCACAATTTCTTTAATGCATTAAAAGCACTTCAAATCCACATCAATCCATCATCACATCTCTATGCAAGAAGAAAGACAAAGGAGACTACTCAAAATTCATGAAGAAGATACAATAAAACATAAATTTTATATATAAAAGAAAATTCATACAAAGCACAAAAGAAAATACAACTTATCTCTTTCTCTTCCCCAATGCAATTCCGTTGAAGTTCCTTTGAATCCTTTTCTCTCTTCTTTGCAACACTTAATTCCCTCTTTGTAATGAAAAGGAAGAAGCAATCTCTCACTTTACTTCTTCTCCTTCACTCCTTAGAGAAGAATTCCTCTCAAATTCTAACTTCTACACACTTTTCTCCTAAGCCCTAACACTCAACACACATTCTCCCTCTCTAGAACTTCAGAATACACACTCACACCCTTCATTTTCGTCCAAAAACAGTTACTTATAAGTTAGAAATGAAATCCCAAGAGTTTCCATAGGCATCCCTTCAAAAAGTAGCCAAAACTCATCAAATTTGAATTCCACCGACATTGGGCGCCGCTGAAAAAATGGCGTCGCCGGCGCCAGAACCTGTTTTCCTCCTTTTTGCTCCTTTTTGCTCCGAATTTATTCATTTTCACTTCTTTTCGCTCCAATCTCCTAAAATCATCATACCTGCAATAAATCATGAAAAATAGCTTTCTTTAAAGTCCAATATCACAAAAAATGAGTAAAATTATATAGCAAAAACAATATATGTTTTTAGTGCATCAAAATCCCCCAAACTTAACTATTACTTGTCATCAAGTAATCCTTTTACTACATAAAATATAACTCTAGGCAATGCACTTTTCACCTATAAGATACTAAAATTTTTCAATCAAAAGAATATATTGGTTAAATCTTAAGAAAGAAATTTAGTAACTCAGGTCAATACTACAGGTATAAAAATATTCAGCAATCAAGCATGAGTTCTAGTCTTCTATTTATTTCAAGATAAACCATAATTTGTTACATTAAGAGTGCCTTGAAAGATTATGTGAAAAAGGAGTTCATGCAAACTTTATCAGAATATAGACCAATACTTTAAATATAAACTCAGGAATGAAATCAAGTTCTCCTTTTAGGGTGATTCAAATGAAGCCAATTTTTTATTAGGCATCTCCTCAAGCTTCTCCTCATAATTATCTTTTTCTTTCTTTTTTTTTCTTTTTCTTTTCTTTTTGGGATTGTTTTTCAATCCTTCTTTTCTTTTTTTTTCTTTTTTTAATGAGGATTACTATATTTGGATAGCCTTTAATGATTTTGAACTTCACTCTCCTCTTTCTAAAGTTCAAACTTGAGACACCTCCTTACTTTATAATTAGGTACAAGCTTTATTATTCATCATAAAGTCACAATCTTTTCTTAACACACAATACTTTAAGTCCCTTAACATTTCAAAAATACAATTTTCTTTACTTTAAATAGTTAACTATAATCAAATCCTTTCATACCAAATATCTCAACCTTATAAAATTAAGCTTTATTACTAAAAACTTTCATCCAATCCTTCCATAATATTCAACTGAAATAAAAAGTTTTAGTTACCTACAGTAAGGTTCAACTGCCAGAAGTTATGCTAATAATTTTTTAAAATATAATAATTGAGAACAAATAAGAGTTAATATTTCCTACCCTCCCCCAAACATAAATTTTTCAATAATTTTGAAACAATAGAGAGTTAAAAAAAATTAACCATTTTGTGCTGGGATCTTGAAATCTTCAACAACTACAAAATTTACAACTAGCAAGCCTGAAACAATTAGTAACAGTGATATAAAATTTTAAATATTTGCAGGGTAAAGAGATTTTAAATTTAAACATCTAAACATCCAACAAAACACCATAACTACTAAACAAACTATCACAACACTACACAGTCCATTTAACAATTTCAATTTTTCAATACAACATAACAGTACACCAACAGGGTTACACATCACATGAAAAGCAAATAACTACTACATCACAACACTACAACACAACACAAAAAGAATAACAGAAATAGAAACAAACAATCTACCAATCTCCATCACCAGGATCATCAGCAGGGTCATCAGCAGGGTCAGGTCTATATGGTGTATAACTGAGGCAAGTAGGAAATATCACATCAGACTCCCCCTCATAAATCCGACACGAGCATCATAATAGGCAATATCGAACTCAACTCTCCTCTCTGAGATAATCTTCATTCACATCACTCCTGGCCTCAAACACATCTATCCTACCATGGAGTCTATCCATACTACCACTCTGTAATCTCAGTTGCTCCATAACACACGGAATAGTGAAACTACCAGGATCGTTAAGTTTTTCCGGAAACTTCTTCTGAATAATTGCACTACACTTTTCACTAAGTGCAACAGTTTCATGATCTGTAAACTTTCTTTTCTTTCTCAGGATATCCTTTATAAACTTGGCATAGTCAGGCATCTATTATTATGCTTCGACAAAAGGAATATTTATCGTTAATTTCTTAATGATCTTCTAAAATTTTCCAAATCTGTTCTCCCTTTTTTTTTCTTCAATCTTTGAGGAAATGGAGGTGGTGGTTTTTCATTAGTTATCTTCATTGGCTCAAGAGGATAATCCAGGTCTAGATAAATCTTGTTTGAACCTTTTTTGATTTCTACCTTCTCTTTTTCTATTTCAACTTCTTTTTGCACTCTAGTTTCCAATTCTTTTCCACTCCTTAATTGAATAGCCTTAAGTTATTCCTTTTTTTGATCTTTTGGATTGATCTCAACATTACTTGGAAGTGTTCCAGAAGGTCTATTATTAAGTGCAGTGAAAATATGCCCCAATTGATTTTCAATATATTTCATAGAAACACCTTGAGCTTGTAATTGATTTCTCATATTCATAATCATTTCTTCAGTAGAGAGATTCTTATCATTAAATTGCGGGTTACTATTGAATCCAGGAGGATAAGATGGTCTAAAATTGGTATTTCCTTGATTGTTCGAATTTCCTATTGGATTTATAGAATTGTTACCTCAATGTGGGTGAACATTGGCATTGCTATTATTCCAATTGAAATTTGGGTGATTCTTCCAACCAGGATTATAATAATTTGAATAAGGATTATTAGGTCTATTAATAGCAATTAAAGTCTCATAAGGTGTTTGAGATTCTGTTATCTGTCCAAATGAATTTTCCTCCAACACTTGAGGTGGTTGAGAAAAATTCATTCCATATTAATATATTTTCTTAGAAAGGGCTGCAATTTGAGAAACTACCACAGTCATCATATCTGAATCATGAACACTAGCTACTCTCTTAGGATTTACCCATTCAGAGGCCATTAAAAATTATTAGTAGTCATTTCTTCAATTAATGCTTATGCTTCATCAATAGGTTTTGACATTAACGATCCACCAGCAACAATATCTATAATAGATCTCAATGATCCCACTAATCCATTATAAAATGTTTGAATTATTAACCAATCTGGTAAATCATGATGTGGGCATTTCCTAAGAAGATCTTTAAATCTCTCCTAAGCTTCATATATTGACTCTCCTTCAAACTGACAAAAGATGTAATATCATTTCTTAGTTTAGCAGTCTTTGCTAGAGGGAAATATTTTGATAGAAAATTCTGAGATAATTCTCCCCAAGTTCTAATAGATCCAGGTGCTAACGAGTTTAACCACGCCTTAGCTTTATCCCTTAATGAAAAAGGAAAAAGTCTAAGTCTGACAGTGTCACTAGACACACCGTCATATTTAAAAGTAGCACACAGTTCTAAAAAACTAGCGAGATGTAAATTTGGATCCTCATTAGGTGTTCCTCTGAATTGATTATTTTGTATAATTTGGATAATAACAGGTTTAAGTTCAAATGAATTGGCAGCAACATCAGGATTTTGAATAGTTATGTGAATTTCGTCTGTTGTTAGGTTAGCATAATCTCTTAAAGTTCTTGGCAAATTTTCAATATCATTTCTTTGATTATCTTGATTATTCGCCATTTCACAAGGATTTTCAATTTATTTTTGATGTTTTCTAATTTTTCTAATTGTGCGCTCTAACTTCAAATCGTAAGGCACTAAACCTATAGATCCACTATGACGCATATACAATTACAAAAATATTTTTAAAAAGTAAACAAACACACAATTACACACTACAAAGTAAAGCTTTTCTGTTACTATATTATCAATAAATACTGTTTATACTTCCTTCTGCCTTACTTAGTTACTTCGTTACCTTCCCCGGCAACGACGCCAAAAACTTGACCGGGTGATTTACAAAGTTTTATATTGCAAGAATTTATGAACTCAAATTTATATATGTTTATAATGATTTTGTAAAGTCCAAGCACTCAATGTAAGTATACGTATCGTATCAAGTAATATAGGGCTCTAATGGAGTCCTGATTAACGATCCCACAGGGAAGCTACGAAGTAGATGAAAGTGCTTCACAATAGATAATGTAGCATTGAAATCCGATACTCAAATTGCACTTAAAGTTTAATACTTACTTCTACTACCACTATGCAGAAAACAGTAACAATTAATCAAACTACAATTACTTCTAATAACTTTGAAAACAGAATTAACTAACATACACACACTAAGCTATATATTTGAAAGGTTTTTGATATATGAGAAAAGAATCTTTCCTCTTGCAATGAGAAAATGATGTGTGGATGATATGGAACAAATACCATTGTTATTGTGCCAAATAGGAGCATAAATGTTTCTTTACCCTTAAAAGAAAACCCCCTCTTCCAAGCATGAAAAGAACATTGACATATCCTAAGTTTAGTCACTAAATCTAAGGCTAGGCTGGGAGGATACCGGCTCTCACTACGGAGCTCCCACTCACCCTTCACTTGAAGGCTATCCTTTGAATTTAGTTACTAATCTTAGGACCAATTTGGGGATCTCAGCCTGTCACCCTGAAATCTGCAAATTGATGTCCATCAAAAGACATTTCCCTATTTATTTGCACTAAATTCCCATGAACTACGCAATTCATCCATGGGAATTGAATGAATTCTTCATTATTGTTGTAGGATACTAAATCCTTTCAAAATTAATGTTCAACAACATATTTTAACAATTCAATTGGCCAGATCGAAAAGTAAATTAAGTTCGAAATGAAAAACCATCACAATTTCTTCAATAAATTAAATGCACTTCAAATCCACATCAATCCATCATCACATCTCTATGCAAGAAGAAAAACAAAGGAGACTACTCAGAATTCATGAAGAAGATACAAAACATGGATTTTATATATAAAAGAAAAGTCATATAAACCACAAAAGAAAATACAACTTATCTCTTTCTCTTCCCTAATGCAATTCCCTTGAAGTTCCTTTAAATCCTTTTCTATCTTCTTTACAACACTTAATTCCCTCTTTAGAATGGAAAGGAAGAAGCAATCTCTCACATTACTTCTTCTCCTTCACTCCTTAGAGAAGAATTCCTCTCAAATTCTAACTTCTACACACTTTTCTCTTAAGCCCTAACACTCAACACACACTCTCCTTCTCTCGAACTTCAGAATACACACTCACAGCCCTTCATTTTCGTCAAAAATAGTTACTTATAAGTTAGAAACGAAATTCCAAGAATTTCCATTGGCATCCCTTCAAAAAGTCGCCAAAACTCCTCAAATTTGAATTCCACCGACATTGGGCACTGGCGGTGCTCTATCATCGAATTAATTGCTGAGTCTTTGGAAAATGGCGCCGGCGGCTCCCATTCTGGCGCCGGTGACGCCATAACCTTTTTTCCTTCTTTTTGCTCATTTTTACTCCGAATTTGTTCCTTTTCACTTCTTTTCGCTCCAATCACCTAAAATCATCATACCTACAACAAATCATGAAAAATACATTTCTTTAAAGTGCAATATCACAAAAAATGGGTAAAATTATATAGCAAAAATAGTATATATTTTTGGTGCATCATCGACCATCCCTGGCCGATCATTGTATCTTTTGGGTTTGATTAACCACAACGTGTCAATCGCTTATCTTAGATTTGTTCGGTCGTTTTTATCTGATAACCCTATGCTTTGGGTTAGATTAGCCATCTGAAGCTGATCAATTACTCTTTTGGGTGAGATTAATTACCTCGAGTAGATTACCCATGTTTAGATTCGATCGATTACCTCGAATCGATCAAATATCTTCTTTGGTTTGATTGACAAACATGGCCCACTCGATGATGCGATGCGACTTTATGTATGCTTAAAAATACAAGAATTTGATACCACTTTTTAGAATATTTAATTCCTGACAAATGACTTAAAAAACTTGTTGTGCGAGGTTTACTTTTATAATTTTATATTTAGATTTTATTATTATAAAAGTCACAATTTTAAACGCAAGTATACGTATCGTTTAAGTAATACATGGCTTTAGTGGAGTCCTGGTTATCAATCCCACATGGATAGTGAATTTATAAAAAGTAAGAAATATAAGTAATATTTTGGAATTTTCAAATTAAATGCAATTTATATATACCCTTTTTATATATAGATTTTTTCAAATTTAATTTACTAATAATTTTTACAAAAAGCAAGTAAGCGATAAGCAGTAAAGTAAAGTAAGCAGTAATTAAAATTCAATGCAAGTATAAAAATGACTTTCTCCTTTTTCAACTAATCCAAGAATTATAAAATAATTATCTTTTGTAGGGAATTTAGATTATGGTATTGTGCCAAATAGAAACATTCCTATTCTTTACCCTTTGGTCCAGGTGCAAAGAACATTGACTAATCTATAGATAAGCTCAGGATGTTTTATTAGTAGAATGGGTTAATCTAGGCTTACACTACTAGATGTCCAAGGGTGGCTATTGTCGGCTCTACCAGTGACCAATTATCTTTCTATAAACCAAATAATTAGAATTTAGTTTGTCACTCTAAATACTAATTAATTTTACGCCCAATAAATATTATCTTCCTATTTATTTGCACTTCACCTTAAATAATCCGCGTATAGCCTGCGATTACCTAAGGATTCATGTGATATCTACTAGTTAAGAATTTATCTCCGGATAGGTCTCAAAATTTTTCAACAGGTTTTAACAAATTAAATAACCAATTTAAAAAGTAAACTAAGATCAGGTATTAACATCATTACAATTTTTTAAAATATTTTATATTTAATTCTCCTACAAAATGTAATTTATAATCTTTCATAGTTGAAAGGAGAAAGATAAATAACTACTCAGAACACATTGAAATAACACAACAAAACATATTTATAAAACTTTGAACCAAAATACAAATACTTATATGAAGTGTTCCTTCAAGTGATCCGCTGACTTCTACTGACTCCAAAGTAATGATGAAAAACTACACCAGCAATAACAGACAATTAACACTAAAAAAAAACTCACTAGATACAAAATAAAGTGGCACTCTAAGTATGGAAGAGACTAAATAAAACTAAAGAGGAGAGAGAAGATGCTAAAATGGGTATGTGTACTAAGAGGGGGGTTTTGGTGCGATTTTCTCTGTAGAATAGGCTCTTATTTATAGAGCTTTGAATTTGACCAGGGGTTGCTTAAGGCACCTCTTTAAAATTCATCCAAATTTAATGTATCTTCTAGAAGTTAACTGTCGCGTTTAGGCACCGGGATCTGGTGCCTAGGCGCCGGACTCCATAACCAGGTCTTTCGCACCTCTTCACTTTGGGTCGCACCTCTTCGTGATCCAGACTGTTTCCTTGTGTCCAAATACATTGTATCACATGTCCTACATATTCGGAGTAACTTCCAGTCTTCTAGAAGCTCCAATAACCGCTTAACACCGTCAAAATAACTGCCCAAAGTCGTCAAATAATCTTAACACAGTCAGTATCGAACTGGCGCGTAGGCGCCAGACCAATATTTCCAAAATTTTGCTCCATAAGCTCCATTTTTGCTCCTTTTTCCTTCTTTTTCTTTCTTGGACTCTTTTTAAATCATCTACATCCAAAAACATAAAAATACATTTCATTAAAGCATAATATCCTTAAGAATTGAATCATAAATAAGGCATAAAAATAGGTATTTTTTAGGTAGATCACTCGACCGACCACTTGCATGCTTATATGTCGTGTTTTCATGATGTTTGGTTGTTATGGAGGCAAGGTGTAAATCTCCCCACTTGCGTCCTATACTCTAAGATACCTAAAACATTACTTGCTTGAGTTGCATTTTAATTTATCATTCGTGCAGTCACTGCACTAGTGCGATTCTCCCCAGTGAGGATCACAATCCTTTAGGTCACTACCTCCAGGGCACACTCACCTATCTAGCCCACACCTCTACGACACGCCCATCCTTGGGTCACTACCTCTCGTTGAGCCCCTGCCTTCTCGGCATGCCCATCCTTTCAGGTCACTGCCTCTACGCCACACCCAGTCTTTAGGCCCCAGCCTCCTTGTCACACCCTTCCTTTTGAGTCACTGCCTCCATGGTGTGCCTCATTAGCACACCAAGCCGTTGGGCCCCTGCCTCCTTGGCACATCCACCCTTTTGGGTCACAGCCTTTATGACACATCCAACCGTCGTACCCCTGCCTCCTCAACACACCCATCCTTTAGGTCACTGCCTCTACGACACATCTAGTTATCGGGCCCTTGACTCCTTAGCATGCCCATCCTTTCAGGTCATTGCCTCCACAACACACCCAGTCGTTGGCCCCCTGCCTCCTCGGCACGCCCATCCTTTCAGATCACTGCCTCCACGACACACCTAGTCATCAGACTCCTGCCTCCTTGGCACACCAATCCTTTTAGATCACTGCCTCCATGACACACCAGTCTTCAGGCCCTTACCTCATCTATAAGCCCATATTTTTGGGCCACTGCCTCCATGACACACCCAGTCATCAGGTCCCTACCTCCTCGGCACGCCCATCCTTTCGGGTCACTACCTAAACAACACACCCACTCATCAGACCTCTACCTCCTTAGCACACCCATCTTTTCAGGTCATTGTCTCCTCAGCATGCCCAACCTTTTGGGTCAATGCCTCATTGGCACACCTATTCATCAGGTCCTTGCCTCCTCAACATGCTCATTCTTTCGGGTCATTGCCTCGATAGCACACCCAGTCATCAGGCTTTTACCTCCTCAACACGACCATTTTTTATATATTAACGCCTCCTCAACACGCCCACCCTTTCGAGACACTGATTCCATGACACACCCATCTTTGAGTCACTGCCTCTACGACAAATGCAATCCTACTTTTTGCCTTCTGTATATCTTGCATGTTTACATGTGTGCTTGAAGAGTGCCTCTTGGGTAAGGTTTGAATCCTATTCATAGGTATCCTTCTACTCGACACAAACTCACTTGTAGCTAGTGCATTCTTTTCGCATGGTGCTCGGGTACCCGTGTAGGTGTAATCCTTCACATTGGTAGTCTGTTCTTACCGCTACATTCCGTTCATGTGTGTCATGTTGCATGTAGCATCTTTGCACTTTGCATGATGTGTGCTTCAAGCTTTTGGTCACCTGTTATGCTCGTACTTCGGTCGAATAATCACAATGTTGGCTTCTTGCATGTCTGTATGCTTTCCCATACACCTTGATGGCTTGTCCGGCTCGTTAGGAGACTTGTGATCCCACACAGATACTAGTATATTTATACTTGTGGTGATATGGTTATAATTATATTTATGATATAAAATTTACTTCTTCATAATGACACCAAAAACTTGATTTCAAAGTAAATAAGAATTCAACAGTTATACTTAAATTTAGGGATTCCACACAAGTATATGTATCGTTATCAAGTAATATAGGACTTTCTGATTAAGCCCTGAAATATTGATCCCACAGGGAAGAGTTTTGGATATTAGAAAATACAAAGGAATTAGATCACCAAAAGCTATTTAGAAAAAAGATACTCACTTAAACAGTTTCAGATAATAGAAAACTTGAAAATGCAATTCTTTTTGGTATTTTCTTATATTTTGAAATAAAGTAAACAATTAACTAACTATAATGAGATTTTTGTAATATTAAAGAAGTATATATGAAAATATCTTTTTCTTTATCATGAATAAGTAATAAATACAAGAGTTCTGTTGTGGAAATATCAAAATTGTGTTGTGCCAACTATGAGCAGTACTATTCTTTACCCTTACTAGAGATGCTATAAAGAACCTTGGTTAGTTTAAAGTTTGAATAGTTTGAAGAGGGTTAGGTAGGACAGATAATAGATCTTACTCTAGAGTTTCCTCTTTTTCCTCCACCTGGGGGCTAACATCTCGCATCAAAACTTAAAATAATAAACCAAATTAGGTGTTTTCGTATTTCACTCTAAAGTCCTCTAATTCTACACCCATCAAAGTATATTTCCATATTTATCTGCACAAAATTATATGAGTTACTTTCTCATCCATACAATCTCATGTGATTTCTTCCAATAGTTGATTGAGACAATACTTACAAGGATATTACATGTTCTCACAATAAATGTTAACATCTTAATTGGCCAAATAAAGAAGTAAATGAAGTGCAAGGATTAAATCAACACAACTTATTCCAGCATTAAAGATTAATACTTCCACAACTTCCATCCATCACTTAATTACTTTTCATTTTAAGGAAAAAGATAAAGAAAACTACTCATAATCCATGGAAAAAAAACAATAACAAGTAGTTTTAAAAGTAGAAATCATGAAGAAAACACAAGAAGTTTCAATTAAAACCAAATAAAGTACAAACATAAAAACTTATCGCAAGTTCCTCTCTACTAAACTCTTGAAGTTCCTTTGAATCTCTTCAATTCTCTTACAAGACTCCCTAGGGATGGTCTCTCAACCCTATAGGGTTTAAATCTTTCTAAAATAATGGATTTTTACTTAGAAATCTCTACGCTCTTTCTCTTTCACTAAGAAAGCGATAAGTGTGAAGAAACCCAAACTAATAATCCTACAACTTCTTACTATAACTACTCTCTTTGAACACACTAATTTAACTTTCTTACAACCTCTCTAAACTATCTTCAAGTCAATTCTTTTATACTTTCTCAAATGGTGCCTTGGTTTTTTTTTTCAAAATGTGACCATATTCAATGAATCTACCCAAGAGATGCATCATTTCAAGTGAAATTTGAATGTCTTTTGGCGCCCTTAATGGGTTACCCACGTTTGTACCAAACGTTGCCTCAAACACTCCTTCAAATTTGCTAAAAATTTCTTGAAATTGCAAACTACCTACCATGCACTTAAGCATGGGCATTCAGCGCTTAAGTGCGGCCTTCTCTGTCAGTTGGCACTAAGGCGCCAGATCTGGGCGCTTAGGCGCCCTAGTTCATTTTAACACCTTCTTCATTTTTACTCCAAATTTGATCATTTTTCACTCCTTTTGACATATTTACTCCATTTAATTGTACCTGAAAGAAAAACACTCAAATACCTTCCATTAAATTGCAATTTCATCAAAAATAGGTATGAGAATATGTACAAAAATATTATATATTCTAGGTATATCAAATTCTCCCAAACTTAAAATGTTACTTGTCCTTAAGTGACACTACAATTTTTTAAAACCATTATAAGTAAATTATGTGAATGGGTTTCTTTTGGAGATTCTAAAATTTATTATAGAAATGTAGTATTCCAATTTTGAAAAAACTTTAGTGAATGAGGCCAATTATAAGTTTAAAAAAATCTCTAAAGTGAAAAAGTATGAAAATATGAACTCCTATCTAATTCAGAAATACTTGTAGATTTTTTCAAATATAGAGTTTAGGCATTCTATCTTCTTTACTTAAATTTTTATTAAAAATAATCATACTCACTATATTTTATCCTTAAGCTTAGGAATTTCTCAAATATTACGTATTAAAAAGATCAAATGTGGAACCAATTTTTGATTAGACACTAATCCTTAAGCTTCTCCTTCCATTTTTATTTTTATTTTTTTTAATTTTTTTGGCAAGGATTACTATATCTGGATAGGCTTTAATGATTTTGAATTCCACTTTTCCTGTCATAATGCAAAGGTCTGATATTATCCTTTACTTAAAGATATAACAATAGTTTTAAAAATTACTTTGAATAAAAGAAATATAAGTATTGAAAATAAAAGTCCAATTCTTCTATATTTTTCAAAAATACAGTATTTCTTACTAAAGATAATCACAACATATTTAACATTTTTTCACTAAGAAAAGTTTTAACTTAAAATTTTTCTTCGTCACTATAAAGTTTTAACTAAATTCTCTTACTTATTTCTTTATTCAAAATTTAATTACCCTAATATAACTTCATGCACATAATCATTTTTTAAATCAAAAATCAAATTTATTTATAGAATAATTGAGAAGAAGTAAATTTCAATTTTTGAAAATTGATTTTTCACCCCCCTTAAACTTAAATTTTTAAAAAGATTAAACATTCTAGCACATCATATATAAGGACAAGAATGGAAATTAAAAATAAAAATATTATGCTTATAGGAATTTTCATATCCTAAGTGTACAAGTACAAAAATTTTAAAGAAGGAGTAAAAATGATCAAATTTCATTTTGATTTTAACATATATGAGATTCAGAAGACTTTTATGTAATGTAAGCTAAGATAAAAGCAAATCACAGAAAATAATATAATATCACTACCACAACAGAAAGAAAATACATGGAAGTAAGTTGAAACTTAAACATAAAATTTTAAATGAAGGTTAGCTCTATTCTAAACTTCCCTAAAGCAATATGAATAATTTCAACACAAACTAACAAATTACATTTAATATAAATGAGTTCACATAATTACTACCAAACAAGAACACATAATTACACATCACAATAAACCACAATAACAATGTCTTCCATAACAAAAAAATAACTTCCCAACAGTCCAAACAGTAGTACAAATAAAAGTTCCAAACAACACAATAAATAAAAATTCAAACTTAACTCAACATAATCCAATCACTACTCATCTTTGTCACCATCGTCATCTTCTTAATCATCTTCATCTTCATAGAAACTAGTAGACTCATAATGAGAATACCATATATATATGGAGGAAATACTACACTCTTTCACCTCTAATGAGTTTCTCCATAGATGTGTTGTATTTATCTTTATAATCACTATGCCTTCTCAAGTAAGAATCAATATGATCTACATAGTTTTCTAAATTCGATACCTTATCCATAATCAATGTTATCCATCATCCTTTGCAGCAATTGGGTCTGTGAATCTGGACTGGTAGATCTGCCATGGGATGTAGATGCATGAGATGTAGAAGCACGTAATGTATAAGCACCAGAACTTCTAGAAAATCCTCCTCTCCAGCCAAAAATAGAATGCTTAGAATAAGACTTCACATTCACACAATTAATGGGCATAAGAGGTTGAATAATCTCCTCCCAACTATCAAATTTAAAACCCACTTGCTCACATAAAGCAAAAATTAAGGATGCGAATCCCAAACTTGCAGTAGTGGCAACTATGGCAGAACTGGTGATAACTTGATAAATCAGAGATTCAATATTAATCGGCTTATACTACTGAATGCAGTAGTTCAGTGTAGCCCTTTCTCTAGTCACTTTGCTAAGATGGTTTGTAGGGAGTAGACGAGCAAGAATAAAATAGTGCCATGCTTTCGCAGAGGCATCCATCTTTGATGTAGGAAAATTCACTCTTATAACATTGATAATTTTCCATAGACCTCTTCCAACAGTTAACAAAGAAATGATCTCATCTTACTCCTCCTCAGTAAGACTGTAATTAGCATAAAAATAAGTAGTACCCGACGACAGTTGACAAAATGAATTTATTACCTCTAGTAAAAACGCTACTGCCATTCCTCTAACCATCACTAGATCATCCTCTAATTCAGGAAGATTGGCATAGAACTCCCTAACCACATAAATCACTGCAACAATAAAAAAATAGCAGAACTGATCTCAATGTAGGTGGACAATTAAGTCTTCTACCTCTCTTCCTGGATTCTTAAAACAATGCTCAGGAATTAACTTCCTTGATTGCATCGCATCTGAGTATCTATCCTACACTTTCAAATTAACAAACTTACTCGAATTGAAAGTAGCCTTCCCCTTGCTCCTCTTCATCCTTGGCGTTGTTTCTAAAAATCACAAAAATTTCACAATAAATTCCAAAATCAAACTTAACTCACTAGATCTAACTTCTATATGCTTAAACTCACTTTTCCATGTAAAATCCATTAATGTTCATCAAGTTTTCACTGTGAATAGTAAATTTCAAATTTTCCATGATGCACTTCAAATCCATGGTGAAACAAAAAAATGTTTACATAAAAGAGAAGCTCTAACCTTAAGAAGAAGAAATCCAACAAATTGGACTCAATTTCACCTAGTATTCTTCACTTATAGGGATGCCATAAGTCCAAAATTGCTAGACCTTGAGGAAGAAGAAGAGGAAATGAAAAAAAGTGGTGGTTTTTGGCACTTAAAACTGTCATGAAATAGTTTTTCGTGAACCTGCACTTAAGTGTGACAGGTTTGGCGCTTAGGCGCCTAGCTCTCGGGTTTGCCCGTGCTTAAGCATGGGGTATCGGCGCTTAGATGCAAGTGCATAATTTTTGATATTTCCAAATTTTGATCCAAATGCATCTCTTACTTAGTAAATCACCCTCACATGGTCTTAATAAATCATAATAGCAATTTTCCTCCCCTTCTACTCTCTTCTTTCTAAAAAATTTTTAGTTTTCCAAAACTTAAGATTCGATCACAATAACACGAAACTTTCACACAAACAAAACACTTTCATTAATGCATTCAACAAGTACAAACACACTTCACATAACTAATTTCCACTCCAAAAAGTTTTTGGTTGAGATAACATCTAAATCCATCACGATACAAGAAAGACTTACATTAAATACATAAAACAAACAAACAAAAAAAAAAACAACAAGCAAACAAACTAAACAAATAACTTATTTCCATTCTCCTTGAGGTGGAACATATTCCTGGCCTTCATTTATTCCTTCTAAACATATATTTTATAGAACGGACGATGAAGAAGAACTCTAATAGAATCCTCTTCAATCCACTTATTTTTCATATACATTATCCTGTCCACTTCTTCAATATAGCTTGTATTACTGAATTGCATCTTAAGTTGTCATCCAATATGCACTAAATGTGCGTTAGTTTTATTTACCTTTGCCTCAATTGAAGCCACATCAGCCACAATTTTTTGTAATCTTCTCTACTTTTCCTTCAATATTAAAGGCTAGGAATCCATTATATAACTCTTGTGCACTTTGACTAACAACTTCTTCTTGATAGCCTCATACTTCTTCTTCAAGTCATTATCCCAAGAAGACATTTTTGCTAACTTTAAACTCCTTACAACTCAAATCTCTCTTCACTTAGAATTTAAGAATGAAAATTTGGAGAGGGGCAAGCATTCTCTTCATTTCCATGCTATTTATAGACTTTTGTAGAGCCTATACCCACTTCCCACGTCTAAAAACCAACAAATAACGTTTAAGGCCAATTTACCACATTTAATTCTTCTAGAACATCATTTAGGCACATTTTTATAACTCCTGTGCTTAAGCGTCAAATCTGGGCGCTTAAGCTCCAGTGTTCATTTTAGCACAGGTCAGCTTAACATCCAAATACTCATTCTGACACGTCTAAGACATCAATTTAAGTCTTAAAATTTACACAACATATTCAAAATACTACCATTATTTTCTAAAATAAACACAACAACATAACATTTAAAACAGAAGCACACCCATAACTATGGGTTGTCTCCCATAAAAAAATTGATTTTATGTAGTGAGCCTGACGCACCCTGTGCTTATTTTGGGTGACCCAACATCAAAACTTCATTCAATTTAGTTTGATCCCCTAAGAAATAGTGTTTCAGTATATGTACATTCACTTTGAAAATTTTTAGGGTTTTAGAATCTTTGATATCCACTGTTCCATAGGGATAAACTTTTATCACAATAAATGGGCCCATCAACTTGGACTTGTTTGTCTGAAATTAATCTCAATCTTGCATTATAAAGTAAAACTTGTTGCCTGGCTCAAAATGTTTAGTAAGAATCTTTCGATCATGTCACTTTTTCATCTTATCTTTATAAATCTTAGCATTCTCATAGGATTCATTCTTTATTTCTTCCAACTCATTAATTGCAATAATCTCTTTTTATCAGCATCCTTCAAATTATAATTAAATATCATAATAGCCCAATAAGCTTTATACTCAAGTACCACTGATAAATGACAAGCTTTCCCATAAATTAAGCTGAATGGTGACATTCCTATAGAAGTTATGTATGTAGTCCTATAAGCCCACAATGATTAATCAAGCTTGACCGACCAATCCATTTTTGTTGGATTTATATATTTTTCCAAAATTCTTTTGATTTCTAGATTGGAAACTTCAGCCAAACCGCTTGTCTGAGGTTGATAAGCAGTAGAAATTTGATGATTGATATGATATTTATTTAATAATTTCTCTATTATCGCATTTTTGAAATGACTTTCCCCATCAGTTATGATCACTCTCGGTATTCCAAATTTGCAAAATATATTTGTTTTTAAAAATTTTGCAACACTTCGGGCATCACATCGAGGTAAAGCAACGAACTCAATCCATTTAGATACATACTCTACTGCTAACAGTATATATAAATTTTTGAAAGATGGTTTAAATGGTCCTATGAAATCTAATTCCCAAACGTCAAATATTTCAACTTCCAAAATATAATTGAGGGTCATTTCATTTCTTCTAGAAATATTGCCTACACGTTGCAACAATCACAATTTTTAATATAAGCATTAACATCTTTAAAGATAGTAAGCCAATAAAATCTTGATTGTCAAATTATGTATGTTGTTTTATCAACACTAAAATGTCCCACAAAATAATAATCATAACATTTTTAGGTAATTTCAAAAGTTTTTTGAAATGACACACATCTTTGAATTATTAGATCATTCTCATGTACATATAGAAATGAGTCATCAAAAAATAAGTCTTAGCTTCAATTAAAAATTTTCTCTTTTGTTGTGGTGTTAGACCATAAGGTAAAATGTTATTAAGAATAAAATTCACAATGTCTGCATTTCATGGAACCCACCATTCATTAATATTGAACAATTTTTCATCTATAAAATGTTCATTAATTTCTTCTTCAGAATAGAGCGATTTGTCAGATTTAAGCTTAGATAGATGATCAACAATTTGATTATCAGCTCCCTTTCTATCTACTGGTTCAAAGTCTATCTGCTGGTTCAAAGTCAAATTCTTGCAAAAGAAGAATCCATCTTATCAGTCTTGGTTTTGCATCATCTTTCTTTTTAATTAAATACTTAAGAAAAGAATGATCTGTATGCACCACACATTTGGTTCCAATTAAATATGATCTGAATTTATCAATGAAAAATAATATTGTTAATAACTCTTTCTTAATTGTGGTATAATTAATTTCAGCTTCATTAAGAGTTTTACTAACATAGTAAATTACATTAAAAATTTTATCGTATTTTTGTCCCAAAAAAGCTCCAATAGCATAATCACTTGCATCACACATTAATTCAAATGATTTTTTCAATCTAGTAAAATAATAACTGGTGCGGCGCTTAATTTTTTTTTGAAAAGCTCAAAAGATTTTTGGCAGTTCATATCAAAATTAAAAATTACATCTTTTTCGAGCAATTGACATAGTGGCTTAGCAATTTTTGAAAAGTCTTTAATATATCACCTGTAGAATCCAGCATGTCCTAAAAAACTTCTAATTTTCCTCAAATTAGTTAGGTAAGGTAAATTAAAAATCCCTTGAATTTTTGCAGGATCTACCTCTATAATTTTTTTAGAAATGTAATGTCCCAAAACAATTCCTTGTGCTACCATAAACTGGCATTTTTTCCAATTAAGGACTAAATTTGTTTCTTCACAGCGTTTAAGAACTCATGATAAATGTTCTAAACAGGATTCAAACAAAGTTCCAAACACAAAAAAATCATCAATAAAAACTTCAATTTCTTTTCCAATTAAATCACAGAAAATAGCCATCATACATCTTTGAAATGTAGCAGGGGCATTGATGCACCAAAAATATATACGGTTTTGCTATATAGTTTTACCCATTTTTGGTGATATTGCACTTTAAAGAAATGTATTTTTCATGATTTGTTGTAGGTATTATGATTTTAGGTGATTGGAGTAAAAAGAAGCGAAAAAGAACGAATTCAGAGCGAAAAGGAGCAAAAATGAGTAAAAAAGTTGAAAACATTTTCTGGCGCCGCCGACGTACAAATCCAGAGACTCCAAAAAATATTGGCAAAATAGAGCGCCTCCAGCGCCTGAAGTCGGTAGAATTCAAATTTGAAGAGTTTTGGCGACTTTTTGAAAGGATGCCTATGGAAACTCTTGGGATTTCGTTCCTAACTTATAAGTAACTGTTTTTGGATGAAAAGTAGTGTGTGTGAGTGAGTGGAGAGGGACTCTCTTGGTTTCTCTTAGTGTGTTAAGTGTTAGGGTTTAAGAGAAGAGTGTGTAGATGTGAGGATTTGAGAGGAATTCTTCTCTAAGGAGTGAAGGAGAAGAAGTAAAGTGAGAGATTAGTTCTTCCTTTCCATTCTAAAGAGAGAATCAAGTGTTGTAAAGAAGAGATAAAAGGATTCAAAGGAAAATCAAGGGAATTGCATTGGGGAAGAGAAAAAGATAAGTTGTATTTTCTTTTATGGTTTGTAAAACTTTTCTTTTATATATAAAATCCACGTTTTATTGTATTTTCTTCATGAATTCTGAGTAGTCTCCTTTGTCTTTCTTTATGCATAGAGATGTGGTGATGGATTGATGTGGATTTGTTGTGTTTTTAATGTATTGAAGAAATTGTGATGGTTTTTCATTTCAAACTTAATTTAATTTTTAATTTGGCCAATTGAAATGTTAAAATATGTCGTTAATATTAATTCTGAAAGGATTCAATGTCCTACAAAAATAATGAAAGATCCATTCAATTTCTATGGATGAATTGCGTAGTTCATGGGAAGTGAGTGCAAATAAATAAGGAAATGTGTTTTGATGAACTTCAATGTGGAGATTTCAGGGTGACAGGCTGAAATCCCTAAATTGGTTCTAAGATTAGTAACTAAATATCAAAGGTTAGCCTTCGGGTGAAGGGTGAGTGGGAGCTCCGAAGTGAGAGCTGGTATCCTCCCAGCCTAGCCTTAGGTTTAGTGACTAAACTTAGGATATTTCAATGTTCTTTTCATGCTTGGAAAAAGGGGTACTCTTTTAAGGGTAAAGAATCATCTATGCTCCTATTTGGCACAATAACATAGATAATTGTTCCATATCAATCCACACATCATATTCTCATTGCAAGAGGAAAGATACTTTTCTCATATATCAAAAACCTTTCAAATATATAGTTTAGTGTGTCTGCTAGTTAATTCTGTCTTTAAAGTTGTTAGTAATCAGTGTAGTTTAATTAATTGTTATTGTTTTCTGCATAGTGGAAGTAGAAGTACAATTTAAGTATCGAATTTCAGTGCTATATTATATATACAGTGAAACACTTTCTTATACTTTGAACTTCCTTGTGGGATCCATAACTAGGACTCCATTAGAGCCCTGTATTACTTGATACGATACGTAAACTTGTATTAAGTGTTTGGACTTTAAAAAGTCATTATAAACATATATAAATTTGAGTTCATACATTCTTGCATATATAAATTCCACCGGTCAAGTTTTTGGCGCCATTGCCAGGGAAGGTAACGAAGTAATTAAGTAAGTAAGAAAGTATAAACGATATTTATTAATAATATAGTAACATAAAACTTTTACTTTGTAGTATGTAATTGTGTGTTTGTTTACTTTTTAAAAGTATTTGTGTGATTGTATATGTGTCGTAGTGGATCTATAGGTTTAGTGCCTTACGATTTGGAGTTAGAGTGTACTGTCAGAAAAATTAGAAAACAATAAAAATAAATTAAAAATCCTTGCAAAATGGCAAATAATTAAGATAATCAGAGAAATGATATTGGAATTTTGCCAAGACCTTTAAGAGATTATGCTAACAACATAACAGATGAAATTCATAAAACTATTCAAAATCCTGATGTTGTTGTTAATTCATTTGAACTTAAACCTACTATTATCCAAATGGTACAAAATAATCAATTCGGAGGAACACCTAACGAGGATCCATATTTACATCTCGCTAGTTTTTTAGAACTGTGTGCTACTTTTAAATATGATAGAGTGTCTAGTGATGATGTCATACTTAGACTTTTTCCTTTTTCATTAAGGGTTAAAGCTAAGGCGTGATTAAACTCATTAGCACCTGGATCTATTAGAACTTGGGGAGAATTATCTCAGAAGTTTCTATCAAAATATTCCCTCCATCAAAGGCTGCTAAACTGAGAAATGATATTACATCCTTTTGTCAGTTTGAAGGAGAGTCAATATATGAAGCTTGAGAGAGATTTAAAGATCTTCTTAGGAAGTGCCCACATCATGCTTTACCAGATTGGTTAATAATTCAAATATTTTATAATGGATTAGTAGGATCATTGAGATCTATTATATATGCTGCTGCTGGTGGATCTTTAATGTCAAAACCTTTTGATGAAGCATACACATTAATTGAAGAAATGGCTACTAATAGTTTTCAATGGCCCTCTGAACGGGTAAATCCTAAGAGAGTGGCTAGTGTTCATGATTTATATATGATGACTATGGTAGTTTCTCAAATTGTAGCCCATTCCAAAAAAAAAAATCAATATGGAATGAATTATTCTTAACCACCTCAAGTTTGGAGAAAAATTCATTTGGATAAATAACAGAATCTCAAACACCTTATAAGCCTTAAAATGCTATTAATAGACATAACAATTCTTATTCGAATTATTATAATCCTGGTTGGAGGAATCACCCAAATTTCAATTGGAATAATAGCAATGCTAATGTTAACCCGCACTGGGCTAATAGTTCTATAAATCTAATTGGAAATTCGAACAATCAAGGAAATAACAATTTTAGGCCATCTTATCCTCCTGGATTTAATAGTTACCCATAATTTAAGGATAAGAAGTTGTCTGCTGAAGAAATGATTCTGAATATGGGAAATCAATTACAAGCTTAAGGTGTTACTATGAAAAATATTGAAAATCAGTTGGGATATATTTTCACTGCACTTAATAATAGACCTTCTAGAACACTTCCAAGTAATGTGGAGATCAATCCAAAAGATCAAAACAAGGAATAAATTAGGGCTATTCAATTAAGGAGTGGAAAATAATTTGAAACTAGAGTGCAAAAAGAAGTTGAAATGGAAAAGGAGAAGGAGGAAGTAAAAAAGTTTCAAACAAGATTTATCCAGACTTGGATTGTCCTCTTGAGCCAATGAAGATAACTGTTGAAAACCACCACCTCCATTTCCTCAAAGATTGAAGAAACAAAATAGGGATAACATATTTGGAAAATTTTTGGAGATCCTTAAGAAATTAACGATAAATATTCCTTTTGTTGAAGCATTAGAACAAATGCATGACTATGCCAAGTTTCTGAAGGATATCCTGAGAAAGAAAAGAAAGTTTACAGATCATGAAACTGTTGCACTTAGTGGAGAGTGTAGTGCAATTATTCAGAAGAAGCTTCCGGAAAAACTTAAAGATCCTGGTAGTTTCACTATTCCGTGTGCTATATGTGAAAAATGTTTCAGAAAGGCTTTATGTGATATGGAAGCTAGTATTAATCTTATGCCTTTATCAACTTTCAAAAGGTTGGGAATAGGAGAAATTTCTCCTACATTTGTGACTCTTCAATTGGTCAATCGTTCCATTACTTACCCTAAAGGAGTGGTGGAAGATGTGTTAGTGAAAGTGGATAAATTTATCTTTCTTGTGGATTTTATTGTACTTGATATGGAGGAAGATAAAGAAATTTTAATCATTTTGGGAAGACCATTCCTTGCTACTGGAAGAGCTGTGATTGATTTTCAAAACGGAGAATTAACTATGAGAGTTAATGATTAAGAGGTGACCTTTAATATTTTAAAATCTATGAAGTATCCCTCAATGGAAAAAGATAATGAATGTTTTAGGATGGAGGTTTGTGAATATTTAAGAAACGATCATTTTGAGAATATATTTGAAAAAGAAGGGGATTAAGAAAATATGTTTGAAGAAGAAATTAAAGATGAAGAAAATTCAAATATTGAGATGAATGAAGATTTGGAGTATGTTCAGGAGAGTTTCGAAGTATTAGATACTATGGAAGGTGGAAATAAAAGTTTAATTCCATCTATAATAAAACCTCTTGAACTTGAGATGAAAATTATCCCTAATCATTTAAAGTATTTGTTTTTAGGAGAATCATCTACCTTGCCTGTTATTGTATCTTCGGAGTTAAACGATTATCAAGAACAAAAGTTGTTGGAAACTTTAAAAAGATACAAGAAAGCTTTTGGATGGACTTTAGCAGATATTAAAGGAGTTAGTCCTTCAAATTGTATGCATAGAATTTTATTAGATGAATAACATAAACCGAGAGTTGACCCGTAAGGATATTAAATCCTATAATGAAAGAAGTAGTTAAGAAAGAGATTTTAAAATGGCTGGATGTAGGAATTCTTTATCCTATTTTGGATAGTGCTTGGGTGAGTTCAATACATTGCGTACCGAAAAAGGGAGGAGTGACTGTTAAAGTGAATGAATGTAATGAAATTATACCCACAAGATAAATTAATGGATGGCAAATTTGTATTGACTATAGGAAATTAAATGACACCACCAGAAAATATCACTTTCCTCTTCCTTTTCTCGATCAAATGCTAGATAGACTTGTTGGACAAAAGTACTATTGTTTTCTGGATGGATATACAGGTTACCATCAAATACCTATTGCTCCTGAGGATCAAGAAAAGACAAGATTTACTAGCCCTTATGGAACCTTTGCTTTTTGAAGAATACCTTTTGGACCGTGTAACGCACCTACAACATTTTAGAGATGTATGATGTCTATCTTTAGTAGTACGATAGATAATGGAATAGAAGTTTTAATTAATGATTTCTCTGTATTTGGGACTTCATTTGAAGTTTGCCTGAAAAACTTAGCAAAAGTTTTGGAGCTCTGTGAGAAAACAAATCTAGATCTGAATTGAGAGAGATGTCAATTTAGATTTACAGGAGGAATTGTGCTTGGGCATAAAATTTCTGAACATGGTATAGAGGTTGACCCTGATAAAATTAGAGTGATTGAGAGATTGCCACCATCCACTACTGTGAGAGAGGTGAGGAGTTTCTTAGAAGACGCTGGATTTAACAGGCGATATATTAAAGATTTTTCTAAAATTACTAAACCTTTGTGCCGACTTATAGAAAATGATAGAAAATTTGATTTTAATGATGAATGATTGAGTGCTTTTGAATTATTGAAAGAGGAATTAATCACTGCATCTATAATTGTTTCACCAGATTGGAAGAAGCCATTTGAACTTATGTGTGATGCTAGTGATTATGCGATCGGAGTAGCATTGGGGCAAAGGCACGATAAAGTTTTCAAAGTCATTTACTATACTAGTAAAACTCTTAATAAGGCTTAAATTAATTATACCACAATTGAAAGAGAGTTATTAGCTATAGTATTTACTTTTGAGAAATTTAGACCTTATTTAATTGGAGCTAAAAGTATTGTGCATACAGACCATTCGACTATCAAATATTTAGTGCAAAAGAAGGATGCGAAACCTAGACTCATTAGATGGATACTTCTTCTGCAAGAATTTGATTTATGATTGTTGATAGGAAGGGAGCTGGTAATCAAATAGCTGATCATCTGTCAAGAATAGATTATGATAAATTATCTGAATTTGAAAAGGAAATTACTGAAATTTTCCCTGATGAGCAACTCTATACTATTATGGGAAGCAATTTGCCTTGGTATGCTGATATTGTGAATTATATTGTAAGTGATATTGTACCACCTAATTTAACAAAGCAACAATAAAAGAAGTTTAAATATGATGCAAAATTTTATTTTTGGGATGAGCCCTATCTATATAAACAGTGTAAGGATCTGATTATTAGAAAATGTTTGGCACAAGAAGAAATAAATTTGATTATTCAACGTTGTCATGATTCTGAATTTGGAGCTCATTTTGGTGTTGATAAAACTGCATTTAAGATTCTACAATCTGGATTTTATTGGCTTACTCTATTTAGATATGTTTATAGATATATTAAATCATGTGATCGATGTCAGAGAGTATGTAATATCTCTAGAAGAAATGAAATGCCTCTAAATTATAATTTGGAAGTTGAAATTTTTGATGTATGAGTATTAGATTTTATGGGACCATTTACTCTTTCATTTGTAAATTTATATATATTGGTTGTCATTGATTACCTAGATGTGATGCTCTTAGTGTTTCAAATTTTTAAAGAAAAATATATTTACAAGATATGGAATGCCGAGAGTGATCATAACTGATGGTGGATCCCATTTCAGGAATAATTGAATTAAGAAATTAATTGACAAATATAATATTATTCATATAATCTCTACTGCTTATCATCCCCAGACTAGTGGTTTAGCAGAAGTGTCTAATCGTGAAATTAAAAGAATTTTGGAGAAAACTGTGGATAATCATAAATTAGATTGGTCTGCTCGATTAGATACTGCTTTATGGGCTTATAGAACTGCTTTTAAAACCCTTATTGGAATGTCTCCTTATAGACTAATGTTTGGTAAAACTTGTAATTTACCGATTGAATTGGAGCATAAAGCATATTGGGTGATAAAAGAGTTGAATTTTAATTTAAAAAATGCTGGAGAGAAAAGATTTATGCAATTAAATGAATTGAAAGAGATTAGAAATGCATCTTATCATAATGATAGGATTTATAAAGAGAAAATGAAATTGTGGCATGATCAGAAGATATTGAAAAAGAACTTGGAATTCAGACAAAAATTTTTGTTATACAACACAAGATTGAAGTTATTTCCTGGAAAGCTTAAGTCTAGATGGTTAGGACCTTTTACAGTTGTAAAAGTTCATTCTTTTGGAGCTGTTGATATTAAAGATCCTGATACTGGAAAGATTTTCCAGGTTAATGGGCATCGATTAAAGCCTTACTTTGACGGGTTTCAACCTGACTTCAAAGAGGTTTTAATGCTGAGTCATCTCGATTAACGGAATGGTTTGTCGGGCTGACGGTGTTAAACCAAGCACTTTATGGGCCCGTATGTATCTTTGTGGCGTGTTTGCTTGTTCGATGTAGTTGTGCTTTTTAAATAGTTGTTTTTGAATCCTAATTACTCCTAAATACTTTAAAATTTGATAAATATTGGTTTGAATTGAGATATTGGAATATTTTGGGCCAAACAAAGTTTGGTGAGAATTTTTGAGGATTGGCGCCACCGGCGCCCAATCCCAGTTGATACACTGAACTTACAGGTTTGAGCGCCGCCGGCGCCCAAATCCTGTTGACGGTTTTTAAGTTTTAAAATGCGTGTTTTGGTAGTTTTGGGCGGAATCTTCATCCTTATAACTCCCTAAACTCCATTTTTTGACTTCTTAACTCCAGAAAAATGAAAAACTACCATTCCCAATTCGCTTCCTATGGATTCCTACTCCATTGAAACCCCTTGATCTCATGTTTTCAACTGAAAGAAGTTTATAAGTTTCGAGGTGCAGCGTTTGTTCAACAAAGCGATGATGAAAATAAGGATTATCAAGGAAAGAGGTTTCATAAATCGAGGTATGGATAATCCTACTACTAGAACTGAAGAAATTATTAAGGAGAGATGTTGGGAAGTGCTTTTCCACACTACCACTACCGTTGTTGTTCCTATCGTGAAAGAATTCTATGCAAATCTTCACGGGATCAACCAAGGGTTCGTATTGGTGCGTGGTAGATTTATGCAATTCACTCCTGCATGAATTAACGATCTCTTTATGATTGAGAACATACCTATTTGCCATTATTCCAATATCAATGCCACATGAGATAATTTGAATGATGTGTATCGATATCTGATGGATGAGAATGAGGATTGGGAAATTAGAGAGAATGGATAATTTTGTTTCCCATCTACATCTCTCAATCCAGTATCGAAGTAGTGACACTACTTTATTTTGACAAAGTTATTTCCAATATTGAAGATTAGCAAGGTAACCAAGGAAAGTGTCATTTTGAATTTCTGTATTCAACCTGGGAGGCCAATTGACATTGGTAATATCATTGTGAAATCAATTTTAGGATTAATTGTTCATGGATCTAAATATGGGCATGAACACCCGTCCACCATATTCCTGTTATGTAGTCAATCACAAGTTCCTTATGAAAGTTGGGAAAAAGGTTCTTCTTCCATGGAGGTCTATTGATCCGACTACCAGATAGTGGGAGATGAAGATGACATGAATTTGCTTGCTGATCAACCAACACAGACTTCACAACCAATTTAACCCTATTTTCCTGAAGGTTCCAGAATGATATTGAAGAAGATCAAACAGTTGGAGAAACAAATACATAATGTTATGAATGCAATCATTAACATTTCTGATTTATTTGATCATATAGATTAGAGAATGACGGAACAATTCGATCACACTGGTCGAATTGAGATGGGCTTGATTAACCTGATGAAGAAGAACACAGTGATTGCTGAGGAATCATCTGACGAATTTCCATTTCATCATTTTATAATTTGTTCGTGTATCATCAATTGATTGGAGACATTAGAGGAGAGGATAGTTTTGAAACTGATGTTGATTAATTAATGGATTCTACTTATGTTTGTTGTGTGTTTAGTTTACTTTACTTAAATATGCTTGGTGTGTGTAGTATTTGCTTTGCTTTGTAATTTAAATTTGGATTTGGATATGCTTACTTTCATTGTGTACTTAGATTTTAGTGTTTGCCTATCGTAGAGTACTTGCAACACTAAAACATCTAAGAGTTAGTTTGGTTTGAATGAACTTATTTGGTGTCTATGGTGTAACTTGGATTTTATATATATATGTTTGTTGTGTATTGTTTGTGTAAAGAATTGTGTTAATTATTGCTTGTGAGATGATGTAAATGCCTATTTAAGCGTAAAACATCATTGTAGATGTCGAAATGATTGAAATTACAAAACAAATTTCGGACCCAAAAAATATTTTGGACTGGCACCGCCGGCGCCCAAATCCAGAGAGTTTGACATTTATTCTAAATAGAGCGCCGCCGGCGCCCTATCGAGCGCCGTCAATGCCTGGACCCAATAAAAAGCCAAAAACCCTCGTTTTCATGATTTTTACTCAGGGACCCACAAATTTTTCCATTTCCTTCATCTTCTCCATTTTCACGATTTTGAGAATCTAAGGCTTGCTAGATCTCTGATTTAAGGAGATTTCAAATCTTTTCGACACCGGATCCACACTTCTCTTGGTAAGAATTTCACTTTAAGTTAAAATTTTTTTGATTTTCACCATGTAAATCTCTCACATTGCTTAGGTTGGAATTTTTAGAGTTTTAAAGAGTTTTTGAGGTTTCCATGATGAAATTTGCTCTTACTTGATTAGTATAGTATTTGGAGTTTTTTACATTGTGAATTTGGGATTTATTGGAATTTTCTTGCAAATTTTAGAAATTCACATGGCTCCAAGGATGAGTAAAGGGAAGAGGAAATTGGAGAAATTTGTTAATATTAAAGCCCAATTTCTCTTTAACTCTTACATTTACAATAAGATGTGTATCCATGATCGAGCTTTTGATAGTCCTGGTGGATCTGTAGAACAGTTAATTGCAGAGCGGAACTGGGAGCGATTTTGTTATTTCACTGCAGATCCTGTTATGAGAGTTGTTAGAGAGTTCTATTCGAATGTACCCTGGACTGAGACTGAATATGTGCTAGTTAGAGAAAAAATGGTTGAGTTTACTCCTCACCGTATCAATGCTTTCTATTAGACTGGGGAACCATTTTTTTTTAATACAAAAAATTTGACACTCGAGGGGAGAATATGAGAGAAGTAATTGCTTTTCTAACTGACGGGCGAGGAGAATGGAAAGTAAGTAAAAAACAGTTGATTAATTTTCTCGCATCCACATTGAATGTTGCATCAAACGTTTGGCATTATTTCATCTCTGCGAGACTATTACCATCTTATCACCACAGTGAAGTTACAAGGGATAGAGAGATTCTGAACTACTGTATTCAGAAAATGAAAAAGATTGATATTGGAGCTATTATCTACAAGAAAATTCAGACGATTGCTAGAGGTGAGACCACTAGTGGTTTAGGGCATCTTGCTTTAGTTCGTGTCCTGTGTGTTCAGTCTGGAGTGGAGTTTAATAGTTCATAAGAAGTGGCTATACCATTGAGACCAATCACAAATAATATTATCCATACTTATGAGTCTCATGTAGGAGCCCAAGTTGAGCGTACGAGTACTGATATTCCTACTACGAGTTATGATGTTCCATCTACATCTGAGCCACCTACCTTATCTGATATTATGGAGCAATTGAGATTACAGAGTGCTAGTGCGGATAGACTCCATGGTCGGATGGATGTATTTGAGGCAAGGAGTGATGTGAATGAAGATTATCTGTAGAGGAGAGTTGAGTTCGATATTACCTATTATGATTCTTAGGTCAGATTTATGAGGGGGGAGTCTGATGTGATATTTCCTACTTGCCCCAGTTATATACCATATAGACCTGACCCTACTGATGACCCTGCTGATGACCCTGCTGATGACCCTGCTGATCCTGGTGTTGGAGATTGGTAGATCATTTGTTTCTATTTCTGTTGTTCTTATTGTGTTGTGTTGTATTGTTGTGATGTAGTAGATATTTATTTTTCATGTGATGTGTAACCTTGTTGTACTGCTGAGATGTAGTAGTTATTTATTTTTCATATGATGTGTAACCCTGTTGGTGTACTGTTTTGTTGTACTGAAATATTAAAATTGTTAGCTGGACTTTGTAGTACTGTGATAGTTTGATTCATGTTATTGTGTTTTGTTGGATGTTTAAATGTTTAAAGTAAATTTCTCTTTACCCATGCAAATATTTAAAATTGTTATATCCCTGCTACTAATTGTTTCATGCCTGCTAATTGTAAATTTTAATTAATACCAGATAGCTGTTGAAGATTTTAAGAACCCAGCACAGAAAGGTTAGTTTCCTTTTACTCTCAACTGTTTCAAATTTACTGAAAAATTTAAGTTTGGGGGAGGGTAGATAAATGTTAACTTTTCTTTGTTCTCAATTATTGTATTTTTAAAAATTATTAGCATAGCTTCTGGCTGTTGAATCTCACTGTAAGTAACTAAAACTTTTATTTCAGTTGAATATTATTGAAGGATTGGATGAAAATTTTTAGTAATAAAGGTTAATTTTATAGAAGTAAGATATTTGGTATGAAAGGATTTGATTATAGTTAACTATTTAAAGTAAAGAAAATTGTATTTTTGAAATGTTAAGGGACTTGAATTATTGTGTGTTAAGAAGAGATTGTGACTTTGTGATGAATAATAAAGCTTGTACTTAACTATAAAGTAAGGAGGTGTCTCAAGTTTGAACTTTAGAAAGAGGAGAGTGAAGTTCAAAATCATTAAAGGCTATCCAGATATAGTAATCCTCGTTAAAAGAAAAAAAAGGAGAAAAGAAAAGAAGGATTAAAAATCAATACCAAAAACAAAGAGAAAAAAAAGAAGAAAAAGAAAAGAAAAGAAAAAGAAAGAAAAATATTTATGAGGAGAAGCTTGAGGAGACGTCTAATAAAAAATTGGCTTCACTTGAGTCACCCTAAAGAGAAAACTTGATTTCATTTCTGAATTTATGTTTAAAGTATTGACCTACATTCTAATAAAGTTTGCATGAACTCCTTTTTCACATAGTCTTTTAAGACACTCTTAATGTGACAAATTATGGTTCATCTTGAAATAAATAGAAGACTAGAACCCTTAGACTTGATTAATGAATATTCTCATACCTGTAGTGTTGTCCTGAGTTACTAAACTTCTTTCTGAAAATCTAACCAATATATTTTTTTGAATGAAAAATTTTAGTGTCCTACAGTTGAAAAGTACATTGCCTAGAGTTATAATTTTATGTAGTAAAAAGATTTCTTGAGGACAAGTAATAGTTAAAGTTTGAGGGATTTTGTTGCACCGAAAATATATATGGTTTTTGCTATATAATTTTATCCATTTTTGGTGATATTACACTTTAAAGAAATGTATTTTTCATGATTTATTGCAGGTTTGATGATTTTAGGTGATTGGAGTTAAAAGAAGCGAAAAGGAATGAATTCAGAGCAAAAAGAAGCAAAAAGGAGCAAAAAGGTGGAAAACATGTTCTGTCGTTGCCGACGCCCAAATCCAGAGGCTCTAAAAAATATTGGTAGGATAGAGCGCCACCGATGCCCTATCTGGATCCGCCAGCGCCTGAAGTCGGTGGAATTCAAATTTGAAGAGTTTTGGCAACTTTTTGAAGAGATGCCTATGGAAACTCTTGGGATTTTCATTCCTAACTTATAAGTAACTATTTTTGGATGAAATGTAGTGTGTGTGAGTGAGTGGAGAGGGACTCTCTTGGTTTCTCTTGGTGTGTTAAGTGTTAGGGTTTAGGAGAAGAGTGTGTAGAAGTGAGGATTTGAGAGGAATTCTTATCTAAGGAGTGAAGGAGAAGAAGTAAAGTGAGAGATTGCTTCTTCCTTTCCATTCTAAAGAGAGAATCAAGTGTTGTAAAGAAGAGCGAAAAGGATTCAAAGGAACTTCAAGGGAATTGCATTAGGGAAGAGAAAGAGATAAGTTGTATTTTCTTTTGTGGTTTGTATGACTTTTCTTATATATATAAAATCCATGTTTTATTGTATCTTCTTCATGAATTCTGAGTAGTCTCCTTTGTCTTTCTTCTTGCATGTGAATTTGATGTGCTTTTAATGTATTGAAGAAATTGTGATGGTTTTTCATTTCAAACTTAATTTAATTTTCGATTTAGCCAATTGAAATGTTAAAATATGTTGTTGAATATTAATTCTAAAAGGATTTAATGTCCTACAACAATAATGAAAGATCCATTCAATTTCCATGGATGAATTGCGTAGTTCATGGGAATTGAGTGCAAATAAATAGGGAAATGTGTTTTGATGGACTTCAATGTGGAGATTTTAGGGTGACAGGCTGAAATCCCCAAATTGGTTTTCAGATTAGTAACTAAATATCAGAGGTTAGCCTTCGGGTGAAGGGTGAGTGGGAGCTTCGAAGTGAGAGTCGGTATTCTCCCAGCCTAGGCTTGGGTTTAGTGACTAAACTTAGGATATGTCAATGTTCTTTTCATGCTTAGAAGAGGGGGTACTCTTTTAAGGGTAAAGAATCATCTATGCTCCTATTTGGCAGAATAACATAGATAATTGTTCCATATCAATCCACACATCATATTCTCATTGCAAGAGGAAAGATACTTTTCTCATATATCAAAAACCTTCAAATATATAGTTTAGTGTGTTTGCTAGTTAATTTTGTATTTAAAGTTGTTAGAAGTAAGTATAGTTTAATTAATTGTTACTGTTTTCTGCATAGTGGTAGTAGAAGTAAGTAGTAAACTTTAAGTGCAATTTATGTATCAGATTTCAGTGCTATATTATATATACTGTGAAACACTTTCTTGTAATTCGAACTTCCCTATGGGATCGATAACCAGGACTCCATTAGAGCCATGTATTACTTGATACGATAAGTATACTTGCGTTGAGTGTTTGGAATTTACAAAATTCTTATAAACATATATAAATTTGAGTTCATACATTCTTGCATATATAAAGTCCGCCGGTCAGGAATTACTTAAACTAAAGGGCATTCTTCTAAAACTAAATGTACCATAAAGACTGGTAAACTTTATTTTCTCTTAATCCTCTGGACAATATGTATTTGGTGATAATCAGTATATCCATCCCGAAAATAAAAGTATTTATGCTCAGCTAGTCTATCAACATTTGATCCAGAAAGGGTAACAGAAAGTTATATTTCCTTGTAGCAATGTTTAGTTTTCTATAATCAATGTATATTTGCCATCCTTTAACTTGTCTTGTCGGAATTAGTTCATTTTGTTCATTAACAGTTACAGTCACTCATCATTTCTTAGGAACACAGTGTATTGGTCTAATCCATGCACTATCAGAATAGGATAAATTATCCCAACATCTAACCACTTTAAAATTTCTTTTTGACAACTTTTTTAATAATGGGATTTAATCTCCTTTGAGGATCAACCTTGGGTTTGCAATTTTTTTCCATCAGAAGTTTATGCATACAAATTGAAGGACTAGTTTTTTTAATATCAGCAATTGACCATCAAAGGCTTTCTTATATTTCCTCAAAATTTTCAATAAACACCTTTCTTCTTATGAAGTTAAGTTCGAGGAAATTATAACTGGTAAAGTTGAGGAATCACCTAAGAAGGCATATTTTAAATGCTTCAGAAGTAACTTCAAATCAAGCAGGAGGTTTCTTAATTGATGAACAATAAAATTTGTGTTTTTTTGTCATGTTAAAAAATTCAAAACTTTCTTGAACAAAATTTGAATCTTCTTTAATAAAATCATTAAAAAGTTCTAATCCATCTTCTTGCTTGTGCTCCAATTATTTCATTTCTTATCTCTCTTTATAAGTTGTTTTGAAATTGCATTCACTAAGATATCTCATTACATCCATCCTGAAACATTCATCATCTTTACCTTTTGTAGGGTATTTCATTGTTTTTTAAATATTCAAAGTAACCATTTGATCATTAACACACATAGTTAATTCCCTATTTTGCACATCTATCATTTCTCTTCATGTAGCTAAGAAAGGTCTCCTCAAAATCATAGGTTTCTCTTTATCTTCCTTCATATTTAGCATAATGAAATCAATAAGAAAGATTAATCGATCCACTCTTACCAAAAGATCTTCTATAACTCCTTTAGAATATATTATAAAATGATCTGCTAGTTGCAAAGTTATAGTTGTAGGGGATATTTCTCCTATCTCAGTCTTTTAAATATAGATAATGTTATAAGGTTAATGCTTACACCTAAATCACGTAAAGCTTTCCCAAAAAATCTGTCTCCAATCGCACATGGAATTGTGCAACTTCCAGGATCTTTAAGCTTTTTAGGAAGTATTTCTTGAATTATAGCACTACAGTCTTCACTAAATGCAACTATCACATTATCTTCAAACTTCTTTTTTATGTTAAGAATATCCTTCATAAACTTCACATAGCTTGGCATTTGCTCTAAAGTTTCAGCAAAAAAAATATTAATTGTAAGCTTTTTAAAGATTTCCAGAAATATTAAAAATTGTTTGTCAAACTTTTTTTTGACATAGTCTTTGAGGAAATGGAGGTGGTGGTGGTTTTTCTAAATCAATTTTAAGTGGAGAAATAGGTCTCTGAAAACCTTCTGAAGCGTCCTCTTTAGGTTCTTCAAATTCTTGATGAACTCTATCTTCTAACTCTCTCCCACTTCTAAGTTGAACAACCTTTACTTGCTCTTTATTATGGTATTTTGGATTTACTTTAGTATTACTAGGAAGTGTTCCTTAATTTTTATTACTTAGTGAATTTGTAATTTGTCCCAGCTGATTCTCAATGTTTCTAATTGCGGCTCCTTGAATTTGTAACTGATTTCTCATTTGTAACACCGCTTCTTCTAAAAACAACTTCTTATCCTTAAATTATGGATTCTTATTAAAACCATGAGGATAAGTAGGTCTATAATTACTATTACCTTGGTTGTTCCACTTCCCCAATGAGTTTACATGGTTCTTCCTCCATTGCTGATTAGTGCCAACCGAATTTTAATTCCAATTAAAGTTAGGATGATTTTTCCAACCTGGGTTATAGTAGTTCGAATATAGGTTATTTAACTTATTATTTATAGCATTTAAAGTCTCTATTGATGGTTGAGAATCTACCATTTGGCCTAATGAATTCTCTTCAATCAGTAGAATTGGTTGAGTAAAATTCATTCCAAATTGGCCTATCTTCCTTAAAATTGTAGCAACTTGATTTGTTAACATAGCAAAAGCTTCAGATTCATGAATATTAGCTACCTTTTTAGGATGCACCCTTTCAGAAGGCTTTTAAAAATTATTAGTAGCCATTTCTTCAATTAAAGCATAAGTTTATTGAAATGGTTTTGACATCAATGAACCACCAGCAACAACATCGATAATAGGTCTAAAAGATCCAGCTAATCTATTATAAAGAGTTTGAATAATTAACCAATCTAGCACATCATGTTGTGGGCACTTTCTTAGGAGTTCTTTAAATCTTTCCCAAGCTTCATAAATAGATTCCCCTTGATACACCTAAAACATATAGTATTTTCATGCACATTTTTTTACATATTTTTGATGATATTACACTTTAATGGAAGGTATTTTTATGTTTTTCTTGTAGGTATGATGAAAATGAGAGATTATGATGAAAGGAGCAAAAAAGGATGAACTTTGGAGCAAAAATTTGAAGGTGTGCAAATTTGGCCTCTGGTGCTTATGCTTCAGATGGCGGGTGCATAAACGCCACAGTTAAAGTGATGAATTTTATTTAATTTTGGCACAAATTTGAAGGGGTTTTTGAAGCATCCTTTTGTTTAAACTTCATTAACTTCCCATTAGCGCCAAAATTCATTTAAAATTTGAATGGATGGATGCATCTCTTAGTGGATTCAGTAAACTTGGATATAATTTGAAGGGACACCAAAGCACCTTTTAGAGAATTATTAAAAATGAAGACTTGAAGATCAGAAAGTGGAACCACACCCAAGAGAAGAGTTTTGAAGAAAAATTTTGGCGGAAGAAGTTGGAGAAAAGCTTGAAGTTGTTTCCAGGGAAAGAGGAAGAAGGAGAGCCTTCTTCTCGCCAAATTTTTTTAACTCTTCTACTTTACTTTATCACACTTTGTATTAGAATTCAGGGGAGTCAATCCTTAGAGTTAGGTGTCAACCTCTAAGGAGTTATCTAATGGAAAGAAAAAATATTAGAGGAACTTCTAGAGTCTTGTGGAGAGGATTTTCAGGTAAGTGTTTATCTTTATTTCTACATTTGGTTTACAGTAACACTTGTTGTGTTTTCAGTATGACTTCTACTTTCAAATCAAATTGTGTTTGTGTTTTCTCCATGAGTTATGAGTAGTTTTCTTTATCCTTTTCCTTTTAAATGATGAAGTAATTAATTTATGGAAGGTATGTGGGTGAAGTATATATGTTTAATGCTGGAAGAGATTGTGATGATTTATTACCTTGCACTTAATTTACTTCTTAATTTGGCTAATTAAGATGTTAAAACTTGTTGTGAGATTATGTAAGAACCAATGCGGTATTGTCTCAATCAATAATTGGAAATAATCACATGCAATTGTATGGATGCAAATTGTAGTCCATGTAATTGAATGCAAATAAATAAGGAGATATGTTTTTGATGGGGAGTAAAATAAGAGGGCTTCAGAGTGACAGGCTAAAGTCCCCTAATTTGGTTTGAGATGAAAATTTTTGTTTTGAGATGTTAGGCCCCAGGTGGAGGGAATAGAGGGAACTTTAGAGTGAGAGCCGGTATCTTTCCTGCCAAACCCATCTACAAAATTTCAAAGCTTCAAATTAACCAATGTTCTTTATAGAACCAAGTAAGGGTAAAGAATACAATTGCTCCTATTTGGCACAACACATTTAAATACTTCCACAATGAAATTCCATAATTATTCTTAATTCATTAAAAGAGGAAACAAATATTTAGTTCTTATTGCTTTCATATCATTTTTAGAGTCTTGTTAATTTTAATTGCTTGCTTTACTTTTTCTTAAATAGAAAATTTCAAAAACATTTTTCAAACTTTCTATTTTAGAGCATACTTTACAAAATCAATTTAAAAAAGTAAAAAGTTAATTTTCTTATTTCTTTATATTTTTAGATATTTCCCTGTGGGTTCGATATCTCAGGGCTTAATAAGAATGTCCTATATTACTTGATAAACGATACATATACTTGCGTCCCATATTATAAAATAATTAAAATATATTTCTTATTTGCTTTGGAGTCTAGTTTTTGGCACCGTTGCAAGGAAAGAGATAATATCATTGAAAAGAAATATAAAGTGAAAAAAGTGAGCATAAATATTCGGGGATCACCCATTCAAACTGACAAAAAGATGTAATATCATTTCTAAACTTCACAGTTTTTTATGTTGGAAAATATTTAGCAAGGAATTTCTGTGTTAAATCATGCCAAGTTCTGATAGATCGAGGTGCTAATGAATTCAACCATATCTTAGCCTTATCCTTAAGTGAGAATGGAAAAAGCATAAGTTTAATAGCATCATAAAAAACACCATCATATTTAAATGTAGCACACAATTCAAAAAAATTGGCAAGATGTAAATTTAGTTCTTTAGTTGGTGTTCCCCCAAACTGATTACTTGATATCTTCATTCAAATAAATTAGTAGCTACATCAGGATTTTAAATACTCCATGAATTTAATCCAGTGTAGGGTTAGCATAATTTCTTAAAGGTCTAAACTCAGCATTTTTGATTATTTTGATTTGTCATTTCTTGAGATTTTTGTATTTTTTTGTATTTTTAATTTTTTTAATTTTTCTAATAGTTCATTCTAATTAAGAATCATAGAGCACTAGTCCATCGGAACTTGAACTACGCATAAACTATTACAGCACAACAATGAAAATAAAATAAAACACACATAAACAAATGAAGTACAAATAAGAATTTCTCAAAATAGAAATTTTGTATTTATAAAAAATCCATTCAAATTTTCTTTTAAATTCAAATAAAATTTGAAATAAATATCCCCAACAACAGTGCCAAAAACTTGATCCCGCACAGATACTAATATATTTATACTTGTGGTGATATGAGTATAATTATATTTATGATATTAAATTTTCTTCTTTACAATGACACCAAAAACTTGATTCCAAAGTAAATAAGAACTCAACAGTTATATTTAAATTTTGGGATTTGATGCAAGTATACGTATCGTTATCAAGTAATATAGGACTTAATTAAGCCCAAAAATATCGATCCCATGGAGAAGAGTATTGGATATTAGAAAATACAAAGGAATTAGATCATAAAAAATTATTAAGAAAAAGATACTTAAACAGTTTCAGATAACAGAAAACTTGAAAATGCGATTCTTTATGATATTGTCTTATATTTTGAAAAAAAGTAAACAATTAACTAACTATAACGAGATTTTTATAAGATTAAAGAAGTATAGATGAAAATAACTTTTTCCTTATCATGAATAAGTAATAAATACAAGAGTTATGTTGTGGATATATTCAAAATTGTGTTGTGCCAACTATGAGCAGTATTATTCTTTACAATTACTAGAGATTTTATAAAAAACATTGGCTAGTCTAAAGTTTGAATAGTTTTGAAGACGGATTAGGTAGAGAAGATTCTAGCTCTCACTCTAGAGTTTCCTCCTTGCCCCCCACCTGGGGGCTAACATCTCACATAAAACCTTAAAACAATAAACCAAATTAGGGGTTTTAGTCTGTCACCCTAAAGTCCTCTAATTCTACACCCATCAAAGTATATTTCCCTATTTATTTGCACAAAATTATATGAATTACTTTCTCATCCATACAATCTCATGAGATTTCTTCAAATAGTTGATCAAGACAATACCTATAGGGATCTTACATGTTATCACAACAAATGAAGTAAATGAAGTGCAAGGATTGAATCAACACAACTTATTTCAACATTAAAGATCAATACTTCTTCAACTTCCATCCATCACTTAATTACTTTTTATTTTAAGGAAAAAGATAAAGAAAAATACTTAGAATCCATGGAGAAAACATAACAAAAATAATTTTAAAAGTAGAAATCATGTTGAAAACACAAGAAGTCCCAATTAAAACCAAATATAACTACAAAGATAAAAAATTATCTCAAGTTCTTTTCCACCAAACTCTTGAAGTTTCTTTGAATCTCTTCCTTTCTCTTACAAGATTCCCTAGGACTGGTCGCTTAACCATAGAGGGTATAAATCAAAATAAAATAATGGATTTTTAAAAAGAAATCTCTACTCAGCTTCCCTTTCACAAAGAATGAGATAAGTGTAAAAAAACTGTAAGTAATAATCCTACAACTTCTTATTTTAAATACTCTCTCTAAGCACAATAATTTAACTTTCTTGCGGCCTCTCTAAACTCTGTTTAAGTCCATTCTTTTATACTTTCTCAAAAGGTGCCTTAGTGTCTCTTCAAAATGTGTCCATATTCAATGAATCTACCCAAGAGATGCATCCTTTCAAGTGAAATTTGAATGTCTTTTGGCGCCCTTGATCAGTTACCCAAATTTGTACCAAAGGTTGCCTTAAACAACCCTTCAAAATTTACCAAAAATTTCTTTAAATTACAAAGTAACTACCCTACGCTTAAGCACATTGCCTTCGGTGCTTAGGCCTGACCTTCTCTGTTTGCTGGCGCTTAGGCACCAGAATTGGGCTTATAGGCACCCTAGTTCATTTTAACACCTTCTTCATTTTTACTCCAAATTTGATCCCTTTTCACTCCTTTTGACATATTTAGTCCATTTAATTGTACCTGAAAGGAAAACACACAAATACCTTCCATTAAATTGCAATATCATCAAAAATAGGTATAAAAATGTTTACAAAAATATTATATATTCTAGGTATATTACCCCATATCGATCGTGATGCCTTAAAAATTATTACTTTCCAGGTTGATCCCGGTGAGCAATGCGTGTTAAGACATCGGGATTAACACGAGTATGACTGTACTAAGGATCAAAGGGCTCTAAAGTGTGTCATTTGCATCACGGACCTGCATTGAAGGCCACTATTTTAAAAGTTTAACATTAGATAATTTTACTGTTTATGTATTGTCCACCCTACTTTTAAAATTAAATAAGTTAGGCCATATGTGAGGCCACTTCTTTAAAATGTCACCCTAATTTGTGAGGTGCTTTAGATCCCTTGGATTATTAAGGCGGGGTCGGTGTGGTGTCACTGTCAAATTCATACGGTAACCAGAGACTTTACCCTGTGCACTTAGATGCTAGGTCATGACACTTTTTTGTTAGATGAAGTGCTAGACTAGGATCTTGAATGTGAGGTAGTATTTTTGATGCCTGGATGCTGTTCTTTATTATATTTGTTGCTTTAGCTTGGTAACCTTTTTGCTTTTTGTTTTTGGTGTGCCTATATGCTTGATATACATGATAGTTTGTTAGGGCATTCTTCTACAGGGAGTCGTGCCTTTATATATGCACACACATAGGTACTTTTGAAAGGGGGAGCATGTAATGATTTACATGCTAACGTTTGCTTACAAGTGCTGCTTAGCTCCCCTGTGAAGCATGAATCATTATATGTTACATCACTTTCCCCACTAACATTTGTTCTCATGCAGGTCGAGTCTTTTCTCTTTTTCTTCCTTTGTATTTTCTAGAGTCTAGGAGAGTCCTATAGCAGAAACAAGATATAGGCATTGGTTTTGAGGCATTTAGTGTGGGACTCACGTGACAGGGAGCAGGAGTAGATGTTTGTGTCATTAAACCTAATTCTGCATTTGATATTAATGTATAGAATTAAGACTGAGCATTTATATGTGGATTCCAACCACCTTTTCTTTTTTTGAGATATATTGCTGACCTAACAACACCTTCCTTTTATATATTTTATTTGGCTTATGCCTCTTATTTCATGCTTGAATGCTTGGAATTTTTCTTTATTTATTTCTGTGGTTTATCTGGGAATCATGCAAGCAATATAGGCTCTTTAGGACTCAAATTCCTAAAATTTCTAAAAAATTCAAACCCAAACTTTCAAGATAATGAAAATATAGGATTAAAATATTCAAGAATTTAAAGTCTGTATTTTACTTTCCTAGATGGTCTTCGATCCAAACTTGAAATGGCCTGCATTGCATGACTACAACCCAAGTCATTTACAGGGCCTCCATAATACTTAAGGTTCGCTCTAGATAATTACATTCATATTGAATGTCCCGAGGAGAAGCCCCCATGCTTTTCCAACTTGACAGACCCAACATTTCTTTTTATATATTGGTGGTTGCCTAGTTAGCCTAGATTGTTAGAAGGCTCCCCGACCCAAATGGTGTGTAAGTTCTTTTCTTTGGAGCATTTCTAATTTTGTAGCTAAGCTTCCTTTCCTCTTTCTTTCCTAAGAAATCCTTTTCACTTTGGCATGTATAAGTCTCACCACTTGGAGCTCTAGTTTATAGTCATAGGATAAAGTTTCTTTTCAATGTCCTTAGGGCTGCATAGATTACTTATGGATGACGCAATTAACAGATTTCTGACTGAGGATCTCTGAATGTGTTGGGTCGACTATCTTTATGACTGGGATGACTTAGGCTTTTAGTAGCTTGGGATGATAAGTCCGTGGTACCCTAACTCGGCTACCTCTACTTTTTAGGGATTACTCCTTTCTTTTTTTTGACTATCAACAATTGAGCCCTATCTCTTCTGGTTCCTTTGTTAGTACAGTCTTAATGGCCTGATACCGATGAGCTACTGCCTGTTTAGAATATAACAACTTGTCATCTGCCCTTATGGCCCAAACATGCTTTGACAAATTGTGATATCGTCGTAAAGATGGTTTACGTTATTCCATGGGCTCCATGTGCTGATGAGCTGCTATCCACTTGAGATGTGAGAGACTCACTTTCTGCCCAATTGATTAGTGAGAGCTTTGAAGCATGTGGGCATTCCCACACAGAACAACATTCCTTTAATGAACTATTTCCCCAGTCCATGTTAAAAAAGTGAAACCCTTTTTATCAAGACTATTCTTGGGTATCCCCCAAGATGTAATTAACCAAGAGAAATACATCCTTTAAGAGTGCTCTTGACCCCAAAGAAGACACCTACACCTGACTCTCTTGTTATGGGTAGCTTTCGTAGGTATTATTTTGTGGATATGGTCCACGATGCCTCTATTCGATCTTGTTTGAGCAGACATTCTTGGCCTATCTTTGCGAGGTTTACCACACGTAGACTCTCAATGTTTATCATTTCACTTATTTATCATCATTGTCGTACATCCCTTCTTTTTTATTTCATCCATTCTCTTGATCATTCATATGATCCAGAAGATGGATTTATCTTGGAAAGGGAAGTATATGAAAATCGACAAGCTGACGACTCCTTCAAAAATAAAAGAAAAAAGAAAAGAAAATGAAAATAGAATGGTTACTCCACTGAGAATTCTCCCATTTAGCGAGGTAGCTCTTTCTGGGGAGGCATCAGATGTTTTCATGCAGACAAGGATCAGTGAATAACTGATACAACATCTCATTTGATGTGGTGGACAAAACCAACCAAGCATGTCAAAAAAGGTAACGAGGTTATAATCTAGGAAGGTATAATTGCCAGGTTGCTTTGTGAGCATTAACAAAATGACTCTCACTGAGGAGTATCGCTTCTGGGGCTATAACCCCTCTCTCTCTCTCTCTGTACTAGGAGTTTTGCTCATATTATCATGACCTGGTTTCTTTTCCTCAAAGTCACTAGTTGAGCCTTTTGTGAGACCTTAGTTTTTTAGTCCATGTGTTAGTTTGCTATGGTTAGCAACTCGACACATTCTATCCCTTCTTTCACCCTCAACAATTCAGTTTCTGCATTATCACGTGCACGGATGTCATTATACTTTGTGATTGGTTTTTTAAAATTTCACTGTTTATGATCATTGTCCCTTTTTGCCCCACAACACAAAAGAGCAAGGTGGTCAAAATCGATGCTACCCGGGGAACTCTTTTTCCTCTCCCTAAGTGTTTCTGATGCTCTTGAAGGCATCATAGCCTTCGATTCCTTCGAGCACCCCTGTGGGATTATGTTACGTAATCCTAAACCCTTTGACGTGTTTGCTCTATGCCCTCCCATTTAAAAGAGCAGTCATGCATACGGAGTTGTACCTACACCCTTCGAGGAGTTTTCTCTATCTCTCACCCTTAAAAATGGAGATGTGCATATCGAGTTGTTCCTACACCCTCTGAGACATTTGCTCTGTACCCTCTAACTCAAAAGGGGAGACATGCATATCAAATTGTTCCTACGTCATCTGTGGCTTTTGCTCTGTGGCCTGTCGGCATATTTTAGGTTAAGTGTTGTATTTTAAAAAAGGGATCGCCAACAGAAGTTGTCAGCGAATTTAAGATTTTAAATTTAATTTAAATATATACATATATATATAATTTGGAAAGTAACATTTTGATTTTTTAAAATAGTTTTAAGTTTTAAAATTTTAAATTATGGAGTCAAACCGACCTCACATCTCAAAAAGTTTATATAAACGAGCACCACATCACAAACCGTGCATCTATCCCGAGGAACAGACACACTGCTTGATAATGGTGCTCGATTAAGTAAACTAATAGATTTGTAACATCTGTTTGGTCTGCGAACTAATTTTATAAGTTGACAAATTCCCCTGCTTAATATAAAGGAATTAAGCAGGGTGGGTTCTTAAAGTTCCCTATAAAGGCAAGCCCCTATAGTTAATTACATCTTAAGTGACGGGATTCACTTAAGAAAACTCTCAATTAAGATCAGTGGTCATGCTTTCAAGAATTTCAAAGTTTAAGGTTTCAAAGGATTAATTTTTGAATTTCAAAAGGGATCGGATCAAATTTGAAATAGTTATTTCAAGAGTCCAAAGGAAGAGAAGTAGGGGATGTCACAGATCCGAAGTGAACTTCGGTGACTTCTCGACTATCCTATTTTTTGGCTTCAATTTGAGAGTTGTTTTAATGTTTCAATCCTACCAATTTTAATTAATTAGGACTTATATTTGTGTAATACGATCAATACAAATAGCCTCGAAAATGTGAGGGTTTATGTCGTACCAAACGACTACCTCTGAGTCCTAAGACGAGTTAAGGCTTAAATTGCATAACATGATTATGCAAATGCCTATAGAGAAGTTGAGGATTTATGTTGTACTAGCAAACTACCTCGAAATCCTATGGCTTGGTTATTTAATTCTAAGGAAGGGTTAAGCTGATGAAGGCTTGTTTTGTTGTTGAAGATGGTCGTGCTGCCCACCATGCTTGCTCCAAGCTCCTTGTCATTGCAAAAGGTTTAGTTTTAGAAGTGCCAATCAGGGGGTGAGAGAAGTGTTTTATTTTAGATAGGTTGAAAATTAAGATGGCTTAGTGCTTTAATTGAAACAAATTTTAAAGTTGATTAAGCAGAACCGGTTAAGATCCTACAATTTCGTCATCCCGGCACTGCTATTTTCATCAGATTCACTTAGTCCAAATGAATTTGCTAAACTCAACTAAATGTGTTCACACTTTCATTTAGACCGTGGGAAATCTCCTTAACAACACGTGGGTTACATCATCCGAGGGATTCCTGTTCATCCAATGAGATGTTTTAATTTTAGTTATAATTGTAATTTTGTTTTGTTGGTGATTAAATTTTGAGTTATTTAAACATGCTGGGTTCGATCATTTTCATGAATTTATAAAGGCAAGAAAGTAAGACATTTAATAAACTACAGAATGTAAATTACAATAAACTTAAATGCATACCTGGTGGGTACTCCCATCATTTTCATCTGCACTTAAAGTACATGTTAGGGCATTTATATATTTGCAACAAATACCTAGGCAAAACTAGGGAAGGTTTGGTTATCTACCAAAATCCTAATCCTTTTTCTAGTCAATTCCTATGACGTCTAGGTTCTCATGATTTTGTTAAGGATGATTTTGTTCATCAAAGAACCATGAAGTCTCACTGTTCTTTTTAAAACATCTCATCATGTTAGGGAAGTGCTTGGAATTGAATTATGAACATCTTCTTAAACATTTTAGGGATTATTTCGAGTTCAGTTAGTATCAATGTGGTGATGAATCAATCACCCAGATTTAGTTGAGTTTTGACTCTTTCTCAGTGAATTTGGATGTTTGATTATCCTATGAGTGAAGTGACATTTCATTTGACACTTCATTTAACATTTATAATAATGAAAATAAATTAGGGGCAAGTAAGTTCATTAAAGAACCTAACCATTCTTAATTGAAGTTCGAGTTAATGGTTTAAAGTGATTTAATTTAGTTATAAAATTTTGATTGATCTTTTTCAAATGTTTTACGTTATTTCATGTTGGAAAAGTGTTTAAGTTGTTTACTTCAATTAAATTTTAATATTTTAAATGGTCTTAACATTTTAGATTAACTTTATATATTTTAAACTGATTTAATTTAATGATAACATTTTAATTATAAATTGTTTCAAATTAACCTAAATACTTCAATTTTTTTTTTAATTTAAGTTTTAAAAAATTTCGGATTAGTTTGATATTTTTATGGTTGTTTCAATTTGATTTTCTTACTTCAAATTGGTTTTAATGCTTTAAGTTTTAGTTTGATTAAAAATTTTCAAGATTATCTCCCTTTTTCTTCATTAGTATCAATTATCACTTTTATAGTTTCATTAATAAGAACTTAATGATATTTGATCAAATCATTGGTTAGAGATTCAATTTAAAGAATTAGAATCTGCTTATATTACATCCCTTAATCTTAATAATTCAGGTCTTAATTAATCTTCCAAAGTTTAGGTGATTTAATTAATTAAAGTTTCTTCTTTAATGTTCAAAGTGATTAATGAGTTTCTACCCCTTAACTTTCTACGTTTCAATCATCTAAGAGGAAAATTAAGATCAAATGTTCACCCTTCCCTTTGGTTTAGCCTAAATTTTAATTAAGGTTAAAGTTCCTTAATTACCTTTATGCCCTCTTAAACTTGTTCATCTCATAATTTATTAAATTAAGCTCAAATGAATTTGAAATTTTTATGTCACCTCACTCACATGTCAATTAAGACATTAGGAGAGAAAATATGATTTTTCTATTTTTAATTTAATTTATAAAATAATTTTAGTAGAAAATAGGGATTTTTGATGAAATTCCACAACATGACCAAGAAGAAGTTTCTGTCCATAGGAAAATTAGAAAAAGTTCCCACTGACTAGGGAACCATTTGGGCCAATTTTAGTGATTTTTTGAATTTTATTTTATTTATTATAATTTTTTTGAGTTTTAGAGTTTTAATTATTTATAAAATAAAATTGAGGTGGAAAATTAAGTTTTATATTTTTCTTAAATCTCTCTAATCCCAAGGAACTCAGAGAAAAAAAGTTTATATTTTTTTAATTTTTCTTTGAATTTTTAGAATTATTTTAGTTAAAGGGTTGGAAAATCTATTTTTAATATTAAAAATTACCCTAAGCCTTTAAAATTCAATATCTTTACTTAGAAACTTAGGAAAAATATTTGGCTAGTTCCCAAGTGATTAAGAGATCAAATATGACATTTTGGTGAATTTTAATATTTTTATGATTTTTATAATTTTTTAATTATTAAAATATTTAATAATGGGTGAAAAATGAAATTTTTAGGATAGTTCCAATTTTAATTTTATTAGACTCTTCTGACATCAGAGAGCCCTCAAAACCAATTTGGCAAATTTTTGAATCATATTTTGAGTTTTATGGATTTTTTTAATTTCCAAAATGGTTATGTTACTTATAAAATTCATTTAATGGGTTAAACCATTTCCAATTAATTTCAAAAGTTTTATGGGGGTTCCTATTATCCTATAGGACAGTGGGGGATTGATTTGAGTTATTTCCATTTTTAGTTTAATCTAATTAATTCAAAATTGATTTGAGGTCATGTGAACAATCAAAGTTATTTTTAATGGTTTAGCTCATGAGATGATTTTCCTAAGTTCCTCTAGTCATATGGAACCTACCCTAATTTTCCTAGAATTTTCCAAACAACATGCTACTTTTTAGAATTAAAATACCAAAACAGGAATAAAAATTTGAAAAATAAATATCTTGCCATAGGGACCTTCTCTGACTTTGAAAAAAATCAGGGAATGTCCCTAATGACAGAGGGAACAAAAGCTCCATAGTCCCAAGTCATGGTGAATTGTGTGTGTGAGTAGAGAATTAAAATACTCAGAACAAGGTTTAATTAATTAAAAATTAAATACTCAATAAAATAACTCAATTATTTTTCCACATTGTTCTCCTCTGTTCACTGAGCAAGAGGGTATTTTTCTTTTAATTTTTGGATTTTTCTATGCAAAGATATGAATTTTTAAAGTTTCTAGAATTTAAATAATTTAGAAAATCCGGATTTTCTTACTTAAACACGTTGGCGCCACCTCAACCTACGGCGGGTCAAAAGCTCACACATCCTCTCCTGATTGGGTACCGCCTTCTGAATCAGTGCCACGTGGCTCCGCTGATCCGTTTCATCTGCTCGTCTGTCCGCTCGTTCGTTACATGTGCGATCCAACGGCTCTAGGTCATCGTCCCCGTCCGGTGTGAACCTGCAACCCCACATTTTCTAGACCTAATATCTTCCTCATTTCTCAACCAAATCGCGTGGGATTTGATCCTATGTATTCATCTAGACAAGGGCTACAAATCCATACGGTTAACGTGCATTGAAATTAAACCAAACAAATTGGAGAATCGCTGGAAGCTCGAGTTAAGTAGAAGTCTCCATACCTTGGTCTAAGAGGTAAAGCCTCGATCGGGTGTGCTCGACACGTTTGTTGGAGTCCAAGGAGCCTACGGATTGAGCCTCGAGCGATGGTGAAATCTCTGGCTATGAAAGTGACTAAACCCGATTTGGTGTTCTGGCCGATAGAAGAACTAGGTGGCCTGGTGAGGGGGCTTTCACTAGGGAACTTCTTCTCTACCTCTGGTGAAGGTGTGGGAAGAGTTAATTTGGTTTTGTTGGACATTCAGAGAGTGTCCTAGTTTCTGGCCTAAAATTAAACTCTAAAATTGAGCTTAATCAGTGAGGATTAGGGCAGAAATTCAATGGGGCTGAGCTTCTCTTGGGTGGTAGGAGCTCTGGGTGCAATTTGGGAGGCTATCCTTGAAGAAACTTTTAGCACCTTTCTTTGGCCGAAAGGAGGTGCTTATATGGCCAGAGCCATATGGCTGAGCTGGGGATCAATTGGTGAGTGGATTCAACTGTTTAGGTGGAGGGAAGAAGGGCTCCAAAGCAATTTTGGCTGAGGTGGCAAATTGGTGGAGTTTAGGTGAGTTTCACTTGGTGGTGGCTCTTGATTATGATTCCCTCCAATGACTAGGCCGGTCGGTAAGGACAAGGGAGCTGGCCTCTGAGGTCAGATGAGCCAGGGAGAGGTTTAATGGTGATTAATCTGTTGTGGGGAGCTTTAGGGTAAGGCAAAAGGAGATTTAACCACTTAAGGGAAGAAATCCACTAAAATGGGGGAACCTTGGTCCATGGATCACCTAGCTTGGGTTAGGTGGATCTAGGGTGGTTCCTAGGGTTCACTTAGTGGCTGTGGAAGGGTTGGTTCAGTCACATTTGGTTTAATTTGGCTAGGTTTGGTCATAGGTTCAATTTGGTTCATTTGGGTTAAGGTTGGGCTAGCTTGGGTTTGGGTTTGATTTTGGTCCAAATGTCTTGAGCAACACTGTGCAAATGATTGCATTGAAGAACTTTCATGAAGACTTGGAATGGTTTTGAGTTCAACTGATGGGTCAATTTGGTGGATTTTGGGCTTTTGGTCAATTTGGTTAAGTTGGGTCAACTTGGGTCTAAGTTGGGCTAAGGTGGGGTTTAGACCCAATTAAATGTTTCAAATGGTCTAGGGGAATGTGGTGAATAGTTCTAAACATCAATTGGAAGGAGATTTTAGGGTTAGCCCAATCAATTAGGTAGATTTGGGCATGTGTTCAATTTGGGTTAAAATGGGGTATTCTTGGATTTCATATGGATTTCGGCTAGGCTTGGGCTCAAACTGGGACAATTGAATGCTGCATGGGTTTCATAGGAGTGTCATGGAAGGTTGAGGATTGAATTTTGGGGGGGGGGGGGAATGGTTGACATTAGGTCCACTTGGGGTTTTGGATCATTTAAGTAAAATTGGGGATTTGGATTTCAAGTGGAATTCAACTCAATTGTGGGCTAATTTGGGCTTAGATTTGGTTTATATTGGTATTGGGGATGTTGAATTTGAAGTTTAGAATTGAAATTGATCAGCACTGGGATCAATTGGGTTGATTTGGTTTGACGTTGGGTCCATTTGGGCTAAATGTGCCAAGTTGAGATTTTGGATTGAAAGTGGGTTAATTTGGCAAAATTGGGTTATAGTGCAGTTAGAAAAAATGCAATTGGGAATATTTAGGATTTTCTGGAATTTTTGGGAATTTTTGGAATTTTTGGAATGTTGGGCAAAAAAGGGGTATTTAGGGTATTTGGAGGTTATTTGGAGGGTATTGGGGTATTTTGATACATTTAAGAGGTGGAAATTATTTTGAAATAATTTTTAGGATTTTGGGAATTTTGGGTAATTCTTGGGGAGTTTTGTGCTTGTAGGGGCAATTTAGGTAATTTTAGATATGTTTAAGGACCCAATGTTAAAAGCAGAAATTTTGGAAAAAATGAAATTTGGTTATGGTTGAGTAGAGTGAAGAAGCTTAGATTGAGCCATGGACCAAGAAGTGCTCATTTTGAAAATCTAATATGTATTGTTCCTAAACCTCTTAGCCAAGGAGCTACGGGTTTGGATCCATCCATATGAGTGCTCTAATGAACCAGGAGTCAAGATTGGGTAAAGGTGGTTTAGGGTTTAGGATGGGTGTCAGAGTGCAGTGTGCGCAAGCTAGACCGAACCAAGACCAGGCCACCCAGGGCTATCCTAAGGCTTGACCATCCTATAGGAGTTCGTCCTTGTCTTCCTACACATTGGTCCTAACCTTCCAAGTGGCTTGGAGGTTGATGCCATTCATGTAGGATTCCAAAGAGAGTTAAGATTTGGTTTGAATTTCTAAATGCTTGCCTTCTAGGATAGTCAAGGAGGAATCCTATGGCTAGATCCTAAGCACTAAGAGGAAAGAAAAGACCTCACCAAAAATGAGGTCAACAAATGGACCCCCAATAGGTGTGGTGTGCTACCTAAGCACACCGTGCGTATTGGCGTTGACCGAGTATATCAACGAACCAACACAGACGTCTAAATGACACACCTAGAATAAAGCGTAGAAAAATTTCTGCTGGGGAGTATCAGGTAAATCTCCAGGACTAAAGATTCCAGAACTCTCAGTGGGGGAAAAGGAGGTGAATTTTGAATCACAAGATTTCCAAGAGATTATATTTTGAAATGAGAATTGGAACCTAGGTTCCAATCTCGGGATTTGAAATGAGGGCTGGAATTTAGGCTCCAGGCTCAGAATTTAGAAAGAGAACTAGAATTTAGGCTCCAGTCTCAGGATTTAGAATGAGAACTAGAATTTAGGCTCCAAGCTCAGAATTGGAAGGAGGACTAGAATTTAGGCTCTAGCCTTGAAATTTGAAGAAGAACTGGAAATTAGGCTGCAGCCTCGAGATTCAAAAGAGAACTGGAATTTAGGCTCCAGTCTCAGAATTGAAAGAGAGCTGGAATTTAGGCTCCATCCTCAAGATTTGAAAGAGGACTGGAATTTAGGCTCCAGCTTTGAAGATTTGAAAGAGAACTGGAATTTAGGCTCTAGCCTTGAGGATTTGGAAAGAGAACTAGAAATTAGGCCCCAACCTCGAAGATTTGAAAGAGAACTGGAATTTAGGCTCCAGCCTCAAAGATTTGAAAGAGAACTGGAATTTAGGCTCCAGCCTCGAGGATTTGGAAAGAGAACTGGAAATTAGGCCCCAACCTCGAAGATTTGAAAGAGAACTCGAATTTAGGCTCCAGCCTCAAGATTTGAAAGAGAACTAGAATTTAGAGTCCAGCCTCAAGATTTGAAAGAGAACTGGAATTTAGACTCCAGCATCAAGATTTGAAAGAGTGCTGAAATTTAGGCTCTAGCCTCGAAAATTTGAAAGAGAACTGGAATTTAGGCTCCAGCCTTGGAGATTTGAAAGAGAACTGGAATATAGGCTTCAGCCTCAAGATTTGAAAGAGAGCTGGAATTTAGGCTCCAGACTTGAGGATTTGGAAAGATAGCTGGAATTTAGGCTCCAGCCTCGAGGATTTGAAAGATAGCTGGAATTTAGGCTCCAGCCTTAAATATTTGAAAGAGAACTGGAACTTAAGCTCCAACCTCAAAGATTTGGAAAGAGAACTAGAAATTAGGCTTCAGCCTCAAAGATTTGAATGGAACTGGTAAGTGTACCAAGCTGAAAAGACTCGACCTAGCGATAAGTCGAGGAAAGAATTTTAACTTCAGAAAAGTTTCAAATGAATTTCAATTTGAAGAAAAATTGAAAGATTTGAATCAATGGATTCAGATCGGAATTCAATTCAAGGTTTAGATTCATTTTGTTTGTTTTAGTAATTCGATTTTATCTTTGTTTAATTAGAGTTCATGCTAATTTGGAATTTGTTTTGACTTTCAAATTCTTAAAAGAGTTCTCATTCATTTTCTTTTTCTTTCATTTTCTTTTCTTTCTCTTTCTTTTATTTATTGTTTGATGTTCATTTCCATTTTATCTTATTTATTTGTTTATTTTCAAATTGTTCTTCGTTCGAGGTTCATTCAACTTAATGGCGTTCCCAGTAAATTTGCACAAAAGAAATGAAGGCAAAATACGACACGATCGTTTCCATTCAATTTGCTGAAAATACATCATATAGCTTGATCCAAAACATGATGATATTTTCCTTGAAAATTAAGCATCTCATAAAATCAATATAAATCCAAAACAGACTGCGCAGGATCCATATAAGCTTCTCCAAAAAACATCTGTCAAAATCCATGTCTGGATAGTGAGCACATGGGTAATAAAATCACATTCCAAGTTAATCCTTGGCAGGAAATGCCGTTCGGATGTGCATTAGAGGTGTGCTATTCTCCATGTAGCTCACAGCTCGTAAGACTGAAGGCTCTCTAACGCTGGATCCGGTCGAAAGTGGAAAGGCATCTTGCTATCATCCATCCTCCTGAAAGTGATGGAAACTCGCTAAAAAGGTACCCCTGGATTGCAGTGTTTCGCTCCGTCTGCTCCGTTTCCTTTTAACACCAGAACAGAACCTACCAGTAGAGGTATCTCCACTGACCCTCAGAATTCACTGGGGCCTGCTATCCGGAGGTCTGATCCGAACATGATGTTGCACTGATTGATGAAGGACATCGTGCAGAAGGGTCTCACAAAATCATGATGATCTATGTGTGGCGGTATGCAGTCGCCTTCCTCATATATGTTGATGATACAGTTGTTGGGTATGCAATCTGCAGGTAAGACCCACCATGTCACCATCCTCTTGACCATCCACTTAATGATTCTTGACATTGTATCCGTATCACTACCACAGAGTATCCCTGGTGCATTTCCTTTCCTATCTTCGGCAGAGTTGTAGTAGCATCCACATTGAATTGTAACTCTTCCTTTTCCTTTCATCCACTTCCAAGGTTCTGAGTAGGTCTTTCCTCTTAAGCGACCCGCTCGGCCCAATTTCTGAAGGTCAAAGACACAGTCCACAATCTGTTGCTGCTTGTAGTCTGAAAACACATCCATATGTAGCTTAAGCCCCTCCAGGATATTGATCCACTTGCCTTGAATTATTTCAAAATATTCAAATATCTTCTTCTCAACTCTCTGAGGCTTCTCCATCATATTCTAGAATTATCTAAAATCGTCGAGGTCTGGTAATGTACTATGGGTTGTATGACTCAACCCCGCACACTCTCCTATGTGTCTCATCTCCTCAGGGATAGTCTCTGTCAAGGCATCCTCCGGGGTTGCTTTTGCAACAATATTTCCCAGCGTTGGTGTGTCTGCTTGACGTCGTGGCGCTGATTATGTTTCTGATCTCTTTGAAATTTCCTTCACTTTCTCTGCTATCCTAGGAGTTGATCTCCTCTTTTATGGTTCCTGCCGATCCAGCTTCTTTGACGTACTTGCACTAACGGTGGAAACTGTTTCTTTATGCTGGTCCGCCACTAGCTTACTCAGCATCCTGTGAATGCGGTGGTTCTTGTTTCTTCGCTGGGTGGGAGTGATAGTAGTTCTCCTTACTTCTTGAACCTCTGTCGGTACGACGTTGACAAGCCTGCCCTCTGCTGTAGTAACCATGGACTTGACTTTCTTGTCTGCTCCTGTTACATGAGCGACGTTCATCTTCCTTTTCTTATCAGTAGTCTGTTGACTCGGGCCACCTAATTTCACCACTGTCTGGTTGCGAAACTCATCTCGGTAAACCGGTGTCCAATCGGCCTTCTCGTACTGTAAGCTGGTCGGTGTGAAATTAGAGTCGATCTCAATCATGACCCCATCCTTCATTTTTTCTTCATCAAGTGCTAGACTCACGCCATTCTTAAAGTTCAGAATCAACCGCCTGTTCGACATCTTCCTGAAAAAACAAGGAAGGAAGCAGGGGGCTGTATCAAGAATGAGAACAATAAGAAAAATTTATTCATTAATGAAAATTTTTATTTATTTACTTCATATGAGTTTTAATAAAATGAGAAAAGATACGAAAAATCAGGAATGAGTTTTGATTTGAAAGGAAAGTTCAAAATTTATTATTCAGGTGATTTCTTTCACATATTTTTCTTTTTTGTTCATCATTTTTTTATCAATTTTGGGTTCAGACCTAGTTACAGGTGATTACTGTGCTCATGCTTATAGGAATGAGATTCATTTTTAAAATTCATCCTTCGAAACATCAAGTTGCGTAATACTTCTTTAAATATCGTCCATTGATTGGAAGCAAGATCATTCTCCATGGCAATTCACAAGTTGGTAGGAACCTCCTGAGTAGACTGTCTCGACAACGAACGACCCCTCCCACGTCGGTTCAAATTTAGCTCTTATCTTGCGGTGTGCAAGAATAGGTCTCTTAAGAACTAGAACCAAGTCACTGACTTTAAACGTCCTTGAGCGGACCAGTTTAGCTTGGGCCTGGATCATCTTGGCTTGATACAGTTCCAGATTTTGCTACACTGAAAGTCATTTTCCTTCCAAGCTTTCTAGTTCTTCTAACCATAATCTGGCGTTCTCTTCTGTAGTAATCTTGTCTGCTACTGCAATTCTGAGAGATAGAAGCTGAACCTGCAAGGGCAAGACAGCCTCAGACCAATACACTAGAGCATAAGGTGTAGACTGAGTAGGAGTTCTGAAAGTTGTCCCGTAGGCCCATAAGACTTCTAATAACTTCTCGTGCCAATTTCTCTTGTTGTCGTCCAAAGTCTTCTTTAAGATTTAGACGAGATTTTTATTAAATGCCTCAGCCAGGCTGTTTGCTCTTGGGTAGTAGATCATCGAATAGCGCCAGTCGATCCCGTGTCTTCTGACAAAATTATTGATCTTCGTGCTTTTGAACGTGGACCCGTTATCTGAGATAATTCTGCGCGGTACCCAAAAATGGTAGACGACTTGATTCTTGAATAATTGTAACATGTGATGTGCCTTCACTTCTCTGAGCGGTATTGCTTTTTCTCACTTGGAAAAGTAATCTGTAGCTGCAAGAATGAAGCGATGTCCTCTTAAAGAAGGCAGTTCTATCGAACCCACGATATCTGTGCCCCAACATTCAAATGGCCACGAAGCGATTAATGGATGTAGCACAATTGGAGGTTGGTGTAGAACCACTCCATGCACTTGACACTGGTGACAGCTCTTGGTAACTTTTATGCAGTCGGTCATCGTTGAGGGCCAGTAGTACCCTAATCTCTTAATTTTCACTTTCATCTTAGAATCTTACTGATGAGCACCACAAAGTCCTGAGTGCACCTCTTTAGCAATTTTGCGAGCCTCGGACCCGCTCAGACACCTTAGCCACAACTGATCGAAAGACCTTCTGTATAAGGTATTATTTATTAATGTGTATGAAAAAGTTATTTTCTTAATATGACGGGCTACTGACTTATTTTCTGGTAGGTTTCTTGTTTGCAAATAGTCTATTAATGGTTGCCGCCAATCTTCTGTAGTTTCTGTTACTGCTGCAGCTGTTTCTTCTTCTCTTTTTGATTTGTGTATTACATCCATGTTGAGCTGTGGTAGGACCAGTGGCCCTTGAACTGACATTTCAACTGATTCATCTTGTAAGCAGGCAAATTCTTTCGTAAGGCGGGCTAACGCGTCTGCGAGAGCATTTTCTCTTCTGGCAATCTTGTAGATCGTCACATTCGAAATCTACTTCAGCAACTTCATTGCATACTGAAAGTACTGCTCGATTCTTGGTTTCAGAATTTTTTATTGCTCTGCAATTTATTGTATGATTAACTGTGAATCACCGTAGATGTTGATATAGGTTATACCCATTTGAATGGTCAACTCCAGTCTAGTTATAGGAGCTTAATATTCTGCTTCATTATTCGTACATGGTTCTGTTAAATGGTTGGAGTATCTTAACATTTCCCGCTTCTGTGTTATAAATATTAGTTTGATTCCTGCCTTACTGAGCACTATCGTTTGCAATTCTTTATTCTTCTGTGCTGATGATGCTCCATTGAAGTACAGTTCCCAACGTCGATCATCGGGGTCTTCTAGGCTCATTATCTGTTTGTCTGGCAAGTCGTCATTAAGAGGCGATTCTACCAGTAAAGGGTGTGCTGCGAGGAAGTATGCTAGGACCTATCCCTTTACAGCACGAAGAGGAATGAAAGTTATATCAAATTGCAATAATATCATCAACCACCTGGCAAGTCTGCCGGAAAGCATTGAGCTGGTCATCAAGTATTGCAATGGATTAAACTTCGAAATAAGGTTGACCTTATGAGAAAGCATGTAGTGTCTTGTCGGCATATTTTTAGGTTGTGTGTTTTATTTTGAAAAGGGGTCGCCTAACAGAAGTTGTCGGCGAATTTTAATTTAATTTAAATAATTTGAAAAGTAGTATTTGATTTTGAAAATAATTTTAAATTTGAAAATTTTAAGATATGAAATCAAACTGATCTCACATCCCGAATAGTTTATATAAACGAGCGCCGCACCACAAACCGTGTGTCTATCCCGAAGAATAGACACACCTGCTTGGTAATGGGGCTCGATTAAATAAACTAGAAAGGTTTGTGACATCCGTTTGGTCCGCGAACCAATTTTATAAGCCGAACAAATTCCCCGCTTAATATGAAACTATTAAACGGGGTTTATATTACATCGGGTTCTTAAAGTTCCCTATAAGGGCAAGCCCCTATAGTTAATTACATCTTAAGTGACGGGAATCACCTAAGAAAACTCTCGATAATAATCAATAATTCTGCTCTCAAGAATTTCAAAGTTTAAGTTTTCAAAGGGTTGAATTTTGGAATTTCAATAGGGAATGGATCAAATTTGGAACATTTTTATTTTGGGAATTCAAAGGAAGAAAGGTAGGAGAAATTACGGATTCGAAGTGAACTTCGGTAATCTCCCGACTATCCTATTGTTTGGCTTGAATTTAGGAAAGTCCTAATGTTTATTTACTCGTTTTAATCTCGCCAATTTTAATTAATTAGGACTTATATTTATATGATAGAATCATACAAATTGCCTAGAAGATATGAGGGTTTATGTCGTACCGGACGACTACCTCGGAATCCTAAGACCGGTTAGGGCTTAATTTGCAATGCAAATGCCTAACGAAAAGTTGAGGATTTATGTTGCACTAGGCAAACTACCTCGGAGTCCTATGGCTTTGTTTATTTAACTCTAAGAAAGTTTTGTTGATGTAGGTTCAAGTTTTGCTGACGACGATGGCCGTGCTGCCCACCATGCTCCGAGCTCCTTGTTGTTGCAGAGGTTTAGTTTTAGAAATCATAAATCGGGAGGTGAGAGAAGTGTTCTGGTTTAGAGAAGTCTTAATTTCCAAGTGTTCTTTATGTTTTAATTAAAACAGATCTTAAAGTTGATTAAACAGAACCGATTAAGATCCCACGGTTCCGTCATCCCGGCACCGTTATTTTCATCGAATTCACTTAGTCCGTATGAATTTGCTAAACTCAACTAAATGAGTTCCGCACTTTCATTTAGACCGTGGGAAATCCCGTTAGCAACACGTGGGTTACATCATCCGAGGTATTCCCGATCATTCAATGAGACGTTTTAATTTAGTTGTAGTTGTAGTTTTGTGTTCTGTTTGTGATTAAATTTTGAGTTGTCTTATATTTTGAAATGTTGTGGAGGTGAATTTTATCTTGTAGTGTCTTTTAATTTAGTTATGGGTTTCAGTTTTGGTTTCGTCCTAAAGGTGTGGGTTTTCATGCAACCGTTGTTTATCATGCAAGAAAAATAAGTACGATGCAATTAAATAAATTACAATAAAATAAATTGCAATAAAATAAAAGCGTACTCGGAGGATCTTCCCGTCATTCCAAGCCGCACTTAAAATACAGTTAGAATATTTAAGCAAGTTCCTAGGTAAAGCTAAGGGAAAGGTTTATGGTTTTCTACCGAGTTCCTAATCCTATAGCTAGTCATTTCCTATGACGTCTAGGTTCTTTGTGTTTTTAGTTTAAAGACGATTTTCTTCATCAAAGAACAATTAAGTTCAATTGTTCTTGTAAATATCCTATCATATTGAGGAAGTGCTTAAGAAGAATCTTAAACATCTTTTCAATATTTCTAGGATTGTTTTAAGTCCAAGAGAATTTAATTATATAAATGAATCGATCGTCCGAGGTTTTCAAGTTTTGTTAACTTGCTCAGTGAACTAGGATGTTTGAATATCCTTATAAGTGAAGTGTCACTTCATTTGATATTCCATTTAGGAGTTATGATAATAAAAGCTCCTAAGGGCAAAATAATATTTAATAGTTTGTGATTCAAATTTAAGTTCAAATTAATGATTTAAGTTTGGAATAGTGTTCAAATTATTTTAGGTTTATGTCTTAAGTGATGTTATTTAATTTAACTTAATTTATTTTAATTTAATTTATTTTAATTTAATTTATTTAATTTAATTTGATTTGATTTAATTTAATTCAATTTAATTTATTTGATTTAATTTCTTAATTTAATTTAATTTAATTTTAATTTAATTTAATTTAATTTTTAATTTAATTTAATTTAATTTAATTTAATTTAATTTAATTTAATTTAATTTAATTTAATTTAATTTTATTTAATTTAATTTAATTTAATTTTATTTATTTATTTATTTAATTTAATGTATTTAATTCATTTAATTTAATTTAATTTGTTTATTTAATTTAATTTAATTTTAATTTAATTTAATGCAACTTTTAATCTTAATTTAATTTAATTTAATTGAAAATTTTTGAAAGAGTTTAATGATTTAATTTTTATTTAATGGTTAAGTCTTTTAATATTTTAAATTTGAGTTGTCATTTTAATTAAGAGTTGAGTATTAATGAGATGATTAATTTAGGGATTTTTAAATTAAAGAATAAATCTCTTCCTAATAATATCCCTATTTTAATAATTCCAAATTTATTATCCTTCCAAATTCAATTAATTACTTAATTAAAGTTTAATCATTTTAAATTGCTTAATGGGTTTCTACCCTTTGATTATTTTTAATTTCAATCATCCAAATCAGATTAAGATCAAATATTTTACTTGTTAATTTTTTATTAAACCTAAAGTTTTAATTAAGGGTTAAAATTTTAATTACCATTTTGCCCTTTAAGCCTAATAATTTCATAACTCACTAAGTTGAACTCAAATGAACTTGAAATTTTTATGAGACTTCACTCATATGTCAATAAAGACATGAGAGGAGAAAATGTGATTTTTCTGTATTTAATTTATTTATATAATTATTTTTTGTAGAAAAGAGAAATTTCCAAGGAAAATTCAATAACATGACCAAGGGAAAGTTTCTGTCCTTAAGAAAATTAGGGACATTCCTAATGACCAGAGGACCACTTGGACCAAATTTTGTAATTTTTTGAATTATATTTTATTTATTAGAATTATTTTAACTTCTGGAGTATTAATTAATTTAAAAATAAAATAAATGTTGAAAAATAAATTTTATAATTTTTAAAATTCTCTCTGATATCAAGGATTCCAGAGAACCAAACTTTGCAATTTTCTGATTTTTCTTTGATTTATTATAATTATTTTGATGAAAATGCTAGAAAATATATTTTTTTTATTTTAAAATTACCCTAGAGCTTTAAAAATTAATATTTCACTAAATAGACCTAGGAAAAATATGGGACTTGTTCCTAAGTGATTAAAATTTAAAATATAACATTTTGGTGAATTTTATTATTTTTGTAATTTTTATTATTTTTTAATTATTAAAAATATTAAAATAATATTAAAAATCAACTTTTTTAGAAAATTGAAATTTTAATTTTCTTAAACTCCCCTGATATCGGAGAGACTCCAAAACCAATTTGGTGAATTTTTGAAAGATATTTTGAAAGTTATGAATTTTTAAAGTTTAAAATGACTAAGCTGGCTTAATCAACCCAATTAGTGGGGCTAACCAAGTCCAATCGACCTCAAATTTTTATGATGGGTTCCTCTGATCCTAAAGGTCAGTGGAGAATTGATTTCAAGTCAATTTGATCTATGGTTAACTCTAATTAATTAGAAACCTATTTTGGGTGTTTAAGCCAATTAGGGTTAATCTCGATGAATTAACTCAAATCTTATTTTTCCTAGGGTTCTCTCGGTCATAAGGAACATCACCAAATTTTCCTAGAATTTATTTCACAACATGCTAATTTTTGAAATTAAAATACTTAAAACAGCAACATGCATTTGAAAAATCAATAACTTTTCACAGAGATGGCCTCCGACCTTGGAAAATTCAGGGAATGTTCCCAAGTTCGGAGGCTTCAAAAGCCCTATGGTCTCATGCCATGGTGAATTGTATACATGCATGGAGAATTAAAACAATGCAGGGAGTAAATAATTAATTAAAAATAAAATACTGGACAAAATTAATTAATTTCTTTTCCACATTATTCTCCTCCGTTCACTGAGCAAGGGGGTATTTTTATTTTATTTTTGTGATTTTTCTACACAAAGATATGGATTTTTAAAGTTCTGGGAATTAAATAAATAGAAAATATTCCTATTTATCTACTTATCCACGCGGCGCCGCGTCAACCTCGGCAGCTCCGAAATGCCGCGTGGCGCGCTCCCATTCGACGCCGCCATCTGAGTCAGCAGCCCGGGTCCCGCGGTTCTCGTACCGTCTCCTGGTCCGACGCCATCTGAGCCGTCCGTCCGCGCGTGTATTGAATGGACGGCATCCGTTCATCGTCCATGACTGGTGTGATCCCGTGACCGTCCACACTCTCACCCTAAGAACTCACTCGATTCTCAATGGATTTTCGTGTTCTTATGCTCTATGGATTCGTCTTGAAGAGACGAACACATCCATACGGTAAACATGCATTGAAATTAAGGCATTCGAAATGGAGAATCTCCGGAAGCTCGGAATGAAGAATTAGCTCATACCTTTGCTCGCAGAAGTGAAGCTTCGATCCGAGAGTTGTTGCACCTTCGATTGGATCCTCGGCAAGCTCCGCATGAAGTCTCCCGGTCCAGTGAATTGTCTAGGTTGAACTTCGACCACAAGCTCGATCACAAAGCTTGGAGTCCGGAGCAACCGGGTGGCCTCGGAGATGGGGCTTTTGCCGGTGGACACCTTCCCTCGTCCGGTGAAGGTGTAGGACCAATCAATTTGGGGATTGGTTCACCGTGGGGAAGTGTCCCGGTTTTGGGCTTGGATTTCAACTCGAAATCGAGCTCACGAGAGAAGAAATGGCAGGGGATCTCACTCGGGATCAAGTGCTCGTGTATGAGGAGGGGTCCGGAACAATTTTGCGCAGTTTTGGCAAGGTTTGTGCAACTCTCTTCTCATGGCCGTGAGGGGTGGTGTTTAAATAGTGCATGGTCGAGGCTCTCCTGTGGGGGTTTAATGGTTAGGATCACTGCTAGAGTCAAGGGAAGAATGCACCATGCTATCCATTCGGGTCGGGACAAGTCACGAATGGATAATTCCAATGTTGGCTCATATGCGAGCTTTCGGCCATGGTGTTTTCCGGCGACGGGGTGGTCAGGCCGGCAGTGCATGGGTCACCCTCGTGGTCAGTGGGTCGAGACTCGATGTTTGTGAAGGCGATCGGTGGCTGCCATGTGTAAAGTGGCCGAATTAAAATGGAATGGGGAAGAGGTCATTTTGGCTTCAATTTGGTCAACCCATTGGTTTGGGTTGGGTGCACCTCCCCATGGCCTCGATTTTGGGCCGAGAGGATCGGTTGGGTCGCCCAAGAGAGAATGGTGGAGTCTCCATCAAGGATTAGGTGGCAAAGCATGGTTTAGTGTGCGACATGCTTAAGGTAAAAAAAGGCTTAAGAAGGATTAGGAAAGGGGATCCTCCTTTTTCCATTAATGGCTTGATCACATGTCAAACTCTCCATGGCTTCATGTGGCTTGTCCATGGCTTGCATGGCTTGTCTTTGGCTTAGTGGAAAAGTTTAGTCAATTTCATGAAAATGGGTTTTAAGAATTTTGGACATTTTGGTGAAAATTTGTATGAAGCTTGATTTGGAATGGTTTAAATAATGATTTTGAAACTTAGGGGTGATTTTGATTAAATGGATGATGAAAGGAAGTGTCATGTGGGCTTTAGGGCCAAATTTGGGCTTTTATATTTGGTGGAAATGGCTTTTAGGGAGGTTTAGGGAAGTGGGCTTGTAGGTTTGAAAATGAATTTATGGATAGAAATTTTGTAAAGATATTGGGCCAAAAATTGTTGAGTTTGGTTTAGGGATGTGTCATGAGTGGTTTGGAGTCAATTTGGTGTGATTTGGGTTTGAATTGGGTTGGATATGGGCTTTTTTGGTAAAGAGGCTAAAGTGGGCCAAAATGGGCTACCATGGGCCAAAGTTGGGCTAGAGTTGAAGTTGATGTGAAATTAATGTTGGGAAATGTTTATGGGAGTGTTTCAAAGAGGTTTTGGCTTTGGTTGGGTTTTGATTTTGGGGTTTGGGCTCATTTGGGCTAGGTTCTGGGTTTAGGTCAAAATGGGCCTTTTAGCTTTGGGTTGAATTTGAGTGGGGTTTGGATCAAAGTTTTGGGCAAATCATGTTAGTGTTTTGTTCATGGGGATGTTAAGGAAGGTTTGGAAAAGACTTGGGGTTAATTGGAGTTGAAATGGGTGAGTTTGGGTTAGGTTCGGGTCATGGGTCCAAATTGGGCTTTAAGGCCAAAAGTGAAATCGGACCCAAATTTCAATCAAATTAAGCTTGGCTTTGGTCTAGATTAGTGTTTGGGATGTTGAATTGCAGTTTAGAATCGAATTGGACCAAAATTTGGATCAATTGGGTAGGCTTGGTTTGACATTGGGTTTACTTTGGGTTAAAATGGGTCAAATTGGGGGTTTTGACAAAAGTGGGGTAAACTGACAAAATTGGCCCATGGTGTAGTTGAACAAAATGAAATTGGGAATATTTGGGATTTTCTGGAATTTTCTGGGAATTTTCTGAATTTTTGAATTTTTGGGTTAAAAGGGGTATTTTGGGTATTTGGAAGGTATTGGGAGGGTATTCTTGGAATTTTTGGTATTTTTGGCTAGGAATGGTCAATTTGAGTGATGTGGAAATGTTTAGGAATGGTTTTGAGGAATTTTGGGTAATTTGGAAATTTTTGAGAAATTCGGGTAGTTTCAAGGCATTTGGTAGGTTAGCGGGTGTTGGGTCCCGGGGTCAAAAATTGAAAATTTAGAAAATTGAAGATCGGGTGGATGCAAGTGAAATGAAATCATTTTTGTTGAGCCATGAAGCCATATCAAGCCCACATGAGCCATGAAGGGACTCATTTGAGGCATTCACCATGTTGTTCCTAACCCTCTTACCAAGGGCTTAGGGGTTAAGGACCATCCATGCGAATCACCTACATGAGTCGAGAAGTCAAGTCGGTATGGGTGTGTTTTTAGGAGGTGTGTGAAAGTGTAGTGCATAGGTGTAGTGTATGTGTGAGTCGGCCCTTCACCGTACCAGTGCCACCTGTGAGCGGTCCTAAGGCCAAAGAGTCCTATGTGAACTCATCCTTTAAACTTCCACATTCGATTTCAACCCTCTAGGTGATTAGGGGTCTACAGTCAAGTTTGTGGAGTTTGCAGGGAGTTTAGAAGTGGTTTGAATTTCTAAAAGGTGGGTCCCAATTCTAATCCTCTAAGATAGTCAAAGGAAAAGCCTAAGGCTAGATCCTAAGTACTAAAGAGAAGAAGAGAAGACCTCATCAAAAATGAGGTCAACATGTCTGAGCTTATGGGTGGCGAAGATCAAGGCGAAACAATGCTTCTCAATAGAAGGATACTTTACCTCCATCGGAATTTGACGACGACTTAAATAGTAGAGAGCATTTTCTTTACCTTTGTCATTGACTTGGGCTAGCAGGGCTCCGAGGGAGTCGTCTAAAGCCGCTGTATAAAGTATCAACGGGCGACCCGAGACTTGGGCTGCTAAGACAGGAGGTGTCATTAAATACTGCTTAATATCTTCGAAGGCCCGCTGATATTTATCTCCCTAAATGAATTTGGCGGCCTTTTTAACTAATGCCGAGAAGGGCTGACACCTACCTGACAAATTAGAAATATAGCATCAAAGATGCCAAATTCCCTTGAAAGGATCGCAGTTGCTTTAAAGTTTTGGGAGGCGGCATTTCTAAGATAGCTTTAATCTTCTCCAGATCGATTTTAATTCTGCGATGCCGGACAACAAATCTTAAGAATTTCCCGGAGGTGACGCCGAAGGCGTATTTCAAGGGATTCATCTTAAGGTTAAATTGTCTTAATCACTCGAAAGAAATTCTTAAATCATACAGGTGATCTTCCTTCAATTTTCTTTTGATGAGCACATCATCCACACATCACTCGACTTGATTGTGAATGAGATCATCAAAAATCCTTGTCATTGCTCTTTCGTATGTTGCCCTTGCATTCTTCAATCCGAAAGGCATCACTGTGTAGTAGTGTAATCCGATTGGCGTTCTGAAGGCTGTGAGCTTCTCATCTTCCGGTGCCATCTTTATCTAATTGTATCCAGATGATCCATCCATGAAAGAGAAGACTTCATGCGTCGAAGCGATGTCGATCATTAATTCTGGAATTGGTAGTGGGATATCGTCCTTTGGACACGCTTTATTCAAATCTCTGAAATCCACAGAGATTCTGATATGACCATTCTTCTTTATGACTGGTACCACATTGGCCAACCAAGTCGGGTATTGTTCTTCATAGACAAATTTAGCGTCGATTAGCTTTTTAACTTCATCTATTACTTATTACTCAATCTCTTGACGCATTCTTCTCAGAGCTTGTCTGACTGGAACAGCAGTGTGATCCACTCCTAGCTTGTGAACCGCAACTTCTGGAGCTAGTCCAGATATTTCATCATAACTCCAAGCAAAACAATCCTTGAATTCCATTAATAGCTTGATCATATTTTCAGAGTCTTCTTCATTGAGTAAGGAGCTAAAAAAGGTCGGCCTAGGCTCTTTGCTAGTACCCAAGTTAACTTCCATTAACTCATCTATTGTAGATTTAATTTCTTCTTTAAATTCTGGCTGAGCGTCTCCGGCTGGCAGATCCTTGAGGTCATCTGAAGCTTCCAGTTAGTTTTCATTAGGCTCGCAAATGACAACCAAACAGAACCTTGTATCATCAGTTGGCCCTACCGTGCCGAATCCGAGACCATGCTTTGAATTGGGAGGTCGACTAGCATTATTCAATAAATTTTCAAAACGTTGTGATTGATCCTTTGACCACTGCTTAGGTAAGATACCACATTGAATTAAATTTTGAACACAAGGAGAGTACCACTCAAAAGGCAATTCCATTAAATCAGATGAAGCAACATCTTCAATTTTTACATCATTTTTAGGATTGGAAGAAGAAGCACCACGGTAAAATTTGATTAGCTTAACACCTCCACCATGTACTTCCTTGACCACCATACCCTCAACCTTACTAGGATAGATCGGGGTTAGGGTCATAGTTTGTACATAGTGGTTAATATTCTAGTACATTGATTTATATTCTTTGTTCTTTTCGTCTTCGAGAGATCTTGAATTAGGGTTTCTTTTGATTTATATTTATTGTTTCCTTCGTAATTTCTTCTTCTTCAGAGTTGCTCTCCCAATCAACATTAATTACTGGCTTCTTCTGTTCAACGGTTCCACCGTTTCTTCCTCCTTCTCCCCGACCTCGACCTTGGGTGTGAATTCTGGAGAAACCATCACCATCTCGCCGTAAGGGAGTGGTGAGTAACTGTTGAACTAGAACTTGAGGTTCTTCGTTGCCTTGATTTTCTTTTGCTTCATTTGGTATGACATTTTTGGAGAAGATAGTTTTCTTCAGTGGTGCGTAGTAAGAAACATCTTCATGGATACCATTTTCGTGCACGGAGAACGGTTGCAAGTCACCCTTGATACATTGTTCTTCTCCTCCCTCATAATACTTTATGCATTGGTGTAGAGATGATGATACCATCTGATTTTCATGGATCCAAGGTCGACCCAGTAGAGCGTTAAACGATGTCTCAGAATCAATTATATGGAATTTTTGTAGTTGTCCTTGTCAAATCACCGATCCTCATTGATAGTATTATTGATCCAAGAGCTCTTTCTCCTTCTTGATTGAAACCTCTTAGTAACATTCTATCTTTTTGGAGCTCGCGGGCATCAATTTCCAAGTATTCTAACTTCCAAAGGTTCATTATATTGATTGATGCACCTGGATCAACTAAACCCTGGAGAGTGTGAATTTTCCGATAGTGACTGAGATTTACAAATGTTGGTTGTGATCAACTGTCCTGAGCAGTAGGTCATTGTCCATGAAAGTAACACCATACTGTCCTTTTAACAAGCAAACCTAGTCTAAGGAATTACCGGCCATTTGAACTAAGCAAATTTTTGGATCAAGTAAGGCCTTGATCAGAGTTTCCCTCATCTCCTTTGACAAGACCAGAGCATTGTAGATGCTTAGGTTGGATGGTAGCTTCCAAAGATGGGCTAGCATGTTATAATTCACTTTATTACTTGGCTCTTCAGCCTCTTCTCAAATGGGCAATTCTTTCGCTGGGTTTGGCTCTTCCTGAGCAACCACCTACTTTCCTTTATCCCTCGGTCCCATTCTCGGGGGTAGGACTTTTCCACTTCTCAAATTTACTTATGTTATCTCTTCTGAATATGGTGCAAGATTTGGTGGTGTCTCTTTTTGAATTGGAACGACTGGCTCTTCTGTAGCCGCTTCAAAATCTGACAACTCCAATTCTATCGCAATCGGAGCTATTTGGAATTCACAAATGAACTCATCGCTTCCTAGACTATTGTAGCCATTCTTGTGAACATCCTCTCCTTCATCACTGTCATCGAGGTTTCGTATGATCTGAGAATCATTATTTGTATTGAAATCGAGATCCGGGTTATGTTGCTTGTCGTTAGTTACGTAATTGTTTGAAACAGTAAAAACGTAGCCAACACCATAACTCTTATCATTATAAGATCCCGCCGGGACGAGCAGATAATCATACAAAGTCAGAGGTCCGAGGGATTTCTCCCCCAAATCAGAAACAACCATCCTTGGAAAAGTAGCCCCTAGTCTACTCTTCAGAGCCTCGGTCTTCTCTTTTTCCATGATCTTCTCCTCCTTCTGGGGCGGTTCTTCAATTGCAATTAATAGTGCCGGCTTAGCGGGTTTCAAACTTTAAATTGAAGCACACACCAAAGCAGTTTAGCTGCGATCCAATATTCTCTTCGATTACTTCATCCAAACATTACTCCATCGATCGTCAGTCGTGTACGGGTCTATCGGAACAATAGGATCTGTTGATATAACATTAACAGAACCTCCTTTTTGGGGCTCCTTCATGTATTCTTTCGAGATCGTTATGTTCCCTCGACTAAGGTTGTACTCGAGCCAGTTCTTGAAGGTGAAGCAGTTTTCTATTTTGTGTCCGAGCATCCTATGGTAAGTGCAGTAATTCAGATGATCTTTCTTGTCGACTTCCTCCAGCCTTCTGGGCTCTAGCAACTGAAAATCGGGCGTCTTACTCAAACTGCGAAACATTTTGGCCACTGCTTCAATCTTGAAGGGGTATTCCTTATTCAAAAGCTCCTTCAGGCCACCTGTCGGGTGAGGCAGTGGTTGATCATGCTGCTGCGGCGTCTGATAACTCGGTTGAGGCTGTTGATAGCTTTGCCGAGGTAGTTGATAATTCCGTTGTGGTGGTTGATAACTTGGCCGCGGCCGTTCTGGCAGTATCTGCACTGGTTGTTTACCCTTATCCATTGCCGCGATGATTCCAGATTTCTTCTCAAATGCTTTCATTGGCTTCTGCTTCTCAGCATTATCGACAAAACTCAATTGTTTAGCCTTCTCTTGCAAGCTCCCGGCCTTGCTAAGCAACTTCTTGAAAGTCTTGATTGTGAATTCTTTGAGGAGAAGTGCTATTGGGCCGTGGATGCTCTTTAGCAAGATACCGAGTGCGTGCTGTTCTTGAAGTTGTGGTTCACACTGCATGCTTAGATTCCTCTATCGAAGGATGTAGTCGACCAAGGTTTCGTTCGGATTGCGTTGCTCCACCACTAGATCACCGATAGTGATGTGGTGTTGAGCCCCAGCAAAATGTTTAACGAAAAGATTTTCCATATCTGAGAAAGTCTTGACCAAACCATTTGGCAACTCTACATACCAATTAAAGGTGATCCCTGACACGCTGCTGACAAATTGGAGAAATAGCAATGCATCACTCCCACCGGCGTTGCAACAACCAGCACTAAAATGTGTGACATGCTGCCAGGAGTTCCCCGTACCGTCGAAATTCTTAAACAGAGGTGGTATGAATCCCTTTGGGTATTGAACTGCAACAAATTCCTCAGCCTAAGATCTACCCGTCTGAACAGATGTTTCACTCTTGGACTGGGCTAGGGCTTCTCGGACTTGCTGTTCCACCATGTTTTTAATGTCCTTTTCTGGTAGTACACTTTGAGTGGAATCTTACTTTTGCTGCTCATCTCCATTGACGGATGTAACTTCCTTTACTCCATCTGCAATGTGAATGACTTCCGGGGGCGTTTCTTTCTGGGGTTGAGAATGACTTTGAAGCGTGTCTAGAGCGTACCGCCATCTCTTCCATCTTCTTCTCCATTCGATAAATCGTATCGTCCTTCTCCCGAAGGTGTAGCCTCAGTACCTCTGGGTTGTCTTCCTCTGTAGCTGTTGGAGCTCCTAGTAGAGCTGACGATGCTCGGGTTTCAACCATGTTGATTTCAACAAATTCTTCATCCATGAACTCCGACGAATACCCTTCATTTCTCACTTCCTCTTTTCTTTCTTTCACCAACTGTTGGATGTTGGTCCTTAGCTTTCCTATTGCGGCTTCGAATGGTCTCTTCCAAACGGTCTTACGGTTATCGAGCGACGACTGTCGAACTTAATCTTCCCTAGTTATCTTCAGGGCCGCAACACTCTCCTTAGATCCAGGCTCTCTAACGAGACTTCTCTTCTCAGAGCATTTTGTCAGTATCAGTTCAACAATATTAGGTTGCCACACCATCCTTCTTGAAGTTAGGAGCCTAGGACCGGATGGTCTGTTGGTAGGTGGTGTGTTCTCTAATATGATGACTTGATACAATGACAGGTGACCTCCTTTCAGTAGTTTGTATCTTCTTTCTTGGTCTCTCTAGAGCAGTGACAGGGGTTACATTCAGTCCGAGGTGGAATCTAACTGGTACTCGCCCCATCCTTCTCAGAATTTTTGATATGGGGCATCCCTCTTTCCTTGCAAACTTCTCCACCACTGCTCACAACCAGGCAAGCGGCGTAATCTTCATCTTCCTCCTCCTACAATCATCGTAGTATGCAGGTCGGGGTAACGCAACGACAATCCATTGGTGAAGGACAAAATTAAGACGCAGACATCTTCTGCAGGGTAGATTCTGAATGTCAGTTCCATACTATGCTTCCTTCCATCATAAAACTCTTAGGACGAAAAAAATCATTCAAAAATAGAGTCCGAACACATTCTTATCCATTTTCTTAGTTTTATTTGTAAAGTATTTCAAATTTCATTTTATTCGCTTGTTTATAGTTTAAGAGGTTCGTTTTTTTGTAATTTAAAAGTTTTGTTAGGAAGGAAATAATTAAAGGAGGAAGGGTAAAAAAAGGAAAAGGACCAATCCAGAATGGGAAAGGAAGTGAAAGCCTCACAAGACTCTCAACTCGACGAACCGCTCCTAAGCTAACACCTATTGGGAGTCCACTCCACCTCTGAGAGGCAGAAAGATTTCGATACCTCTCTTTTTAGGTATGTCTAAACAGTGGCTCCAAAATCCATGAAGTGTTGACAATACCCGTTCAAGGTAGAAATGAACGTGGTATGCCAATAGAGAGAATGATAGTTTGATCCACTAAGGGTATGGACTCACTACCGATTTATGGAAGCAAAACCATCTGATCAAAATGGAGAGAGGAACTGTTCCCCAGCAGAGTCGCCAGAAAGTTTGTCAGCATATTTTAGGTTAAGTGTTGTATTTTAAAAAAGGGGTCGCCAACAGAAGTTGTAGATGAATTTTAGATTTTAAATTTAATTTATATATATACATATATATAATTTTAAAAGTAACATTTTAATTTTTGAAAACAGTTTTAAGTTTGAAAATTTTAATGTATGGAGTCAAACCGACCTCTCACCTAAAAAGTTTATATAAATAAGCACCACATCATAAACCGTGCATCTATCCCGAGGAACAGACACACTGCTTGATAATGGGGCTCGATTAAATAAACTAATAGATTTGTGACGTCCGTTTGGTCTACGAACCAATTTTATAAGCTGACAAATTCCCTTACTTAATATAAAGGAATTAAGCAGGGTTTATATTACCTGGGTTCTTAAAGTTCCCTATAAGGGCAAGCCCCTATAGTTAATTACATCTTAAGTGGCGGGAGTCACTTAAGAAAACTCTCATTTAAGATCAGTGTTCATGCTTTCAAGAATTTCTAAGTTTAAGGTTTCAAATGATTGATTTTAGAATTTCAAATGGGATCAGATCAAATTTGGAATAGTTATTTTAGGAGTCCAAAGGAAGAGAAGTAGGGGATGCCACAGATCGGAAGTGAACTTCGGTGACTTCCCGACTATCCTATTGTTTAGCTTCAATTTGAGAGTTCATTTAATGTTTCAATACTGCCAATTTTAATTAATTAGGACTTATATTTGTGTGATATGATCATACAATTAGCCTAAAAAATGTGAGGGTTTATGTCGTACCAAACGACTACCTTCGAGTCCTATGACGAGTTAGGGCTTAAATTGCATAACATGATTATGCAAATGCCTAAAGGGAAGTTAAGGGTTTATGGTGCACTAGGAAAACTACCTCGAAATCCTATGGTTTGGTTATTAAATTCTAAGGAAGGGTTAAGCTGATGAAGACTTGTTTTGCTGTTGAAGATGGTCGTGCTGCCCACTATACTTGCTCCAAGCTCCTTGTCGTTGCAGAAGGTTTAGTTTTAGAAGTGCCAATTAGGGGGTGAGAGAAGTGTTTTGGATTAGAGAGGTTGAAAATTGAGATGGCCTAGTGTTTTAATTAAAACAAATCTTAAAGTTGATTAAGCAGAACCGGTTAAGATCCCACAGTTCTGTCATCTCGGCACTGCTATTTTCATCGGATTCACTTAGTCCAAATGAATTTGCTAAACTCAACTGAATGAGTTCCACACTTTCATTTAGACCGTGGGAAATCTCGTTAGCAATACGTGGGTTACATCATTCGAGGGATTCCCAATCATCCAATGAGACATTTTAATTTTAGTTATAATTGCAATTTTGTTTTGTTGGTGATTAAATTTTGAGTTATTTAAATATGCTGGGTTTGATCATTTTCATGAATTTATAAAGGCACAAAAGTAGGACTTTTAATAAATTACAGAATGTAAATTGCAATAAAATTAAATACGTACCTGGTGGGTACTCCCATCATTTTCATCTGCTCTTAAAATACATGTTAAGGCATTTATATATTTGCAACAAATACCTAGGTAAAGCTAAGGGAAGGTTCTGGTTATCTACCAAAATTCTAATCTTATTTCTAGTCAATTTTTATGACGTCTAGGTTCTCGTGATTTTGTTAAGGATGATTTTTTTCATCAAAGAACCATGAAGTCTCAATGTTCTTTTCAAAACATCCCATCATGTTAGGGAAGTGGTCAGAACTGAATTCTGAACATCTTAAACATTTTAGGGATTATTTCAAGTTTAGTTAGTTTCATTGTGGTGATGAATAAATCACCCAGATTTAGTTGAGTTTTGACTCTTGCTCAGTGAATTTGGATGTTTGATTATCCTATGAGTGAGGTGATATTTCATTTGATGCTTCATTTAAAAGTTATAATAATGAAAAGCCTTTAGGGGCAAGTAAGTTCATTAAAGAACCTAACCATTCTTAATTGAAGTTCGAGTTAATGGTTTAAAGTGATTTAATTTAGTTATAAAATTCTGATTGATCTTTTTCAAATGTTTTAAATTTTTTCAAATTGGAAAAGTGTTTAAGTTGTTTAACTCAATTAAATTTTAATATTTTAAATGGTCTTAACATTTTAGATTAACTTTATATATTTTAAACTAATTTAATTTAATGATAACATTTTAATTATAAATTATTTCAAATTAACCTTAATACTTCAAATTTGTTTTAATTTAAGTTTTAAACAATTACAGATTAGTTTGATATTTTTAAGTTTTTTTCAATTTGATTTTCTTACTTTAAATTGTTTTTAATGTTTTAAGTTTTAGATTGATTATAAATTTTCAAGATTATCTCCCTTTTTCTTCATTAGTTTCAATTATCACTTTTAGAGTTTCATTAATAAGAACTTAATGATATTTGATTAAATCATTGGTTAGTGATTCAATTTAATGAATTAGAATCTGCTTATATTACATCCCTTAATCTTAATAATTCAAGCCTTAATTAATCTTCCAAATTTTAGGTGATTTAATTAATTAAAGTTTTTTCTTTAATGTTTAAAGTGATTAATGAGTTTCTCCCCCTTAACTTCCTATGTTTCAATCATACAAGAGGAAAATTAAGATCAAATGTTTACCCTTCCCTTTGGTTAAGCCTAAATTTTAATTAAGGTTAAAGTTCCTTAATTACCTTTATGCCCTCTTAAACTTGTTCATCTCATAATTTATTAAATTAAGCTCAAATAAATTTGAAATTTTTATGTCACCTCACTCACATGTCAATTAAGACATTAGAGGAGAAAATGTGATTTTTCTATTTAATTTAATTTATATAATTATTTTAGTAGAAAATAGGGATTTTTGATGAAAATTCCACAACATGACCAAGAAGAAGTTTCTGTCCTTAGGAAAATTAGGGAAAGTTCCCACTGACCAGAGAACCATTTGGGCCATTTTTTGTGATTTTTTGAATTTTATTTTAGTTTTTATAATTATTTTGAGTTTTAGAGTATTAATTAGTTATAAAATAAAATTGAGGTGGAAAATTACCTTTTATATTTTTATTAAATCTCTCTAATCCTAAGGAAATCAAAGAAATAAATTTTGTATTTTTCTAATTTTTCTTTAAATGTTTAGAATTATTTTAGTGAAAGGGTTGAAAAATCCATTTTTAATATTAAAAATTATCCCAGGCCTTTAAATTTCAATATCTTTACCTAGAGACTTAGAAAAAAAAATTTGGTTAGTTCCCAAGTGATTATGAGACCAAAAATGAGATTTTGGTGAATTTTAATATTTTTATGATTTTTATAATTTTTTAATTATTAAAATATTCAATAATGGGTGAAAAATAAAATTTTTAGGAAAATTCTAATTTTAATTTTCTTAGACTCCTCTGACATCAGAGAGCCCTGAAAACCAATTTGGTGAATTATTGAATCATATTTTGAGTTTTATGAATTTTTTTAATTTCCAAAATGGCTATGTTACTTATAAAATTCATTTAATGGGTTAAACCATTTCCAATTAATTTCAAAATTTTTATGGGGGTTCCTATTATCCTATAGGACAGTGGGGGATTTATTTTGAGTTATTTCCATTTTTGGTTTACTCTAATTAATTCAAAATTGATTAGAGGTCATGTGAACAATCAAAGTTATTTTTAATGTTTTAGCTCATGAGATGATTTTCCTAAGTTCCTCTAGTCATAGGGAGCCTACCCTAATTTTCCTAGAATTTTCGAAATAACATGCTAATTTTTAGAATTAAAATACCAAAACAGTCATAAAAACTTGAAAAATAGATATCTTGGCATAGGGACCTTCTTTGACTCTAAAAAAAATCAAGGAATGTCCCTAATGACAGAGGGAACAAAAGCCCCATGGTCCCAAGTCATGGTGAATTGTGTGTGTGAGAGGAGAATTAAAATACTCAGAATAAGGTTTAATCAATTAAAAATTAAACACTCAATAAAATAACCCAATTCTTTTTCCACATTGTTCTGCTCTGTTCACTGAGCAAGAGGGTATTTTTTTTAATTTTTGGATCTTTCAATGCAAAGATATTAATTTTTAAAGTTTCTGGTATTTAAATAATTTATAAAATCCAGATTTTCTTACTTAAACACGTCGGCGCCACCTCAACCTACGGTGGGTCGAAAGCGCACACGTCCTCTCCTGATTGGGCGTCGCCTTTTGAGTCAGCACCATGCAGCTCTGCGGATCCATTTCATCTGCCGGCGTAATCATGTCTGCTCATTCGTTACACGCGTGATCCAACGGTTCTGGGTCATTGTCCCCGTCTAATGTGAACCCGTAACCGCACATTTTATAGACCTAATATCTCCCTCATTTCCCAACCAAATCGCATGGGGTTTGATCCTATGTATTCATCTAGACAAGGGCTTCAAATCCATATGGTTAACATGAATTGAAATTAAACCAAACAAAATGGAGAATCGCTGGAAGCTCGGGTTAAGTAGAAGTGTCCATACCTTGGTCCAAGAGGTGAAGCCTCGATTGGGTGTGCTTGGCACGTTCGTTGGTGTCCAAGGAGCCTATGGATTGAGCCTCGAGCGATGGTGAAATGTCTGGCTATGAAAGTGACCAAACCCGATTTGGTGTTCTGACCAATAGAAGAAATGGGTGGTCTGGTGAGGGGGCTTTCACTGGGGAACTTCTTCTCTACCTCTGGTGAAGGTGTGGGAAGAGTTAATTTAGTTTTGGTGGAGATTCAGAGAGTGTTCTGGTTTCTAGCCTAAAATTGAACTCTAAAATTGAGCTCAATCAGTGGGGAATAGGGCAGAAATGCAATGAGGCTGAGCTTCTCTTGGTTGGGAGGAGCTCTGGGTGCAATTTGGGAGGCTTTCCTTGAAGAAAATTTCAGCACCTTTCTTTGGCTGAAAGGAGGAGCTTATATAGCTAGAGCCATATGGCTGAGCTGGGGATCAATTGGTGGGTGGATTCAGCTGCTTAGGTGGAGGAAAGAAGGGCTCCAGTGGCAATTTTGGCTGAGGTGGCCAATTGGTGGAGTTTGGTTGAGTTTCACTTGGTGGAGGCTCTCGGTTTTGATTCCCTTCGGTAACTAGGCCGGCTAGCAAGGACAAGGGAGCTGGCCCCTGAGGTAAGGTGAGTCAGGGAGAGGTTTAATGATGATTAATCAGTTGTGAGGAGGTTTGGGGTAAGGCAAAAGGAGATTTAGCCACTTAAGGGAAGAAATCCCCTAAAATGGGGGACCCTTGGTCCACGGCTCACCTAGCTTGAGTTAGGTGGATCTAGGGTGGTTCCTAGGGTTCACTTAGTGGCTCTGGAAGGGTTGGTTCAGTCACAATTGGTTTAATTTGGCTAGGTTTGGTCATAGGTTCAATTTGGTTCATTTGGGTTAAGGTTGAGATAGCTTGGGTTTGGGTTTGATTTGGGTCCAAATTTCTTAGCAACAGTGTGCAAATGATTGCAATGAAGAACTTTCATGAAGACTTGGAATGGTTTTGAGTTCAATTGATGGGTCAATTTGGTGGATTTTGGGATTTTGGTCAATTTGGGTAAGTTGGGTCAACTTGGGTCTAAGTTGGGATAAGGTGGGGTTTAGACCCAATTTAATGTTTCAAATGGTCTAGGGGAATGTGGTGAAGAGTTCCCAACATCAATTAGGAGGAAATTTTAGGGTTAGACCAATCAATTTGGTAGATTTGGGCATGTGTTCAATTTGGGTTAAAATGGGGTATTCTTGGATTTCAAGTGGATTTAGGCTATGCTTGGGCTCAAATTGGGACAATTTAATGCTGCATGGGTTTCATAGGAGTGTCATGGAAGGTTTAGGATTGAAATTTTGGGGGTTGGGGGAATGGTTGACATTAGTTCCACTTGGGGTTTTGGATCATTTAAGCAAAATTGGGGATTTGGATTTCAAGTGGAATTGAACTCAAATGTGGGCCAATTTGGGCTTGGATTTGGTTTAGATTGGTATTGAGTATGTTGATTTTGAAGTTTAGAATTGAAATTGATCAGCACTGGGATCAATTGGGTTGATTTGGTTTGACATTGAGTCCATTCGAGCTAAATGAGCCAAGTTGGAATTTTGGATTGAAAGTGGGTTAATTTGGCAAAATTGGGTTATGGTGTAGTTAAACAAAATGAAATTGGGAATATTTAGGAATTTTTAAAATTTTTTGGGAATTTTTGGAATTTTTTGAATTTTGGGCAAAAAGCGGTATTTAGGGTATTTGGAGGTTATTTGGAGGGTATTGGGGTATTTCGGTAGATTTAAGAGGTGGGAATTGTTTTGAAATGATTTTTAGGAATTTTGGGAATTTTGGATAATTCTTGGGGAGTTTTGTGGTTGTAGGGGCAATTTAGGTAATTTTAGGTAGGTTTAAGGACCCAATGTCAAAACTAGAAATTTTGGAAAAAATGGAATTTGGTTATGGTTGAGTAGAGTGAAGAAGCTTAGATTGAGCCATGGACCAAGAAGTGCTCATTTTGAACATCTAATTTGTATTGTTGCTAACCCTCTTAGCCATGGAGTTAGGGGTTTGGATCCATCCATATGAGTGCTCTAAAGAACCAGGAGTCAAGATTGGGTAAAGGTGGTTTAGGGTTTAGGATGGGTGTAGGAGTGCAGTGTGTGCAAGCTAGACCCCACCAAGACCTGGCCACCCAGGGCTATCCTAAGGCTTGACCATCCTATAGGAGTTCATCATTGTCCTTCTGCACATTGGTCCTAACCTTCCAAGTGGCTTGGAGGTTGATGACCATCCATGTAGGGTTCCAAAGAGAGTTAAAATTTGGTTTGAATTTCTAAATGGTGGGTTCTATCTCTAGTCTTCTAGGATAGTCAAGGAGAAATCCTATGGCTAGATCCTAAGCACTAAGAAGAAAGAAAATACCTCACCAAAAATGAGGTTATCAAATGGGTCCCTAATAGGTGTGGTGTGCTACCTAAGCACACAGCGCGTATTGGCGTTGACTGAGGAGATCAACGAAACCAACACAGTCGTCTAAATTACACACTTAGAACAAAGCGTAGAAAAATTTTCACTGTGGAGTATCAGGTAAATCTCCAAGACTGAAGATTACAGAACTCTCGCTGGGGAAAAAGAAGGTGAATTTCGAATCACAAGATTTCTAAGAGATTATATTTTGAATTGAGAATTGGAACCTAAATTCCAATCTTGGGATTTGAAATGAGGGCATGAATTTAGGATCCAGGCTCAGAATTTAGAAAGAGAACTGGAATTTAGGCTCTAGTCTCAGGATTTAGAATGAGAATTGAAATTTAGGCTCCAGGCTCAGAATTGGAAAGAGAACTATAATTTAGGCTCTAGCCTCAAAAATTGAAGAAGAACTTGAAATTAGGCTCCAGCCTCGAGATTTGAAAGAGAACTGGAGTTTAGGCTCCAGGCTCAAAATTGAAAGAGACCTGGAATTTAGGCTCCAGCCTCAAGATTTGAAAGACAATTGAAATTTAGGCTCCAACCTCGAAGATTTGAAAGAGAACAGGAATTTAGGCTCCATCCTTAAAGATTTGAAAGAGAACTGGAATTTAGGCTCCGGCCTCAAGATTTGAAAGAGAACTAAAATTTAGACTCCAGCCTCAAGATTTGAATGAGAGCTGGAATTTAGGCTCTAGCCTCAAAAATTTGAAAGAGAACAGGAATTTAGGCTCCAACCTCGAAGATTTGAAAGAGAACTGGAATTTAGGCTCCAGCCTCAAGATTTGAAAGAGAGCTGGAATTTAGGCTCTAGCCTCAAAGATTTGGAAAGATAGCTGGAATTTAGGCTCCAGCCTCGAAGATTTGAAAGAGAACTGGAACTTAGGCTCTAGCCTTGAAGATTTGAATGGAACTGGTAAGTGTATGAAGCTAAAAAGGCTCGACCTAGCGATAAGTTGAGGAAAGGATTTGAACTTTGAAAATGTTTCAAATGGATTTCAATTTGAAGAAAATTAAAAGATTCGAACCGACAGATTTAGATCGGAATTCAATTCGAGGTTTAGATTCATTTTGTTTGTTTTAGTGATTTGATTTTATCTTTGTTTAATTAGAGTTCATGTTAATTTGGAATTTGTTTTAACATTCAGATTTTTAAAAGAGTTCTCATTCATTTTCTTTTTCTTTCATTTTCTTTTCTTTCTCTTTCTTTTTTTATTGTTTGATGTTCATTTTTATTTTATCTTATTTTTTTGTTTATTTTCAAATCGTTCTTCGTTCGAGGTTCATACAACTTAATGGCGTTCCCAGTCAATTTGTACAAAAGAAATGAAGGCAAAATACGACAAAGTCATTTCCATTCAATTTGCTGAAAATACATCATATAACTTGATCCAAAAAATGATGATATTTTCCCTGAAAATTAAGCATCTCATAAAATCAATATAAATCCAAAACAGACTGCGCAGGATCCTTGTAGGCTTCTTCAAAAAATGTTTGTCAAAATCCATGTCTAGATAGTGAGACACATGGGTAATAACATCACCTTCCAAGCCAATCCTTGGCAGGAAATGCCGTTCGAATGTGCATTAGAGGTGTGTTATTCTCCATGTAGCTCACAGCTCGTAAGGCTGAAGGCTCTCTAACTCTAGATCCAGTCGAAAGCGGAAAGGCATCTTGTTGTCATCCATCCTCCTGAAAGTGACAGAAACTCGCTGAAAAGGTACCCCTGGAATGCAGTGTTTCACTAAGTCTGCTCCGTTTCCTTTTAACACCAGAACGGAACCTACCGGTAGAGGTATCTCCACTGGCCCTCAGAATTCTCTGGGGCCTACTATCTGGAGGTCTAATCCGAACATGATGTTGCACTGATTGATGAAGGACACCGTGCAGGAGGGTCTCACAAAATCATGATGATCTATGTGTGGTGGTATGTAGTCGCCTTCCTCATATATATTGATGATACAGCTGTTGGGTATGCAATCTGCAGGTAAGACCCGCCATGTCACCATCCTCTTAATGATTCTTGGCATTGGATCCACATCACTACCATGGAGTATCCCCGGTGGATTTTCTTTCCTATCTTCGGCAAAGTTGTAGCAGCATCCACATTGAATTGTAACTCTTCCTTTTCCTTTCTTCCACTTTCGAGGTTCTGAGTAGGTCTTTCCTCTTAAGCGACCTGCTCGGCCCAATTTTTGAAGGTCGAAGACATAATCCACAATCTGTTGCGGCTCGTAGTCTGAAAACACATCTATATGTAGCTCAAGGCCCTCGAGGATATTAATCCTCTTGCCTCAAATTCTTTCAAAATACTCGAACGTCTTCTTCTCAACTCTCTGAAGCTTCTCTAGCTCGTATTCTAGAATTATCTAAAATCTTTGAGGTCTGGTAACGTACTGTGGGATGTATGGCTCAACCCCAGCACACTCTCCTATGTGTCTCACCTCCTCGGGGATAGTCTCTGTCAAGACATCCTCCGGGGTTGCTTATGCAACAATATTTCCGAGAGCTGGTGTGTCTATTTAACGCCGTGGCGCTGATTCTGTTTCTGATCTCTTTGAAATTTCATTCACTTTCTCTGCTGTCCTAGGAGTTGATCTCCTCTTTTCTGGTTCCTGCCGAACCGGCTTCTTTGACGTACTTGCACCGACAGTGGAAACTGTTTCTTTATGCTGGTCTGCCGCTAGCTTGCTCAACATCCTTTGAATGCAGAGGTTCTTGTTTCTTCGCTAGGTGGGAGTGAGAGTAGCTCTCTTTACTTCTTAAACCTCTGTGGGCATGGCGCTGACAAGCCTGCTCTCTGCTGTAGTAACAATGGACTTGACTTTCTTATCTGCTCCAGTTACATGAGTGACGTTCATCTTCCTTTTCTTGTCGGTAGTCTACTAACTTGGGCCACCCAATTTCACCACTTTCTTGTTGCGAAACTCATCCCGGTCAACTGAGGTCCAATCAGCCTTCTCGTACTGTAAGCCGGCCGGTGTGAAATCAGAGTTGATCTCAATCACGGCCCCATCCTTCATTTTTTCTTCATCGAGTGCTAGACTCACGCCATTCTTGAAGTTCAGAATAAACCACCTGTTTGACATCTTCCTGCGAAAACAAGGAAGGAATCAGGGGGCTTTATCAAGAACTAGAACAATAAGAAAATTTTATTCATTAATGAAAATTTTTATTTATTTACTTCATTTGAGTTTTAATAAAATGAGAAAAGATGACGAAATTGAGGATGAGTTTCGATTTGAAAGGAAAGTTCAAAATTTATTATTCAGGTGATTTCTTTCTCATATTTTTCTTTTAATACATATATTCTTTTGTTCATCATTTTTTTTATTAATTTTGGCTTCAGACCCAGTTACAAGTGATTACTGTGCCCGTGCTTCTAGGAATGAGACTTCATTTTTAAAGTTCATCCTTCGAAACATCAAGTTGTGTAATACTTCTTTAAATATCGTCCATTGATTAGAAGCATAGATCATTCTCCACGGTAATTCACAAGTTGGTAGGAACCTCCTTAGTAGACTATCTCGAACATGAACGGCCCCTCCCACATCGGTTAAAATTTATCTCCTATCTTGCGGTGTGCAAGAATATGTGTCTTAAGAACTGAAACCAAGTCACCGACTTTGAACGTCCATGGGCGGACTAGTTTATCGTGGGCCTGGATCATCTTGGCTTGATACAACTCCAGATTCTGCTGCGCTGAAAGTTGTTATCCTTCCAAGCTTTCTGGTTCTTCTAACCATAGTCTGGCGTTCTCTTATGCAGTAATCTTGTCTACGACTACAATTCTGAGAGACGGAAGGTGAACCTACAAGGGCAAGACGGCCTCAGACCCATACACTAGAGCGTAAGGTGTAGACTGAGTAGGAGTTCTGAAAGTTGTCCTGTAGGCCCATAAGGCTTATAATAACTTCTCGTGCCAATTTCTCTTATTGTCGTCCAAAGTCTTCTTTAAGATTTGGACGAGAGTTTTATTAATTGCCTCGGCCAAGCCGTTTGCTTATGGGTATTAGATCGTCGAATAGCGCCAGCCGATCCTGTGCCTTCTGACAAAATTGTTGATCTTCGTGCTTTTAAACGCGGACCCGTTATCTGAGATAATTCTGCGCGGTACCCCGAAATGGTAGACGACTTGATTCTTGAAGAATTGTAACACGTGATGTGCCTTCACGTCTCTGAGAGGTATTGCTTCTTCCCACTTGGAAAAGTAATTTGTAGCTGCAAGAATGAATCGATGTCCTACGATATCTGTGCCCCAACATTCAAATGGCCACGATGCATTTTTTGGATGTAGCACATTTAGAGTTAGGTGTAGAACCACTCCATGCACTTGGCACTGGTGACAGCTCTTGGCAACTTTCATGCAGATGGTCATCATTGAGGGATAGTAGTACCCTAATCTCTTAATTTTCACTTTCATCTTTGGACCTGACTGATGAGCACCACAAAGTCCTGAGTGCACCTCTTTAACAATTTCACGGCCTCGGACCCGCTCAGGCACCTTAGCCACGACTGATCAAAAGACCTTCTGTATAAGGTGTTATTTATTAATGCTGATGGCGATGAAATATATGAATCGCATGTTGTCGCCGTCAATTCCTGTATCATGTCAATGTGAAGGAGTCGCCACTCTCTTTCTCTATCTATCGCCCTAATTCTTATCCTTCCTAGATTTATTGTCAGAAGTCTTTGGAGAATTTGAAGAAGGATTAATCATGATAGAGATTGAGAGAAAAGGAGATCAAATAATAATCTCATAGAACAAGTATTCAGATTGGGTAATTACTGAAGTTTTTCATATAAGAAAATCATATGAAGATCTTGGATAACCAGAGAGGTTTTGTAGGTGAAATACCTATCTTGAGTCCTTTAATCTCTTATAGGAGCAAGCTTTTATAGTTAATTACATCCTGAGTAATTAATACTGCCTAGGAAAACTCCCGATTAAGGTTAACATTTATCCTCGAAAAAGTGTAAGTGTTGTCGTGGAAGTGCGTTTCTGAAGAATCGATACTAGCAGAAAGTTTTGTGTATGTTTGGTGTATGTCGTTGCTTTGTTGCGTTTTGTTTTGTTGTTGTAATGTCATTTTGTCATTTTGTATGTCATGTCATATGTCATGACGGGATGTCGTAGTTTGTATGTCATGTTATTTTATGTTATGTCGTAATGTCATTTTTATTGTTGTAATATTTTTTTGTTATGACATGATGTCGTGGTGTCATTTTGTCAAAATGTTATATTGTCATGATGATATTATCTTGTCTTCTCGTTTGGTTTTATGTTTGTTTTGTTTGTTTTAATCTCATCATTGTTTTGTGTTTGTTAAGGTCATTTTGTCGTCGTTATGTTTTATTGTCATTCCGTTTGATTTATCATTGTTTTGTCTGGCTGTTGTTATTTTGATTTATTATTTGTTTTGGAAGTGTCAGTTTTATGTTAGATATCATGTCGATGTCAATGTCAATGATTTTGTCGTGTCATGTCAAGTGTCGGTTTTTTTGTTTGTTTTGGTTTAGTATCATATCATGTCATGTGTTTTGTCGGGATATCATAGTTTGTATGTCATGTCATGTCATAATATGATGTCTTAATGTCATGTCATTTTATGTCATGTCTTAATGTGAATCATAATGTCATGTCATTTTATGTCATGTCTTAACGTGATGTCGTAATGTCATAAGATGTTGTGATTAATATCTCGATTTGTCATGAGATATTTTATCTCCTATAAGAAGATGTCGTTATTATATCATGAGATACCTTCTATGATGTCAAGAAGATATCATTATTTATTTATTTTTGTTATTTTGTTTATGATTCCCTTTTATTTTAAATTTTGGTTTTGTGGTGTCATGTCATTTTGTCATGTCTTAATGTGAATCATAATATCATGTCATTTTATGTCATGTCTTAATCTGATGTCGTAATATCATAAGACGTCGTAAGTAATATTTCGATTTGTCATGAGATATTTTATCTCCTATAAGAAGATGTCGTTATTATATCATGAGATACCTTCTATGATGTCAAAAATATATCATTATTTATTTATTTTTGTTATTTTGTTTATGATTTTTTTTTATTTTAAGTTTTGGTTTTGTGGTCATTTCATTTTATTTTGTCATGTCATTTTGTCATGTATTTGTTTTGGTTTAGTGTCATGTCATCATTTTATTGTGGTATAGAAATGTCGTTGTATGTTTTTGTTTATGTTGATGTTATGTCGATGTCAATGTTAAAGATGTTGTAGTTTTATTTTAGATTTCATGGCTAATCTAAAAGTCCAGTTGTCTTTGTTGTCATGTCATTTTTATTTTGTTGTTTGTAGAAAGTTTATGTTTTGTAGCTATCCTAAAAGTCCTGGTTTTGTTGTCAATGTTCCGTCGTCGATGTCCTGCAAAACAGAGTTAGCACACCCTTTAACATGCAAAGAAAATGTAAACGAAACTTCATGTCTTCATCCTACAAAGAAAACAAAGTTAGAAACAATGTCATATCAAGATATTTCGATTACCTGGTCAAAGTGTCTGTTGATCGAGAGTTGTCGGATGTCCAAATGTGGTTGTGATGTTGATTTAGATTTATATCGATTAAAGTTGGATTTTGGATTTTTTTTGTCAATTTGGATATTCGCGATGTCAAGAAGATATCATTATTTATTTATTTTTGTTATTTTGTTTATGATTCCCTTTTGTTTTAAATTTTGGTTTTGTGGTGTCATGTCATTTTGTCATATATTTGTTTTGATTTAGTGTCATGTCATCATTTCATTGTGGTATAGAAATGTCGTTATATGTTTTTGTTAATTTTGATGTTATGTTGATGTTAATGTTAATGATTTTGTCGTTTTATTTCAGATTTCGTGGCTAATCTAATAGTCCAGTTGTCTTTGTTGTCATGTCATTTTTGTTTTGTTGTTTGTAGAAAGTTTAAGTTTTGTGGCTATACTAAAGTCCTGGTTTTGCCGTCAATGTTCCGTCGTCGACGTCCTGCAAAACAGAGTCAGCACACCCTATAACATGTAAAGAAAATCTAAACAAAACTTCATGTCTTCATCCTGCAAGGAAAATAAAGCTAGAAACAATGTCATATCAAGATATTTAGCTCACCTGGTCAAAGTGTTTGTTGATCAAGAGTTGTTAAATGTCCAAATGTGATTGAGATGTCGATTTAGATTTATGTTGATTTAGATTTATGTTGATTTAAGTTGGATTTTAGATTTTTTTTTCAATTTGTATTTGAATTTGGGTTTAATGTCAATTTGAGTTTAATTTTATGTCGAATTAAGTTCAATGTTTAAATTTATCTCCTATAAGAAGATGTTGTTATTATGTCATGAGATACCTTCTATGATGTCAAGAAGATATCATTATTTATTTATTTTTGTTATTATTTTTATGATTCCCTTTTGTTTTAAATTTTGGTTTTGTGGTGTCATGTCATTTTGTCATATATTTGTTTTGATTTAGTGTCATGTCATCATTTTATTGTGGTATAGAAATGTCTTTGTATATTTTTTTTAATGTTGATGTTATGTCGATGTCAATGTTAATGATTTTGTCGTTTTATTTCAGAATTCGTGGCTAACCTAAAAGTCCAATTGTCTTTATTGTCATGTCATTTTTATTTTGTTATTTGTAGAAAGTTTAGGTTTTGTGGCTATCCTAAAAGTCCTGGTTTTGTTGTCAATGTTCTGTCGTCGACGTCCTGCAAAACAGAGTTAGCACACCCTATAACATGCAAAGAAAATCTAAACGAAACTTCATGTCTTCATCCTGTAAAGAAAACAAAGTTAGAAACAATGTTATATCAAGATATTTCGATTACTTGGTCAAAGTGTCTGTTGATCCAGAGTTGTCGGATGTCCAAATGTGGTTGAGATGTTGATTTAGATTTATATCGATTTAAGTTAGATTTTGGATTTTTTTTTGTCAATTTGGATTTTATTTTGGGTTTTATATCAGTTTATGTCGATTTGAGTTTGATTTTGGGGTTTATGTTAATTTGAGTTTCATTTTATGTCGAGTTAAGTTCGATGTGGGTCGAACTTAAGAATTATGATGTCGTATGTTAAGTTAAATTTGATACATGTCGAACTTAAGAACTATGTCAGTTCATGTCATGTTAAGTTCGATCATGTCGATTTATGTCGAATTATATCAATTTATGTTGAGTTCTATTGAGTTTGGTTCGAAATGTCGATTAATGTCATTTAATGTCGGTGTTTGTTGAATTTGGTTTGAAATGTCGATTAAAGTCGGTTAATGTCGGTGTTTGTTGAATTTGGTTTGAAATGTCGATTAAAGTTGGTTAATGTCGGTGTTTGTTGAATTTCATTTGAAATGTCAATTAACGTCGGTTAATGTCAGTTTGTTGAATTTGATTTGAAATGTCGATTAAAGTCGGTTAATGTCGGTGTTTGTCGAATTTCGTTTGAAATGTCAATTAACGTTGGTTAATGTCAGAGTTTGTTGAATTTGATTTAAAATGTCGGTTAATGTCAAATTATGTTTGAAATGTTAATTAATGTCAAATTATGTTTGATTATGTTTGGAATGTTGATTAATGTCGAATTATGTTGAGTTTCGTTTGAAATGTCAGATTTATGTCGAATTTGTTGAGTTTTGTTTGGAATGTCGAATTTATGTCGGTTATGTCGATTTTTGTTCGAATTATCAGATTTATGTCAGTTTTGTCGTGTTAAGTTTGAAATGTCGGTTTTATGTTGGTTATGTCGATTTATGTTTGAATGTTGGATTTATGTTGATTTGAGTTCAATTTTATCTATCCTAAGGCTTATGTTGATTTAGATTCAATTTTTTCAATTTAGATTCAACTTGGGTTGAAGCTAAGATTTATGTCGATTTAGGTTCAATTGGGTTGAACCTACAGTTTATGTCGATTAGGTTCAATTTGGGTTGAACCTATTGTTTATATTAATTTAACCTAAAGTTTATGTCAATTTAGGTTTAATTTGGGTTGAACCTAAGGTTTATGTCGACTTTTATCTGTTTAAATTTGGTTTCAGGTTTTGATCTTAATTTGAGTTTAGTAATGGGTTTTATGTCAATTTGGGTTTGGTTTTGAGTTTTATGTCGATTTGAGTTTAGTTTTGACTTTTATGTCCATTTGAGTTTGGTTAGGTTCATTGTCATTTGAACCTAAGATTTATGTCAAGTTGAATTGAGTTAGTTGTCATTTGAACCTAAGGTTTATGTCGAGTTGAGTTGAGTTAGGTTCATTGTCGCTGAACCCAAGGTTTAGATTTCGACTTAAGTTCAATATGAGTTGAACTCAAGTTAGGTTTTGGTTTAGATTCGAAGTTAAGTTGAACCTAAGGTTTAGGTTTGGACTTAAGTTCAATGTGAATTGAACTTAAGTTAGGTTTATGTTAGACTTAGGTTCATGTTATGTTAAACCTAAGTATGATTTGACTTAAGTCTAATATTGGTTAGACTTAAGTTGGGTTTAGGTTAGACTTAGGTTCATGTCGGTCGAACCTAAGTATGGTTTCGACTTAAGTCTAATATCGGTTAGACTTAAGTTAGGTTTGGGTTAGATTAAAACTTAATTGGTTAAGGTTTAATAGGTTTGATTAAGTCTTATTAAGGTTTAGGTTTGATTAAACCTTACTTAGGTAAGGTTTAATAATTAAGGTTTAGGTTTGATTATATGTTAGTTAGTTAAGGTTTAGTAGATTAATTAAGTCTAATGTGGTAGACTTAATTAAGGTTTAAGTTTGATTAAACCTTAGTTGGATAAGGTTTAATAGATTAATTAAGTCTAATGTGGTAGACTTAATTAGAATTTAAGTTTGATTAAACCTTAGTTGGTTAAGGTTTAATAGATTAATTAAGTCTAATGTGGTAGACTTAATTAGAGTTTAAGTTTGATTAAACATTAGTTGGTTAAGGTTTAATAGATTAATTAAGTCTAATGTGGTAGACATAATTAGAGTTTAGGTTTGATTAAACCTTAGTTGGTTAAGGTTTAATAAATTAATTAAGATTTAACTAGAGTTTAGGTTTGATTAAACCTTAGTTGGTTAAGATTTAATAGATTAAAAGTCTAATGTGGTAGCCTTAATTAAGGTTTAGGTTTGATTAAAACTTTGTTGGTTAAGGTCTAATAAATTAATTAAGTCTAATTTGGTAGACTTAATTAGAGTTTAAGTTTGATTAAACCTTAGTTGGTTAAGGTTTAATAGATTAATTAAGTCTAATGTGGTAGACTTAATTAGAGTTTAAATTCGATTAAACCTTAGTTGGTTAAGGTTTAATAAATTAATTAAGTCTAATGTGGTAGACTTAATTAGAGTTTAGGTTTGATTAAACCTTAGTTGGTAATAGATTAATTAAGTCTAATGTGGTAGACTTAATTAAGGTTTAAGTTTGACTTAGATGCAAGTTGGGTTGAACTCAAGTTAGATTTAAGTTTGAGTTAAGTTAGGTTCATGTTAGGTTGAACCTAGACTTAAGGTTAATTTAAGTTTAATGTGGGTTGAACTCAAGTGTATGTTGAAGTTAGGTTCATGTATGTTGAATCTGAAAAGTTTAATGTTTGACTTAAGTTCAAGTCAGGTCGATCCTAAGTATATGTCGAAGTTAGGTTCATGTATGTCGAACCTAAGGTTTAAGTTCGACTTAGGTTTAACTTAGGTTGAACTTAAGTGTATGTCAAGTTAGGTTCATGTATGTTGAACCTAAGGTTTAAGTTCGACTTAGATTTAACTCGGGTTGAACCTAAGTTAAGGTTATGTTGAATCTAAAGTTCAAGTTCGACTTAGGTTTAACTCAGGCTGAACTCTAAGTATAGGTTAAGGTTAGGTTCATGTATGTCGAACCTAAGGTTTGAGTTCGACTTAGGTTTAACTCGGGTCGAACCTAAGTATAAGTTTTGACTTATGTCTAATATAGGTTAGACTTAAGTTAGGTTTAGGTTAGAATTAGGTTCATGACAGGTCGAACTCTAAGTATGGTTTAACTTAAGTCTAATATGAGTTAGACTTAAGTCGGATTTCGGTTAGACTTAGGTTTATGTCAAGTCGAACCTAAGTATGGCTCGACTTAAGTCTAATATGGGTTAAACTTAAGTTAGGTTTGTGTAAACTTAGGTTCATGTCAGGTTGAACCTATGTATGGTTTGACTTAAGTCTAATATGGGTTACACTTAAGTTAGGTTTGTGTTAAACTTAGGTTCATGTCAGGTTTAACCTAAGTATGGTTTGACTTAAGTCTAATATGAGTTAGACTTAAGTTAGGTTTGTGTTAAACTTAAGTCTAATTTAGTTAAGACTTAATGGTTTAATTAGTTCTAATGGGTTAGACCTAATTAGGGTTTAGGTTTGATTAAGTCTCATTTAGTTAAGACTTAATGGTTTAATTAGGTCTAATGGGTTAGACCTAATTAGGGTATTGGTTTGATTAAGTCTAATTTAGTTAACACTTAATGGTTTAATTAGGTCTAATGGGTTAGACCTTATTAGGGTTTAGGTTTGATTAAGTCTAATTTAGTTAAGACTTAATGGTTTAATTAGGTCTAATGGGTTGTGACCTAATTGTGGTTTAGGCTCGATTAAGTCTAATTTAGTTAAGACTTAATGGTTTAATTATGTCTAATGGGTTTGACCTAATTAAGGTTTAGAGGTTACTTAATCCTAATGTAAGTAAGGTTTAAGTTTATTAATTAGGTTTAATAGGGGTTAAACCAAATTAGGGTTTAAGGGTTACTTAAACCTAATGTAGGTAAGGTTTAAGTTGATTAACTGGGTTTAATGTGGGTTAAACCTAATTAGGATTTAAGGGTTACTTAAACCTAATGTAAGTAAAGTTTAAGTTGATTAACTAGGTTTAATGTGGGTTAAACCTAATTAGGATTTAAGGGTTACTTAAACCTAATATAAGTAAGGTTTAAGTTGATTAACTTGGTTTAATGTGGGTTAAACCTAATTAGGATTTAAGGGTTACTTAAACCTAATGTAAGTAAGGTTTAAGTTGATTAACTAGGTTTAATGTGGATTAAACCTAATTAGGGTTTGTTTATTATTAAACCTAATGTCTTTAAGGTTTAATTATAATTAATTAAGTTTAAAGATCTTTTTAAACCTAATTAAAGTTTGTTTATTAAACCTAATGTCTTTTAAGGTTTAATTATGATTAATTAAGTTTAAAGATGTTTTAAACCTAATTAATATTTGATTATTAAACCTAATGTTTTTGAGGTTTAATTATGATTAATTAAGTTTAAAGATGTTTAAAACCTAATTAATATTTGTTTATTAGACTTAATAATATTTTAGACTTAATTTGCTCTGTCTTAAGTCTAATATGATTAAAGTCTAAGTGTATAACTAAGTCTAAGATGATTAGACCTAATTAAGTTTTAAAAGATTCTTTATAGGGTTAATTAAATATAAATTTATATTTATTCTCCCTTAGAATTTTAAAATGTCATTTTAATTTTTCAAGTGATTCAAAATTTATTTTTTAGGGTTTAACCTTTATTCCCTTAGTTTTTAATCAACTTTCAAATCAATCTTTGTTTATTTTCTTAATTTCTGATTTTTAGAATTATTATTAAAATAATTACTAAATCTCATGAAAATTAGAAAATGTCACATTAAAGAATTTTTCTGTCTCTGGAAAAATTAGAGATTGTTCCTAAAGACTTAGAAATTAATCCCTCAAAATTTCATTATTTTCTGACTTATAAATAATTTTTAATAATTAAAATACTCCAGAGAGTATTTAATTAATTAAAAATTAAATATTGAGAATAAAATTATGATTTCAGTTTCATAATTTTCTTCTCTTTAAGAGCTTTCTAGAGGTATTTTTATTTTATTTTTAGGAGCTCTGCATCAAAAGATATGAATTTTTGAAGAGGTTAAGGATCTTCTGAATTAATCCAGCTCAGAAAAATCCAGAGCGCACCACGTGTCCTCGTACTGTCGAAGGGGCGGGAGGATCAGGTGTGCGGCGCAGAACAACAGACATGGCAGACTTAAATCAGCGCCGTCCGTTCCAAAACACGGGAACGGACGACAGAGATAAATCCTCCAGAAATTCGAAAACTTTCTAATCGTCCAACTTCAAAGCTCAATATCTCACTCATTTCTCAACGAAATTGAGTGATTTTTGAATCTATGGAATCATCTAGATGTGTAGATTATATCTATACGGTGATGATACATTTATGGGCTAGTTTAACTCATGATATTTCAAATTTATGCATTATTTTGGAGAAAATAAATCCATACCTTAGCCACAATAAACTTGAGCTCGATTGGATTTGTTGGTCAGCCTCTTGTGGTCCTAGGGAAGTTCTTTCCCACTTCAATTTGGACTCGAATCGGGTCTATATAGGTGCAAGACCAAAGGTGGCTGATTTGTAATTTTGGCTTGGTTTGACCAAATTGGCTCGATAGGGTGGCTAATTGGGTCAAGTCTTGGCTGAGGCTTATTGTCTAGGCTCTAAGGAAGAATTTTGGTCTTGGGAGCAAGAGAGTTTGGGCAGCCTATCAACTTCTAGAAATTTTTTTTTTCAACATGGTTTCGGGTAGGGCTTATTTATAACCATGGGAATGGCTAGGATAAGATTGGGTTGCTTCAAATCCATTTGGGGAAGGTAGCAAGTAGTTCAAGGAAGATCTAGAGTGTCTAGAAGATAAGCATTGGGCTGGAGAATGATTACATTCAACCTCCCCAAGTTTGGTTCATGGATTTTGCACATGGGAGGAAAAATCATGTCTCATTCCTATTGGAGAAGGAATGGAATGGATAAGGCTGTTTAAAGCTTGCTGGATTCACCTTCCCCATATAAATTATAAGTCTATTTAATAATCTTAAGAGGGAATGATACATAGGCTCGCCTTATCATCTCTTTCATGATTTAGTCATGATGGCCTTAAAATGTTAATGATGGGCTCATCCTTTGGTAATATTGAGATGGTATTTGTCTATTGGATGGAGGAAAGGCTTGTCATGACTCAAAGAGAGCAATCCATCCTTCATCCAACATGTCATTTATGATTTAGTAGGAGCATGACACATAAACCCCCTTTTCTCTAATTTTCCAAAATTTGGTAATAATGATCTCATGTCATGATGTGGTGATGACATAAGCTCAATTCTTTCTATTGGATGGTTCATGAGGCATGGAAAATCATCCTCAAGGTGGCCGACCACCTCATCTTCAAGGAGATGATGAGTCAAAGTTTAAAATAGGGGGAAGAATGACACCTCATTTTTGTGTAATGATGACTCTTAACCTAAGGTTAATCATGATGGTTAATTGATTTGTTCCATGGTTATTTTATGTCATAATGGGTTTCAATGAGTCATGAGTGACTCATTAGTCTATAATTTAATTTTGATTTTTAAAATAAATTATGGGGTTCTTATGTCACATATGATGTCATATGTCAAAATGTCATTTTATATCCTTTTCCATTTTAATTAATTATGTCATTAATTAAAATTGTTGGAAATTATTTCATTAATCAATTTATTAATTAAAATTAATTTCAATTACTTGTTTGATTAATTTTGTCTTTTTTAAGTTAAAGGTTTAAATTTATCACATTTTTAAACCTTTTATATTAATTAAAATTTTTATATTCATTTAATTAATCAATTAATTAATCAAAAATAATTTGAGATTAATTATTTGATTAATATTTGTCATTTGTAGGTTAAAGATTAAAAATTTGTCACATTTTAAACCTTTTAATCATATTTTTATTTTAATTAATTCAAAAATTAATTAAAACTTTAAATATTATTTTATTAATCAAGTAATGATTTAAAATTAATTATTTGATTAATTTTTATATTTTTTATCATTTTTGTTCAAAATTAGGTATTTTAGCCAAATTTGATAAAGGTTGACTATGGTTGACCCTGGTTGACTCAAGTTGACTTTGGTTGGTCAAATTGAGTCATGGTTGATTTGGTCACAAAATTGATGATTTTGTCAATTTTGGGTTTAATTTAGTTATGTTAACCAAATTTGGGGTTTAGGTTATCTCAATGGTTAATTTGGTGATGCTTATATTAACTTTTGGGCTACTTTGATTGACATTAAGTTGATTTTGTAACATGGTTGGTCATTGGGTCAGGATTGATCATTTTGACCAAAGTTGACTTTTTAGGTCAAAAGATTGACCTATGGGGTCAACTTGGTTGTTCATTGGGTCTGGATTGAACATTTTGACTAAAGTTGACGTTTTAGGTCAAAAGGTTAACCTATTGGGTCAACAGGGTTAGTCATTGGGTCAGGATTGACCATTTTGACCAAAGTTGGCTTTTTAGGTCATGGGTTGACCTGTCATAAAAATGAGGTCAACAAATGCATATGATAGAGTTATTTTCTTAATTTGATGGGCTACTGACTTATTGTCTGGTAGGTTTCCTATTTGTAAATAGTCTATTAATGGTTGCCGCCAATCTTCAGTAGCTTCTGTTATTGCTGCAGCTATTTCTTCTTCTCTTTCTGATTTGAATATTGCATCCTTGTCGAGCTGTGATAGGACTTGTCGCCCTTGAACTAACATTTCAACTGATTCATCTTGTAAGTAGGCAAATTCTTTTACAAGAAGGGCTAACGCGTCTGCGAGAGCATTTTATCTTCTGGGAATCTTGTAGATCGTCACATTCGAAATCTGCTTCAGCAACTTCATTGCATACTGAAAGTACTGCTCGAGTATTGGTTTCAGAATTTTGTATTGCTCTGCAACTTATTGTATGATTAACTATGAATCACCGTAGATGTTGATATCGGTTATACCCATTTGATTGGTTAACTCCAGTTCGGTTATAGGAGCTTCATATTCCGATTAATTATTCGTACACGGTTCTGTTAAATGGTAGGAGAATCTTAACATCCCCTGCTCCGGTGTTATAAATATTAGTCCGATTCTTGCCTTACTGGGCACTATCATTTGTAATTCTTTATTCTTATGTGCTGATGATGCTCCGTCGAAGTACAGTTCACAACGTCGATCATTAGGATTTTCTAGGCTCATTATTTGTTCATCTGGCAAGTCGTCGTTGAGAGGCGATTCTACCGGTAAATGGTGTGCTGTGAGGAAGTCTGCTAGGACCTGTCCCTTTATGTCACGAAGAGGAACGGGAGTTATATCGAATTGCAATAATATCATCAACTACCTGCAAGTTTGCCAGAAAGCGTTGGGCGGCTCATCAAGTATTGCAATGGATTAAACTTCGAAACTAGGTTGACCTTATGAGAAAGCATGTAGTGTCTGAGCTTTTGGGCGGCGAAGATCAGGGCCAAATAATGCTTCTCAGTAGAAGGATACTTTACCTCCGTCAGAATTAGACGACGACTTAAATAGTAGAGAGCGTTTTATTTACCTTCGTCATTGACCTAGGCTAGTAGGGCTCTGAGGGAGTCATCTAAAGCCGTAGTATAAAGTATCAACGGGCGACCCGAGACTTGGGCTGCTAAGACAGAAGGTGTCATTAAATACTACTTAATATCTTTGAAGGCCCGCTGGCATTTATCTTCCTAAACGAATTTGGCGTCCTTTTTAACTAATGCCGAGAAGGGCTGACACCTACCTGACAAATTAGAAATAAAGCGTCGAAGATGTGCCAACTTCCCTTGAAAGGATCACAGTTGCTTTAAAGTTTTGGGAGACAGCATTTCTAAGATAGCTTTAATATTCTATAGATTGATTTCAATTCTGTGATGCTGGACAACAAATCCTAAGAATTTACTGGAGGTGATGCCGAAGGCTCATTTCAAGGGATTCATCTTAAGGTTAAATTGCCTTAATCACTTGAAAAAAATTCTCAAATCATACATGTGATCTTCCTTCAATTTGCTTTTAATGACCACATCATCCATGTAGCACTCGACTTGATTGTGAATGAATCATCAAAAATCCTCGTCATTGCTCTTTTGTATGTTGCCCCTACATTCTTCAATCCGAAAGGCATCACTGTGTAGCAGTATACTCTAATTGGCATTCTGAAGGCTGTGAGCTTCTCATCTTCCGGTGCCATCTTTATCTGATTGTATCCAGATGATCCATCCATGAAAGAGAAGACTTCTTACGTCGAAGCAATGTCGATCATTAATTCTGGAATTGGTAGGGGAATTCGTCCTTTGGACACGCTTTATTCAAATCTCTGAAATCCACATAGATTCTGATCTGACCATTCTTCTTTCTGACTGGTACCACATTGTTCAACCAAGTAGGGTATTGTTCTTCATGGACAAATTTAGCATCGATTAGCTTTTTAACTTCAGCTATTACTTGTTGCTCGATCTCTAGACGCATTCTTCTCAGAGCTTGTCTGACTAGAACAGCAGTGTGATCCACTCATAGCTTGTGAACTGCAACTTCTGGAGCTAGTCCAGGCATTTCATCATAACTCCAAGCAAAAACGTCCTTGAATTCCATTAATAGCTTGATCATATTTTCGGAGTCTTCTTCATTGAGTAAGGAGCTAACAAAGGTAGGCCTAGGCTCTTCGCTAGTACCTAAGTTAACTTCCATTAACTCGTCTATTATAGATTTAATTTCTTCTTCAAATTCTGGCGGAGCGTCTCCGACTGGCAGATCCTCGAGGTCATCTGAAGCTTCCAGGCATTTTTTATTCGGCTCGCAAGTGACAACCAAACAGAATCCTGTATCATCAGCTGGCCCTACTGTGCCTAATCCGAGACCATGCCTTGAATTGGGAGGTCGACTAGCATTATTCCATAATTTTTCCAAGCGTTGTGATTAATCGTTTGACCACTGCTTAGGTAAGATACTACGTTGAAAAAAATTTTTAACATAGGAAGAATACCACTCAAAAGGCAATTCCATTAATTCAGATGAAGCAACATCTTCAAATTTTACATCATTTTCAGGATTGGAAGAAGAAGCACCACGGTAAAATTTGATTGGCTTAACCCCTCCACCATGTACTTCCTTAACCACCACACCCTCAACCTTACTAGGATAGATCGGGGTTAGGTTCATAGTATGTACATAGTGGTTAATCTTTTCGTACATTGATTTATATTCTTTGTTCTTTTTGTCTTCGAGAGAGATCTTGAACTGGGGTTTCTTTTGATTTATATTTATTGTTTCCTTCGTAATTTCTTCTTCTTCGGAGTTTCTCTCCCAATCAACATTAATTATTGGCTTCTTTTGTTTAACTGTTCTACCGTTTCTTCCTCGACCTCGTCCCCGACCTCAACCTCAGGTGCGAGTTCTGGAGAAACCTTCACCATCTCGCCGTAAGGGAGTGGTGAGTAACTGTTGAACTAAAACTTGAGGTTCTTCGTTGCCTTGAGTTTCTTTTGCTTCATTTGATATGACATTTCTGGAGAAGATAGTTTTCTTCAGAGGTGCGTAGTAAGCAGCATCTTCATGGATTCCAATTTCGTGCACGGAGAACGGTTGCAAGTCACCCTCGATACATTGTTCTTTTCGTCCCTCATAATACTTTATGCACTGGTGTAGAGATGATGGTACCATCCGGTTTTCATGGATCCAAGGTCGACCCAGTAGAGCGTTGAATGATGTCTCAGAATCAATTATATGGAATTTTTGCGGTTGTCCTTGCCAAATCACCGATCCTCATTGATAGTGTTATTTATCCAAGAGCTCTTTCTTCTTTCTGATTGAAATCTCTTAGTAACATTCTATCTGTTTGGAGCTCACGAGCATCAATTTCCAAGTATGCTAACGTCCGAAAGCTCATTATATTGATTGATGTACCCAGATCAACTAACACCCTGGAGAGCGTGAACTTTCCGATAGTGACTGAGATGTACAAAGGTCGGTTGTGATCAGCTGTCTTGAGCATTAGGTCATTGTCCATGAAAGTAACACCATACTGTCCTTTTAACAAGCAAACCTCGTCTAAAGAATTACCGGCCATTTGAGCTAAGAAAATTTATGGATCAAGTAAGACCTTGATTAGAGTAAGACCTTGATCAGAGTTTCCCTCACTCCATTGACAGGATCAGAGCATCGTAGAAGCTTAGTTTGGCTCGTAGCTTCCGAAGATGGGCTAGCACGTTATAATCCACTTTATTACTAGGCTCTTCAGCCTCTTTCCGAATGGGAAATTCTTCCACTGGGGTTGGCTCTTCCTGAGAAACCACCTGCTTTCCTTTATCCCTTGGTCCCATTCTCGAGGGTAAGACTTTTCCACTTCTTAAATTTATTTCTATTATCTCTTCTGAATTTGGTGCTGGATTTGCTAGTGTCTCTTCTTGAATTGGAAAGACTGGCTCTTTTGTAGCCGCTTCGGAATCTGACAACTCCAATTCTATCGCAATTGAAGCTCTTTGGAATTCACAAATGAACTCGTCGCTTCCTGGGCTTTCGTAGCCATTCTTGTGGACATCCTCTCCTTCGTCACTGTCATCGAGATTTTGTATGATCTGAGAATTGTTATTCATATCGAAATCGAGATCCGGGTTAGGTTGGTTGTCGTTAGTTACGTAATCATTAGAAACAGTCAAAACGTAGCCAACACCATAACTCTTATCATTATAAGATTCCACCGGGGCGAGCAAATAATCATACAGAGTCAGAGGTTCGAGGGATTTCTCCCCCGAATCAGAAACAACCATCCTAGGAAAAGCAGCCCCTAGTCTACCCTTCGGAGACTTGGTCTTCTCTTCTTCCGCGATCTTCTCGTCCTTCTGGGGTGGTTCTTCAATACAATTGATAGTGCCGGCTTAGCGGGTTTCGAACTTTGAATTGAAGCGTGCACCGAAGCGGTTTGGATGCGCTCCAATATTCGCTTCAAAGACTTCGTCCAAACAGTACTCCATCCATCATCGGTCATGTACGGGTCTATCAGAACAATAGGATCCGTTGAGATAACATTAACGCAACCTCATTTTTGGGGCTCCTTCATGTATTCTTTCAGGATTGTTATGTTCCCTCGATTAAGGTTGTACTCGAGCCAGTTCTTGAAGATGAAGCAGTCTTCTATTTTGTGTCCGATCATCCTATGGTAAGGGCAGTAATTCAGATGATCTTTCTTGTCGACTTCCTCCGGCCTCTTGGGCTCTGGCAACTGAAAATCGGGCGTCTTACTCAAACTGTGGAACATTTTGGCCACTACTTCAGTCTTGAATGGGTATTCCTTATTCAAAAGCTCCTTCAGGCCACATGTCGGGCGAGGCGGTGGTTGATCATGCTGCTGCGGCGTTTGATAACTCGGTCGAGGCTGTTGATAACTTTGCTGAAGTTGTTGATAATTTCATTGTGGTGGTTGATAACTTGGATGCGGCCGTTCTGGCTGTATCTGCACTGGTTGTTTACCCTTATCCACTGTCACAATGATTCCATATTTCTTCTCAAATGCTTTCATTGGCTTCTGCTTCTCAGCTTTATCGACGAAACTCAATTGTTTTGCCTCCTCTTGCAAGCTCCCAACCTTGCTAAGCAATTTCTCGAAAGTCTTGATTGTGAATCCTTTGAGGAGAAGTGCTATTGGGCCGTGGATGCTCTTTAGTAAGATACCGAGTGCGTGCTGTTCTTGAAGTTGTGGTTCACACTTCATGCTTAGATTCCTCCATCGAAGGATATAGTCGACCAAGGCTTTGTTCGGCTTTTTTTGCTCCACCACTAGATCACCGATAGTGATGTGGTGCTGAGCCCCAACAAATCATTTAATGAAAAGATTTTCCAATTCTGAGAAAGTCTTGACCGAACCATTTGGCAACTCTGCATACCAACTAAAGGTGATCCCTGACAAGCTGCTGACGAACTGGTGAAATAGTAAAGCATCACTCCCACCGGCGTTGCAATAACTAACACAAAAATGTGCGACATGCTGCCGAGGGTTCCCCGTACCATCGAAAGTCTTAAACAAAGGTGGTATGAATCCTTTTGGGTATTGAACTACATCAAAGTCCTCAGGGTAAGGTCTACCCGTCTGAACATATGCTTCACTCTTGGTCTGGGCTATGGCTTCTCGTACATGCTGTTCCACCATGTTTTTAATGTCCTTTTCTAGTAGTACACTTTGAGCGAAATATTTCTTTGGCTCCTCATCTTCGTTGATGGATGTAACTTCCTTTCCTCCGTCTGTAATGTGAATGACTTCCGGGGACGTTTCTTTCTAGGGTTAAGGTTGACTTTGAAGCGTGGCTAGAGCAGCCGCCATCTCCTCCATCTTCTTCTCCATTCGATAAATCGTATCCTCCTTCTCCTGAAGGCGTAGCCTCAGTACCTCTGGGTTGTCTCCCTCTGCAGCTGTTGGAGCTCCTAGTAGAGATGACGATGCTCAGGTTTCGACCATGTTGATTTCAGGAAATTCTTCATCCATGAAATCTGACGAATCCCCTTCATTTCTCACTTCCTCTTTTCTTTCTTTCACAAACCGTTGGATGTCGGTCCTCAACTTTCCTATAGTGGCTTCGAGTGGTCTTTTCCAAACGGTCTTACGGTTATCGGGCAATGACTGTTGAACTTCATCTTCCGTAGTTTTCTTCAGGGCCGCGACACTCTCCTCAGATTTGGGCTCTCTAACGAGACTTCTCTTCTCAGAGTGTTCTGTCAGTATCGGTTCGGCAATATTAGGTTGCCACACCATCCTTCTTGAAGATAGGAGCCTAGGATCGGATGGTCTGTCGGCTGCACGTCGGTAGGTGGTGTCTTCTCTAATATGATGACCTGATACAACGACAGGTGACCTCCTTTCAGTAGTCTGTATCTTCTTTCTTGGTCTCTCTAGAGCAGTGACAGGGGTTACATTCGGTCCGAGGTGGGATCTAACTGGTACTCGCCCCATCCTTCTCAGAATTTTTGATACGGGGCATCCATATTTCCTTAATAACTTCTTTACCACTGCACACAACCGGGCAAGCGGCGTAGTCTTCATCTTCCTCCTCCTACAATCATCGTAGTATGCAGGTCGGGGTAACGCAGTGGCAATCGTTCGAGCATCTTCTTCATCAGAGGCAGCAGAGAGAGGGTGGAACCTACTCCCCTCTAGCAGCGGTGAGATCTCTGGCAGTTCCTCTTCTTCAGAAATTTCTTCAAGAAAGGCAGCTTCAGCAGCTCTGGTTTTTCAGACCTTGGCAATTTTCCTGTTCCTGTTCCTCCTTTGTGTTCTAGTTAAGGGTACAAGTCTTGAACTGGACCCTATCTCAAAAACAGACGATGTTGCAGCAAAAGTTGAACCCTCGATGGTAACAGGCTCATCACTAACTTAGACTTTCTTCCCCTTTATTTTGGCGAGAACTGGGGCAGGTGCAGTGATGATCAGACCGGTGGGGGTAGAGACGATAGTCTTGGGAGTAGCAACTAGTCTCCTACGGGTAGCGGTGGATTCCTCAGCTGGAACCCTCTGCAGGGGAGGAAACACTCGTGTTGACTTCAGGTTGAATTCAATCATAGGTTCCATAATTTTTGGTACTTTGGCCATTAGTGCAAAGAGGGTAACGTCTGCGAACTTGAAGTCCGTATTATCAAATCCTTGTCTGAAGCGAATGATCGCATCATTGGGCAGTTCACCCTTGCTGACTCCCAAATCCAATCCATTGGTGAAGGAGAAAATCAACTTCGGCGTAGACATCTTCTGTAGGGTAGATTCTGAACGTCAATTCCATACTATGCTTCCTTCCGTCATAAAACACTTAGGACGAAAAAAGAATCATTCAAAAAATGGAGTCTGAACACATTCTTATCCATTTTCTTAGTTTTTTTGTAAAGTAGTTCAAATTCTATTTTATTTGCTTGTTTATAGTTTAAGAGGTTTGTTTGTTTGCAATTTAAAAGGTTCGTTAGGAAAGGTAAAGGACCCAATCTAGAATGGGAAAGGAAGAGAAAGCCTCATAAGACCCTCAACTCGATGAACCACTCCGAAGGTAACACCTATTGGGGGTCCACCCCACCTCTGAGAGGCAAAAAGATTTCAGAATCTCTTTGTTTAGGGATGTCTAAACAGTAGCTTCAAAATCCAAGAAGAGTTGTCAATAACCGTTCAAGGTAGAAATGAACGTGGTATGCCAACGAAGAGAATGGTAGTTTGATCCACTAAGGGCATGGACTCACTACCGATTTATGAAAGCAAAATCATCTGATCAAAATGGAGAGAGGAACTGTTCCTCAGCAGAGTCGCCAGAAAGTTTGTTGGCATATTTTAGGTTAAGTGTTGTATTTTAAAAATGGGCCACCAACAAAAGTTGTCGGCAAATTTTAGATTTTAAATTTAATATATATATATATATATATATATATATATATATATATATATATATATATATATATATATATATATAATTTGGAAAGTAACATTTTGATTTTTGAAAACTGTTTTAAGTTTGAAAATTTTAAAGTATGGAGTCAAACCGACCTCACATCTCAAAAGGTTTATATAAACGAGCACCACATCACAACCTGTGCATCTATCCCGAGGAACATACACACTGCTTGATAATGGGGCTCGATTAAATAAAATAATAGATTTTTGACATCCGTTTGGTCTGCGAACCAATTTTATAAGCTGACAAATTTCTCTGCTTAATATAAAGGAATTAAGCAGGGTTTATATTACCTGGGTCTCGTTTAAGATCAGTGGTCATGCTTTCAAGAATTTCAAAGTTTAAGGTTTCAAAGGATTGATTTTGGAATTTCAAAAGGGATCGAATCAAATTTGGAACAGTATTTCAGGATTCTAAAGGAAGAGAAGTAGGGGATGTCACAGATCCGAAGTGAACTTCGATGATTTCCCGACTATCCTATTATTTGGCTTCAATTTGAGAGTTTATTTAATATTTCAATCCTGCCAATTTTAATTAATTAGGACTTATGTTTGTGTGATACAATCATACAAAGGAGCGTCCAATATCTTCTATATTCTCCCCGCTAGAATCTTAGGAGACATCATCTAAAGTTTAAGAATCTACGGCATCCGGTTGAGCAGCAGAAACTGATCTTGGAATTTCATGTGTGAAGCAGCTGCCCTTCATAGCCTCAAAAATGCGAGGGTTTATGCCGTATCGAACGAATACCTCAGAGTCCTAAGACGAGTTAAGGCTTAAATTACATAACATGATTATGCAAATGCCTAAAGAGAAGTTGAGGATTTTTGTTGCTCTAGGAAAACTACCTTGAAATCCTATGGCTTGGTTATTTAATTCTAAGGAAGGGTTAAGCTGATGAAGGCTTGTTTTGCTGTTGAAGATGGTCGTGCTGCCCACCATGCTTGCTCCAAGCTCCTTGTCGTTGCAGAAGGTTTAGTTTTAGAAGTGCTAATCAGGGGGTGAGAGAAGTGTTTTGGTTTAGAGAGGTTGAAAATTGAGATGGCTTAGTGTTTTAATTAAAACAAATCTTAAAGTTGATTAAGCAGAACTAGTTCAGATCCCACGGTTTCGTCATCCCGGCACTGCTATTTTCATCGGATTCACTTAGTCCAAATGAATTTGCTAAACTCAACTAAATGAGTTCCACACTTTGATTTAGATCGTGAGAAATCTCGTTAGCAACACATGGGTTACATCATTCAAGGGATTCCCGATCATCCAATGAGATATTTTAATTTTAGTTATAATTGCAATATTGTTTTGTTGGTGATTAAATTTTGAGTTATTTAAACAAGCTGGGTTCGATCATTTTCATGGATTTTTAAAGGCAAAAAAGTAAGACATTTAATAAATTGCGAAATGTAAATTGTAATAAACTTAAATGCGTGCCTGGTGGGCACTCCCATCATTTTCAACTGCACTTAAAATACATGTTAAGACATTTATATATTTGCAACAAATACCTATGTAAAGTTAAGGGAAGGTTCTGGTTATCTACCAAAATCCTAATCTTATTTCTAGTCAATTTTTATGACGTCTAGGTTCTCGTGGTTTTGTTAAGGATGATTTTCTTCATCAAAAAACCATGAAGTCTCAATGTTCTTTTTAAACATCCCATCATGTTATGGAAGTGCTCGGAACTGAATTCTGAACATCTTCTTAAACATTTTAGGGATTATTTCGAGTTCAATTAGTTTCATTGTGGTGATGAATCAATCACCCAGATTTAGTTGAGTTTTGACTCTTTCTCAGTGAATTTGGATGTTTGATTATCCTATGAGTGAGGTGAAATTTCATTTGATGCTTCATTTTAGAGTTATAATAATGAAAAGCCTTTAGGGACAAGTAAGTTCATTAAAGAACCTAACCATTCTTAATTGATGTTTGAGTTAATGGTTTAAAGTGATTTAATTTAGTTATAAAATTTTGATTGATCTTTTTCAAATGTTTTAAATTATTTCAAGTTGAAAAAGTGTTTAAGTTGTTTAACTCAGTTAAATTTTAATATTTTAAATGGTCTTAACATTATAGATTAACTTTATATTTTTTAAACTAATTTAATTTAATGATAACATTTTAATTATAAATTGTTTCAAATTAATCTTAATACTTCAAATTTGTTTTAATTTAATTTTTAAACAATTACATATTAGTTTGATAATATGTTGTTGATAACTCCCATATTACATGTTGATAACATGTTGTTTCAGCTAGACCATTTTGCTCGTCGATCCATGTTTAGTCAGGATACAAATCTCTTAGGCTATTTGAGAGTGGCTCATTCAAATTGAGCTAGTATGCCTTCTTGGCTAAGCTCTTGATGAGAGCATTTCGTTGCTAAGACCACTTTTGTCATGCATTTGATCTAGTTACCTTGAACTTGACTAGGATATGGTGGCTAACCTATCCAAAACCTTATTGACTCATTAGTTTGTTTTAAGTGAGAGAGCATCACCACAAGATGGATCCATCTCCTATATAAAACTTCTTAGATACTTGTTGGACTTGGTGGATGATTATCGCCTTGTCAATAGTCCTATTGAACTAATTAGAGCACTTTTTATCAATAAATCAGTTTATTACACTTTTGAATACCTTGATATTCGACGTTACTGTTTAGACTCTACTTATATAACCGTGATATATCTTAACCAATAGGTGGTCGATTAAGAATCCCTGTACCCCTTGATGTTCTAGCTCCAATTATGAAGGCTGTTGAGATGGTTCCCAAAGGAACCATGCCCCTTAGTTGACCTCATCTTGGGTTCGCCTTTGATGATCCTTAAGATTGAATCTAGGATTGATCCTAAGGCTGGGCTTGAGTCATACCACGTATGCGCCATCTAAGATTTTGCAAAGTTCTATGGTATGCAAATTCATATTAAGTCTTGATGACTTGAATTCCTCATTTTTGGAGTTTTCTATGAAAATCAAGTAAGTCTCAAGATATTAACTTGGTAAAAGGCCAGTTAGAACATATGCTTGTTCATTTGATTAAGCTAATCAGAGCTTATCGATGAATACATTTTTATACTGAGAATTCTGAAGCTCACACACTAGTAGGAGAGTTTTTCATCTAAAAGTAAACATAACTCTTCCAAATTAAAAGAAAAGACTCACCAGATATGGTAATCTTTAAGAAAAGTGTAGTTGGCTTCAGAACTAAAACTAGCCAGCAGTTTCGAGAAGCTTGATGTGAGCACTAAAATTGGGAGTAGTAATCTAATACTCCTCTAATTATTGAGTGTCTAGATTCTCTTAATAAAATTGTTATTATGAGTCATAGAGCTACAAATGATGTTGAGATGGTCAAATTAAAGACATCTCCTTTATGCTTTACATGTCGGGCCTCTGGGTCTGACGGTCTTCTTTCGACAGAATGGCTTTCCAATTCATGGGTTTCCACCCATGTGTTTTTATACTTTATGAGCCGGCCCGTCGGTCGCCAAATTGGAATTTATCGATTGATTTGAAAATAATTTAATTTAATATATATAAAATTTTGATTTTGAAAAATAAGACCAAAAAGATCTCATATATTTAATAATTTAAGTAACAGAGCACAACACTACAAGAAATACAACACCTTCAAAGGTAAACAGATCACTTGACAACGCGCTTAATTATATAAACTAAAGAACTTATGACATCTGTTTGGTATGCGATACTTTTTTTTATGTGACTAACAATTCCCTTATCGAATATAAAGATTAGATAGAGTTTGTTTTACCTGAGTTCCTAATTCCCTACAAGTTCAAGCTCCTACAGTAAATTACATCCTAAATGATCGAAGTCACTTAAGAAAACACTCAATTAAGATCAGGGATTTCGTTTGCAAGAAAATCAAAGTTGAGTTTTCAAGGTGGACATGGAAGGTCCAAATGGGAAAGGCTCAAATATGAATAATTATTTTTAGGAGTCAAAGGAACAAGAAGTAGGGGATGTCGAAGATTCTGAGGAGAACCTCAGTGACTTCCTAGACTATTCTACTGTTTGGTTTTACATCTTGAGAGTAAAGTCATTTAATAATTACCCATGTCATTTTATTTTAAAATTAAGACTTACATATGCATAATATCTGATCGTGCAAATAGCCTTGGAAGAAAGAAGGATTTACGTTGTACTGAACAAACAACCTCGAAATCCTAAATGTTAGGACTTATACTGCACAACATCATTGTGCAAGAGCCTAAAGGATAAAGTGAGAATTTTTGTCATACTAAACGAACAAACTCAAAGGTCTATGGGTTTTAGTTGTTATTTAATTCTAAAGAAAGGTTTTGTTGAATATCTCTGCTTCACTGTCAAGTTTTTATCATCACTTGAAACCATCCCTTGTCCGCTTGCATCCTCGTCTTGCTTGTGTCTGTTGACCTCATTTTTGATGAGGTCTTCTCTTCTTCTTTTTAGTACTTAGGATCTAGCCTTAGGCTTTTCCTTTGACTATCCTAGAGGATTAGAATTGGGACCCACCACTTAGAAATTCAAACCACTTCTTAACTCCCCGCAAACTCCACAAACTTGATTGTAGACCCCTAATCACCTAGAGGGTTGAAATCAAATGTGGATGTTTAAAGGATGAGTTCCTATAGGACTCTTTAGCCTTAGGACTGCCCTGGGTGGCCTGGTCTGGTGAGGGCTGACCTACATACACACTACACTTATACACTACACTTTCACACACCTCCTAAAACCACACCCATACCTAACTTGACCTCCTGACTCATGAAGGTGATTCACATGGATGGTCCTTAACCCCTAAGCCCTTGGCTAAGAGGGTTAGGAACAACGTAGTGAATGCCTCAAATGAGTCCTCTCATGGCTCATATAGGCTTGACATGGCTTCATGGCTCAACTAAAGTGCTTTCATTCCACTTACATTTACCCAATCTTCAATTTTCCAAAATTTCAATTTTTGACCCCCGGGACCCCAGACCCGCCTAGCCTACCCAAAACCCTTGAAATCACCCAAATTTTTCCAAAATTCTCCAAATCACCCAAAAATCCTCAAAAACAATCCCAAACATTCCCACATCACTCAAATTGATAATCCATAGCTAAATATACCAAAAATTCCAAAAATACCCCCAATACCTTCTAAATACCCAAAAAGCCCCTCTTGACCCAAAAATCCAAAAAAATCCGAAAATTCCCAGAAAATTCAAGAAAATCCCAAATATTTCCAATTTTATTTTGTTTAACTAAACCATGGGTCAATTTTGTCAATTTACCCCACTTTTGGTAAAATCCCCAATTTGACCCATTTTAACCCAAAGTGAACCCAATGTCAAACCAAACCTACCCAATTGACCCAAATTCTGGTCCAATTCAATTCTAAACTTCAATTCAACATCCCCAACACCAATCTATGCCAATTCCAAGCCTAATTTGATTGAAATTTGAATCCAATTTTACTTTTGACCTTAAAGCCCAATTTGGACCCATGACCCAAACTTAGCCCAAACTAACCCAATTCAACTCCAATTAACCCCAAATCTTTTCTAAACCTTCCCTAACATCCCCAAAAACAAAACACTAACATGATTTGCCCAAAATTTGGACCCAAACCCCACTCAAATTCAACCCAAAACCTTAAAGCCCAATTTTGACCTAAACCCAAACTTAACCCAAATAGGCCCAAACCCCAAAATCCAAACCCAACCAAAGTTGAAACCTCTTTGAAACAGCCCTACAAACATTTCTAAACATTAATTTTACACAAATTTCAACATTAGCCCAACATTAGCCTAAGTTAACTCAATTTGGACTATTATTGGCCACTTTACCAAAAAGTCCAAATTCAACCCAATTCAAACCCAAACCACCTCGAATTTGTTTCAAACCACTCATGACACATGCCTAAACCAATTGCAACATTTATTTGACATGGTCCTTCACAAAACTTTCATCCCAAAAGCCCATTTTAAAATTCAAAAGCCCACTTCCATGAAGCCTTTAAAAGCCCACTTCCACCAAATCCAAAAGCCCAAAATTCATCCAAAGTCCATATGACACTCTTCTTCATCATGCATTCAATTAAAATCATCCCTTAGTCCTAATCCAATGAGCAAATAATTCTAAATAAAGCTTCATCCAACTTTCCACCAAAATATCCAAAATCCTTAAAATCCATTTCTATGAAATTGACCAAACTTTTTCCAAGCCAAATGTGAGCCATTGAGCCATGAACAAGCCACATGGAAGCCATGGGAGCCACTTTCCACCTCACCAAGCCATTAATGGCAAGAGGAGGGGACCCTTTCCTAATCCTTCATTAAGCCTTCTAACCATACTCATGTCACACTCTAAAACATGCTTAGCCACCTCACCAAGGATGGAGACCACACCATTTTCTCTCGGCTGACCCAAGTGATCCTTTTCAGCCCAAGACCAGGCCTTGGGTGGTGAACCTAGCCCAAAATCATGGGTTGACTCACTTGAACCTAAAAGAGCCTTCCCCTCATTCCATTTCAATCCAAGCTCTTTACATATGGCATTGGCCAATTGCCTACACAAAACCCCAGCCCTGACCCACCTGAACTTGAGGGTGACCCTTGCCTGCCGGCCAGCCGCCTGGATCACCGGAAAACACCATGGCCGAGACCTTGGGAGGAGCCAAAAATTCAATTCTCCCTTGCCGACTTGTCTCAACCCAAATGGACAGCATAGCTCTTCTTCTCCTCACCAGAGCAGCTGATCCCCAGCCTTAAACCCCCCTGGGAGGCCCTCCACCCTCTACTATTTAAACACCACCCCCTCTCGGCCATGAAAGGTGCTGAACCAGACCTTACTGAAACCCTACCAAAATTGCTCCAGACCACTCTCCATACTTAGAGCAGTTGATCCCCAGTGACAATTTGCCCTAATCCCCACCAACAGAGCCCAATTTCTCAGCCAAAATTCCACCCAAAAACAGGACATCTCCCAATCCTCCACCAAATTCAAATTAAACTCACCCACACTTGCACAAGGTCAAGAGAAGGAGTTCCCAGTTGAATGCCCCCTCTCCAGAGCCACCCATCCGTTCCGTACTCCAAGCTTTGTAATCGGCCGTGGTCGAAATCATACTCGGACAATTCACTCAGCCCAAGGGACTTCATCCGGAGCTTGCTTGGACCCAATCGAAGGTGACACAAATCTCGCATCGAAGCTTCACTTCTCTAAGCAAAGGTATGGACTCACTCTTCTTCCCGAGCTTACAGAGATTCTCTATTTAATTTGAGTCAATTTCAATACATGTTTACCGTATGGATGTGTTCGTCTCCTCAAGACGAATCCATAAAGCATAAGAACACAAAAATCCATTGAGAATCGAGTGAGAAATTAGGGTTAGAAGGTTGACGGTCACGGGTGCACACCAGTCGTAGACGATGACTGGGAGCCGTCAGATCGAGCGTGTATCGAGCGGACGGTCTGGATCGAGCCGGACAGCGCAATGGTGCATGAACCGCGGGCCCCTGGAGCGCTGAGTCTGATGGCGGCGCAAAATCAAAAGATGACGCGTGGACTTTCGGAGCTGCCGAGGATGGCGTGGCGCCGCGTGGATAAGTAGGAAATTAGGGTATTTTTTGATTTATTTAATTCCCTAAACTTCAAAAATGCATAACTTTGTGTGGGAAAATCGGAAAAATAAAATAAAAATACCCTCTCGCTCGTTGAATAGAGGAGAATAATGTGGAAAAGAAATCATGTAATTTCATCAAGTATTTTATTTTTAATTATTTATTTACTCTCTCGCACTATTTCAATTCTCCATGCATGTATACAATTCACCATGGCATGAGACCATAGGGCTTTTGAAGCCTCTGAATTTGGGAACATTCCCTGAATTTTCCAAAGTCAGAGGCCATCCCTATGAAGAGTTATTGGTTTTCCAATTCTAGGTCACTATTCTGAGTATTTTATTTCCAATAATTAGCATGTTGTGAAATAAATTCTAGGAAAATTTGGTGATGCTTCTTATGACTGTGAGGACCCTAGGAAAAATAGTTCTCGAGTTAACTCACTTGTAATAATCCTAATCGGCTTAAACACCCAAAATGGGGCTTTAATTAATTAGAGCTAATCATACATCAAATTGACTTGAAATCAATTCTCCACTGACCTTTAGGATCAGCGGAACCCACCATAAAAGTTTGAAGTCAATTGGACTTGGTTAGCCCTATCAAATGGGTCTATTAAGCCATTTAGCCAAAATTAAACTTTAAAAATTCATAACTTTCAAAATACTTCTCAAAAATTCACAAAATTGGTTTTAGAGCCTCTTTGATATCAGGGGAATTTAAGAAAATTAAAATTGCAATTTTCTAAAAAAGTTGATTTTTTGCATTATTTTAATATTTTTAATAATTAGAAAATAATAAAAATCACAAAAATAATAAAATTCATCAAAGTGTCACATTTTGAATTTTAATCACTTAGGAACAAACCCCATATTTTTATTAAGTCTTTATGATGAGATATTAAATTTTAAAGCCCTAAGGTAATTTTAAAAATTAAAAAATGCATTTTCTAGCATTTTGACTAAAGTAATTCTAATAAATCAAAGAAAAATCAGAAAATTGTAAGAATTGGTTCTCTGATTTCCTTGATATTAGTGAGATTTTTAAAAAATATAAAATTCATTTTTCAACCTTTATTTTATTTTTAAATTAATTAATACTCCAGAACTCAAAATAATTATAATAAAAAGAATATAATTCAAAAAATCACCAACAATGGTCGAAGTGGTCCTCTGGTCATTAGGAATGTCTCATAATTTTCTTAAGGACAGAAACTTTCCCTTGGTCATATTATTAAATTTTCCTTGAAAATCCCTATTTTCCATCAAAAATAATTACATAAATAAATTAAATACAGAAAAATCAAATTTTCTCCTCTAATGTCTTGATTGACATATGAGTGAAGTCACATAAAAATTTCAAATTCATTTGAGCTCAATTTAGTGAGTTATGGAATTAGTAAGTTTAAAGGGCAAAATGGTAATTAAGATTTTAACCTATAATTAAAAATTTTAGGTTTAATTAAAAGGGTGGGTAAAATCCTTGATACTAAGTTGATTTTGGAAGTTTGAAACTTAGGCAATTAAAGGGTAGAAACTTACCAAATAATTTGAAAATAATTAAAATAAACCTTAATTAAATAATTAATTAAATTTGGAAGAATAATAAAAATTGGAATTATTAAAATAGGGATATTATTAGGAGGAGATTTGCTCTTTAATTTAAAAATCCCTAAATTAATCACCTCAATAATATTTAATTCCTAATTAAAATGATAATCCAAATTTAAGGTTTAAAATGTTAAAAAATTTAATCATTAAATTAAATTAAAATTAAAACATTTAAATTAAATCCTTTTAAAAATTCAATTAAATTAATACTTTAACATTTAAAATTAAATCATCCTTAAAGCATAAAAAATAAAAATTAAATTTAAAATTTAAATTAAATTAAAATTAAAATTAAAGTTAAATTAAAATTTAAACTAAATTAAATTAAATTAAATTAAAATTTAAATTAAATTAAATTAAATTAAATTAAATTAAATCACATTAAATTAAATTAAATTAAATTAAATTAAAACATATTAAATTAAATAAAATAAAATAAAAAATAAAATCAAGTTAAAATAAAATTAAAATTAAAATTAAAAAATAAAATTAAATTAAAATTAAAACTAAAACAAATTAAATTAAACTAAAATTAAATTAAATTGAATTAAATATAACATCACTTAAGACATAAAGAACTCAAAATAAATCTAAAACAACTTGAACACTATTCCAAACTTAAACCCATTAATTGAAATTAAATTAAATCACAAATCACTTGAACATCAATTTGCCCTCAAAAGCTCTTGTTGTCATAACTCCTAAACGGAGTGTTAAGTGAAGTGTTACTTCACTCATAGGATATTCAAACGTCCTAGTTCACTGAGCAAGATAACAAAACTTGAACTCCTGGATGATTAATTCATTGTATAATTAAATTCTCTTGGACTTAAAACAATCCTAGAGGTATTGAAAAGATGTTTAGGAATCGTCTTAAGCACTTCCTCAATATAATAGGATATTTATAAGAACAATTGAACTTAATTGTTTTTTGATGAAGAAAATCGTCCTTAACCCAAAACACAAGAACCTAGATGTCATGGGTGGTGACTAGCTATAGGATTAGGAACTTGGTAGAAAACCATAACCCTTCCCTTAGCTTTACCTAGCTTTACCTAGGAACTTGCTTTAAATGCTTAAATATTTTAAATTGTGTTTTAAGTGCAGCTTGGGATGACGGGAAGACCCTCCAGGTACGCTTTTATTTTATTGCAATTTACTTTATTGCAATTTACTTAATCGCAAATGCGCTTTACTTTTCTTGCATGATGAACAACTGTTGCATGAAAACCCACACCTTTAGGATAGTCCCTAAAACTGAAACTAAAACTAAATTAAAAGTCAATACAAGATAAAATTCACCGCCACAACATTTCAAAATATAAAACAACTCAAAATTTAATCACAAACAGAACAACAAAACTACAACTACAACTAAATTAAAACGTCTTGTTGGATGATCGGGAATACCTCGGATGATGTAACCTACGTGTTGCTAACGGGATTTCCCACGGTCTAAATGAAAGTGTGGAACTCATTTTGTTGAGTTTAGCAAATTCATCTGGACTAAGTGAATCCGATAAAAATAACGATGCCGGAAGGATGGAACCGTGGGATCTTAACCGGTGTTGTTATAATCAACTTTAAGATTTGTTTTAATTAAAACATAAAAACACTTGGAAATTAAGACTTTCTCTAAACCAAAACACTTTTCTCATCTCCTGATTTATGACTTCTAACAATAAACCTCTGCAACAATAAGGAGCTCGGAGCATGGTGGGCACCACGGCCATCGTTATCAGCAAAAAAACTGAGTCTACTTCAACAAAACTTTCTTAGAATTAAATAATCAAGCCATAGGATTTCGAGGTAATTTGCCTAGTGCAACATAAATCCTCAACTCTTCGTTAGGCATTTGCATTGCAAATTAAGCCCTAACCGGTCTTAGGATTCCGAGGTAGTCGTCTGATACGACATAAACCCTCATATCTTCAAGGCTATTTGTGTGATCGCATCATACGAATATAAGTCCTAACTAATTAAAACAGGCAAGATGAAACATTAAATGAATCCCCAAATTGAAGCCAAACAATAGGATAGTTTGAGAAGTTGCCATGATTCTTCTTGTATCCTCAACTTCTCCTACTTTTCTTCCTTTGAACTCCTGAAATAAAATGTTCCAAATTCGATCCATTTCCTATTGAAATTCCAAAATTCAATCCCTTGAAAACTTAAACTCTGAAATTTATGAGAGCAGAACTATTTATTATTATCGAGAGTTTTCTTAGGTGATTCCCGTCACTTAAGATGTAATTAACTATAGGGGCTTGCCCTTATTGGGAATTTTAAGAACCTGAGTAATATAAACCTCGTTTAATGTTTTCATATTAAGCGGGGAACTTGTCGGCAAATAAAATGGTTTCACGGACCAAACGGATGTCACAAACCTTCTAGTTTATTTAATCGAGCCCCACCATCAAACAAGTGTGCCTATTCTTCGGAATGGACACACGTTTTGTGGTGCGGTGCTCGTTTATATAAACTATTTGAGGTGTGAGATCAGTTTGATTTCATATCTTAAAATTTTTAAAATTATTTTCAAAATCAAAATACTACTTTCCAAATCATATATATATGTAAATTAAATTTAAAATTCGCCGACAATTTCTGTAGGCGACCCCTTTTCAAAACACATAACCTAAAATATGCCGACAGTGTCGAACTTCTATCGAAGATGGTCACAGGTTTAGGGTATAGGTTTTATGGGAGCATGTGATTATTGTTGAGTCTCAGGGCTTGCCAAAGGGTTGCTCCCAAACATATGACCTACTGTTCTATACCCTAGGGGCCTTTGTAAACATATGAAAGTAAACATGTTGTATAGTTCAATAAAAGGAAGTTTAGAAAAAGAAAAGTAACAATGTGTATTGATCCCTCTATCGTATTTATAATACGTGAATATTATGATATATATATATATATATGATATAATTTTATATTTTTCTTTAATAATATTTATTTAATAATATTTAATAACTTAACTTCGATGTAAATAAGAATTCAACTTGTATATATAAATTTTGGGATTCTACACAAGTATACGTATCGTTATCAAGTAATATAGGACTTTTTAATTATGCCCCAAAATAATCGAATCCACAGGGAAACTTGTAAACTATTAACAAAGAATTAGAACACAATTCTATTTAGAAAAAGATACTTAAACTATAGATATTATCATAAGATTGAAAGTTCAATTCTTTTTTGTAATTATTTATATTTTGAAAAAAAGTAAATAATTAACTAACTTTAACGAGATTTTTGTAAGATAAAAGAATTATAAATGAAAATATCTTTTTCCTTATCATAAATAAGTAATAAGTATAGGAGTTCTATTTTGGAAGTATTCAAAATGTGTTGTGCCAAATATGAGCAATATTATTCTTTACCCTTACTAAAGATACTATAAAGAACAATCACTAGTTTAAAGTATGAATACTTTTGAAGACGGGTTAGGTAGGGCAGATACTAGCTCTCATTATAGAGTTCCCTCTTTTCCCTCCACATCGGGGCTAACTTCTCATATAAAAACCTAAAATAATAAACCAAATTGGGGCCTTTAATTTGTCACTCTAAAGTCCTCTAATTCTACACCCATTAAAATATATTTCCCTATTTATTTGCACTCAATTATATGAATTACATTCTCTTCCATACAATCTCATGTGATTTTTACTATTAGTTGATTGATACAATACCATCACGGAACTTACATATTGTCACAACAAATGTTAACATCTTAATTGGGCAAATTAAGAAGTAAATGAAGTATAAGTATTAAATCATCAAAACTTTTTCAGCATTAAAGATCAATTTTTCCAGAACTTTTATCCAACACTTAATTACTTTCATTTTAAGGAAAAAATAAAGACAGCTACTCAGAATTCATAGGGAAAACATAACAACAATTAATTTTAAAAGAAGGAATCATGTAGAAACACAAGAAGTCTAAATTAAAACCAAATGTAGTACAAAGATAAAAACATATCTCAAATTCCTATTCATTAAACTCTTGAAGTTCCTTTGAATCTTTTCTTTTCTCTTACAAGACTACTTAGGATTGGTCGCCAAACTTTAGAGTGTTAAAATCTCTCTAAATCACTAACAAACAATGGATTCTTACTTTAAAACACCCTAAAACTACTCTTCAAATCTCCTCCCTTTGCTTCTCTCCAAGTCATTCTTTTTATAGTTTTTTAAATGTGTCTTGGATTCTCTTTAAATTGTGTATACATTCAATAAATCTTCCAAGAGATGCCTCTTTTCAAGAGCCATTTGAATGCATTTTAGTGCCCATTATCAATTATTCACATTATTACCAAGGGTTGCTTCAAACAACCCTTCAAAATTTGCCAAAAATTCTTTAAAATTTCATAATAACTACCCTGCGCTTAAGTACAGGGCCTTTGGCGTTGCCTTCTGTGTCTGTTGGCACTTAGGCGCAAGATCTGGGTGCTTAAGTGCCCCAGTTCATTTTTACACCTTCATTTTTGCTCCAAATTTGATATTTTTTCACTCCTTTTGCCATATTTTATCCATTTAATTGTACCTATAAGAAAAACACACAAATACCTTCTATTAAAGTGTAATATATCAAAAATATATATAAAAATGTGTACATAAATGATATATATTATAAGTATATCAAATTCCCCCAAAGTTAAAATGTTACTTGTCCTCAAGTGACACTACAATCTTTCAAAACCAAAGTAAACAAATTATGTGAATGAATTTCTTTAGGAGATTCTAAAATTTGTTCTAGAATTGTAGTATTTCAATTATAAAAAAACTTTAGTAAATGAGACCAACTCAAGTTTAGAAATCTCGAGGGTGAAAAGGTATGAAAATATGAGTTTTTATCTAGTTCAGAAATACTTATAGATTTTCTAAATATAGAGTTTAGGCATTCTATCTTCTTTACTTAAATTTTTTTTATTAAAAATAATTATATTTACTATAATATATTTTTAAGCTTGAGAGTTTCTCAAGTCTTATGCTTTAAAAAGATCAGATGTAGAACCAATTTTTGATTAGGCACTAATCCATAAGCTTCTCCTCCCTTTTTTTTCATATTGTACTTCACTTTTTCTTTTTCATTTCTTTTTCTTTTTGTTTTCTTTCCTGGTGATGATTACTCTATATGGATAGAATTTTAATGATTTTGTATTCAACTATTCCTTTCCTAAAGCAAAGTTTGATATATATCCTTTACTTCAAAATATAATAATAGTTTTGAAAATTATTTTGAATAAAATAAATTTAAGTATTGAAAATACAAGTCTAATCCTTCTTTTTTTTCAAAAATACAACATCTCTTACTAAAGATGGTTACACAATATTTAACATCTCTTCACTAAGAAATTTTTAACTTTAAATTTTTCATCATCCCTATAGGTTTTAACTAAATTCTCTTACTCATTTCTATATTCAAAATTTTACTTCCCTAATATAACTTCATACACATAATTATTTTTCAATCAAAATCAGATTTATTTGTAGCATGTTTATGAAAAAATAAAATTTAAGTTTTGAAAATTGGTTTTCACCCCCCCCCCAAAAAACTATAATTTTTAATAAAATAAAACATTATACATATCATATATATAGGCAAGAATGAATAATTAAAACATCATGCTTACAAGGATTTTCATATCCTAAATATATAAGTACAAAAAATTAAAAACAGAAGTAAAAATAAGTTGATCAAATTTTATTTTAATTTTAATATATATGTAAGATTCAAAAAGACTTCTATGCAGTTGAGGATAATATAAAAGCAATTTAACACAAACTAACATAATTTCATAACTACAACAGAAAGAAAATACATGGTAGTATATTGAAAATTAAAACATAAAATTTTAAGTGAGAGTTAGCTCTATTCTAAACTTCCATAATATATTAGGAATAAGTTCATCACAACCAAACAAAATACACTCAAAAAACAATGTTAACACATTTACTACCACATACACAAAACATAACTACTCATCACAATATAAACACATTCAAGACTATCTAACATAACAAAAAATAACACAGCAGTGGTCCAAACAACAATGATAAATAAAAGTTCAAACACAACTATAACATACTCAAATCACTCCTCTCTCTTATCATCATGATCATCATCATCGTCCCAGAAACTTGTAGACTCATAATGAGGGTAATGTGGATATAAAGGAAGTACCACACTCTAATCACCTCATATATGTTTCTCCAAAGATGTGTGATATTTTTCTTCATAATCACTATGCCTTTTCATATAAGTGTCAATATGATCTACATAATTTTCTAAATTTAGTACATTGTCCGTAGTATAACTGATGTTATCCATCATCCTTTACAATAATTGTGTTTGTGAATCAGGACCAGTAGATAGGCCATGGGATGTAGATGCACCAGATGTAGAAGCATGAGATGTAGAAGCACCAAAACTTCTAGAAAATCCTCCTCTCCAACCAAAAATAGAATTCTTAGAGTAAAACTTCACATTCACACTTGCTATAGGCTTTAGATATTATAAAATCTCCTCCCAATTATCAAACTTCCACACCATCTTGATCACATAAAGAAAATTTTGAGGATGCAAATCCCAAACTTGCAGTAGTGGCAGCTCTAGTAGAATTGGTGATGACCTGATAAATAAGAGATCCAACATCAATAGGCTTATATTATTGAATGCAGTAGTTCAAAGTGGCTCTTTCTCTGGTTACTTCACCAAGATGATTCATAGGGAGTAGACGAGCAAAAATGAAATAGTGCCACGCTTTCTCCGTAGCATCCAAATTTTATGTACAAAAATTTACTCTTCTTCCACTTATAATTTTTCATAATCTTTTTCCCGCAGTCAATTAATATATAATCTCGTCTAACTTTTCCTTCGTAGGATTATAATTTGCATAAAAACACATTGTATCCAAAAGTAGGTGGTAAAATGAATTTATTACCTCAAGGTAAATGCTATTGATTTTCCTCTTACCATCACTTGATCCTCCTCAGCTTTAGGGAGATTAGCATAGAACTCCCAAACTATAGAAATTACAGCAATAACAGAAAAACAACAAAAACGTTCCCACTATCGATGGACAATCAAATCTTCCACTTCTCTGCCTGGATTTTAAAACACAGCTTAGGAATCAATTTTCTGGACTGCTTCACATATGCATATCTATCCTGAGCTTTCACACTCACAAATTTGCTCGAATCAAAAGTTGTCTCCCCCTTGCTCCCTTCATTTTTGGTGCCACTTCTAAAAATCACATAAAATTCAAAATAAATTCTAACCTCAAACCTAAATCACTAAATCTAACTTCTAAAAGCTTAAACTAATATTACCATGTAATATCCATCAATTTTTCTTAAAGTTTCACGATAGTAGTTTTTGGATTTTCCATAATGCACTTCAAATCTATGGCGAAAAAAAAAAAATTTATATATAAGTTAAGCTCTAACCTTGAGATGATGAAATCTAGCAAATTTGGCTCAATTCCACCAAGTAATCTTCAAACTTTGAGAAGCCTTAGGACCAAAATCACTACTAACCGAGGAAGAAGAAGACTATTGGGGGGAAAAAAAGAGTTTTTCGGCTCAATTTTTCACTTATAATGATTTACAAATCGGTTTTCGTGAAACGAAGCTTAAACGCGACTAGTTTGGAGCTTAGATGCCTCTCTCAGGTTATCCAGCTCTTAAGCACGGGGTTATGATGCTTAAGCCCCCGTGCACAAATTTGGATATTTTTAAATTTTTGAGTTGAATGCACATCTTACTTAAGTCATCCACGCCTAAATGGTATTTAAAAATCTTAGTAAAAATTTTCTTCCCATTCTATTTTCCTCTTTCTCAAAATTCACAGCTTTCCATAGTTTGATTCGATCATAATTAACACATAAATTTCACTCGAACAAACACTTTCATTCATATGTCAAACAAATAAAAACACAATTTACACAACTTATCTCCACTCAAAAAATAAAAAAAAGGATGAGATAGCATCTAAATACATCACAACATAAAACATATCTAACATCAAACACACTTAAAACAAACAAACACTAACAATAAGCAAACTAACTAGACCCTCAAACTTAATTCCATTCCCCATTAGGTGGAACAGATACATGTCCTTCATTTTCTTCTTCTGATCCATTTGGCACATAGATTTGATAGAATGGATGATGATGAAGCACTTCTATTGAATCTTCTTCAATCCACATGTTTTTCAGATACATCGCCTTGTCTGCTGTCGATCAATTTCTTCGATTCAGATTTAGTTTAAATAGATAACACAAATTCAGATACATAGGTTACCTCCTCCAAGGGATTCCCGATCATCCAACGAGATGTTTTAATTTAATTATGATTGCAGTCTTATATGTTTGTGATTAAATTTAAAGTTGTTTAAAAATGTAGGGTTCAATCATTTTCACAGGTTTATAAATTACAGGAAAGTAAAGCATTTAATAAATTACAGAATGTAAATTGCAATAAAATTAAATGTGTACCTGAAGGGTCTTCCCGTCATTTCCAACTGCACTTAAAATGCATGTTAGGGCATTTAAATATTTGAAAGAAACACCTAGTTAAAGCTAAGGGAAGGTTCTGGTTGTCTCCAAATCCTAATCCTATCACTAGTGAATTCCTAAGGTGTGTTGAGGATGATTTTCTTCATCAAAGAACAATGAAATTCAATTGTTCTTCTAAAACATCCCATTGGATTAAGAAAGTCCTTAGGACGGGTCTTGAATATTTTTTGAACGCTTATGGGATCATTTTGAGTCCAAATGAATTTCATTATGTGGATGAATTGATCATCCGGGGTTTAGTTGAGTTTTGATTCTTGCTCAGTGAACTTGGATGTTTGATTATCCTATGAGAGAGGTGACATGTCATTGGACATCTTACTTAAAAGTTATGAAATGAGAGCCTATAGGGGTAAATTAATCCATTAAAGAACTTAACCATTCTTAATTGAAGTTGAATTATTAATTTAAAATGATTCAATTTAGTTATAAGGTTTTAGTTGATTTTTAAATATTTAAAATATTTTAAATTGGAAAAAGTGTTTAAATTATTTTAGTTCAATTAAATTAATTTTAAAGTTTTAATTTAATTATAATATTTCAGATTAATTTTAATATTTTAACTTGTTTTAATTAAATAATAATATTTGAGATTAATTTTAATATTTTAAATTGTTTTAATTTAATCATGATGTTTTAAATTGGTTTTAATATTTTGAGTTTTCTTTCTTTTTATTTATTTTAATTATAAATTATTTCAAAAGAATCTTAATATTTTAAATTTGTTTTAATTTAATTTTAAATTATTTCAAATTAATTTTAATATTTTAAATTGTTTTAATTTAATCATAAAATTTCAAAGTTATTCTTTTTAATTATTAATTTCAATTATCATTTTATGGTTTAATTAGTAAAAGTTAGATGGTATTTGATCAATTTATTGGTTAGGGATTCAATCTAGAGAATTAGAGTCTTCCTATATCAAACCCCCTAACCTTAACAACTTATGCTTTAATTAACTTCCAAAGCTTAATGATTTAATTAATTGAGATTTCTTCTTTAATATTAAAGGTAATTAATGGGTTTCTATCCCTTAATTCCTTATGTTTCAATTATCCAAGAAGAAGATTAAGATCAAACATTTCCTCTTCTCCTTTGGTTAAGCCTAAATATTAATTAAGGCTAATGTTCCTTAATTACCCTTATGCCCTCTTAAGCTTGTTCTCCTCATAATTCATTAAATTAAACTCAAATGAATTTGAAATTTTTATGTCACCTCACCCATATGTCAATTAAGACATCAGAGGAGAAAATGTGATTTTTCTATTTTTAATATAATTTATATAATTATTTTAATGGAAAAGAGTGATTTTCAATAAAAATTCAACAACATGACCAAAGTAAAACTTCTGTCCCTAGGAAAATTATAGGAGGTTCCTACTAACCAAAGGACTACTTGGACCAATTTTGATGATTTTTGAATTTAATTTATTTATTATATTTATTTTAAGTTTTGGAGTATTAATTAATTATAAAATAAAATTAAAGGGGAAAATTATGTTTTATATTTTTCTTAAATCTTTCAGAGGTCAGAGAACCTAGAGAAACAAACTTTGTATTTTTTTAATTTTTCTTTGAATTTTAAGAATTATTTTAATGAAAGGCTTGAATAATCCATTTTTTAAATATTAGAAATTACCTTAAGCCTTTAAAATTTAATATCTATACTTAGAGGCTTAGGAAGAAAGTTTTGTTGGTTCCCAAGTGATTAGGAGGTCAAATGTGACATTTTGGTGAATTTTAATATTTTTAATATTTTTATGATTTTTTAATTATTAAATGTTTAAAAATTAATTAAAAATTGGATATTTACGAAAAATCCAATTTTATTTTTACTGGACTCCTCTGATCACAGAGAACTCCCAAAATTGATTTGGTGAATTTTTTAGTCATATTTTGGCTTGTATGAAGTTTTTAATTTCAAATATGATTATATCACTTGTTTGATTCATTTAGTGGGTTAAATTAATTCCAATTGATTTGAAATTTTTATGTGAGGTTCTCTAAACCCTAAAGCATAGTGGATAATTGATTTCATGTCATTTTGATGTGTGGTTATTCCAAATTAATTTAGATTCAATTTTGCATGTTTGGTCAAATTACGACTATTTTAAATGAACTAAATCAAACCATAATTTTCCTGAGGTACTCTAGTCCTGAGACACTTCCCTTAATTTTCCTAGTTTTTTGTAAACAACATGCTATTTTCTTTAATAAATTTTCAAGAAAATAGCCCTAAACATAGAAAATAGATAACTCCTTCTAGAAATAGCCTATGAACATGGAAAAATCAGAGAATGTTCCCAAGATCAGAGGCTACAAAAGCCCTATAGCCTTATGCCATGGTGAAACATGTATGCTAATGGAAAGTTAAAATACTCAAGTCAGTAAATAAATAATTAAAAATCAAATATGCAACAAAATAATTTTATTTTAATTACTCATTATTCTCCTATTCTCACCGACCAAGAGGGTATTTTAATTTATTTTTATGATTTTTTTATGCAAAGAAATGCATTTTTGAAGTTTCTGTGATTTATTTAATTCAAAAAGTCCTTCTTTTCCTATTTATCCGACTCAACGCTGACTATGTCCGTGGCGGCGTTGAAAGCACATGCGGCGTCTTCTGATTTGGCACCACAATCTGAGTCACCACGCACTTAACGGGCGGGGTTCCGTACGACTTCATCTGAGCCATCCAAACATTACACGCGCCATCTGACGGTCACCGAGCTTCATCCCTGTCTGGTTCAACCCGAGAGCCATCCACACCAAAACCCTAAGATCTTAAGCTACACTCTACCAAATCGAGTGCAGTTTGTTTCTAAATGTTCATCTAGCCTAGATGAAACTATCCATATGGTTGATCAAGCATTAAATAAATTGAACTTGCATGGGGAATCAAATGTGGCTCGGGATGAGGGGGAGGTTTATACCTTTGCTTTGAGAGGTGAGGCCTCAATCAGAGATGCTCAGCACATTTGTGGAGGTCCAAGGAGCTCGAGGATGAAGCCTCTAACTGTGAGGAGATGCCTAGGCTAGACTTTGATCAAGGCCGGTTTGGGGTGTTCACAGGATGTGAAGGAAGAGTGGCTCTATGAAGGGGATTTAATGGGGATTCTTCCTCTCTCACTGTGAGGAATGTTGATTTTGGTGCTAAAATCCACTACAAGGAATTTGACTTTGGTGTTGTGTGGAGTTGTGGGGAATGATGTCCTATTTTTTGGCCAAACAGAGCTCTGAAATTCAGCTCCGGCGGTGGGGGAAATAGCCAGAAATGAGGTGGCTTGGGCTCGGGAAGGTTCAGGGAGTGATTTGGAGGGGATGTGAAGAAAGTTTCAGCACCCTAAATTTGGTCGAGTAGGGGCCAATTTATAGAGCTCACCGGAGATGGGAGCTTGGAGCCAGACAATGAGTGCTCTGAGCCGCTTAGGGTGAGGGCTGAGCAGGGCAGCTGAGCAGTGAGGTGATTGCTCATTGTCATGGCTCAATTTTGAGCTCAAAGGTCATGGGGGGCGTTCGGGCATGCCTATTCCAGTGGCTCACGTAGCTGGCAAGGACGGGGCAGGTGGTTGGCAGGCTGAGGAGGTGTAAGGGAGGAGCTCAGAGCATTTAATTTGGCATGGAGGTTGCTTATGCAAGGGTTAATGAGGGGACTTAAGCTTAGTCGAAAAGGCTAAGCCATTGGTCCAAAGTGGTGGACCATTGGACCATGGCTCAAGGAGCTTGGGTTGGGTCTGGTTAAACCAGTCCTAGGAGGTCTAAGGTTGGCTTCCATGAAGTGGGCTTGGTCAATTTTAGCTTGTTTTGGTTCAATTTGAGTCCTATGTCTAATTGGGTCAACTTGGGCTAGCTTGGGTCTAGGTTGGGCTAGATTTGGGCTAGGTCCAATTGAATGTTTCAAAATGTCAAGGAGGAGGGCATGAAGAGTTCACAACATGAATTGAGTACAAATTGATGTTTGGGTTAACCACTTTGAAAGATTTTGGAGAACGGTTTAAATTGGGCTAGATTTGGGGATTTTAGTTCAAAGGGATTTTGAATTAGAATTTGGAGAAAATTTTGGTCAAGTAATTGTTGTGTTTAGTGTAGGAATGTTATGAGGATATTGGAATAAATTTGGGATGATTTTGATTTGATTTGGGGGTCAATTGGGTGTGATTAAGGCATAGGGTCAATTTATGCAAATTGGGCTAATTTGGGTTAAAGCTAGGCTAATGTGGGGTTAAGTGCAAATTTAATGTTGCAAAATGTTTATAGGGATGTGAAAATGAGTTCTAAACATTAGTTGGATGTCAATTTGGGGATTTGGCCATGTTTGGGTCCATGGACATTTTAGGGCAAATTTGGGGGTTTTGGCTTGAGTAGGGCTTGGGTGAAGTTTGGGTTCAAATTAAGGGCACATTAATGCTGCATTTTTTTGTGGGGATGTTAGGAAGAGTTTAGAATTTGTTTTGGGTAAATTTGAGTGGTTTTGGGTTCAATTTGTGGTGAATTGGCTTACTTGGTCAATTTTTGGCCTTAAGGGCCAATTGGGCTTTTTGGTCAAATTGGGTTAAATTGTCAAAATTGGGATATGTGGTAGTTGAAGAAAATGATATTAGGAATATTTGAGATTTAATTGGATAAAAATTGGAAATTTGAAATTTTGGGTATCCCAGGGGTATTTTGGTAATTTGGCCAATTTTGGCAGGCTTAGGTGCAATTAGGCCAAATGGTGGTTTAAATTGATTTGGATGAGGTTTTGAAATGAATTTGGAGATTTTGAAATGGATTTGGAATTTTGAGATTTAAAAATTGGAATTCATGATGAAATTATGGTTCAGGGGCATGGACCATGGACCTCAGCCATGTCTAACCACCTTGGGACCAAGTTTAACCAAATGGCAACCACTTTATGATCCTTCACATACTGACCCTAACCATCTTAATCAAAGACTAGTGGCTTTGGTTCAATCATGTGAGTTTCTTAAAGGGTAGAAGGGATAAAGTTTAGGGTTTGGGATATATGGGGGGAACTCAATGGTTTAGGGATGTGTGTGTGCAAGAGAAGCTCAAGTCACTCAAGGTTACCCTAAGTCCAAACATTCCTATGGGAACTCACTATTGGGTCTTTCACATGGTGGTTTTAACCTTCCAAGGTGATTTGGAGGTTTGTAACCATCCATGTGGGGTCCCAAGAGGAGTTAAGAAGTGGCTAAAAGTTTCTAAATTGTGGGTTTCGACTCTAGTTTTCTAGGATAGTCCAGGAGAAGACCTATGGCTAGATCCTAAGCACTAAGAGGAAGATTAGACCTCAACCAAAAATAAGGTTAACAAATGGACCCCCAATATGTGGTGTGCTAACTGAGTACACTGAGCGTATTGGCATTAACCGACGAGATCAACTGAAACCAACACAACCCACAGAGTTAACACACTCAGGAGAGAACACAGAAATTTATTGAGAGAGTATCCACTGGGGATAAATTTTCTTCACCAAATATTTCAGAACTCTTGCTTGGGACGAAGAGATGGATCTCAAGTTAATTTAATTAGAGATTGATTTGGGTCGAGACTTCAAATTTTGATTTTGAATTTTCAATTTTCAATTTCGAGTTTTTTGAATTTTTATTGAAATTATTTTGGGAGCTTGATTTAAGTGAAGTTTATGATTCGTAGGAAGTTGTGAATTTGACAAGTATGGAGATTAAATTAGAAAGAGGTGAGGACTGGAATTTAAGTACCGGCCTCGGAGTGAGAGTCCGAATTTAGGTATCGCTCCCGAAAGGTGAGAATCAGAATTTAGGTAGTGATCTAAAAAAGGTGGGAATCAAAATTTTAATAGTGATCTCGAAATGAGAACTGTAATTTTGGTACCAGCCTTGAAATGAGAATCAGAATTTAGGTACCAATCTCGAAAGATGAGAATTAGAATTTAGGTATTGATCCCGATGTGAGAATTGGAATTTAGGTACCAGCCTCGAAATGAGAATCAGAATTTAGGTACCAACAAAAGATGGGAATCAGAATTTAGGTACTGATCTCGAGATGAGAACTGAAATTTAGGTACCAACCCCGAAAGTGAGAATCAGAATTTAGGTACCGATCTCGAAAGATGGGAATCAGAATTTAGGTACTGATAATGAGATGAGAGCTGGAATTTAGGTACCTGCCCCGAAAGTGAGAATTAGAATTTACTGATCTCGGAAGATGGAAATCAGAGTTTAGGTGCTGATCCCAAGATGAGAACTGGAATTTAGGTACCAGCCCTGAAAGTGAGAATCAAAATTTAGGTACTGATCTCGAAAGATAGAATCAGAATTTAAGTACTGATCCCAAGATGAGAACAGGAATTTAGGTACCAGCCTCGAAAGTGAGAATCAGAATTTAGGTACTAATCTTGAAAGATGGGAATCAGAATTTAGGTACTGATCCTGAGGTGAGAACTGGAATTTAGGTACCAGCCTCGAAAGTTGACGATTGACTTGTGAAGTTTTTGGTGTTTTAGAAGTGTATTAGGAGATTGGAATGGGACATGAAGGTATTGCACATCCCAAAAGATTTGATCAAAGGTTGATTGTTTGGCGAAGGATGTGAATCCATGCATCAGAACGCAATCAAGAATTTTGTGGTTCTGTGTTAGTAGACTCAGTCAACCTTCTCAAAAGAGGGAAGAAATCACAGAGAGTCGAAAGGATTTTGAGTACAGCCGGAGGCTGGGGATTTCAGATTCGAGATTCTTTTTCATTGTTTTTCGTATTTTATTGATTTGGTTTTTCTTTAGTCTTCAAATTTCGTTTCTATTGAAATTTCATTTTGATTTAGATTTTTGTTCATTTCTTTTGTTTACAATTTGAAATTTTGAGTTAACTTGCTTTGAGCTTTGATTTTATGTCTTATTTATATTTTGCATTTGAATTTTTATATTATTATTATTTTTTTTATTGGATTTCGATGAATTCCATTTTTTTGTTTATCATATTTAATTCAAATCATTCTTCATTCAACTTTTCTTTAAATCAAGTTAAACTCAGATTTTGTGGCATTCGCAGGAGGTTGCACAAAACTGAAGGCAAAATACGACACAGTCATTTTCATTGAAATGCTGAAAATACATATCATATTATTCCCAAAACATTTCTGATGATATTTCCTTGAAAATAAACTTCGACAAAATCCATGTATATCTGGACACAGACTATACTGGCATCTTCATGTCATCTGGCAAAATTGTCTGTTTGATTCCTCCATGTCTGAAAAGTGAACTGTTTAAGTAATAACATCACCTTCTAAGCCACCTTTTGGAGAAAAATCTCGTGTAAATGTGCTTTAGTGGTGTGCTACCACTATGTAGCTTACAGCTCGTAAGGCTGCAAACTCTCTAAATCTGGATCTGGCTGGAAATGAACTGGAATCTTGCTCTCATCCATCCTTCTGAAGGTGATGGAGATCCGCTGATAAGGAACCCCTGGTCTGCAGTGTTTTGCCACATCTGCATCGTTTCCTTGTAGCACGAGGACTGAGCTAACTGGTAGAGGTATCTCTACTTGTATAGCGGAATTCTCTGGGGCCAACTATGCGGAGATCTGTCCCAAACATGATATTGCATTGATTAATGAAAGAAATGGTACAAAAGGGCCTTATGAAGTCATGATGGTCCACGTGAGGTGGAATGCAGTCTCCCTCTTCATAAATGTTGATGATACAACTATTCGGTATGTAGTCATCTGGTAACACTCGCCAGGACACCATCCGCTTTATCATTTTCTTGATTAAAATCGTCATTGTGTCTACTTCATCATAGCAGAGTATCCTTGGTCGATTTCCTTTCTTATCATCAGCAAAGTTATAGCAGCATCCGAACTGAATTGTAATCCTTCCCTTGCTCTGCTTCCATTTCTGCGGCTTAAAATAAGTCTTCCTCCGTAGTCATCCTTGTTGACCTCATTTTTGATGAGGTCTTTTTTTCTTCTCTCTCCTTAGTACTTAGGATCTAGCCTTAGGCTTTCCCTTTGACTATCTTAGAGGATTAGAGATGGCACCCACCATTTAGAAATTCAAACACCTCTTAACTCCCTGCAAAACTCATAAGTTTGATTGTAAACCCCTAATTCACTTGGGGGGTTAAGTTCAAATGTGGAGGTTTAAAGGATGAGTTCCCTATAGGACTCTTTGGCCTTAGGACTACCCTGGGTGGCTTGGTCTGGTGAAGGTTAACTTGCACACACATTACACTTTCACACACATTCCAATCCTAAAACCATTCATACCTAATTTGACTTCTTGACTCATGCAGGTAATTCATATGGATGAACCTTAACCCCTAGGCCTTTGGCTAAGAGGGTTAGGAACAACATAGTGAATGCCTCAAACGAGTCCTCTTATGGCTCTTATGGGCTTGATATGGTATCATGGCTCAACCAAAGTGATTCCATTCTACTCAAATTTGATCAATTTTTATTTTTCCAAAATTTCAATTTTTGACCTCCGGGACCCTACACCCACCAAACCTACCAAATGTACTTCAAGCTACCCAAAATTTACAAAATTATCTAAATTACCCAAAATTCATCAAAATCAATACTAAAAATTTCTCTCCACTCAAATTGATCATCCTTAGCCAAATATACCAAAATTTCCAAAAATATCCCCCAATACCCTCCAAATACCCAAAATGCCCTTCTAACAAAAAAAATCCTTAAATTCCAAAAATTCCCAAAAAATTCCAGAAAATCTCAAATATTCTCAATTTTATTTTGTTCAACTACATCATAGGCCAATTTTGTCAATTTAACCCACTTTTACCAAAATTCCCAATTGGCCAATTTTTAATCAATGTAAGCCCAATGTCCCACTAAATCAGCCCAATTGACCTCAACTTTGACCCAATTCAATTCTAAACTCCAATTCAATATCCCCAATATCCATTTAGACCAAATCCAAGCCCAATTTGATTAACATTTGGATCCAATTCCAATTTGAAGCTTAAAGCCCAATTTTGGCCCATGACCTAAACATAGCTCAAACTAACCCAACTCAACTCCAATTAACCCCAAATCTTTTCCTAAACCTTCCTAATATCCCCAGAAACAAAACACTAACAAGATTTGCCCCAAATTTGAACCTAAACTCCACCCAAACCTAACCCAAAACCAAAATCCCTAATTTTGGCCTAAACCCACCATAAACCCAAATGGGCCCAAATCTCAAAATCAAAGCCCAACCAAAGTTGAAAACTCTTTGCGACACTCCCATAAACATTTCTCAATATTAATTTTACATCAAATCTAACCTTAGCCCAACCTTAGCCTAAGTTATCCCAGTTTGACCCACTTTAGCCCCTTTACCAAAAAAGCCCAAATTAAATCCAATTCCACCCTAAATGATACCAAATCTTTTCTAAAAATGTTCATGACACATCCCTAAACTAAACCCAACATTTGTTTGGCCCAATCCTTCACAAAATTCCATCCACCAATTTGTTTTCAAACCTAAAGGTCCACATTCTTAAACCATTCCAAAAGCCTACTTCCACCAAATCCAAAAGCCTAAAAATTCATCCAAAGCCCCTTTGACACTCTTCTTCATCATGCATTCAATTAATATCATCCCTAAAGTTCTAATTGATCATCAAATTATTCCAATCTTGGCCTCATGACAATCTCCCTTAAAATCATCAAAAATGCCAATATCCTTCTTCATGCAAATGACTTGACTTTTCCAAAGCCAAATGAAGCCACAATGGAGTTATTCACAAGCCATATGAAGCCATGATAGCTTGGCCTTGTCATCAATCCATTTATGGAAAGAGAAGGAAGCCCTTTAATGATTCCCTTAAAGTTGATTAAACATTCCTATGCTTCCCTTAACCTATGCTTAAACTTAATTGTACTTGGATTGTGACTTGACCCACTAATCAAGCTGACCCAAGTGACTTTCTCTTCAGCCCAAACCATCCTTGGGTGGTGCACCAAGCCTAAAACCATGGGTTTACCAAATTGAACCCAAAATAAGCCTCCCCCCATTCCATTTGAATTCAGCCACTTTACACATGGACAATCTTCATTGCTTGCACCAAATTCAAACCCTGACCTCACTGACCATGAAGGTGACCCATGCCTGGCCGGCCAGCCACCACAGTCGCCGGAAAACACCATGGCTGAGAGCTTTATTTGGATTCAAAAATTCAAATTCACCTGGCTGAGCTGTCCCAACTCAATCGGACTCCATGGCTGTTCTTCCCTTGCATAGAGCAACTGATCCCAAGCCCTAACTCCCCCTAGGAGGCCCTCCAGCCATGCCTATTTAAACCCACCACCTGCTCGGCCAAACAAGGTGATGAAAGAGATTAACAAAACTATGCCAAAATTGCTCCAGGACCTTCTCCTAACCTAGAGCAATTGATCCCCAGTGTTCCTCTGCCCTAAACCCCATTGATTGAGCTCAATTTTGGAGTTCAATTCTCGACCTGCAACAGGACATCCCTGGAACCTCCACCAAAATCAAATTAAACTCACCCACATTTGCACAGGACCAAGAGAAGGAGTTCCCCAGTGGAAGCCCCCTCACCAGGCCAGCCATTCTCTCTATCGGCCAAGCTTTGAAACCGGGCTTGGTGGAAGTTGTACTTATACAATTTGACAGGGCCAGAGGCTTCATCCCCAGCCTCCTCCAACTCCAGTGAACGTGCCGAGCACATTCAGTTGAGGCCTCACCTCCTGAACCAAGGTATAGACATTCCTCCTCCCCGAGAGCTTCCAGCGATTCTCCATTTTTTTTGAGTTGAATTCAATGCTTGTAAACCGTATGGATGTGTTCGTCTCTTCAAGATGAATCCATAGAGCATAAGACACGAAAATACATTGAGAAATGAGAGAGTTCTTAGGGTTTTAGTGTGGACGGTTACGGGTGCAAACCGGTCGTAGACGATGACCAGGCACCGTCCGATCGCGTGTGTATCAAGTGGACGGTCCAGATTGCGCCGGATCGAAGGACGGTACGTGAACCGCGGGCCCCCAGAGCACTGAGTCAGATGGCGGTGTCGAATAGGGAGGCGACGCGTGGTGTTTCGGAGATGCCGAGGTTGAGTCAGCGCCGCGTGGATAAGTAGAAAAATATGGATTTTTTGATTTATTTAAATACCTGTAACTTAGAAAATCCATATCTTTGTGTAGAAAAATCACAAAAATAAAATAAAAATACCCTCTTACTCAGTGAATAGAGGAGAATAATGTGAAAAAAGAATTGAGTTAATTTGATGAGTATTTTATTTTTAATTAATTATTTACTCATTTCAGTATTTTGATTCTCCATTTGCATAAACAATTCACCATGGCATGAGACCATAGGGCTTTTGAAGCCTCTGATCTTGGGAACATTCCCTGATTTTTTCAAGGTCAGAGGCTATCTCTTTGGCAAGTTATGTATTTTTCAAGTTTATGTCACTTTTTTTGGTATTTTAATTCCATTAATTAGCATATTGCTTAGAAAATTCTAGGAAAATTTGGGGAAGTTTCTTGGACCAGATGACCCTAGGATAATTATATTTTGAGTTAATTCATTAAGAATAACCCTAATTGGCCTAATTACTCAAAACTGAACTTTAATTAATTAGAGCTAACCACACATCAAAAGAACTTAAAAACAATTCTCCACTAATCTTTAGGATCAGAGGGACCTCAGATAAAAAGTTTGAAATCAATTGGAAATGTTTAACCCCACTAAATAGATTAATTAAGTCACATGAGTAAAATTAAACTTTCAATTCATAACTCCAAAAATACATATTAAAAATTCACCAAATTGGTTTTGGGGCTTCTCTGATATTAGAGGAGTCTAAGTAAATTAAAAATGGAATTTTCTAAAAATCTTCATTTTTCACCATATTTTAATATTTTAAATAATTAAAAAATAGTAAAAATCACAAAAATATTAAAAATCATAATAATGTCATATTGCACCTCCTAATCACTTAGGAATAAACCAAATATTTTTGCCAAGTCTCAAAGTAAAGATATTGAATTTTAAATGTTTAAGACAATTTTTAACATTAAAAATGGATTTTTCAACCTTTTCACTAAATTAATTGTAGTAAATCAAAGAAAAGTTAGAAAATTATAAAATTTCTTTCTCTAAACTCCTTGATGTCCGACAGATTTATGAAAAATATAAAACTTAAATTTCAAACTTTATTTTATTTTATATTTAATTAACACTCTAAAACTCAAAATAATTATAATATATAAAATATAATTCAAAAAATCACAAAAGTTGGTCCAAGTGGTCCTCTGGCTAGTAGAAACATCCCATGATTTTCCTAAGGACAGAAAATTTACCTTGGTCATGTTGTTGAATTTTCATCAAAAACCCTTATATTTCACAAAAATAATTATATAAATTAAATTAAATTCAGAAAAATCACATTTTCTCCTCTTATGTCTAAATTGATATATGAGTGAAGTGAAATAAAAATTTCAAGTTCATTTGAGCTCAATTTAGTGAGTTATGAGATAAATAAGCCTAAAGGGGCATAAAGGTAATTAAAGGATTTTAACCCTAATTAACATTTAGGTCTAATCAAAAAGGGAGGGTAAAATATTTGATCTTAACTTTTTTTCATTAGAAGATTGAAACCTAGAGAATTAGGGGATAGAAACCCATTAATCATCTTGAAAATATTTAAAGTAAACCTTAATTATTAAACAATTTGAATTTTGGAAGAATAAATTAAAATTTGGATTATTAAAGTGGGGATATAATTTAGAGAGACTATAATAACTTAAACTAAAATCCCTAAATGAATCACTATAATATTTAACTTTTAATTAAATTTAAAATGATAATTGAAATTAATAATTAAATAATTAAAAGGAAAGTAAACCTTAATTAAATTAAAACTTAAATCATTAAATAACTTGATAATTAAATTGAAATAAATTTAAAACATTAAAAAAAAATTATTAATTTTAAAAATCACTTGAAAACAAACTTAAAACAAATTTGAAACATTAAAAATCAATTTCACAAAAATAAATTCTTAATTAAAAAAAATCAAACCAATTAAAAGTTAATCCAGAATATTGCAATTAAATTAAAATTAAATCATTAAAGTGTAAATTAAAAAATTTAAACTCCTCTTTCAATTCAAATGGTTTAGAACACTTAAGAATGAAATAACTTGAACACTATTCGAAACTTAAATTCTTTGAAATTTTATAACTAAATTAAATCACCTTAAATCACCAATTCCAATTTTAAATTCTTTGACAAATTAATTTGCCCTTAAAGGTTTTCGTTGTCATAATGCTTAAGTAAAGCATCAAGTGAAATGTCACCTTACTTATAGGGTAATCAAACATCCTAAGTCACTGAGAAAGAAACAAACTCAACTAAATTTTGGAATGATTAATTCACCTGTGCAATAAAATTCATTTGGAATTAAATATAATCCCAAAAATATCGAAAAAATGTTTAGGACTCGTCCTAAACACTTCCTCAATATGATGAGATGTTTTAGAAGAACAATTGAATTTAATTGTTCTTTGACGAAGAAAATCATCCTTAACAAAATACAAGAACCTAGACGTCATAGGTGATGACTAGCAATAGGATTAGGAATTTGGTAGACAACCAAAACCTTACCTTTGCTTTACCTAGGTACTTGTTATAAACATTTAAATGCCTTAAAATGTGTTTTAAGTGTAGCTTGGAATGACGAGAAGACTCTTCAGGTATGCTTTTATCTTATTGCAATTTACTTTATTGCAATTTATCTATATGAGCTACACTTTACTCTTCTTGCATGTTAAACAAGATTGTTGCATGAAAACTGAAACCTTTAGGATAGCCACAAAACTGAAACCCAAAACTAAATTAAAAGTCACAACAAGATAAAATTCACCGCCACAACATTTCAAAATATAAAACAACTCAAAGCTTAATCACAAACAGAATAACAAAACTACAATTGCAATGAAATTAAAATGTCTTGTTGGATGATCGGGAATACCTCGGATGATGTAACCTATGTGTTGCTAACGGAATTTCCCACGGTCTAAATGAAAGTGTGGAACTCATTCAGTTGAGTTTGGCACATTCATCTGGACTAAGTGAATCCGATAAAAATAACGGTGCCGGAATGACGGAACCGTGGGATCTTAACCGGTGTTGTTATAATCAACTTTAATATTCCCCTAAAAAATATTAAAAACATCTGGACTTTAAGACTTCTAAACCAAAACACTTCTCTCATCCCCTGATTTTCACATTCTAAAACTCAACCTCTGCAACAACAAGGAGCTTGAAGCACAGCGGGCAGCACGGCCATCGTCGTCAGCAAAACTTGGATTGACATCAACAAAACATTTCTTAGTTTTAAATAACCAAGCCATAGGATTTCGAGGTAGCTTGCCTAGTGCAACATAAATCCTCAACTTTTTGTTAGGCATTTGCATAATCATATTATGTAAATTAAGCCCTAACCGGTCTTAGGATTCTGAGGTAGTCGTTTAGTACGACATAAACCCTCACTTCTTCGAGGTTATTTGTATGATCATATCATGCAAATATAAGTCCTAATTAACTAAAATTGGCAGGATTGAAACATTAAATAATTTTCCTAAATTGAAGCCAAACAATAGGATAGTTTGGGAAGTTGCCAAGATTCCTCTTGGATCCTCAGCTTCTCCTACCTTTCTTTCCATTGGATTCTCAAAACAACTGTTCCAAATTTGAGCCAATCCCTTTTGAAATTTCCAAAATCCAATCCTTTGAAAACCTTAAACTTTGAAATTCTTGAGAGCAAAACCACTGATCATTATCGAGAGTTTTCTTAATTGATTCTCGTCATTTAAGATGTAATTAACTATAGGAGCTTGCCCTTATAGGGAACTTTAAGAACCCAGGTAATATAAACCCTGCTTAATTCATTTATATTAAGCAAGGGAACTTGTCGGCTTATAAAATTGGTTCGCAGACCAAACGGATGTCACAAAACTTCTAGTTTATTTAATCGAGCCCCATCATCAAGCAGTACGTCTATTCTTCGGGATAGATACATGGTTTGTGGTGTGGTGCTCGTTTATATAAACTATCCGGGATGTGAGATCGGTTTGATTTCATATTTTAAAATTTTCAAACTTAAAGTTATTTTCAAAATCAAATACTACTTTCAAATATATATATATATATATATATATATATATATATATATATATATATATATACATATATATATATTTAATATTAAATTTAAAATCTAAAATTTGCCGATAACTTCTGTAGGTGACCCCTTTTCTAAAAGACAACATTCAACCTAAAAATATGCCGACAACTTCTGGCGAATCCGCTGGGGAAGGTCCTCTCTCCATTTTAATCAGATGGTTTTGCTTTCAAAAATCGATAGTGAGTCCATATCCCTAGTGGACCAAACTACCATTCTTTCCGTTGGCATGCCACGTTCATTTCTGTCTTGAACAGGTATAGCCAATTTCTCTCGGATTCAGGAGCCACTATTTAGACACCCCTAAATAGAGAGGTTCCGAAATCCTTTTACATCTTTTCTGAGGTGGGGTGGACCCCCAATAGGTGTTAGCTTAGGAGCAATCATTCAGGTTGAGGAGTCTTACGAGACTTTCTCTTCCTTTCCAATTCTGAATCGGGTCCTTTAACTTTTCTATACCTTTATTCATTTTGTTCCTAACAAACAAATCCTCTAATAAACAACCTTTTAATAAACGAATTCTCTTAAAATCATAAATGCATTAAGATAAAAGAGAATGTGTTCGGACTCTTTCTTCTTCGTTCTAAGTTTTGTGACGAAAGGAAGCATAATCGGGACTGACATTCGGAATCTACCCTACAGAAAATGTCTGCCCCAAAGTTAATTTTCTCCTTCACCAATGGAATGGACTTCGTCGTCTATAAGGATGAGCTGCCTGACAATAGGACCATCCGTTTTGGACAAGGATTCGACAATACAGATATCAAGTTCGCTGACTGATCCATGAAAAAAATACCTATTTTTATGCCTTGATTTTTATCAATTTCTAAGGATATTATGCTTTAATGAAAGGTATTTTTGTGTTTTTGGATGTAGGTGATGTAAAAAGTTCCAAAAAAGGAAAAAGGGTGAAAAAGGAGCAAAAAGGAGCAAAAATGGAGCAAAATACAAGAATTATAAAAAATTATGGCTCGGCGCTGGCGCCGAAGTTTGCGCCTAAGCGCCAGACTCGATACAGAAACTGTCAAGTTTTTTACGACTTTTGGACGGTTATTTTGACGGAGTGAGTGGTTATTGGACATTCTAGAAGACTGGTAGTTGTTCCTTGATAGTAGGACATGTGATACATTGCATTTGGATGCTCCAAAAAGGTTTTAATTGCGAAGAGGTTCGAACCAAAGTGAAGAGGTGAGAAGAACTGGACTCGGTGTCTGGCGCCTAGGCGCCAGATTCCGGTGCCAGACAGACCTTCTAGAAGATTCATTGAATTTGGACATGTTTTGAAAAGGTGCCTCAAGGCAACCCTTGAAGCCTATAAATAGGAGTCCACTCCTTCAAAAAAAAGGGGACCCCATTGTATCCCCTATCTCTTAGCCACTTTAGGATCTCTCATCCTTAGAGAGAGAAATAGAGAGAGAAATTTAGGGCCACTATTATTTAGTTTAGTAAGTTTATTTTCAAGTTGTTGCATCTGGAGTTCATTACACTGTGGAGTTAGTAGGAATCAGAAGATCTGTAGAAGGAATATTTGAGATAAGTATTTTATTTTTGATTCAAAGTTTATTTATTATGTTTTGTTGTTTATATTCAATGTGTTCTGAGTAGTTAGTTTACTTTCTTCCTTCAATTATGAAAAGATAAATAAGATAATATAAAATTCGATGGAGAATTGAAAATCAAAATATTTTCAAAACATTGTGATGATATTAATACCTGATCTTACGTTACTTTTTAAATTAGCCATTTAAATTGTTAAAACCAGTTGAAGAGTGTTGAGACCTAGAAGGAGAAGAACTCTTAACTTGTAGATGTCACATGAATCCTTGGGTAGTCGAAGGCCATGCGCGGGCTATTCAAGGTGAAGTGCAAATAAATAGGAAGATAAGATTTAAATGGCGTAGAATTGATAAGTTTTTAGAGTGACAGACTAAATTCTTATAATTTGATTTATAGAAAAGGAAAGGGTCACTAGTAGGGCCGACCATAGCCACCCTTGGACATCTAGTAGTGTGAGCCTAGATTAACCCATTCTACTAACAATACATCCGACCTGATCTGTAGATTAGCCAATGTTCTTTGCGCCTAGATCAAAGGGTAAAGAGTAGGAATGCTTCTATTTAGCACAATACCATAAAATAGATTCTCCATGAATATTAAATTATCTTAAAAATCTTGGATTAATTGAAAGGAAGAAAGTTGTTTGTTTTATATTGTTTTCACAAAATCATTTTCTTATTATTGTTTTCTTTATCTGCATCTAGTAAATTAAAAGTATTTTATAGTTAGATTAAAATACAAAAGATTTTGAAATACAATATTTAAAAAATTATTACCCTTTCTCCCCGTGGGATCGATACTGGGGTCTTTGTTTCAAAGTCCTTTATTACTTGAAACGATACGTATACTTGCGTAGTACCCAAAAAGTATATAAAATATTTTCTTTTAAAATTATATTTTGCTATATAAACATATATTTAAAAAGTTTTAATCACTAACGACCTAGCATTCAAGTAGCAATCAAGTTTTATTTAATGCTATTGCCGTAAATTAAAATTTGGTACACATCTATATAGCAAGTTATTCCGGGTCAAGTGTTTCGCACCTTTGCCAGAAATTAATACTTTTTAGCAGTGGTAACAAATTCTTGTATTTGGAAATACAAAAATCGGGTCAAGCTTTTGGCGTCGTTGCCAGGGATAAGAGGTACAATTTATAGATTTTTAAATATTATGCTTCCAAAAACATAAAAAATATAATAATATAAAAAATAAAAATATAAAAATAAAATAAAATAAAATAAAATTTATTCCTTGCTTTATTTTCTTTTTTTATGCGTAGTTTTGGTTATGAAGGATTAATGCCTTTAGATTCTGAACTAGAAAGAACAATTAGAAAAATTAAAAAGGGAAAACAAATTGAAAAATTTTAAGAAATGGCTACTTTACAAAATCCAATTGAACTTAATGATCAAAATGTTTATAAACCATTAAGGGATTATGCTAACCCTACAATTGATGAACTTCATAGTAGTACTCAAATACCCACTGTAGATGCTAATTCTTTTGAACTTAAACCATCTATTATTCAAATGGTACAAAACAATCAATTTGGTGGAACACCAAATGAGGATCCAAATTTACACCTTGTTAGTTTTTTTAGAACTTTGTGCTACCTTTAAATATAACAATGTTTCGGATGATGCTATTAGACTTAGACTCTTTCCTTTTTCCTTAAGAGATAAAGTAAAGATGTGGTTAAACTCATTAGCAACTGGTTCTATTAAAACATGGGCTGAAATGGCACAAAAATTCCTTGTTAAATATTTTCCTCCTTCTAAAACTCGCTAAATTAAGAAATGATATTACTTCGTTTAGTCAATTTGACTGGGAGACAATATATGAAACTTGGGAAAGATTTAAAGAACTTTTAAGAAAATGTCCTCATCATGCTTTACCCGATTGGTTAATTATTCAAACATTTTACAATGGATTAATTGGATCTTTAAAATTAATTATTGATGCTCGTCATCTGGAGGTTCTTTAATGTCTAAATCATTTGAAGAAGCTTACACTTTAATTGAAGAAATGGCTAATAACAATTTTCAATGGCCTTCCCAAAGGATTAATCCTAAAAAGATGGTAAGTATTCACGATAATGAAGCCTTTTCTATCCTAGCTTCACAAGTAGCAGCAATATCTAAAAAATTAGATAATTTTGCAATTAATATTTCACATAATAACTCTGCTAAAATTGAAGATTCTCAAACTATTGAAACTTTACAAGCTATTGCAAGTAAAAATAATCTTTATTCAAATTATTATAATCCTGGGTGGAAAAATCATCCTAATTTTAACTGGAATAATTCACAACAACAATGGGGTAATAATTAATCTCTTCCCACTGGAAATTGGAATAATCAAGTTAATCCAAATTATAAACCTCCTGGATTTAATAATCAACATAAAAAGGTATCAATATAAGAATTAAATTTACAAATGAATAATCAATTACAAAATCAAAATACTGCTATTCGTAATATCGAAAATCAAATGGGGCAAATTGCTACTTTAATTAATAACAGACCTGTAGGAACACTTCCTAGTAATGTTGAAAATATCCAAAGGAAACTGGAAAAGAACATGAACATGTTAAGGCTGTGCAACTTAGAAGTGGAAAGAAATTAAAAGAAAGAATGCAAAATGAAATTGAAAAAGAGATTGAGGTTGAAGAGTTCGAAAAACCTAAAAAACTCTCTCTCCTAGTCAAGATCAGACTGTTATACCTATTAATGTAGAAGTTGAAAAACCACCACCACCTTTTCCTCAAAGACTTAAACAACAGAAACTTGATCATCAATTTTCTAAGTTCTTTGAAATTTTTAAGAAACTTACTATTAACATACCTTTTGCTGAAGCTTTGGAACAAATGCCAATTTATACAAAATTTATGAAGGATATTTTAAGCAAGAAACGAAAATTTGAAGGTTTTGAAACTGCTGCATTAAGTGAAGAATGCAGTGCAATAATTCAAAAGAAATTACCTGAAAAGCTTAAGGATCCTGGAAGTTTCACTATACCCCGTGCTATTGGAGAAAAATTTTGTGGAAAAGCTTTATGTGATTTAGGAGCAAGTATTAATCTCATGCCATTTTCTATTTTTCGAAGATTGAATTTAGGAGAGATTACTCCCACCACCGTAACCCTTCGCTTAGTCGATAGATCTATCACTTATCCTAATGGAGATATAGAGGATGTCATTGTTAAAGTGGATAAATTTATCTTCCCCGTAGATTTCATCGTACTTAATATGGAAGAAGATAAAGAGATACCTATTATTTTAGGGAGACCTTTTCTAGCTACCGGACGAGCTATGATTGATGTGAAAAAGGGAGAATTAACCATGAGACTTAATGATCAAGAGATTAAATTCAATGTTCTTAAATCAATGAAGTACCCTGATAAAGAGAAATGTTATTGAATATATATAATTGATTATTTAATTGAGAAACATTATCAAGAAAAATGTAAAGTCATTTCTGAAGAAAAATTTGAATTTTAAACTGATGAAAATGAAGAAGTAAAAGAAGAAGAGACTCATTTTATTAAGGATAACTGGGAAACTTTAGACATAACTCAAAATGATATACTTTTACCATCAATTAAAAAAGCCCCTGAACTGGAATTAAAAATGTTATCTTCACATTAAAAATATGCGTTTCTTGGAAATTCGTTAACTTTACCTGTTATTTTTTCTTCTGAACTGAGTAAAGATCAAGAAGAAAAATTACTAGGTGTGTTAAAGAATTATAAGAAAGCTTTTGGTTGGACTATTGCCGATATAAGAGGAATAAGCCCTTCCATTTGTATGCATAGAATTTTAATGGAAGAAAATTTTAAACCTACTATTGAACCGCAAAGAAGATTAAATCCTATCATGAAAGAGGTTGTTAAAAAAGAAATTGTTAAGTGGTTAGATGCTGGTAATATTTATCCTATTTTGGATAGTTAATGGGTAAGTCCTATTCATCGTGTTCCGAAGAAGGAGGTGTAACTGTCATTGTCAATGATAAAAATGAACTAATTCCTATAAGACAAGTTACTGGATCGAGAATTTGTATTGATTATAGGAAATTAAATGACGCCACTAGAAAGGATCATTTTCCTTTACCTTTCTTGGATCAAATGCTCGATAAACTAGCTGGACACCCATATTTCTGTTTTCTGGATGGATATTCTGGTTATCATCAATTACTTATTGCTCCTGAGGACCAAGAGAAAACAACATTTACAAGTCCTTATGGAACCTTTGCTTTTAGAAGACTGCCTTTTGGTTTATATAATGCACCTGCAACTTTTCAAGATGTATGATGTCAATATTTTGTGATTTGATTGATAAAGGAATTGAAATATTCATGGATGATTTTTCAATTTTTGGAACTTCTTTTGAATCTTGTTTGGAAAACATTTCTAAAGTTCTGAAAAGATGTGAAGAAACAAACTTAGTTCTTAACTGGGAAAAATGTCAATTCATGGTCACAGAAGGCATTGTACTTGGTCACAAAGTTTCACAAAAAGGGATGGAAGTAGATCAAGCCAAAGTGAAAATTATTGCTGAATTGCAACCACCTACAATTGTTACTGATGTGAGAAGTTTTCTAGGTCATGCTGGATTTTATAGAAGTTACATAAAAGATTTTTCTAAAATTGCTAAACCTCTTTGTCATTTTTTGGAACAAGATGCAAAATTTGAATTTAACAAAGAATGTATTAATGCTTTTAATATTCTAAAAGAAAAACTAATAACTGCACCTATCATTGTTGCACCTAATTGGAATATATCTTTTGAATTAATGTGTGATGCAAGTGATTTTGCAATTGGAGTCGTATTAGGACAAAAATATGAGAAGGTTTTCAAAGTTGTATATTATGCTAGTAAAACTCTCACCGAAACACAAAGAAATTACACTACCACTGAGAAGGAGCTTCTAGCTATAGTATATGCCTTTGATAAATTTAGACCTTATCTTCTTGGTACTAAATGCATAGTTCATACTAATCATTCTGCTATTAAATATCTAATAACTAATAAGGATTCTAAACCTAGACTGATAAGATGGGTTTTACTTCTACAAGAATTTGATTTTCAAATATTAGATAGAAAAGGAACTGAAAACCAAATTACTGATCATTTATCTAGAATTAAAAATGATATTATTTCGGAAGAAAATATAAATTAGAAATTTCCTGATGAATCTTTTTATGTTATTCAAGGATGCAAAACACCTTGATATGCTGATATTGTTAACTATTTCGTTAGCAATATTTTACTTTATGAATTAGATAACAAATTTATTAAGAAATTTAAATATGATGCTAAATCTTATATTTAGGAAGATCCTCATTTATTTAAAATTGGAAGAGATTCTATAATTCAAAGATGTGTACCTTATTAGGAAACTTTTGCTATTATTCAAAAATGTCATGATTCCGATTTTGGAGGACACTTTGGCATAGATAAAACTGCATTTAAAATTTTAAATTCTGAATTTTATTGGCCTACCTTATTTAAAGATGTGAGACATTATGTGAAAACATGTGATCGATGTCAAAGGATGGGAAATATATCTAGGAAGGATGAAATGCCTTTAAACTATATATTGGAAGTTGAAATTTTTGATATATGGGGTTTAGACCTTATGGGACCATTTGTTCCATCATCTGGAAAACTTATATTTTATTAGCAGTTGATTATGTTTCAAAGTGGATTGAAGCTGTTGCTTTACCAAACTGTGATTCCAAACGTGTTTCTAAATTCTTAAAGAAAATGATAATTTCAAGATTTAGAATGCCTAAGGTAATTATCACTGATGGAGGAAGTCATTTCAGAAATGTAAGAATTCAATCATTACTACAAAAATTTGCAATCAAACATAGAATTGCAACTGCTTATCACCCACAAACAAGTGGAATGGCTGAAGTATCAAACAGAGAAATTAAAAGAATTTTAGAGAAGACTGTTAATCCTAAAAGAACTGATTGGGTTGATAAACTTGATTCTGCATTATGGGCTTATAGAACAACTTATAAGACACCAATTGGAATGTCACCTTACCGGTTAATTTAGGGTAAACATTGTCACTTACCTGTTGAACTTGAACATAAAGCTTATTGAGCGATAAAGGAGTTTAATTTTAATTTGAATGAAGCAGGAGAAAAGTGATTATTGCAATTGAATGAGATGGAAGAGATAAGAAATGAATCATATGAAAATGCAAGGATTTATAAAGAGAAAATGAAGATGTTACATGATAAGAAAATTTCAGGAAAAATTTTCGAGCCCGGACAAGAAGTATTACTCGTTTAATTCTCATTTAAAACTTTTTCCTGGAAAATTAAGATCTAAATGGATTGGACCCTATATAATTGAGAAAGTATACCATTATGGAGCTCTGGATATTAAAGACCCTAAAAAAGGAAATTTTTTTAAAGTAAATGGATTAAGATTGAAGCCTTATTTGGGAGATATTAAAATGATTTATAAAGAGGCTTATGAATTGAGTCAACCTGATTAAATATTTACTTAAGTCGGGCTGACGACGTTAAACCAATCACTTTGTGGGAGGCAACCCATAATTATCTTTCGTTTTGAGTGTTTTTATGTTTTTAATGTAAGGTTATGCCTCGATCTTGAATAATTTTATATTACTTTAGAAAAATTTGATGCTTATAAGTCTTTGTTGACTTAAGTCGAAGATTATTTTGAAGTATGTAAGATTTAGAAATTGGATCACTCTATTCTAAATATGAGTAAAAGGAGATCAAGTTAACCTTCATTATGATTGCTTACAATTTGTGTTATTGGGTCTAGATTACTCTTACCAGTATAATTTACCTATCTTGGAGAACGAAACTTTGAAATTTGACGATTAGGCGAAATGGAGTTGAAAATAGTTTCGGCACCTAGGCGCCAAGATACGGTGCCTAAGCGCCCGAGTTAAACTATGTATCAATAGGTCCGGCACCTAGGTGCCAGATTTGGCGCCTAAGCACCACGGTTACTGGGTCATGCAAAAACTAAAAATTTTCAGTTTTTCACACGATTTTCACCTTTAAATCAACCCATCTTCATCCCTAACAATCAAGCAATCAAAGTTACGCTCATTACACTTCATTCTTGAGAGATTTGAGAAATTTTTGAAGAAATGGAAGGAAGAAATCTTGGAGAAGACGCTAGGGACAAAGTCTCAAAGGATCCTCGACCCTACTTCAATGGTTTCATCGCAGTAAGTTTAGAGAAAATTTCTAATCGCTTGGATAAGTTTGAAGCAGAGTTTAAAAGCATTGGAGATCGCCTTCATGAGATGTTTCATCAGATTGAACATCTAGAATGGCAGATGAAACATCAATTTGATCATTTTGCGGCTTATCAAGATGCTCAAGTTGAAATGTATGCGAAGAACAAGTGGATTGGCGAAAAGACAACTACTGATTTTCCAAGAGCGTTAGTGTTCTTTCCAAGCTGAATACACAATTTCCCTTGTGAAGATTAGAGTATTCTGATAATGAAATCGTTATTATCTGGTTTGTTGAGTCGTTGTATCGATGTAGTGAATCGATTGTATTTGTGTATTTGCTTTCATGTTCAATGTGTGTTGTTTTTGCGTAGAAATTGTTGTGTTTGATTGTGTATTAGGAACTTGAATCAAGTATGATACTTATCTGAAATATATTGAGCCAATATTGAAGATTATAAATGGAATTTAGTGAAGTTTGATTTAAACTTTATGTTAGATTGGTGGATTTAATATTTAATTTTTAAAATTTTTGGAAAATGTTTTGGAAATTAGAAACTGAAGCCCTACTCTAATGTGAGTAATAGGAAGTTGAATTTATGAATTTTGGTGGAAAATTAAATTTAAAAATAATTTTTTGTGAAAGGCGAGTCTGGCGCCTAGGAGCCAGAATTCGGTGCCTAAGCGCCGGTTCGGCCTGTAACCGAAACATTCTTTAAATACCCCTAAAAGCCATTATCGACGCCTAAGCTTTCTTCTTCCTCCATTTTTCGCAAAAATCAGCCTTTTGGAATCCATTTTGAGGTCAAAACATCAAGGATATGGACGCGAAACCAATCGATTTCTTCGTCTCAAGGTCAGTTCTACACTTTAAACCATTTATTTTCGATTTTCACCATAGATTTCCCTAAGTTTTGCTAAGAACCGATATTTTGAAAAAAAATTTGATTTTTAGTGATTTCTTTAGATTTTTAAACTTATTTTAAGTTTTCTAAACTTAAAAAGAGTTTCAATTTTTTATTCCTAAATTTGTTCTTGTTTTCTTTCACATTTAGATGGCTCCGAAATCTAAATGCGGGAAGGCACGAGACAACTTCGATAGCAGCAAATTTTCTACTGTGGCTACGCATTTTTGATTCCACGAATTTGCGACTTCGAGGAAGTCATTTTAGAATGAAGTTTCTATCATCTGGGGGAGATGATTGAAAACACTATTGTTGCGCACAACTAGCAACGATTCTGTTATTTTACTGTTGTTGCTGTTATCCCTATAGTTCGAGGGTTTTATGTGAATTTTCTGGATGCCGAAGAATAAGAAGTTTTTATCAGAGGTGTCGGAGTAGGATTTACTCCTGAAAGAATCAATGTATTGTATGGCCTGCCACCGACTATTGAGTGCCACTATTCTGGATTATCTCCATCTGAGGGAGATTTGGATATGATCATTGCTTATTTGACTGACGGTACTGGATCTTGGAAGATCAGGAAAGGAAAAAGAAACTTCAAATCCTCCAAGTTAAATGGTATTTCTAAAGCATGGCACTATTTTATTTCTGCAAGATTGTTACTTTCCAACCACATGAGTGAAGTGACTAGAGATCGAGCGATCTTAGATCGAGCGATCTTAAACTACTGCATTCAAGAAAGGAAGCCTATTGATGTCGGCAACATTATTTATGATTCTGTGGATTCTACTGTGAGATCCAGCACTTCTGTTGGACTGGGATTCCCATCTCTGATTTATTCATTATGTATTAGCAATGGAGTCACTGCAAATATTTCAGAGGAAAGGTTGAAGACTACTAAGCCGATTGGTCAGGAGAGCATTAGCATATATGATCGTCTTCGAGGGAAGAGATCGACTACTCCTTCTTCTGCACCTACTCTAGGTAGACCTTCTACTTCCCGACCTTCTACTTCTGCTGAGCCACCATTGAGTTTCTGGGAGTCAATGCATGATCAGTTTATAGAGCAGCAGCAGGAGTTATTTCAAACTCACTGCAGGGCTGATACTATTGATAGGAAACTTGATCATTTATTTGACTATACCGAGAGGAAGAGTAGCTATGATGTTGAGTATGATGAAGCCCTCGTCAGATTTCTGAAGTGTGAGCATGATGTTAGTTTCCCTACTTTTCCTAGTTTCACACCATTTGTTGATCCTAAGGATGTTGAGTTTTCCTTTGGTGACGATGATGATGATGAGGCTACAACCAGTGACTAGTAGTTGATAGATCTCTATGTTGTGCTACTTTGTTGTTATTTTGTTTTGTTTGGTTTGTTTGTTTAGTTTGATGTTTGATGTATGTTGATTTTTTTATGTACCTGTGTGGATTGATTAGTGTTAAGATTATGTTGTTAGAATATTCTTAGTATATTGTGTTTGAGACTGAGATTAGAGTTAATTTATGATATGTTTGTTTCAGTCTACTGTTTAGTAATTAGTAATTTTGCTCTGCTTTTATTTTTTTTAAATTTAGTATAATCATAAAAATTAGCCTGCTTACTTTTTTTACTTGCTTCAATTTTATCTTTATTATTAATAAAAGCATGAGTATAAGTAAATTTTTCTTTTTAAGATCGTTTTTACATACTTATAAAAATTTCCTTTTTAAAATTATGATTTTCTTCCTCTTTTACTTTCAAATTTTCATAGTATACCAAAACTTAAGTTTGGGGGAAGGGAAAATACATTCAAATTTAAATTTTATTTGTCCTTAAATAGCTAATATTTTCTTAAAATAAAAACTTTTTAACATAACTTAAGGAATGAAGAATCTATTTTAGATCACTTTTATTTTTGAAATTATAAATAATTTAGTGAACTTAACCAAAATTTTAATAACTTTGATTGATTTTAAGAATATAATAATTTAACTTAAAGAAGAATAAGATTAAGGAATTTTTCTATTCATGGTAGAAATAATGGAATTCTAGAAGTATTAAGTAAGAAAAAATTATCACTTGAAAAAGAAAAGATTGAAAATCTTTTTGAATTTTTATTCATGTTATAATAATTTAGTGAAAATGTATAAGTTTTGAAAATATAAGTTAAGGATAGTGAAGTTCAAAATCATTAACAGGCTATCCAGATATAGTATTCCTCTCTATATGAAAAAAAAAGAGAAGAGAGGAGAAGCTTGAGGAAATGCCTAATCAAAAATTGGCTTCACTTGAATTATCTTATAGAAGGAAAATTAGTTACATATTTTACTTAATTTTTATGCATGAATCTTTATTTAAGAAAGGTTTTTCAAGAAGATCTTTTTCTTGTAAATAATCTATGAGATCTTAATATAATAAACTTCTATTATATTCAAAATGGAAGAAAAATTTGAAATCTTATGATTTGGTAGTTGAATATTCTTTAAATTCTTAAAATTAAACCTACTTAGTGAAATTGGGTTAATAATTTACTAAAGACTTTATAAAATAAAAAATTATAAGGAATCTTAAATATTTATCTTTTATTCCAAAGGTTATACATTTTATATAGTAAAAAGAGTTACTTGAGGACAAGTAACATTTAAGTTTGGGGGATTTTGATCTATGAAAAAAATACCTATTTTTATGCCTTGATTTTTATCAATTTCTAAGGATATTATGCTTTAATGAAAGGTATTTTTTTTGTTTTTGGATGTAGGTGATGTAAAAAGGTCCAAAAAAGGAAAAAGGGTAAAAAAGGAGCAAAAAGGAGCAAAAATGGAGCAAAATACAAGAATTATAAAAAATTATGGCCTGACACCTAGGCGCCAGAAGTTGGCGCTAGAAGTTGGCGCCTACGCACCAGACTCGATACAGAAACTGTCAAGTTTTTGACGACTTTTGGACGGTTATTTTGACGGAGTGAGCGGTTATTGGACATTTTAGAAGACTGGCAGTTGTTCATTGATAATATGACATGTGATACATTGCATTTGGACGCTCCAAAATTGTTTTAATCTCAAAGAGGTGCGAGCCAAAGTGAAGAGGTGCGAAGAACTGGACGTGGTGTCCGGCGCCAGATTCCGGCGCCTAGGCGCCAGACATACCTTCTAGAAGATTCATTGAATTTGGACATGTTTTGAAGAGGTGCCTCAAGGCAACCCTTGAAGCCTATAAATAGGAGTCCACTCCTTCAGAAAAAAGGGGACCCCATTGTATCCCCTATCTCTTAACCACTTAGGATCTCTCATCCTTAGAGAGAGAAATAGAGAGAAAGTTAGGGCCACTATTACTTAGTTTAGTAAGTTTATTTTCATGTTGTTGCATCTGAAGTTCATTACACTGTGGAGTCAGTAGGAATCAAAATATCTGTTGAAGGAATATTTGAGATAAGTATTTTATTTTTGATTCAAAGTTTATTTATTATGTTTTGCTGTTTATATTCAATGTGTTATGAGTAGTTAGTTTACTTTCTTCCTTCGATTATGAAAAGATAAATAAGATAATATAAAATTCAATGGAGAATTGAAAATCAAAATATTTTCAAAACATTGTGATGATATACCTGATCTTACTTTACTTTTTAAATTGGCCATTTAAATTGTTAAAACCTATTGAAGAGTTTTGAGACATAAACGGAGAAGAACTCTTAACTTGTAGATGTCACATGAATCCTTGGGTAGTCAAAGACTATGCACGGGCTATTCAAGGTGAAGTGCAAATAAATAGGAAGATAAGATTTAAAGGGCGTAGAATTGATAAGTTTTTAGAGTGACAGACTAAATTCTTATAATTTGATTTATAGATAAGGAAAGGGTCACTAGTAGGGCCGACCATAGCCACCCTTGGACATCTAGTAGTGTGAGCCTAGATTAACCCATTCTACTAACAATACATCCGGACTCGATACGTAGATTAGCCGATGTTCTTTGCGCTCGGATCAAAGGGTAAAGAAAAGGAATGCTTCTATTTGGCACAATACCATAAAATAGATTCTCCAACGAATATTAAATTATCTTAAAAATCATGGATTAATTGAAAGGAAGAAAGTTGTTTGTTTTATATTGTTTTCACAAAATCATTTTCTTATTATTGTTTTCTTTATCTGCATCTAGTAAATTAAAAGTATTTTATAGTTAGATTAAAATACAAAAAGATTTTGAAATACGATATTTAAAAATTTATTACCCTTTTTCCCCGTGGGATCGATATCGGGGTCTTTGTTTCAAAGCCCTTTATTACTTGAAACGATACGTATACTTGCGTAGTACCCAAAAAGTATATAAAATATTTTCCTTTAAAATTATATTTTGCTATATAAACATATATTTAAAAAGTATTAGTCACTAACGGCCTAGCATTCAGTAGCAATCAAGTTTTATTTAATGCTATTGCCGTAAATTAAAATTTGGTACACATCTATATAGCAAGTTAATCCGGGTCAAGTGTTTCACGCCTTTGCCAGAAATTAAAATTTTCTAGCAGTGGTAACAAATTCTTGTATTTGGAAATACAAAAATCGGGTCACTGACGTCACCCTCTTCACACTAATGGACAAAGTATCGGAAACTGAGGAGCCCATAATTGAGTTCGACACTGAAGTCGACTCATGAATTCCCTCCCACGCAAAGGGTTCCAACTTGAAAGAAGTACTTGCTGTTCGTAGGAGGATTGTTTTCTCTACCCCCACCGGTCTAGTCATCTCTGCACCTACCCCGGCTTCTGCCAAACTGAAGGGGAAGGAAGTCCAAGTTTATAATGAACCTGCCACCGTGGAGGGTACTGATTTGGCTGCAATACCATCTGTTTTTTGAAATCGGGTCCAGTTCAAAGTTTACACCCCTAACTCGGACTCAAAGAAGAAATAGAAGCAGAAAGATCGTCAGGATCAAGAAGGCTAAGGCTGCTGAAATTGCTTTTCTGGAAGAGATTCCTGAGGAAGAGGAAGAACTACATGAAATTTCACCGTTGTTGGAAGGAAGTAGGTTCCACCCCCTCTCTGCTGCATCGGATGAAGAAGATGTCCGAAGGATTGCCGCTACATTACCCCGACCTGCATACTATAGTAACTACAAAAGAAAAAGGGTTAAGACTACGTCATTTGCTTGACTGCAAGCTGTGATAGAAAAATTGGCAAAGAAAGAAAGATGCCCTGTGTCAGAAATCCTAAGAAGAATGGGACGAGTGCCAGCTAGATCCCACCTCGGAGCACGAGTAGAGCTGTCACCGCCATAGAGAAACCAAGGAAGAAAATGAAAGCTAGTTCACTCGTTGTTGTATCCGGCCATCATATTAGGAGGACACCACCTACCAACATATAGCCGACGTGACCGTCCGGTCCTAGACCTTCCGCCGCAAGAAGGATGGTGTGGCGACCTGTTATTGCCGAGCCGAGACCAACACAATGTCCCGAGAGGAAAAGCCTCGTCAAAGAGCCTGAATCAGAAGAAAGTGCTACTGTAATAAAAGAAACTCCCGAAAAAGAAGTTCAACAGCCATCACACGACAACCGCGATACCGTCTGGAAGAGACCACTCGAGGATGATATAGGAAAGCTAAGGACGGATATCCGATGGTTGGCGAAAGAAAGAGGAGAAAAGTTAGAAAATGAGAAAGATTCATTAGAGTTCATGGATGAGGAGTATGCTGAGATAAATATGGTTGAGACACGAGCATCATCAGCTTTGCAAGGTGCTCCGGCAGCTGCAGAAAGAGATGAACCGGAAATGATGAGAGCACAGCTTCGGGAAAGAGATGACACAATTTCCCAGATTGAAAAGAAGATGGAAGAGTTGGCTGCTGCTTTAGCCACTCTCCAGAGTCAGGTACAACCTCATAAAGAAACACCCCCAGAGATCATCCATATTGCAGATGGAGGAAAAGAGATCACATCCGTCAATGGAGATGAGCAACCAAAGAAGGATTCTGCACAGAGCATGATTCCCGAAAAGGACATTAAATACATGGTAGAACAACAGGTGCGAGAAGCCATAACACAATCTAAGAGCGAAACATCTATTCATACGGGTAGACCTTACCCCGAAGAGTTCGATGCAGTCCAATACCCGAAAGGCTTTGTACCACCTCTGTTTAAGACTTTTGATGGAACGGGAAACCTCCGACAGTATGTCGGACATTTTCGTGCTAGTTGCTGCAATGCCGGTGAGAGCGATGATTTACTCTTTCGTCAGTTCGTCAGCAGTTTGTCAGGGATCACCTTCGACTGGTACGCAGAATTGCCAAATGTTTCAGTTAAGACCTTTGCAGAATTGGAAAACCTTTTTGTTAAGCGGTTTGCCGGGGCTCAGCACCACATCACCATCAGTGATCTAGTGGTGGAGCACCAGAAACCGAACGAGACTCTAGTGAATTACATACTTCGATGGAGAAACTTAAGCATGGAGTGTGAACTACAACTTCAGGAACAACATGCAGTCGGCATCTTGCTTAAGAGTATCCATGGCCCGATAGCACTTCTCCTTAAAGGATTTACAATCAAGACTTTCGAAAAGCTGCTTAGCAAGGCCGGGAGCTTACAAGAGGAAGCAAAGCAGTTAAGTTTCATGGACAAGAACGATAAGCAGAAGCCCGTAAAAGCATTAAAAAAGAAGCCCGGAATCGTCTGGGCAGTAGATAAGGGCAAGCAGCTAGCGCAGATACATCCAAAGCGGCCACAGCCTAGCTATCAACCACCGCAACGTACTTACCAACAACCTCAGCAGGGTTATCGACAGCCTCGACCGAGCTATCAGTCGCCTCAGCATTATGAACAACCGCCTCGTCCATAGCGTACCCTGAAAGATTTTCTGTATAAGGAATATCCATTCAAAACTGAAGCAGTAGCGAAGATGTTTCGCAGTTTAATGAAGACACCCGATTTTCAGCTACTGGAGCCCAAGAGGCTAGAAGAAGTCAATAAGAAAGATCATCCGAACTATTGCCCTTACCACCGGATGCTCGGGCATAAGATAGAGGATTGCATCACTTTCAAGATTTTGCTTGACGACAATCTCCGGAAAGGGAACATAACGATCCCGAAGGAATACATGAAGGAACCCCAAAAGGGAGGTTCCGTCAATGTTATTTCAACGGATCCTATTGTTCCGATAGACCCGTATATGACCCATGATGGATGGAGTACCGTCTGGATAAAGTCTTCAAAGAAAATTTTGGATCACATCCAGAAAGCTTCGGTGCGCGCTTCAACTCAAAGTTTGAAACCTGCCGAGCCGGCACTATCGCTTGCAATCGAAGAACCGCCCTAGAAGGAAGAGAAAATTGCAGAAGAGAAGAAAACTGAGGCTCCAAAGAGTAGACTAGGGGCTGCTTATCCTAGGATAGTTGTTTCCGATTCAGGGGAGAAATCCCTCGAACCTCTAACTCTGTATGATTATTTGCTCGCCCTGGCGGGATCTTATAATGATAAGAGTTTTGGTGTTGGCTACGTTTTGACTATTTCTAACGATTACGTAACTAACGAAAACCAAGCTAATCCGGATCTCGATTCCGATATAAATAACGATTCTCAAATCATACTAAACCTCAATGACCATGACGAAGGAGAAGACGTTCACAAGGATGGCTACAAACGCTCAACAAGCAACGAGCCCATTTGTAAATTTCGAGGAGCTCCAATCGCGATAGAATTAGAGTTATCAGATTCTGAAGCAACTCTAGAAGAGCCAGTCGTTCCGATTCAAGGGGAGACACAGACAAATTCAACACCAAATTCAGAAGACATAACAGAAGTTAATTTAAGAAGTGGAAAAGTTCTACCCCCGAGAATGGGTCCAAAAGATAAAGAAAAGCAGGTGGTTGCTCAAGAGGAGCCAACCCCAGCAGAGGAATTGCCCATTCGGGAAGAAACCGAGGAACATGGTAATAAAGTGGACTATAATGTGCTAGCCCATCTTAGGAAGCTACCGACCAACCGAGCTTATAAGACGCTCGATCTCGTCAAAGGAGATGAGGGAAGCTCTGATCAAGGCTCTACTTGATCCAGAGATTTTTTTAGCTCAAATGGCCGGTAATTCCTTTGACAAGGTTTGCTCATTAAAAGAACAACGAGGTGTTACCTTCACGGACAATGATCTATTACTCAGAATAGCTGATCACAACCGAATGTTGTACATTTCAGTCACTATTGGAAAGTTTACGCTCTCCAGAGTATTGGTTGATCCGGGAGCATCAATCAACATAATGAGCCTTCGAACGTTAGAATATTTGCAAATTGATGCTTGCGAACTTGAAGCAGACAAGATGTTATTGAGAGGCTTCAATCAGAAAGGCGAAAGATCCCTCGGATCGATTACACTATTAATGAAAACCGGTGACTTAGCAAATTCAACCGCAAATTTCCACATAATTGATTTTGAAACGTCATTCAACGCTTTACTGGGTTGGCCATGGATCCATGAAAACCGGATGGTACCCTCGTCTCTGCACCAGTGCATAAAATATTTTGAAGGAGGGGAGTAGTGTATCAAAGGTGATTTGCAACCATTCTCCGTGCATGAAATCAGAATTCACAAAGATGCAGCCTATTACGCACCTCCGAAGAAAACAATCTTCTCCAGAAATTTCATACCAAATGAAGCAAAAGAAGTGTAAGACGATGAAGAGCCTGAAATTCTAGTCCAACAGTTACTCACCACTCCCTTACGCCGAGATGGTGAAGGTTTCTCCAGAACTCGCACCCGAGGTTGAGGCCGGGTACGGGGTTGTGGAAGAGACGTTGGAACAGTTGGATAGAAGAAACAAGTATCGACGTTGATTGGGAGAACAGTTCCGAAGAAGAAGAAATCAAGAAAGAAGCAGCGACAGTAAATCAAAAGAAACCCCAGTTCAAGATCTCTCTCGAAGATGAAGAGAATGAAGAATATAAATCAATGTATGGGAAGATTAACCACTATGTACATACTATGACCCTGACCCCGATCCATTCTAATAAGATCGAGGTTATGGTGGTCAAGGAAGTGCATGGTGGTGGTGCTAAGCCGATTAAGTTCTACCGTGGTGCTTCTTCTTCCAAAACTGAAAATGATGTACAATTTGAAGTTGTTACTTCTTCTGAATTAATGGAATTGCCTTTTGAGTGGTATTCTCCCTGTGTTCAAAATTTAATTTAACATGGTATCTTACCTAAACAATGGACAAAAGGTCGATCACAACACTTTGAAAAATTATGGAATAATGCCAGTCGTCCTCCCAATTCAAAACATGGTCTTGGATTCGGCACGGTAGGATCAGTTGATGATTCGGGATTTTGCTTAGTTGTCACTTGCGAGCCTAATGAAGACTGCTTGGAAGCTTCAGAAGATCTCGAAGATCTACCAATTGAAAATGCTCCACCATAATTTGAAGAAGAAATTAAATATACAATAGACGAGTTAATGGAAGTTAACTTAGGTACTAGCGAAGAGCCTAGGCTGACCTTTGTTAGCTCCTTACTCAATTAAGAAGACTCCGAAAACATGATCAAGCTATTAATGGAATTCAAGGACTGTTTTGCTTGGTGTTATGATGAAATGCCAGGATTAGCTCCAGAGGTTGCAGTTCACAAGCTAGGAGTATATCACACCGCCGTTCCAATCAGACAAGCTCCCAGAAGAATGCGTCTAGAGATTGAAAAATAAGTAATAGCTGAAGTTAAGAAGCTAATAGATGCTAAATTTGTCCGTGAAGAGCAATACCCGACTTGGTTAGCCAATGTGGTACCAGTCAGAAAGAAGAATGGTCAGATTAGAATCTGCGTAGATTTCAGAGATTTGAACAAAGCATGTCCAAAGGATGAATTCCCGCTACCAATTCCAGAATTGATGATCAACATCGCTTCAACACATGAAGTATTCTCTTTTATGGATGGATCTTCGGGATACAACCAGATAAATATGGCATGAGAAGATGAAAAGCTCACAGCCTTCAAAACACCAATTGGAGTGTACTGTTACACAGTGATGCCATTTGGATTGAAGAACGCAGGAGCAACCTACCAAAGAGCAATGACGAGGATTTTTGATGATCTCATTCACAACCAAGTCGAGTGTTACGTAGATGATGTTGTCATCAAGAGCAAATTAAAGGAAGATCACTTGTATGATTTGAGAATTATTTTTGAGCGATTAAGACAATTTAACCTTAAGATAAATCCCCTGAAATGCGCCTTCGGCGTCACCACTGGGAAATTCTTAGGATTTGTCTTCCGAAATCGTGGAATTGAAATCAATCCGGAGAAGATTAAAGATATCTTAGAAATGTCACCTCCTAAAACCTTGAAACAACTACGGTCCTTTCAAGGGAAATTGACATATCTTCAACGCTTTATCTCGAATTTATCAGAAAGGTGTCAGCCGTTTTCTGCTTTGGTTAAGAAAGATGCCAAGTTTACTTGGGACTCCAAATGTCAACATGCCTTCGATGACATCAAACAATACCTAATGACACCTCCTGTCTTAGCAGCCTCAGTCTCGGGAAGATCGTTGATACTTTATACCGCGGCTTTAGACGACTCTCTCGGAGCCCTGTTAGCCCAGGTCAATGATGAGGGAAAAGAAAACGCGCTCTATTACCTAAGCCGTCATCTAATTCCGACGGAAGTAAAGTATCCTCCTATTGAGAAGCATTGTTTGGCGCTGATCTTCGCCGCTCAAAAGCTCAGGCACTACATGCTTTCTCGAGGCTTTTAATAAAACTTTCGTCCAAATCCTAAAGAAAACTTTGGACGACAACAAGAGAAATTGGCACGAGAAGTTGTTAGAAGCCTTATAGGCCTACAGGACGACTTTCAGAACTCCCACCCAGTCTACGCCTTACGCCTTAGTGTACGGGTCCGAGGCCGTTCTACCCTTAGAGGTTCAGCTTCCGTCTCTCAGAATTGCAGTTGCAGAAAAGATCACTACAGAAGAAAATGCCAAACTAAGACTAGAAGAATTGGAAAGCTTGGAAGGGAAACGACTTTCAGCATAGCAGAATTTGGAACTGTATCAAGCCAAGATGATCCAGGCCCATGATAAATTAGTCCGTCCAAGGACATTCAAAGTCGGTGACTTGGTTTTGGTTCTCAGAAGACCTATTCTTGCACATCGCAAGATAGGTGGTAAATTTGAACCGACTTGGGAAGGGCCATTCGTGGTTGAGACAGTTTACTCAAGAGGTTCCTACCAGCTTTTGAATTGCCGTGGAGAACGACCTATGCTTCCAATTAATGGAAGATATCTAAAGAAGTATTACGCAACCTGATGTTTCGAAGGATGAATCCTCATTCCTAGAAGCACGGGCACAGTAATTACTTATGACTGGGTCCGAACCCAAAAATATAAAAAGTGGACGATAAAGAAAATCGTTAAAAAAAAGTTAAAAGAAAACATGTGAAATCATGATAATAAAGTCTTTATTTTTCCTTTCAAATTGAGTCTTACTCTTGATCTTTCCCTCATCTCTTCTTACTTTCTTTAAAAATTAAAAGATATAAATAAGAATTTTTCATTAATAAATGTTTTTCTTATTGTTCTTGTTCTTAGTACAGCCCTTGATCCTTTCCTTATTTCTTCGCAGGGAAATGTAGAACGAGCGGTTGGTTCTGAACATTAGAAATGGCGTGAGTCTAGCACTTGATGAAAAGAGGGTGAGGGATGGAGCCGTGATCGAGATTGACTCTGACTTCACACCAGCCGGGCTACAATATGAAGAAAATGATTGGACCCTGATTGATCGGGAAGAGTTCCACAGTCAGACAGTGATGAAATTGGGTGGCTCAAGTCAGCAGCCCACCAACAAGAAGAGAAAAGGAAACTCCGTCCATGCAACTGGAGAAGATAAGAAAGTTAAGTCTATTATTGCTACAGCAGAGGGCAGGCTTGTCAGCACCATGCCCACAGAAGTCCAAGGGGTAAGGAGAGCTACTCTCACTGCCACCCAGCGGAGGAACAAGAATCGCCGCATTCGCAAGATGTTAACCAAGTTAGCAGCAGATCAACATGAAGAGACAGTTGCTACCGTCAATACAAATACTCCGAAGAAATTGGTTCTTCAAGAACCAAAAAAGAGGAAACCAACTCCAAGAATAGAGAAGATAAAAGAAATTCCAAGAAGAGCAGAAATAGAATCAGCGCAATGCACCAGTTTTAAAGAGTCTTGTTGCGAAAGCAACCCCGGAGGATGTCCCGACAGAGACAATCTCCGAGGAGCCGAGACATGCAAAAGAACGTGCTGGGGTTGAACCACACATCCCACAGTACATTACTAGACCTCGCCAGTTGCAGATAATTTAGGAATATGAGTTGGAAAGAATGCAGAATGTTGAAAAGAAAACTTTCGAATACTTTGAGTGAATTGGAGGCAAGAGGATCGATATCTTAGAAGGCCTCGAGCTGCATACAGATGTATTTTCAGATTACAAACAACAGCAAATTGTAGACTACATCGTTGAGCTTTAGAAGATGGGCCAAGCTGGTCGCCTAAGGGAGAAAACTTATTCAGAACCCCGAAGATGGATGCCAGGAAAAGGAAGAGTTACGATCCAATGCGGATGTTGCTACAACTTTGCGGTAGACAGAAAAGGAAATCAACCAGGGATACTCTGTCGCAGTGAGGTGGATCCGATGTCAAATATTATTAAAAGAATGGTAAAGAGGATGATAACATGGAGGGTATTGCCTGCAGATTGCATGCCCAACAGCTGCATCATTAACATCTACAAGGAGGGCGACTCCATACCTCCACACATAGACCATCATGATTTCGTTAGACCTTTCTGCATAGTGTCTTTTGTCAACCAGTGCAATATCATGTTCGGATCTGACCTCCAGATAGTAGGCTCTGGAGAATTCCGAGGGCCAGTGAGATACCACTACCGGTAGGTTCCATCATGGCGTTAAAAGGGAATGGAGCGGACATCGCAAAGCATTGCAATCCAGGAGTGCCTGTTGAGCGGATCTCTGTTACTTTCAGGAGAATGGATGACAGAAAAATGCCTTTTTACTTTCAGCCAGATCCAGAGTTAGACAGCCTCCGGCCTTATGAGCTGTGAGTTACATGGGAGATAGCACACCTCCAATGCACATCCGTACGACATTCCTGCCAAGGATGACTTGGAAGGTGATGTTATTGTCTATGTATCTCAAGATTCAGACATGGATTTTCACAGACGCTTTTAAAAACAATTTGCAAGAATCTTACACAATCCGTTTTGGATTTATATGGATTGTATGAGATATTGAATTCTCAAAGAAAATATCATCATGTTTTGGATCAAGTTGTATGATGTATTTTCAACAAGATTGGAATGAAAGTGACCATGTCATGTTTTGCCTTCACCTCTTTTTGTGCAAATTGACTGGGAAACGCCATTAAGTTAAATGAATTTCGAGCAAAGAACAAAGAAAATAAAAATAAAAATAAATGAAAACTCTCTTTTTAAAAAAAAAAAACTGAATGTCAAAACAAACTACAAATAAACACGAACTCTAAATAAAAATGGACTCTAAATTGAAAATCAAGCTAAAATCAAATTATAACAAACGACGAAAACAAATTCTTGAATCTGAAATCTCCAGCCTTCGGCTATTCTCAAATCACTTTTTTGACTCTCCATTTTTCCTTCCCTCTTTTGAGAAGGTCGACTGAATCTACTGACACAGAACCACAAAAATTTTTGATTTGGTTATGATGGCATGGATTCATATCCTTCGCCAAGTAATCAGACTTTGATCGATCCTCGTAGGATGTGAAACACTTTCACGTCTCATTCCAAATCTTCCGCTAAACTCAAATCTTCGCAGCAAATTTCAACTCTTTAAACCTTCGAGACTGCAACCAGATTCTAGTTCTCTTTAAACCTTCGAGACTGGAACCAGATTACAGTTCTCTTTAAACCTTTGAGACTGGAACCAGATTCCAGTTCTCTTTAAACTTTCGAGATCAGTACCTAAATTCTGATTCTCATCCTTTTCAATCGATACTTAAACTCTGATTCTCACTCCGAGGTTGGTACTCAAATTCCAGTTCTCTTCGCAATCCCGAGGTTGGAACCTAGGTTCCAATTCTCATTTCAAATCCAGATTTCCTTGAATTGATTTTAAATTAAACCTCAATGAAAATTGAAACTCAGAACAAATCGAAATCTAAATTCACACATTAAAAAAAAACTCGGAACAGAAAATGAAATGAAATCTAAATCAAATTTCCCCAGATCTTATTATCTGGAATTCACCTCCTTTTCTTTTCCACAGCGAGAGTTCAGGGATCTCCAGTCTTGGAGATATACTCGATACTCTCCAGCGGAAATTTGTTTCTACTATGTTCTAAGTGTGTCACTTAGACGTCTGTGTTGGTTTTGTTGATCTCTTCGATCAACGCCAATACGCGCGGTGTGCTTGGTTAGCACACCACACCTATTGGGGGTCCATTTGTTGACCTCATTTTTTATGAGGTCTTTTTCTCTTCTCTCTCCTTAGTACTTGGGATCTAGCCTTAGGCTTTCCCTTTGACTATCTTTGAGGATTAGAGATGGCACCCACCATTTTGAAATTCAAACACCTCTTAACTCCCTGCAAACCCCATAAGTTTGATTGTAAACCCCTAATTCACTTGGAGGGTTAAGATCAAATGTGGAGGTTTAAAGGATGAGTTCCCTATAGGACTCTTTGGCCTTAGAACTACTCTGGGTGGCCTGGTCTGGTGAAGGTTGACTTGTACACACATTACACTTTCACACACATTCCAATCCTAAAATCATTCATACCCAATTTGACTTCCTGACTCATGCAGGTAATTCATATGGATGAACCTTAACCCCTAGGCCTTTGGCTAAGAGGGTTAGGAACAACATAGTGAATGCCTCAAATGAGTCCTCTCATGGCTCTTATGGGCTTGATATGGCTTCATGGCTCAAGCAAAGTGATTCCATTGTACTCAAATTTGATCAATCTTTATTTTTTCCAAAATTTCAATTTTTGACCTCCGGGACCCTACACCCACCAAACCTATCAAATGTCCTTGAAGCTACCCAAAATTTGCAAAATTACCTAAATTACCCAAAATTCATCAAAATCAGTCCTAAAAATTTCTCTCCACTCAAATTGATCATCCTTAGCCAAATATACCAAAATGTCCAAAAATACCCCCCAATACCTTCCAAATACCCAAAATGCCCTTCTAACAAAAAAATCCATAAATTCCAAACATTCCCAGAAAATTCCAGAAAATCCCAAATACTCCCAATTTCATTTTTTTCAACTACACCATAGGTCAATTTTGTCAATTTAACCCACTTTTACCAAAACCCCAAATTTGGCCAATTTTTAACCAAAGTAAGCCCAATGTCCCACTATATCAACCCAATTGACCTCAAATTTGACCCAATTCAATTCTAAACTCTAATTCAATATCCCCAATATCAATTTAGACCAAATCCAAGCCCAATTTGATTAACATTTGGATCTAATTCCAATTTGAAGCTTAAAGCCCAATTTTGGCCCATAACTTAAACTTAGCCCAAACTAACCCAACTCAACTCCAATTAACCCCAAATCTTTTCCTAAACCTTCCTAATATCCCCACAAACAAAACATTAACAAGATTTGTCCCAAATTTGAACCTAAACTCCACCCAAACCTAACCCAAAATAAAAATCCCCAATTTTGGCCTAAACCCACCATAAACCCAAATGGGCCCAAATCTCAAAATCAAAGCCCAACCAAAGTTGAAAACTCTTTGTGACACTCCCATAAACATTTCTGTTGACCTCATTTTTGATGAGGTCTTTTGCTTCTCTCTTTAGTACTTAGGATCTAGCCTTAGGTTTTTCCTTTGACTAATCTTAGAGGACTAGAGATGGAACCTACCCCTTTAGAAACTCAACCACTTCTTAACTCCCTGCAAACTCCACAAGCTTGATTGTAAACCCCTAATCACCTAGAGGGTTGAGATCAAATTTGGAGGTTTAAAGGATGAGTTCCCTATAGGACTCTTTGGCCTTAGGATCACCCTGGGTGGCTTGGTCTGGTGAGGGCTGACTTACACATACACTACACTCTCACACACACATTCCAAATCCTAAAACCCACACCTATACCCAACTTGATCTCCTGACTCATGTAGGTAATTCACATGGATGGACCTTAACCCCTAAGCCCTTGGCTAAGAGGGTTAGGAACAACATAGTGAATACCTCAAATGAGTCCTTTCATGACTCATATGAGCTTATCATGGCTTCATGGCTCAACCAAAATAATTTCATTTCACTTACATTTGATCAACCTTCATTTTTTCAAAATTTCAATTTTTGACCCCCGGGGCCCCGGACCCACCTAGCCTACCAAAAAACCCTTGAAATTACCCAAAACCTCCAAAATTTCCAAACCACCCAAAACTCCCCAAAATTAACCTCGAACATTCCCAACCATTCAAATTGATCATCCATAACCAAAAATACCAAAATTTCCAAAAATACCCCAAATACCCTCCAAATTACCAAAATGCCCCTCTTGACCCAAAAATTCAAAAATTCCAAAAATTCCCAGAAAAGAAAATCCCAAATATTCTCAATTTCATTTTGTTCAACTACACCATGGGCCAATTTTGCCAATTTACTCCACTTTTACCAAAACCCCCAATTTGCCCAAAAGTCAAACCCAAATGAACCCAATGTCAAACCAAACCTTTCCTAGTTTTAAAAATAACAAAGCCATAGGATTTTGAGGTAGTTTGCTTAGTGCAACATAAATCCTCAACTCTTCGTTAGACATTTGCATGATCATGTCATGTAAATTAAGCCCTAACCGGTCTTAGGACTCCGAGGTAGTCGTTTGATACGACATAAACCCTCACATCTTCGAGGCTATTTGTGTGATTATATCATACAAATATAAGACCTAAATAAATAAAATAGGCAGGATTGAAACATTAAATGACATTTTCAAATTCAAACCAAATAATAGGATAGTTTGGGAAGTTGCCAAGATTCTTCTTGGATCCTCAGCTTCTCCTATTTCTCTTCCTTTGGACTCTTGAAATAAACTGTTCCAAATTTGAGCTAATCACTATTGAAATTTCCAAAATTCAATCCTTTGAAAGCCTTAAACTTTAAAATTCTTGAGAGCAAAACCACTAGTCATTATCGAGAGTCTTCTTAAATGATTCTCGTCATTTAAGATGTAATTAACTATAGGGGCTTGCCCTTATAGGGAACTTTAAGAACCCAGGTAATATAAACCCTGTTTAATTCCTTTATATTAAATAGGGGAACTTGTCGGCTTATAAAGTTGGTTTGCAGACCAAACGGATGTCACAAATCTTCTAGTTTATTTAATCAAGCCCCATTGTAAAGCAGTGTGTCTATTCCTCGGGATAAATACACGGTTTGTGGTGTGGTGCTCGTTTATATAAACTATTCGGGATGTGAGATTGGTTTGATTTCATATCTTAAAATTTTCATACTTAAAATTATTTTCAAAATCAAATACTATTTTCTAAATTTTATATATATTTAAATTAAAATTTAAAATCTAAAATTCGCCGACAATTTCTGTAGGCGACCCCTTTTTAAAAATACGACACTCAACCTAAAAATATGCCGACAATTTCTGGCGACTCCGCTGGGGAATAGTTCCTCTCTCCATTTTGATCAGATGGTTTTGCTTTCATAAATGGGTGGTGAGTTCATATCCCTAGTGGACCAAAACTACCATTCCTCCGTTGGAATACCCTGTTCATTTCTGTCTTGAACGAGTATAGCCAACTCTTTCCTGATTTAGGAGCCACTGTTTAGACACCCCTAAACAGAGAGGTTTCGAGATCCTTTTACCTCTTTTCTGAGGTGGGGTGGACCCCCAATAGGTGTTAGTTTAGGAGCGGTCCTTCGAGTTGAGAAGTCTTGCATAAGACTTTCTCTTCCTTTCCAATTCTAAATCGTGTCCTTTACCTTTTTCTATAACATTTTTCCTTCAATCGTTTTGTTTCTAACAAACGAACCTCCTAATAAACAACCTCTTTTATAAATCACAAATACACTAAGATAAACGAAAATGTGTTCGGACTCTTTCTTTTTCGTCCTAAGTTTTGCGACAAAAGGAAGCGTAATTTGGGACTAACATTCAGAATCTGCCCTGCAGAAAATGACTGCTCCAAAGTTAATCTTCTCCTTCACCAATGGAATGGACTTCGCCGTTTACAAGGATGAGCTGCCCGACAATGGAATCATCCATTTTGGACAAGGATTTGGCAACACAAACATCAAGTTCACTGATGTCACTCTCTTCACACTAATGGACAAAGTGTCAGAAACTGAAGAGCCCGTGATTGAGTTCAACTTGAAATCAACTCAAGAATTCCCCCCTGCAAAGGGTTCCAGCTGAGAGGAGTACTACTGTTCATAGGAGGACTGTTGTCTCTACCCCCACCGGTCTAGTCATCTCTGCACCTACCCTTACTTCTGCCAATCTAAAGGGGAAGGAAATCCAAGTCTGTGAAGAGCCTGTCACCGTGGAGGTTACAGATTTCGCTACAATGCCATCTGTTTTTTAGATTGGGTCCAGTTTAAGAGTTGCACCCCTAACTATGACTCAAAGGAGAAATAGAAGCAGGAAGATCGCCAAGAAAGCTAGAGCTGCTGAAGTTTCTTTTCTGGAAGAAATTCCTGAGGAAAGAGAAGAACTGCCTGAGTATATACCTCTATTGGAAGGGAGCAGGTTTCACCCCCTCTCGCCGCATCGGATGAAGAGGATGTTCGTAGGATCACCACCACATTACCCGGACTCGCATACTACAAAGCAATTACAAGAGGAAAAGGGATAAGGCTACGCCATTCGCCCTACCGCAAGCCGTGATAGAAAGATTGGTAAAGAAAGAAAGATGCCCCGTGTCGAAATCTTAAGAAGGATAGGACGAGTGCCGCCTAAATCCCGCCTCGGACCGTGAATAGAGCCCGTTGTCGCCACGAGAGAAACCAAAAAAGAAGATAAAAGCCAGTTCGCCTGTTGTTGTATCGGGTCTACAAATTAGGGAGGATACCACCTTCCAGCATATAGCCGATAGACCATCCGGTCCTAGGCTTCCGGCTGCAAGAAGGATGGTATGACGACCTACTACTTCCGAACTAAGACCAAAACAATGTCCTGAGAAGAAAAGCCTCGTCAGGGAACTTGAATCAGAAGAAAGTGCTACTGCAATAAAGGGGACTCCCGGGAAGGAAGTTCAACAACCGTCACGAGACAACTGCGAGACCGTGCGAAAAGGGCCACTAGAGGATGCCATGGACAAGTTAAGAACCGACATCCGACGGTTAGCAAAAGAAAGAGAAGAAGAACTAGGAAATGAAATCGACTCATCAGAATTTATGAATGACGAGTATGCCGAGATCAACATGGTTGAGACACGAGCATCGTCAACATCGCAAGGTGCTCCTGCAGCTGCGGAAAGAGATGAACCGGAAATGTTGAGAGCACAGCTTCGGGAAAGAGAAGATATAATTTCCCAGATGGCAAAGAGGATGGAAGAGATGGCTGTTGCCTTAGCCACTCTCTAGAGTCAGGCCCAGCCTCAGAAAGAGACACCCCTAGAAATTATCCATATTGCGGATGGAGGAAAGGAGATCACATCCGTCAACGGAGACGAACAACCAAAGAAGGATTCTACACAAAGCATGATTCCAGAAATGGATATTAAAAATATGGTAGAAGAGCAGGTGCGAGAAGCTTTAGCATAATCCAAGAATGGAGAATCTATTCAGACGGGTAGACCTTACCCCGAAGAGTTTGATGCAGTCCAATACCCGAAAGGCTTCGTACCACCTCTGTTTAAGACTTTTGATGGAATAGGAAACCCTCGGTAGCATGTCGCACATTTTCGTGCTAGTTGCTGCAATGCAGGTGGGAGCGACGCTCTACTCTTCCGCTAGTTCGTCAGCAGTTTGTCAGGGATTGCCTTCGACTGGTACGCAGAATTGGTGAACGGTTCAGTAAAGACTTTTTCAGAACTGGAGAATCTCTTCGTTAAACGATTTGCGGGGCTCAGGACCACATCACTATAGGTGATCTAGTGGTGGAGCAACACAAGCCTAATGAAACTTTAGTGGATTACATAATTTGATGGAGAAACTTAAGCATGAAGTGTGAACCACAACTTCAAGAACAACATGCAGTCGGTATCCTACTTATAAGTATCCATGGCCCGATAGCACTCCTCCTTAAAGGATTTACAATCAAGACTTTCGAGAAGTTGCTTAGCAAGGCCGGGAGCTTGCAAGAAGAGGCAAAACAGTTAAGTTTCACGGACAAGAACGATAAGCAGAAGCCTGTGAAAACATTCGAGAAGAAATCTGGAATCATCGCAGCAGTAGATAAGGGCAAGCAGCCAATGCAGATACAGTCAGAGCGGCCATAGCCTAGTTACCAACCACCGCAACGAACATACCAACAACCTCACCAGGGCTATCAGCAACCTCAGCAGAGCTATCAGCAACCTCGTCCGAGCTATCGATCGCCTCGACGATTATGAACAACCGCTTCGTTCGTCACGTACTTTAAGAGAACTTCTAAATAGAAAATACCCATTCAAAACTGAAGCAGTATCGAAAATGTTCCGCAGCTTAATGAAGACATCGGATTTCCAGCTGCCAGAGCCCAAGAAGCCGGAGGAAGTCAATAAGAAAGATCATCCGAAATATTGCCCTTACCATCAGATGCTCGGACACAAGATAGAGGATTGCATCACTTTCAAGAGTTGGCTTGATGACAATCTCCAAAAAGGGAACATAACGATCTAACAGGAATACATGAAGGAACCCCAGAAGGGACGTTCCGTCAATGTTATTTCAATGGATCCTATTGTTCCGATAGACCCTTACACGACTGATGATGGATGGAGTATCGTCCGGACAAAATCATCAAAGAAAATTTTGGATCACATCCGAGGCCGCTTCGAGACGTGCTTCGACTCATAGTTTGAGACCCGTCGAGCCGGCACTATCACTTGCGATTGAAGAACCGCCCCAGAAGGTGGAGAAGATCGTGGAAGAAAAGAAGACCGAGGCTCCGAAGGGTAGGCTAGGGGCTGCTTATCCTAGGATGGTTATTTCCGATTCGGGGGAGAAATCCCTTGAACTCCCGACTCTGTATGATTATTTGCTCACTCCGGCAGGATCTTATAATGATAAGGGTTATGGCGTTGGCTACGTTTTGACTGTTTCTAACGATTACGTAACTAACGACAACCGGCTTAATCCGGATCTCGATTCCAACATAGATAATGATTCTCAAATCATACACAACCTCGATGACCATGACGAAGAAGATGTTCACAAAGGAGGCTACGAAAGCTCGACAAGCAACAAGTCCATTTATGAATTCCGTGGAGCTCCGATCACGATAGAATTAGAACCATCAGACACCGAAGCAACTTCAGAAGAGCCAGTGGTTCCAATTCAAGAGGATACACCGGTAGATTCAACACCAAATTCAAAAGAAATAACTGAAGTAAATTTAAGAAGTGGAAAAATTTTACCTCGGAGAATGGGTCCAAAAGATAAAGAAAGCAGGTGGTTGCTCAGGAAGAGCCAATCCCGGCAGAGGAATTGCCCATTTGGGAAGAAACCGAGGAACACGGTAATAAAGTGGACTACAACGTGCTAGCCCATCTTAGTAAGCTACCAGCCAAACTAAGCATATACGATACTCTGATCCTGTCAAAGGAGATGAGAGAGGCTTTGATCAAGGCTTTACTTGATCCAGAAATTTGTTTAGCTCAAATGGCCGGTAATTCCTTCGACGAGGTTTGCTCGTTAAAAGAATAGCGAGGTGTTACCTTCACGGACAATGATCTATTACCGGGAACGAACTCGATCACAACCGACCGTTGTACATTTCAGTCACTATTGGAAAGTTTACGCTCTCCAGAGTGTTGTTTGATCCGGGAGCATCAATCAACATAATGAATCTTTGGACGCTAGCATATTTGGCTAAGGCATGAAGTGTGAACCACAACTTCAAGAACAACATGCAGTCGGTATCCTACTTATAAGTATCCATGGCCCGATAGCACTCCTCCTTAAAGGATTTACGATCGAAGACTTTCGAGAAGTTGCTTAGCAAGGCCGGGAGCTTGCAAGAAGAGGCAAAACAGCTTAAGTTTCACGGACAAGAACGATAAGCGAAGCTCGTGAAAACATTCGAGAAGAAATGCGAAATCATCGCAGCGATGAGATAAGGGCAAGCAGCCAATGCAGATACAGTCAGAGCGGCCATAGCCTAGTTACCAACCACCGCAACGAACATACCAACAACCTCACCAGGGCTATCAGCAACCTTAGCAGAGCTATCAGCAACCTCGTCCGAGCTATCAGTCGCCTCAGCATTATGAACAACCGCTTCGTTCGTCACGTACTTTAAGAGAACTTCTAAATAGAAAATACCCATTCAAAACTGAAGCAGTATCAAAAATGTTCGGCAGCTTAATGAAGACACCGGATTTCTAGCTGCCAGAGCCCAAGAAGCCGGAGGAAGTCAATAAGAAAGATCATCCGAACTATTGCCCTTACCATCAGATGCTCGGACACAAGATAGAGGATTGCATCACTTTCAAGAGTTGGCTTGATGACAATCTCCGAAAAGGGAACATAACGATCCCACAGGAATACATGAAGGAACCCCAGAAGGGACGTTCCGTCAATGTTATTTCAATGGATCCTATTGTTCCGATAGACCCTTACACGACTGATGATGGATGGAGTACTGTCTGGACAAAATCATCAAAGAAAATTTTGGATCACATCCAGGCCGCTTCAGTACGTGCTTCAACTCATAGTTTGAGACCTGTCGAGCCGGCACTATCACTTGCGATTGAAGAACCGCCCCAGAAGGTGGAGAAGATCGTGGAAGAAAAGAAGACCGAGGCTCCGAAGGGTAGACTAGGGGCTGCTTATCCTATGATGGTTATTTCCGATTCGGGGGAGAAATCCCTTGAACTCCTGACTCTGTATGATTATTTGCTCACTCCGGCGGGATCTTATAATGATAAGGGTTATGGCGTTGGCTACGTTTTGACTGTTTCTAACGATTACGTAACTAACGACAACCGGCTTAATCCGGATCTCGATTCCAACATAGATAATGATTCTCAAATCATACACAACCTCGATGACCATGACGAAGAAGATGTTCACAAAGGAGGCTACGAAAGCTCGACAAGCAACAAGTCCATTTATGAATTCCGTGGAGCTCCGATCACGATAGAATTAGAACCATCAGACACCGAAGCAACTTCAGAAGAGCCAGCGGTTCCAATTCAAGAGGATACACCGATAGATTCAACACCAAATTCAGAAGAAATAACTGAAGTAAATTTAAGAAGTGGAAAAATTTTACCTCCGAGAATGGGTCCAAAAGATAAAAGAAAGCAGGTGGTTGCTCAGGAAGAGCCAATCCCGGCAGAGGAATTGCCCATTTGGGAAGAAACCGAGGAACACGATAATAAAGTGGACTACAACGTGCTAGCCCATCTTAGGAAGCTACCAGCCAAACTAAGCATATACGATGCTCTGATCCTGTCAAAGGAGATGAGAGAGGCTCTGATCAAGGCTTTACTTGATCCAGAAATTTGTTTAGCTCAAATGGCCGGTAATTCCTTCGACGAGATTTGCTCGTTAAAAGAATAGCGAGGTGTTACCTTCACGGACAATGATCTATTACCGGGAACGACTCGATCACAACCGACCGTTGTACATTTCAGTCACTATTGGAAAGTTTACGCTCTCCAGAGTGTTGTTTGATCCGGGAGCATCAATCAACATAATGAATCTTTGGAAGCTAGCATATTTGGAAATTGATGCTCGTGAGCTTGAAGCAGATAAGCTGTTATTAAGAGGCTTCAATCAAAAAGGAGAAATAGCTCTTGGATCGATAACACTACTAATGAAGACCGGTGATTTAGCAAAGACAACCGCAAAATTCCACATAATTGATTCTGAAATATTGTTCAACGCTCTACTGGGTCGGCCATGGATCCATGAAAACCGGAAGGTACCGTAGTCTCTGCATCAGTGCATAAAGTATTACGAAGGAGGGGAACAATGCATCAAAGGTGATTTGCAACTGTTCTCCGTGCATGAAATTGGAATTCATGAAGATGCGGCCTACTACGCGCCCCCGAAGAAAGCAATCTTTTCTAGAAATACCATACCAAATGAAGCAAAAGAAATTTGAGACGATGAAGAACCTGAAGTTCTAGTCCAACAGTTACTCACCACTCCCTTACGGCGAGATGGTGAAGATTTCTCCAGAACTTGCACTCGAGGTCGAGGTCGGGGATGAGGACGTGGATGAAATGTTGGAACAGTTGGACAGAAGAAATTGGTCATCGATGTTGATTGGGAGAACACTTCTGAAGAAGAAGAAGAAATCAAGAAAGAAGCAGCGACAATAAGTCAAAAGAAACCCCAGTTCAAGATCTCTCTCGAAGATGAAAAGAATGAAGAATATAAATCAATGTACGAGAAGATTAACCATCATGTTCATACTATGACCCTGACCCCGATCCATTCTAATAAGATCGAGGGTATGGTGGTCAAGGAAGTGCATGGTGGTGGTACCAAGCCAATCAAGTTTTACCATGGTGCTTCTTCCTCCAATACTGAAAAAGATGTACAATTTGAAGATGTTACTTCTTTCGAATTAATGGAACTACCTTTTGAGTGGTACTCTCCCTGTGTTCAAAATTTAATTCAACGTGGTGTCTTACCTCGACAATGGACAAAAGGCCGATCACAACACTTTGAAAAATTATGGAATAATGTCGGTCGGCCTCCCAATTCAAAACATGGTCTCGGATTCAGCACAGTAGGATCAGTTTACGATACAGAGTTTTGCTTGGTTGTCACTTGCGAGCTTAATGAAAATTGCTTGGTAGCTACAGAAGATCTTGAAGATTTACAAATCGGAGATGCTCCACCAGAATTTGATGAAGAAATCAAATCTACAATAGACGAGTTAATGGAAGTTAACTTAGGTACTAGCGAAGAGTCTAGGCCAACCTTTGTTAGCTCCTTACTCAATAAAGAAGATTCCGAGGAAATAATCAAGCTACTAATGGAATTCAAAGATTGTTTTGCTTGGAGTTACGACGAAATGCCAGGATTAGCTCCAGAAGTTGTAGTTCACATATTAGGAGTGGATCCTACTTCCGTTCCAGTCAGACAAGCCCCCAGAAGAATGCGTCTAGAAATTGAACTACAAGTAATAGCCGAAGTTAAGAAGCTAATAGACGCTAAATTTGTCTGGGAAGAACAATACCCAACTTGGTTAGCCAACGTGGTACCAGTCAGAAAGAAGAATGGTCAAATCAAAATCTGCGTAGACTGCAGAGATTTAAATAAAGCATGTCCAAAGGACGAATTTCCACTACGAATCCCAGAACTGATGATCGACATTGCTTCAACACATGAAATATTTTCATTCATGGATAGATCATCAGGATACAACTAGATAAAGATGGCACCAGAAGATAAAAAGCTCACAGCCTTCAGAAAGCCAATCAGAATATACTGCTACACAGTAATGCCATTCGGACTAAAGAACGCAAAAGCAACATGCCAAAGAGCAATGACAAGAATTTTTGATGATCTCATTCACAACCAAGTTGAGTGCTACGTGGATGATGTGGTCATTAAAAGCAAACTGAAAGAAGATCACCTGTATGATTTGAGAATTGTTTTCGAGCGACTAAGACAATACAACCTTAAGATGAATCCCTTAAAATGCGCCTTCGGTGTTACCTCCTGGAAATTCTTAGGATTTGTTGTCTGACATCATGGGATTGAAATTGATCCGGAAAAGATTAAAGCTATCTTATAAATGCCATCTCCTAAAACCTTGAAACAGGTACGATCCTTTCAAGGAAAGTTGGCATATCTTCGACGCTTTATATCGAATTTGTCAGGAAGGTGTCAGCCTTTTTCTGCTTTGATTAAGAAGGATGCCAAGTTTACTCGGGACTCTAAATTTCAACATGCCTTCGATGACATCAAACAATACTTGATGACACCTCCTGTCTTAGCAGCCCCAGTCTCAGGTAGACCGTTGATACTTTATACCGCGGCTTTAGACGACTCCCTTAGAGCCCTGCTAGCCCAGGTCAATGATGAGGGAAATGAAAATACTCTCAACTACTTAAGCCGTCGTCAAATCCCGACAGAAGTAAGGTATCCTCCTATTGAGAAGCACTGCTTGGCCCTGATCTTCGCCGCTCAAAAACTCAGGCATTACATGCTTTCTCATAAGGTCAACCTTATTTCGAGAGTTAATCCATTGCAATACTTGATGACACGACCAACGTTCTCTGGCAGACTTGCCAGGTGGTCGATGATACTATTGCAATTTGACATAAATTTCGTTCCTCTTCGCGCTGTAAAGGGACAAGTCCTAGCTGACTTCCTTGCAGCACACCCTTTACCGGCAGATTCGCCTCTCGACGATGATTTGCCTGACAAGCAGATAATGAGCCTAGAAGACACTGATGATCAACTTTGGGAGCTATACTTTGACGGTGCTTCCTCAGCACAGAAGAACAAAAAATTGCAAACGATAGCGCCCGGTAAGGCAGGAATCAGACTAATCTTTATAACACCGGAGCAGGGGATGTTAAGATACTCCTACCACTTAACAGAACCATGCACAAACAACAAGGCAGAATACAAAGCCCTCATAACAGGACTGGAACTAACCATTCAAATAGGAATAACGGACATCAACATCTACGGGGATTCTCAGTTGATCATTCAACAGGTCGCCGGACAGTACAAGATTCTAAAGCCAAGACTCGAGCAGTACTTTCAGTATGCCATGAAACTGTTGGAACATATTCCGAATGTAACAATCTACAAGATCCCTAGAAAAGAAAATGCTCTTGCAGATGCGCTAGCTCGCCTTACAAAAGAATTTGCCTGCTTACAAGATGAGTCAGTCGAAGTGTCAGTTCAGGGACGACAGGTCCTATCACAGCTCGACATGTATATGATACAGAAATCAGAAAAAGTAGAGGAATCAGTTGCAGAAATAACAGAAAACACAGAACATTGGTGTCAACCGCTAATAAACTACATGCAAACAGGGAAATTACCCGACGATAAGTTGATAGCCCATCAAATCAAGAAAAGAACTTTATCTTACACATTAATAAACAATACATTATACGGAAGGTCTTTTGATCAGATGTGGCTAAGATGCCTGAGCGGGTCTGAGGTTCGTGAAATCGTTAAAGAAGTGCATTCAGGACTTTGTGGCGCTCATCAGTCGGGTCCGAAAATGAAAATGAAGATTAAAAGACTAGGGTACTACTGGCCCTCAATGATGACCGACTGTATGAAAGGTGCCAAAAGTTGTCACCACTGCCAAGTGCACGGAGTGGTTCTACATCAACCTCCAAATGTGCTACATCCGAAAATCGCGTTGTGGCCATTTGAGTGTTGGGGCACAGATATAGTGGGTCCGATCGAACCGCCTTCTTCAAGAGGACATCTCTTCAGTCTTGCAGCTACAGACTACTTTTCTAAATGGGCAGAAGCAGTTCCACTCAGAGAAGTAAAGGCACATTACGTGCTACAATTTTTCAAAAATCAAGTTGTCTACCGTTTCGGAGTACCGCGCATAATCATTTCAGATAATGGATCCACATTCAGAAGCACAAAAATCAAAAATTTTGTCAGAAGACATGGAATCGATTGGCGATACTCAACAATCTACTACCCAAGAGCAAACGGCTTGGCCGAGGCTTTTAATAGAACTCTCGTCCAAATTCTAAAGAAAACTTTGGACGACAACAAGAGAAATTGGCACGAGAAGTTGTTAGAAGCCTTATGGGCCTACAGGACAACTTTCAGGACCCCTACCCAGTCTACGCCTTACACTTTAGTGTACGGGTCCGAGGCAGTTTTAACTTTGGAGGTTCAGATTCCATCACACAGGATTGCAGTTGCAAATAAAATTACTACCAAAGAAAATGCCAGATTACGACTGGAAGAACTGGAAAGCTTGGAAGGGAAAAGACTTGCAGCGCAACAAAATTTGGAACTGTACCAAGCTAAGATGATCCAGGCTCATGATAAACTGGTCCGCCCAAGAACTTTCAAATTTGGTGACTTAGTTCTTGTCCTCAAGAGACCTATTCTTGCACACCGCAAGATAGGAGGTAAATTTGAATCGACTTGGGAAGTGTCGTTTGTGGTCGAGACAGTCTACTCAGGAGGCTCCTACCAACTTGTGAATTGCCAAGGAGAACGACAAATGCTTCCAATCAACATACGATATTTGAAGAAGTATTACGCAACTTGATGTTTTGAAGGAATGAATTCTCATCCCTAGAAACACAGGTGAAGTAACCACTTGTGACTGGGTCCGAATCCAAAAAACATAAAAATGGATGACAAAAAAATCATTAACAAAAAAAATATGTGCTAAAAATAAAATATGTGAAATCATAATAATAAAGTTTTACCCTTCCTTTCAAATCAAATCTTGTTCCTGATCTTTCCTCATCTTTTCCTACTTCCCTTAAAGTTAAAATAAGTGAATAAGAATCTTCAGTGATAAATATTTTCTTAATGTTCTTGTTCTTTGTACAACCCCTGATCCTTTCCTTGTCTTTTTCGCAGGGAAATGTCAAACGGGCGGTTGGTCCTAAACTTTAGAAATGGCGTGAGTCTCGCACTCTATGAAAAGAGGGTGAAGGATGGAGCAGTGATAGAAATTGATTCTGACTTCACACCAGCCAGCCTACGGTACGAAGAAAATGATTGGGTCCCAGTTGACCAAAAAGAGCTTCACAGCCAGACAGTGATAAAGATGGGTGGCCCAAGCCACCAATCCAGCAACATGAAAATCAAGTCTGTAGTTGCCATGGCAGAGGGCAGGCTCGTCAGCGCCGCGCCCACAGAAATTCAAGGGGTAAAGAGAGCTACTCTCACTGCTACCCAAAGAAGGAATAAGAATCGCTGAATCCGCGAGATGTTGACTAAACTAGCAGCAGATCAACACGAGGAAACAACCGCTTTTGCCGGCACACACATTTCAAAGATACCGGTTCGTCAGGAACCAAAAAGAAGAAAGTCAACGCTAAGAAAATCAGAACAAATCGAAGAAGTGCCAAGAAGAATAGAAATAGAGTCAGTGCCTCGACGCCGGACAGAGATACCAGATCTGAAGAAACTTGTTGCGGAAGAAACTCCGGAGGATGTCCCGACAAAGGAAATCCCCGAGGAGCCAAGATATGCAGGAAAACGTGACGGGATTGAGCCATACATCCTGCAGTACGTTACTAGGCCTCATCACTTGCAGATCATCCCAGAATATGAATTAGAAAGAATGCAAAATGTTGAGAAGAAGAGTTTCAAATACTTTGAAAGGATTAAAGGCAAGAGAATCAACATTTTGGAAGGCCTCGAGTTAGACAGATGTATTCTCAGAATATGAGCAACAGCAGATTGTGGATTGCATCTTAGAACTTCAGAGGATGGGTCGAGCAGGCCGTCTGAGGGAAAAGACTTATTCAGAACCCCGGAGATGTATGCAAGGGAAAGGAAGAGTCACAATATAGTGCGGATGTTGCTATAACTTCACAGAGGACAGAAAAGGAAATCCACCAGGAATACTCCGTCGCAGTGAGGTGGATCCAATGCCGAGGATAATTAAAAGAAATGTGAAAAGAATGATAACGTGGAGGGTACTGCCAGCAGACTGCATACCCAACAGTTGCATCATCAACATTTACCCGAAAGGCGACTGCATACCTCCACACGTAGACCACCACGACTTTGTCAGACCTTTCTGCACAGTTTTGTTCGTCAACCAATACAATATCATGTTCGGATCTGACCTCCGGATAGCAGGCCCGGGTAAGTTCCGAGGGCCGGTGGAGATACCACTTCCGGTAGGTTCAGTCATGATAGACGTCGCAAAACATTGTATACTGGGAGTGCCAGTGGAGCGGATCCAGAATTGGAGAGTCTCCAGCCCTACGAGCTGTGAGTTACATGGGAAATAGCGCACCTCCAATGCACATCCATGCAGCATTCCTGCCAAGGGTGGCTTGGAAGGTGATGTTATAACCCATGTTTCTTACTATTCAAACATTGATTTTTGATAGACACTTTTGAATGGATCAGCAAGAAGTTTATAAAGTTCGTTTTGGAGTTACATGGATTGTATGAGACATTAAATTTCTGAGAAAAATGTCATCATGACTAGATCAAATTGTATGATGTACTTTCAGCAAGTTGGAATGCAAACGACTACGTCATATTCTGCCTTCACCTCTTTTTGTGCAAATCAACTGGGAAACGCCATTAGAGTTAAACGAACTTTGAACAAAGAACAGAAGAGAAAATAAAATAAATGAGAACTTTCCTTAAAAATCTAAATATTAAAATGAACTCCAAATTCACATGAACACTAAATGAACAACAAAAATAAAATCAGATCGCTAAAGGACAAATGAAATGAACCTAAATCTCAAATTGAATTCCAGTCTAAATCCATCTTTTCAAACCCTCCAATTCTTCTTCGAATCAAGATCTACTTCAGACCTCTTTTGAAACCCTCTCTCGGGATGATTTCAGAACCATGAAAAATTTTCGATTTGGTTCTGATGGCATGGATTCATACCCTTCGCCAAATAATCAAACTTTGATGGATTCTCGTGGGATGTGGAACACTTTCACATCTCATTTCAATCTCCCGCTAAATCCAAATCTCCACAGTACATTTCAATTCAAAATTTCTGAGACTGGTACCAACATTCCAGTTCTCATTTCGAGATTAATACCTACATTTCGATTCTCATCTGAATTGATACCTACATTTCAATTCAAATTTTTTGAGACTGGTACCTACATTCCAGTTCTCATTTCGAGATCGATACCTACATTTTGATTCTCATCTGAATTGATACCTACATTTCAATTCAAAATTACCGAGACTAGTACCTACATTCCAGTTCTCATTTCGAGATCAATACCTACATTTCGATTCTCATCTGAATTGATACCTACATTTCAATTCAAAATTTACGAGACTGGTACCTACATTCCAGTTCTCATTTCGAGATCGATACCTACATTTCTATTCTCATCTGAATTGATACCTACATTTCAATTCAAACTTTCCGAGACTGGTACCTACATTCCAGTTCTCATTTCGAGATCGATACCTAAATTTTGATTCTCTTTCGAATTGATACCTAAATTTCAATTCTAAACTTCCGAGACTGGTACCTAAATTCCAGTTCTCATTTCGAGGAGTACCTAAATTCCGACTCTCTTTTCGAGATCGATACCTAAATTTTGATTCTCTTTCAAATTGATACCTAAATTTCAATTCTAAACTTTCGAGACTAGTACCTACATTCTAGTTCTCATTTCGAGATCAGTACCTAAATTCTGATTCCCATCCTTTTCGAGGTCAATACCTAAATTTCGACACTCTTCCGAGACTGGTACCTAAATTCCAGTTCTCATTTTGAGGTCGGTACCTAAATTCCGACTCTCTTTTCGAGATCGATACCTAAATTTCGATTCTCTTTCGAATTGATACCTAAATTTCAATTCTAAATTTCCGAGACTGGTACCTAAATTCCAGTTCTCTTCCTTCGAGGTCGGTACCTAAATTTCGACTCTCATTTGAGATCGATACCTAAATTTCGATTCTTATTCGAATTGTTACCTAAATTTCAATTGTAAATTTCCGACACTGGTACCTAAATTCTAGTTCTCTTCCTTCGAGGTCGGTACCTAAATTCCGACTCTCATTTGAGATCGATACCTAAATTTTGATTCTCTTTCAGGTTTGATACTTAAATTTCAAATCTCATTCTCTCGAGATCAGTACCAAAATTCTGATTCTCATCCTTTTTCCGTCAATACTTAAACTCTGATTCTCACTCTGAGGCTGGTACCTAAATTCCAGTTCTCTTCGCAATCCCGAGGTTGAAACCTAGGTTTCAATCCTCATTTCGAAATCCAAACTTCAAATTCAAAATATCCTTAAATTGATTTTCAAATTAAACTTCAATCAAAATCCAAACTCACACATTAAAACTTGAAATTTAAAAGTAAACTGAAATCTAAATCGAATTCCCCAGATCTTGTGATTTAGAGTTCACCTCCTTTTCCTTTCCCCAGCGAGAGTTCAGGAATCTCCGGTCTTGGAAATATACTTGATACTCCCCAGTGGAAATTCTTCTACTTCGTCCTAAGTTTGTCACTTGGACATCCGTGTTGGTTTTGTTGATCTCTTCGGTCAACGCTAATACGCGTGGTGTGCTTGGTTAGCACACCACACCTATTGGGGGTCCATTTGTTGACCTCATTTTTGATGAGGTATTTTGCTTCTCTCTTTAGTACTTAGGATCTAGCCTTAGGCTTTTCTTTTGACTAATCTTAGAGGACTGGAGATGGAACCTACCCCTTTAGAAACTCAACCACTTCTTAACTCCCTGCAAACCCCACAAGCTTGATTGTAAACCCCTAATCACCTAGAGGGTTGAGATCAAATGTGGAGGTTTAAAGGATGAGTTTTCTATAGGACTCTTTGGCCTTAGGATCACCCTAGGTAGCCGGTCTGGTGAGGGCTGACTTACACATACACTACACTCTCAGAAACACATACACTACACTCTCACACGCGTGGTAATTCACATGGATGGACCTTAACCCCTAAGCCCCTGGCTAAGAGGGTTAGGAACAACATAGTGAATACCTCAAATGAGTCCTTTCATGACTCATATGAGCTTATCATGGCTTCATGGCTCAACCAAAATAATTTCATTTCACTTACATTTGATCAACCTTCATTTTTTCAAAATTTCAATTTTTGACCCACGGGCCCCGGACCCACCTAGCCTACCAAAAAACCCTTGAAATTACCCAAAACCTCCAAAATTTTCAAACCACCCAAAACTCCCCAAAATTAACCTTGAACATTCCCAACCATTCAAATTGATCATCCATAACCAAAAATACCAAAATTTCCAAAAATACCCCAAATACCCTCCAAATTACCAAAATGCCCCTCTTGACCCAAAAATTCAAAAATTCCAAAAATTCCCAGAAAATTCTAGAAAATCCCAAATATTCTCAATTAGTGCAACATAAATCCTCAACTCTTTGTTAGACATTTGCATGATCATGACATGTAAATTAAGCCCTAACCGGTCTTAGGACTCCGAGGTAGTCGTTTCATACGACATAAACCCTCACATATTCGAGGCTATTTGTGTGATTATATCATACAAATATAAGACCTAAATAAATAAAATGGGCAGGATTGAAACATTAAATGACATTCTCAAATTCAAACCAAACAATAAGATAGTTTGGGAAGTTGCCAAGATTCTTCTTAGATCCTCAGCTTCTCCTACTTCTCTTCCTTTGGACTCTTGAAATAAACTGTTCCAAATTTGAGCTAATCCCTATTGAAATTTCCAAAATTCAATCCTTTGAAAGCCTTAAACTTTGAAATTCTTGAGAGCAAAACCATTGGTCATTATCAAGAGTCTTCTTAAATGATTCCCGTCATTTAAGATGTAATTAACTATAGGGGCTTGCCCATATAGGGAACTTTAAGAACCCAGGTAATATAAACCCTATTTAATTCCTTTATATTAAACAAGGGAACTTGTCGGCTTATAAAGTTGGTTCGCAGACCAAACGGATGTCACAAATCTTCTAGTTTATTTAATCGAGCCCCATCATCAAGCAGTGTGTCTATTCCTCGGGATAAATACACGGTTGTGGTGCGGTGCTCGTTTATATAAACTATTAAGGATGTGAGATCGCTTTGATTTCATATCTTAAAATTTTCAAACTTAAAATCTTTTTCAAAATCAAATACTATTTTCTAAATTATATATATATTTAAATTAAAATTTAAAATCTAAAATTCGTCGATAATTTCTGTAGGCGACCCTTTTTTAAAAATACGACACTCAACCTAAAAATATGTCGACAATTTCTCAACATTAATTTTACATCAAATCTAACCTTAGCCCAACCATAGCCCAAGTTAGCCCAATTTGACCCACTTTAGCCCCTTTACCAAAAAAGCCCAAATTAAATCCAATTCCACCATAAATAATACAAAATCTTTTCTAAAAATGTTCATGACACATCCCTAAACTAAACCTAACATTTGTTTGGCCCAATCCTTCACAAAATTTCCATCTTTCACAAAATTTCCATCCACCAATTTGTTTTCAAACCTAAAGGTCCACTTTCTTAAACCATTCTAAAAGCCCACTTCCACCAAATCCAAAAGCCCAAAAATTCATCCAAAGCCCTTATGACACTCTTCTTCATCATGCATTCAATTAATATCATCCCTAAAGTTCTAATTGATCATCAAATTATTCCAATCTTGGCCTCATGACAATCTCCCTTAAAATCATCAAAAATGCGAATATCCTTCTTCATGCAAATGACTTGACTTTTCCAAAGCCAAATAAAGCCACAATGGAGTTATTCACAAGCCATATGAAGCCATGATAGCTTGACCTTGTCATCAATCCATTTAAGGCAAGAGAAGGGAGCCCTTTAATGATTCCCTTAAAGTTGATTAAACATTCCTATGCTTCCCTTAACCTATGCTTAAACTTAATTGTACTTGGGTTGTGACTTGACCCCACTAATCAAGCTGACCCATGTGACTTTCTCTTCAGCCCAAACCATCCTTGGGTGGTGCACCAAGCCTAAAACCATGGGTTGACCAAATTGAACCCAAAAAAAGCCTCCCCCATTCCATTTCAATTCAGCCACTTTACACATGGACAATCTCCATTGCTTGCACCAAATTCAAACCCTGACCTCACTGACCATGAATGCGACCTATGCCTGGTCGGGCAGCCACCACAGTCACCAGAAAACACCATGGCCGAGAGCTTTATATGGATTCAAAAATTCAAATTCACCTGGCTGAGTCGTCCCGACTCAATTGGACTCCATGGATGTTCTTCCCCGCATAGAGCAGGCTGATCCCAAGCCACTAACTCCCACGGGAGACCCTCCGACCATGCCTATTTAAACCCACCACTCGCTCGACCAAACAAGGTGATGAACCGGAGCTTAACAAAACTCTGCCAAAATTGCTCCAGGACCTTCTCCTAACCTAGAGCAATTGATCCCCAGTGTTCCTCTGCCCTAAACCCCATTGATTGAGCTTAATTTTGGAGCTCAATTCTCAACCCAGAATAGGACATCCCTGGAACCTCCACCAAAATCAAATTAAACTCACCCACATTTGCACAGGACCAAGAGAAGGAGTTCCCCAGTGGAAGCTCCCTCACCAGTCCAGCCATTCTCTCTATCGGCCAAGCTTTGAAATCGGGCTTGGTGGAAGTTGTACTTAGACAATTCGACAGGGCCAGAGGCTTCATCCCCAGGCTCCTCCAACTTCAGTGAACGTGCCGAGCCCATTCAGTTGAGGCCTCACATCCTGAACCAAGGTATAGACACTACTCCTCCCCGAGAGCTTCCAGCGATTCTCCATTTTGTTTGAGTTGATTTCAATGCATGTAAACCATATGGATGTGTTTGTCTCTTCAAGAAAAATCCATAGAGCATAAGAACACAAAAATCCATTGAGAAATGAGAGAGTTCTTAGGGTTTTAGTGTGGACGGTCATGGGTGCACACTAGTTGTAGACGATGACCAGGCGCCGTCCGATCGCGCGTGTATTGAGTGGACGGTCCAGATTGCACCGGATCGAAGGACGGTACGTGAATCGCGGGCCCCCAGAGCGCTGAGTCAGATGGCGGCGTCGAATAGGGAGGCGACGCGTGGGCTTTCGGAGATGCCGAGGTTGAGTCAGCGCCGCGTGGATAAGTAGAAAAATATGGATTTTTTTATTTATTTAAATACCAGAAACTTAGAAAATCCATATCTTTGTGTAGAAAAATCACAAAAATAAAATAAAAATACTCTCTTGCTCAGTGAATAGAGGAGAATAATGTGGAAAAAGAATTGAGTTAATTTGATGAGTATTTTATTTTTAACTAATTATTTACTCATTTTTGTATTTTGATTCTCCATTTGCATAAACAATTCACCATGGCATGAAACAATAGGGCTTTTGAAGCCTCTGGTCTTGGGAACATTCCTTGAATTTTTCAAGGTCAGAGGCTATCTCTATAGCAAGTTATGTATTTTTCAAGTTTATGTCACTGTTTTTGGAATTGTAATTCCATTAATTAGCATATTACTTAGAAAATTCTAGGAAACTTTGGGGAAGTTTCTTAGGACCAGAGGACCCTAGGATAATTATATTTTGAGTTAATTCATTAAGAATAAGCCTAATTGGCCTAATTACTCAAAACTGAACTTTAATTAATTAGGGCAAACCACACATCAAAAGAACTTAAAAACAATTCTCCACTGATCTTTAGGATCAGAGGGACCTCAGATAAAAGTTTGAAATCAATTGGAAATGTTTAACTCCACTAAATGGATTAATTAAGTCACATGAGTAAAATTAAAGTTTAAAAATTCATAACTTCAAAAATACATATTAAAAATTCACCAAATTGGTTTTGGGGCTTCTCTGACATTAGAGGAGTCTAAGAAAACTAAAATTGGAATATTCTAAAAATCTTCATTTTTCACCATATTTTAATATTTTAAATAATTAAAAAATAGTAAAAATCACAAAAATATTAAATATCATAAAAATGTTATATTGCACCTCCTAATCACTTAGGAACAAACCAAATATTTTTCCCATGTCTCAAAGTAATGATATTGAATTTTAAATGTTTAAGACAATTTTTAACATTAAATAAGGATTTTTTAACCCTTTCACTAAATTAATTCTAATAAATCAAAGAAAAATCAAAAAATTATAAAATTTGTTTCTCTGAACTCCTTAAGATCAGAGAGATTTGTGAAAAATATAAAAATTAATTTTCAACCTTTATTTTATTTTATAATTAATTAACACTCCAAAACTCAAAATAATTATAATAAATAAAATATAATTCAAAAAATCACCAAAACTGGTCCAATTGGTCCTTTGGTCAGTAGGAACATCCCATAATTGTCCTAAGGACAGAAACTGTACCTTGGTCATGTTGTTGAATTTTTATTGAAAACCCTTATTTTTCATAAAAAAAATTATATAAATTAAATTAAATTCAGAAAAATCACATTTTCTCCTCTAATATTTTAATTGACATATGAGTGAAGTGACATAAAAATTTTAAGTTCATTTGAGCTCAATTTAGTGAGTTATGAGATAAATAAGCCTAAAGGGGCATAAATGTAATTAAAGGAATTTAACCCTAATTAACATTTAGGTCTAATAAAAAAGGCAGGGTAAAATATTTGATCTTAACTTTTTTTCATTAGAAGAATGAAACCTAGAGAATTAGGGGGTAGAAACCCATTAATCATCTTGAAAATATTTAGAATAAACCTTAATTAATTAAACAATTTGAATTTTGGAAGAATAAATTAAAATTTGGATTATTAAAGTGGGGATTTAATTTAGAGAGACTATAATAACTTAAACTAAAATCCCTAAATGAATCACTATAGTATTTAACTTTTAATTAAATTTAAAATGATAATTGAAATTAATAATTAAATAATTAAAAGGAAAGTAAACCTTAATTAAATTAAAACTTAAAACATTAAATAACTTGATAATTAAATTGAAATAAATTTAAAACATTAAAAAAAAATTATTAATTTCAAAAATCACTTGAAAACAAACTTAAAACAAATTTGAAACATTAAAAATCAATTTCACAAAAATAATTTCTTAATTAAAAAAAATCAAACCAATTAAAAGTTAATCCAGAATATTGCAATTAAATTAAAATTAAATCATTAAAGTGTAAATTAAATAATTTAAACTCCTCTTTCAATTCAAATGGTTTAAAACACTTAAGAATGAAATAACTTGAACACTATTCTAAACTTAAATTTATTAAAATTTTATAACTAAATTAAATCACCTTAAATCACCAATTCCAATTTTAAATTCTTTAACAAATTAATTTGCCCTTAAAGGCTTTCGTTGTCATAACGCTTAAGTAAAGCGTCAAGTGAAATGTCACTTTACTTATAGGATAATCAAACATCTTAATTCATTGAGCAAGAAATAAACTCAACTAAATTTTGGAATGATTAATTCACCTGTGCAATAAAATTCATTTGGACTTAAAAATAATCCCAAAAATATCGAAAAGATGTTTAGGACTCGTCTGAAACACTTCCTCAATATGATGGGATATTTTAGAAGAACAATTGAATTTAATTGTTCTTTGATGAAGAAAATCATCCTTAACAAAATACAAGAACCTAGACGTCATAAGAGATGACTAGCAATAGGATTAGGAATTTGGTAGACAACCAAAACCTTACCTTAGCTTTACCTAGTTACTTGTTATAAAAAATTAAATGCCTTAACATGTGTTTTAAGTGCAGCTTGGAATGACGAAAAGACTCTTCAGGTACGCTTTTATCTTATTGCAATTTACTTTATTACAATTTATCTATATGAGCTACACTTTACTCTTCTTGCATGTTAAACAAAATTGTTGCATGAAAACTCAAACTTTTAGGATAGCCACAAAACTGAAACCCAAAACTAAATTAAAAGTTATAGCAAGATAGAATTCACCGCAACAACATTTCAAAAAATAAAACAACTCAAAACTTAATCACAAACAGAACAACAAAACTACAATTGCAACTAAATTAAAACGTATTGTTGGATGATCGGGAATACCTCGGATGATGTAACCTACGTGTTGCTAACGGAATTTCCCACGGTCTAAATGAAAGTTTGGAACTCATTCAGTTGAGTTTAGCAAATTCATCTGGACTAAGTGAATCCAATAAAAATACGGTGCTGGAATGATGGAACCGTGGGATCTTAACCGGTGTTGTTATAATCAACTTTAATATTCCCCTAACAAAATATTAAAAACACCTGGACTTTAAGACTTCTAAACCAAAACACTTCTCTCATCCCCTGATTTTCACCTTCTAAAACTCAACCTCTGCAACAACAAGGAGCTTGAAGCACAGCGGGCAGCACGACCATCGTCATCAGCAAAACTTGGATCGACATCAGCAAAACATTTCTTAGTTTTAAATAACCAAGCCATAGGATTTTGAGGTAGCTTGCCTAGTGCAACATAAATCCTCAACTTTTCGTTAGGCATTTGCATAATCATATTATGTAAATTAAGCCCTAACAGGTCTTAGGATTCCGAGGAAGTCGTTTGGTACGACATAAACCCTCACATCTTTGAGGTTATTTGTATGATCATATCATGCAAATATAAGTCCTAATTAACTAAAATTGGCAGGATTGAAACATTAAATAATTTTCCTAAATTGAAGCCAAACAATAGGATAGTTTGGGAAGTTGCCAAGATTTCTCTTGGATCCTCAGCTTCTCCTACTTTTCTTTCCATTGGATTCTCAAAACAACTGTTCCAAATTTGAGTTAATCCCTTTTGAAATTTCCAAAATCCAATCCTTTGAAAACCTTAAACTTTGAAATTTTTTAGAGCAAAACCACTGGTCATTATTGAGAGTTTTCTTAAATGATTCCCGTCATTTAAGATGTAATTAACTATAGGAGCTTGCCCTTATAGGGAACTTTAAGAACCCAGGTAATATAAACCTTGCTTAATTCATTTATATTAAGCAGGGGAACTTGTCGGCTTAAAAAATTGGTTCGCAGACCAAAAGGATGTCACAAATCTTCTAGTTTATTTAATTGAGCCTCATCATCAAGCAGTACGTCTATTCTTCGGAATAGATACATTGTTTGTGGTGTGGTGCTCGTTTATATAAACTATCCGGATGTGAGATAAGTTTGATTTCATATCTTAAAATTTTCAAACTTAAAGTTATTTAAAATCAAATACTACTTTCTAAATTATATATATATATATATATATTTAAAATTAAATTTAAAATCTAAAATTTGCCAACAACTTCTGTAGGCGACCCCTTTTCTAAAAAACAACATTCAAACTAAAAATATGCCGACAGTCCTGCACGACCCATGTCTCTCAGACTGAAGACACAATCCATGATCTCACCCTGCTTCTAGTAAGAGAACACATCAGTATGCAATTCTAATCCCTCTAGGATATTGACATACTTGCCCTGAATCCTCTGAAAATATTCAAAATCATGTCTTCGCATTCTCTGGATCATCTCCAACTCATGCTCTGAGATCATCTGGAACTGTCGGGGTCCGGTGACGTACTGTGGGATGTACGACTCTACGCCAGCACACTCTCCTGTAATCGTCGCTACCTCAGGTATGGGCTCTATCGTGACCTCCTCTGGAATTACCTCTGTAATGGTGCTCTTGAGGACTGGCTTCCTCGGGCCAACTGCAGCGATCGTCAGAATCTTTTCTTTGTTCTGCTCTTCTGTCACTTTCTTTAACATTTTATGAATATGATGGTTCTTGTTTCTTCTTTGAGTCGGGTCAAAGTAGCTCTCCTCTCCCTCTGGATGTCAGTAGAGACGACACTAACAAGCTTCCCTCCTGCTGCAGTTATTACTGATTTCATCCTGTTGTCTTCAATTACATCAATTTTCCTCTTCTTATTTATAGTGTGTTGACCTTTCTCACTGAGCTTCATTACTGTCTTTCCATGGGGCTCCCCGAGGTCTACAGTAGTCCAAGCAGTTTCTTCATATTCTAGCTTTGTCCGTGCAAAATCTGAGTCAACCTTGATCACAGCACCAGCCTTCAGTTCCTCTTCATTAAGTGCAATACTTACGCCATCTCTAAAGGAAAGGACTAGCCCCCACTCGACATCTTCCTATGAAAACAAGGAAGGGATCAGAGGCCAAACCTAAAAGGAACGAGAAAAATAAGAATCTTAAAATTTTATTGTATTTTTTTATACAATTATATGCAATTATTTTATTTTAAAATTTTATTAAAAAAGGGAAAGATTTGATTTGGAGTTTTGAAATTGCAACAAGTTTCGATTTTTATTTTATTTGAGAAAATTTCTTTTGTATTTTAGTTTTAAAGTTTTTTTATTATTATTTTGGGTTCGGACCCAGTTGCACACAATTATTACGTCGGTATTTCTACGAGTGAAACTTTATTTCTAAAGTCTGCTCTTCGAAACATCAACTCGCGTAATACTTCTTTAGATATCGTCCGTTGATAGGAAGCATCCAAGGTAATCCACGAGTTGGTGAGAGCCACCTGAGTAGACTTTCTCAACTACAAACGGTCCCTCCCAAGTTGGTTCAAATTTACCCCTATCTTGTGGTGTGTAAGAATAAATCTTCTGAGAATGAGAACTGATTCACCAACTTTAAAAGTTCTTAGGCGGAACAGTTTGCGTGGGCTTGATATAACTCCAAATTTTGCTGCGCCGAAAGTTGTCTTCCTTCCAAGCTTTCCAATTCTTCCAGTCGTAATCTAACACTCTCTTTTGTAGTGATCTTATTTGCGACTGTAATTCTGAGCGATGGAAGCTGAACCTCCAAGGGCAAGATGGCTTCGGACTTGTACACTAGATCGTAAGGTGTAAACTGAGTAGGTGATCTGAAAGTTGTCCTATAGGGCCATAAGGCTTCTAATAACTGCTCGTGCCAATTTCTTTTGTTGTTATCCAAAGTATTCTTTAGGATTTGGACGAGAGTTTTATTAAAAGCCTCGACCAAGCCATTTGCTCTTGGGTAGTAAATCGTCGAATAACGCCAATCTAGCCCATGCCTTCTGACAAAATTGTTAATTTTCATGCTTTTGAACGCGGACCTGTTATCTGAGATAATTCTGCGCTGTACCCCAAAATGGTAGACAACTTGGTTCTTGAAGAATTGTAACACGTGATGTGCCTTCACTTCTTTGAGCGGTACTGCTTCTGCCCACTTTGAAAAGTAATATGTTCTTGCAAGGATGAAACGATGTCCTCTTGAAGAAGGCGGTTCTATTGGGCCCACAATATCTGTGCCCCAACATTCAAATGGCCACGACGTGATTGACGGATGTAACACATTTGGAGGTTGATGTAGAACCACTTCGTACACTTGGCACTGGTGACATCTTTTGGCAACTTTCATGTAGTCGGTCATCATTGAGGGACAGTAGTACCCTAATCTATTAATTTTCATTTTCATCTTCGGACTCGACTGGTGAGCGCCACAAAGTCCTGAGTATACCTCTTTAACAATCTCTCGAGCCTCGGACACACTCAGGCACCTTAGCCACATCTGATCGAAAGACCTTCTGTATAAGGTATTGTTTATTAAGGCGTATGACAGAGTTCTTTTCTTGATCTGATGGGCTACTGACTTATCGTCTGGTAGGTTTCCTTTTTGCAAATATTCTATTAATGGCTGCCACCAATCTTCTGTAGTTTCTGCCACTGCTGCAACTGTCTCTTCATTTCCCAGTCTGCACAAAGTGTTTATGTCAATTTGCGATAAAACCTGTCGTCCCTGCACAGTCACTTCAACTGATTCTTCCTATAGACATGTGAACTCTTTTGCAAGTCGGGCCAAAGCATCTGCAAGGTGACCAGAGAAAAATGTTTTGAGAAATTCATACCAATATTCTATTAACTTTTGATGAAATTACACTTTAAATAAAGGAATTTTCTATGTTTTATTGCATGTATGAAGATTTACAGGAAATGAAGAAAAAATTTGGAAAAAGGAGTGAATTTGGAATGAAAATGACTAAAAGAGATAAAAATTGAACTAGCCCGCCTACGGTGAGGAATAGGCCGCCGACGACGTTTTTTTCCCGAGAGCATTTGAATATATTATAAAGGAGCCCATCGACGGCGAGATCGAGCCCGCCGACAGTGAGCCTGAGCAGTTAGCCTACGTTCTAGAAGCCCGTCGACGTCGCCAACGAGCCCGCCAATGGCGAGAAGGTCGGTTCAAGCAAGATACATTGAATATGAACACTTTTTAAAGAGGTGCTTAAGCAACCATTAGAAATCTTTCTTCCACTTTAAATAGAGATGATTTTAGGCCGAATGGGTGTCTTCTTTGTGCCCTTGGTGTGTCATTTATTTGTGTATTTAGTGTGTAAGTGTGTTCTAGAGAGTATATTAGTGAGTTTAATTGAGTGTGTTGTACAAGAAGGAAAGTCAGAGGAACTTCAAGGAGTCTGCTTGGGGAGAAAATTTGAGATAAGTTTTGTTTATTATTTAATAACTTTAATTTTATATGAAATCCAAGATTTGTGTTATTCTTTTTATGCATTCTGAGTAGTCTTCTCTGTCTTTCTCCTAGTTTTTGAGATTTTTGTGAAATGAAAAATTGAATTAGTTGTGCCAAAAATATTAAATAAAAATTGTGATAATCTTTTACTCAAATCCTAATTTACTTTCAATTTGGCCAATTGAACTATTAAAATATGTTGATTTTACAACTAAAGTAAAGATTACATCCAAAATTCAGGGAAAAACAAAAGCCTTGAAAAGATGGTGCAAATAAATAGGGAAATATTATTTATCGGGAATAGAATTTGATATTTTAGAATGACAGACTAAAATATTCAATTCAGTCCTATCATTTGAGAGCTGAAGTGTAGATATTAGCCCTCAGGCGAGGGGAACGTGGGAGCTCCGAAGTGAGAGCCGGTATCCTCCCAGCCTAGCCGTAGATTCAGTAACCAAGCATAGGATAAGTCAAAATTCTTTATGCCTGGACCAAAGGGTAAAGAATAGGAATGCTCTTATTTGGTACAATACAATTCTAACTAATTTGATTATCCTTTCACTTAATTCTCTTAAACAAGGGGAAAGATTCTTTTCTAAATTGCAATCTTCCTTTAAAAAATAGAGCTTAGTGTAAGTGTTATTTATTTCTGTATACTAGATAGTAATTGCATCTGCTAAAAATTAGTTCATAATTTCTAACTTCTCTGTGGGATTGATATCCAGGACTCCATTAGAGCCCTGTATTACTTGAACGATACGTATACTTGCGTTGATAAAAAGGGTAACTTTGTTATTATTGAATATTATTTTTATACTGGTCAAACATTTATATAGTTATATACTTTCCGCCCCGAGTCTGTCAAGTTTTTGGCGACGTTGCCGGGGAAGTAAAGTAATTTTTATGATAATTAATAAATAATTATTAAAATAATTACTAGAGCAACGGACTATTTAAAATTTACTTAAGTATTGTATGCGTAAATTTGGAACCGAAAATTTAATACTTTACGATTCAGAATTAGAACGCACTGTTTAAAAAATTAGAAAACAGAAAAGAGAAATTATAAATTTAAATCAAATGGCAAATAATCCAGCAATTGAAAATATAAATCAACCGAGACCTTTAAGAGATTACGCAAACCCTACATTAGATGAAATTCACTTAACTATTCAAAACCAGATGTAGCGGCGAATTCATTCGAGATTAAACCTGCAATTATCTAAATGGTACAGAATGATCAATTTAGTGGTTCACCAAACGAAGATCCTAATTTACATCTCGCTAGTTTTTTAGAACTTTGAGCTACTTTTAAATATGATGGATTATCTAATGATGTTGTTAGACTTAGGCTTTTTCCTCTTTCTTTAAGGGATAAGGCTAAGATGTGGTTAAATTCGTTAGCACCTGGATCTATTAGAACTTAGGAGAATTTTCACAAAAATTTCTATCCAAATACTTTCCTCCTTCAAAAACTGCAAAGCTTAGAAATGATATAACCTCTTTTATTCAGTTTGATGGAGAATCAATATACGAAGCTTGGGAGATATTTAAATATCTTCTTAGGAAATGCCCACATCATGCGTTACCAGATTGGTTAATCATTCAAACTTTTTATAATGGATTAGTAGGATCTCATAGATCTATCATTGATGTTGACGCTGGTGGTTCATTAATGTCAAAACCATTTGGTGAGGCTTATTCATTAATTGAAGAAATGGCTACCAACAATTTTCAATGGCCTTTTGAAAGGTTAAATCCTAAAAAAATAGCTAGTATCCATGATTCTGATGCAATATATATGTTACTTCTCAGATTGCTACTATATCTAAGAAATTAGATCATTTCAGAATGAATTATTCTCCTACTATAATAAAAGAAAATTCATATGGACAATTTGTGGATGCTCAACCTTCTTATGAAACTTTAAATGATATTAATAATAGACCCAATAATTCTTATGCAAATTATTACAACCCTGGTTGGAAAAATCATCCAAATTTTAATTGGAATAACAATTCTGCTAATCAACAATGGATGAATAATTCAGTAAACCCATAAGGAACTTCATCTAACCAAGGAAATTCTAATTATAAACCTTCTTATCCACCTGGATTTAATAATAACTCTCAATTTAAGGAAAAGAAATTATCTATGGAAGAATTGATATTAAATATGGGTCAGCATTTGCAGAATCAAGGAAATCAGCTACAAATTCAAGGGAACCAATTACAAAATCAAGGAACAGCTATTAAAATTATTGAAACTCAACTTGGGCATATCGCTACTGCGCTTAATAATAGAATTCCTGGAACTTTTTCTAGTAATGTGTAAATTAATCCTAAAGACCAAGGAAAAGAACAAATCAAAGTGATACAATTACGAAGTGGAAAAGAGTTAGAAACAAGAGTACAAAAAGAAACGAAAATTGAAAAAGAGAAAGTAGAAACTGAAAAAGAAAAGGATCAACAAGATCAAGATTTAGAATATCCACTAATACCTATGAATATTTCTGTAGAAAAATCACCACCACCATTTCCTCAGTGATTAAAGCAACATAAAAAAGATAAGCAATTTTCTAAATTTCTTAAAATTCTGAAGAAATTAACAGTGAACATTCCCTTTGTAGAAGCATTAGAACAAATGCACAATTATGTGAAATTTATGAAAGATATTTTAAACAAGCAAAGAAAGTTCACAGACAATGAAACTGTTGCACTTAACGAAGAGTGTAGTGCAATTATTCATGAAAAGCTTCCTGAGAAATTAAAAGATCCCGGTAGTTTCACTATACCTTGTGCTATTAGAAAAAAATTTTATGGAAAGGCTTTATGTGACTTGGGATCCATCATTAATCTTATGCCTTTATCCATTTTTAAAAGATTAGGATTGGGAGAAGTCTCACCTACTTCAGTAACTCTTCAGTTAGCTGATCGTTCAGTGACTTATCCTAAAGAAGTTATTGAAGATGTGTTAATAAAAGTGGATAAATTTATCTTACCTGTGGATTTTATTGTTTTAGATATGGAGGAAGATAAAGAAATACCCATAATTTAGGAAGACCCATTTTAGCTACTGGAAGAGCTATGATTGATGTTCAAAAAGGAGAATTAACTATGAGAGTAAACGATCAAGAAGTAACTTTCAATATAGCAAAATCAATGAAATATTCTGCTATTAGAAAAGATGATGAATGTTTTCGAATGGAAATTCTTGAACATCTGAGAAATAAACATTTTAAAGAATACTTTGAAGATAAACAAGAAATAGAAAATACAGAATTATTTGAAGAAGCGGAAAATGAAGAATTAGATTATATACAAGAAAGATTCGAGATGTTGGATATTATAGAAAATGCTAAAAAGAATATTGTTCCGTCAATTATGAAACCTCCTGAACTTGAGTTAAAAGTTTTACCTACTCATTTGAGTATGCATTCTTGGGAAATTCTTTAACTTTACCGGTCATTATATCGGTAGAGTTAAACGAATTACAAGAGCAAAAACTTCTGGATACACTGAAAAAGTATAAGAAAGCTTTTGGTTGGATCTTAGCAGATATTAAAAGAATTAGTCCTTCAATCTGTATACATAGAATTATTTTGGATAACAAACATAAAGCAAGAGTTGATCCCCAAAGGAGATTAAACCCGATGATGAAAGATGTTGTCAAGAAAGAAATATTAAAATGGTTAGACAATGGTATCATATATCTTATTTCGGACAGTGCTTAGGTAATGAAAATAATAATTTAATACTTATCAGATAAGTTACTAGATGGCGTATATGTATTGAATATAGAAAATTAAATCCAGCCACTTGGAAAGATCACTTCTCTTTACCATTCATAGACCAAATGTTGGATAGACTTGCTGGGCATAAATACTTTTGTTTTTTAGACAGATATACTGGCTACCATCAAATTCCCATTACTCCTGAGGATCAAGAGAAAACTACATTTACTAGTCCTTATGGAACGTTTGCTTTTCGAAGGATGCCCTTTGGACTATGTAATGCACCTGCAACATTCCATAGATGTATGATATCTATATTTAGTAAATTAATTGATGATGGAATAGAAGTGTTTATGGATGATTTCTCTGTATTTGGAACATCATTTGACGCATGCTTAGATCATCTTGAAAATGTTTTGGAGCTATGTGAATTAACTAATTTGGTTCTAAATTGGGTGAAATGTCAATTTATGGTTGTAGGAGGAATTGTATTAGGGCATAAAATTTCAGAAAATGGCATGGAAGTAGACCTTGCAAAAATTCAAGTTATAGCTAAATTACCACCTCCTACTATAGTGAGAGGGGTAAGAAGTTTTCTTGGACATGCTGGATTTTACAGACGCTACATAAAAGGTTTTTCAAAAATTACCAAACCTTTATGCCAACTTTTAGAAAAGGACAAGAAATTTGAATTCACTAAAGAATGCTTAAATTCTTTTGAATTATTAAAAGATAAATTAGTCACAACACCTATAATAATTTCACCTAATTGGGAGAAACCATTTGAACTTATGTGTGATGCTAGTGATTATGCTATAGGAGCTGTTCTTGGACAAACATACGATAAAATTTTTAAAGTCATATACTATGCTAGTAAAACTCTTAATAAAGCTGAAAATAACTATACAGTTACAGAAAAAGAATTATTAGCAATTGCATATACCTTTGATAAATTTAGATCTTATTTAATTGGAACTAAATGTATTATGCATACTGATCACTCTGCTATAAAATATTTGATGCAAAAAAATGATACCAAACTAAGATTAATTAGATGGATCTTACTGATGCAAGAATTTGATTTTGAAATAGTTAATTGAAAGGGATCTGATAATCAAATTGTAGATCATTTGTCAAGATTAGAATATTACAAATTATCTGACACTGACAATGAAATTACAAACAGTTTCCCTGACGAACAACATTATAAAATAAATGAGTGGAAAATACCTTGGTATGCTAATATAGTTAATTATATCGTAAGTGATATTTTACCACCCATGCTAACTCTGCAACAACAAAAAAAATTCATTCATGATGCTAAAACATATTTTTGGGATGAACCATATTAATATAAGGAATGTAAGGATCTAATTATTAGAAGATGTATGTCTTATGAAGAAACTGAACAGATTATTCAAAAATGTTATGATTCTGAGTTTGGAGGACATTTTAGAACTGATAAAACTGCATATAAAATTTTACAATATGGATTTTGTTGGCCTAATCTATTTAGAGATGTTTATAGATATATCAAAACTTATGATAAATGCCAAAGAGTAAGTAATATATCTGGAAGAAATGAAATGCCTCTGAATTTTATATTAGAAGTTGAAATTTTTGATGTTTGGGGATTAGATTTCATGGGACCATTTATTCCTTCATTTGGAAACTCATATATATTAGTTGTTGTTGATTATGTTTCTAAATGGATTGAAGCATAGGCCTTACCTCGTTGTGATGCTAAGAGTGTTTCAAAATTTTTAATAAAATATTTTCACAAGATACAGAATACCATGAGTGATTATCACAGATAGAGGATCCCATTTTAGGAATAAACATTTTCACAAATTGGCAGAAAAATTTAATATTATTCATAAAATATCGACTGCTTATCATCCAGAGACCAGTGGATTAGTTGAAGTTTCTAATTGAGAAATTAAAAGAATTTTAAAAAAGACTGTAAATCCTAGTAGATTAGATTGGTCTACAAGACTAGACATTGCATTATGGGCATACAGGACTGCTTATAAAACCCCGATTGAAATGACTCCTTACAAACTTATTTATGGAAATACTTGCCACTTACCAGTTGAATTAGAGCATAAAGCATATTGGGCAATTAAAGAATTTAATTATAATTGAAAGATGCTGGTGAGAAGAGATTGTTGCAGATGAATGAATTAGGGGAATTAAGGAATGAATCCTATAATAATGATAGAATTTATAAAGAGAAAATGAAGATATGGCATGATTGGAAGATGAACCAAAAGAATTTTGAACCAGGATAAGAAGTATTATTGTACAATACAAGGCTGAAATTATTTCCTGGGAAATTGAAATTTCGATGGTTATAACTCAAATATTTACATACGGAGCTGTTGAAATTGAAGATCCAAAGACTGGAAACAGATTTAAAGTAAATGGACATAGATTAAAACCATATTTTGAGGGTAAAATACCAAATTTTAAAGAGGTTTTAATGCTCAGTCAACTTGATTAACACCCTGAATAGGTCGGGCTGACGACGTTAAACCAATCGCTTTATAGGATGTAACCCATAGTTATCTTTATTTTTATACGATGATTATTTATTTGTTTAATTTATTATTATTTTGTAATTCTACTACTCGAATTTACCCTTATGATCATCACGATATTGGATACATAGATAAATTTGGAAAGCATTAGGACCAGAGCAAAACTGGGCAAATTTTGCCTTCGCCGTCGACGGCTAGATTCATCCTACCGACGGTGAGTTCTGCCCGCCAAATTCAGTTTATATTTTTTAAAGAATCCCGACGACAGTGAGATTGTTGTCGCTGACGGTGAGATCGGTGAATGAACAGTTTAGGGAGTTATTTTGACGGTTTCTGGCGATTCTAAGTGTTTTAATTCTTTAAAAACTCCTAGAACTTGAGTTCTAAAACCATCTACTTCCTAAAAATGAATTGAAACTCCACCAAAACTCATCGTTATGGAATCCAATCACCTTGAAATCCCAAGATCTCAAGTGTTAAATCGAAGAAAATTTATCAGTTGCGAGGCCCAGCGAATCTTCAATAAGGTAATGATGAAAAAGAGATTGATTAAGGAACAAGGATTCCTGAATAGAGGAGTAGATAATTCGACAATGCCTATCGAGGAGATGATTGTGCGACGACGTTGGGAAGTATTGTGCTATACCACTTCTACAGTAGTCATCCCCGTGGTAAAATAATTCTATTCCAATCTACACGGAATCAATAACAGAGTCTTCTATGTTTGAGGCAAATGGGTAACTTTCACTCCTAGAATTAATGAGTTATATTCAATTTAGAATACACCTGTTTGCCACTACTCCAACTTTGTCCTACAAGGAATAATATGAATGAGATCTATCGTTATTTAACTAATGAAGCGGAAGATTGGGAAACAAGAGGAGACGGGTATGTTAGTTTTTCTGCATCACTTTTAAACCCCTTTTCTAAACACTGACACTTCTTTATTTCTTCAAAACTATTACCTACTATGAGGGTCAATAAAGTTTTTAAGGAGTGTGCAATTCTGAATTATTGTATTCAAGCGGGACTACCTATTGATGTTGGTTTGATTATTGTGAAGTCCGCTTTAGGCCTGATTGTTCATGGATCAATTTATGGGCTTGGACATCCTTCTACAATTTTTGCACTATGCAGTCAGTACCAAGTTTCATATGAAGCCTGGGAGAAGGTACTTTTGCCTTGGAAACCATTAGATCCAGCTGATATGTTTCCTACACTGGATGATGATAACGATGGAGCCATTATTGTGGATCAAACATCTCAGAGTTCTTTTTTAATCAGGCCCTTGACTGATAAAACTGATCTGATCTTATGAAAGCTCAAAGGTTTGGAAAAAGAGGTCCAAAACGTGATGAATTCAATTAATAACATCTCTGATTTATTTGATCATATTGACTGGAGGATGAAGGAACACTTCGATCATTCTGGACATCTTGAAGCTAGTTTCATACGGCTTATGAGAAAGAAAGGATGGATAGAAGAAGATTCTACTGAAGAATTTCCTTACAGACCCTTCTACAATCCATTCATTCATTTACGTTCTATCGGTGATATCAAAGATGAGTTTAGCAGTGATCCTAACGACTAGAAGACATTCATATTTGTTTATGTGTTGTGTCAGGTTGAATTTATTTTTATGTAATATGCACTTTTGATATTTTAGATTTTGATATTTGATCTCAGTATAGATGATATTATGCATTGTTTGTTTGTTTTCAGCGTTTTGAGTATTGTGGTTTGGATTACGACGTTGAATTTGATGTATTAAGGTTGAGAAAATACCTTGTTAGTAATGTGGTAGACGAATATTATAGACACTTGGATTTTATATAAAATTTGTGATGTTTTGTATTGTGTGAATTTATTTGAGTTAAAATAGTATCTAATCACAGTAAAATATATTTAATCGATTGATCAGACATTAACGAGGTTTAAAATGAATTAAAAAACATTATAAAATATTAAAAATATTAATTTCCGAAAAAGCCTGCCGACAGCGAGATTGATGCCGCCAACGGCGACTTTTTCCAGAGACTTTAACCTATATAAATTAATTAGCTCACCGACGGTGAGATTTTTTCCGCTGACGGCGAGGTCTCGAAAAATACCTTTATTTGACAGTCAACCGCCACTATTCAACGTCCCCTTCCTCAAAACTTCGAAAAAATCCGGCCTAAGGCTTGAGAGATCTTGGATTTGGAGCAGTTTCAACACATTTTGACACCGGAATTCGTCTTCCCTTGGTAAGAGTTTCACTCCAATGCAAAAAAATTTTATTGTCACTATGTATTTCTTCCACATTTGGGAATTATGGAAAAAATCAAAATATGAAGAAAATAGTTGGAAGAAATTCATGGAACTCATTTTTTATTACTTTAAGTCACCTTTGAATGCCATTCTAGTATTATTTTGGGATTTAGTTGAGATTTTTGTAAATTTGATAGATCGAGAAATGGCTCCACAACAAAAGAAGCGACTAGATTTTGATGAGACAAGATTTTTGAATGCTAAGGCTCAGTCAAGATATAACTTTAGTGTAAAAGCGAGAAAATGCATCCAAGATAAAGTTTTCAAGAATCCGGGAGGAGAAGTAGAACAGACGATCAAAGAGCGACGATGGGAAAATTTCTGTTATACGACGAACAGAGCAGCAGTTGAAGTTGTAAAAGAGTTTTATGCCAATTTGACCCAGATAGAGGATGGACCTATAAACATTAGAGGATTTTTAGTTGATTTTAATGTTGCACATATTAATTCTTTCAACAAAGTACAAGATCTTTGATACGCCTAAAATATATACGCTTTTTGCTATATAATTTTACTCATTTTTTATGATATTACACTTTAAAGGAAGGTATTTTGTATGTTTTTTTGGTTTTAGGTACATGAAATGGTGATTGGAGAAAAAGAAGCAAAAACGGTGCAATTTGGAGCAAAAACGAGCAAGAAAGCAAATTTTGGCCTAACACCTTTCGATAAGTCTTTCTATGCTTAATCTCTTTTACACTTCTTGCATATTTTTTAATGAGATTACACTTTAAAGAAAGGTTATTTTTATGCTCATTTTGTAGGCTATCTGTTAGGAACGCAACACAACTGAAACGGGGCGAATCGGAGCTAAAACGGAGCCAAACAGAGCAAAATGATGGAGCTATTCAGAGTAGGGCGCCGGCGGCGCCAGGAACCCGCGACCACGGTTTTTGGGCGCTGGCAGCGCCCAAGTACGGCGCTGGCGGCTCCAAAAGTGGTTATTGGCCAAATACATTGAATTTGGACGCTTTTTGGAAGGTTTCTTCATGCACCTCTTGGGAAATTCGTCCCTACACAATTTTAAATCGAGTTTGAAGCCAAAAAGAGGGGAGTAGAAGTTAGAAAAATGTAGAGAATGATTAAAGATCTTAGAATAGGAGTAGAAATGTAGATTTTTACCTTTTTGGAGAGATTAGAGAGGGGATTTTGAGAGAATATGTAAGGGAATGTTCTAGCATTGCATGGATCGACGGGAGACTTTGTGTGGTAGATTTTCATCTTTCTTTCAAGGGAATAAAAGCTAAGCATTGCGTTCTTCATCATCTTATGGTTTTGTAAACACTTATTTTGTGGATTTGCTTTAAAATGAAGTTTTCCATTGTGTTTTCTTCGTGCTTTGCGATGTCTTTCTCTTACTCTTTCTTCTTCTTTGTAAATAGTGGCATAAGAAGATTATGTCATTGTTTTCATTCTACTTTTCTTTTACAATGAGTAGGATTCATGATTAGGATATTAGGATGCTTGTTAAAAGATGTTTTAATTATAAATGTGATAGTTTTTACTTGCACTACATTTACATTACAATAAAGGCCTGTTGTAGTGTTAAAATTTGTTGTAATTGCATTGACCCGAAAGGGGAGGTGTAATTCTCAACAAAGTGGAACCACATTCAATGTCCGTGAATAAATTGTGTAGTTCATGGGGATTGAGTGCAAATAAATAAGTCGCCTCAAGTTTTTGGCGCCGTTGTCAGGGAAGCTTCGGCAAGAACTTTAGGAGAATTTTAGTTAAACCTATAAGACTTAGATTTGGAATTTCTAGTACTATATAGTGTGTTTAATTATTGTGTGTTTATTTTCAAGAAAAAAAAACCAAAATACCAAAAATATTTTAGATTTCTATCATATTAGTTAAGTCGTTAAATTTGTATGCGTAGTTCAGGAGTTGTAGACCTTAAATCTTATGACTCAGATTTTGAGAGAACTTTTAGGAGGATGATGAATCAGAAAAGACTCCATGAATTTAATGTAGAAATGGCGGATTGACAATATAATGAATATTCAGATTTGGATTATAATTCTATAATTTTGAAAGAATAAACCTTAAGAGACTAATGAATTTTCAAGATGATATGCTTACTTTATTAAGTTCTCAGGTTGGTGATATTGAGAGGAAGTTAGATCAATACATAAAGAGTTATCCTCAAGGTCCCCAAGTTATAAAGAAAAATTCATTTGGACAATTGATTAAGCCTAACTATTTTGAAACCGGCCCTGAGATGTACAATCCTTATTCTAATTATTGCAATCTAGGTTGGGAAGATTATTCAAACTTTAACTGAAATACTACTTTTGGAGGAGAAAACCAATTTTGGGAAGATAATCAATTTAATCAGATATGTGATTGGAATAATCAGGACAATTTTAGCGAAGGAATTTATTTTCCTTATAGATTTCACTCTAACCCATAAGATGAGGAAAATGAATTACTATTAGAAAATGATGTGATTTAATTGGCATGTGAGCTAGAAAGTCAAGGTGCGGCTATGAAAAATATAGAAAACCAGTTGGGGCAGATTATGAATGTAATTAACAGTTACCCCCAAGAGATTTTACCTAGTGACCCTGATATAAACCCTAAGCAGATGAATGATGAGCAATTTAAAGTTATTGAATTTGAGGATATGATTCAAATAAATGATGAGTTGAGAAAAGAAGAGAAGGAGATTGAAAGACCAATGGAAGAAATTCCAAAGGAATTATATAGATATACAGAAAGACCACCTCAACTCTTTATTCAGTACCAAGGGGAAGAATTTGAAGATAACTTGAATCATAAGAGTAACGTAGAAGAATTTGATCCAGAATCTGAATTATCTAGAGAGAATCCGATCCAAAATTTGGGAGATATTGAATTATCATATATAGATCCATTTCTTATAAATTTCGAGGATGATATTAACATGCGGATTGAGAAAATCAATAGAAGAATATTGGATCTAGAAAGAAATATGAGGAACAATGGTAAGAATCAATCTGAAAAAGAAGAGCTGAATGAAAAATTACAATTTGAGAATTCTGTAGGAATCCCTGGATCTGAAAAAGATTGGGTGATTGATCGAGGATTACTTAATTGGAATTTTGATCGAGGAGGAATCATTTGTCGGGCCCGCAACGTTAAAACCAAGCGCATTATGGGAGGCAACTCATAGTTATCAGTGTGCTTCAATTTAGTCTGCTTGAGTGTCATGATTGTTAGTGTTGTATTGTGCTTGCTTTACTGTGGATTGTTCAAGTTTGATTGTTGTTGATAGATGTTTGGATTGTTTGTTTTTATATTTGATCTTTGTGTGTCATGAGGGAGTTGATTCCTTAACTTCTTATTATGGTTAGACTTTATGGTCTCTTGTAGTAGTTGGATTGACGAGTCCACTATGACTTGAGTCTTACCCGGACTTATGTTTTACGAGAGACATCATGAATTTAAACTGTAACAAATCCATCTTATTTTTTTTACTTCATTTCTATGACTTTGATTTCATTTGGTAGGAGTCACGAACCTATTTGATGAATAACTTGTGGATAATCTTACACTATGATTTATAATTGTTAGAGGTGCTTAATTAAAGAGATTAGATGATGCCTGAGATTGGTGCCTAGGAGCTAATACATCAGGGATAATTTTATCTTTGGGATTATAATCTATAAAATCATTTAAAAGTACCTAATTTATTAGTGTAGTGATTCCGTTAGAAATTGGAGGTAATTTAGTGAGATGTGATAAGTTAAAGGAAGAATTGTCCTCATTTGTCATATGTGTGTTTATGTTTGTGTTACAACTTTATATAAGACTTGAAGAACGTTTTTATATTCCCTTGTTGATATCTGCTATGCTAATTAAAATTTTACTTAATGAACTTCATTTTGGCATGATTAGTTTAGATTTACTTTCTGTTGCATATTGTTCTGTCCTGATGAATAATTGAAGATGTTTTTTATAAACATTTTTGATAGATAGAATTTCTAAACTATTTTTCTTCCTGCTTATATTTTCTATACTAAATGCTATATATGTTAAAACTTAAGTTTGGTGGTAGGAAGAAAAATAAAATTTTAAAGTGAAAATACTTTCTTTTAGTGTAATACTATTGTAAACATATTTTAGGCTAGATCTACTTTCTCCTGCAGTCATTCTATCCTGATTTTGCATGTATATGAATTTGATAGGATGTTGTAGTAGTTAGTAGATTCAGTTTTTTACTTTTTCTTCCTGCTACAATTTATGGAATTAATTGCAAAATATTTAAAAATTTAAGTTTGGGGGGAAAAAGAAAAATAACTTTCAAAGTTAAACTTTATTTGTCCTTAGTGTATATAATTTAATATTACTTTTAAAATGACTTGTGGTATGTGGTGTTACCTTTAGGTTACTATAATTTTGATTTTAGAAATGTTAGAAAAATAACTTAGTTGAAATCCTATGTGAAGAAACTGTTCTAGAGTTAAGATATTTTGTAGGAAACATTGGGAAAATGATTTTTCTATTTATGGTAGAAAGGAGTTGAATATTTGAAAAGCTAAAATTCTTAGATTTATACTTAATGAGAATTGAGTCTTTATTGAAAACCTTTTTCAATCTAATACTTAGACTAATAAAAAGTAAGGGAAAGTTTTGAGTTTTGAACTTTAGAAAGGAGATAGTGAAATTCAAAATTATTAAAGGCCTATCCAGATATAGAAATCCTCACATAAAAAAAGTGAAAAAAAAGGATTGAAAATGATCCGGAAAGAAAACAAAAAGTGAAAAAAAGGGGATTGAAAATGATCCCGAAAGAAAAGAAAAAAAGAAAAGAAAATAAGTGAGGAGAAGCTTGAGGAGAAGCCTAATCAAAAATTGGTTTCACTTGAATCTTTTTAAATGAAAAGACTTAAAAATAATCCTAAGATTATTCTTATTTCAAAAATTATTGGTCAAATTGGTATAGATAAGGTGCTTAAATTCTATTTTTATACTTTCTTTAAATCTTTAGTTTGACAAGTTTCAATAACTTTTGAAGTAAATAGAAAATTAGGATTCCTAAGTTGAATATGAGATATTCTTACGCTCTAGTCATAGGTTGATTTGCTAGAATTTCTCCTATGTTATACTATAATATTTCTGAGAAGAAATTTTAGGAAACTCTATTGAAACACACAATCACAAGTCAATATATTTGGTTTTTAAAGTTATAGTGTTACTTGAGGATAAGTAACAGTTAAGTTTGGGGGTATTTGACACGCCTAAAATATATACGCTTTTGCTATATAATTTTACTCATTTTTTATGATATTACACTTTAAAGGAAGGTATTTTGTATGTTTTTTGGTTTTAGGTACAAGAAATGGTGATTGGAGAAAAAGAAGCAAAAACGGTGCAATTTGGAGCAAAAACGAGCAAGAAAGCAAATTTTGGCCTAATAACTTTCAATAAGTCTTTCTATGCTTAATCTCTTTTAAACTTATTGCATATTTTTTAATGAGATTGCACTTTAAAGAAAGGTTATTTTTATGCTTATTTTGTAGGACTATCTGTTAGGAACGTAATGCAACTGAAACGGGGCGAATCAGAGCTAAAACGAAGCCAAACGAAGCAAAATGGTGGAGCTGTGCAAAATAGGGCGCCGGCGGCACCAGGAACCAGCGACCATGATTTTTGGGCGCCGGCAGCGCCCAAGTACAGCGCCGGCAGCACCAGGAGTGGTTATTGGCTAAATAAATTAAATTTGGACGCTTTTTGGAAGGTTTCTTCATGCACCTCTTGGGAAATTCGTCCCTACACTATTTTAAACCGAATTTCAAGCCAAAAAGAGGGGAGTAGAAGTTAAAAAAATGTAGAGAATGATTAGAAATCTTAGAATAGGAGTAGAAATGTAGATTTCTACCTTTTTGGAGAGATTAGAGAGGGGATTTTGAGAGAATATGTAAGGGAATGTTCTAGCATTGCATGGATCGACGGGAGACTTTGTGTGGAAGAATTTTATCTTTCTTTCAAGGGAAAAAAAGCTAAGTATTGTGTTCTTCATCATCTTATGGTTTTGTAAACACTTATTTTGTGGATTTGCTTTGAAATGAAGTTTTCAATTATGTTTTTTCCGTGCTTTGTGATGTCTTTCTCTTACTATTTCTTCTTCTTTGGAAATAGTGGCATAAGAAGATTATGTCATTGTTTTCATTCTACTTTTCTTTTGCAATGAGTAGGATTCATGATTAAGATATTGGGATGCTTGCTAAAAGATGTTTTAATTATAAATGTGATGGTTTTAATTGCACTTCATTTACATTACAATAAAGGCCTATTGTAGTGTTAAAATTTGTTGTAATTGCATTGACCCGAAAGGGGAGGTGTAATTCTCAACAAAGTGGAACCACATTCAATGTCCGTGAATGAATTGCGTAGTTCATGGGGGATTGAGTGCAAATAAATAAGTTGCATCAATCTTCATACCAGCGAATGCGATACGTTTGCAATAATGTAAGGACCGCTGGAGGAGGTTAACTTTCTCACTGATGAGAAAGGGACTTGGAAAATAAAGCAGCGTGAACGGGTAAACTTCCCTCTTCCTATGCTAAATGCAACCTCCAAGGCTTGACATTATTTTATTTGCTCTACTTTTCTACCTACTTATCATCATAGTGAAGTTTCAAGAGATAGAGCAGTTTTGAATTTTTGTATTCAGAACCATAGTAGTATAAATGTGGGAAGTATTATTTATAAAAATATATTAGCCATTGCAAAAAGTGAAAGTGGAGGAGGACTAGGGCATCCTAGTTTGATTTATGCACTCTGCCAGCTATCTAGAGTAGAGGCAGGAGTTGATGAGGAATGGGTTGAACCTATGAAACCCATTACCAAGGCTAATATAAAAACTTATGAATCCCACGAAGGATGGAGATCTGGGACAAGGAGCTCTGCACCTTCGACTAGTAGGGATATTCCCTCTACTAGTTATGACCCTCCTACCTATAGTTCTCCTACCCTTTATGATTTGATGAATGAACTGACTCTACAACGAAAAAGTTTTGAGAAAATGGATGAAAGGTTGGAGTAAATAGATCAAAGAATTGGAGGATTAGAGCGGAGGCACGATTATGACAGTGAATATCTCCAGAGGCATTCTGAGTTTGAGATGGCCTACTATGATGTTGAAAATCGTTATAGGAGAGGAGAGATTGATGTTATATTTCCTGAGTGCCCTCGTTATACTTATTACCAGCCTATTCCACCTACTGAACAAGGAGATGAGGATATAGCTTGGGATTTTGATGCTGAAGATTATATTCTGTTATTAGATATTTATTTTATGTGTTTGTTTATTTTCTTCAATTCAGTACTGTTGTTTAGTTTATGTATTTCAGATTATTGTGTTGTGTAAGACATTTAAACTTTGTTGTGTAAGTTAAATTTGTGTAGCTTTAAATTTTTATATTTCAGACTGTGATTGTAACTCTGAAATTAAATTAGTGAAATGTATGTGGATGTTGTGTTAATTGTGCTTAGTACTTTAATTGGTAAAATAATTAAATGTAGTCAGAAATTGTGTGAGTATTTTGTACTTATTTAATAATTTCTTTACCGAGCAAATTCTTTGATGTTATATATATGTAGAAAGTTATTGACAATACATGTTAATTAAGTGATGAAAAGAACCTGCAGAACTTCAAGAAGAGAAATACCTAAAGCACGAAGGTATAATTTAATTTTACAGTATATTTTCTTTTCACCCTGTATGATTAGATAGAAAAATTTGAGTTTTGGGGAGGGAAGAACAAAAATTTAACTATTAAATTGTTCTCAATTTTATATTTTCAAAAATTATTATAAAATTATTTTCTGTAGTAAATTTATTTCAATAAACTAGAATTGATTTATTTAACTATTATAAAAGGTTAAAAAAAATATTTTTAGTGATTAAACAAATTTAATAGATTAAGATATTTGGAATAAAAGGATAAGAATATAGTTAACTATTTAAAGTAAGGAAAACTATATTTTAAAATATTAAATTTTTAAGTATTTAGTTGAGAAAGAAAACATTGAAACTCAATGATGTAAAAACTATCAAATACATATAAAGTAAGGAAATGTTTCAAGTTTTAAATTTAGGAAGAGGACAGTGAAGTTCACAATTATTAACAGACTATCCAGATATAGTAATCCTCACTTGAAAAAGAAAAAAAAGGATTGAAAAGCAATCTCTGAAAAGAAAAGAAAAAAAAAGTAAGTGAGGAGAAGCTTGAGGAAATGCCTTATCAAAAATTGGCTTCATTTGAATCAACCTAAAGGGTAAACTCAGTTACATTTCTGAACTTATATATATGAATTAGTCTTTTTACTAAGTAGTGTTTTCATGAATTTCCTATCATCTGAATATCTTAAGTAATTTAATATTGTAATATATAGTCATTCTTGAAATAAATAGAAGACTAGAAATCTTAAACTTGATGACTAAATAATCTTACATCTATAAAATTAATTTAATTATATAAAATTCGTTCTAATAAAATTTACTATAATATTTATTTAAATCAAATTCATAGTATTTCTAAATTAAAGCTTTACTATAAATAATCATTACTTTTATGTAGTATCAAGATTACTTGAGGACAAGTAATAGTTAAGTTTGGGGGATTTTGACCAGAGAAAAATGTATTATAAAATTCATACCAAAATTATATTAACTTTTTATGAAATTTCACTTTAAAGAAAGGTATTTTCTATGTTTTATTGCAGGCATGACGATTTATAGGAAAAGGATCAAAAAGTTAGAAAAAGGAGCGAATTTGGAATGAAAAGGACTAAAAGAGATAAAAATTGAACTAGCCCACCGACGGCGAGGAATAGGCCACCGACGACGTGTTTTTCCCGAGAGCATTTTAATATATTATAAAGAAGCCCGCCGAAGGTAAGATCGAGCTCGCCGACAGCGAGCCTGAGCAGTTAGCCTACGTTCTAGAAGTCCACCGACAGCGCCAAAGAGCCCGCCGACGGCGAGAAGGTCAGTTCAAGAAAGATACATTAAATCTGAATGCTTTTTGAAGAGGTGCTTAGGCAACCATTAGAAATCTTTCTTCCTCTTTAAATATAGATGAATTTAGGCCAAATGGGTGTCTTCGTTGTGTCTTTGGTGTGTCATTTATTAGTGTATTTAGTGTGTAAGTTTGTTCTAGAGAGTACATTAGTGAGTTTAATTGAGTGTGTTTTACAAGAAGGAAAAGTCAGAGGAACTTCAAGGAGTCTACTTAGGGAGAAAATTTGAGATATGTTTTGTTTATTGTTTTATAACTTTAATTTTATATGAAATCCAAGATTTGTGTTATTCTTCCTATGCATTCTGAGTAGTCTTCTCTGTCTTTCTCCTAGTTTTTGAGATTTTTGTGAAATGGAAAATCGAATTAGTTGTGCTAGAATATTAAATAAAAATTATGATAATCTTTTACTCAAATCTTAATTTACTTTCAATTTGGCCAATTGAACTGTTAAAATATGTTGATTTTACAACTAAAGTAAAGATTACATCCAAAATTCAGGAAAAAGCAAAAGCCTTGAAAAGAGGGTGCAAATAAATAGGGAAATATTATTTATCGGGCGTAGAATTGGATATTTTAGAGTGACAGACTAAAATCTTCAATTCGGTCTTATCGTTTGGGAGCTGAAGTGTAGATGTTAGCCCTCAGGCGAGGGGAACGTGGGAGCTCCAAAGTGTGAGCCGGTATCCTCCCAGCCTAGCCGCAGATTCAGTAACCAAGCATAGGATTAGTCAAAATTCTTTCCTGGACCAAAGGGTAAAGAATAGGAATGCTCCTATTTGGCACAATACAATTCTTACTAATATGATTATCTTTTTACTTAATTCTCTTAAACAAGGGGTGAGATACTTTTCTAAATTGCAATCTTCCATTCAAAATTAAAGCATAGTGTAAGTGTTCTTTATTTCTGTATACTAGATAGCAATTGCATATGCTATAAATTAGTTCATAATCTCTAACTTCTCTGTGGGATCGATATCCAGGACTCCATTAGAGCCTTGTATTACTTGAATGATACATATACTTGCATTGATAAAAAAGGGTAACTTTGCTATTATTGAATATTATTTTTATACTGGTTAAACATTTATATAGTTATACACTTTCCACCCCGAGTCTGTCACAAGGGCATTTTCTTTTATGTGTATCACGTATATCGTCACGTTCAGAATCTGCTCTAGCAACTTCATTGTATACTGAAAATACTGCTTGAGTCTGGGCTTTAGAATTTTGTATTGTCGAGCGACCTACTATATGATCAACTGTGAATCACAGTAGATGTTGATGTCTGTTATACCCATCTGAATGGCTAACTCCAGTTTGGTTATAAGAGCTTCATATTCCACTTAATTATTTGTACACAATTCTATTAAATGGTAGGAGTATTTTAACATCTCCCGCTCTGGTGTTATAAATATTAGCCTGATTTCTGCTTACCGGGCATTATCGTTTGCAATTCTTCATCTCGTTGTGCTGATGATGCTCCGTCAAAGTATAATTCCTAATGTTGATCATTGAGGTCTTCTAAGCTCATTATCTATTCACCTGGTAAATCATCGTTGAGAGGCGATTCTGCCGCTAAAGGGTGTGCTACGAGGAAGTCTGCTAGGACTTGTTGCTTTACTACACGAAGAGAAACGAAAGTTATATCAAATTTAAATAGTATCATCGACCACCTAGCAAGTCTGCTTTAAAGTGTCGGGCTGGTCATCAAATATTACAATGGATTAAATTTTGAAATAAGGTTAACCTTATGAGAAAACTTGTAATGCCTGAGCTTTTGAGCGGTGAAGATCAGGTCCAAATAATGCTTCTCAATAGGAGGATACTTTACCTCCGTCGGAATTAGATGATGACTTAAGTAGTAGAGAGCGTTTTCTTTAACCTCGTCATTAACCAGGGCTAGCAGGGCTCCGAGGTAGTCGTCTAAAGCCGCGGTATAAAGTATCAACGGTCGACCCGAGACTAGGGCTGCTAATACAAGAGGTGTCATTCAATATTGTTTGATGTCCTCGAAGGCATTTGACATTGAGAGTTCCAAGTTAACTTGGCATCCTTCTTAACTAAAGCAGAAAAAGGCTGACACCTTCCTGACAAATTAGCAATAAAGCGTCGAAGATATGTCAACTTCCCTTGAACTGATCGTAGTTGTTTTAAAGTTTTGGGAGGCAGCATTTCTAAGATAGCTTTAATCTTTTCTGGATCAATTTCAATTCCGTGTTGCCAGACAAAAAATCCTAAGAATTTTCCGGAGGAGACGCCGAAGGCACATTTCAGGGGATTCATCTGAAGGTTAAATTGTCTTAATCGCTCAAAAACAATTCTCAAATCATACGGGTGATCTTCTTTCAATTTGATTTTGATGACCACATCATCCACATAGCAATCGAGTTGGTTGTGAATGAGATCATAAAAAATTCTTGTCATTTCTCTTTGGTATGTTTCTTCTGCGTTCTTTAATCTGAAAGGCGTCATTGTGTAGCAGTATACCCCCATTGGTGTTCTGAATGTTGTGAGCTTTTCATCTTTTGGTGCTATCTTTATCTGATTGTATCCCGATGATCCATCCATGAAAAAGAGGACTTTGTGCTTTGAAGTGATGTTGATCATTAAATCTGGAATTGGTAGCGAGAATTCGTCCTTTGGGCACGCTTTGTTCAAATCTCTGGAATTCACGCAGATTCTGATATGACTGTTCTTCTTCCGAACTGGTACAACATTGGCCAACCAAATCAGGTATTATTCTTCACGAACAAATTTAGCGTCAATTAGCTTCTTAACTTCAGCTATTTCTTATTGTTTGATCTCTAGACGCATTCTTCTCAGAGCTTGTCTGACTGGAACGGCAGTGTGATCCACTCCTAGCCTGTGAACTGCAACTTCTGGAGCTAATCCCAGTATTTCATCATAACTCCAAGCAAAACAGTCCTTGAATTCCATCAATAGCTTAATCATATCTTCGGAGTCTTCTTTATTAAGTAAGGAGCTAACAAAGTTCGGCCTAGGCTCTTCATTAGTACCTAAGTTAACTTCCAATAACTCGTCTATTGTAGCCTTAATCTCTTCTTCGAATTCTGGTGGGGCGCCTTCGACTGGCAGGTCCTCAAGATCATCTAAAGCTTCTAGGCAGTCTTCATTAGGCTCGCACGTGACAACCAAGAAAAATTCCGTATCATCAGTTGGCCCTACTGCGCCGAATCCGAGACCATGCTTTGAATTGGGAGGTCGACTGACATTACTCCATAACTTTTCAAAGCAGAATGATTAGTCCTTTGACCACTGCTTAGGTAAAACACCACGTTGAATTAAATTTTGAACACAGGGAGAATACAACTCAAAAGGCAATTTTATTAATTCAGATGAAGCAACATCTTCAATTTTTACATCATTTTTCAGTATTGGAAGAAGAAGAAGCACCACGGTAAAGCTTGATTGGCTTAACACCGCCACCATGTACTTCCTTGACCACCATACCCTCGACCCTACTAGGGTAGATCGGGTTAGGGTCATAGTCTGTACATAGTGGTTTATCTTGTTGTACATTGATTTGTATTCTTCATTCCTCTCATCTTCTAGTGAGATCTTGAATTGGGGCCTCTTCTGACTTATCGTTGTTGCTTCTTTCTTGATTTCTTTTCTTCTTCGGAACTGTCTTCCCAATCAATATTAATCACCAAATTCTTTTGTTCAACTATTTCACCGATTCTTCCTTAACCTCGTTCCCGACCTCGACCTTGGATGCATGTTCTGGAGAAACCTTCACCATCTCGCCGTAAGGGAGTGGTTAGTAATTGTTGAACTAGAATTTAAGGATCTTTGTCATCTTGAGTTTCTTTTGCTTCATTTGGCCGGGCATTTCTGGAGAAGATTGTTCTCTTCGAAGGTTCGTAATAGGCGGCATCCTTATGGATTCCAATTTCATGCACGGAGAACGGTCGCAAGTCACCTTTAATGCATTATTCTTGCCCTCCCTCATAATATTTTATGCACTGGTATAGAGACAATAGTGCCATCTGGTTTTCCTGGATCCAAGTTCAACCTAGTAGAGCATTGAATGACGTTTCATAATCAATTAAATAGAATTTTGCTGCTGTTCTTGCTAAGTCACCGATCCTCATAGATAGTGTTATTGATCCAAGAGCCCTCTCTCCTTTCTGATTGAAACCTTTTAATAGCATTTTGTCCGCTTTGAGATCGCGTGCGTCAATTTCCAAATATGCTAAAGTCCGAAGATTCATCACATTGATCGATGCTCCCGGATTAACTAACACCCTGGAGAGTGTGAACTTACTGATAGTGACTGAGATGTACAAGGGTCACTTGTGATCGGCTGTCCTAAGTAGCAAGTCATTGTCCGTGAAAGTAACAATATACTACTCTTTTAATGAGTAAACCTCGTCTAAGGAGTTACCGGCCTTTTGAGATAAGCAAATTTCTGGATCAAGTAGGGCCTTGATTAGAGCTTCCCTCATCTCTTTTTTAAGGATCAAAGCATCTTAGATGCTCAGTTTGGCGGGTAGCTCCTGAAGATGGGGTAACACGTTATACTCCACTTTATTGCCTGGTCTTTTAACTTCTTCCCTAGCGGGTAACTATTCTGCTGGCGGAATCATTTCTTCTGAGGTGATTATTTTCTTTCCTTTGTCCTTCAGACCCATTCTCATGGGTAAGACTTTTCCTCCTCTCAAATTGATTCCTATTATCTCTTCCAAATCTGGTACTGAATTAGCTGGCGCTTCCTCTTTCTGAATTAGAGTAGTAGATTCTTCTGGAGTCACTTCAGGATCTGAGAACTCTAGCTCAATTGTGATAGGCGATCCTCAGAGTCCACAGACAAGTTCATCATCTCCCAGGCCGTCGTAATCGCTTTCGTTGACATCCTCCTCCTTATCGCTACCATTGAGGTTTTTTATGATTTGAGAATTGTTATTAGGATCGAAATCGATATTTGGATCAGGTTGGTTTTTTTTAGTTACTTAATCATTAAAAACAGTCAAAACGTAGCCAACACCATAACTCTTATCATTATAAGATCCCACCGGGGCGAGCAAATAATCATACAAAGTCAGAGGATCGAGGGATTTCTCCCCCAATTCAGAAACAACCATCTAGGAAAAATAACACGTACTCTACTCTTCAAAGCCTCGGTCTTCTCTTCCTCTGCGATCTTCTCCTCCTTCTGAAGCGGTTCCTCAATTTCAATTGAGAGTACCGGCTTGGCGGGTTTCGAACTTTGAATTGAAGAATGCACCGAAGCGGTCTGAATGTGTTCCAATATTTTCCTTGAAGACTTCATCCAAACATTATTCCATCCGTCATTGGCTGTGTACACGTCTATCAGAACGATAGGATCTGCTGAAATAACATTAACGGAACCTCCTCTCTGGGGTTCCTTCATGTATTCTTTCGAGATCGTTATGTTCCCTTTTTGAAGGTTGTTCTCGAGCCAATTCTTGAAAGTGAAGCAATCTTCTATTTTGTGTCCGATCATCCGGTGGTAAGGGCAGTACATGGGGTGATCTTTCTTGTCCACCACTTCCTCTGGCTTCTTGGGCTCTGGCAGCTGGAATCCATCTTTCTTAATCAGACTACGGAACATCTTTCCAACTGCTTCATCTTTGAAGGGGTATTATTTACTTAAAAGTTCTGTCAGGCTACGCTTCTGCTGAACTGGCTGCTGGTTATATTGCTGAGATGATGTTGGCCATATTGCTGTGATGGTTGATAACTCTGTTGAGGCGGCTGGTAACTTGGCAGAGGTTGTTGATAACTTTGTTGAGGTCGTTCTATTTGTATTTGCATCGGCTGCTTACCCTTATCTACCAATGTGTCAGTCCTGGACTTCTTCTCGAAGGATCTAATTGGTTCTTACTTATTGGTCTTATTGATGAAAATGAATTGTTTTGCTTCTTCTTGTAGACTCGTGGCCTTGCTGATCAATTTCTTGAATATCTTAATTATAAATACCTTAAGAAGAAATGCTATTGGGCTGTCAATGCTCTTTAGCAGAATTCCAATGGCATGCTGTTCTTGGAGTTGCGGCTCGCATTTCATGCTTAAATTGCTCCACCGCAGAATGTAGTCCACCAAAGTTTCGTTTGGTTTCTGTTGCTCTACCACAAGATCACCGATGGTGATGTGGTGATGAGCTCCGGAGAACCGTTTCACTAATAGGTTTTCTAATCCTGCAAATGTTTTCATTGAGCTATTGGGCAGCTCCACATACCAGTCAAAGGCAATTCCTAAAAGGCTGCTAACAAACTGGCGGAACAACAAAGCGTCGCTACCCCCGCGTTGTAGCAACATGCACGAAAGTGTGCAACATGCTATCGGGGGTTTCCCGTTCCATAAAAATTCTTGAATAGAGGTGGTGCGAAGCCTTTAGGATGTTGCACTGCATCAAATTCTTCGGTGTATGGTCTACCTTTCAGAATCAATGCCCCACCTTTAGATTGGGCTAAGGCCTCTTGCACCTGCTATTCTACCATATTCTTAATGTCCTTTTCTGGTATTAGACTTTGAGTGGAATCCTTCTCTGGTTGCTCGTCTCTATTGACGGATGTGAATTCCTTTCCTCCGCAGGCAATGTGAATGACTTACGAGGGTGTTTCCATTGGGGGCTGAGGCTGACTCTGAAGCGTGGCTAGGGTAGCCGCCATCTCCTCCATTCTCTTCTTCATCCGATAAATTATATAGTCTTTTTCCCGAATGCGTAGCCTCATTACCTCTGGGTCATCTCCTTCTGCAGCTGCTGGAGCTCCCTGTAGAGCTGATGACACCTGAGTTTCAACCATATTGATTTCAGCAAAATCTTCATCCATGTACCCTGACAGGTCCTTATCACTTTTTGATTTATCTTTCTGTTCTTTAGCCAACTGTTAAATATCTGATCTCAACTTTTCTAAAGTAACTTCAAGTGACTTTCCCCTAACGGTCCTATGACTGGTAGACTATAGTCGGTGAACCTCGTCCTCTGGAGTTGTTTTTGAAATGACAGCACTCCCTTTAGTTCTGGATTCAGCATCAGAACTCCTCATTTCAGGTCATTCTACCGGTATTGGCTCCGCGACTTTAGGTCACCACACCATTCTTTTTGAAATTGAGTGCCTAGAACTGGATAGTCCATCAGCGTAGGTTGAAAGGTGGTGTGCCTACTAAGATGCTGGCTAGATACCATGGCAGGTAACTTCTTTCTACTATTACTTAGTTTTCTTTTCTTTCGTGGAAGTTCTCTTTGAACGACAGGGGGAAACACTCTCAGTCCGAGACTTTCTTTGGCAGGTATTATTCCCATTCTTCTCAAGACCTTGGATACAGAGAAATTATCCTTTCTTGCTAATTTCTTAATTATTATTTGCAATCGAGTAAATGCCATACTCCTTTCCTTTCGTTCCCTATGATCATCATAATATGTCGGTCAGGGTAACGCAGCAGCAATCATATGGGCATTTTCCTCCTCAAGGGCAGCAGAAGGTGGGTAAAACCTATTTCTTCATAGCAGGGGTGAAAGTTTTGGCAGTTCTTCTTCTTTTTCCAAGATCTCTTCAAGAATGACAACTTCAGCAGTCTTGATTTTCTTGATCTTGGCCGATTTTCTATTCTTGTTCCTCCTTTAGGATCTAGTTAATGCATAAATTTCGAGCTAGATCCTATCTCGAACACAGGCGGTATCGCAGCAAAGGTCATGCCCTCTATCATAGCAAGCTCATCACTTATCTGGACTTCCTTCCCTTTCTATTTGGCGGGAGTGGGGGTAGGTGCAGTGGCGACCAGACCAGCGGAGGTAGCAACAACAATCTTGAGGGTAGTCTTATTAGCTTTGACAGCTAATCTCTTACGGATAGCAGTGTTTCCTTCAGTTGGGACCCTCCTTAGGGGAGGGAACTCCTGAGCTGACTTCAGATTGAATTCAAGTACAAGCTTCAAAGATTCTGGTATCTTGGATTTCAGTACAACGACAGTAACACTTCCAAAATTAATGTCTGTTTGATCAAATCCTTGTCCAAAACGGATGAAATCCTTGTCCAAAACGGATGACTGCGTCATCAGGCAGTTCATTCTTGTTAAGTGTTAAGTCCATTCTAGTGGTGAAGGAAAAGATCAACTTTGGTGCAGACATTTTCTGCAGAAAAGATTCGGACTCTTAGCATGTTCCTACACTTTCCTTTTTGTTGCAACGATCTTTAGGATGAAACAAAGAATATTCAAGGCAAAGTCCAAACAAGTCTTTATTAATTTCATTTTGATTTTGTTTGTTTTGTAAAACTTTTCAAATTGTATTAAGTCCTATTTTGCTTGTAGTTAATAGAAGAATTCAGGGAATAGAAAATTAATAATGATTTGGTTAAGAGTAGAATCAATCATAATAAGAGAGAGAAAGCTACTGGACCCTTATCCCGAATTTAGGAAAGGTAAACCTCGTAGGAATCTCAATTTGGTAGATCGCTCCTAAACCAACACCTATTTAGTGTCTCTCCTCGCTTTGGGAGGTGAAAAAGAGATTCTGGAACCTTTCTACTTAAGGGTGTTTTATGTAGTGGCTCCACAATAAAAAAGAGTTGATTATGCTCGTTCAAGGTAGAAATGGGTAGAGCACACTAACAGAAGAATGGTAGTTTAGCCTACGAGGGACATAGACTTACTACCGACTTATGAAAGCAAACCATCTGATCTAAAATGGAGAGAAGAACTCGTCGCCAGCGGAGTCACCAGAAATTATCGATCGATTTCTTCGATTCAGATTTAATTTAAGTGTGTATATATATAGTTTTTAAAAAATTTGGAAAGTAGTGTTTTGATTTTTGAATATACGAGACCAAACCGATCCCATATCTTTAATAGTTTAAATAATCGAGCGCCGCACCATAAGTTATGCATCTATCCTAAGGAATAGATGTATTGCTTAATAATGGGGCTTGATTAAATAAACTAGTAGATTTATGACATCTGTTTGGTCTACGAACTATTTTTTATGTTGACCGACAAGTTCCACTATCTAATATAAAAGATTATATAGGTTTTATATTACCGGGGTTCTAAAGTTACCTATAAGGGCAAGCCCCTATAGTTAATTACATCTCAAATGACGGGAGTCATTTAATAAAACTCTCGATAAAGATCAGTGGTTTTGCTTTCAAGAATTGCAAAGTTCAGGATTCAAACGATTGGATTTTGGAAATTCAAAAAGGGAATGGATCAAATTTGGAACAATTATTTTAGGAATCCAAAGGAAGAATGGTAGGGGATATCACGGATTGAAGCAAACTTCGATGACTTCCCTACTATCCTATGATTTTGCTTCGATTTGAAAGAATTATTTAGTGTTCCAATCTTGCCAATTTTAGTTAATTAGGACTTATATTTGTATGACACAATCATACAATTGGCTTGGAAGATAGGAGGGTCTATGGTGTAACGAACGACGACCTAGAGTCCTAAGACGAGTTAGGGCTTAAATTGCATAATATGATTATGCAAATGACTAAAGGGTGAAGTGAGGATTTATTTTGCGCTAGACAAACTACCTTAAAATCCTATGGCTTCGTTGGTTATTTCTAAGGAAAGTTAAGTTGACGAAGATTAGTTTTGTTGTTGAAGATGGTCGTGCTGCCCACCGCGCTTGCTCCGAGCTCCTCGTTGTTGCAGAGGGTTTAGTTTAAGAAGTGACAATTAAAAGATGAGAGAAGTTTCATGGTTCAGAGGTCAAGTTTTCTAGTGTGACATATTCAATATCTTAAATTTATTAAGGAAAATATTAAAATTGATTAAGCGGAACCGGTTAAGATCCCACGGTTCCATCATCCCGGCACCACTATTTTCATCAGATTCACTTAGTCCAAATGAATCTGCTAAACTCAACTAAATGAGTTCCACAGTTTCATTTATATCGTGGGAAACCCCGTTAGCAACACGTAGGTTACCTCCTCCGAGGGATTCCCAATCATCCAACGAGACATTTTAATTTAATTATGGTTGCAGTGTTATCTATTTGTGATTAAATTTTGAGTTGTTTAAACATTTTGGGTTCAATCATTTTCACAAGTTTATAAATTACAAGAAAGTAAAGCATTTAATAAATTACAGAATGTAAATTGCAATAAACTTAAATGTGTACTTGAAGGGTCTTCCTGTCATTTCCAACAGCACTTAAAACACATGTTAGGGCATTTAAATATTTTAAAGAAACACCTAGGTAAAGCTAAGGGAAGGTTCTGGTTGTCTACCAAATCCTAATGCTATCACTAATGAATTCCTAAGGTGTGTTGGGGATGATTTTCTTCATCAAAGAACAATGAAATTCAATTTTTCTTCTAAAACATCTCATTGGATTGAGAAAGTGCTTAGGACGGGTCCGGAACATCTTTTCAACGCTTCTGAGATCATTTTGAGTCCAAATTAATTTCTTTATGTGAATGAATTGATTGTCTGGGGTTTAGTTGAGTTTTAATTCTTGCTCAGTGAACTTGGATGTTTGATTATCCTATGAGAGAGGTGACATGTCATTTGACATTTAATCTAAGAGTTATGAACATAAGAGCTTTTAGGGGCAAATTAATTCATTAAAGAACTTAGCTAATTTAATTGAAGTTGAATTAGTAATTTAAAATAATTCAATTTAGTTATAAGGTTTTAGTTGATTTTTAAATATTTTAAATTATTTTAAATTGGAAAAAAGTGTTTAAATTATTTTAGTTCAATTAAATTAATTTTAATGTTTTAAATTGTTTTAATTTCATTATAATATTTCAGATTAATTTTAATATTTTAAATTGTTTTAATTTAATCATAATAATTAAGATTAATTTTAATATTTTAAATTGTTTTAATTTAATCATGATGTTTTAAATTAGTTTTAATATTTTGAATTTTCTTTCTTTTTATTTATTTTAATTATAAATTATTTCAAATTAATCTTAATATTTTAAATTTGTTTATATTAATTTTAAATTATTTCAAATTAATTTTAATATTTTAAATTGTTTTAATTTAACCATAAGATTTCAAAATTATTCTTTTTAATTATTAATTTCAATTATCATTTTATGGTTTCATTAGTAAAATTTAGATGGTATTTGATCAATTTATTTGTTAGGGATTCAATTTAGAGAATTAGAGCTTCCTATATCAAACCCCTAACCTTAACAACTTATGCTTTAATTAACTTCCAAAGCTTAATGATTTAATTAATTGAGATTTCTTCTTTAATATTAAAGGAGATCAATGGATTTCTATCCCTTAATTCCATATGTTTCAATCTTCCAAAAGGAAGATTAAGATCAAACATTTCCCCTTCCCCTTTGGTTAAGCCTAAATATTAGTTAAGACTAAAGTTCCTTAATTACCCTTATGCCCTCTTAAGCTTGTTCTCCTCATAATTTACTAAATCAAACTCAAATGAACTTGAAATTTTCATGTCACCTCACTCATATGTCAATTAATACATAAGAGGTGCGAATTTGATTTTTCTATTTTTAATTTAATTTATATAATTATTTTAATGGAAAATAGGGATTTTAAATGAAAATTCAACAACATGACCAAAGTGAAATTTCTGTCCTTAGAAAAACTATGTGAGGTTCCTACTGACTAGAGGACCACTTGGACCAATTTTGATGTTTTTTTCAATTTTAATTTATTTATTATAATTATTTTAAGTTTTGGAGTATTAAAATAATTATAAAATAAAATTAAAGGGAAAAATTAGGTTTTGAATTTTTCTTAAATCTCTCTAAGGTTAGAGAACCTAGAGAAATAAACTTTGTATTTTTTTTTATTTTTCTTTGAATTGTTAGAATTATTTTAGTGAAAGGCTTGAAAAATCTATTTTTTAAATATTAGAAATTACCTTAAGCCTTTAAAATTTAATATCTTTACTTAGAGGCTTAGGAAAAATATTTTGTTGGTTCCCAAGTGATTAGGAGGTCAAATGTGACATTTTGATGAATTTTAATATTTTTATGATTTTTTAATTATTAAATATTTAAAAATTAATTAAAAGTGAAATTTTTATGAAAAATCCAATTTTATTTTTCCTGGACTCCTCTAATCACAGAGAACTCCCAAAATTGATTTGGTGTATTTTTTAGTTTATCTTGGGTTGTATGAATTTTTTTAATTTCAAATATGGTTATGTCACTTGTTTGATTCATTTAGTGGGTTAAATTAATTCCAATTGATTTGATATTTTTATGTGAGGTTCTCTTAATCCTAAAGCACAGTGGAGAATTGATTTCATGTCATTTTAATGTGTGGTTATTCCAAATTAATTTAGATTCAATTTTGAGTGTTTGGTCAAATTAGGGTTATTTTTAATGAATTAAATCAAACCATAATTTTCCTAGGGTCCTCTGGTCCTAAGATACTTCTCCTAATTTTCCTAGATTTTTATAAACAACATGCTAATTTCTATAATTAATTTTCAAGAAAATAGCCATAAACTTAGAAAATAAATAACTCCCTCTAGAAATAGCCTCTGACCTTGGAAAAATCAGAGATGTTCCCAAAATCAGAGGCTACAAAAGCCCTATAGCCTTATGTCATGGTGAAACGTGTATGCTAATGGAAAGTTAAAATACTCAAGACAGTAAATAAATAATTAAAAATCAAATATGAAACAAAATAATGTTATTTTAGTTCCACATTATTCTCCTCTTCTCACTGAGCAAGAGAGTATTTTTAATTTATTTTTATGATTTTTCTATGCAAAGAAATGCATTTTTGAAGTTTCTATGTTTATTTAATTCAGAAAATCCTTATTTTCTTATTAATCCGACTCAACGCTGACTGTATCCTCGGCGGCATCAAAAGCACACGCGACATCGTCTGATTTGGTGCCGCAATCTGAGTCACTACGCGCTTTACAGACGGGGTTCTTGTGCAACTTCATTCGAGCCATCCAAACGTTACAAGCGCCATCCGATGTTCACCGAGCTTTGTCCCCGTCTAGTTCAACCTGAGAGCCGTCCACACCAAAACCCTAAGATCTTGAGCTACACTACACCAAATCGAGTGCAGTTTGTTTCTAAATGTTCATCTTGCCTTGACGAAGTTATCCATACGGTTGATCGAGCATTAAATCAACTCAACATGCATGGGGAATCGAAAGTGGCTCAGGATGAGGAGGAGGTTCATACTTTCCTCTAAGAGGTGAGGCCTCAATCAGAGATGCTTGGTGGAGGTCCAAGGAGATCAAGGATGAAGCCTCTGACCTTAGGGAGATTCCTAGACTAGACTTCTATCAAGGCCAGTTTGGAGTGTTCACACGATGTGAAGGAAGAGTGGCTCTGTGAAGGGGATTTAATGGGGCTTCTTCCTCTCTAACTATTGGAAATGTTTGGGTGCAAGGAATTTGATTTTGGTATTGTGTGGAGTTGTGGGGAAAGATGTCCTATTTTCCGGCCAAACAGAGTTCTGAAATTGAGCTCCGGCGGTGGGGAAATAGCAGGAAAATGAGGTGGCTTGGGCTCGAGAGGCTCAGGGAGGCTCAGGGAGTGATTTGGAGGGGCTTTGTGAAGAAAATTTCAGCACCCTAAATTTGGCCATGGAGGGGCCAATTTATAGAGCTTGACAGAGAGGGGAGATCGGGGCCAGGCAATGAGTGCTCTAAGCCGCTTAGGGTGAGGGCTGAGTAGGATAGTTGAGCAGTGAGGTGATTGCTCATTATCATGGCTCAATTTTGAACTCAAAGGTCATATGGGGCATTCGGGCGTGCCTATTCCGATGACTCAGGAGGCTGGCAAGGACGGGGCACGTGGTTAGCAGGCTGAGGAGGTGTAAGGGAGGAGCTCAAACTAGAAATTTGGCTGGTTTAATTTGGCATGGAGGTTGCTTATGCAAGGGTTAATGAGGGGACTTAAGCTTAGCCTAAAAGGCTAAGCCCATTGGTTCAAAGTGGTGGACCTTTGTTCCATGGCTCAAGGAGCTTGGGTTGGGTCAGGTCAAACCAGTCCTAGGAGGTCTAAGGTTGGCTTTCATGAAGTGGGCTTGGTCAATTTTGGCTTGGTTTGGTTCAATTTGTTTGGGCTAGCTTGGGTCTAGGTTGGGCTAGAGTTAGACTAGGGTCGAATTAATTATTTCAAAATTTCAAGGAGGAGGTCATGAAGAGTTCACAACATGAATTGGGTACCAATTTAAAGTTTGGGTTAACCACTTTGAAAGATTTTGGAGAAGGGCTCAAATTGGGCTAGATTTGGGGATTTTGGTTCAAAGGGATTTTGAATGAGATTTTGGTCAAAATGTTGGTCAAATAAATGTTGTGTTTGGTGTAGGAATATGTTATGAGGAACTTGGAACAAATTTGGGATTATTTTAATTTGATTGGGGGGTCAATTGGGTGTGATTATGGCATAGGGTAAATTTAGGCAAACTGGACTAATTTGGGTTAAAGCTAGGCTCATGTGGTGTCAAGTGCAAATTTAATTTTACAAAATGTTTATATGGATGTGAAAAAGAGTACTCAACATTGGTTGGATGTCAATTTGGGGATTTGGACATATTTGGGTCCATGGACATTTTAGGGCAAATTTGGGGGTTTTGGCTTGATTAAGGCTTGGGTGAAGTTTGGGTTCAAATTGAGGGCAAATTAATGTTGTATTTTGTTTGTGGGGATCTTAGGAAGACTTTAGAATTTGTTTTGGGGAAAATTGAGTGGTTTTGGGTTCAATTTGGGGTGAATTGGGTTACTTGGTCAATTTTGGGCCTTAAGGCCAATTGGGCTTTTTGGTCAAATTGGGTTATATTGACAAAATTGGTATAGGTGGTAGTTGAAGAAAATGATATTGGGAATATTTGGGATTTATTTGGATAAAAATTGGAATCTTGAAATTTTGGGTATCCCAGAGGTATTTTGGTAATTTGGCCAGTTTTGGTATGTTTAGGTGCAATTGGGCCAAATGGTGGTTCAATTGATTTGGATGAGGTTTTGAAATGAATTTGGAGATTTTGAAATGGATTTGAAATTTTGGGATTTAAAAATTGGAATTCATGATGAAATTAAGGTTTAGGGGCTTGGGCCATGGACCTCATCCATGTCTAACTACCTTGGGACTAAGTTTAGCTAAATGACAACCACTTTATGATCTTTCAGATATTGAACCTAGCCATCTTAATCAAATACTAGTGGCTTTGGTTCAATCATGTGAGTTCTTAAATGGTAGAAGGGATAAAGTTTATGGTTTGGGATATATGGGGGGAACTCAATGGTTTAGGGATGTGTGTGTGAAAGAGAAGCTCAAGTCACTCAAGGTTATCCTAAGTCCAAACATTCCTATGGGAACTCACTATTGGGTCTTTCACATGGTGGTTTTAACCTTCCAAAGTGATTTGGAGGTTTGTAACCATCCATGTACGGTCCCAAGAGGAGTTAAGAAGTGGCTGAAAATTTCTAAATGGTGGGTTCCGGCTCTAGTTTTCTAGGATAGTCCAGGAGAAGTCCTATGGCTAGATCCTAAGCACTAAGGAAGATTAGACCTCACCCAAAAATGAGGTCAACATCTGCTTCTTCAGTAAAACTTGTATGATTGAATTGTATTTTGAGTTGCCATCCAATATGCACAAAGTGTGCATTATTTGCATTCACCTTTGCTTCAATTGAAGCCACATCAGGCTTAATTTTTATAATTTTCTCTGCTATTCCTTCTATACTAATGGCTAGAAATCTGTTGTAAAACTCTTGCGCACTTTGACTTACAAACTTCTTCTTGATAGCCTCATCTTTACTCGTCGATTCACTCTCTCAATAAGTCATTTTTGCTAACTTGATCACTTCTTTTTAAAATTAAAACTCTATTCACTTAGACTTTAGGATGAAAATTTGGAGAAGAGTAAGAATCTCTTCCTTTCCATTCTATTTATAGATTTAGAGGAGCTTAAACCCACTACCCACGTTCACGAACCACCAAATAACATTCAAGATAACTTCCCCACGTTTAGTTCTTCTAGAAATTTATTTATGCACTTTTTTAACTACTGCACTTAAGCGCCAATTGTTGGCACTTAAGCGCCGAAGCTCATTTAAGCACATGTCAGCTTAACATCCAAATACACATTCTAACATTTCTAACTAATCAATTAAGGATTTAAAATTATCATAACATATTCAAAATACTACCACATTTTTCTAAGTAAACACAACAACATAACATTAAAAAGAAAAACACGCTGATAACTATGGGTTTCCTGCCAGAAAGCGCTTGGTTTTACGGCGTCAGCTCAACGTATAACTCTGGGTGACGCAACATCATAAGTTCTTTCAATTTAGTTTGATCCCCTAAGAAAAATGGTTTCAGGCTATGACCATTTAATTTAAATATTTTCTTAGCTTTAAGATCGTTGATATCCACAGATCCATAGGGATAAAATTTTATCATAATAAATGGGCTCATCCATCTGGACTTATGTTTTCCTGAAAATAATCTCTACCTTACATTATATAACAAAAATTGTTGTCCCAGCTCAAAGTTTTAGTAAGAATCCTCCTTTAATGCCACTTCTTCATCTTTTCCTTATAAATCTTAGCACTTTCATAAGATTCATTTCTTATCTCTTTCAGCTCATTTAATTGAAATAATCTCTTTTCACCAGCATCCTTCAAATTATAGTTAAATTTCTTATTAAACCAATATAATTTATGCTCAAGTTCATTTGGTAAATGACAAGTTTTCCCATATATTAACCTATATGAGGATATTCCTATAGGAGTTCTATATGCACTCCTATAAGCCCACAAAGCATAATCAAGCTTAACTGACCACTCCATTTTTGTTGGATTTTCATATTTATCTAGAATTCTTTTAATTTCTTAATTGGATAATTCAACCAAACTGCTTGTTTGAGGACGATAAGCAGTAGAAATTTGATGGTTGACATGGTATTTCATTACTAATTTCTCCATAATTGTATTTTTTTAATTAACTTCCCCATCTGTTATGATCACTTAAGACATTCAAAATCTACAAAATATGTTTGTTCTTAAAAACTTTGCAGCACTTTAAGCATCAAAATGAGGTAGAGCGACATCTTATATCCATTTAGATTCATAGTCTACTACTAACAATATATATAAATTTCTTAAAGATGGTTTAAAAGGTCCCATGAAATCTAATCCCCAAACTTCAAATATTTCGACTTTCCAAAATATATTTGAGGGACATCTCATTTCATTTAGAAATATTGCACATTGACAACGATCACAACCATTAAAATCTCTAAAGATAATAGGCCAATAAAATTCAGATTGTAAAATTTTGTATGTTGATTTATTAACACCAAAATGTCCCCAAAGTCAGAATCATGACATTTTTGGATAATTTCATAAGTTTCTTCTAAAGGTACACATCTTTGAATAATTAAATCATTTCCCTGTTTATATAAAAATGGGTCATCCAAAAAATAAGTCTAGCTTCAGATAAAAATGTTCTTTTTTCTTGGTGTGTCAGACCATATGGTATAATGTTACTAAGAATAAAGTTCACAATGTCTACATACTATGGAACAAGACTCATTAATATTGAACAATTTTTCATCTAGAAATTGTTCATTAATTTCTTTTTCAAAACAGAGTAATTTTCATATTTAAGCCTAGACAGATGATCAACAATTTGATTATCAACTCCCTTTCTATCTACTATTTCAAAATCAAATTCTTGCAGAAGAAGAATCCATCTTATCAATCTTGGTTTTGCATCATTCTTTTTCATTAAATATTTAATAACATAATGATCTGTATGCACTACACATTTGGTTCTAATTAAATATGATCTGAATTTATCAAAAGCAAATACTTTTCCTAATAACTCTTTCTCAGTTGTGGTATAATTAATTTGAGCTTCATTAAAAGTTTTACTAGCATAGTAAATTACATTGAAAATCTTATCATATTTATGTCCTAAAACAGCTCCAATAGCATAATCACTTGTATCACACATTAATTCAAATGATTTCTCCAACCTGATAAAATAATAACTGGTGCAATGCTTAATTTTTCTTTTAATAGCTTAAAATCTTTTCGACACTCCTTATCAAAATTAAAAATTACATCTTTTTCGAGTAGATGGCATAGTGGCTTAGCATATTTGAGAAGTCTTAAATATATCGCCTGTGGAATCCAGCATATCCTAAAAAACTCCTAATTTCCCTTACATTTGTTTGGTGGGATTAGCAATCACTTGAATTTTTGTAGAATCTACTTTCCATACCTTTCTCTGATATGTGATGTCCTAAAACAATTTCTCTTCCTATCATAAACTGGCATTTTTCCCAATTAAGGACTAAATTTGTTTCTTCACAGTATTTAAGAACTTGTGATAAATGTTCTAAACATGATTCAAATGAAGTTCCAAGCACAGAAAAATCATCCGTAAAAACATCAATTCCTTTTTCAATTAAATCAGAGAAATAACCATCAAACATCTTTGAAATGTAGCAAGGACATTACATAAACAAAAGGGCATTCTTCTAAAAGCAATTGTACCATAAGGACTGGTAAATGTTGTTTTATCTTGATCCTCACGAGCAATTTGTATTTGGTGATAACCAGTGTATCCATCCAGAAAATAAAAGTATTATGCCTGACTAGTCTATCCAGCATTTGATCTTGAAAGAGTAATGGAAAATGATCTTTTCTAGTGACAAGATTTAATTTTGTATAATCAATGAATATTCACCATCCTGTGACTGTCTTGTTGGTATTAATTCATTTTGTTCATTAATAGTTACAGTCACTTCTCATTTCTTTAGAACACAATGAATTAGACTACCCCTTGCACTATCTAAAATAGTATAAATAATTCCAGCATCTGACCACTTTAAAATTTCTTTCTTAAAAATTTCTTTCATAATGGGATTTAATCTCCGTTGAGGATCAGTGCTGGGTTTACAGATTTCTTCCATAAGAATTCTATGCATACAAATTCAAGGACTGATTCTTTTGATATCCACAATCGTCCATCCAAAGACCTTCTTATATTTCTTCAAAGTTTTCATTAAACTCTCTTCTTCTTCTAATGTTAAATTTGTGGAAATTGTAACCAGTAAAGTTGAGGAATCACCTAAAAATGCATATTTTAAATGTATATGAAGTAACTTCAATTCAAGTTCAGGAGGTTTTTCAATTGATGGGAAAAAAGATTTGTTTTTTCTGTCATGTCAAAACTTCAAAACTTTCTTGAACATAATTTGAATCTTCTTCAATAATTTAATGATCTTCTTGCTCGTGCTCTAAGTCTTTCATTTCAGATTTCTCTTCATAGGTTGTTTCTAAATAGCATTTAGTTAGATATCTTATTACATCAATCCTGAAACATTCATCATCTTTACCTTTTACAGGGTATTTCATTGATTTTGAAATATTAAAAGTAATTGTTTGATCATTGTTGCACATTATTAATTCCTCTTTTTTTACATCTATCATTGCTCTTCCTGTAGCTAGGATAGGTCTCCCCAAAATGATAGGTATCTCTCCATCTTCATATCTTGAACAATAAAATCAATAGGAAAGATACATCGATCCACATTTATCAAAACATCTTCTATAACTCCCTTAGGATGTGTTATTGAACGATATGCTAACTGCAAAGTTACAGTACCAGGGGATATGCTAATTGCAAAGTCTTTTAAATTTAGATAATGACATAAGGTTAATGCTTGTGCCTAAAGTACATAAAGCTTTCCCATAAAATATGTTTTCTATTGCACATGGAATTATGAAGCTACCAGGATCTTTAAGTTTTCGGAAAGATTTTTTTGAATTATAGTAATGCACTCCTCACTGAGTGAAATAGTCTTGTTATCTTTGAACTTACTTTTTCTGTTAAAAATATCTTTCATAAACTTCACATATTTTGGCATTTGTTCTAAGGCTTTAACAAATGGAATATTAATTGTAAGCTTTTTAAAGATTTCTAGTAATATTAAAAATTGTTTATCCAACTTTTGGTGGAGAAATATGTCTCTCTAAACCTTTTTGAGCGTCCTCTTTAGGTTCTTCAATTTTTTCTCTCTCTACTTCAATCTCTCTTTGAACTCTACTTTCCAACTCTCTTCAACTTCTAAGTTGAACAATGTTTACTTGCTCTTTAGTCTGTTCTTTTGGATTTACTTTTGTTTTTTAAGGTAATTTTTTTTGGGATTAATGAATTTGCTATTTGTCCCAATTGATTCTCAATTTCTAATTGTAGCTCCTTGACTTTGTAACTAATTTCTCATTTAAAACACCACATCTTCTATAGACAATTTCTTTTTCTTAAATGGCAGATTATTATTAAAACATAGAGGATAAGTAGGTCTATAATTGTTATTACCTTGGTTTTTCTAATTCCCCAATGGATTTACTTGGTTGTACCCCCATTACTGATTAATACCATCTGAATTATTATCATTCCAGTTAAAGTAAGGATGGTTTTTCTAACCTGTGTTATAATAGTTTAGATATGGGTTATTTGACTTATTATTTATAACATTTAAAGTTTTTATTGATGTTTGAGAATCTACCATTTGGCCTAATGATTTCTCTTCAATCATTGAAATTGGTTGAGAAAATATCATTCCAAATAAGACTATCTTCAATGAAATTGTATCAACTTGATTTGCTAACTTTGCAAAAGCATCAGATTTATGAATATTGGCTACCTTCTTAGGATGTACCCTCTCATAAGGCTATTGAAAATTTTTAGTAGCCATTTCTTCAATTAAATCATAAGCATCATGAAATGGTTTTGACATCAATGAACCACCAACAACGGTATTGATAATAGATCTAAGCGATTCAATTAATCCATTATAAAAAGTTTGAATAGTTAACCAATCTGGCATGACATAGCATCAAAACTTTATTAGGAATTCTTTAAATCGTTCCCAAGCTTCATAAATAGATCCCCTTCAAACTGATAAAAACATGTAACATCATTTCTAAGCTTCGCAGGTTTTTATGGTGTAAAATATTTAACAAGGAATGTATGCGTTAAATCACCCCAAGTTCTGATAGATTTAGGTGCTAACGAGTTCAACCATATTTTAGCCTTATCCCTTAGTGAGAATGGAAAAATACTAAGTTCAATAGCATCATCCGAAACAAAATGTATAGTTCATTAGTTACACTGCTGAGAAATAGCATTTGGCTATATTACATGCTTTTGATAAATTTAGAACTTTATAGATTGGAATAAAATGTATTGTTCGTAACAACCATTCTGCAATTAGATATCTTATGTCAAAAAGAACACCAAACTAAAATTTATTTGATGGGTCTTTTTGATGCAGGAATTTGATATTGAAGTTGTAGATAAGAAGGATTCTGATAATTAAATTCTAAACCATTTATCAAGACTTGATCGGGGGAATTCATGTGATTATGAATATGAGATCAATGAGAATTTTCCTAATGAGCAATTGTTTACTATTACTGTATGAAACATTATGTGGTATGCTGACCGATGAGACTTTTTATATGTAAGAATTTATGACCTCAGATTTATATATTTATAATGATTTTTGTGAAGTCACAATTTCAAACGCAAGTATACGTATCGTATCAAGTAATACAGGGCACTAATGGAGTCCCATTTATTGATCCCACAGAGAAGCGAGGTAAAAGGTCCTTAGTCAAATTCTAGTCTACTACTATCAGACTTTAGTTTGGAAGGTCGATATAAGTGGTTTTTCTTTAACAACTACTCCTAAAGGTAAATATTAATTTTAAAATAACTAATAAATACTCCTAAAGGAAAATATTTCTTCTAAAGATAACCCTTTTTGGATGCCCTACTGAGGTTGTTGATAGATCTGTTGCGGTTGTTGGCATGTTCGTTGCGGTGGTTGATAACTAGGCTGTGGCCGCTCTGGCTGTATCTGAACCGGCTGCTTGCCCTTATCTACTGCCGCGACGATTCCGGATTTCTTTTTAAATGCTTTTATGGGCTTCTACTTATCGTTCTTGTCCACAAAACTTAATTGCTTTGCCTCTTCTTGCAAGCTCCCAGCCTTGCTAAGCAACTTCTTGAAAGTCTTGATTGTAAATTCTTTAAGGAGAAGTGCTATCGGGCCATGGATACTCTTAAGCAAGATGCCGACTGCATGCAGTTCTTGAAGCTGTGGTTCACACTTCATGCTTAAGTTCCTCCATCGAAGTATGTAATCCACTAAAGTTTCATTCGGTTTCGGTGCTCCACCACTAGATCACCGATGGTGATGTGGTGCCGAGCCGCAGCAAACCTCTTAACGAAGAGGTTTTCCAATTCTGTAAAGGTCTTAACTGAACCATTTGGCAATTCTGCGTACCAGTCGAAGGTGATCCCTGATATACCGAATCCTTGTCTGAAACGGATAATTCCATTGTCGGGCAGTTCATCCTTGTAGACAGCCAAGTCTAGTCCATTGGTGAAGGAGAAAATTAAATTTGGTGCAGCAATTGTCTGTAGTGTAGATTCTGAATGTCAGTCCCAAAATATGCTTCCTTTTATCGCAAAACTTAAGATGGAAAAGAAAGAGTCCTAACACATTCTCGTTTATCTTAATGTATTTGTGATTTTTAAGAGAATTTGTTTATTAGAAGGTTGTTTATTAGAGGATTTGTTTGTTAGGAACAAAATGATTAAAGGTATAGAAAAGGTAAAGGACTCGATTCAGAATTGGAAAGGAAGAGAAAGTCTCGTAAGACTTCTCAACCCGAAGGACCGCTCCTAAGCTAACACCTATTGGGGGTCCACCCCACCTCAGAAAAGAGGTAAAAGGATTTCAGAACCTCTCTGTTTAGCGGTGTCTAAACAGTGGCTCCTAAATCCGAGAGTAGTTGGCTATACCCGTTCAACATAGAAATGAACGTGGTATGTCAATGGAAAGAATGGTAGTTTGCTCCACTAGGCAAATGGATACACTACCGATTTATGAAAGCAAAACCATCTGATCAAAATGGAGAGAGGAACCAGTCCCCAGCGGAGTCGCCAGAAGTTGTGCGGCTTATTTTAGGTTGTATTTTGAAAAGGGATCGCCTAAATAAGTTGTCGGCTAATTTTCATATTTTAAATTTAATTTAAATATATATAATTTGTAAAGTAGCATTTGATTTTGAAAGTTTTAAGATATGAAATCAAACCGATCTCACATCCCAAATAGTTTATATAAACGAGCACCACACCACAAACCATGTATCTATCTAGAAAAATAGACACACTGCTTGATGATGGGGCTCGATTGAATAAACTAGAAGATTTTCGACATCTGTTTGGTACGCGAACCAATTTTATAAGCTCACGAGTTCCCCTCGCTTAATATAAAGGAATTAAGCGGGGTTTATATTACCTGGGTTCTTAAAGTTCCCTATAAGGGCAAGCCCCTATAGTTAATTACATCTTAAATGACGGGAATCATTTAAGAAAACACTCAATAATGATCAGTGGTTTTTCTCTCAAGAACTTCAAAGTCTAAGATTTTCAAACAATGGATTTTGGAAATTTCAGTAGGGAATAGCTCAAATTTGTAACAGTTTATTTTAAGAGTCCAATGGAGGAGAAGTAGGGGATGTCACAGATTCGAGACAAATCTCGGTGACTTCCCAACTATACTATTTATTTGGCTTCAATTTGAGATTTTATTTAACGTTGTAATCATGCCAATTTTAATTAATTAGGACTTATATTTGTACAACATGATCATACAAATAGCCTCGAAGATGTGAGGGTTTATGTCGTACCAAACGACCACCTCGAAATCCTAAAACTGGTTAGGGCTTAATTTACATAACATGATTATGCAAATGCCTAAAAAAGAGGTTGAGGATTTATGTTGCACTAAGCAAACTACCTCGAAATCCTATGGCTTGGTTATTTAATACTAGGAAAAGGTTTTGTTGATGTCGATCCAAGTTTTGCTTACGACGATGGCCGTGCTGCCCACTGTGCTCCAAGCTCCTTGTTGTTGCAGAGGTTTAGTTTTAGAAGGTGAAAATCAGGGGATGAGAAAAGTGTCTTGGTTTAGAGAAATCTTAAAGTCCAAATGTCTTTAGTGTTTTAATTAAAACAAATCTTAAAGTTGATTAAACTGAACCGATTAAGATCCTACGGTTCCATCATCTCGGCACCGTTATTTTCATCGAATTCACTTAGTCAATATGAATTTGCTAAACTCAACTGAATGAGTTCAACACTTTCATTTAGACCGTGAGAAATCTCGTTAGCAACATGTGGGTTACATCATCCGAGGTATTCCCGATCATTCAACGAGACGTTTTAATTTAGTTAAAGTTGTGGTTTTGTTATTTTGTTTGTGATTAAATTTTGAGTTGTTTTATATTTTAGATTTTGTGGTGGTGAATTTTATCTTTTGTGACTTTTAATTTTAGTTTTGGTTTCAGTTTTGTGGCTGTCCTAAAGGTTTCAGTTTTCATGCAACAATCCTGTTTATCATGTAAGAAAAGTAAAGCGCAGTGCAGGTAAATAAGTTGTAATAAAGTAAATTATAATAAAGTAAAAAAGCGTACCTGGAGGGTCTTCTCGTCATTCCAAGCTGCAGTTAAAACACATGTTAGGACATTTAAATATTTGCAACAAGTACCGAGGTAAAGCTAAGGGAAAGGTTTTGGTTGTCTACCAAGATCCTAATCCTACTGCTAGTCAGTTCCTACGACGTCTAGGTTCTTTATATTTTTGTGGATGATTTTATTCATCAAAGAACAATTAAGTTTAATTATTCTTTTTAAAACACCTCATTGTATTGAGGAAGTGCTTAGAACGTGTTCTAACATCTTTTCAATACTTCTGAGATTATTTTGTGTCTAAATGAATTTTTATTGTAGAGTTGAATCAATCATCCAGAAATTTTTAGTTAAGTTTTAACTCTTGCTCAGTGAACTTAGGATATTTGATTATCCCACAAATGAAGTGACACCTCACTTGATGCTCCATTTAAGAGTTATAATGATAAAAGTCTTTAGCGGCAAATCAATTTATTAAGAATTTTCACGATTTAAAATTAGAATTAATGTTTTAAGGTGATTTAATTTAGTTATAAAATTTTAATAAATTTAAGTTTGGAATAGTGTTCAAGTTGTTTTATTCTTAAGTGTTTTAAACTATTTAAATCGAAAGAGGAGTTTAAAATATTTAATTTAGACTTTAATGATTTCATTTTAATTTTATTGCAATATTCTAGATTAACTTTTTAATTGGTTTGATTTCTTTTAATTAAGAATTATTTTTTGAAATTGATTTTGATGTTTCGAGTTTGTTTTAAATTTGCTTTCAAGTGATTTTTGAAATTAATTTTTTTTAATGTTTTAAATTTATTTCAATTTAATTATCAAGTTATTTAATGTTTTAAGTTTTAATTTAATCAAGGGTTATCTTTTCTTTATTATTAACTTATTAATTTCAATTATCATCTTAAGTTTAATTAAGAGTTAAATATAATTAAAGTGATTCATTTGGGGATTTTAGTTTAAGAGATTATAGTCTCTCTAAATTATATCCCCAATTTAATAATCCAAAATTTTTAATTATTCTTCCAAAATTCAAATTATTTAATTAATTAAGGTTTCATTTTTTTTGGTTTATTAAAAGTGATCAATGAGTTCCTACCATTTTATTTTCCAAAGTTTCAATCATCTAAGAAAGAATTAAGATCAAATATTTTACCCCCATTTTGATTAAATCTAAAGTTTTAATTAGAGGTTAAAATTATTAATTATTAATATGCCCTTTTAAGCTTAATTATTTCATAACTTATCAAATTGAGCTCAAATTAGCTTGAAATTTTTTATGTCACTTCACTCACATGTCAATTAAGACATTAGAGGAGAAAATGTGATTTTTCTGTTTTTTTAATTTAATTTATATATTTATTTTAATAGAAAATAGGGATTTTCAATGGAAATTCAACAACATGACCAAACTAAGGTTTCTGTCCTCAAGAAAATTATGGGATGTTCCTAATGACTAGAGGACCGCTTGAAACAATTTTGGTGATTTTTTTAATTATATTTTATTTATTATAATTATTTTAAGTTTTGGAGTATTAATCAATTATAAAATAAAATTAAAGTTGAAAAACGGATTTTATATTTTTCTTAAATCTCCCTGACCTCAAGAAGTCCAGAGAAGCAAATTTTATAATTTTTTGATTTTTCTTTGATTTATTAGAATTAATTTAGTGAAAATGTTGGAAAACTCATTTTTTAATTCAAAAATTGTTTTAGGGCTTTTAAAATTCAATATCTTATCCTAGTGACTTGGGAAAAATATTTAGTTTGTTCCTAAGTGATTAAGAGTTAAAATGTGACATTCTTATGATTTTTAATATTTTTGTGATTTTTATTATTTTTTAATTATTAAAATATTAAAATAAGGTGAAAAATGAAGATTTTTAGAAAATTTCAATTTTAATTTTCATAGACTCCTCTGTTACCAGAGAAGTCTCAAAACTAATTTGGTGAATTTTTAAAATATATTTTTGGAGGTTTAATTTTACTCATGTGACCTAATTAATCCATTTAGTGGGGTTAAACATTTCCAATTGATTTCAAATTTTTATTTGAGGTCCCTCTGATCCTAAAGATCAGTGGAGAATTATTTTTAAGTTCTTTTGATGTGTGGTTAACCTTAATTAATTAAAGTTTAGTTTTGAGTAATTAGGCCAATTAGGGTTATTCTTAATGAATTAACTCAAAACATAATTATCCTAGGGTCCTGCAGTCCTAAGAAACTTCCCCAAACTTTCCTAGAATTTTCTAAGCAATATGCTTAATTAATGGAATTAAAATACCAAAAACGATGACATTAACTTGAAAATACATAACTTGCCATAGAGATAGCTCTCCGACCTTAAAAAATTCGGGGAATGTTCCCGAGATCGGAGGCTTAAAAGCTACATGGTCTCATGCCATGGTGAATAGTCTATGCAAATGGAGAATTAAAATACTAAAATGAGCAAATAATTAATTAAAAATAAAATACTCATCAAATTAACTCAATTCTTTTTCCACTTTATTCTCCTCTGTTCACTGAGCAAGAGGGTATTTTTATTTTATTTTTGTGATTTTTCTACACAAAGATATGAATTTTCTATGTTTCAGGCATTTAATTAAATCATAAATTCCATATTTTCCTACTTATCCGGCTCAGCGCCATGGCAACCTTAGCGTCTCTGAAGCTCCACGCGATGCGCTCCCATTCACCGCCGCCATCTGACTCAGCGCTACGCGGCTCGCGATTCACGTACCGTTCCCTGGTCCGACGTAATCTGAGCCGTCCATTCGATACACGCTCGATCCAACGGCGGCTGGTCGTCGTCTCCGACTGGTGTGCACCCGCGACCGTCCACACTCAAACCCTAATATCTCCCTCGTTTCTTAATGGTTTTTCATGTTCTTATACTCTATGGATTCGTCTTGAAGAGAAGAACACATCCATATGGTTTACATGCTATGAAATTAACTCAAATGAAATGGAGAATCGCTGGAAGCTCGGGTTAAAGAGAAGTCTCCATACCTTGGTTCGGGGAGGTGAGGCCTCAGCCGAATGTGCTCGGCACGTTCGTTGGAGCCTGGAAGAGCCTAGGGATGAAGCCTCGGCCCTGGTGAAAGATCTAAGTATGAAAGTGACCAGGCCCGATTTCAGACTTTAGAGGCTAGAGCAATTGGGTGGCCTGGAGAGGGGGCTTTCACTGGGTAACTCCTTCTCTTGGTTATGTGCAGGTGTGGGTGAGTTTAATTTGATTTTGGTGGAGGTTTGATAGATGTCCTGTTCTGGCCTGAGAATTGAGCTCCAAAATTGAGCTCAATCAATGGGATTTAGGGCAGGAGGATAGTGGGGATGGATTGCTCTTGGCTAGGGGAGCTGCGTGAGGAGTTTGGAGGGATTCTATGAAGTTTGATTTCAGCCAACTTTTTGGCCGAGAGGGGGTGGCTGGTTTAAATAGCCATGGCCAGGGCTTCCCAGGGGCAATTGATGGCTGGGATCAGCTGCCTAGGGGAGGAGATGATGAGCTGTGGTGGTCAGTTGGAGTGGGGCAGCTCAGAAGGTGAGAATTTGAAATTTGGCTCATTCCAAGCTCCTCGGCCATGGCGTTATTCGGCGGCCTGGTGGCTGGCCGGCTAGAGTCAGGTCACCATCTGACTCAGGGGAGTCAGGGCTGGGGTTTGGTGCAGTCAATTGCCTTTGGATATGTGTAAAGGATTGGATTTAAGTGACATGGGGAGAGGGGTGATTTTGGGTCCAAATGGGTCAAGTCATGTTTTTGGGCTTGGTTCACCCTCCAAGGGGGACTTTGGGTGCTGTGGGGGTCAGGTGAGTCAGCTGGTTTTGAGTGGAGGAGTCCCCATCTAAGCTTATTTCGATTAATTTTGGGTTTAGGTTAAGCATGGGTAAGGTTAAAATGTTTAATCATAGGTTTGGAAAGAGCTCCCCTCTCCAACCATTAATGGTATGGTGAGGTGGAAAGTGGCTTCCATGGCTTGTATCTGGCTTATGCATAGCTTCATGGCTCTATTTGGCTTGGGAAAAGGTTTGGTCAATTTCATAAAAATGTTATTTGGAATTTTTGAAAACTTTGGATTTTTTGGATTGGTTTTGTCATGATGCTATTTTGGTTTAACCAAAATGATGGGTTTTAGACTTAGTGGATGATTTAAATCAAAGGGATGATGAGGGGAAATTTCATTTGGGCTTTGGAATGGATTTTGGGCTTTTGGATTTGGTGAAAATGGGCTTTTAGAATGGTTTAAGAAAGTGGGCCTTTAGGTTTGAAAACAAATTGGTGGATGGAATTTTTGTGAAGGATTGGGCCAAACAAATGTTAGTTTTAGTTTAGGGATGTATCATGAGTGATTTGAAACAAATTTGAGGTGATTTGGAGTTGAATTGGGTTTGATTGTGACTTTTTTGGTAAAGGGGCCAAAGTGGGTCAAATTGGGCTAACTTGGGCTAAGGTTGGGCTAATGTTAGATTTGATGTAAAATTAATGTTGAGAAATGTTTATGGGAGTGTTACAAAGAGTTTTCAACTTTGGTTGGGCTTTGATTTTGGGATTTGGGCCCATTTGGGTTCATGGTGGGTTTAGGCCAAAATTAGGGATTTTTTGTTTGGGTTAGGTTTGGGTGGAGTTTAGGTTCAAATTTTGGGCAAATCAAGTTAGTGTTTTGTTTGTGGGGATGTTAGGAAGGTTTAGGAAAAGGTTTGGGGCTAATTGGAGTTGAATTGGGTTGGTTTGGGCTAAGTTTAGGTTATGGGCCAAAATTGGGTTTTAAGCTTCAAATTGAAATTGGATCCAAATGTCAATCAAATTGGACTTGAATTTGGTCTAGATTGATATTGGGGATATTGAATTGAAGTTTAGAATTTAATTGGATCAACATTAATGTTAATTGGAGTGGTTTGGTTTGACATTGGGTTCACTTGGGTTAAAAATGGGTCAAATTGCGGGGTTTTGATAAAAGTGGGCTAAATTGACAAAATTGGCTTATAGTGTAGTTAAAAAAAATGAAATTGGGAATATTTGGGATTTTCTGGAATTTTTTGGGAATTTTTGGAATTTTTGGATTTTTTTTGGGTTAAAAAGAGCATTTTGGGTATTTTGAGGGTATTGGGGGGTATTTTTAAAAATTTTGGTATATTTGGCTAAGGATGATCAATTTGAATGGTGGGAAATGTCTAGGATTGGTTTTGAGGAATCTTGGGTAATTTAGGTGATTTTGCAAATTTTGGGAAGTTTTGAGGGCATTTGGTAGGTTTGGCGGGTGTAGGGCCCCTAGGGTCAAAAATTGAAATTTTGAAAAAATGAAGATTGATCAAATGTAAGTAAAATGGGATCATTTTGGTTGAGCCATGAAGCCATATTAAGCTCACAGGAGCCATGAGAGGACTTATTTTAGGCACTCAATATGTTGTTCCTAACCCTCTTAACCAGGGGCTTAGAGGTTGAGGACCATCCATATGGATTACCTACACGAGTCAAGAAGTCAAATTGGGTGTTGGTGTAGTTTTAGGACTTGGAATGTGTGTGTGGAAGTGTAGTGTGTGTGCAAGTCAACCTTCACCAGACCAGGCCACTCAGGGTTGTCCTAAGGCCAAAGTGTCCTATAGGGAACTCATCCTTTAAACCTCTACATTTGATCTTAACCCTCCAAGTGACTTAGGGGTTTACAATCAAACTTATGGAGTTTGTAAGGAGTTAAGAAGTGTTTGAATTTCTAAGTGGTGGGTTCCATTTCTAGTCCTCTAAGATAGTCAAAGGGAAAGCCTAAGGCTAGATCCTAAGTACTAAGGAGAGAGAAGAGAAAAGACCTCATCAAAAATGAGGTCAACATCACCATTTCTTGTACCTAAAACCAAAAAACATACAAAATACATTCCTTTAAAGTGTAATATCATAAAAAGTGAGTAAACGTATATAGGAAAAATCGTATATCTTTTAGGCATGTCAAATACCCCAAACTTAACTGTTACTTGTCCTCAAGTAACACTATAACTTTAAAAAACAAATATATTGACTTATGATTGTGGGTTTCAATAGAGTTTCCTATAATTTCATCTCAGAAATATTATAGTATAACATAGGAAAAATTCTAGCAAATCAACCTATGACTAGAGCGTAAGAATATCTCATATTCAACTTAGGAATCCTAATTTCCTATTTACTTCAAAAGTTATTGAAACTTGTCAAACTAAAGATTCAAAGAAAGTATAAAAACAGAATTTAAGCACCTTATCTATACCAATTTGACCAATACATTTTGAAATAAGAATAAGCTTAGGATTATTTTTAAGTCTTTTCATTTAAAAATATTCAAGTGAAACCAATTTTTGATTAGGCTTCGCCTCAAGCTTCTCCTCACTTATTTTCTTTTCTTTCGGGATCATTTTCAATCCTTTTTTTTTCACTTTTTTTTTCTTTCGGGATCATTTTTAATCCCTTTTTTTCACTTTTTTTTATGTGAGGTTTTCTATATCTGGATAAGCCTTTAATAATTTTGAATTTCACTATCCCCTTTCTAAAGTTTAAAACTCAAAACTTTCCCTTATCGAAAAAGGTTTTCAATAAAGACTCAATTCTCATTAAGTATAAATCTAAGAATTTTAGGTTTTCAAATATTCAACTCTTTTCTACCATAAATAGCAAAATCATTTTCTCAATGTTTCCTACAAAATATCTTAACTCTATAACAGTTTCTTCACATATGATTTCAACTAAGTTATTTTTCTAACATTCCTAAAATCAAAATTATAGTAACTTAAAGATAACACCACATACCACAAGTCATTTTAAAAGTAATATTAAATTAAATACAGGCTACTGAGGACAAATAAAGTTTAACTTTGAAAGTTATTTTTCTTTCTCCCCCCAAACTTAAATTTTTAAATATTTTGCAATTAATTCCATAAAATGTAGCAGGAAGAAAAAGTAAAAACTGAATCTACTAACTACTACAACATCCTATCAATTTCATATACATGCAAAATCAGGATAGAATGACTGCAGAAGAAAGTAAATCTAGCCTAAAACATGCTTACAATAATATTACACAAAAAGAAAGTATTTTCACTTTAAATTTTTATTTTTATTCCTACCACCAAACTTAACTTTTAACATATATAGCATTTAGTATAGAAAATATAAGCAGGAAGAAAAATAGTTTAGAAATTATATCTACCACAAATGTCTATCAAAAACATCTACAATTATTCATTAGGACAGAACAATATGCAACAGAAAGTAAATCTAAAATAATCATGTCAGAATGAAGTTCACTAAATAAAATTTTAATTAGCATAGCTGGTATCAACAAGGGAATATAATAATGTTCTTCAAGTCTTATATAAAGTTGTAACACAAACATAAACACACATATGATAAATGAGGACAATTCTTCCTTTAACTTATCACATCTCACTAAATTACCTCCAATTTCTAACGGAATCACTACACTAATAAATTAGGTACTTTTAAATGATTTTATAGATTATAATCTCAAAGATAAAATTATCCCTGATGTATTGGCCCCTAGGCACCAATCTCAGACATCATTTAATCTCTTTAATTAAGCACCTCTAACAATTATAAATCGTAGTGTAAGATCATCCACAAGTTATTCATCAAATAGGTTCGCGACTCCTACCAAATGAAATCAAAGTCATAGAAAGGAAGTAACAAAATTAAGATGGATCTGTTAAACTTTAAATTCATGATGTCTCTTGTAAAACTTAAATCCGGGTAAGACTCAAGTCATAGTGGACTCGTCAATCCAACTACTACAAGAGAACCTAAAATTCTAACCATAATAAGAAGTTTAGGAATCAACTCCCTCATGACACACAAAGATCAAATAAAACAACAAACAATCCAAACATCTATCAACAACAATCAAACTTGAACAATCCACACTAATGCAAGCATAATACAACACTAACAATCGTGACTCTCAAGCACACTAAATCAAAGCACACTGATAACTATGGGTTGCCACCCATAAAGCGCTTAGTTTTAACGTCGCGAGCCCGATAAATGATTCCGCCTGGATCACAATTTTAATTAAGTAATCCTCGATCAATCGCCCAATCTTTTTTAGATCCAGGGATTCCTACAAAATTCTCAAATTGTAATGTTTAATTCAGCTCTTCTTTTTCAGAGTGATTCATACCATTGTTCCTCATATTTCTTTCTAGATCCAATATTCTTCTATTGATTTTCTCAATCCGTATATTAATATCATCCTTGAAATTTATAAGAAATGGATCTATATATGATAATTCAATATCTCCCAAAATTTGGATCGGATTCTCTCTAGATAATTCAGATTCTGGATCAAATTCTTCTACGTTACTCTTATGATTCAAGTTATCTTCCAATTCTTCCCCTTGGTACTGAGTAAAGAGATGAGGTGGTCTTTCTATATATCTATCTAATTCCTTTGGAATTTCTTCCATTGGTCTTTCAATCTCCTTTTCTTCTTTTCTAAACTCATCATTTATTTGAATCATATCCTCAAATTCAATAACTTTAAATTGCTCATCATTCATCTGCTTAGGGTTTATCTCAAGGTCACTAGGTAAAATCTCTTGGGGGTAACTGTTAATTGCATTCATAATCTGCCCTAACTGGTTTTCTATATTTTTCAAAGCCGCCCCTTGACTTTCTAGCTCACATGTCTATTGAATCACATTCTTTTCTAATAGTAATTCCTTTTCCTCAACTTGTGGGTGAGAGTGAAATCTATAAGGAAAAGAAATTCCTTCGCTAAAATCATCCTGATTATTTCAATCACATATCTGATTAAATTGATTATCTTCCCAAAATTAGTTTTCTCCTCCAAAATTAGTATTCCAGTTAATGTTTGAATAATCTTCTCAACCTAGATTGCAATAATCAGAATAAGGATTGTACATCTCAAGGCCAGTTTAGAAATAGTTACGCTCAATTAATTGTCCAAATGAATTTTTCTTTATAACTTGGGGACCATGAGGATAACTCTTTATGTATTGATCTAACTTTCTCTCAATATCACCAACCTGAGAACTTAATAAAGTAAGCATATCATCTTGAAAATTCATTACTCTCTTAGGGTTTACTCTTTCAAAATTACTAGAATTATAATCCAAATCTGAATATTCATTATATTTTCGATCTGCCATTACTACATTAAATCCATGGAGTGTTTTCTGATTCATCATCCTCCTAAAAGTTCTCTCTAAATCTGAGTCGTAAGATTCAAGGTCTGTAGCTCCTGAACTACACATACAAATTTAAAGACTTAACTAATAGGACAGATATCAAAAATAGTTTTGGTATTTTGGATTTTTTTTCTTGAAAATAAACACACAATAATTAAACACACTATATAGTACTATAAATTCCTAATCTAAGTCTTATAGGTTTAACTAAAATTCTCCTAAAGTTCTTACCGAAGCTTCCCCGGCAACGGCGCCAAAAACTTGATGCAACTTTTTATATGTAAGAATTTATGACCTCAGATTTATATATTTATAATGATTTTTGTAAAGTCACAATTTCAAACGCAAGTATACGTATCGTATCAAGTAATACAGAGCTATAATGGAGTCCCGTTTAACGATCCCACAGGAAAGCGAGGTAAAAAGGTCCTTAGTCAAATTCTAGTCTACTACTATCAGACTTTAGTTTGGAAGGTCGATATAAGTGGTTTTTCCTTAACAACTACTCCTAAAGGTAAATATTAATTTTAAAATAACTAATAAATACTCCTAAAGGAAAATATTTCTTCTAAAGATAACTCTTTCTGGATAAATTGGTTTGGTGAATTTTGAGATAATAAAATATACTAATCTTATGTAATGAATTGGATAAAGTTTAGGAATGAGATACATTAAATATTGTATGTGTCAAATAGGGGCATAAATGTTTCTTTACCTTCAAAAGAGTACATCCTCTTCCAAGCATGTAAAGAACAATGACATATCCTAAGTTCAATCACTAAATCTAAGGCTAGGCTGGGAGGATACCAGCTCTCACTACGAAGCTCCCACTCACCCTTCACCCGAAGGCTAACCTTTGACTTTAGTTACGAATCTTATGACCAAATTGGGGATCTCAGTCTGTCACCCTGAAACCTACAATTTGAAGCCCATCAAAATACATTTCCCTATTTATTTTCACTCAATCCCCATGAACTACGCAATTCATTAACGGACATTGATTGTGGTTCCACTTTGTTGAGAATTACACCTCCCCTTTCGGGTCAATGCAATTACAACAAATTTTAATACTACAACAGGCCTTTATTGTAATGTAAATGAAGTGCAAGTAAAAACCATCACATTTATAATTAAAACGTCTTTTAGCAAGCATCCCAATATCCTAATCATGAAACCTACTAATTGCAAAACAAAAGTAGAATGAAAACAATGATATAATCTTCTTATGCCACTATTTCTAAAGAAGAAGAAAGAGTAAGAGAAAGACATCACAAAGCACGAAGAAAATACAACGAAAAACTTCATTTCAAAGCAAATCCACAAAATAAGTGTTTACAAAACCATAAGATGATGAAGAACACAATACTTAGCTTTTTTCCCTTGAAATAAAGATGAAAATCTCCCACACAAAGTCTCATGTTGATCCATGCAATGCTAGAACATTCCCTTACATATTCTCTCAAAATCCCCTCTCCAATCTCTCCAAAAAGGTAGAAATCTACATTTCTACTCCTATTCTAAGATCTCTAATCATTCTCTACATTTTTCTAACTTCTACTCCCTTCTTTTTTGCTTCAAATTAGGTTTAATATAGTGCAGGGATGAATTTCCTAAGAGGTGCATGAAGAAACCTTCCAAAAAGCGTCCAGATTCAATGTATTTGGCTAATAACCGCTCATGGTGCCTTACTTGGGCGCTGCCGGCACCCAAAAATCGTGGTCGCAGGTTCCTAGCGCCGCCGGCGCCCTATTCTGCACAGCTCCACCATTTTGCTCCGTTTAGCTCCGTTTTAGCTCTGATTCGCCCCGTTTCAGTTGCGTTGCGTTCCTAACAGATAACCATACAAAATAAGCATAACAACACCCTTTCTTTAAAGTGTAATATCATTCAAAAATATGCAAGAAGTAAAATAGATTAAGCATAGAAAGACTTATCGAAAGGTGTTAGGCTAAAATTTGCTTTCTTGCTCGTTTGCTCGTTTTTGCTCCAAATTGCACCATTTTTGCTTCTTTTTCTCCAATCACCATTTCTTGTACTTAAAACCAAAAAACATACAAAATACCTTCCTTTAAAGTGTAATATCATAAAAAATGAGTAAAATTATATAGCAAAAAGCGTATATATTTTAGGCGTGTCACTGACATAGTAAATTTCATAGTTAGTGATATTATGCCTATGGCCTGACATACCATCAATAGAAGAAATTCATTCATGATGCCAGATATTACTTCTGGGATGACCCATATCTTTTTTAGAAGATGTAAAGATTAAGTGATTAGAGGATGTGTACCTATCGAAGAACCCCTTGAAATTATTAAGAAATGTCACAATTCAGAATTTGGGGGACATTTTGGAGTTGATGGAACTGCCCTTAAGATTTTGCAATTTAAATTTTATCGGCCTACATTTTTTAGAGATGTGAATCTATACATAAAAAATTGTGATAGATACCAAAGAGTAGGCAATATTTCCTAGCGTGATGGAATGCCCCTAAATTTTACTTTAAAAATTAAGATTTTTAATGTTTGGGTAAACTTTATGGATTCATTTGTACTTTCGTTGGGGAATCTATATATTTTGATAGCTATGGATTATGTCTCAAAATGGATTAAGGATATTTTATTAGTAGAATGGGTTAATTTAGGCTCACACTACTAGATGTCCAAGGGTGGCTATAGTCGGCCCTACCAGTGACCCGTTCTCTTTCTATAAACCAAATTATTAGAATTTAGTCTGTCACTTTAAAAACTAATTAATTTTACGCCCAATAAATCATATCTTCCTATATTTGCACTTCACCTTGAATAACCCGCAAAAAACCTTCGACTACACAAGGATTCATGTGATATCTACTAGTTAAGAATTTATCTCCGGATAGGTCTCAAAATTCTTCAACAGGTTTTAACAATTTAAATGGCCAATTTAAAAAGTAAACTAAGATCAAGTATTAATATCATCACAATGTTTTAAATATTTTAAATTTAATTCTCCTACAAAATTTAATTAATTTATTATTTTTTCATAGTTGAAAGGAGAAAGATAACTAACTACTCGTAACACATCGAAATCACACAACAAAACATATTTATAAAACTTTGAACCAACGTACAAATACTTATCTGAAGTGTTCCTTCAAGTGATCCGCTGACTTCTACTGACTCCAAAGCAATGATGAAAGACTCCAATTGCAACAACACACAATAAATACTCAAAATAAACTCACTAGATACAAAGTAAAGTGACACCCTAAGTGTGGAAGAGACTAAAAAAACTAAGTAAAACTAGAGGGGGCAGAGAAGGTGCTAAAAGGGGTCATTTTCTCTGTAGAATGGGCTCCTATTTATAGAGCTCTGAATTTGACCAGGGGTTGCTTAAGACACCCCTTCAAAATTCGTCCAAATTCAATGCATCTTCTAGAAGGTAAATGTCACGCCTAGGCGCCGGACTCCGTGACCAGATCTTCGCACCTCTTCACTTTGGATCACACCTCTTCGCGATTAAAACTGTTTCCTTGTATCTAAATGCATTGTATCACATGTCATATATATTAGGAGTAACTTCCAGTCTTCTAGAAGCTCCAATAACCGCTTAACTCCGTCAAAATAACTCCCCAAGATCATCAAAAAATCTTAACAGCGTCTGTATCGAGCTGGCGCTTAGGCGCCGAATTCTGGCGCCTAGGCGCCAGGCCAATAATTCCAATATTTGCTCCATAAGCTCCATTTTGCTCCTTTCTGCTCCTTTTTCCTTCTTTTTCCTTGTTGGGCTCTTTTTTAATCATCTAAATCCAAAAACATGAAAATGTCTTTCATTGAAGTATAATATCCTTAAGAATTGAATCATAAATAAGGCATAAAAATGGGTATTTTTTAGGTAGATCAATGGTGTTAAAATCAATTGGCAAACGTCATATGTGTGTCAATTTCATCAACCAAAACACTTCCTCAAAATGCAACTATACCTTACTGTGAATCCACACTTTCACGAACTCACTAGTTGGCTACTCAATAATGAGCTTCCTAGACATCTTTTCTGGATATGAACAAATCAAGATTCATTAAAAAAAAGTATTCATTACTAAAGATTGGTTACTATTACGCTGTAATGTCCTTTGAACTTAAACGTAGGCAAAACTTAATAGCACATGATGGATGTGATCTTCTTAAAACAAAAAAGGAATATTAATCTATGTTGATTATGTGCTAGTTAATAGTAGGGCACCAAGATACATAAACCTAAAAGAAACTTTTCTTAATCTAATAAGATTTAACGTGAAGTTAAATCCACTTAAATGCACATTTAGTGCTGAAACAGGTAAGTTACTTCCTAACACTAAATGGAATCAAAGCTAACATAGAAAAAATTAAAGGTTCCCATGGGCATGCCTCCTCGCAAAATGAAAGAACTATGGAAGTTGACAAAGCAAATTGCTAGCCTCATTTGCTTCATTTCAAGATTAGAATATAGGTGTGTATCTTTGTTTAAATTCCGAAGTAAGGCTAAGCACTTCGTATGGACAAAAGGGTGTGAAAAAGCCTTCCTCAAACTATAAAATTCCTAGCCTCACCACGATTGATGTAAAGCCTGAAACCTAATGAAGGGTTATTACCATACTGGGGTCAGATATGAAGTAATTAGCTTAGTCATGGTTTGAAAGAATAAGGAAATTAATTTCCAGTGTACTAAATCAACAGCCTAAAGGGTGCAGTGCTCAAGTATTCAAATATGGAAAATCTAAATCAAGTTCTAATTATTTCAGCACAAAGACTTTACCAGTACTTCCAGACGCATAATGTTCAGTCTTCACCAACCACCCCCTACTATTCATTTTGGCCAAAGCAAAGCACTTGGGATGTCTCTTGAAACGGGTGGTTAAGTTTTTTAAATCCCTCAAACGACATATAAAACACAAGTAATGGTCAACTTCCTCGAAGACTTCTCTGACCTCAACAGTCAAGAAGCAATAATTTGACTATATGATTCACACTAGATCTTGCACGTGGAATGACATCAAGCCGTCAAGGAGCCAGACTTAGAGTGGTACTTAAAAGCCGGACCGATTTCACCCCTTACCACTCCATTGACGTCAAGTTTGACATCAGTAATAACAAAGTCAACTAAGAGGTTTTTGACAATCAAATTACAGTTTGCTCAAGGGATATGTGTGACGTACTTTTTAGTGTGATTTGACACCCAATTGATCGTCAATCAGGTAAATGAGTGGTGTTAACTTAGAGAATAATTGATGATTAAGTATCTCCTGATGGCCAAAATAAAGGTATAAAAGTTTGTATTTTTCAATATCAAACGCATTCTAGAGATAACAATAAGCTTGTTGATCTCCTAACCAAATGTAATTGCCTGACCTAAGGGACTCCTATAGAAGCTCGCATGACTGAAGATAAGGAGACACAAACTATGAATGTAAAGATTGAGAAAGAAGTGAGTTGAGTAGATCTGTATATCAGATTCTTAAAGACGGGCGAGCTTTCCACCAACATGAAAGATTAGAAGAGTTTTAAATTTAAGTCCGCACATTATCTCTTATCGGAATGCAAACTCTTTTGAAGATTAAGTACTTCATTATACAAATGATGCATAAGAAAAGTTACCAACATTTTTGAAGAAACAAACTGGTGGGAGTGCAGAAGTTATTTGGGAGTGAAAACTTTGGTGAGTCACATGCTCAAATAAAAATATTTTTGTCAACTCAGAAAGGATTGTTGGTTGTAAAATTTGGTGGAAGGTTGATATTTTTGAAAAGGTTTAGAATATAGTTTTATAAGATAGAAGTTTGATTTAATATATATATATATATTCTTAGGGGTGCAGTTGATTAAAGGGAGGAAAAAACAATCACAATATGATGAAGTTGTTAATAAGATTTCCTCAACTTTTAACTGTTGGACTAATAGTTTCCTTTCTAATGGAGGAAGAGTAATACTGCTCAAAAGCATCCTATCTACTTTCCCCCTTTATACTATGCAGATGGTGAAGATGAAAAGAAGCACTCAAAGAATGCTTGAAACTCTTTTTAACAAATTCCTCTAGGGTGGACAAGTACAAACAACCACATTGGACGGTTTGGAATAAACCGTGTAAACCTACTAAAGTCAGTGGACTGGGCTTTAAAAGTTTTCAACAAATGATTCACCTCTATTATTGTAAACAATGGACCAAGTTCAGGCAACAAGATACATTGTGGGCTAGGTATTTGCAGGAGAAGTACTGTAAAAAACTACATCCTAATGTTGTTACTCCTAAATTGGGTGATTCCAAGCATTGGAAAAGCTTGCTCGAAGGTTAGAGATTTTGCCAATACTCTTTCTCGTTGGGAGGTGGTGCACGGCAATATTAACTTCTATTTGGATAACGTGCCGCAGATGGCCCTATTTCTTCTTCCATTGATTATAATCCCCAGCTAACAGTCTCATGTTTCTAGATTCATGATAAGTGGAATGTGGATTATCTGAACAGGGTACTTGATGAGGATATTGTGCAAAATATCATTTCAATCCCCATTGATACAACTAGACCTGATAAAATTCTGCTCAAGCACTCCCCTAACCACTCTCTGAACAATTTTATTCATCAATCCTTTACTCATTGGTAGGATACCCATTGGGGTGATAAGATTTGGCACAGAAACTTATCTCCCTCAATGTCTTTTTTCAGCTGGAGATTATTTCACAAATTTCTTCATCTGGATGATATTCTGAAGTTAAAAGGCTTAAGGACTGCTTCTAAATGTTGGCTTTGTCATTCTGATGAGGAAACTTATAATCATATTTTCCTACATTGTTCTATCACTCAGTAAGAGTGGACTGATGTTCTACATTATCTAAAGCTTTCTCAACATAGGCATAATTGGCAAACTTTTGATGCTTGTTGGACAGATTAGAAGGAGCAGAATTCCACAATTCCTTTGGTCATCAGCTGGTTTATATGGATGGCTAGAAATCAGGCTAAATATGAAAGCAAACTTTGTTTGGTCAAAGCTGTGGTTGTGAATTGTTGCAGTTTTCTCAACAAGCATTCTGAGTTGATTATATTACCTAAAAGAAAAGTTGTGTTGCTGCATTGGGTACTCCCTTCCCAGCCATGGCTTAAAATTAACATTGATGGGAGTTTTACTTCTTCATCTGCTGGAATTAGTGCTGTTTGCAGGAATCATTTAGGATAGCTTGTATGGTACTTTCATGCACTTGTTATCTCTTCCTCAGCTTTGGAATCAGAGCTTCTTGCAGTTTATTGGGCCTTAATTACTGCCAAAGCTTTTCATATGAAATATGTTTGGGTTGAGGCTGATTATCAACAGGCTATCCATATTATGCAAGGCACTTCTCCTCCTCCTTGGAAGTTGGTTTATTTACATAGAGCCATTCTATCTGTTTCTGGTTTTATTCAACTCAAATGGTCTCATATCTATCGAGAAGGTAACCAACCTGCTAATTGGTTGTCAAAGCCGCTACTTTAAATTGTACTCGTACTTTTTCTCGCTACACCTTCCGAGCCTTTAAGGCTTTTACTTTTGGGGACTCTCTTACTCTCCCCTTTCCGAGATGTACTTGATTTTTCAATTTTAATGAACTTTCCTTTTTGCTAATATATATATATATATATGGATTTTTGAAAATAATATTTTTAGTTTTGGCGAATACGAAATCAAACTGATTTCATAAAAACGTTAGTTTAGATAATCAAGCGCTTCATCACAAGACATGCACCTATACCGAAGAATAGATACATTGCTTGGGGTGAGGCTTGATCAAATAAACTAAAGAATTCATGATATCCGTTTGGTCTGCGAACCATTGTTGACCGACAATTTCTCTTTTCTAATATGAAAGAATTAGATATGGTTTATATTAATCTGGGGTCTTTAAGTTTCCTATAAGGGTAAGCCCTTATAGTTAATTACATCATAGATAACCAAAGTTACCTAAGAAAATACTTGATATAGATCAGAAAATATTTATATTCATGACTTTCAAAGGTAAGGTTTTTAAAGAAATTGTGATAGTCGAAAATTTAATAGGTGAATAGCTCAAGTTTTAGAATATTTCATTTTGTCAGAATCCAAAGGAAAGAAGGCTAAGAGAAAGTCATAGACTCAAGAAAAATCTTGATGTCTTCCCAAACTATCCTATGGTTTGGCCTTGATTTAGGATATTTATTTGGTGTTTCATATTGTCAATTTTATTATTTAAGACTTATATTCACTTGATACAGATCATGTGAATAGCCTGAAAGATATGAGAGTTTATGTCATACTCGATGACAACCTCGGAAACATAAAACGTGTTAGGGCTTCTGTTGCACAACATGGTTATGCAAGGGCCTAAAGAAAAGGTGAGGATTTATGTTGCACTAAGCAGGCTACCTCGAAGTCCTATGGTTTGTTGTTTTAATTTCTAAGGAATTTTACCGTTGAAGATGGCCGTGTTGCCCGCTATGCATGCTCCAGGCTCCTCGTCATAGTAAGTTTAGTTTAAATAAGTGGCCATTGACGATAGGAGAGAAATGTCGTGTTTTGGAAATATTTAAAATTGATGTGTCTTAATATTTTATTAGGGGAACATTAAAGTTGATTATAGCAACACAGGTTAAGATCCCACAGTTTTATCATCCTGACACCACTATTTTCATCGGAATCACTTAGTCTAAATGAATTTACTAAACTCAACTTAATGAGTTCCATACTTTCATTTAGACCGTGGGAAACCTCATTAGCAACACGTAGGTTACCTCCTCCGAAGAATTCCCGATAATCCAATGAGACGTTTTAATTTAGTTACAATTGTACTTTTTGTTTTATTTGTGATTAAATCTTGAGTTGTTTTATATTTTTGAATGTTGTGGCGGTGAATTTTATCTTGTTTAGACTTTTAATTTTGATTTTTGGTCTCAGTTTTGTGGCTATCCTAAAGATTCCAGTTTTCATGCAAGGTGGCATTGTTGTTTAGCATGCAAGATTGCAAGAAAAGAAAATGCAGTAGTGTGCAGGTAAGTAAATTGCATCAAAATAAAAGCATACCTGATAGGTCTTCCAAACATCTCCACCTGAAACTTTAGTATTCTTGCAATAAACATTTATATTTGCAGGGAAGTAAAACTCTATGCAAAGGTTCGTCACAGGCTTACCAAACCCTATGCCTAACTTGATGAGTCCTATTCATTTTGAGAGATATTTTTCATTTAATAGATATAATAGGTCCAGTTGTCCTATAAGATGTCCAGAAGACCTGTGAAAAAGATCCAGGAGAGACCCGGATATTTCACAATAGTTTTGAGCTTCCTTGAGTTCATTTGGACTTATCATATCTATTAAATGATTTATCTGTTTCATACCCTTATGCTCAGTGAGCTAGTGTTTTAGCTATCCCGAAAGGTGGGGTAATTATCACTTAGTGCTTTACTTAGGAATTATGTGGGTGGGCCTTTAGAAGCAAAATTTAACTTATGGAGAGATTTCTCAAATTTTGATGGGCTTGTAGTGTTTCAAAAGGTGGTTTAGGATCAATTGTGCTTTCCTTTCTAATTCTCATCAGTTAATTCCTTTAATCAATCCTAGCTCACTACTAAGCCCTTAAAATTTTAGTAGGTATTTATATGTCTTTAAAAAAGAAAATTTTATGACTTTCATGATTATGATTCTTATCAAAATATTGAATTATCATTTAAACATCAAATGAAGGGGGATTAAGTTAGTGGAATATTAACTCCCAAAATCAACCCCTAACCTTAAGGCTCTTTTTAATTTGATTTTCTTCCAAATTATGATAATTAAGGAAATTTAAATATTTAATTTTGGTGTGACAAAATTGAAATGAGTTTCTACCATTTATCCCTTAATGTTTCAATCATCCAACATAATAATTAAGGTCATTTATTGCCCTTTTCCCATTTTAATTAAGCCTAAATATTGATTAAGGCCAATTTTTTCTAAAATTACAATTTTACCCCTAAAGGTTTTTATCACTTCATAATTCATTAAATTTAGCTCAAATGACTTTGACATTTTTATGTGATCCCACTTATGGGTTAATAAAAACACCAGAGGATAAAACTTGATTTTTCAAATTTTAATTCAATTTATACATTTATTTTAATGCAAAAATAGGGGTTTTCAATGAAAATTCAACAACTTGTCCAAAACAAAAAATGACTTTGAAATTTTTATTGGAGGTAAACCTAGACTCAGAGGACCACTTGGACCAAATTTCATGACGTTTTGAGCTTTAATTTAAATATTAGAATTATTTTAAGTTCTGAAGTTTTAATTAATTATAAATTATTTTAAAAATTCAAATTTCAATTTTATATTTTTCTTAAGTCCCTCTGAGGTCAGGGAACACAGAGAAACAAATTTTATATTTTTCTGATTTTTAGTTTAATTATTAGAATTATTTTAGTGCAAAATTAAGAAAATTCATTTTTAACCTTTTACAATTAATTTAAGCCTTTAAAAATTGATATTTTGATTTTGAAGCATAAGAAAATTATGAGAATGGTTCCTAAGTGATTAAGATACCAAATGTGACAATTTGGTGATTTTTACTATTTTTTGTGTTTTTTATTATTATTTAATTATTTAAATATTTAAAATATAATTAAAAATAAAGATTTTGTAAAAATACCAATTTTAATTTTAGAAAATCTCTCTGATCACAGAGAACTCCCAAAACCAATTTCACAAATTTTTGAGTTATGTTATAATTATTAAAATTAGTTTGTCGTTCAAAATTATCATTTCACTTAGAAAATTCATTTAGGTGATCAAATGAATTCTAAATGCCATGAAATTTTTATGGAGAGTTCTATGACCTTTAAAGTACAGTGGAGAATTGTTTTTAGGTTATTTCCATGTTTAATGAACTCAAATTAATTTAAATTCAGTTTTAAACTAAGTTGATGATTAGGTCATTTCTTAATGATTTAACCTATGAGAATTTTATCCTAGGGTCCTCTAGTCATAAGGGACCTACCATAATTTTGTTTGGATTTTTATAACCACCATGCTAATTTTTGGAATTAAATTATCAAAACAGATGCAAAAATTTGAAAAATATAGATCTCCTCATAGAGGTCTCCTCTAACTTTGGACAAATCAGGGAAGATCCCCCATGACAGAGGCTACAACATGCTAAAATGGCAAGCCATGGTGAAATGTTTATATGCATGGAGAATTAAAAAACTACAGAGGGTATTTAATTAATTAAAAATCATACATGCATTAAATAAATTTCAAACCAATTCTATATTATTCTCCTCTGTTCACTGAGTAAGAGGGTATATTTCGTTTATTTTTATGATTTTTCTACACCAAGTTATGGATTTTTAATTTTCAGTCATTTAAATAAATCAAAAATATCCTATTTTTCTACTTAACCACGCGGCGCTGACTGGATCCTTGGCAGCTCCGAAAGACCACGCGGCGCGCACTTTTCGACGCGGCCATCTGACTAGATGTCCACGCGATCGTGTTTTATGTACTCGATCTTTGTCCGACTCCATCCTAGCCGTCCAAGCATTACACGCACGATCCAACAGTGCTCCTTCATCGTCTTCGACTGGTTCATCCCGAGAGCCGTCCACCTTCTAGACCTAAGATCTCTCTCGATACTCAACCAAATCACATGGGGTTTGTTTCTAGAGCTTCATCTAGCCTAGAAGAACCTATCCAAACGGTTTATACTGTATGAAATACAGTGCACAATTATGGAAGATGAAGAAAAGCTCAGGAGGAAGAGAGTCCAATATCTTTGTCTGAGAGGGGAGGCCTCAATCAGATGGTTGTGGCAGCTTCAATTGGTTCCAACGAACCTCCAGATGGAGCCTTTTGCCCTGGTGAATCGTCTAGACCCAAACTCGACTAGACCTGATTTCAGGTGTTGATGGAAGTCTGGTGCAGAGGCCTTCTATGATGGGGCTTTGATGGGGGATCTTCTTCTTTCACTGTTGTGAAGGTGTGGGTGCAGTTAATTGAACTTTAATGCACTGTGGAGCTTTGGTGAAATGTGTCATGGTTTCCGGCCAAATTTGAGCTCTGAAATTGAGCTATGGCAGTGGGAACCAGAGGGGGAAAGTGACTGGAATGATCTTAGGGAGGTCTGGAGAGACTCTGGTGAAGTTTTGGCAGAGTTTGGTTAGGAAATTTCCAGCACCTTGATTTTGGCCTTGAGGGGTGGTTTTTTATAGCCATGGTCAATTGGCTGAGCTCAGGGCCTGACTTTGGGTTGTATTCATCTACTTACGTGGGGGGAGATCAGCTCCAATGGCCAATCAGAGCTGGACAGCTTGGAAGGTGAGTTTGGGTTCAATTGGAGAGGGGTGGCTCTCGGTTTTGGCATTTTCCGGCCACTAGGCCGGCCGGCCAGGCCAGGGGAGGTGGCCAGTGGTCAGGTGGGTAGGCCATCAAGTGCCTTGAGTTTAAATGGTGAAGGGATTATTGCAAATATCCCTTGATTTAGCCATTTAAAGGAGGAGATCCCCTAATTTGGGGGACCTTTTGTCCATGGCTCAAGTAGAGTGGGCTAGGTGGGTCTAGGGTGGTTCCTAGGGGTCACTTGGTGGCTGTGGTGGACCTAGGTTGGTCACATTTTGGATGATTTGGTCACATTTGGCTATGGGTTCAATTTAGGTCATTTGGGTTCAAGTTGGGCTAGCTTGGGTTTGAGCTTCGGTTAGACCCAAATAATTGTTCAAAATGGTGTGTATGATTGTTATGAAGTGTTTAGAAGACGTTTGGAGTGGTGTTGAATTGATTTGGTAGGTCAATTTGGTTTGGTTTGGTATTTTGGTCAATTTGGGGCAAATTAGCTAAGCTTGGGTTTAGGTTGGGCTAGAGTGGGGTTTAGGCCCAATTGAAGGTTCTAAATGGTCTAGGGGGATGTAATAAAAAGTTCCCAACATCAATTGGGTGGAAATTTGAGGTTTAGGGGGAATCAATTTGGGAGATTTTGGGCATATGTTAAAATTGGGTTAAAATTGGGTAAGCTTGGTTCAAGTGGATTTGAATGGGGCTAAGATCCAAATTGGGGTCAATTGAAGGTTCAATTCAGTTTAGGGGAGTGTTATGAAGGGTTTAGAGGTTAGGTCAATTTGGGGGATTTGGGTCACTTAGGAAAAATTGGGGATTTTGGGTTTTAAGTGAAATTGAGCTCAAATGTGGGACAAATTGGGTTTGGATTTGGTTTAGATTGATATTGGGGATGTTGAATTAAAGTTTAGGATTGAAATTGGGCAAGATTGGGATCAATTGGGTATACATTGAGTTTAATTTGGGCACTTTTGGGTTAAATGGGTTAAATTGGAGTTTTTGGTTAAATTGGGCTAAATTGACCAAATTGGGTCATGTGGTAGTTGAGAGAAATGAAATTGGGAATATTTTGGAGGTTTTGGGAATTTTTGGAATTTTGAGCTAAGAGGGGCATTTTGGTCTTTTTAGGGATTTTTTGAAAATTTGGCAATTTTGGGTAATTTTAGTTAATTTGAGTGGTAAGGAGTGTTTTGAAATGATTTTGGGAGAATTAGGGGTGTAATTTGGGTGATTTTGAAAATTTTGGGGGATTTTAGGGTTTTAGGGGTATTTTTGGTATTTTGGGTATTTAGGGTATTTAGGATACTTTGGGGCAAATGGGTTAGAAATTTGGAATGCTTTGGAAAAATTGGGATTGGTTGAGAGTCAGTAATATGGCATTGTTTGGGTTTAGCCATGGACCAATGGTCGCCTTCATTTGGTCCTCTATGTGTTGGTATTAGCCATACCCTAATCTGAGGCTAATGGCTTGGGAAAACCACTTACATGAGTTTCCAAAGAGTTAGGAGATCAAATGTGATGTGCCCTGTTTAGGGTGGTGAGTGTGTAGTGTAAGTGTGGTGTAGGCTCCAGACCTCCCATGGTAGATCCTAAGGTCTGACCACCTATAAGAGACTTACCATGGGCTTCCTTATACTTGATCTCTTCCTCCCAGAAACTGGAGGTTAGGCCTTAAGCATATGAAAACTCCCAGTGAAGTAAGAAAAGTTTGAATTTCTATGGGGAGGGGTTCCATGACTAGTCTTCTAAGAAAGTCACCAGGAGAGTCATTTGGCTAGACCCTAGGCTATTTTAAAGAGTGATTAGACCTCAACCAAAAGTGAGGTCAACAAATGGACCCCTAATAGGTGTGGTGTGTTGGGCAAGCAAACTGCATGTATTGGTGTTGACCGACGTGATCAACAAAACCAACACAACTGTCTTTGTCAAAACTCAAGACATACACAGAATTTAGCGAGGAGTTTCCGCTGGCAATTATTCGGTCGAAACCTTCAAGTCCCGGGAACTCTCACTGGGGAAGGAAAATGGAATACCTTCATGAGAGGAGCTATGAATTTCAAGCCTCCAAACTCTGAAGGAGTCTGATCAGAATCGATTTGAAGTTGGAATTTGGATTTAGAGTTGGGATTTAGAATTTGGATTTGATTTCAATTTAAATTTTGAGTTTGAATTTTAATTTTAAATTTCATGTTCAATTTTAAGTTTTAATCTTTGATTTTAAATTTCAATTTTAATTTTAAGTTTTATGGAATTTATGGAAATTTCAGAATTTGTGGAATTTTAAATTTGAAAATTTTAATTTTGTGGGAAATTTTGAGTTAGAAGTGAGTACAAAGGGGAAAATCAAAATTTCAGTACCGATCTCGGAAAGTGGGAGTCAGAATTTAAGTACTGGTCCTGCAAGGTGAGAACTGAAATTATGGTATCGGTCTCGAAAATGAGAATCATAATTTCGATACCGACCTCGGGATTTCGTGAGTGTGGGAAATTTCTCGGAAGTGAGATGGAAATATAGGGATTTTTTGGGGTTGGATGACTAAGTCTCCGGTTCCGGAATTTCATGAGGGAGGAAAAATTTCTCGGATAGAATGTGGAAAATTAGGGAAATTTAGGGGAATTGGATGACTTAGTCTCCGGTCCCACAATTTCATGGAGGGCGGAAAAATTTCTCGGATAAGGTGTGGAAAATTAAGGAAATTTTGGGGGAATCGGATGACTAAGCTCTGTTCTCGGAATTTCATGGAGAACGGAAAAATTTCTAGGATAGAATGTGGAAAATTAGGGAAATTTTGAGAGAATCGGACGATTAAGCTCCGTTCCCGGAATTTCATGTAGGGCGAAAAATTTTCTCGGATAGGGTGTGGAAAATTAAGGAAATTTTGGGGGAATCAGACGACTAAGCTCCATTCCCGGAATTTCATGGAGGGCGGAAAAATTTCTCGGAAGGGAGATGAAAAATTAGGGAATTTTAAAGGAATTTTGGAGAGGAAAGCTCAATGACTCACATCCGGCCTAAGGGGTAACAAGAGGGACTCATAACTTAGGTATTGATCCTGGAATTTCATTTGAGGAGAATTTGGTGAAACTTGGTTTTGACTTTCAAAGAAAGCAGATTTGGCACAGTTCGGCCGAGACCAGTAGCCATCACAAGATTTGTAGAATTTCATGATATTTCGAATTTGTGAGAAGTGGTGCTATGTGAAAAGTGCCAAATTTCGCGGAGTGCCCGCAAAAACGGAGGATTTAAAGATGAGTGCAAGGACTCAGAATCTCGAAAGAGAGAGTATTATCACTTGTTTGTTTTCATTTATCATTTTCTTTCAATTTGTTTTGTTCCATTTCATTTCGTTTTGTTTGATTTCATTTGATTTAAATTTTGAGTTCATTTTGATTTTGATTTTATTTTGTTGTCATTTTATCCTTTTCTTCTGCATTATTCTTTTGCCCTTTTCATTCTGGAACTAACACATGGTTCAACGCCTTTCGACTGTCGCGCTGAAAAAAAAACATTTCTGAAAACAGAAATCTTCATTAATTTTGCTGAAAGTAGTACAACCGATCACATGCTGACAAGCATCCAAAAGTAGATCATGTGTGCAAAATTGAATAGAGCTGACATATCATATCGTCTGGCTGCTGCAAAAGTGGTGAGAACGATTGTCATGACCCGTTGTAAGGGGTAGTAGATTTTTGCTGCCTGAGATTGCTGCGGGGACGAGCCAACCTACCAAGATTACGCTCCGAAATAAAATTCCCCTTGCGAATACCCGAAGATACTGCCGTCACAGTGGTAAGGGACGAAGGCTCTCCAGTTCTGGATCTGGCTCGTAGTAAAATGGTGCTTTATCTTCATCCATTCTTTTGAAGGTGACTGACACTCTTTTTCTTGTAACACATGGGATGTAGTGTTTTGCTAAATCTGCTCAATTTCCTTTTAATACCGCATACTGATCCGACTGGTAGGGGAATTTCAACAGAACCTCAGAATTCTCCTAGTCCTACAACCTAGATTTCTCGTCCAAAAATGATATTACTTTCACTTATAAAAGAGACAGTACAGAAGGGTCTCACAAAGTCATGGTGGTCGATATGAGGCGGGATGCAGTCCCCATCCTCATAATATTTATGATGCAACTGTTAGGAATACAGTCTACAGGCAACACGTGCCACTCGACCATCCTTTTTATCATCTTCTTGATTTGTGGCGGCATCAGATCCACCTCATCATGCTGTAAGATCCCCGGGGGATTGCCTTGTCGATCTTTAGCGAAATTATAGCGGCAGCCACATTGGATGGTGACTATGCCTTTTCCTCGTTTCCATTTTGACGGCTCTGTATATGTCCTCGGCCTCAAGCAACCTGCTCTGCCCAAAGTCTGAAGAGTGTCGGTGTAGTACAGAATTCCTTCTTCATCTTTCTTCGAGAATACGTCGGTGTATAATTCGAGTCCTTCCACTATATTGACAAATTTCCCTTGTGTTTCTTCATGGTGTTGAAATTCCTTTTTTCTGATTCTTCTGATTTTCTCCATCACATAGTCTGGGACTCCTCGTGGCGGTGGTAAGACAAACTGTGGTACGTACGGCTCCACATCAGGATATTTTCGGCTCCTGAGTAGCATTGAGGCGGTTGCACATGCCTCAAATGTGTCATACTCCTCTAGTTGTAAAACATGACATTCCGAGCACTCTGAAAATGCCCTAGTCGTTGAAGGCAGTCTGGGTAAACTCGAGTTGCAAGTCGGACACCCAGTCAAATTTTTTTCTATCGGATCCAATGTCGACACGGGATCCTCTGCGGCCTCTGGCTCAGTATCGGTGCGCGGTGCGCTGTCGTCGGTTTCTTTCATTTTAGGATTGTATGAATCTTCTGGAATGGGTGACAGCGCGGCGACTAGCTCCCGAGCTTGTCTCCTCTACATCCTGTCTAAGAGGCAACGCTTGCGGCGATTTGCATTTCTTCTTTTTGTACGCGCCAACGGCTCATCTGGAATTCTTTCAGCTGAAGCAGCAACAAGATCACTCTCTGGAGTAGTGATCATAGATGGGACCTGACCGTGTCTCGTGGCGAGAAGGTGTGAGTCGACGAACCCTCCAGTTTCTACATATCCTGATGTCCGTCCGTTCTCTTTACGATCAATCTTCTTCATTGACTTTGTGTCTGTAGTTAGGGCTGTCAAAAAAGCTCTTTGTTCGCGAACAGTTCGTGTTCGGTTCGCCAAGAAGTTCGTGTTCTATTCGTTCGATAAGCAAACGAGACGAACACATACAATTTTTTTCGTTCGGTTTGTTAAACGAACCAAACACAAACAGTGATGTGTTCGTTCGTGTTCGGTTTGTTATTGTTCGAAATATAAAATAATTTAAAAAAATTATATATAAAAAATTTATGATATTATAAAAATAATTATATATTATAAAAATTTATCATATTTTAAATAATTAAACTTCTATAAACTATAATATATGATAAATTATTAATAACAATAATAATATTATAGTATTAATTATATTAATATAAATATTATAATATTATAATTCATATACTATACTATATATTAAAATAAAACCCTAATCAAAACCCTAAATGCTTTATTCGGTTTGCTTCATTTTGAGGAAGTATGGGTTAACTGATGTGTACGGAATACCTGATCAATTTGGTTCATTTTGAGGAAGTATCCTATCAAAGCTAGGGCAGTCAAAAAAGCTCGTTGTTCGCGAACAGTTCGTGTTCGGTTCGCCGAGAAGTTCGTGTTCGTTCGATAAGCAAACGAACCAAACACGAACAGTGATGTGTTCGAACATTTCGAACACGAACACTAGCTCTGTTCGTTCATGTTAGGTTCATTTACACCCCTATCTGTAGTCTCCTTTTGTGTGTTCTTTTTTCAAAACGCGAAGTCCAAGCCGTATTTGGAAGCAAACACCAACTCGCAACCCGACACCTCTTACACAAGTAAACAGAGGAAATGTCAGTGGGTGGTGTTGTGCACGAACAAGAACAAGGGCAAACTTATTATCTTTCATTTTAATAAGTTTTAAAAATACTTTAATGTCATTATCTTATTTAATATAGTTTTATAAAATTTAGATTTAGGAATTTACAGACGTATTTTATTTTGTGAGAAGATTTACTTTATTTTTTTAACTTTATTCTATTACAATATTTGGCCCAGTCACAGACGTTGGTCATATTATACATCGGAATGAAAATCTTTCTTCAGATTCCTCATGTTGCGTAGTACTTCTTGAGATATCGTCCATTTATTGGCAACATGGGTCTATCCCCTTGAGAGTCCACCAACTGGTACGACCCTCCAGAGTAAACTTTTTCCACCACAAATAGTCATTCCCAGGTCGGTTCAAATTTTCCACATATCTTGCGGTGTGTAAGAATAGGCCTTCTGAGAACGAGAACGATGTCACCAATTTTGAACGACCTCGGGCGGACCAACTTATCGTGGGCTTGAATCATCTTTGCTTTGTAGAGTTCCAATTTTTGCTATGCACGCAATCTTTTCCCTTCGAGATTTTCCAGTTCTGCCAGTCGAAGTTTGGCATTTTCTTCTGTTGTAATTTATTGGCGACGGCGATCCGGAGCGACAGTAGTTGAACTTCTAACGGAAGGACTGCCTCGGACTCATACACAAGTGCATAAGATGTAGATTGTGTCAGCGTTCTGAATGTCATCCTGTATGCCCACAAAGCTTCTAGTAATTTCTCGTGCCATCCTCTTTTGTTGTCTTCGAGCTTCTTCTTTAAAATTTGAACGAGCGTCTTGTTGAAGGCTTCTGTCAAGCAATTTGCTTTGGGGTAATAGATTGTCAAATATCTCTAATCTATCCCGTGTCTTCTGACAAAGTTGTTGATTTTCGTGCTCTTGAAGGCGAACCCATTGTCAGAAATGATCCTGCGCGGCACACCAAAGCGGTAGACAACCTGATTCTTGAAGAACTGTAGAACTTGCTGTTCTATAACTTTCCATAGCGAAACTGCCTCTTCCCACTTGGAGAAGTAGTCTGTAGCTGCGTGAATGAATCTGCGTCCTTTTGAAGACGGAGGGCCTATCAGACCCACTATATCCATGCCCCAACACTCGAATGGCCATGAGGCAATCGTGGGGTGTAGAACATTCGAATGTTGGTGCAAGACCACTTTGTGCACTTAGCATTGATGACATTTATTTGTTGTATCCATGCAGTATGTCATCATTGCAGGCTAGTAGTATCTGAGTCTTTTGATTTTCATTTTTATCTTCGGTCCTAACTGGTGAGCTTCACACAATCCGACATCTACTTCTTTGACGATTTTCTGTGCTTCTGCTTGCTGAGGCATCTGAGCCACATCTGATCGAATGATCTTCTGTACATAACACTTTCAACTAAGGCATATGAGAGAGCTCTCTTCTGAATTTGATGTGTTGCTGACTTATCTTCTGATAATCTTCCAGTTTGCAAATATTCTATCAATGGCTGGCGCCAATCTTCAGTATCATCTGTCATAGTGGCTGCTATCTCTTCTTCTCCAAGCTTGTGTAGACTATCGAGGTCGATCTGCGATAAAACTTGACGTCTCTGTACTGTAATATCTATAGAATCTTCGGGTGGACAAGCCAATTCTTTAGCGAGTTTGGCTAAAGCATCCGCGTGGGCATTGTCTGCTCGAGGAATTCTATAGAATATCACACTCGGAATTTGCTCGAGTAATTTTATCATGTACCGGTGGTATTCTTCTAATCTTGGTTTCAGAATTTTATACTGTCCTGCCACTTGCTGAATGACGAGTTGTGAGTCGCCATAAATGACAATGTCTGTAATTTCCATTAGTATTGCTAATTCCAAACTGGTGATTAGAGCTTCGTATTTCGCTTCATTATTAATACATAGTTATGACAAGTGATAGGAGAATCTCAACATCGTCTAATCCGGAGTCACAAAGATCAAATTGGTTCATGCTTTGCCTTGGTACCACTATTTGTTGTCCTTTGTCTCTTCGGGCTGATGACGCTCCGTCGAAGTACATTTCCTAACGTCTGGCACTGGGCTGCTATATTTGTAGTATCTGTTCGTCTGGTAGTTCATCATTGAGCGGGGACCCAGCTGGCAGTGGGTGCGCTGCGAGAAAATCCGCGAGAATTTGCCCTTTGATAGCACGAGGGGGCACAAAAGTTATGTCAAACTGCAATAATATCATCGACCACCTTGCTAAACGTCCGGAAAGTGTTGGTCGGGTGATCAAATATTGCAATGGATTAACTTTCGAGATCAGGTTTATCTTATGAGACTATATAATGTCTAAGCTTTTGAGCGGCGAAAACCAAAGCTAGATAATGTTTCTCAATAGGAGGATACTTTACTTATACCGGTATTAGACGTCGACTCAGGTAGTAGAGTGCATTCTCTTTACCCTCATCATTGAATTGGGCAAGTAGTGCCCCGAGAGACTCGTCTAAAGCTGCAATATAAAGTATCCATGGTCTACCAGGGATAGGGGCTGCTAAGACAGGAGGTGTCGTTAGATATCGTTTAATATCTTCAAAAGCTCATTGATACGGCTCTCCCCAAACAAATGTGACATCTTTTCAAAGTAGGTTCGAAAATGGTAGACACCTTCCTGACAGATTGGATATGAAGCGTCTTAGATATGCCAGTTTTCCTTGAAAAAAATGTAGTTGTTTCAAGGTTCTAGGAGGCATTTCTAATATCACTTTAAACTTTTTCAGGTCAATTTCGATTCCCCGGTGACGGACAACGAATCCTAAAAATTTCACGGAGGTAACGCCGAAAGCGCATTTTAAGTGATTCTTCTTTATATCGTATAGTCGTAACCGTTCAAATATGATCCTCAAATCATTTTGGTGATTTTCCTTTACTTTGCTCTTGATGACCAAGTCGTCCACGTAGCATTCTACTTGGTTATGGATAAGGTCATAGAAGATCTTCGTCATTGCTCTTTGGTAAGTTGCTCCGGCGTTCCTTAAACCAAATGGCATCACGGTGTAGCAGTAAATCCCGATCGGAGTTCTGAATGATGTAAGTGTTGCATCCTCTGGAGCCATCTTGATCTGATTGTATCTTGACAACCCATCCATGAAGGAGAAAATTTCGTGTGACGAAGAGATGTCCACCATTATTCCGGTATCGGCAACGAGAACACATCTTTCGGACATGCCTTATTCAAATCCCTGAAGTTGACACATACTCGGATTTGTACATTTTTCTTCTTTACTGGCACGACGTTGGCTAACCATGTCGGATATTGTTCTTCTCGGACAAAGTTAGCGTCTATTAATTTCTTTATTTCTGTCGTAACTTGTTCTATTTCGAGGCGCATTCTTCTGGGAGCTTGCTTTACTGGTGTTGTATTTTGATCCACTCCTAGTCGATGAACTGTAACTTCTGGAGATAGTCCAGAAATTTCATCATAGCTCCAAGCGAAGCAGTCTTTGAATTCTGACAGTAACCTGACCAAGTCTGTAACCTCTTCTTTGTTGAGCAACGAACTTATGAAAGTTGGTCGGGGCTGCTCCTCAATCCCGAGATTGATTTCTTTTAATTCATCCACAGTTAATTTGATTTCTTCTCCGAACTCGGCGGAGCCTCTTATATTGGTTGATCTTTGTATTCATCTTGGATGTCGAAGCAATCTTCCACTAGCTTGACTAGTAACAACCATGCAAAATCTCGAGTCATCGACAGGTCCGATCGTACCAAACCCAAGACCTTCTTTCGAGTTGAGTTTCTTTCCTTTTGTATTCCATAATTTTTCGAACGATTGTAACTTATCTTTTGGCATTTGCTTTGGCACATATCCTTGTTGAATTAACTTTTGTACATAAGGCGAAAAGTAACCAAAAGGTAATTCCATTAATTCATTAGAGTTATTTTCATCGAGAATTATACAAGGTTCAGAAGTAGAAGGAGAAGTTTTATAAAACTTGATCGGCTTGAAACCATCACTATGGACTTCCTTGACTTCCACACTTTCGATCTTTTGAGGGTGGATTGGAGTTAGAGTCATAGCTTGAACATAATGATTAATATGATATAAATTAATTCATATTTATCTCTATCTGTGACATCAGTAGAAATCTTGAACTGAGACTTCTTCTGACTTATCATCATTTTTTCTTTATCTTCTTCAGAGCTTCCTTCCACTTCAATACTGATCGTCGGCTTCGTCCATTCAACAATCTGGTGAGTTATTCCTCGACCACGTCCTCGGCCTCGACCTCAGATGTGTGGGCTAAAAGAACCTCCACCAACTCGTTGTGAAGGATAGGGCTGTCAAAACGGCTCGTTCGCGAGCAGCTTGTGTTCGGCTCATTATGAAGCTCTTGTTATGTTCGTTCGCTATGTTAACGAGCCGAACATAAACATAGATTTGTTCGTTCGTGTTCGGCTTGTTTTGGCTCGAAATATTACTCATCAAATATTACTCGGCTTGTTCGGCTTGTTTACTTATATATATATTGATGAGTAGTATTTTAAAAAAAAATAATTGACTGCTAGACTACAATGATTTATAATCAATTAAAAGTATTAATTAATAAAATAGAATAAAAATTATTAAATTAGATCCAAATATTGTTTTAATGTAAACAAAAATTTTTTAATCTTGCCCCAATCCTTAACATCTTATGGATACGTGATTAAGGTTATCAAAACAACTCTTTGTTCGTGAATGGCTCGTGTTCGGCTCGCCTAGCAAATGAGCCGAACACGAACACACTTTTTGAGCTCGAAATATAAACGAACCGAACACGAACTGAGCTTGGCTCGTTCGTGTTCGGCTCATTTACACCCCAGTGAAGGAGTGGCAGGAGATCGTTGAACTGGAGTTGTATGGTCCCGTTCTCGCAGTTCTTTTGAATTTTCAATTTTACTTGTCACAATTTCTCTTGAAAGTATTTTTTTCTTCGGAGGAGCGTAGTAGGCAGCGTCTTCGTAAATGCCTGCCTCATGTATTGAGAAAGATTATAAATCTCCTTTAATGTAATGTTCTTGTCCATCCTTGTAGTACTTGATGCATTGGTGAAGCGATGACGGGACCATGTTGTACTCGTGAAGCCACCGCCGACCGCGCAGGGTATTGAACGATGTATCCGCATCGATGACATGGAATTTTGCAGTTGTTGCTAGATTTCCAACTTTCATTTGCAGCGTTATAGATCCGAGGGCTCTTTCTCCTTTCTGGTTGAATCCTCTTAGCATCATTTTATCCATAGAATGTTCTCGAGCGTCGATGTCCAAGTAGGCTAGCGTCCGTAGACTCATTATATTGAGCGACGCTCCAGGATCTACTAACACTCCGGAAAGTATGAACCTGCCGATGATGACGGAAATGTAGAGCAGAAGGTTGTGATCGGTTGTACCGAGTAGCAAATCTTCATCGGTGAAGGTTACGCCGGGCTGTTCTTTCAAAGTGCAAACTCCATCTGAGAATGTGCTAGCCAATTGTGCTAAGCAAATATCTGGATCAAGTAGAGCCTTGATCAAATTTTCTCTCATCTCCTTTGAAAGGATCAGAGCATCGTAAATACTTAGTTTGGCTGGCAACTTCCTGAGATGAGCCAGCACGTTATAATCCAACTTGTTTGAATTTTCAATTTCATTTCGAACTTGTACTTCTTCCGTTGTTGGAGACACTTCTTCTTGAGTAATCGTCTGTTTTCCTTTATCTATTAGAGTTGTCCTTGGCGGCAGTACCTTGCCACTTCTTAGGTATACTTATGTTATTTCATCTTCTTCTGAACACAGAGATCCTTCTACTACCATATCTGGTTCTTCTGTATCTGAAAAGTCCACGTTGATGGCAAGTGGAGTTCCTTTACATTCGAGGATTTGCTCCTCGCTTTCGGTGCTGTCGTAGCCGGTGTTGTCGATATTTTCTTCATTTTTGTCAACGTTCTCGTCGAGAATAATCATGATTTGAGGATCATTTTACGAATCAAAATCGGGGTTAAAGAGGTTGTGATTAGTTACGTCATCACTAGAGACAGTAAGAATGTAGCCAACATCATTTATATTATCATTATGAGACCCTGGAGGGGCATAAAGATAATGGTACAAAGTCAGGGGTTCGAGGGGTTTCACCTCCGAATCCGAAACAACCAATTTAATAGGGGCAGCCTCTATCCTACCCTTCGCGCTATCGTCCTTAATTTCGTTCACGATTCGCTTCTTTCTCCATTCTTGTCGCGGTGGCCTCCTCGGCGAAGCTTTAATCTTAGATTAGGCTGGCGGTAGACTCCGGACAGCAGCTTTCTTTCGAGTAGATTGGATCTGATCCAAAACTTTCTTGAGCTCGTTCCAAATTCTGCTCCATCCGCCTTTGCCGGTATATGGATCAATCGGAGAGATTGGTTCGACTGAAATCACGTTTATAGAACCTCTTTCAGGTTCTTTCAAGTATTCTTTTGGTATTGTTATATTTCCTTCTTTGTAATTTCGCTCGAGCCAATCCTTGAAACTAAAGCAGCTTTCTATGGTGTGTCCGAGCATCCTGTGGTAGGGGCAGAAGTTGAGCTGATCCTTCTTGTCCATCTCTTCCGGCTTCTTCGGCTCGGGTAATCTGAACTCGGGCTTCTTCATTAAATTCCTGAACATCTTTGCTACGATGTCGTCTTTGAAGGAGTAATTCTTGCATAGCCGTTCTGACATTTTCGGACTCTGTCGTCCATCTGTCCTGTACGACCTCTGCTGCTGACCAGACTGACTGCTCTGCTGTGCACGAGGCTGAACATACTGCTGAGGCTGACTGTACTGAGGCGACTAACTGTGCTGTTGTGTCAACTGTTCAGGCTGAATCCTCATTGGTTGCTTTCCTTTGTCGATCGTTGCCACTACGCCAGATCTCTTATTGTATGCTTTAGCATATTTTATTTTCTCTGTCTTTTCTGCAGGTTCCATGTGCTTGACATTTTCTTGTAAGCTGCTGGCTTTGCTGAGTAGCTTCTCGAAGGACTTGATGGTGAGACCCTTAAGCATGAAGGCTACCAGACCGTGGATACTCTTGAGCAGTATCTCGATCGCGTGTTGTTCTTGTACTTGAGGTTCACATTTCATGCTTAAGTTTCTTCATCTCAGAATGTAGTCGACCAAAGTTTCGTCAGGCTTCTGCCGCTCCACGACAAGATCTCCTAAGGTGACATGATGACGGGCACCGGTGAATCTCTTCACGAATATGTTTTTCATTTCTGCAAAAGTCTTTACTAATCCATTGGGATGCTCGGCATACCAATCAAACGCTATTCTTGACAGGCTGCTGACAAACTATCGGAACAACAGAGCTTCACTTCCTCTTGTGTTACAACAACTAGCTCTCAAGTGTGCTATGTGCTGGCGAGAATTTCCTGTGTAGTCGAACGCTTGAAAGTCGAGGGCACGAAGCCTTTGGGGTAAGGTACGACATCGAACTCCTCCGGGTAGGGTCTACCCTTTGAAACTGATGCTCCACCTTTGGACTAAGCCAAGGCCTCCCAAACTTGTTGTTCGACCATCTGTTTAATGTCCTTTTATGGCGTACTCGGAGTCGAATCTTTTCTCCGCGACTCTTCTTCATTGGCTGAAGCGACTTCTCTTCTTTCATCGGCGATGTGTATGATTTCAGGTTGGTTAATCTCCAGAGACGCTGTGGGTCTTGACTGTGATTGCCCGTGGAGTGTATCCATGGCGGTCATGGTGGCAGTCATTTCCTCCATTTTCTTCTCCAGGCGGATAATCTGTTCATGTCTTGTCAGGATGTTCCTCCATAGCTCATCTGCGGTATTCTCCTCACTAGGAGCCTCGCGCGCAGATGACGTGGACCGAGTTTCGAACATATTAACTTCCATGAATTTTTCATCCATGTAATCTGACAGGAAGTAATCCTCATCATCAATATCCAACTCTCGTTGTTTGGCTAACTCAAAAATTTCTGCTCGGAGCCTTCGAACTTTATCATCAACTGTTTTCTTTTTAGTCAATTTTAAATTCGTAGGCTTTCATGGACTATCGCTCTTTTCTGTAACTGATTCAGAAGCAAAGTCAGGAGTGGCAATGGGAATATCGGACTCATGATCCGTTTTGTGGCCAGCAGACCTTTCAGAATGTACTGGTACAACACCTCTCGGTAACCACACTTTCCTCTTAAGAGTCGACGCCTTGAGACGAGGTGTCTTGGCGGGGACATCGGGGTAACGAGGGGATGTGTGCTCCCTAGTGTATAGACCATGTACAGAGGAGAATAATCCTCTCTCGTTCTTTCTCTTTGGGGGTTCCTTATGATCATCGGCAGCTGGTACTCTCGGACCCAGCCGGGACTTGACCGACTTGCTTATAGTAGTATCTGTAGCAGTTGTATCAACACGTTTTCCCAAACGGTGTTTGACGAAAACTCAGACGGGTCTTTCCATTTTTAGAATTTTATTCTTAATTTCAGGGGATATTGCACATCCCATCCTCTTGAGAAGCTTGGCGACAGAACAACCTTCTATCTCGGACAACCTCCGTAGAAGGGTATAAGCTCAGGTGATAGGTTGGGTCTCTCTCACCTTATCACGACTATGTAGCGCTGGAAGTGTAGCGGCAATCTTATGGAGGCTTTCATCTCTAGTAGTATCAGCTAATAGGTGGAACGTGCTACCTCGAAGAAGAGGAGAGGTATCCGGTAAACCGAGTTCCTCCTGTTTAGAAATCTCATCAATTGCTGGCAGACTTGCAACTTGTGTTCTGGCAGCCCTGCAAATCCTGCGGTTTCTTCTTTGAGACTTGGTTGGCAGGGGAAGTCTAAAACTTGAGCTAATCTTGAAGACTGACGGTGGGGCAAGAAAGGTATCATTAGAATCATCTTCACGCAGAATTTCTTTCCCTTTGGCAGACGGGAAAGTAGGTGCAGTGACGGTGAAGCCGGTGGCAGTAGAGGTGACAACTCTCCTCGGCACGGAGACAACTGACCTGACGGGGGCAGTGGTTACTTTCACCTTCTTAGCAGAAGGGAAATCTTCATGGGAGTTCAGATCGAACTCAGCAGACGGTTCTTGAATTTCAGGAGTGGCAACTTTCACGACCACGAATGGAGCTTTCCCGAGTACGACTTCAAATTCACTGAAGCCGGTCCCGAACTGAATCATTGGTGCTGCAAGACGAGGCTCGCGGGAGGAGGGCAAGTTGCAGCAGAAAGTTAGCGTAGGGTTTGACATCTTTAACTGTCAAGAGAAGTATTCTGAAGGTTATTGAGGGCCAAAAACCTTGTCATCATAGTGCAAACACTACGCAAAAGGTTGTTCTGTTGCTAGGGAAAATTTTATTTCATTTTGATATTTTATTATCTTTTTGATTCATTTTTTAGGTTTTCATATGTTTGTTAAAAGAAATCTTAAGATTTAAGGAAGAGTGGGTCAATTTGCCGAAGACAGGATTGAAACCGGGAGATATAAAAAGGAGGTGAAGTATGGGATCCTGTCGGAGATCCCCTTCACAACGCAGATTACCCTAAAGAAATTTGCTCGCTAACACACCTCTTGGGGGTCCGACCCCACAAGATCAAAAGGAAAACCTAAAGACTCCTGAACCCTTCTGTTTAGAAGTGACCAAACAGACGGTCCTGAAATCCAGAATTGATCATATTTTCCCAAAAAGGAAATGGGTGAAGTATGTCAACGGAAGAATGGTAATCTGACTCATGAGGGATATGAGCACATTACCGATATATGAATAGTATTTCCTGATCTTAATGAAGAGAGAAACTCTCCCAGCGGAGTCGCCAGAAAATTGTCGGTCGTTAAATTTGGTGGAAGGTTGATATTTTTGAAAAGGTTTAGAATATAGTTTTATAAGATAGAAGTTTGATTTAATTTAATATATATATATATATATATATATATATATATATATATATATATGGATTTTTAAAAATAATATTTTTAATTTTGGCGAATACGAAATCAAACTGATGTCATATAAATGTTAGTTTAGATAACCAAGCGCTTCATCATAAGACATGTACCTATCCCGAAGAATAGATACATTGCTTGGTGTGAGGCTTGATCAAATAAACTAAAGAATTCATGATATCTGTTTGGTCTGCGATCGATTGTTACCGACAATTTCCCCTATCTAATCTGAAGGAATTAGATAGGGTTTATATTAATCTGGGGTCTTTAATTTTCCTATAAGGGTAAGCCCCTATAGTTATTTACATCTTAGATAACCGAAGTTACCTAACAAAACTCTTGATATAGATCAGGAAATATTTATATTCATGACTTTCAAAGATAAGGTTTTCAAAGAAAATGTGATAGTAAAAAATTCAATAGGTGAATAGCTCAAGTTTTAGAACATTTCACTTTGACAAAATCCAAAGGAAAGAAGGCTAGGAGAAAGTCATAGTTTCAAGAAAAATCTTGATGTCTTCCCAAACTATCATATGGTTTGGCCTTGATTTAGGATATTTATTTGGTGTTTCATCTTGTCAATTTTATTATTTATGACTTATATTCACTTAATACCGATCATGTGAATAGCCTGGAAGATAGGAGGGTTTATCTCATACCCGATGACAACCTCGGAAACCTAAAACGAGTTAGGTCTTATGTTGCACAACATGGTTATACAAGGGTCTAAAGAAAAGGTGAGGATTTATGCTGCACTAAGCAGACTACCTCGAAGTCTTATGGCTTGTTATTTTAATTTCCAAAGAATTTTGTTGTTGAAGAAGGTCGTGTTGCCCACTATGCATGCTCCAAGCTCCTCGTCGTAGCAGGTTTAGTTTAAAGAAGTGGCAATTGAGAAAAGAAGAGAAATGTCGTGTTTTGAAATATTTAAAATTGAGGTGTCTTAATATTTTATTAGGGGAACATTAAAGTTGATTATAGCAAAATGGGTTAAGATCCTGCAATTCCATCATCCCAGCATCACTATTTTCATCGGATTCACTTACTCCAAATGAATTTACTAAACAACTTAATGAGTTCCATGCTTTCATTTAGACTATGGGAAACCCAGTTAGCAACATGTCGGTTACCTCCTCCAAGGAATTGTCGATCATCCAACGAGACATTTTAATTCAGTTACGATTGTGGTTTTTGTTTTATTTGTGATTAAATCTTGAGTTGTTTTATATTTTTGAATGTTATGGCGGTGAATTTTATCTTGTCTTGACTTTTACTTTTAATTTTTGTTCTCAGTTTTGTGACTATCCTAAAGCTTTCAGTTTTCATGCAGGGTAACATTGTTATTTAGCATGCAAGATTACAAGGAAAGAAAGTGCAGTAAAGTGCATGTAAGTAAATTGCATCAAAATAAAAGCATACCTGATAGGTCGTCCCGTCATCTCCACCTGAAACTTTAGTATTCTTACAATAAACATTTATATTTGCAGGGAAGTAAAACCCTATGGATAGGTTCGTCACGGGCCTACCAAAACCTACGCCATAACTTGATGGGTCCTATTCAGTTTGAGAGATATTTTTCATTTAATAGATATAATAGGTCCAGTTGTCCTATAAGGTGTCCAGAAGACCTGTGAAAAAGATCCAGGAGAAACCCGAATATTTCACAATACTTTTGAGCTTCCTTGAGTTCTTTTGGACTTATCATAGCTAATAAATGATTTATCTGTTTCATACCCTTATGCTCAATGAGCTAGTGTTTTAGCTATCCCGAAAGGTGGGGTAATTATTACTAAGTGTTTTACTTAGAAATTATGTGGGTGGGCCTTTAGAGGCAAAATTTAATTTTTGAGTAATATTATAATTATTAAAATTAGTTTACTGTTCAAAATTATCATTTCACTTAGAAAATTCATTTAGGTGATCAAATGAATTCCAAATGCCATGAAATTTATATGGGGAGTTCTCTGACCTTTAAAGTACAGTGGAGAATTGTTTTTAGGTTATTTCCATGTTTAATGAACTCAAATTAATTTAAGTTCAGTTTTAAACTAAGTTGATGATTAGGTCATTTCTTAACGATTTAACCCATTAGAATTTTATCCTAGGGTCCTCTGGTCATAAGGGACCTACCATAATTTTGTCTGGATTTTTATAACCACCATGCTAATTTTTGGAATTAAATTATCAAAACAGATGCAAAAAATTTTAAAAATATAGATCTCTTTATAGAGGTCTCCTCTGACTTGGAAAAAATCAGGGAAGATCCCCCATGACAGAGGCTACAACATGCTAAAATGGCAAGCCATGGTGAAATGTCTATATGCATAGAGAATTAAAAGACTATAGAGGGTATTTAATTAATTAAAAATCATGCATGCATTAAATAAATTTTAAACCAATTCCACATTATTCTCCTCTGTTCACTGAGCAAGAGGGTATTTTTCTTTTATTTTTATGATTTTTCTACACCAAGTTATGGATTTTTAAAGTTAAGGTAATTTAAATAATTAAAAATTACCTTATTTTTCTACTTAACCACGCGGCCCTAACTGGATCCTCGGCAGCTCCGAAAGACCACGTGGCGCGCTCCTATTCGACGCCGCCATCTGACTGGATGTCCACGCGCCCGCGCTTTATGTATCTGATCTCTATCCGACTCTATCCTGGCCGTCGAAACATTACATGCGCGATCCAACGGCACTCCTTCATAGTCTTCAACTGGTTCATCCCGAGAGCCGTCCACCTTCTAGACCTAAGGTCTCTCTTGATACTTAACCAAATCACAAGGGGTTTGTTCCTAGAATTTCATCTAGCCTAGACGAACCTATCCATACGGTTTATATGGTATAAAATGCATTGTACAATTATGGAGAACGAAGAAAAGCTCAGGAGGAAGAGTGAGTCCAATACCTTTTGTCTTAGAAGGGAGGCCGCAATCAGGTGGTTGTGGCGGCTTCGATTGGTCCCAACGAACCTCCAGATGGAGTCTTTTGCCCTGGTGAATTGTCTAGACCCAAACTCGACCAGACCCGATTTCAGGTGTTTATGTAAGTATGGTGCAGAGGCCTTCTGTGATGGGGCTTTGATTGGAGATCTTCTTCTTTCGCTATTGTGAAGGTGTGGGTGCAGTTAATTGAACTTTAGTGCACTGTGGAGCTGTGGTGAAATGTGTCATAATTTCCGGCCAAATTTGAGCTATGAAATTGAGCTCCGGCAATGGGAACCTGAGGGGGAAAGTGACTGGAATGATCTTAGGGAGGTCTAGATAGACTCTGGTGAAGTTTTGGCAGAGTTTGGTTAGGAAATTTCCAACACCTTGATTTTGGCCGTAAGGGGTGGTTTTTTATAGCCATGGCCAACTGGCTGAGCTCAGAGCCTGGCTTTGGGTGTATTCATCCGCTTAGGTGGGGGGCAGATCAGCTCCAATGGCCAATCAGAGCTGGACAGCATGGGAGGTGAGTTTGGGTTCAACTGGAGAGGGGTGGCTCTCGGTTTTGGCATTTTCCGGCCACTAGGCCGACCGGCCAGGCCAGCGAAGGTGGCCAGTGGTCAGGTGGTCAGGTGGGCTGGCTATCAAGTGCCATGAGTTTAAATGGTGAAGAGATTATTGCAGATATCCCTTGATTCAGCCATTTAAAGTAGGAGATCCCCTAATTTGGGGGACCTTTGGTCCATGGCTCAAGTTGAGTGGGGTAGGTGGGTCTAGGGAGGTTCCTAGGGGTTACTTGGTGGCTGTGGTGGACCTAGGTTGGTCACATTTGGGATGGTTTGGTCACATTGGGCTATGGGTTCAATTTAGGTCATTTGGGTTTAAGTTGGGCTAGCTTGGGTTGGACCCAAATAATTGTTCAAAATGATGTTTATGATTGTTATGAAGTGTTTAGAAGAGGTTTCGAGTGGTGTTGAATTGATTTGGTAGGTCAATTTGGCTTGGTTTGGTATTTTGGTCAATTTGGGGCAAATTGGCTAAGCTTGGGTTTAGGTTGGGGTAGAGTGGGGTTTAGGCCCAATTGAAGGTTCTAAATGGTCTAGGGGGATGTAATAAAGAGTTCCCAACATCAATTGGGTGGAAATTTGAGGTTTAGAGGAATCAATTTGGGAGATTTTGGACATATGTTCAAATTGGGTTAAAATTGGGTTAGCTTGGTGCAAGTGGATTTGAATGGGGCTAAGATCCAAATTGGGGTCAATTGAAGGTTCAATTCAGTTTAGGGGAGTGTTATGAAGGGTTTAGAGGTTAGGTCAATTTGGGGGATTTGGGTCGCTTAGGCAAAATTGGGGATTTTGGATTTTAAGTAAAATTGAGCTCAAATGTAGGTCAAATTAGACTTGGATTTGGTTTAGATTGATATTGAGGATGTTGAATTAAAGTTTGGGATTGAAATTGGGCAAGCTTGGGATCAATTGGGTTGACATTAGGTTTAATTTGGGCACTTTTGGGTTAAATATTAGTTATATCAACACCTTTCTTCTCTATAACCCTTTAAAGGACTTCTCCTAGAATCTTATCGTAAGCTTTTCTAAATATATAAAAATCATATGTAGATCCTTCTTATTCTCTCTGTACTTCTCCAGCAAACCACTCAATAAGTGTATAGCTTCCATAATAGACTTATCCGACATAAATCCAAACTGATTATGAGAAATCTTTGTAACGTGTTACCCTATGTTCATTTACCCTCTCCCATGGTTTTAAAATATGAGACATCAACTTAATTCCTCTATATTTTGTACACTCTTGTGCCTCCCCTTTATTCTTAGAAGTGGGGACCAAAAAACGTAAGGAGCTAAGTTAAGGAGCTAAGTTAAAAATAGCTAACTAATAAATAAGAAAAGACCAAAGGCCCAAGCAACAATAACCTTATAAAAGAAGCTCAAGAAGCAACTAAAGGAGTAAGACCTTAAGGAGAGTCGAAAGCCCCAAAGACAAAGGATAATTTTCGATAAGGGAAATGTTTTTTTTCTCTCACCATCCTAACTTAACTCGGATTAGAAAGAATATTTTAAGCAAATTCAAGATAAACAAAATGAACACAACACCCGATTTGATGTTAAAAAAATATCACTTATATTCATTTGAAGTATGTCATAACAGTAACTTTTCCCAAATCAATAAATGTGAGCTTGCCAAGTTAAAGCTCGGGAAACTCGTCCAAAAGAGATTAAGCCCACCAGATATCCTAACTGCCTAGAGAAAATAAATTTGAAATACTTCAAAATCCAATAAGAGCCATCTACTGAAGTCGCTAAATAACAAAGATTTTATAAGGTTATAAAGAAAAAAAATAAGAGATAAGTTGCCTTACTTTTCTCTAAAAAGTAGGACAAGAAAGAAAAACAAGTGCATATATTAATTTTTTCTAATAAAAATGAGTGCATTTGATAATGCCATGCAGTCTAGTTTAAATTTTAAAAAAAACATTGGAAGTGTTGAAATCCACCTCGGCACCTGCCTATCCATTGAATCGAGAGGTCTCCTTAATCTAGATTGCGTCTCCTAGATAATACTAAATTTGCAAAGGAGGTCACCTAATGCCAAGGAAGAAATGAAGAGTTGTGGCTGAATTTCACAAAAGCATAGTCAAACAAATAAGTCGGTGGCATGCAACCCATGTTACAAAATAAGATGTTGCAGTCCCACTCGAACCTTGCTCGATAATGCGACAACCATGAGCAAGGCTCTTAAACTTAGGGAGGACCCAATCAGAAGAGAGGTAATTTGAATCAAAGTAAGTTGGGTACCCTCCCTCTCGGGGGTGATTTTGTGTTCAAAATTCAAGTCATTGGCCTTGAAGAAATCTGCAAGTTGATCCTTGGAGCTTTTGGATACCAACAAATAAGAAGTTTAGAGATGGAATAAAAGCGAGCACAAACCATCAAGCTCATCCCCTTCTCCCTTGCCAACCTCCTCGCATAGAAACTCCACGTACATCAATCCACCCGCCATCTTTAGTTTTTCAGATTTCATAATCAAAATGAAAGGAATGATCCTGCTATATATAGCCAACGAAGGAAAAGTAATTGGTGGGAGCCATAAAGTCAAAAAATGCCAAATCTTCAACCAAAGATATCATGGCAAAATCCCTTAATAAAAATGTTTGAATATCTATTGAAGTCAATTGATTTTCTCAATAAGTTCTACAAATTCCAATGTATCCATATCAGTATCACCATAAATCATTACAATTATACCTTGTGCTCAAGGAATTTGGCTAGTCACAATTAGCCAGACCGAGGTCAAAAGACAAATGTATATTATTCGCACAAACATAGCAAATGAATAGTGCAATAAATAATGGTTAACTGGCTATATCTATTCCACCATATTAACAAATGTATATATGATTATTATTCGCTCAACATTTAAGCATTTTAAAAACATATACCCTTAGTTCTTGGAGCATAAGTCCTAGAGGTTGGATTCCCCCCATTATGACAATATCATACGAGTAGCATGTGAATCAATCCAGTAATGAGTCTAATTGTTGCCTATCTAAAGAAAGCGACAAAATCCGCCTAATAAATCTAGATTAAAACAGAGCCCATTAAACGCAGCGAGTTAACCAAGAAACTAAAAATAGAATGTATATTGTAAGACATATTTGGGCTACTAATGAAAGGGAATTCTATTAGAAATCTTTAGAAATACAATTGAATAACTTGCAAAATACAACAAGAACACTAGAGTCACTGAAGAAATCATTTTAGTAAGTTGATTCAACTTGACATATATTTGTTGTTATGAATTGCAGGATATTTGCTCATTACACAAGGCGACTTTATAGTCAATCCCTTAATTTCTCTAGCATGAGACTAACTTCATAACCAAAATACCATGAATAACTCAGAAAGTCTCTCATTATACAAATTTCAAGTAGGTCAATGAATTCCATATTATTCAAATAATCAAATACAATGAGGTATGTTACAAATGAAATCTCGAGTTGACAAGGACTGGTGTGAGCTTAAAATTTATATTACTTATGTAACGAGCATGACTTTTATATATAATTATTGTTACTCTCCATAAGGCTCAGTCCAACACATTATTTTTGTCATTCACACTGATTAAGTAGAAAAAAATGTATAAATTATTAAAAAGCGAGTCTTATATTGCCAAGGAGAAAAATTACTAAATTTTACAAAAAGAAAAGAAACAAAGCGAGTGGGGCAGAATTCGCCAAACAACATCAATTAAGTGTTGTTCAAACCTTCCTCATACTCTCTTTCTCACACTCACTCTCCACATCAGATGTGACAACTAATTCTTCAAATCTCTCTATATTCGCCCATTCTAAAGGGAGTATATCGTCTTTCACCAAAATATCCCAAAAAATGGCAGTGCTATAAAAAAAATTCTAATGAAGAGTAACCTTTTGCACGACACTCTTCCATTGTGACTTTAAAAGCTCTTTGAAAGTTTTCATGGTCATCATCAATTACTTAGCCGGCTGAATTTATTTCTTGAGCTTGGCACATCAGGTTCTCAATTTAGAGCACCGCCCCTTAGGGCCTTAGTCCGTTGATTGTGAAGTCTCATCAAATTTGTTGCATTGAACGAGGCCAACCTTAACTCATTCACCTCCTTCCATAGCCTCGCAACCACCTTCTCGTACCTCCTTCTCCTCTTCAACTCTATTAAGAGATCTTCGTCCTTCTGAAGGACTTCACAAAAACTTACGTAATATGCCAGCTTGTCGTCTGCATGTGCATCACGGTGAGCTACAAGGTCTCCTTATCCATATCCTTGATGACCTTCCTCATTCGGTAGAACAAATCATCAAGCCTAAAAGATAAGAAAATGGGAACTCCTTAGTCGTATGGGTATTCCAAACTAGCCAAGTCAACTCGAGCTCGTTCTTCATTCTCTCTTATGCTTAAATCTCACAACTTTTTCTTAAAGAAGACACATGCCATACATCAAGAGTCGTTCGGAAGCAATAAGAAGTGTTTCTCCTCTTGCATGCTAGTTCGTCCTCAACAACCAAATATTCAATTACTGCTTTTCCCTTCCGCTTGCATGCAGACTCTTTAAAAAGCCTGATGTGTAGCAAATGTGATGTAATTTTTCTTATGTATTTTTTTATTATTTTGTCATTTTTGTGCTTTTTCAGGAAATTAGTGTTATTGTATATAATATACAGATAGAAAGTCGTATGGGATAGCATAAGGAGCAAAATATAGGCTAACTCTCAGCTCAAAACGATGGTGCCCATTTCTAAAAACCAGGGTCCTGAACCGGCTCAAAATTTTGCTAAATACAAAGGAGAATGAAAGTAAGGACCTAATCTAAGCGCCATGATGCCCCCGCCTAAAGCTTATGTGTTTGAAGTTGAAGACCCCTTGTGCTAACATATAAAAAGGATGAAAATGCAGCGCCTATTTCAAGCATCATAGCGCCCCAACATAGCAACTAGGCACCCAACACTAAATTAGATAGTTTGCATGGTCTGAAGATCATTCTAGCAATCCATATACTTAAATTCATGATACTCAAAGGATTTGAGAATGGATGTTATTTTTCTAGTATTCTAGGCTATCTTTACTTAGTGTGCGTGTGTGAGAGAGAGAGAGGAGAGAATTTAGTGTGTGATTTTGAGAGCAAAGAAGGAGTACTTGTAATCAAATAAGGAGGGAACTACCAACGGTTGCATCTCTTGGGGATAAGGATTGACATCCTATCGGGTTCTATCATTCTTAAAGTATTGTATTGAAGTTTTGAATTTATGAATGCAGGTGATGATTTCATTTCAAATCAAGCATAATCCGTAAATTTCCTCTCTAACTTGGAGTGGTATCCTTTGAAATATAGAAAAAATCAAAACTTTAATTTTTGGAACTTTAAATTTATGAAGTTATTGTTTTAACCTTCTAAATTTAATTTACATTCAAACTGGTAATTTGAATAGTTGAAAATAGTTATAATCTAGGAATATCTGAAGAAAAATAGAAGTACAATTAGGTTAAAACATGGGAATATATTCGAATAAGAATATTGACAATAAAATTTTGCAAACTTACTGGGAATGTGGATGCATTTAGATTTCTTGAATGAATATGACCAAACTATAATATGAGATTACAATGCTTGTTATATATTAGAAATGAGTAAGAAATAATAGGCTCCATTTGATAATACAATAGAAAAGACTTTTCTAAGAATTTGTATTTCATTGAACCAAATCAAGGGAGAATCTCAAAAATGTTAGAAAACTCTTTACCATATTTTTATTTTGAAATTATGATTTAGAAACTTTTAAAACTTCACAATCTTTTGACACTTTAAACTAAACCTAGGATTACGAAACTAGAAAATCAACTTTTCAAAAATTAACTCATTCTTTATGGGATCGATACACATACTTATAATCTGTATAAAATTTTATCGGTAAGTATACTCACATGATTACCATATGTGTCACGGTAAAGTAGATCAAATTTTGGCACCATTGTTAAGGAACAACTTTAATTATTCAATTTAAAAGATTTTTAATTAAAATTTTAAGGTTTGAAACTGTAGTGTCATTATGTTTTGTATTTTGTAATATGTTTTAAATTACCTATATTGTTATTTATATTATTAAAAACTCCAAAAATATTATGATTGGTGTTTTCTTTTTGTTTATGCAAGTATATTTATTCAATTTGTTATTTGAGTAATTTGTGTTATTTGTTAGTTTAGAATCATTAGTTAGTCCTATGTGTGTATATATAGGACTGAATCTGTTAATCTAGTGTCATTTAACCCTGAAATAGAAACAAAAACAATAAAAAATTAGAAAACACACAAAACTTAATAAGTCCTTAGGAAATGGACAAATCGCCCAAAAGAAAATGTTTAACTTATACCATTCAGAGACTTTGTCAACCCTTCACCAGAAGAGATTTACCATAGTTTCATAACCATATCATAAAAGTCAACACTTTTAAACTGAAAACTGTTATAATGCAAATGATCCATAACAATCAATTGAAAGATTCACCCAATGAAGACCCAAATTTACACTTAGCTAGTTTCTTGGAGTTGTATTGACTTTTAGGCATAACAATGTCATAAGTGAGGCTGCTAAACCTAGGTTTTTTCTAGTTTCCCTTAAATATAAGGCTAAGATGTAGCTTAACTCATTAGCAATAGAATCTATTATCACTTGGAATGATTTGGCCAAGAGATTTCAAGCAAAATAATTTCCACCTTTTAAAATTGTTAGGCTTAGGAATAACATCATCACTTTCACCCATATGGATAGCGAGTCAATTTATGAGGCCTAGAAGAGATTAGAGGAGTTCCATAGAAAATGCCGACACGATGCCCCCTAATTGATTGGTTAAAATATCAAATATTCCACAATGGCCTGGTGGGATTATTGAGGTTGATCATTGATGATACAACAAAAGAGTGATAGAAGTTACCCTGTGAGGAGGCCTATACACTGATTGAGGACATGACTGCAATCAGTTTTTAATGACCTTATGAGAAAGTGAATATTAGAAACTCATGAATAAGATGTGTAGTCAATTTTATCAGTAAAATTAGATGCAATATCTAAGAAATTAGAAAATTTAGACTTAAAGAGAATGCTTATGGACAATTAGTATATTCTAGTGTTGTGCCTGTAAAGTTACATAATACTATAAACAATAGATTCAACACCTATTCCAACACTATAACCCAGGATAAAGTAAACACCTGAATTTTAATCAAAATAACAATCAAAATATAAAAAATTAGTCATGAGATAATAACCAACGAAATTCTTTAAGCAATTGCAACAATTAAGAAAATAATCTCAACACGGGACCAATTACATAGCTCAATTCACTTCTAATTCACAATTTAAGGAGAAGAAGATATATTTAGAAGTTGTGATACAGATGAGTAATAAATTACAAAATCAAGATGCAACTATAAGAAATATTAAAGTTTAATTGGGACATATAGCAAAATCTTTGAGTAATGACCCCAAGAGACATTACCTAGTAACACTAAAGTGATTCCTATGAAGAAAGGTGTGGAGCAGTGCAAAAATATATGATTAAAGAGTGCCACCGCTTTACCAATCACAACTCTCACTTATACCTCTTACAACGAAATTTTCACATTTTAGGATTACTCTAGGCACTCATACGATGAAAAAGACCTATGTAATACAAACTCTAGCCACACTTCACCAATCTCATTATATATATTTCTCATTGAAAACTGCTCCCCTTCTACATGGATTTGCATTTTTTCTTCAAAAAGTGCACTATTGGGGTGATCACGTCATTACTGTACATTTGTGGTGGGATGGCACTGGCTTAGTTGTTGTGGCACTCAGATCTGGGGTTGGGATGGTGGCATTGTTGCTATGGGTTCCTAGCATTGCAAGTTCGTCTTCTCTCTCTTTTGATCCTTAGAGCTGGTCGTCAATAGTGATGCAAGGCTCTATGGGTAGCATTGCAGCGCTGGACCTGTCTAATCCACATGGCTTGGAATGGCTTGGCCTGGTATCGTGGCATTGACATTAGGCGTTACAATGATGGTCACCTGAATCCTAGGCATTGAACTCGTTAAGAAAAATTCCCTTAAGACTTTAGCTTTGGTACCACAATGCTAATACTTGATCCTGCACCGCTCCAATAAACTCCACCAAATTCCTCTAATTTTATTTTAGGGCAAACATGCACATAAAATACACAATTATGCATAAATTATAGAATAAAATGAAATAAAAGAACAAATGTTTGTTATTTTTCTACTTTTTCTCTCACTCAATAGGCAACCCCTCATAAACTTGTTGAAACGCACTTTCTATCTAAGATAGTGGATTCTTGGAAAAGTTACCCCCAACAAATCCAATTCTATAACAGTCCTTCCCACATAAGTAGGTTTCGCATTGGGCAAAAGCTAAAACCTCCTCCACTCGCTTCACCACATTTTTCCTTTCTTTTAGGTTGGCTTCCCTCTTTCGCCTTGTGAACAAGTCCTCCAAGAGTTCAACATCCAATATGTTGATGTTAACCACAGGAAAATCTGCCAATCAAATTTATCGCAATAAGAAAACACTAAAGGCCAAATGCAAAAGTAAAAAAAGACACCAACGATGTGTAAATGAATCTGATGGCATCTCATCATTTTATTATAAGGGCCAAGGATCAAGAATTTGGAAGTCATCAAATCATAAATAATATTAAAATCTTACAATGATTCAAAGTATTTATTTTATTATTCTTTTTGCATCGAAGCTTTTTAAGAGATAAAAGAATCAAGAAGCTAAATATGCCTGACCAAAAGCAACAATGATGAGTCAACATGCGTCTTAGCGCGCATAGTAGGCTTTTCACTCACCCAAGATGTCAAGAGAACTTATTCAACAAACAAACAAGTCAAGTACTAGTGGTCTAATCCAAGTGATCGAGTACAAGTTACTAGGCAACAATGCGTGAGTGCAAACAGCTTGATACAAGCTACTATATGATAAACGTCACCCCCCATGAGACATTCGATAACTTCATCGTCTCACCTAAGACTGCACCAAACATTCCCAAAAATAGCTCAAATTCATAACCACTCTCCCTAACAAGCGAGTGGTCTCAGGAGGAGTCTTAAGGCGGTCGGCTAAGAAGATGTTGAATGTTGACTTAATGAGAGTTGCAGAGGATAGAAGGTCAAATACAACTACAACAGAAAATAAGAGATCAAGGATAATATAAAATATGACTTTGAGGAAGTAAATGATAAATCCAAGCAACCAGAGATCTCTAGAATCTAAGTGTAATTATAACATTTGTATATTATATAGAGAAGTAGCCATATGTAAGGTAAAAGTTAATGTAAAATGGACATTCAGTTAAATCATTACCCTAAGAAATAACACATTGCATTCCTTTTGTTTTTTCTCTCCAGCTAATCCTTTCCCCCTTCACTTGCTTTAACATTGACGCATGAACCCTCAAACAAAATAGAATTCAGCAGATATTTGTGTCCCATGTAGGTTAAGTTTCTCGTAAATGAATTAATTTAATAATATCCCATCGTCACCCTTATGACACTATATTCAAGTATCTTCTAACAAACTTTGGGGTGAAAGAAAATGAGAGAAAAATGCTCAAAGCTGGAATTATAGATGTGGCATGTATTAATTCTTAATTAAAAACAAATAAAAAGGCTAAAGTAAGCTTTAACGAGTACATATGTGAGTCAACAGACCAGTTATTTACTCACCACTTTTTGTCTACAACATATTATATGAACGCGGTAGGCAGAACACAAATCTTCAATACTAACTGGTTGTTAGAGACTAAGATATGATGAGAAGGAAAAAAAAAATCAACTTTGGTGGCTTCAACGAAACTAATGCCTTTAGAAAGCAGCATTTCAAATTTTATAACCTTTTTTCTCAAGCGAAAAATTTTAATAAAATGTATAAAACTTTAAGTGAATGGCTGCACCGCCATAATCAAATTCGAATAAGTAGCCACATTTTGTTTTGTTTCCTTCACTCTTATATGATCAATGCAAACAAAAACTTGTAGAAAATCTCAAAAAATGCAAAACTTGTTTCCAAGGAAAATGTACAAAAACTAATAATGGTGGTTTGATAAATAAAACTCCTTTCGTGGTATGATGATACAATAAACACATTTATAAAATTACAGCGGTTACAAACAAATTAAAAAACGTTGATATCTGTTTCATTCGCATTTGAATGCTCCCACTTAGAAATGTGCTACACTGACACAATTCAATGTAATCATCATCACAGCTAGAACAGGATACATAAAACATCCTCAAATGATTTTTACTGAATTAGAAAACTATCAATCAAGTGTTGTAGCTATAACAACGAGCTTGCAAAAAAAGAGTTTATTTTGACATATTCAACATCCCTAATTTATTTGAACATCATCAAGAACCATCAACATTGGATAATGCAAGATGACGACAACTAAGGCAACACGTAAAGATCATGATGCTTCTTGTAAAATTTCTCATTTAAATAAAAATCAAGTATTAGCCTGCAAAAAGTTCAAAAAAAAAAATAAAGATGAATTGGAAATAATATATTGGTTTACATTGTCTCATAAGTGTACCAAAGTAGCAATGACATGTCAACATATGGATTATTAGCCTTCAAACATTAGATTTTATCCTTATCATTATTATCATGTCCACACATAATACTGAAATACATTCACTTTGGGTCAAAAGTAGCAATGGTCAAGTTAGTTTGCATCTTAAAAGCAAAAGACTATATTAAAAATTTGACAATCCAATTTTTAGGATTTTTCAGAATGAACTTAAGGTTCAAAACTAGTGTAAATTTGATCCTATCTTAGTTAACTCTAATAAATAGCATTAGAGAAGATGGTTTGGTTGTAATCAGGTAACTAATCGGTTTGTGGCTAAATTCTATTTATTTGAATAAGGTTTAAGGGCTCCGTGTCATTGATAGGGCTCTAGGTGCTTAATAATCAATAGTGAAGAAAAACTTCATTTGAGTGTGTGATGGCAAAAGTGAATGTATTTCATGTGAGAGAGATATTAATATGGTTTTATGTTTAGTTATAAATCAAATAATTGAAAATTATGTTTCTGTAGAACTACAAAATAGTTTGAACAAAGCTATTGTAATACTATTGATTTGAAAGATGTTTGAACACTAGTATATCGAGCTTAACTTTGCTCTCTATTGACTCACACCTTAATGTGTGCCCCAATCAGGAGGGGTGTTTTCTAGCAAAAACATCTCATTTTTTCTCACCAAAATATAGACAACATGGTTTATGCATTTTGAAAAAGTGTAAGGGCATGCCAAGAGCATGTCGTGCCTAACATAGATTCAAGGGTCATTTTGAAGTATTTGTGGTGAGATGAGGATTTTCTAAAGTAAAAGATGAAGGCATAAAATAAGTAATCCATGCAGTTAGCTAAATAATTTTGAGTTTTTTAAGGATATTATGTCTAAGATCAAATTTCAATTTCAATTGATATTATAGTTTAACAAGCAACTAACCCATCAAAGCATAAGATGTCCCATGCCGATTGCAACATCTATATCCTCAATGATCTTTCCCTCATCTACCTCCGCATCTGTTAATGTCAGAGCTCTTTGAAGCTTCCTGTGGCTGAAGACCTCAACCTCAACCAAGAATGTTGCAGTAACTGGGCGATGATCTGATACCTTAAGCTCGCTTCTCTTATAGCTCAAAAGCTTCATTCCATTTCCAAAAGTAAGAATTCGATCACACCTAAACATGCATTGATAGTAAATATTTTTGAGCATTTAGAATAAATAATAATTTCAGGTTGAAATATGTCCATGAAATCCATTATGAAAAATCTGAGAAGCATCATGCGATTTGATATATTGTTGATACGGAGAACTCGTGTTTAGTACCATGCCGGAGTTCTCCTTCCACTCTTTGAATCATCTTTGACATATTTTGCTGAATTGTATTCAAATTTGTAGGTTGGAAGGAAATCTATTATGCCTTCTTTCCAACCATCAAATGTGCCACCATTTTTAAGCTCCTGCTTTAGCTGGCAATGAATCATAAAGATGTTCATTAATAAAAAATAATAATTAAAAAGTAAATAGAGGTGTTTCTTTGTGGGATTAATAAGAATTATTCTATATATCAGGTAACATTGAGAAAATTAGAATAGTAAGTTTTTGAAATATCAGAAAACGGATTCTTAACTCACTTGATCTTTCGCAAACAACTCAAGCAACTTCTTGGCTGAAATCAGTTCATGTGCTCTTTCATATGGCAAGTTGATGCGGTAATTTAAATCGCCAAACCAGAAGATCCTTCTGCAGAAAACATTTTCTAAAAAAGCAATGAGTGAAATTTAACGAAGTAGAAGAGGTTTATGAATAATTAATATGCATGACCTAATCCTGTTGGCTCCCTTTCTTTTATATAAAAGATACCATCACACCAATCACTACATTTGTCCCAATTATTTAAGATTGGCTTTATGAACTCCCATTCTATAAACATCTCAATTGAGTGCATCCAGATGAGTAAAATCTATTTTGTAAAACTATTGTCTGTAATACCATTGATCTATCTACCATCCTTCCTATTTCCACCATAGCTATTTTTTATAAGATCATTATCAGTGTACCTTCTGCCCTCAATTCTATATGTCCAATCACAAAGCTATATTTTCATTATTTGAAATGGTATTATGTATGGAAAACATATTTGGTGAGATAATAGATGTGTGTTTGAGGTTAACAAAATAACTTTGAATTTTGAGTTGATCGTACAGTAGTATGATCATATTATACTCGGGTTGAATTGTACAGATATTATCAACAAAATCTTATAATTAATTGTTAGCTGAATTTTATTTTACCAAAAATTGAACTTTTTAAGAAAATTTGAATGCATTTTGGGGGAGTAGTGTGGGCTATAAATGGCGTTTCAATGCTTCTTCAAAGAAAAAAGCTCATGCTAGCTATAGCGTTTATATGTAAAATCATTGAGAGAGAGTTTTTAGATTAATTATTTTTTTTGCCTAAATGTTCATCTTTAACCTCAAATAGTTATTAGTATAATTGTCCTTATAAAATCTTTTGGTGGTCTCTGAAAATTTTATTTTTATTATTTAAATTTAAATCTTATATTAGTGATTGTAATTTTTTAGGAGAAAGCAGCAGTTCTTCACCAAATTCTAGAGAACTTTTGATTGATATTTCGCTTGTCTTAGAGATTTTGTTGTCAAACCCATTAAAGTTAGGTGTTATGCGACCCTTAGCTCATGAATAAGATTATTTAAGGAACTTTAGCTAGTAAGATCAAGGTAGTGTCAATCATACATGTATGGTAAATCATTAGAATTAGTAAAGGCAAACATGTGATTGAATGTTTTGTAAGTGATATTTATATATTTGAAGATAAAATTATTAAACCACTTTATAGTTTAGCATATAATTTTTTACTGTATCATCATTGCTCTTTGAGTGGACCTATTTTTTTGTAAATTCAATATTTAAAGATATTTTTGCAGCTTGATGAGTATTGTGGATCAATTCACAATCGACTCTAATACTTATATACTCACTTATTAGTTTGATCATATCAAACTATACCAAAAATTAAACATGTGTGCTTTTTAACTTTTATTCTTAAATGGAAGCCTTGCTCAGCTAACCTCATAGGAATAGTTATTTACCATCTCTTTGAGCAAGTTAGAGGTTTTAATATTCATGGTTCAACATTTTTTAAATTGTTGCATTATTTATAGTTTCCACATTGTGTTTTTATCATCCTATTATTTAGCTACCGTGAGAGTTAATTGTGAATCTCTTTGAAAAGAATATTTCTGAAATGCGTCTATCCATTCATTTCTTAATGTGTTGTTTGAATCATAGTTTTTAGGTACTAATTTCAATTTTTAGTCTCAAACCATTTTGACCCCTTAAGGCATCATGTTGATAGAAATAGAGGTTAGGTATTAAATATTGGAGGCACACAATAAAAACATCACGTAAAGAATAATGAAAACTTCAGATTTATTTTTTTTTCCAAGGAATAACACATAATTTTTCCTGTATAAAAAAGCCAAACTTACTCATGATCTTTAATTGTTTTATGCAGTCCCACAAATCGAGTTCTTCGGTTAATCTCTTGCACATCAGCATTCCGACGAAGCTCATCTCCTTTCTTTTCCCCAGATGATAAGTGAGAGCATATAAAGCAAAATTGAGTTTGGCCTATGGACATGCTAACTGAGATGGATCCCTAAAGCATATTTGAATATATTAGTTTAATTTTCTATATATTAAAATATTAATTTCACAAAATTGAATATATTCATTGTAGGCCAAATGATAAAGATGGCAAAAGTAGAAGCTTTATATGTGCATGGCTTTCATAAAGTTTTCTCGAGCTTTAACAAAATGGAAATATTTGCCAACCATTCCAAAAAAGCCTAAACAGAAAGAACTAAGCATTACCATATCAAGTGTGTTAAGTAACTAGAAAAATGCACTTAAATAAAGTTGATATAATACAAGTATACATTATATTGGCAGATTGACACAAGTTTGTTATTGAAATCATTCTTGGAACTTGGAATAGTTTATTGGGTAAAGAAAGAACAAAAACAGTGATGTATTACTCGATAAAGCCACTAATAAGAAGGCAGGAGTGGTCCAGTGATTATGCCGTCTCCATTGTGATATGAAGGCAAAGGATTCAATAAAAAGAACAGTCTCTCCGGAATACATGGATAAAACTGCCTACAAGAATCCCTCAATAGACTGTCCTTTGATGGAAGCTTCATGCACTAGCTTATGCCCTTCATACCACTGGTGAAGGTTAAACATACTTCCAGAAAAGGTTTTCAATTGTTTAGAAATTTTATATAGATGATTGAACTTTATAGTCATACAAATCAATGATAGCAAAGAAGAATCAGCCAATCTCTATCACAAATGCTCAGCAAGGATGAAAAAAAAAACGCTAAATTCCAACCTAAGAAGATAAAGCAGATACAATCATAAATCATCCATTCATGAACAGGCAGTTGTCAAACAGATGCAAGAAAGAGGTGATTTTCATATCCTTGATGAGGAAAATTAATATTTTCATGCCATCAAGTTAGCATGACAAAGGGTGCTTTCTTTTTTAAAATGACTTCAAAGATTGCTGATTAGTTATCAAACTGTATAAGACAAGTGCATATCAGCAAATAAAAATTAATATGGAAATATAGAACAGACAGAAGCCTAACCTTGTTGCCAATATATCCCATAGCACCAACACCAACAGAAGACACCTTCACGTTTTGAATATTCTTTTTCAGGCATCTCCGAGCCCATATTGATATGAAAATGCCGACCATTTGCTTTTTTATAATTCTCACAAAAGATGATTTTTTTTTTGCATGCAAAATGACACTTGGATCAAACTCCTGTATTGATCCAAAGTATAATGAATCTTTTTCAGCTCCCAAAGCTGATGCGAGTGGACCGCAAGTCTTAAAAGACTTCGATCTTAAAGTTGGATTATCTGAAACACATCTGGCTATCAGTTCCCGAGGTTGTTCTGGCCATGCCAAGCCAATCCTTTCTGAGCCACTAAATGTTTTAATTAGCTTGTTTTGTTGAGAAATTGGTGTTTTGGGAATTTTGTCAGTGTCTATCAAACTAAAACGATGACACCTATCCAACTTTTTCATTGTTAGCCTGTTCTCAGTGCTAACCCCATTGAAATCATCGCAATCATTCATGGAATCAATGACTTGTTGGATCATTTCATTGTCACTTTCATTATCAGTTTCATGCAAAAGCAATTCTTCAATGATGGCAGGAGCATCATCAGATGGCTTGAGCCTTGAAGGAGAAGGAGGATCACTGTAGCATTTGTATGTTGGTTTTTCCGTTTGAACTTTGTTCAGTGCCTTACGAATGAGCTTTTCCCATCTTGGCACTGGACTGCAGTCTTCAGCACCGAATATGTTCCCCGCATTCAATGGAACAACTTCCTGAAAGCTGCAATTGTCTCAGATATGTTATATATGTTGGAAAATAAAACAAACTTGTAATGTGCAAAGTGTTCAACTAGAATAACTATACAAAATTACAACAAAATTCAAAAGTAGAGGCGAATGATTTAGTGCTGCATCCATTTTTTTTCCAGTAGGAAGTAAAATAAGGAAAAAGGGTTATGAAGAAATCTTATGATATTTACCCAAGCACATATAGATCAGCAGGTTCATTTGTATTTAGCCACTCGTCAATATCCAAGTCATCACTCGGAACATTCCCCCCAACGTTCCATGTACCAACACAAATCCTACAAACAAGAAAGGTCACTTGGAAAAAGTTTAGATTAGAGTTAATAAATCTTCATTCATGTTGGAATTGACTATGTTGGTTAGTTGAATAAAGATTAATGATGCAATGAATGAGTATATGAATTTAGTTTTCCAAAAGAATTTTGAAGATTGGTGTATTGCATTATTTTGAGTACTGTTTACATTTATAATGTAATGAAAAGAGAACTATAACAACAACAACAACAACAACAACAACAAAGCCTTAATCCCACTAAGTGGGGTCGGCTACATGAATCCTTTTTCTCCATTGCGTCCTATATAGTGTCAAATTTTCGTTTAATTCTAATAAATTAAGATCATTTTCTATGCAATAAGCCCAATTTTTCCTAGGTCTACCTCTGCCTTTCTTAACATAAGAGAACTGTTACAAACGAATAAAAAATTCAAATAGCAGTATGAAATAGAAGTCTTAAGAGTTAGTGTAACTTGCCTTATATCCTTGGCATCAATGTATTGTGCACGTAGGGTCTCAGAATTTGTCCTCCTTAGTATGCAATAAGCCCCCTCTGACTTGTTATTAAGGAGTAAAACTTCAGCTTACTAAAGAAGCATTTAATGATATAGTAATGAATATCATTATAGTCAGCAAAATGTCCAATTTCATGACTTCAAAATTAACAAAATCTCATCATTTTTGTTTTTTTTTTCTATTTCAATGATTCCAATTGAAAAGCATTCATTGTATTGTTTGAAGCACTATAATTAAGAAATCTTTCAAGTACTTTAAAATATTAATGCATTTTTAATGGCAAACATAAAGAGAATGAAACCAAGCAATAGGCCTCTTTTATTCAATCCAAATTAGCAAGAGAAAGTGGTAGTTGAATGAAGCTTAGATAGGAGTAGTGCAATAAAATTGTATAATATAGAATTAACAACACATACAACACCAAATGGGGTTGAATGGTGAATAAAGATACTGTGAATCAAAGGAATATCAAAGTTGGACAAGATACAACATTTGACAAAACTAGTTTTTAACCTAAAAGAATATGTTTGCGGATGAGTTTCAACCACTTGTTATTTTCACAACAATATATTTCAAATGTATAATCCAAAAATGAAAACAATAATCTCACATCTCTTAATAGAAAGTGATACAGTTCAAATAGGTTGGATATTACTAATGATGATGATGCAGAAAAATTGAAAAGTTGGCCAGATAAAGTTAGAATTTAAACAAGATTTCACTCCTTAAACTCAACAATCAACAATGAAAGAAAAAGAAATTATCAAACCATAATTGTGATTTTGTTCTATGCCAGGTTATTTGTAATGACGAGTAAGAGTTTATCATCTAAGGATTGTATGCAGATTTTGCACACAAAAAGAAAGAAACCAAGACATAAAACATTTAGTATTATTTATGCATAAAACTAAGAAAAAAGAAGGAACAAGGAGCCTAGACATGTTGAAATAGCTCCACTATTTCAACTAAAATTACAATGAACCTTCTCGATTGTTGAAAAAGATAAGATCATAAAACCTAACTATCGAAGTAGTTTTCTGTGAGAGTGGGTGAGAACGTTTAATGATAATTATGATGATACGCGGAAGGCAGACATAAATATATGAATGTAGGGGTAGAAAGTAGTGTTAATTGAAGGCATTGTAAGGTTTCATATTCAAGAATGACTAATTACATGCACCGACTTCAATTGATGATGGATGTCGATGTCAATCAATGACATACATAAAAAATAGATAGAGTTGTCAGCATCAGTTAAAGACAGCAGAAGAAATCATTAGATTAAGAACACCAAGTCATATTGCCACTAAGTGGAGTCGGCTACATGAGTCATTTTTCTATATTGTCTCCTATTGAGTGTCATATTTTCAATAAATTCTAATAAATTATGATCATTTTTCAATTAACCTGCCCAAGTCATTTTAGGACTACTACTTTTCTTAACATTAATCAAATTTAAAATATCTACTCTCCTAACAGGGTGATTAGATGGTCAACATATAAGGTGGTCAAACCATATAGGATGACTCTCTATAATCTTGTATGTCAATGGAACTACTTCAACCCTTTCACGGATATATTCAATACAAATTTTTTCTATAAGTGTAAAGCCACTCATCCACCTAAGCATTCTCATCTCAACAAGACTTAATTTTATGTTTCTCTTTTACAGGCCAATATAATGAGTCATAAAGCATTGCAGGTCTCATCACCATCTTATAAAATTTTACTTTAAGTCTAAGAGGTACTTTTTCTATCACACAATGGCCCCAATTCATTCCTCAGTTTCAAACATCCAACTTAAATTCTAATAATAACATCCCCATCTATATCACCATCACTTGAAAATGGGTGACTATGATTTTTGGTATCAATAGATGATCACTGATGATAATTAGATGACAGTGGTCATTGACAATCGTTGGAGCACAAGAGAAGCTACTGTCATCATAAGTCAATATCAGGTGATAGTGGATGGCTAATAATAGTGAACATTGTTGATGATAATTGAGGTGGATATTAGCATTGACAAAAAAGTTAGAAAGTTGTTGTGGATGTCCTCATAGTTGAAGAAAAGATTGGGTCATTGGGAAAGGATGACGACAATTCACGAAAAGCAAAATCTCCTAAATGACCAACTGGGGTTCCAAATTGATGTTAGACTTCTAAAATCTCAGGTTAGAATTCTCACCACTAAAATATCTCAACAGTGCAAAACAGATGCCTATAATAGAGACATTTAGGTCATTGCTATGAGAGTGTTAGATCTCAGTTAGTGGGTTAGATAGGTTCCTTTAATCAACTTTCATTTTGAGGACATCTTAGTGCCTTTATAAATTTGGATTTGAGCAACCCTAATTAATCTGATCAAGATGATCGTTTCAGTTATAATACACAAATTCAGAAGACATTTGGACCCTCCAATGACCACAATAAGTTTCCATCAATGTTTTTGTGTATTTGATTTAAGCTTATTCGGATCTCCACACTTTTAGTTAGGTTGGAATTTGTCAAGTTGTACTATGTCGTTTACAAATTTATTGAAAATGGAGTTCAACTGTTCTTGCAAAAAAATTCTATGTTCAGGCTTCATAAGACAAATTTTTAGTGGCCACATAAAATTTGCTTAGCATTTTGTTAATTATTACAAATATTGCAACACTTTATTATGGTCCCTAGTGCGTTTCATGTAGAATATTCTTGCTTTCTAAACCTTTTAACCATCAAAATAGTCATCAAAATGCATTTATAGATAGCGCCTAACCAAAATTAAACCAACATCAAATTGCTGTAATACTAAGATGCCGATGAACAAAACAACCTAAATCTTAATAACATAGCACAGAAAATCACAATGAAACTTAATAAAAAATGCCCTTATCTAGGAAAACAAAAAGATTTTTCATCCCAATTCAAGGAAAAAAAAGGATTATCCAAACTTAAATGAAATAAACCAATCACAAACCAGAAATTGTGAGACAAAAACCCTACATGAATATTTTGGTTTCAAAACCACGCCTTTTTCACTTCTAAAGCCCGTAAAGCTGCTATCCTCACCCAAAATTACATTAAAATAAAATAATCACCATACACTATAACCCATCAACCAACATCAAGAAGAAGAAATCCCACCGTGAGAGCAAGCACATATATGGAACAAGCAAAAAAATATATACAAAAAATAAACTGAAGAGGCATTTTTTTATGCTTACCCTGTTCCTCATCCTCATCATGATAATCAGTATAGCTGTCTCCCTCCTCTGCGCTGAAGTCAGAAACCTTATTGTCAAGGTTAAGCCATTTTTTGAATATAACTTTTGGCCATGAACTCTGCAGTCAGAAAAAAAAAAAAAAAAAACTTATAAATAGAAGAAATATTAAACTCCTCCGTTCTACTCCAAATAAAACAAAGAAGAAGAAGTAAAGATCAACATCATACCTTTGCCTGCTTCCTTTCAGTTTTCGAGTGGTGCCACATTATAGAGCGAGAGAGAGAGAGAGAGAGAGAGAGAGAGAGAGAAATGCTCTGTTTAATTAGATCGGATGGGGGTGGAGGGCAAGCGGAGCGTCGAAATGACAATATATTTATCCTCGAACGCAGGGAAAGTCCTCGTCATGTTTTTAAAGCCGCGGCGTGGACTACAGACTTTGGAGTCAAGAATTTTTGGTTCGAATCTGCCGCCACTCTGCTAAAGCAAGAATCACCTCACCTAAGCTAACAATATTATACCTAAAAGTTTTGTATTAAATATCTAAATACATAAGAATTTATTTCATCCCAAATCCTATCCCAATCAGAGCCAACGGCATATCAAAATGATCGAAATAAATTTGATCCTTTAATTTGACTCCTAACTCTACTTGAATTGTTCGATCTCATTTCGATTCAAGCTAAAATTAGATCTAATTTTCGAGTGTTTTACGATGCCTGAGCTAAATTCAATGCTTCTCGAATTCAAGCAAATACGTTCTGACTTTTAAAGCAATATTATTAGAATAGAAAATATTGAGTTATAAAATATATCATTTATTAAATATTTCAAATTTATTTATTTAAAAAATGCATTTAAAAGTTTATTTTTTGAATCCAAGTAACATATTTATGCAACTCACATGAACCTCTCAATGATGAAGCCACAAAAGCTTCACTCTTCCTTTTACTTCTTTTGGGGCTAATGTAAGAGTGTGCTAGCAATATATAATAAAGCTTCACATTGACAATTCCTAGTATATGACAATCATCTATTCAAGATTAATAATATTGTATTTTTAGGTATTTAGGTGTTAATGCATATATTGCTAACAAATTTAGCTTATAATAATAATGAGATGAAATGTGTACCCTCCATTAAATGATAATCAAGCTTTGATCTCTAAATATTTTATGTTAAATTCAAGGTCAGTAGGTCTGGATTTTTAGATGCAAAACTCGATTAACTTATAATAGGAATTTCAAATCTTGTTTGTGCATTAAACAATAAACAATAAATCTTAAATCACATTAACCTCATATATCTAGTCATAATATTTGTTGAAAAATGTCAAACATTTTTCAAAACTTATTTGAATCATATTAAAAAAAAGGGATGATATTGAGGGCTTGGGGGTCTTCTCATATAGAAGTATTTTTTGGGAGAGATGAGGAATTGAGGTATAATCAAATATGATGAAAATCCAAAACTGCTTAAGGGAAATATGACTAATAAGTCTTATGTTTTCTCATGCTCATGAATATCATCAAAGTCAATACTCAAGTTAAAAATAAATGGATTGGGTTCACCAGTGTTAAAGGACAAAACTTATATACGATTAATTATACTCATTGACACTTTTATGAGATTTTTTTTTAATAAATGAGACATATATTTTGATTTCACTTCATATGCATCAAATGTATAGTATGATTCAAGGATCTTCATCCTAATTAGAAAGCTTTTGCCTCGAGCTAAATTAGTATACAATGCAAGGGGTAAATTATGGTAAGCTAGTGAGATGTTTATACCTTTATATAACAAATTACATATGATGAACATCAATGAATCCCCAAAAGTTAAAATAAATGAATGGGGTCAAAAGGGTAATAGACCAAAGAAAATGTTGAAACAACCAGTTTGAAATTTCCTTTGTGGATCACTCTAAGTTAATAATCATGCGATTAATTGGTTGTAAAGTAGTTAATCCATCTTAACTATGTGCAGCTTAAACACCAACCATAGATTATTTCGTTTATAGAACCTCAAGATCAAAAATTAAGGAATAAAACAAGAATATAAAGACTAATATTTTCTAAATCTTGAAAGATGGAAATTTTTTTTTTTGTTTTTTGAGATATAATAAATACCTAAAATTTTACTTCTTACTAATATAATGAATACCTAGAAAAAGAAGTGAAATACAAATACACAAGTAAATGCAACTAAAAATACTTAATATAACTTCCATTCCATTCAGATCGAGGCTTTACCCAGTATACTAGCTATTGGCCTAGGCATATTTAATTTAATTAAGCCACAAGTGTTATTCTAGAGGACAACTATGAAAGGTATATATCCATAAGTTGAAGGATTTTTAAATATATGCATTGGGATAGAACATGTTGTGAATACAAATTATCTGGAAGGTTAATTGCTAATTAGCTCCTTATAGTAACTCTAGAAGATATAAGAAAAACAAACTTTATAATTAAAATATTGTACATAATATATCTAAACAAGGCATATATATATATATATATATATATATATATATATATATATATATATATATATATATATATATATATATATATATATATATATATATATATATATATATATATATATATATAGATTGTATAAAAGTCATAAATAAGCAACTTGTAATCTAAAAATAAGAATTATATGCAAAAAATAGTAATAAATAAATAAAAGGTTAGTTTGTTTAGGTTTGTAAATATAACTCCACTAGAATAATGGTAATTGGGCCTTACATGATGATGACCTAATTCGAAATCTATATATAAAATATATTAGGATACCTTTACTCAAGATACTTTTCTTTTGGATCATCTTAAGTGAACTAGGTTCATTTGGATCGGAAATTACCTTTTGATATAGAATGATATTAGTTAAAAACCTTAGGTTTTATCTTAACACAAATACTAAGTTTGTTTAGTTAGATTTTTTTATGGTGAAAAGAAAATACAAATTAGGGTATTATTAATTTATATTGGTTGCCTTTAGATAAACTATGTAGTAATAATATATAAAAATAAATAATATGGTATTTTTAAAATAAATATCAATTGTATTATTTGGTATTTTAAATGTTAGTGAACGACCCATATGAAAATATGAATGGTGCTACGTTAAACACCTAGAGGAAAAATTTATATCTATCTTGATCCAAAAAAACAAACACATCAAATATGTGTTAAATAACTTTAATTGATATGTAGTAATGGTCATACACTAAAATAAGTCTGTGTTAAAATGGCTAACTACATTCTAGTCCTAAACATATTAACTATGGGTGTTTTCACTAACAACATTTAAAAGTATGAAAAGCCATAATGTGATCAAATTAGCTTATATTACTATCACAAAGATGCCAAGAAAACCAATCTTAAAGATTCAATTAAATTAAAACTACATATTGAATTTTAAAATATAATTTTAAAAATATATTTGTATGATGTAAAAAGTTTTGACAATAATTATATATTTTTAATAAACATTAAAAAAGATTTAAATTTTAGAACTATTTATCTACCATATGACATGATAAAGTAATATGTTTAATATTTAAAAAATTGATGAATGTGTCTTAGATGGTTATTTATATTTCATGTGGTCTAGTTTTAATAGGATGCTTTCACATTATGTGAATCATTAGTAAATAATGTGAGTAGTTAGTTTATCCTAGCAAACGTCAATATTAAGTCTTAGAGTTTGGTATAATTAACCAATTGGTATTGAATGAAACACGTGCATATACAAGTAAGTTAATATGAGAGAAAGAGAGAGTAGAAACCATTAACAATTAGCTTCAATGTTTTAAGCATTTGAGCAAAATTCAGATATATAAAATATTGTGGGATCTAGTCCTCCAAATACAATTAAATATTGAAAGTGAAAAGATAAGTTTAAATAGAGTTAAGCTACTTACATAGAAAAGAAAAATTAAGTAATTGGTCTATAATCAAATAAAAGGTTAGTTAAGTATGCACAATCAATGGAATATCATAACAAGAATTGCATGACTAAGTTAAGGCAAAGACTAATAATAAGAAAGATATAGCATAAGGTAAAATCTAGGTAAAAATTATATGGATAAACGAGCATGACCATAGACAAAAGAACATGCATAAGGTAAAAGTGTTATAAAAAATGGCTTAAGTATGACAGAGAGGGACCACTAAGAGAGTGACAAATTTAAAATTGAGTAGTTAATAAAGCATTATTATATTATAATACCACTTGATAAAGAGAATATAGCAAAATGAAGAATAGTATACTTAAATAGGCATGACTTTATTAAGAAATAACTTTGCTAAAAAAGTATAGCTAATTCAAATTTTTGCTTTAACTAAAAATCATGGTAAACCTCTTAACAAGGAATTAAGTCAAGATATAATCAAAGTATTTATGCTTGATGAATATACATAATGATGCATAATTGTGAATTAAAATGATCAATATATGTATTTTAAGATCTTGTGAAAGTTAAGGTCACTAGTCTTTAAAGAAGGTAGATTAGATTACACTATAATGTTATAAGGAAAATTCTGAAATATGTAATGAAATACTAACAAATATATTAGTAGTAAGAACCAATAATTGTTGTGTAACTTGATTGCTTTCTATGAATAAAGTAAATTGAATCCTTCCATATTCTTACCTATGGTCATTAAAGAATTCTTCCTTAACAAAAAATTTTTGTAAGAGAATTTCCTAGGTGCCCTCCTTATGACCATGGCTTTGGTTAGCATTAGAAAGCATAAATTTTAAAATTCTTTTCTTTAGGACTTGAAAGACATAAACTTCTTTAACTGCTAAGTAGAGGTTTTCTAAATCCTAGTCAATCTCCTGAGAAATTAGATTTAGAATGTCTGAAAGATGATGATGTTTCTTTGATTGGGTTCTCCTAGTTTGATCCTCTGAAATTATCTCGTGGTTCCTAAAGATGGCTGATTTCCTTAATCAACCACTTCTTCTTCTAAACTTCCTTTGAATGGTTGTCTGTTTTTGATTGCCTTTAGGCATTTGGGGGATGAGGAACCTGATGGTTTGATAAAGAAGGATATGAAGAAAAATGAGAAACCAACATTATTTTATAGTGAAGAGGAGATATTGATTCTTGTTGAACCTCTTATGTTTACCTTAGTTGGTAAATTCATATTTGTGCATCCTAAGATAGATGTTATCAAATTATATTTTGTTGAACTTAATATCGTGGGAAATTAGAATGTTGGATTGATTGACAAAAGAAATCTTATGAATATGCTAGAAAAATTGAAGATTACACTCTTCTGTTTGCCAAAAAATTTTTACAAATTCAAAGAGAAAGTATAAAAATTTTAAATTGGTCAGTTGATTTTAATCCCAAAAAGGAACCTCCAATCGTGTCTATATGGTTTTGTTACACAGGCTTGAAATTACACTTATTCAATAAGGAAGTGTTATTTTCTTTATGAGCAATTTTTGGATCACACATGAAGATAATTTTAGCTACCATGAATTGTTTTAGGCCTTTTGTTGCTCGTATCCTGATCAAGGGAGATGTTACTCTCTGTTTTTGTGATGTTGTTTGGATAGGAGACTCTAGTTCAGGGTAATGGCAATCTGTTGAAATGGAATATATTCTTCATTACTGTAACAAATGTTGTATATTTGGTCATTGTTTATCCAATTGCTTTGTTGCTCATCCTAATCTGAAATCTAAAAATTATAATGCTAAAGAAATGGAAGATGTTAATGGAAGGAATTTTAAACTAAATAAAGATTTAAATAAGGAGTGTTTAGAAAATGATTTACAAAATGAAAATAATCTTGATATTCTACAATCCAATGATGTTGTTGTTATTGAATACATGGATTCTACTGGGCAACAACAAACTATTAAGCAAGAGTTACATATTGTTAATAGAGATGTTAATACAAATAAAGAAAATTTGCTAGTTAATAATATAGCTGATGTCTTGATAATAATATTGTTGTTACTATGACTCCTATTGTAGATGATGCTCTTGTTCTAACTAGAAAATAACTTGAAGAAGATTGGATGATAGAAATATCATCTAGAAAGAGGAAGATTAAAGTTAGTTGTGAACTCAGTAATGTTAATCCAGAGGCTCTCAATGTTCAACAAATGGCTAAAAATCTTGATATGAATGACTTGGATTCTTCCTCTAGAATCACTGAAGAAAGGAAGGACAATTATGAAGTCTAACTCTTTGCTTGATTCACTCCTTTTATGATTTTAGTGATGTTCAAGATTCCTATTTAAATATTAGAGAGATTGCTAAAACAATTGCCTCTAATCAGTCAAAGAACCTTAGTAGAAAGCATAAATTGAATTCCTGTAGTATCTTGGAACTTATGGTTGATATGTAAAATAAAGATAAGTATAAATGGAAGATTGGTAATTTTAATCTTGTTTCCAATCTCAATTAGATGATATGGTTCCTTTGGAGGGATGATGTAAATATTGATATTTTAATCAATCCTGCACAATTTCTTCATATTAAATTGTTCATAAATGATTTTTATTATTATTTAACTGTTATTTATGTGGGCTATTCTATGAATGATAGGTGGGATCTTTGAAACCTATAAGGGATCTCAGAGATGATAATGAGTCTTGGCTTGTAGGTGGTGATTTCAACATGATTGCTTCAGTTACTGAAGAAAGGGTAGTAATCCTCCAAATATGAATTTGAATTCAGAATTTAATGCCACTCTTTTTGATGCATGCTTAATTGATTTAGGTTTTAAAGGAAATCCTTTTACTTGGTCGAGAGGTTTGGTTTTTGAAAGAATTGATAGATATGTTTCAAATGGATGAATAATTTTCACTCTTACAATGTTCATCATTTGGCTATATGTGTTTCTGATCATGCACCTTTACTTATTGATGTGAGGGTTCACAATATTAAAATTCCTCATCATTTTAAGCATTTAAATATGTGGATTCAACATTCTTTTTTTAAAAAAGTTTATTACTAATAATTGGAATATTAGTATGTTTGGTACTTCTGATCTTAAATTATGGATGTTTAAAAAGAATCTTGCGAAGAAACTTAAGGATTGGAATTGGAAAGTTTTTAGGCATCTTAAAGATATTGTTATAACGCTGAAGAGAATGATAGATCTTTAGAAATTGATTATTTTCATAATGTGGTTAATTGGGACGTTTTAATGCAAAGTCAAAATAATTTAAATAATTCTATAAACATGGAAGAAAATTTTTATGCGCAAATGGCTGCTAAGCTTCATATGCTTGATGGAGATAAAAAAACTACTTATTTTCATGCTAAAATAAAAAATAAGAGAAGGAATAATTTGATTTCTAATATTAAAAGAGGTGATTGTCTTGTTTTAACTAATCTAAAGGATATTGAAAGGGATGGTATAAACTTCTTTTCTACAATGTTTACTAGTAATGGTTCTTCTCTTTCCATGATTAATTGTGATCTTTATAATGCCTCTTCTGTTTGTAATGATTAAAATCTTAATAAGATTCCTTCAATGGAGGAAATTAAAGAGGTGATAGACAATATGAATGATGGAAAAGATGTGGCCCTCGTGGTTATTCTGTGGTGCTTTTTAAATGTTATTGAGACATTGTCAAAGATGTCCTGGTTAACACAATTAAAGATTTCTTCAAAGGTATTAATTTGCTTAAGTATTTTAAATCTTCTACCATTATTTTGATTGCTAAAGGGAAGGATGCTAAAATTGGGATTGTTTTAGACCTGTTAGTCTTAATACGATTGTGTCCATGGTTATTCCTAAAATTATAGTGAGAAGAATTCAACCTCTTCTGCCTATGACTATTAGTAATAATCACTTTGGTTTTGTCAAAAGGTAGCAATATTTGTGATAATGCCTTAACTATGCAAGAGCTTCTTATGGATTTTTATAAGATAGTTAATAGAGGTAAGTTGAATTTTATGATGGATATTGATGCGATGCGACTTTAAATATGCTTTAAATACAAGAATTTGATACCACTTTTTAGAATGTTTAATTTCCAACAAATGACTTCAAAAACTTGATGTGCGAGGTTTAATTTTATAATTTTATATTTAGATTTTATTATTTTAAAAGTCATAATTTTAAACGCAAGTATACGTATCGTTCAAGTAATACAGGGCTCTAGTGGAGTCCTGGTTATCGATCCCACAAGGATAGTGAAATAAAAAGTAAGAGAGATTTTGAAATTTTTGAAAGCAATATATACTCTTTTTTTATATTCAAATTTAATTAACTAATAATTTTTACTAAAAGAAAGTAAGCAATAAGCAGGAAAGTAAAGTATGCAGTAATTAAAATTTAATGTAATTATAAAAATGACTTTCTCCTCTTTCAACTAATCCAAGAATTATAGATTAATTATCTTTTGTAGGAAATTAAGATTATGGTATTGTTCCAAATAGAAGCATTCCTATTCTTTACCCTTTGGTCCAAGTGCAAAGAACATTGACTAATCTATTGTTAGGCTCAAGATGTTTTATTAGTAGAATGGGTTAATCTAGGCTCACACTACTAGATGTCCAAGGTTGGCTATGGTCGGCCCTACCAGTGACCCGTTACCTTTCTATAAACCAAATTATTAGAATTTAGTCTGTCACTCTAAAAACTAATTAATTTTACGCCCAATAAATAATATCTTTTTATTTATTTGCACTTCACCTTAAACAATGTGCGTATAGCCTGCGATTACCTAAGGATTCATATGATATCTACTAGTTAAGAATTTATCTCTAGATAGGTCTCAACATTCTTCAACAGGTTTTAACAAATTAAATTACCAATTTAAAAAGTAAACTAAGATCAGGTATTAATATCATCACAATATTTAAAAATATTTTATATTTAATTCTCCTACAAAATTTATTTAATTTATAATCTTTTCATAATTGAAAGGAGAAAGATAACTAACTACTCAGAACTCATTGAAATAACACAACAAAACATATTTATAAAACTTTGAACCAAAGTATAAATACTTATCTGAAGTGTTCCTTCAAGAGATCTGCTGACTTCTACTGACTCCAAAGCAATGATGAAAGACTTCAACAACAATAACACACAATAAACACTTAAAATAAACTCATTAGATACAAAATAAAGTGGCACCCTAAGTATGGAAGAGACTAAATAAAACTAAATATGAGAGAGAGAATGCTAAAATGGGTATGTGTAATAGGGGGGTTTGGTGCGATTTTCTCTGTAGAATGGGCTCCTATTTATAGAGCTCGACTCGACCGTGGGTTGCTTAAGGCACCTCTTCAAAATTCGTCCAAATTCAATGTATCTTCTAGAAGGTAATCGTCGCGCCTAGGCGCCGGGATCTGGCGCCTTGGCGCTGGACTCCGTGACGAGGTCTTTCTCACCCCTTCACTTTGGGTCGCACCTTTTCGCGATCCAGACCATTTTCTTATGTCCAAATACATTGTATCACATGTCCTATATATATTAGGAGTAACTTCCAGTCTTCTAGAAGCTCCAATAACCACTTAACACCGTCAAAATAACTGCCCAAAGTCATAAAAAAAACTTAACAGCATCTGTATCGAACTGGCACTTAGGCGCCTTGGTAATAATTCCAAAATTTTGCTTCATAAGCTCCATTTTTGCTCATTTTTGCTCCTTTTTCCTTCTTTTTCTTTCTTGGACTCTTTTTTACTTATCTACATCCAAAAACATGAAAATACCTTTCATTAAAGCATAATATCTTTAAGAATTGAATCATAAATAAGGCATAAAAATGGGTATTTGTTATGTTGATCAAATTCCCCCAAACTTAAACGTTACTTGTCCTCAAGTAACCCTTTTAATTACATAAAATTGATAACATTTGGAATGAAGTTAAAATATTTAATATTCCTTATAATTTTTGGTTTTATAAATGCTTTAGCAAATCATTAACCAAATTTCACTAATTAAGTTTAATTTTAAGAATTTAAGAATATTTAACTACCAAATCATAAGACTTCCAAATTTTCATTTATTTCCAGAATAATTGTAGTTTATTATATCAAGGTCACATAGAATATTTACAAGAAGAAGATTTTCATGAAATATTTTTCTAGCAAAAATATATGTACATAGACATTAAGTTAAAAATGTAATTAGTTTTTTTACTATAAGATAATTCAAGTGAAGCCAATTTTTGATTAGGCATTTCCTCAAGCTTCTCCTCACTTTCTTCTTTTTCTTTCTTTTTCCTTTTTTTTGGATGTTTTTGAATCCCTTTTTTTTTAAGTGATGATTACTATTTTTGGATAGCCTGTTAATGATTTTGAACTTCAGTATCCTTAACTTATTTTCAAAAACTTATACATTCTTGTTTAATTAATATGACATTAATAATTTATTATTTTTCAAAACTTATTTCAATTTTTTTTTTTTCAAGAACTAATCTTGATTCCTTAGTATTTCAAAAATACAATTCTCTTTACTATAATAGAAAAATTTTCATCTTATTATTCTTTAAGTTAAACAATTCTATTCTTAAAATCAACCAAAATTTTTGAAATTTTAGTTAAGTTTACTAAATTATTTATAAATTTAAAAATTTAGGTAATCTTAAATAGATTTTTCATTCCTTATGTTATGTTAATATATTTTTTTAAATAAAATATTAGTTCTTTAAGGACAAATAATATTTAAATTTGATAGATATTTTTTCTTCCCCCAAACTTCAGCTTTAGTATAAATATGAATTATGAAATTTTCTACAGCATGAGAGAAAGAAATAAACAAGAATCAATCTAAGTACAATAATGATGTAGTAAGGAAAAACTAACTTCTAGTTCTACACATGCTTCAATATGAATATAACAGAAATGATTAAGCATGTATAGAAAAGTTTTGCAGAGCAGGAGTTAATTTCTAAAAAGTAAAAGAAAAAATTTATTCTAGAACATGTTACTAACTATTCATGAACACTAAACAGTAGGCCGAAACAGAAATAAAATTTTAGAGAAATTCATTCATATTTCAGTCTTAAACACACATCAGATGATAAAAAGTTCACAACAAACATCACAATAAACAGCACAAAAAACAAGAAAATACTCTAAAAACAGAATCAACAATCTCTAGAAATAAGTCAAGCTACTAATCACTGTTTGTAGCTTCATCTTCATCATCACCAAAAGAGATCTCCATATCCTAACGATCAACATAGGGTGAAAATCTGGGACAAGTAGGGAACTGAACATCATGCACACCCTTCAGAAATCTCACTAAAGATTCTGAATACTCAGCATCGAAATCACTCTTTCTTTGTGTATACTCAGAAAGATGATCAATCTTCTTGTCAATAGTATCATATTGCTGCTCTATGAACTGATCAAGCATGGTTTCCAAAAAAGTAGATGATGGCTCATCAGAAGTAGAGGGTCTAGAAGTAGAAGCTCTACCTGAAATAGGTAATGAATCAGCAGGTGCAGTAGAACTCTTACCTCGCAGTCAATCATAAATGCTGGCGCTTTCTCTTCCTATAGGCTTCGTCGACTTGAGTTTTTCCTCAGAAAGCTCAGCAACTACTCCAACACTTTGACATAGAGAATAGATCAGATATGGAAAACCAAGTCAATAGATGTGCTAGAACGAGCAGTAGCCTCTACAAAATCATAAATAATGCTCCCTACATCAATAGACTTCCTCTCTTGAATGCAGTAGTTTAGAATAGCTCTATCTCTGGTAACTTCACTCAGATGATTGGATGGAAGGATACGAGCATAAATAAAGTAGTGTCATGCCTTAGAAACACCATTAAGCTTAGAAGAAGAAAAATTTACCCTTTTTGCCTTCTGAATCATCCAGGCTCCAGTAATGTCAGTCAGGTAGGCAACGATCATGTTCAAATCTCCCGCAGATGGAGATAAACCTGAGTAATAAGACTCAATGGCGGCAGGCCATAGAAAATGTTGATGTGTTCAAGAGTGAATCCTACTCCAACTCCTCGAACGAAAATCTCGTATTCTTCCGCATCCACAAAATTAACATAAAATTCTCTAACCACCGGGATAACGACAACAGCAGTGAAATAGCAGAATCGTTGCCAGTTGAGTGCAACGATTGTTTCCTCAATTCTTCCTTCAAGATTATAAAAACTTCGCCCAAGATAAACTTGCGGGTCGTAGTAAAATCATTATATCGGAAGTGTGCAGCAGCAGTGACGAACTTACTACGATAAAAATTTTCTCGTTCCTTTCCTAGCATAGATTTGGGTGCCATCTAAACGTGAAAGAAAAACTCGAAATAAATTCAACGGATCTAGGAAAATAAACTAATTTAAGCTTTTCAAACTTGAGAAAGCTTAAAAATTCATGGATTTAATCATAAAAAATCAAAATTTTTCTCAAAATTTCTATTTTTCTAAATGAGAGCAAAATCCATGGTGAAAATAAAAAATAATGAGTTTATAATGTAGATCTGACCTCAAGCTGAAGAAATCGGGTGATTTCAAGCCCAAAAACTTGAAAATCCGGCTCTAAATGGGATCTTTATGTGGTATTTTCGCGAAATACTGTGGAGAAGGAAGATTAGGCGTCAAAAATAGCATGGGGGGTTAAGAAGATGAGTTTTCGGGTTCAGGCAGAACCGGCGCCTAGGCGCCAAAAATTCGATTTAAATTAAATATTTTCCACCAAATCTTATCAAATTTGACTCCTAATTACTCTTATGAGAGTATTAATCCAGTTTATAACCTCCAAATATTTTCACTATCAATTTAAAATGATAGTATAGATCCACATAAATGTATCCAAATTCGTCAATTCTAAATCCTAATATCCATTCCAAATTTAATACCTTTCAGTACAAGACTTGTATCAAGGTTCATAGTTTTATAAATAATACAAACAACAACATATTCAAAGAAAACATTCAAATCCAACAACACACATTGAACAATTTAAGCAAATACACAAATGAGATATTCAACACACTAACACAAAACTCGATCACACCTAAAACACATATACGATCTATTTAACACCGATCTTCAATTTCCATTTCTTTCGCAATGAAGTTTGCTAGAACCGAAGGGATAGAACACCAATGCCCTTGGAAATTCCAATGCTGTCTTTTCATCAATCCACTTGTTCTTCGCGTACATTTTTACTTGAGCATCTTAATAGGCAGCCATATGATCAGATTGAAGTTTGGTTTTCCATTTCAAGTGTTTGTATTGGTGGTACATCTCATGGAGATGATTACCAATACTTTAAAATTTCGCTTCAATCTTATCCATTCAACTAAACATTTTCTCCAGACTAACAGCAATAAAACCTTTAAAATAAGGCTGAGGATCTTTAGGAGATTTGCCTCTTACCTCATTTCCATGATTTCCTCTATCCATTGCCTCCAAATCGTTCCTAACCCCTCCAAAATGAATTGCTCTGGTCGAAATTAGTGTTTCTATTGGATTGGGAATGAAAAAATAGGCTATATATAAAGAGATTTCGTGTGAAAAACTGAAGAATTTCGGTTTTTCCACGATCTGTAATTGCGGCGCTTAGGCGCCGGAATCTGGTGCCTAGGCGCCGCATCATCGAAACGTTAGTTATTCTGGCGCTTAGGTATCAACTTTTGGCGCTTAGGCACTGGAACCTTGATCGACTCCGATTCGCCTATCGTCAAATTTTGCAAAGTTTTGGTCGTAAAAATAGGTCTAACAAACGAGTATGATCAACACACAAACACAATTATGAAAAATTCAAATCATAAACAATCACAAACGATGGTTAACTTTATCTCCTTTTTACTCACATTTGACATGGAGTGGTCCAAGTCCAATTTCTATATACTTCAAGAAAATGTTTAGCTTAAGCCAATAAAGACTCGTTAGCCTTCTATTTCTAGAAGTTATATACAAATTCAGTCAAGACCAAGGCATAACCTTACAACAATAATTAAACTCAAACTAATAAATATGGGTTGCCTCCCATAAAGCATTTGGTTTAACGTCGTCAGCCCGACCTAATTAATTGAATTAATCGGGTAGACTCAGCTCATAAGCCTCTTTGTAATTTAATTTCATTTCTCTCATATAAGGCTTCAGTCTTAATCTGTTAACTTTAAATATTATTCCAGTTTTGGGATCTTTAATATCCACAACTCCATAAGGGTATACTTTCTCAATTATAAATTGTCCCATCCATTTAGATTTTAATTTTCCAGGGAAAAGTTTTAAACGAGCATTAAATAATAATACTTCTTATTCAGGCTCTAATATTTTCCTTGAAATCATTTTTTCATGCAATTTATTCATTCTTTCCTTATAAATTCTTGCATTTTCATGAGACTCATTTCTAATCTCTTCCATTTCATTTAGTTGTAATAATCGTTTTTCTCCTGCAGTATTCAAATTATAATTGAACTCCTTTATCGCCCAATAAGCTTTATGCTCAAGTTCAACAGGTAAGTGACAATGTTTACCATAAATTAACCGATAAAGTGACATTCCGATAGGTGTCTTATAAGTTGTTCTATAAACCCATAATGCAGAATCAAGTCTATCAACCCAGTTAGTTCTTTTAGGATTAACAGTCTTTTCCAATCTTTTAATTTATGTGTTTGACACTTCAGCCATTCCACTTGTTTTGAGATGATAAGCAATTGCAATTCTATGCTTAATTCTGAATTTCTCCAGCAATAATTAAATTCTTATATTTTTGAAATGAGTTCGCCCATCTGTGATAATTATTTTAGGCATTTCAAATCTTGTAAAAATCATTTTCTTTAAAAATTTTGAAACACTTTTGGAATCACAGTTTGGTAAAGCTACATCATTGATCCACTTTGAAACATAATCAACTGCTAATAAAATATAAATCTTCCCAGATGATGGTACGAAAGGTCTCATAAAGTCTAAACACCATACATCAAAAATTTTGATTTCTAATATAAAGTTTAGAGGCATTTCATCTTTTCTAGATATATTTCTCATTCTTTGACATCGATCACAAGTTTTCACATAATGTCCAACATCTTTAAATAAAGTAGGCCAATAAAATCCAGAATTTAAAATTTTAAATGCAGTTTTATCCACTCCAAAGTTTCCTTCAAATTCAGAATCATGATATTTTTGAATAATTGTGAAAGTTTCTTCATAAGGTACACATCTTCGAATCACAGAATCTCTTCCTAAATTAAATAAATGAGGATCTTCCCAAATGTATGATTTACAATCATTCTTGAATTTCTTAATGTATTTACTATTCATCTCTTATGGTAAAATATTGCTAACCAAGAAGTTAACTATATCTGCATACCAAGGCATTTGTAATCCTTGAATGACATATAATTGCTCATCCGGAAATTTATCATTTATATTTTCTTCATAAATCTTGTCATTATTATTTTTGATTCTTGATAAATGATCAGCAATTTGGTTGTCAGTCCCTCTTATGTTCACAATTTTAAAATCAAATTCTTGCAAAAGTAAAACCCATCTGATAAATCTAGGTTTAACAACTTTTTTAGATATTAAATACTTAATAGCAGAATGATCAGTATGCACGATACATTTTGTTCCAAGAAGATATGGTCTAAATTTATCAAAGACATATACTATTGCTAAAAGCTCTTTTTCAGTAATAGTGTAATTTACTTGAGTTTCATTAAGAATTTAGCTAGCATAGTATATAACTTTGAAAATCTTCCCATACTTTTGTCCTAATACAGCTCCGATTGCATAATCACTTGCATCACACATTAATTAAAAAGGTTTATTCCAATCAGGTGCAACAATGACAGGTGCAGTGATTAACTTTTCTTTCAGAATATTGAACGCATTCAGATAATCTTCATTAAATTCAAATTTAGCTTCTTTTTCCAATAAATGGCAAAGAGGTTTAGCAATTTTAGAAAAATCCTTTATATATCTCCTATAAAAACCAGCATGACCCAAAAAACTTCTTACATCAGCAACAGTAGTAGGTGGTTGCAGTTCAGTAATAATTTTACTTTTGCTTGATCAACTTCCATCCCTATTTGTGAAACTTTATGTCCAAGTACAGTGCCTTATGTGACCATAAATTGACATTTTTCCCAGTTTAGAACTAAATTTGTTTCTTCACATCTCTTCAAAACTTTCGTTATATTTTCCAAGCAAGATTCAAAAGAAGTTCCAAAAACTAAAAAATCATCCATAAATACTTTAATTCCTTTATCAATCCAATCACAGAATATTGACATCATACATCTTTTAAAAGTTACAGATGCATTGCATAAACCAAAAGGCATTATTCTAAAGGCAAATGTTCCATAAGGACTTGTAAATGTTGCCTTTTCTTGATCCTCAGGAGCAACAGGTAATTTATGATAACCAGAATATCCATCCAGAAAATAGAAATATGAGTGTCCAGATAGTTTATCCAGCATTTGATCCAAGAAAGGTAAAGGAAAATGATCCTTTCTAGTGGCGTTGTTTAATTTTTGATAGTCAATGCAATTTCGCCATCTAGTAACTTGTCTTGTTGGGATTAATTCATTTTTTTTATTAACAATGAAAGTTACTCCTCCTTTCTTCGGAACACAATGAATAGGACTTACCCATTGGCTATCTGAAATAGGATAAATAATTCCAGCATCTAACCATTTCAAAATCTCTTTCTTAACAACCTCTTTCAAAATTGGATTTAATCTTCTTGGGGTTTTAATAGTGAGTTTAAAATTTTCTTCCATTAAAATCCTATGCATACAGATTGAAGGGCTTATTCCTTTTATATCTGTAATAGTCCAACCAAAAGCTTTCTTATAATTCTTCAGAACTCCTATTAATTTTTCTTCTTGATCTTTGCTTAATTCTGAAGATATAATTACAGGTAACGTTAATGAATCTCCAAGAAATGCATACTTCAAATGTGCAGGTAACATTTTTAATTCCAGTTCAGGTGCTTTTTAAATTGAGGGTAAAAGTATAACATTTTTAGTTGTGTCTAAAATTTCCCAATTTTCATGAATATAATGAGCTTCTTCAGATAAATTTTCTTCATTTAATGACTCATCATATAACTTAGATTCTTTATTTTTATCATCAGAAATGACTTTACATTTTTCTTTGTAATGCTTTTCAATCATATAATAAAAAATATCCATTCGATAGCATTTTTCTTTTTCAGGATACCTCATTGATTTCAGAACATTGATTGTTATCTCTTGATCATTAACTCTCATCGTTAATTCTCCTTTTTGCACATCAATCATAGCTCGACCGGTAGCTAGAAAAGGTCTCCCTAAAATGATAGGTATTTCTTTATCTTCTTCCATATCTAGAACAATGAAATCCACAGGGAAGATAAATATATCTACCTTAACAAGAACATCCTATAGAACTCCCTTAGGATAAGTGATCGATCGATCAGTTGACTGAAGAGTTACAGTGGTAGGAGAAATCTCTCCTAAATCTATCCTTCAAAAGATTGAAAATGGCATGAGATTAATATTAGATCCTAAATCACATAAGGCTTTTCCACAGAATTTTTCTCCAATAGCACATTGTATAGTGAAACTTCCATGATCTTTAAGTTTCTGAGGTAATTTCTTCTGAATTATTGCACTACATTCTTCACTTAATGCAACAGTTTCATAAGCTTCAAATTTTCTCTTCTTTCTTAAAATATTCTTCATAAATTTTGCATAGCTTGGCATTTGCTTCAAAGCTTCAGCAAAAGGAATGTTGATGGTAAGTTTCTTAAATTTTTCAAAGAACTTAGAAAATTGATGGTCAGGCTTCTGCTATTTAAGTCTTTGAGGAAAAAGGTGGTGGTGGTCTTTCAACTCCCACTTCAATAGATACAACAGTCTGATCTTTACTTGGAGAAAGGGTATCTTTAGGTTTTTCAATCTCTTCAACTTCTTTCTCTTTTTCAATCTCATTCCGGGTTTTCTCTTTTAGTTCCTTTCCACTTCTGAGTTGTACAGCTTTTTCTTGTTCATGTTCTTTTCTAGATCCTTTAGGATTAATTTTGACATTGCTAGGCAGTGTTCCTTGAGGTCTGTAATTAATGAAATTAGCAATTTGACCCATCTAATTCTCAATATTACGAATAGTAGTGTTTGACTTTGTAGCTGATTACTTAGTTGCAAGATCAATTCTTCTACAGACAACTTTTTCTCGTTGATTGTTACAACCATGAGGATAAGTTGGTCTACAGTTCAATTTCTTGATTGTTCCAATTGGATTAACTTGATGTCCATTACTCCAATTAAAATTAGGATGATTTTTCCAATCAGGATTATAATAATTAGAATAAGGGTTATTAGTTTTACTAGCAATAGCTTGTAAAGTTTCCTTTGTTTGAGAATTGTCAGAATTTGCATAATTATCATTACTTACATGCGATATATTAATAGCAAAATTATCTAATTTTTTAGATATCGCAGCCACTTGTGAAGCTAAAATAGAAAAGGCTTCATTATTATGAATACTGGCCATTCTTTTAGGATTAATCCTTTCAGAAAGCCATTGAAAATTGTTATTAGCCATTTCTTCAATTAAGGTGTAGGCTTCTTCAAATGTCTTAGCCATTAAAGAACCACCAACAGCAGCATCAATAATAGATCTAAGTTATCCAATAAGTCCATTATAAAATGTTTAAATAATTAACCAATCTGGTAAAGCACGATGAGGACATTTTCTTAATAGTTCTTTAAATCTTTCCCATACTTCATAAATTGTTTCTCCATCAAATTGCGTAAATGAAGTAATATCATTTCTCAATTTAGCAATTTTAGAAGGAGGAAAATATTTAGCAAGGAATTTTTGTGTCATATCTGCCCATGTTTTAATAGAACAAGTTGCTAATGAATTAAGCCACATCTTTGCTTTATCTTTTAAGGAAAAAGGAAAGAGTCTAAGCCTAATAGCATCATCAGAAACATTATTATATTTAATGGTAGCACAAAGTTCTAAAAAACTAGCAAGGTGCAAATTTGGATCCACATTAGGTGTTCCTCCAAATTGATTGTTTTGAACCATTTGAATAATAGAAAGTTTAAGCTCAAAAGAATTAGCATCTACAGCTGGAATTTGAATACTAACATCAAGTTCATCACTCGTAGGGTTCTGCATATTCCCTTAATGGTTTATAAATATTTTGTTCATTAATTTCGATTGGATTTTGATTATTGTTATGTAAGTTAGCCATTTTTTTATGTTTTGAAATTTGTTTTCCTTTTTAATTCTTTTAATTGTTCTTTCTAATTCGGAATCAAAAGGTAGTAATCCTTCAGATCCAGAACTACGCATAAAAATTTAAAGAAAATATTTTTGTTTTGTTTTATGTTTTTTTTTTGTTTTTTACTTTTTTTATGTTTTTATTCTTTTTTATCTATCATTTTACTTTTTATTTTATTCTATCCCCGGCAACGCGCGCCAAAAACTTGATGTGATGCGACTTTAAATATGCTTTAAAATACAAGAATTTGATACCGCTTTTTTGAATGTTTAATTTCCAGCAAATGGCTTAAAAAACTTGATGTGCAAGATTTACTTTTAAAATTTTATATTTAGATTGTATTATTGTAAAAGTCACAATTTTAAACGCAAGTATATGTATCGTTCAAGTAATACAGGGCTCTAGTGGAGTCATGGTTATCGATCCCACAGGGATAGTGAAATAAAAAGTAAGATATTTTGAAATTTTTGAAAGCAATATATACTCTTTTTTTATATTCAAATTTAGTTAACTAATAATTTTTACTAAAAGAAAGTAAGCAATAAACAGGAAAGTAAAGTAAGCAGTAATTAAAATTTAATGCATTTATAAAAACGACTTTCTCCTCTTTCAACTAATCCAAGAATTATAGATTAATTAACTTTTGTGGGGAATTAAGATTATGGTATTATGCCAAATAGAAGCATTCCTATTCTTTACCCTTTTGTCCAGGTGCAAAGAACATTGACTAATCTATAGTTAGGCTCAGGATGTTTTATTAGTAGAATGGGTTAATCTAGGCTCACACTACTAGATGTCCAAGGGTGGATATTGTCGGCCCTACCAGTGACCCGTTACCTTTCTATAAACCAAATTATTAGAATTTAGTCTGTCACTCTAAAAACTAATTAATTTTACGCCCAATAAATAATATCTTTCTATTTATTTGCACTTCACCTTAAACAATCCGCGTATAGCCTGCGATTACCTAAGGATTCATGTGATATCTACTAGTTAAGAATTTATCTCCAGATTGGTCTCAAAATTCTTCAACAGGTTTTAACAAATTAAATGGCTAATTTAAAAAGTAAACTAAGATCAGGTATTAATATTATCACAATATTTAAAATATTTTATATTTAATTCTCCTACAAAATTTATTTAATTTATAATCTTTTCATAGTTGAAAAGAGAAAGATAACTAACTACTCAGAACTCATTGAAATAACACAACAAAACATATTTATAAAACTTTGAACCAAAGTACAAATACTTATCTGAAGTGTTCCTTCAAGAGATCTCCTGACTTATACTAACTCAACAGCAATGATGAAAGACTCTAATAGCAATAACACACAATAAACACTCAAAATAAACTCACTTGATACTAAATAAAGTGGCACCCTAAGTAAGGAAAATACTAAATAAAACTAGAGATGAGAGAGAGAATGCTAAAATGGGTATGTGTACTAAGGGGGGGGGGGGTTGGTACGATTTTCTCTAAAGAATGGGCTCCTATTTATAGAGCTCTAAATTTGACCAGGGGTTGCTTAAGACCCCTCTTCAAAATTTATTCAAATTCAATGTATCTTCTAGAAGGTAACTGTCGCGCCTAGGCGCCGGGATCTGGCGCCTAGGCGTTGGGATCTGGCGCCTAGGCGTCGGACTCCGTGACCACGTCTTTTGCACCCCTTCACTTTGGGTGGCACCTCTTCGCGATCTAGACCGTTTCCTTGTGTCTAAATACTTTGTATCACATGTCCTATATATTAGGAGTAACTTCCAGTCTTCTAGAAGCTCCAATAACCGCTTAACACTATCAAAATAAATGCCCAAAGTCATCAAAAAAACTTAACAGTGTCTGTATCGAGTTGGCGCTTAGGCGCCGGACTCTAGCGCCTAGGCGCCAGGCCAATAATTCCAAAATTTTGCTCTATAAGCTCCCTTATTGCTCCTTTTTGCTCCTTTATCCTTCTTTTTCTTTCTTGGACTCTTTTTTAATCATCTACATCCAAAAACATGAAAATACCTTTCATTAAATCATAATATTCTTAAGAATTGAATCATAAATAAGACATAAAAATGAGTATTTTTTAGGTAGATCAGATATCAAAAAGACTTTCGATACCACTAGATGGGAATTCATTATTAATATTTTAGATACCATTGGTTTTGGTGAGGAGTTTTGTTTAGTTATTACAAGAATTATTGATAATAATTTTTAATCTTTGTTGATTAATGAGAATAGTTGTGGTTTATTTAAAGCAACTAAAGACATTAAACAGGGTGATCCTTTATCACATATTCTTTTTATTATTGGCTTTGACTATTTGTCAAGATGTCTAAATGCTTTATGCAACAAATGTCCAACTTTAAATTAACTTCATCATGGGAAGATTAGTATTTCTCATCTTTATTATGCTGATAATTTAGTTCTTTTACTAATGCTAATAAAAGAAATATCAAACTTCTTTGGAAGGTTTTGGGGCATTTTCACGATGCTTTGGGATTGAATTTTAATACTCTCAAGTGCTTTTTTTTGTTCCAATCTTATTTCTTTTAGAAAGAGGATCTGGATAATATATAAGACCAAGTGTAATAAAGGTACTCTTCCTTTAATCTAATTGGGCTTCACTATAGATAAGAAGCATAAAAGGGTGCATATGTTTGCTTCTTTGCATGATAAGGTAAGGAAGTGGGTTCTTTCTTAAGAAAATAAATTTCTCTCTTTAGGTGGTAGAATTACCATTCTTAAGAGCATTCTCACTTCTCTTCCTCTTTATACTATGCAAATTATGAAAGCTTTTATTTGTATTATTAAAAGGCTTGAAAGGCTTTTTAATAAAGGAGTCTATGAAAGTTTATTATATGAAGTCATGGTACCATTTTTTATGCTTATAATTCTTTATGGGCTAATCTTTTGTATGCTAGGTATTACAATAATTGCCATCCTTTAAATATTACTCATACTATACAAGATTCTTTCATTTGGAAAAGATGTTGAATGTGGTTGGTAGCACTGAAAAAATTATATGTTTGGATATTGGAAAAGGTAATGTGTCATTTTGGTATGAGGAATGGTTGGACAATGGGCCTTTAACTGATTTCTATGGTGGCCCTTATGAGATTAAAATAAAGGTTACGGTTTTATGGGACAATTAGCAGTGGGACACTTTGATCTTATTCAAAAGCTTCATAAGGCTGATGTTGATTTTATTAATACTATCCCTATTAATAAAGAGTTAAGGATATTTCAAAAATTAAAATGAAGAATGATGTTTCTATTGCTAACAATTTTGCCAACTCCTTCTAATTTTCAGGGTACTGAATCAAGTGGCTTTGGAATAAATGTGTCACACCATCTCAATTTTTTTTTGTGGAGATTGTTTTATAATATTATTCTTACTTATGCAATATTGAAACTTAAATGTTTAAATTTTCCTCCTCGTTGCTTTCTTTGCAGAAATAATGATGAATCTCTTCTTCATCTTTTTGGGAATTGCTGGTTTTCTAAAGAGGCTTTGACCCTGATCCCTGATATTTATGCTTACTTTTTATATATGAATTGATACTTCTCTTTATTGATATCTCTTTCTTGATAACGAAACAAAAAAATTGATGCCAATTTAAATAAGAGTTTTAATTTATATTAAGAAATGGGATACTACTCAAGTATACATATCAATATCACGTACTATAAGACTTTCTGATTAAGCCCCGAGATATCGAACCCACAAGGAAAATGTTAAATAGTTTTAACGAAGAAAAAATATTTATTTTACTATTTAAGAAAGATCTTACTCAAACTAAAGACAATACTATAGGAAGGAAAGTTAAACTCTTTTTGTTAATTTTTATAATTTGAAATAAAAGTGAACAACCACTTTAATTAGATTTTTATTAGATGAATGCAAATGCAATTAAAAAATCTTTTTCCTTATCATAAATCAGTAAGAAGTCATGAAATTTTGTTGTGGAAGTATCTAAAGTGAGTTGTGCCAAATAGAAGAAATTATATTCTTTGCCTTACTAGAGATGCTATAAAGAACGTAGGTTAATCTAGTGTTTTAGTAATCTTAAAGTCGGGCTAGAAAGGAAAGATATTAGCTCTCATTCTAGAGTTTCGTCTTCTCCCTCTACCTTAAGGCTAACATCACGTATCAATAAATAAAATAATAAATCAAATTTGGGGCTTTAGCTTGTCACTCTAATGTCCTCTAATTCTACACCCATCAAAGTGTATCTCTCATGTGATTCTTTCCAATTGTTGACTAAGATAATACCATATCGGTTCTTACATGTTCTCACAACATATATTAACATCTTAATTGGCCAAATCAAGAAGTAAATGAATTGCAAGGCTTTGAGTCATCACAATTTCCTCCAACATTGATTTCTTATACTTCACACAACATTCATTCACAACTTAATTACTTCATCATTTTAAGGAAAAATATAAAGAAAACTACACAAAATTCATGGAGAAAATACCATCACAACTTGGTTTAAAAGTAGAAATTATAGTGAAAATACAAGAAATCTTAATTTAAAATCAAATGTAATAACAAAGATAAAGACTTATTTGAAAATCCTCTCCACCAAACTCTTAAAGTTCCTTTGAAAAATTTTCTTATCCTTACAATACTCCTTAGAGGTTGGCGCCCAACTCTTAGGATTCCAAATCTCACTTCTAATCCTAATACAAACTATATTAAAGTAAGTAAAAATGGTGAAGTGGAGTAGTGTGTTACTTAAAACTCTCTTACACAATAAACATAAACTGCACACTCTCAAACAATAACCACTTTTCTTATCTTCAAGTCTTCTTTTTATAATTTTGCAACAGGTGCCTCCATATCTCTTCAAATTTTGTCCAGATTCAATGAATCCTCCAAGCGAAGCATCCATTTAAGAGTAATTCAATTTTGTTTTGGAGCCAATAAGAAGTTGCCCACGTTTGTACCAAGAGATGCCTCAAACACCTCTTTAAAATAGGGCCTAAAATTAAATAACTTGTTTAAAGCAACTGCCACGCGTAAGCGCGAGGGCTCGGTGCTTAGCCGCAGGTCTTGTAACGTGTAATCTTCAAATCTGACGCGGGGCTCTGGCATGTAACCACAGGTCCAAGCGCTTAGCCGCCACAGATCAATTTTGCACCTTTCTTTATTTTTGCTCCAAATTTGTCCTTTTTCACTCCTTTCATCACAATCATCCATTAAATCACACCTGCAAGAAGACTACATAAAATACCTTCCATTAAAGTATAATTTCATCAAAAATAGGTATAAAAATGTGTATAAAAATACTATATATTTTAGGTGTATCCAAATCCCCCAAACTTGAAATGTTACTTGTCCTCAAGTGACACTATAATCACAAAAAAATCAAACAAGCAAATTAAGTGATGAGTTTCTTTAGGAGTTTCTAAAATTTTGTTTTAGTAAATGAGACCAATTTAAAGTTTAGAAATCTCTTAGGTAAGGGTTAATGAAAAATATGAGTTCATATCTTATTCAGAAATACTTGTAGATTTTTTAAAATATAGGGCTAAGGCATTTTATTTTCTTTACTTAAAAATCTTTACTAAAAATAATTATACTAATTATATTATATTCATAAGCTTCAGGATTTTCTCAAATCTTATACTCTAGAAAGATCAGGTATGGAACCAATTTTTGATTAGGCCCTTAAATCCTCAAGTTTCTCCTTCTTTTTTTACATACTTTTATTCACTTTTTCTTTTATTTTCTTTTTTTTTATAGGCAATGATTACTATATCTGGATAGACATTTTCTAATTTTGAATTATGACCTTCCTTTCCTAAAGCATAAGGTAGATATATATCTTTAACTTAGAATTATAATTAAAATTTTGAAAATTATTTTTAATAAATAAAATTTAAATTTTAAAAATAAAAGTCTAATCCTTCTTTTTTTCCAAAAACACAATTTTTCCTACTAAAGATAGTTACAAAGTAGTTACATGTCTTCAATAAGAAATTTTCAACTTTAAATTTTTCATCATTACTATAAATTTTAACTAAATTCTCATACTTATTTCTATATTCAAAATTTTACTTCCCTAATAAAACTTCATACACATAATTATTTTTCAATCAAAATAAAAGTTTATTTATATTAAATTTGAGAGCAAATAAAATTTAAGTTTTTGAAAATTATTTTTCATCCCCCACAAACTTTAAAATTTTTGTTATGATAAAACATTTAAGCATAATAAAAAGATACTTTGGTAAGAATTGAAAACTATAAGTATCATGCTTACAAAAATTTTTATATCCTAAATATGCAAGTATAACAATTAAAAATAGGAGTAAAAACAACTAGACCAATTTTTAACTTTTCATTTATAAAAGAAATTCAAAAGAAGTTTAAAGTAGTGGAGGAAATAAAAGAAAATTCACACACACTTAAACAAAAATCCACAACTAAAATATATGGTAGTAAATTGAAAAGTTAAGCATGAATTTTAAATAGTGGATTTTTAATAGTGTTTTAAACCATCCTAATAGTTTCAACAATAAGTTCTACACTAACAAACAGAGTACACTATAAATTCACTAACACATTTACTACCACAAAGACTCTAACTTTCACATCACATAATACAAACAAAAAACATTCACAAATAACATGGAAACAAACTAAAGTCTATCACCATCTAATACATCAATCAATAAAATGCAAACATAAATAAAAAGTTAATAATTCATACAAAATAAAAAAAATCCAAACATATAACATAACATAACAGTTCACAACACATATAGAACATAAATACTAATCCTCATCTCCTTCCTCATCATCATCTCCTTCATTCTAAGCTAGTAGGCTAATTTGGGGTAAAGTGTGGAAGTGGAGGTAACAAAACACTATAATCTCCACTGATCAATCTGTCCATATAATTGTGATAGTTCTCCTCATATTCACTACGTCTCTGCAGATAATCCCCAATAATATCTACCTTTCCTTCTATATCATGAACTCAATCCGCAGTATAATTGATATTATCTTTCATTTTATTCAGCAGTTCTACTTGTGAATCAGAAAACTTACCTGATGATGCCTGAGATGTGGAAGCAAGAGATGTAGAAGCAGCGGAAGTAGATGCACTAGATGCTCTAAAGAATCCTCCTCTCCAGCCAAAAAGGGAATGCTCAGCATATTTCTTCACATTCATACTATAAATAGGCTTAATAGGCTGAAGGACGTCTTCCCAATTTTTAGATCTTACACCAGCCCACTCACACAATGAATATATAAGGGAAGAAAATCCCATACCTGCAGTAGTAGCAGATCTGACAAAACTCTAAATACACTCATAAATAATCTTCCCGATATATATCGCCTTCCCCTACTAAATATAGTAATTCAGTGTAGCTCTTTCTCTCGTTAGCTTGCTCAGATGATTTGTAGGAATCAGCTTGGATGATATAACATAATGCCAAGCCTTAGAGGTGGCATTCAACTTTTAAGTAAGGAAGTTAACTCTACTCTCATTAGTTACTTTCCATAATCCTCTTCCATCAGTCAAAGCAGAAATAATTTCATCCAATTCTTCCTCCATAGGCTTATAATTTGAATAAAAACAAAATGTAGTCGGTGGAATTAGATAAAACTCATTTATTACCTTGTGAGTAAAATAAACCAACTGTCCTCGAACCATCATAAAGTTCTCTTCAAACATAGGGAGATTTGCATAAAAATCCCATACAAAAGAAACCACAACTACGACAAAAAAATAACAGAATTTGTCTCGAAGTCTTCTATTAATCATGTCGTCTATAACTCCACCGGGTTTATCAAAGCCTCACTCTTGAATCAATTTACGTGATTGTAGAGCTTGCACATATCGATCTTGAGCTCTTGAACTTATAAACTTGTTTGAATCAAATTTGGATCTCCCCTTGCTTCTCTTTGGTGATATTCCCAAAATTTGCATAAAAAATACAATAAATTCCAAAATTAAGCTAAAATCACTAAACTTAACTTCTAAAGGATTAAACTACTAAATCCATGTAATTTCCAAAGATTGTTTTTCAAATTTTCAACATGAATAGTGATTTTCGGATTTCTCCCTAATGTTCCTTAAATACATGGTGAAAATAAAAAATTTTTACATAGGAGTAGTGTTCTTACCTCAAGAAGATCAAATATAACAAATTTGGCTTGAAATGGCTCAAAAATCACAAATTTGGAGATGCCCTAACTCCTTAACCCACGCACTCCAAATGAAGAAGACGATGGGGAGAAGAAAAATGGCAATTTTCAGGTTTTTAAAACTTGAAAACTGATTTTCGCGAATCTGTGCCTAACTGCGAATGTTCGGCGCATAGCCGCGAGGCACTGGCACGTAAGTGTGGGGTCTCGGCGCTTACCCGAGAATTTGCTAATTTTTTATTTTTTCATTAAATACACAATTAAGCTCATTTAATCAACCCTAAATTATTGTAATAAGTGTATCTTCTCATATTCTTCTTATCTTCAGAATCACGCTTTTATATTAAAATAAATTCAATTCAAGTTTTACACGAACATAAAACATTTTTACTAAAAATCAAACAAATAAACAAGAACAAACCATAAGGTTTTAATCCAAGTATCTTGGATAAGATCTCTTCTTCTCTCACACGTTAACACATTAAACAAAATACAAAACAAATACTTAAAACATAACAAACTTATAACACACAACAATTCATAAAACACTAAACATTAACAACAAACATAACTAACAAACAACTTAATACGACTCAAGAACTTAATTTCATTGTCCAGTAGGTGGATGATATCCAGAACCTCCATTAGTTCCATTTGAACCATTTGTTATATAGATTTGATAAAATGTGTGATGGTTGAAAGCTCTTACTGAATCTTCTTCTATCCATTCGTTCTTCAAAATCATCGCTTTATCCGCCTCTTCAACATGACTAGTATGACTAAATTGCATCTTTAATTGTCATCCAATATGTGTTAAATGTGTGTTAGTTTCATTTACCTTTGCTTCGATTGACACTACATCAGCCTCAATTTTTGTAATCTTCTCTGTTATTCCTTGAATACTAACGGCTAGATATCCTTTATATAACTCTTGCGCATTCTCACAAATGAACTTTTTCTTTTTTCCATCCTTTTTCTTTTTAATATCACTCTCTCAAGAAGACATTTTTGTGACTTAAACTCTTCCTTTATGCTTTTAGGATGAAAATTTGGAATAGGATGAATATCTTTTGATCTGGTTCCTATTTATAGGCTTTAAAATCTTTAGAACCATCCTCACACTTTCAAAAGTAATAAAATCACATCCCATACAACTTCCCTACGATTAGGATTTCTAGAAACCCATTTTTCACATTTTTCATAACTCTGGCGCCTAAGCGCCAACTACCGATGCTTAGCCACCAAAGCTCATTTTAGCACAGGTCTGCTAAACATCCAAATAATCATTTTAATTCATCCAATTTATCAATTAAGGTCTCATTAATCTCCACTAACACAAAATATTCAAAATACTACCATATAATTCTTACATCAAACCAAACAAAACACATAAAACAAACTTAAAACAAAGCACACCGATAACTATGGGTTGCATCCCATAAAGAGCTTGGTTTAACGTCGTCATCCCGACATATCCAATATTTATTTTGGGTGACCCAAAATCATATTTTCATCAAGTTTAAGTTGATCTACTGAGAAATCAGGTTTTAGTCTATGACCATTCACTTTAAAATTTTCTCAGTTTTAGGATCTTTAATATCCACAGCTCCAAAAGGATAAACTATTATTACAATAAATGGGCCTAACCACCTAGACGTAAGTTTTCCAGCAAATAATCTTAATTTGACATTGTATAGCAAAACATGTTGTCCTGGCTTAATAATTTTAGTTAGAATCCTACGATCATGCCACATCTTCATCTTTTTTTTATATATCTTAACACTTTTATATTCTTTTCTCTTCAAGCTCATTTAATTTCAATAATATTTTCTCACCAACAGCCTTTAAATTATAATTGAACTCTTTAATAGCCCAATATGCTTTATGTTCAAGTTCAATTGGAAATGACAAGCTTTCCCAAAAATTAGCCTATATGGGGACATTCTTATAGGAGTTCTATAAGAAGTCTTATAAGCCCATAAATCAAAATCCAATTTGATTAACCAAACCTTTTTGTTTAGATTAACAATTTTTTCCAAAATTCTTTTAATCTCATGATTAGATAATTCAACCAAACCACTAGTCTGAGGATGATAAGTAGTAGCAATTTTATGGATGATATGATATTTCTTTACTAGTTTCTCCATAATTACTTTTCTAAAATGACTCCCCCATCAGTTATGATTACTCTTGGCATTCCAACTCTACAAAATATGTTCTTTCTTAAAAACTTTGCAACACTTCAAGCATCACATCGAGGTAAAGTAACATCTTCTATCCATTTAGATACTTAGTCTACTGCTATTAATATTCATATAATTGAGAGTCTTTTCATTTCTTCTAGAAATATTTTCTACACGCTAACATCGATCACAATTTTTAATATAAGCATTAACATCCTTAAAAATTGTAGGCCAATAAAATCTAAATTACAAAATTTTATATGCAGTTTTATGAACACCAAAATGTCCCCCAAAATCAGAATCATGACATTTTTATATAATTTCATAAGTTTCTTCTAATGGCACACATCTTTGAATAATTAGATCATTTCCTTGTTTATATAAAAATGCTTCGTCCCAAAAATAGGTAGCTTTAGATAAAAATTTCTTCCTCTGTTGGTATGTCAAACTATAAGGTAATATGTTACTAACAATAAAGTTTATAATGTCAGCATACAATGCAACACACCACTCATTGATAGTGAACACTTTTTCATCAGGAAAATGCTCATTAATTTCTTCATCAGAAAAGATAATATAAATAGTCCCATGAAATCTAATCCCTAAACGTCAAATATTTCAACCTTCAACATATAATTGAGAGGCTTTTCATTTCTTCTAGAAATATTTTCTACACGCTGACATCGATCACAATTTTTAATATAAGCATTAACATCCTTAAAAATTGTAGGCCAATAAAATCCAAATTACATAATTTTATATGCAGTTTTATGAACACCAAAATGTCCCCCAAAATCAGAATCGTGACATTTTTGAATAATTTCATAAGTTTCTTCTAATGGCACACATCTTTGAATAATTAGATCATTTCCTTGTTTATACAAAAAATGGTTCGTCCCAAAAATAGGTCTTAGCTTCAAATAAAGATTTTTTCCTCTGTTGGTATGTCACACTACAAGGTAATATGTTACTAACAATAAAGTTTACAATGTCAGCATACCATGCAACACACCACTCATTGATAGTGAACACTTTTTCATCAGTAAAATGCTCATTAATTTCTTCATCAGAAAAGAGGGATTTTTTCAGTTTCAAGCCTGGACAGATGATCAACAATTTGATTATCAGCACCCTTCCTATCTACTATCTCAAGATCAAATTCTTGTAAAATAAGAATCCATCTAATTAGTCTTAGTTTTGCTCCTTCTTTTTCATTAAAAATTTAATAACAGAATGGTCAGTATGCACCACACTTTTAGTTTTAATTAAATATGTCTAAATTTATCAAAAGCATATACTATAGCTAATAACTCTTTCTCAGTTGTGGTATAATTAGTTTGAGCTTCATTAAGAGTTCTACTAGCACAGTAGATTACTTTGAAAATTTTATCAAGTTTTTGTTCTAAAATAGCTCTAATAGCATAATCACTTGCATCACACATTAATTCAAAAGGTTTTTCCCAATCTAGTGAAATAATAACTGGTGCAGTGGTTAATTTTTCTTTTAACAGCTCAAAAAGCTTTTAGACATTCTTCATTAAAATTAAAAATTGCATCTTTTTCGATTAAATGGCATAGAGGCTTAGCAATTTTTAAAAGGTCTTTACTATATCGCTTGTAGAATCCAACATGTCCTAAAAGACTCCTAATTTCCCTTACATTTGTCAGGCAAGGTAAACTAGTGATCAGTTGAATTTTTGCAGGGTCTACTTCCATACCTTTTTCTGAAATTTGAAGTCCCAAAATAATTTCTTCAACTACCATAAATTGGTATTTTTCCTAGTTAAGAACTAAATTTGTTTCTTCACAGCGTTTAAGAACTTTAGATAAATGTTCTAAACATGATTCAAATGAAAATCCAAGCACTGAAAAATCATTCATAAGTACTTTAATTCCTTATACAATTAAATCACAGAAGATTGTCATCATACATCTTTGAAATGTAATAAGGGCATTGCTTAAACCAAATGACATTCTTCTAAAAGCAAATATACCATAAGGACTGGTAAACATTGTTTTCTCTTGATCCATAGGAGCAATTTGTATTTGGCGATAACCAGTATATCCATCAAGAAAATAAAAAGATTTATGCCCAACTAGTCTATCCAACATTTGATCAAGAAAAGGTAGTGGAAAATGATCTTTCCTGGTGGCAAGATTTAATTTTCTATAATCAATGCATATTCGCCGTTCTGTAACTTTTCTTGTTGGTATTAGTTCATACAGTTACAGTTACTCCTCTTTTCTTAGAAACATAGTGAGTAGGACTAACTCATGCACTATCTGAAATAAGGTACGTAATTCAAGCATCTAACCACTTTAAAATTTCTTTCTTAACAACTTCTTTCATAATAGAATTGAATCGCCTTTGAGGATCAACCCTGGGTTTGTATTTTTCTTCCATAAGGATTATGTGCATACAAATTGAAGGCTGATTCCTTTAATATTAGCTATGGTCCATCCAAAGGCTTTCTAATATTTCTTTAAAGTTTCAAGCAAACTCTATTCTTCTCCAGTAGTTAATTTTGAAGAAATTATAACAGGAAAAGTTGAGAAATCAATTAAAAAGACATATTTTAAATGGTCAAGAAGTAATTTCAATTCAAGTTCATGATGTTTTTCAATTGATGGAAAAAAATATTCATCTTTCTTTTTCATGTCCAAAACTTCAAAACTTTCTTGAACATAATTTAAATATTCCTCATTAAAATCATCAAAATATTGTGCTTCCTCTTCTTACTCGTGTTCCAACTTTTCACTTTCAGATTTTTCTTCATAATTTGCTTTAAAATGGCATTCACTTAGATCTGTCATTACATTCATCCTAAAACATTCATCTTCTTTACCTTTTGTAGGATATTTCATTAATTTTGAAATATTAAATGTAACAGTTTGAGCATTGACGCGCATAGTTAATTCCCCTTTATGCACATCTATCATTGCTCTTCCTATAGCTGGGAAAGGTCTCCCAAAAATAATAGGTATCTTCTTATATTCCTCCATATCAAGCACAATGAAATCAATAGGAAAAATAAATTGATCCACTTTTACTAAAACATCTTCTATAACTCCTTTATGTTAGGTTAAGCGTCATTAAACTGTTTAGATATCAATGAACCACCAGCAGTAACATTGATAATAGATCTAAGAGATCCACCTAACCTATTATAAAAAGTTTTAATTATTAACCAATATGTATCAAATGATGTGGAAACTTTCTCAGGAGATCATTAAAATGTTTTCATGCTTCATAAATAGATTCCGCTTAAAACTGACAAAAAGATGTAATATCATTTCTAAGTTTTGTAGTCTTTGATGGTGTGAAATATTTAGCAAGAAACTTTTGTGATAAATCACCCTAAGTTTTGATAGATCTAGATGCTAATGAATTTAACTATATCTTAGCTTTATCCCTTAATGAGAAAGGAAATAGTCTAGTTCTAATAGCATCATCCGAAACACCATCATATTTAAATGTAGCAAACAATTCTAAAAAATTGGCAAGATGTAAATTTGGATCCTTAGTTGGTGCTCCTCCAAACTGATTATTAGATACCATTTGGATAATATTAGGTTTAAGTTTAAATGAATTAGCTGCTACAGTAGGATTTTGAATACAACCATGAAATTCATCTACTGTAGGGTTAGCATAATCTCTTAAAGGTCTAAATTCTTGATGGATTTCAACATTTTGATTATTTTGAATATTTTTATCTTTTTTTGTTTATTTAATTTTTCTGATTTGTCTTATAGTTCTTTCTAATTCAGAATCGTAAGGTACAAGTCTTTCAGAACCTGAACTACGCATACGCTATTATAAATCACAATAAAATAACATAAATAAAAACTACACAACAAAAATTTTCTAAAATAAATCTAACAAGTTTAGATAAGACTTTAAAAAGTACAAATTAGTTTTTCTAAAAATTTTCTTCAAATATTGTTTTAAGTATTTTTCTTTTATTTTTCCCCGGCAACGGCGCCAAAAACTTGATCCCTTATATTTATGCTTACCTTTTATATATGAATTGATACTTCTCTTTAATGATATCTCTTTCTTTACAACGACACAAAAAACTTGATGCCAATGTAAATAAGAGTATTAATTGATATTCAAAAATGGGATACTATGCATGTATACATATCGTTATCAAGTAATATAGGACTTTCTGATTAAGCCCTCAGATATCAAACCCACAATGAAAATGTTAAATAGTTTTAACAAAGAAAACATATATATTTATTTTACTCTTTAAGAAAGATCTTACTTAAACTAAAGACAATACTATAGGAAGGAAAGTTAAACTCTTTTTTCAATTTTTATAATTTGAAATAAAAGTGAACAACTACTTTTATTAGATTATTATAAGATGAATGCAAATGTAATTCAAATATCTTTTTCCTTATTATAAATTAGTAAGAAGTCATGGAATTTTGTCGTGGAAGTATCTAAAGTGAGTTGTGGAAATAGGAGCAATTATATTTTTTACCCTTACTAGAGATGCTAAATAGAATGTAGGTTAATATAATGTTTTAGTAATCTTGAAGACGGGCTAGGCAGGAAGGATAGTAGCCCTCACTCTAGAGTTTCATTTTCTCCCTCCACCTTGGGGCTAACATCACGTATCAATACATAAAACATTAAATCAAATTGGGGGCTTTAATTTTTCATTCTAATGTCTTCTAATTCCACACTCATCAAAGTATATCTCCCTATTTATTTACACTCAACCGTATGGATTGTATTCTCACCCATATAATCTCATGTGATTCTTTCCAATTGTTGACTGAGACAATACTATATCGGTTCGTACATGTTCTCACAACATATATTAACATCTTAATTGGTCAAATCAAGAAGTAAATGAAGTGCAAGGTTCTGAATCATCACAACTTCTTCCAACATTAATTTTCTATACTTCACATCAAAATTCATTCACAGCTTAATTACTTCATCATTTTAAGGAGAAAGATAAAGAAAACTACTCATAATTCATAAAGAAAATACCATGAAAACTTGGTTTAAAAGTAGAAATCGTAGTGAAAATTAAAAAAGTCTTAATTAAAAACCAAATGAAATAACAAAGATAAAGACTTATCTGAAAATCCTCTCCACCAAACTCTTGAAGTTCCTTTGAATACTTTGTTTTTCCTTACAATACTCCTTATAGGTTGGTGCTGATCTACTTTAAAATTAACCATTTTTGTGGGTAATTTATTATTATTTTTTTAAGGATATTATGCTTTAAAGAAAGGTATTTTTATATTTTTGTTTGCAGGTATAAGAAAAGAGTTTAAGGAGGAAAACAAAATAAATAACAACAATTAGGAGCAAAAATGGGGCCTAATGAAGAAAATTTGCTAAATAAGATCTGGTGCCTTGGCGCCAGAGATAGTTGGGGAAGTTATTTTTCGATTTTTGGCGGTCACAAGAAGTTCTAGAAGATCTCAGAAGGAAATACATGCCTCAAATGAGTTATTCAATGAATCTATACACATTTTAATGAAGAGATGTGTATGTTGGAGTAAAATGTGCTAAACTAAAGCAATTAGGCAATCAATCAGACTGGCGCCTAGGAGCGATAGTTAACTACTAGAAGTTTTAATGACTTTTGATGAATTTTGAAGAGATCTTTGAAGCAGCCTTTGGTAATTTTTGTCGTTTTATAAATAGGGATTAATTCTACAGTATTGGAGAGTCGTTTTGGAGTAATTCTCAATTAATCTTTAGTTTCTTTCATTTAAAGTTCAACGTGTGTAAGTTTTTAGTGAGTTTTTATAATTTTTGAAATTTAGAGTCCTCTAAGAGTGTGTAGGAGTTAGAAAAGTCGGAGAACTTCGAAGGATTGTTTTGGAGAACAGTCCAGATAAGTATTTGTAACTTAATTCTTAAGTTGTGTACTTTTGATTTAAGTTTTATAAATATGTTTCGTTGTGCTAATCCAATGCTTTCTGAGTAGTTTTCCTTTTTTTCCTTAAAATTATGATGTAATTATTTAAAGAGGTTTGGATTTTTATTTAAGAAAATTTTCTTTTTCTTGCCTAAAAATTGTGATGATATTTTACCTAAACGTCTCTTACTTTACAATTTGACCAATTGTATTGTTAAATTCTGTGGAGAAATCTTATAGACCTGATCGTGGGCTAAGATTTCTTAACTTGTAAGTATCACATTTCACTTTGGAAGATCAAAAGTAATCAACTGAGGGGGAGTGAAAATAGATAGGGAGATAAGATTTGATGGACGTAGAATTATTGTTTTTAGCGTGACAGGCTAAATTCTATCAATTTGGTTTAAAGAGAGGAAAAACATTCACTGGTAGGTCCTAAAGAGAGGGCACAGTGAGTAATCTAGAAGTGAGAGACTAGAACCTACCCAACACTGTTAATAACACTCTTGCACCAACTTTAGACTAGCCAATGTTCTTTATACCTTGACCATAGGATAAATAATATTTATGCTCCTATTTGTCACAATACAACATTTCTAAGTTCTAAATAATTTGAATTGCTCTACTTATTACTAAATATTTGTAAGGAGAAAGTTTCTTTAAATAATTATTTAAATCATTTGCTCTCTATTTTTCTTGCATAATTTAAAAATTAGTAAGTTTAAATTTATTCTTGTTTAGTTAAAAAGAAAAGTTCAAAATTAGCACTTCTTTTTATTTTCAATTTTTTAAAAATTAAATTTCTTTTAGTTCATACTTATGTCCCTGTGGGATCGATATCTGGGGTTTTTAAAAGAAAATCCTATATTACTTAAAATGATACGTATAATTACGTAGTACCCCTAGTGTGTTTACCATTTTGTAAAAATTATAACATATTGATTTTACACACTACCTGCTTAATATAATTTGAGTCAAGTTTGGCTGTCTATTGGAAGTTTAATTATCTGCGTAATTGAGGGTTGGGTCAAGTTTTTGATGTCGTTACTAGGAGAACTAAATTAGAATTAAGAGAAAATTTGTATATATACTCAAATTATAAAATATAAAATATATATATATATATATATATATATATATATATATATATATATATATATATATATATATATATATATATATATAAGAAAAATCTTAAATACAAAAATATTTTAGCTGTGTGCTACTTTATTGTCAGCAATTCTTTTTTACTTTTATATGCATAGTTCAGGATCTAAAGGTATATTGCCTTACGATTCTGAATTAGAATGAAATATAAGAAAAATTAAGAAAAAACAACTTCATAATATTCAAAAAATGGGGAACATACCTTGTAATAATCCTGAAATTACAATTGATGATAATGAGCATAAAAATTTACAAAAAACTTTAAGGGAATATGACCCTACAATAGATGAAATCTCTTTAAGTATTCAAATCCCTATTGTAGCAGCAAATTTATTGAACTTAAACCTGTTATAATACAAATGGTGCAAAATAATCAATTTGGAGGATCACCAAATGAGGATCCAAATTTACATCTTGCATGTTTTCTAGAACTTTAAGCTACTTTCAAATATGATGGTGTACCTGATGATGTTATTAGACTTAGACTTTTTCCTTTTTATTTAAGGGAGAAGCTAAGATGTGGTTAAATTTGTTAGCAACAAACTCTATTAAAACTTGGGGAGATATGGCACAAAAATTCCTGGCTAAATACTTTCCTCCTTCTAAAACTGCTAAACTTAGAAATGATATAACTTCATTTAATCAATATGAAGGAGAAACAAGTTATGAAGCTTAGGAACGATTTAAAGAACTCCTTAGGAAGTGTCCACTCCATGCTTTACCGGGTTGGTTAATCATTCAAACATTTTATAATGGATTAATAGGTTCCCTTAGATCTATAATTGATGTTGCTGCTAGAGTTTCTTTAATGGAAAAATCATTTGATGAAGCTTATGCTTTAATTGAAGAAATGACAACCAATAATTTCAATGGTCTTCTAAAAGAATAAATCCTAAAAGAGTGGCTAATATTCATGATAATGATGCCTTTTTCTATCTTAGCTTCTTAAGTAGCTGTGATATCTAAGAAAGTAGATAAATATGCTATGAATTTGTCCCAAATACCTCATATGAACAATGAAAATATAGGAAACATGAATGATTTTCAATCATTAAAAACATTACAGGTTATAACTAACAAATAACCCATAGTCTAACTATTATAACCCAGATTGAAAAAATCACCCAAATTTTAACTAGAATAATAAAAATTCACAATGGGGAAATAATTAGATAAACCCAACAAGAAATTGGAATAATCAAGGAAATTCAGATTATCGACCTTCTTATCCTCCTGGTTTTACTCAGTAAATTAAGGAAAAGAAGTTGTCTATAGAAGAACTAATTTTACAAATGGGTAATCAGTTGCAAAGTCAAAATGAGGCAATAAGAAATATTGAGAATCAAATGGGTCAAATTACTAATGCAATTAGTAATAGACCCTAAGGAACACTCCCAAGTAACGTTGTAATAAATCCTAAAGATAATGTACATGAAAAAATTAAAGCTATCTAGCTGAGGAGTGAAAAGGAATTAAAGGAAGGAACTTAAAATGAAATTGAAAATGAGAAAGAGTTGGAAGAAATAGAAAACCTAAAGAAACTTTTTATGGAGACCTTTTTTACTACCGGACGAGCTATGATTGATGTTCAATATGGGGAGTTAACTATGAGAGTTAATGATTAGGAAGTAACAGTTAATGTTCTTGAAAAATGTTACAGGTTGGAATTTTTTATTATGTAATAGCAAAACATTATCAAGAAAAATGTGAAGTTATTTATGAGGAAATAGAAGAAGAGTTATTAGATCAAGAAGAAATAAGTGATAAAATTGAAGGTGATTCTGAAGAAAAATCATCTAAATTAAATGCTGAAGATACTAATTATATCTATGAAAATTAGGAAATTTTAAATACAACCGAAAATAATGAATCCATAATACCTTTAATTAAAAATGCTACGGAACTTGAATTAAAAGTATTACCTACTCATTTGAAGTATGCTTTCTTAGAAAATTCATCAACTTACTTGTAATAATATCTTTTGAATTAACTAAAGATCAGGAAAACAAATTATTAAATATTTAAAGAATTTATAAAAAAAAGCATTTGGTTGACAATAGTGGATATAAAAGAAATAAGTCATTCGATCTGTATGCATCGAATTTTAATGGAAGATGATTATAAACTAAGAGTTGAACCTCAAAGAAGATTAAATCCCATTATAAAAGAGGTAGTAAAGAAAGAAATATCAAAATGGTTAGATGCTGGAATTATTTATCCTATATCAGATAGTTCTTAGGTTAGTCCAATTCATTGTGTTTCGAAGAAATGAGGAGTGACTGTAGTTGTTAATGAAAAAAATGAATTAATTCAAATAAGACAAGTCACTGGATGGTAAATTTTTATTTATTATAGAAAACTAAATGCCGCTACTAGGAAGGATCATTTTCCTTTTCCTTTCTTGGATCAAATGTTGGATATATTAGCTGGACATTCTTTTGGATGCATATTCTGATTACCACCAAATGCTGATAACTTCAGAGGATCAAGAAAAGACTACATTTACAAGTCCTTATGGAACTTTTTCTTTTAGAAGAATGTCTTTTGGGTTATGTAATGCACCTGCAACTTTTCAAAGGTGTATGATGTATATTTTCTGTAATTTAATTGAGAAAGGAATTGAAATTTTTATGGATGATTCTCCATGTTTGGAACCACTTTTGATTCTTGTTTAGATCATTTAGATAAAGTATTAATACTTTGTAAAGAAACAAATTTGGTTCTGAACTGGGAAAAATGTCAATTTATGGTTACAGAAGAATTGTTTTATGACATAAAATTTCTGAAAATGCTATGGAAGTTGACCAAGCAAAAATTCAAATTCTTGCTGGATTACAAACTCCTACTTCAGTTACAACTGTGAGAAATTTTCTTAGACATGCTGGATTTTATAAGAGATATATTAAAGAATTTTTATAATTGCTAAACCTCTATGCCATCTTTTAGAAAATGACACTAAATTTGATTTTAATAAAAATTATTTAAAAGCTTTCAATTGATTAAAATAAAAATTAATTATTGCACCGATTATTGTTTCACCTAATTGGGAAAAACCATTTGATTTGAAGTGTGATGCTAGTGACTATGCTATTGGAGTAGTTTTAGTGCAAAAATATGATAAGATTTTTAAAGTTATATATTATGCCAGTAGAACTCTTAATGAAGTTCAAATTAATTATACCATTCATGAAAAAAACTACTTTTAGCAATAACATATGCTTTTGATAAATTTAGACCATATTTACTTGGAATAAAATGTATAGTCCATACTGATCATTCCACTATTGAGTATTTAATGTCAAAGAAGGATGCTAAACCAAGGTTAATTAGATGGGTTCTTCTCTTACAATAATTCGATTTTGAAATAGTGGATGGAAAGGGTACTGATAATCAAATTCCTGAACATTTGTCTAGAATTTAAAATGATAATAAAAAGAATATTGAAGAAAACATAAATGATTATTTTCTTGATGAATAACTTTGTGTTATTACTGAGTGGCAATTACCATGGTTTGCTGATATGGTTAATTATTTAGCTAGTAATGTTTTACCATATGGATTAACTAGCTATCAGAAAAAGAAATTTATTTTTGATGCAAAATTTTACTTTTGGGATGACCCCTATTTATTCAAAGAATGTAAAGATTTTGTCATTCAAAGATGTGTACCAATAATGAAACTCTTGAAATTACACAGAAATGCCACAACTCTTAGTTTGGAGAAAATTTTGGTATAGATAAAACTGCATTTTAAATTTTACAATATGGATTTTATTAGCCTGCATTATTCAAAGATGTTAACAAATTTCTAAATGCTTGTGATCGATGTCAAAGAGTAGGCAATATTTCTAAAAAAAATGAAATGCCTCTGAATTTCACCATAGAAGTTGAAATTTTTGATGTATGGGGTTTGGATTTTGTGGGACCATTTGTACCATCTCTGGAAAAAATTATATATTATAAGCTGTTGATTATGTTTCTAAATAGATTGAAGCTGTAGCTTTACCTCATTATGATGCTAAAGGTGTTTCAAAATTTTTAACTAAAAAGATTTTCACTAGATTTGGAATACCAAGAATAATTATTACCGATGGGGGAAGTCACTTTAACAATTTTAAGATTCAAAATTACTTAGCAAATATATAATTAAGCATAGAATTGCAACAACTTATCACCCTCAAACTAGTGGATTAGTAGAAGTTTCTAATCAAGAATCAAAAGAATTTTAGAGAAAACTATAAATCCTAAAAGAACTGATTGGCTTGACAGACTTGATTTTGTATTATGGGCTTATAGGACTACTTATAAAACTCCTATAGAAATGTCACCATATAAGCTCATATATGGAAAACCTTGTCATTTACCTATTGAGTTAGAACATAAAGCTTATTGGGTGATAAAAGAATTTAATTATAACTTAAAGGATGCTGGAGAAAAGCGTTTATTACAATTAAATGAGCTTGAAGAAATTAGAAATAAGTCTTATGAGAATGCAAGAATTTATAAAGAAAAGATGAAGAATTTACATGATAAGTAGATTTTTAAAAAGAATTTTGAGCATGGACAAGAAATTTTTTTATATAATACCCGATTGAAGTTATTTCCTAGAAAGCTAAAGTCTTATTATAAAGTGGATGGGCCATAATATTGTGGAAAATGTTTATCCTTACGGGGCTATGGATATAAAAGATCCAAAGACTGATAATTCATTTAAAGTAAACGGACAAAGATTGAAACCTTATATTAGAGAAAACATGCCTTATTATAAAGAATCAATAGAGCTAAGTCATTCTGAGTAAAGAATTCAGATAAGTCAGGCTGACGACATTAAACCAAGTGCTTTGTGGGAGGCAATCCATATGTTTATTGAATTGATTTGATTTAAGTTGCTTGTTATAGGATTTGATCATCCTTTCTTTTATACCAATTAATTAACACCTAATGAAGATTTAAATATGATTGGAACCTTTACAAATTCGATATGAGGCGAAACAATATTTTTTAGGGTACTAGTGCCTAGACGCCAGAATTGGCACTTAAGCACCAGACTACTATGATGACCGCGCCTAAGTGCCAAAATTGGCGCCTAAGCGCTAGAATTGGCGCCTAAGTGCCAAAATTGGCGCCTAAGCGTCACATTTATTAGACATGGGAAAAACTGCCAAATTGCAGTTTTAACCATTTCTTTCCCTATAAAATAGCCTATCTTTGCCCCCAATGAGCACCTCATCTAGTAATTAACCAGAAGAAATAAAATTTACTGAGAGATTGAGATTTACTAGATTCCACAGAGAATAGAAACAATAGTTTGGAGAGTAAAGATAAGTTTGTGCACTAGGATTCACAAAATTATTTCAATGGATATTTGGTAATGAGTTTGGAGAAGATGATCAACCAATTTGAGAAGATTGAAGAGGAGTTGCTACTTCTTAACAATAAGATGCATGAGATGTTCCATCAATATGAGCATATGGAATGGAAAATGAAGCTTCAATTTGATCATATGGCTGCCTTTGAAGATTATCAGGAACTATGTATGCCAAGAACAGTTAGATTGATGAGAAAATGGCCTTGGAATTCCCTCGTGTTCCTTTCTTTCTCTCCTTTGTTTGTAGCAATCTGCCATGCGTTGGGGAGAATGAAGTTTCAGACCACAATCAGTGAAGTCTTGAAATGATGTAGTGTGTTATTTAATTGTGTTATTTTGTGTGTTATCTATTTGTAGTTGTTCATTATGTTGAATGTGTGATTGTTAGATCTTGTTTGTGAGTTAATCTTATGTTCAAGTGTTATATTTGTATTTTTCGTGCTTGTTAAATCTAATATTGAATATCTGGAATGAAATTGAAGTGAATTGTGTAAATCTTGGAATCTAAGATAGATTTGAATTTTCTTTTTTGTTGACAGTATTGAAAAGAATGAATGCGTTTGATGTGAAATTTTGGGCCTAATGGAGTTAGACTTGCTTAGTGTAACTTATGAATGAAAATTTGGAAAATTTAGAAATTTTGGCAAGTCTGGCGCCAAAACTGGCGCCTAGGAGCCGGTTTACCTAAACTGGTTGAACTAGGGATTTAAACCCCCCATGGCCATTTTTTACGCTTAAGCTCCATCTTCTTCCTCTATTTCGTGAAAACCAGTCCTATGATCTCATTTGGAGCTTGATTTTTTGAGTTTCTTGGCTTGAAATCACCAAATATCGTAATCTTAAGGTTAAATCTATACTTTAGCTTTGTTATTTTGCAAATCTTCCGTGGATTTTTCTAACTTTAGAAGCGAACCGAAATTTACATTAATAATTGATTTTTGAGTGAAAAATCCATGAATTTAAGTTGTGTTTAGCTTGAAAATCTTGTAAAAAGACTTTAATCTTAATTTTAGAATTTAATTAGAATTTTTTTCCTCATTTTTAAGATGGCTCCTAAATCTAAGAAAGGAAAAGAGAGAGAAGATTTTGATAGATCTGAATTTGTTAGTATTAAAGCACAAATGCGTTCCAATGAGTTTGCTTCCACCAAAAAATTTATTAAAGAGAGAAGTTTTTATCATCCCAGCGGAGCTATTGAAAATATTATTATTGTGTGAAATTGAGAAAAATTTTGTTATCTTACTGCAATTGCTATTATACCTATAGGTCGTGAATCTTATGCAAACTTTACTGCAGCAACTGATGATGAAGTGTTTGTTCGAACTAAAGGAGTTGAGTTTACTCCAAAGAGGATTAATATGTTATATGGTCTGCCTCCTATTACTGATTATTTTTACTCTGAATTTACTCCTTCTGAGGCCGAGCTTGATAGTATTATCTATTATTTGACTGATGGATCTAGAGCTTGGAAGGTCAAAAACACTAAAAAGGTAAAGTTTTCTTCTTCCTCTCTCAGTGCTACTTCTAAAGCCTAACACTATTTTATTTCTGCTCATTTCCTTCCCTCGAACCATTTGAGTAAAGTTACAAAATAATGAGCCATCTTGAATTATTGCATTCAAGAGATGAATCCAATTGACGTTGGGTCGATAATTTGTGATGCTATTAGTTCTTCTGTGAGAGCTAGTAGTATTTCTGGACTAGGCTTTCCATCTCTCATTTTATTCATATGCAATAATTCTAGTGTGAAGTATGATCATTCTGAAACCTATTGTGAAGGCTATTGTAGATGTTTATGGATGACCTACAGGTAAAGTTGTTGGTGTATCTTCTACTTCTAGACCATCCACATCCACTGCTACTGAGCCTCCACCCAGATTTTGGGATGTTTTAAGTGAGAGATATCCGGAACGTCAAAGTAAAATGTTTCTGATGTAGTTTAGTCTGGAGGATATGGTTTAGAAATTTGATCATATTGCAGATTATGTTCATAGGAAAAGTGATTATGATGCTGAATATGATGAGGTTTGGTAAAGTTTCTAAAGGGAGATCAGACTGTGAATTTCCCTAAATGCCCTAAATTTTCACCATATTCAGACCCAAAAGAAATGGATGCAGATATATAATTTGATGATGATGATGATGAGGAAACAGAAACAGATGATTAGACTTCTTACTTTTATGTAGTTCCTATCCCTTATGTTTTTATTTCCTATGTCCTTTATTTTCTATGTTTAGACTTTGGTGACTATGTAGGATTATTTGAGAACTTCTGTTATTTATCACTGTAACTGTTTGCTCTTGTGTCTATTTAGTCTTATATTAGGGCTAAAAAAAGTGTTAGTTTTTAATTTCTATTCTAATTGTTACTCTTCTGTACTACTATTTATACATGTTGTTATGATTTAAAATACCTTTAAAATTTTTCCTTCTTCATGCTTATTATAAACTTTAGATTACAGAGTAATTTAAAAATTAAGTTTGGGGGTGATGCACCAAAAATATATACGGTTTTTGCTATATAAATTTACCCATTTTTGGTGATATTGCACTTTAAAGAAATGTATTTTTCATGATTTGTTGCAGGCATGATGATTTTAGGTGATTGGAGTGAAAAGAAGCAAAAAGGAACGAATATGAAGAAAAAAGGAACATAAAGGAGCAAAATGGTGAAAAAGGTGTTCTGGCACCGCCGGCGCCTAAATCCAGAGACTTCAGCATTTATTGGCATGATAGAGCGCCGCCGGCGCCCGAAGTCGGTGGACTTCAAATTTGAAGAGTTTTGGCGACCTTTTGAAGGGATGCTTATGGAAACTCTTGGGGTTTCATCCGTATATTATAAGTAACTATTTTTAGACAAAAATGGAGAGGTTCTAGAGTGTTTCTTCAGTGGTCTAGAGTAGGTTTTGAGTGCTCTTCATTGTCTTAGTGTTTTAGTGTGTTAGGGTTTAGGAGAAGAGTGTGTAGACTAGAGATTTGAGAGGAATTCTTCTCTAAGGAGTGAAGGAGAAGAGGTAAAGTGAGAGATTACTTCTTCCTTTCCATTCTAAAGAAAGATTCAAGTGTTGTAAAGAAGAGAGAAGAGGATTCAAAGGAACTTCAAGGGAATTACATTGGGGAAGAGAAAGAGATAAGTTATATTTTCTTTTGTGGTTTGTATGACTTTTCTTTTATATATAAAATCCATGTTTTATTGTATCTTCTCCATGAATTCTGATTAGTCTCCCTTGTCTTTCTTCTTGCATAGAGATGTGATGATGGATTGATGTGGATTTGATGTGCTTTTGATGTAATGAAGAAATTGTGATGGTCTTTCATTTAGAACTTAATTTACTTTCGATTTGGCCAATTGAAATGTTAAAATATGTTATTGAGCATTAAGTTTGAAATGATTTAATGTCCTACAACAATAATGAAAGATCCATTCAGTTTATATGGATGAATTGTGTAATTCATGAGAATTGAGTGCAAATAAATAGGGAAATATATTTTAATGGAGTTCAATGTGGAGATTTAAGGGTGACAAGCTGAAATCTCCAAATTGGTTCTTAGATTAGTAACTAATATCAAAGGTTAGCCTTCGGGTGAAGGGTGAGTGGGAGCTCCGAAGTGAGAGCCGGTATCCTCCCAACCTAGCCTTAGAGTTAGGGACTAAACTTAGAATATGTCAATGTTCTTTTCTTGCTTAGAAGAGGGGTACTCTTTTAAGGGTAAAGAATCATCAATGCTCCTATCTAGCACAATAACATAAATAATTGTTCCATATCAATCCACACATCATATTCTCAATGCAAGAGGAAAGATACTTTTCTCATATATCAAAAACCTTTCAAATACTTATTTTAGTGTGTCTGTTAGTTAATTCTGTTTTCAAAGTTGTTAGAAGTAATTGTAGTTTGGTTAATTGTTACTATTTTCTGCATAGTGTTAGTAGTAGTAAGTAGTAAACTTCAAGTGCTATTTAAATATCAGATTTTAGTGCTTATTATATATTGTAAACGCTTTCTTATACCTCGAACTTCCCTATGGGATCGATAACCAGGACTCTATTAGAGCCCTGTATTACTTGATACAATACGTATACTTGCGTTGAATTCTTGGACTTAACAAAATAATTATAAATATATAAATCTGAGTTCATAAATTCTTACAAAATATAAGTCCTCCCACATCAAGTTTTTGGTGCCATTGCCGGGGAGGGTAACGGAGTTAAGAAAGTAAGTAACGGAATAGTAAGTAAGAAATTATAAACAGTATTTATGAAGTAATATAGTAAAAAAAATATAAAAAGAAAAACCTTTATCTTGTAGTGTGTAATTGTGTGTTTATTTACCTTTATAAAAGTATTTGTGTTTGTATATGCGTAGTAGTGGATCTATAAGTTTAGTACCTTATGATTCGGAGTTAGAGCGTACTATCAGAAAAATTAGAAAACAAAAACAAATTGAAAATCCTTGCAAAATGGTGAATATTCAAGATAATCAAGGAAATGATATTGGAAATTTGCCAAGACCTTTAAGAGATTATGCTAACCCAACAGCAGATGAAATTCACATAGCTATTCAGAATCTTGATGTTGCTGCTAATTCATTTGAACTTAAACCTGCTATTATCCAAATGGTACAAAATAATCAATTTGGAAGAATACCTAATGAGGATCCAAATTTACATCTTACTAGTTTTCTAGAACTGTGTGCTACTTTTAAGTATGATGGAGTGTCTAGTGACGCTGTCAGACTTAGACTTTTTCCTTTTTCATTAAGGGATAAAGCTAAGGCATGGTTAAATTCGTAAGCACCTGGATCTATTAGAACTTGGGGAGAATTATCTCAAAAGTTTCTATCAAAATATTTCCCTCCATCAAAGGATGCTAAACTAAGAAATGATATTATATCTTTTTTTCAGTTTGAAGGAGAGTCAATATATGATGCTTGGGAGAGATTTAAAGATCTTCTTAGGAAGTGCCTACATCATGCTTCACCAGATTGGTTAATAATTCAAACATTTTATAATCGATTAGTGTGATCATTGAGATCTATTATAGATGCTGCTGCTGGTGGATCATTAATGTCAAAACCTTTTGATGAAGCATACGCATTAATTGAAGAAATGACTACTAATAATTTTCAATGGCCCTCTAAACGGGTAAATCCTAAGAGAGTAGCTAGTGTTCATGATTCAGATATGATGACTATGGTAGTTTCTTAAATTGCAGCCCTTTCAAAGAAAATAGATCAATATGGAATGAATTATTCTCAACCACCTCAAGTGTTAACCCACACTGGGCTAACAATTCTATGAATCAAATTGGAAATTCGAACAATCATGGAAATACTAATTTTAGACCATCTTATCCCTCTGGATTTAATAGTAACCCACAATCTAAGGATAAGAAGTTGTCTATTGAAGAATTGATTCTGAATATGGGAAATCAATTACAAGCTCAAGGTGTTGCTATGAAAAATATTGAAAATCAATTGGGACATATTTTCACTGCACTTAATAATAAACCTTCTAGAACACTTCCAAGTAATGTGGAGATCAATCCAAAAGATCAAAACAAGGAACAACATAATGCTATTCAATTAAGGAGTGGAAAAGAATTGAAAACTAGAGTGCAAAAAGATGTTGAAATAGAAAAGGCGAAGGTGGAAATTAAAAAAGCTTCAAATAAGATTTATCCAGACTTGGATTATCATCTTGAGCCAATGAAGATAACTTTTGAAAAACCACCACCTCCATTTCCTCTATGATTGAAGAAATAAAATAGGGATAACAGATTTGGGAAAGTTTTGGAGATCCTTATGAAATTAATGATAAATATTCCTTTTGTTGAAGCATTAGAACAGATGCCTGACTATGCCAAGTTTATGAAGGATATCTTGAGAAAGAAAAGAAAGTTTACAGATCATGAAACTGTTGTAGTTAGCGGAGAGTGTAGTGCAATTATTCATAATAAGTTTTCGAAAAAACTTAAAGATCCTGGTAGTTTCACTATTCTGTATGCTATAGGTGAGAAAGTTTTCGGAAAAGCTTTATGTGATCTGGGAGCGAGTATTAATCTTATGCCTTTATCAACTTTCAAAAGGTTGGGACTAGGAGAAATTTCTCCTACATCTGTGACTCTTCAGTTGGTCGATCGTTCCATTACTTACCCTAAAGGAGTGGTGGAAGATGTTTTAGTGAAAGTGGATAAATTTATCTTTCCTGTAGATTTTATTGTACTTGATATGGAGGAAGATAAAGAAATTCCAATCATTTTGGGAAGACCATTCCTTGCTACTGTAAGAGCGATAATTGATGTTCAAAAAGGAGAATTAACCATGAGAGTTAATGATCAAGAGGTGACCTTTAATATTTTAAAATCTATGAAGTATCCCTCAATGGAAAAAGATAATGAATATTTTAGGATGGAGGCCTGTGATTACTTGAGAAACGATCATTTTGAAAATATATTTGAAAAAGAAGAAGAATATGAAAATATTTTTGAAGAAGAAAGTGAAGATGAAGAAAATTCAGATAGGATGAAGAATGAAGATTTGGAGTATGTTCAGGAGAGATTCGAAGTATTAGACACTATGGAAGGTGGAAATAAAAGCTTAATTCCATCTATAATAAAACCTCTTGAACTTGAGATGAAAATTCTCCCTAATCATTTAAAGTATATGTTTTTAGGAGAATCATCTACCTTGCCGCTTATTGTATCTTCGGAGTTAAATGATTTTCAAGAACAGAAGTTGTTGGAAACTTTAAAAAGATACAAGAAAGCTTTTGAATGGACTTTGACAGATATTAAAGGAGTTAGTCCTTCGATTTGTATGCACATTATTTTATTAGATGAAGAACATAAACCGAGAGTTGATCCGCAAAGGAGATTGAATCCTCTAATGAAAGAAGTAATTAAGAAAGAGATTTTAAAATGACTGGATGATTGAATTATTTATCCTATTTCGGATAGTTCTTGGGTAAGTCCAATACATTGTGTACCGAAAAAGGGAGAAGTGACTGTTGAAGTGAATGCATGTAATGAAATTATACCCACAAGATAAATTAATGGATGGTGAATTTGTATTGACTATAGGAAATTAAATGCCGCCACCAGAAAAGATCACTTTCCTCCTCATTTTCTCCATCAAATGCTAGATAGACTTAATGGACACAAGTACTACTATTTTCTGGATGGATATACTGGTTACCATCAAATACCTATTGCTCCTGAGGATCAAGAAAAGACAACATTTACTAGCCCTTATGGAACCTTTGCTTTTCGAAGAATGTCTTTTGGACTATGTAACACACCTGCAACATTTCAGAGATGTATGATGTCTATCTTCAGTAGTATGATGGATAATGGAATATAAGTTTTTTTGGATGATTTCTATGTATTCGGAACTTCATTTGAAATTTGCCTAGAAAACTTAGCAAAAGTTTTGGAGCTTTGTGAGAAAACAAATCTAGTTCTGAATTTGGAGAAATGTTAATTTATGTTTGCTGGAGGAATTGTGCTTTGGCTTAAAATTTCTGAACATGGTATGGGGGTCGACACTACTGTGAGAGCAGTGAGGAGTGTCTTAAGACACGCTGGATTTTACAGGCGATATATTAAAGTTTTTTCTAAAATTACTAAACCTTTGTGCCGACTTTTAGAAAATGATAGAAAGTTTGATTTTAATGATGAATGCTTGAGAGCTTACGAATTATTAAAAGAAAAATTAATCACTGCACCTATAATTGTTTCACTAGATTGGGAGAAACCATTTGAATTTATGTGTGATGCTAGTGATTATGAAATCGGAGTAGCATTAGGGCAAAGGCATGATAAAGTTTTAAAAGTCATTTACTATGCTATTAAAACTCTTAATGAGGCTCAAATTAATTATACCACAACTGAAAGAGAGTTATTAGCTATAGTATTTGCTTTTGAAAAAACTAGACCTTATTTAATTGGAGCTAAAAGTATTGTGCATACAGACCATTCGGCTATCTAACATTTAATACAAAAGAAGGATGCAAAACCCAGACTCTTTTGATGGATACTTCTTCTACAAGAATTTGACTTTATGATAGTTGATAGGAAGGGAGCTGATAATCAAATAGCTGATCATCTGTCCATAATAGAATATGATAAATTATCTGAATTTGAAAAAGAGATTACTAAAATTTTCCCTGATGAGCAACTCTATACTATTATGGGAAGCAATTTGCCTTGGTATGCAGATATTGTGAATTATATTGTAAGCGATATTGTACCAACTGATTTAACAAGGCAACAACAAAAGAAGTTTAAATATGATGCAAATTTCTATTTTTGGGATGAGCCCTATCTATATAAACAGTGTAAGGATATGATTATTAGGAAATGTGTGCCACAAGAAGAAACAAATTTGATTATTCAACGATGTCATGATTCTGAATTTGGAGGTCATTTTGGTGTTGATAAAACTGCTTTTAAGATTCGAAAATTTGTATTTTATTGGCTTACTCTTTTTAGAGATGTTTATAGATATATTAAATCATGTGATTGATGTCAGAGAGTAGGTAATATCTCTAGAAGAAATGAAATGCCTCTAAATTATAATTTGGAAGTTGAAATTTTTGATGTGTGGGGATTAGATTTATGGGACCATTTACTCCATTTGGAAATCTATATATATTGGTTGCTGTTAATTATGTCTCGAAATGGATTGAAGCTGTTGCTTTACTTAGATGTGATGCTCGGAGTGTTTTAAAAATTTTAAAGAAAAATATATTTACAAGATATGGAATGCCGAGAGTGATCATAACTGATGGTGGATCCCATTTCAGAAATAATCGAATTAAGAGATTAATTGAGAAATATAATATTATTCATTGAATCTCTATTGCTTATCATCCCCAGACTAGTGGTTTAGCAGAAGTGTCTAATCGTGAAATTAAAAGAATTTTGGAGAAAATTGTGGATAATCATAAATCAGATTGGTCTGCTCGATTAGATACAGCTTTATGGGCTTATAGAACTGCTTCTAAAACCCCTATTGGAATGTCTCCTTATAGACTAGTGTTTGGTAAGACATGTCATTTACCAGTTGAATTGGAGCATAAAGCATATTGGGCGATAAAAGAGTTAAATTTTAATTTGAAAAATGCTGGAGAGAAGAGATTTATGCAATTGAATGAATTGGAAGAGATTAGAAATGCATCTTATCACAATGATAGTATCTATAAAGATAAAAGAAAATTATGGCATGATCGGAAGATATTGAAAAAGAACTTGGAATATGGACAAAAAGTTTTAATATACAACACAAGATTGAAGTTATTTCCTGGAAAGCTTAAGTTTAGATGGTTAGAACCTTTTACAGTTGTAAAAGTTCATTCTTTTGGGGTTGTTGATATTAAAGATCTTTATACTGGAAAGAATTTCAAGGTTAATGGGCATCGATTAAAGCCTTACTTTGATGGGTTTCAACATGATTTCAAAGAGGTTTTAATGCTGAGTCATCTCGATTAACTGAATGGTTTGTCGGGCTGACGATGTTAAACCAAACGCTTTATGGGAGGCAACCCATATGTATCTTTATGGTGTGTTTGCTTATTTGTTGTAGTTGTGCTTCTTAGATAGTTGTTTTTGAGTCCTAATTACTCCTAATTACTTCAAAAATTGATAAATGATGGATAGAATCGAGATTTTGGAATATTTTGGGCTAAACGAAGTTCGGTGAGAATATTTGACCACAAATGCCGCCGCCGCCAGAATGGGCGCTGTCGGCGCCCTATCACATTTGCCACACTGAACTTGCATGTTTGAGCGCCGCCGGCGCCCAAAATCTGTTTGACGATTTTTAAGTTTCAAAATGTGAGTTTTGGCGGTTTTTGGCGGGATCTTCGTCCTTATGACTCCCAAAACTCCATTTTTGACTTCTTAACTCCAGAAAAATGAAAACCACCAATCCTAATTTGTATCTTACGGATTCCTAATACATTGAAACCCCTCGATTTTGTGTTTTCAATCGAAGGAAGTTCATTAGTTTTGAAGTGCAGCGGTTGTTCAACAAATTGATGATGAAAAGAAGGATTATCAAGAAAAGAGGCTTCATAAATCAAGGTATGGATAATCCTACTGCTAGAATTGAAGAAATTATTAAGGAGAGACATTGGGAAGTGCTTTGCTACACTACCGCTGCTGTTGTTGTTCCTGTCGTGAAAGAGTATTATGCAAATCTTCACGGGATCAACCAAGGGTTCGTATTTTTGCGTGGTAGATTTGCGCAATTCACTCCTGCATGAATTAACGATCTCTTTATGTTCGAGAACGTACCTATTTTCCATTATTCTAATTTCAATGCCACGAAGGATAATATGAATGATGTGTATCGATATCTGATGGATGAGAATGAAGAATGGGAAGTCAGAGAGAATGGATACATGAGTTTCCCATCTGCATCTCTCAATCCAGTATCAAAGCAGAGGCACCACTTTATTTTGGCAAAGTTATTTTCGACATTGAAGATTAGCAAAATAACCAAGGAAAGCTCCATTTTGAATTTCTGTATTCAAACTGGGAGGCCGGTTGACATTAGTAATATCATTATGAAATCAGTTCTTGGATTAATTGTGCATGGATCAAAATATTGGCTTGGACATCCGTCCACCATATTTCTGTTAAATAGTTAGTGACAGGTTCCTTATGAATGTTGGGAAAATGTTCTTCTTCCATGGAGGCCTATTGATCCAACTAATCACAATGACTACCAGACAGTTGGACATGAAGATGACATGAATTTTCTTGCTGATCAACCAACAGACTTCACAGCTGATTCAACCCTATTTTCCTGAAGGTTCCAGAATGATATTGAAGAGGATCAAACAGTTGGAGACAGAGGTACGGAACGTTATGAATGCAATCAATAACTTTTCTGATTTATTCGATCATATAGATTGGAGAATGAAAGTGCAATTCGATCACACTGGTCGAATTGAGATGGGATTGATCATTCTTATGAAGAAGAACGTGGTGATTGCTGAAGAATCATCTGACAAATTTCCATTTTGTCCATTCTATAATTTTTTTATGGATCAGCAATCAATTGGAGACTTTAGAGGAGAGGATAGTTCTGAAACTAATGTGGAGTAATTGATGGATTCTACTTATGCTTGTTGTGTGTTTGATTTGCTTTGCTTAGTTATGTTTGGTTTGTGTAGTATTTGCTTTAAGATTTGAACTTGGATTTGGATGTGTTTACTTTCATTGTGTGCTTAGATCATAGTGCTTGCCTATCGTAGAATAATTGCTGCACTAAATATCTAAGAGTAGTTGGTTTGAATGAATATATTTAATGTTTTTGATGTAGCTTGGATTATATTTATATAAGATTGTTGTGTGACCCACAATTTTATATTATGATATTTTTAATTTAATTGCAATGACGCCAAAAACTTGACCCCGCTATATTATATGTATAGAATTGTAATTATTTATGTTGTGGATGCTACGCAAGTATACCTATCGTATCAAGTAATACAGGGCTCTAGTGGAGTCCTGGTTATCGATCCCACGAGGAAAGAGAAAATTAAATAACAACTAATTTTAAAATAATAATAATAATAATTTTAAAATAGTATACGAAAATTTGGAATTCTAAATTTAAGCGCAATAAAGTAAACTAAGTATTTTAATTAGGTAACTTAACTAAGTAGAAAATTAATACGTATTGAAAGTGTAGGAAATTAAACTAATTGCTAAATAAGTCTTAACTATTCGAAAAAGTATCTTTCCCCTTGTTTAGAAATTTAAGTGATCGATGAATTTAAATAGATAATTTTAAGGTATTGCGACAAATAGAGCATTCCTATTCTTTACCCTTTGGTCCAGTGTAAAGAATATTGACTAATCCTATGTTTGATTACCGAATCCGCGGCTAGGCCGGGAGGATACCGACCGCCACTTCGCAGTTCTCACGTTCCCTCGCCCGAGGGCTAACATCTACACTTCAGCTCTCAAACAATAGGACCGAATCGAATGTTTTAGTCCGTCACACTAAAATGCTCAATTCTACGCCCAATGATATTATTTCCTATTTATTCGCACCTTCCTTCCAAGGCTTTTGAATTCCCGAATATCGATGTAATTTTTACTATAGTTGTAAATCAACACATTTTAACAAATCAAATGGCCAGTTTGAAAAGTAAATTAAATTTTAAGTAAAAATTATCACAATTTATTAATATATAAAAGTATCTCTATTTTAATTTCATCAAGTCACTTAATTTCATAAACAGGGAGAAAGACTAAATAAACTACTCGTAATGCATGGGAACTAAACTAAGCATGGATTTCATTTAAAGTTAAAAAAAATAAATACAAATACTTATCTTGATTTATCCTCAGCGTACTCCTCGTAGTTCCTTCGACTCTTCCTTCCAAGACAAGACGACTCACTAATTACTCACTAAACTCACTAAAGACTCACTAATTGCACTAATTAAGATTCTAAAGACTACTTAGAACACACAAAGACACACAAAAGACACAAAAAGGCACACAAAAGACTGATTTTCGGCCTCTATATATAGAGGTAAGCAAAGGTCCAAGAGGTGTGTAAGCATCTCTTCAAAAGGTGTCCAGGTTCAATGTATCTGTGCCATTTCAACTAGCTCGCCGTCTGGCGACGAACTACCTCGCCGTTCTGGCGAGGCTTCTAGAAAGTCTTCGAACCACGCTATCTCGCTCGTTGGCGGCTCGGGCTCGCTCGTCGGCCGAGACGCTTATAAATCCTTCGGAATTTCTTCCTCGTACCCTCACCGTCGGCGAAGCTCGATCTCGCCGTCGGCGGCTCAAAGACAAATTGCATTATTTTCTTCCTTTTGCTCCAAATCCGCTCCTTTTTATAATTTTTGCTTTTATCACCTAAATTCTCCATTCCTGCAACAAAATAAAGAAAATACTTTTCTTTAAAGTGCAATTTCATCAAAAATAGGTATGAATTTCTTAATAAATTTTTCAGTTGATCAAAATCCCCCAAACTTACTTATTACTTCGTCCTCAAGTAATTTTAAGTACTACATAAAAATAATGATTTCTATAGTAAGATTTTTCAATTCAAATAAACTATGAATTAGATTAATTAATATCATAATAAAGTTAAATAAAAATAATTCATGTAATTTTAATTAATCTTATAGAAATAAATTATTTAGTTATCAGGTCTAAGATTTCTAGCTTACTATTCATTTCAGGAATGACTATATTTAAAAGAATAACTACTTAAGATATTCATATGATAAGAAATTCAAGAAAACACTATTAGGTAAAATTCTAATCCATAAACATAAGTTTGGAAATATCTAAGTTTTTTCCTTTAGGTTAATTCAAATGAAGCCAATTTTTGATAAGACATCTCCTCAAGCTTCTCCTCATTTTTCTTTTTCTTTTTCTTTTTCTTTTTTTTTCTTTTTTCCTTTTTTTTTTTAAATGAGGATTACTGTATCTGGAGAGCCTGTTAATAATTTTGAACTTCATTTTCATCTTCCTAAATTTGAAACTTAGAAATATTTCTTAGCTTATATATACTTCATAATTTTTACTTCATTGATTTTCAATCTTTTCTTTTTCACTTGAATACTTAAGAATTTTAATTTTAGAATATAGCTTTTCCTTACTAAAAATAGTTTACTATATTCTTATTCCCTTTAACCAAAAATTTTTATTCTATTTAATTAATTAAAGCACTAGAAATATTTCATTTAACCTTTTTTTTATAATAATTAAATAAAATAATTCATATTAATTAAATTGAAAAATTTGCTATAAAAATCATTTTATAATAATTTGAAAATAGAAATTGAGAACAAGTTAATAACTAAATTTGTATTTTACTCCCCCCAAACTTAAATTTTTATATCTACTCTAAATAATGAAAAAGGGAAAGTAAATAAATCATACCTTTGAAGTTTAGGTATTTCTTTTTTCTTTGAAATTTTGCAGGCTTTTTTATTTTTCATTGAACCTGTACTGTTAGTATTCTCCATATATATATAACAATTTAAAGAAAATGCAAGGATAAAATCTGAGATAAGTATTAAATACAAAAATTAAAATTAACTCTACACTACACATATGAATTACTAACATATTAAAAAAAAAAAATTTAAAATTTATAACTACTAACAAACATATTGAAGAAAAACTAACATTCTAATTAACAGAAAATTTGCAAATAACTAATACATAATCAAACAAACGCAGCTCAAGCAAAATAATCAAACAAACATCTAAATTCACAATCCACATAACTACAAAATATTACAAACATAATAAAGTCTTCCAATAACATAACATCACATCAAAACAAACAAAACAAAGTCTCTAATCTTATAAATCAAAGTCCCAGGCTATATCATCTCCTCCTTGATCTGTAGGCTGAGAAGACTGAGCAGGATGATACTGTGAATATCGGGGGCACTCGTGAAAGACAACATCTAAATCACCACTCCTATAACGACGTTCGCCTTCATAGTATGCAATCTCGTATTCCGAATGTCGCCGGAGATATTCGCTATCATAATCGTGTCTTCTCTCCAAATTATCAATCCTTTGATCAAAATGATCAAATCTTCTCCCCATTGTCTCTCCAAACCGCTCAAAACTCCTCCTATGCAAGTGTTAGCTCATTCATCAGATCTTGTAGGGTAGGAGTGGTAGGCTCAGGAGGTTCATGGCTAGTAGAGGGTATATCTCTACTTGACTGAGTGAAATAACTTCTCACTTCTGATCTCCATCCTTCATGGGATTCATATTTTTTATATTAGCCTGAGTTAGGGGTTTCATAGGCTCTATCCATTCCTCATCATCTCTTGCCTCTACCCCAGATAATTGACAAAGTGCATAGATAAGAACAGGATGTCCTAGTCCTCCTCCACTTTCATTTCTAAGCAGATGGCTAATATGTTTTTATATATAACATTTCCCACATTAATACTCTTCCGGTTCCGAATACGTAAATTCGGAATCGCTTACTATCTCTGTTACCTCACTATGGTGGTAGGTAGGTAACAAAGTAGAACAAATAAAATAATGCCAGACTTTAGATGTTGCATTTAGCATAGAAAGAGGGAAGTTTACCCATTCTTGCTGCTTTATCTTCCAGACTCCTTTCCCATCAGTGAGATAGTTAATCACTTCTTCTAATGGTCCTTCCATAGTTCCAAAAGTTCATATTCGCTCCAGGTGTCTTGAACTTCATAATATGCGTTAATCCTAGCAGCGCTGAAATCTACGAAAAATCCTCTAACCTTTACTGGTGCATATTCAGCCTGTGTTAAATTTGCATAAAATTCTTTTACTACTTCCACAGTATGCTTGTTGGTAACGAAACAGAAGTTTTCCCATCCTCGCTCCTTTATAACTCGCTCTACTTCTCCTCCTGGATTCTTGAAAACTCGATCTTGTATGCACTTTCTTACTTGAATATTTTGAAAATATCGTGTTTGTGCTCTCGCATTAATGAATCGAGTTTCGTCAAATTCTAATCGTCGCTTTTGTCGTGGAGCCATACGATCGATCTGTGAAAATCGTGAAAATTTTCACTAAACTTAAAAATAATACTAAGAAGGCTTCCTACAACATTCATAAGTAATTTAAATCAAATTCCATGGATTTCCACCAAATATTTCTTCCACATTTTGATTTTTCCCAAAATTTGCAATGTGGTGAAAATATATGGTGAAAATCAAAAATTTTTGCATAGGAGTGAAGCTCTTACCAAGGAAAGATGAAATCCGGTGTCAAAAAGTGTTGAAATCGCATCAAATCCAAGATCTTTCAAGCCCTAGGTCAGTTTTTTGCGAAAATGAGAGGTTGGGGATGATGAATAGTGTTTTTGACCGGTCAATTAAAGTGTTTTTGGTGACCTCGCTGTCAGAGAGATTTTTCTCGCCGTCGGAGAGCTAATATTTTTCGGAACCAAAAACTCTCGGGAAAAATCCGTCGTCGGCGAGAAATTCTTCTCCGTCGGCCGAGATCGATCTCGCTCGTCGGCGGATTTTCTCGCCGTCGTGGAGATTCCAAAAATTTAAATTTTCGAAATTCGTCACTCATTTTCGTCTTTGATTTGCCTTATATTATATTTCCGATCACATCATTTATTAATTTAATATGAAGATTAGCTACTTATACACAAACAAATTCACACAACACAACAAATTAACTTTAATATTGAAATCCATGAGATGTACAAACTAACATAATTTTAAACTCTATAATCAAACTTCAATTCTCCAATCCTTACTACTAATCAAGCATCGCAAACCAATCCACGACACACTAAATGCCGATACAAAACTATGACGCATATCTCAATTAGGTTTGAGATATTCAAATCATCACTCCACACATAATAAAATCTAAATCAAATCAAATAACATAAACATAAACATACTATGGAAATCTTTGCTACTACTCTTCAATGTTAGAATCTTCATCTTCTCTGATATTTCCGATATGACGATGATGCACAAATAAGTTATAGAAAGGCCCGAAGGGAAATTCGACGCATTCTTCAATGATCCAACACTTCGTCTCGCAAATGAAGAAAGCTAGCTTCCGTGTGTCCGTAATGATCAATGTGTTCCTTCATCCTCCAGCCAATGTGATCAAATAAATCGGATATATTGTCGATTGAATCTCTCACTTTCTCGCAGTTCTTTCTCCATTCCTTTAATTTTCTTCATAAGTAACTCCGTTTTATCCGAACTAGGCCTTGCTATAGGATTATTCTCGTGAAGCTTCTATCGTAGATAAATGTAATGTCTTCATTATCGTCCAAAGTAGGGAACATATCCGTAGGATCAAGCGGTTTCCAAGGTAACGTAACCTTTTCCCAAGCTTCATAAGAAACCCGGTACCGACCGCATAATGCAAAAATAGTAGATGGGTGTCCTAGTCCGTGAACCGACCCATGCACAATTAAACCCAATGCAGTACTTAACAATTATTGATCCAACATCAATAAAGCGATCCATTTTGAATACAATAATTCAATATAGCGCATTCCTTCGAAACCTTGTTTACCCTCATAGTAGGTAACAATTTAGATGAGATGAAAAAGTGCCAGTGCTTTGAGACAGGATTCAAAAGTGATGCAGAGAAACTAACATACCCGTCTTCACGCATTTCCCAATCTTCCGATTCATCAGTCAGATATCGAAATATCTCATTCATATTATATCGAGAAGGCACAAAATTTGAATAGTGACATACCGAGGTGTTTTCTATAGAGAATAATTCATTTACTCTTGATGGAGTAAACGTCACCCATCTTCCCTGACGTAGACATTCCCATTGTTGATCACATGTAAGTTAGAGTAGAACTCTTTCACAACTCGGAATAACAACAGCAGACGTAGTGTAACAAAATACCTCCCAAGCAGCGCCGCGCGATCGTTTCTTCTATCTTCGTAGTGGAATTCTCTAATCCTCAATCGACAAATCCCCGTTCCTTGATAACTCTTTTCTTTACCAAAACCTTGTCGAAGATCCGCCGCGCTTCCGCGCTCACAAATTTCCTCCGGTTAAACACTCTGCAATTAGAGGAATCTAAGAATTTGGAGGCCATTATGGTGAATGGAATGAATTCCAGTGAAGAAGGCAGCATCTAGAATGATTTTAGAATGGGTTTTCACAAAGGAATCGGTGTTGAAACCGTCCAAATCGGCATTCAAATTATAAATAACTCATCTTTATAACTTCCTCGCTGTCGGCGAGGACGTTTCTCGCCGTCGGCGACTCAGTATAAAAACTACCTCCCATGTTCTCGCTGTCGGCGGGGACGTTTCTCGATGTCAGCGAGCTCGATAAATAAACTGAATCAAATTTAGGCGCGAACCTCGCTGTCGGTGAGTATCGACCTCGCCGTCGGCGAGATTCCAAAATAATGTCCAATTTCGCTCTAAATCGAATAATTTCTTTTCTCATCATAATGGTTCGAATATGTGTTGATTCTTAATAATAATCGAGTAGTAAAGTTTCAATAATATAGACTAACTATTAAGATACAATAAAAATAGATGACTAATATGGGTTGCCTCCCATAAAGCGCTTGGTTTAACGTCGTCGACTCGACCTAATTTCAATTATTAATCGAGTCGACTAAGCATTAAAACCTCTTTATAGTTAGGTCTTATACCTTCAAAATATGGTTTTAATCTATGTCCATTAACTTTAAATTTATGTCCAGTTTTTTTATCTTCCATTTCTATAGTTCCGTATGAAAATATTTGAGTTATGGTAAAAGGTCCTAACCATCGAGACTTCAATTTTCTAGGAAATAATTTCAATCTGGTATTATATAGCAAAACTTCCTGTCCTAGTTCAAAATTTCTCTGATTAATCTTCCGATCATGCCATAATTTCATCTTTTCTTTATAAATCCGATCATTATCATATGATTCATTTCTTAATTCTTCCAATTCATTTAATTGCAGCAATCTTTTCTCACCAGACTTCCTTCATATTATAATTAAATTCTTTAATCGCCCAATATGCTTTATGTTCTAATTCAACTCGGTAAGTGGCATGTTTTTCATATATAAGCTCGTAAGGAGTCATTCCAATCGGAGTTTTATAAGCAATCCTATAAGCCCATAATACAAGTGTCTAATCTAATAGACCAATCTAACCTATTTGGGTTTACGCATTTTTCTAAAATACGTTTAATCTCACGATTAAATACTTCAGCCTAATCCGCTAGTCTCGTGGATGATAAGCAAGTGGATATCTTATGAGTAATATTGTATTTTTCTACTAGTTTCGTGAATGTATTTATTTCTAAAATGAGTTCCTCCGTCAGTGATAATCACTCTCGGCATTCCAAATCTAGTAAAAATATTTTTCATCAGAAATTTTGAAACATTCTTAGCATCACACCTAGGTAAAGCTTGTGCCTCAATCCATTTAGAAACATAATCAACAGCTACTAATATGTATGAGTTTCCAAACGAAGGAATAAAAGGTCCCATAAAATCTAATCCCCAAACATCAAAAATTTCAACTTATAATATAAAATTTAGAGGCATTTCGTTTTTTCTAGATATATTTCCTACTCTTTGACATTTATCGCAAGTTTTAATATATCTCTATACATCTCTAAATAGAGTAGGCAAGAAAATCCAGTATCGTAGAATCTTATAAGCGAGTTTTATCAGTCCCGAAATGTCCTCCAAAATCGAATCATGACATTTTTGAATAATTGGTTCCGTTTCTTCATAAGGTACACATCTTCTAATAATTAAATCCCTACATTGCTTATATAAATATGGTTCATCCCAAAAATAGGTTTTCGTATCATGGATGAATTTTTTCTGTTGTTGTAAAGTTAGCATAGGTGGTAAAATATTACTAACTATATAGTTTACTATATCGTAATACCATGGTATTTTCCACTCATTGATATTATATAGTTGTTCATCGTGAAAATCGTTTATAATTTCATTTTCAATATCGTATAATTCACGATTTTCTAATCTCGATAAATGATCCGCAATTCGATTATCAGCTCCTTTCTTATTAACGATCTCAAAATCGAATTCTTGCATTAATATCATCCATCTAATTAATCTTGGTTTGGAATCTTTCTTTTGCATTAAATATTTAATAGCAGAATGATCAGTATGCACGATACATTTTGTTCCAATCAGATAAGGTCTAAATTTATTAAAACCATATACTACCTCTAGTAATTCTATTTCTGTAACTGTATAATTTTTTCAGCATTATTTAGAGTTTTACTAAGCATAAGTATATAACTTTAAAAATCTTTTCATATCTTTGCCCAAGAACTCGCTCCTACAACATAATCACTAGCATCACACATAAGCTCAAATGGTTTCTCCCAGTTAGGTGAAACTATTATAGGTGTTGTAATTAATTTTTCTTTTAAGAGTTCAAAAGCATTCAGGCATTCGTTGTAAATTCAAATTTCTTGTCCTTTTCGAGAAGTTGGCATAGAGGTTTAGTAATTTTTGAAAAATCTTTTATATAGCGTTCGTAGAATCCAAAGCATGTCCAAGAAAACTTCTTACCCCTTTTGCCGTAGTTGGAGGTGGTAATTTAGCTATAACTTGAATTTTTGCGAGGTCCACTTCCATGCCTTTTTCCGAAATTTTATGCCCTAATACAATGCCGCCCGCAACCATAAATTGACATTTCTCCCAATTTAGAACTAAATTTGTTTTCTCACATACTTCTAATACTTTTTCAAGATGAGTTAAGCATGTGTCAAATCATGTTCCAAATACAGAGAAATCATCCATAAATACTTCTATTCCATTGTCAATTAACTTACTAAATATAGACATCATACATCTCTGGAATGTTGCTGGTGCATTACATAATCCAAAAGGCATTCTTCAAAAAGCGAAAGTTCCATAAGGACTAGTAAATGTAGTTTTCTCTTGATCCTGAGGAGCAATTTGTATTTGATGATAACCGGTGTATCCATCTAGAAAACAAAAATACTTATGTCCGGCTAATCTATCTAACATCTGGTCTAGAAATGGTAAAGGGAAGTGATCTTTCCTGGTGGCGGTATTTAATTTCCTATAATCAATACATATACGCCAACCGATAACTTGTCTTATAGGAATAAGATCGTTATTTTCATTGGAAGTGACGGTCACTCTTCCCTTCTTAGGAACACAGCTGAATCGGGCTTACCCAAGCACTCGTCGAAATAGGATATATAATACCATTATCTAACCATTTTAAAATTTCTTTCTTAACTACTTCTTTCATTATCGGGTTTAATCTCCTTTCGGGATCCGCTTTAGGTTTATGTTCATCATCTAAAATAATTCTATGCATACAGTATTGAAGGACTAATTCCTTTAATATCTGCTAAAGTCCAACCAAAAGTTTTCTTATATTTTTTTAAAGTTTCTAAAAGTTTTTGTTCTTGAGATTCGTTTAATGCGTATGAAATAATAACTCGGTAAAGTTGAAGAATTACCTAAATAAGCATATTTCAAATGATCGAGTAATATTTTTAGCTTAAGTTCGGAGGTTTAATAATTGATGGAACTATATTCTTTTCAGATGTTTTCAGTATTATCCAAAAATTCAAATCTTTCCTGAATATAATCTAGTTCCTCATTATTATCTTCAATTAATTCAGTGTTTTCTTTTTCTAATTTATCTTTGTAATATTCCTTAAAATGTTCGCATTGTAAATGTTCAAGTATTTCCATCGTAAAACATTCATCATCTTTTTCTAGCGCAGGATATTTCATTGATTTTGCAATATTAAATGTAACTTTTTGGTCATTTACTCTCATAGTTAATTCTCCTTTCGAACATCAATCATAGCTTTTCCAAGTAGCTAAAAATGGTCTTCCTAAATTGATAGGAATTTCTTTATCTTCCTACATATCTAAAACAATAAAATCTACTGGGAAGATAAATTTATCCACTTTTACTAACACATCTTCAATAACTCCCTTAGGATAGATAACCAAACGATCAGCTAATTGAAGGGTCTCTGAAGTAGGTGTAATTTTTCCTAATCCTAATCTCTTAAAAATCGATAAAGGCATTAGATTGATGCTTGCTTCTAAGTCACACAAAGCTTTTCCATAAAATTTTTCTCCTATAAGCGCGAGGTATAGTGAAACTACCAGGATCTTTCAATTTTTCAGAAGCTTCTTCGAATAATAAGCACTACACTCTTCACTAAGTGCTACTGTTTCATTATCAATGAATTTTCTTTTCTTATTTAGAATATCTTTCATAAATTTTACATAATTTGGCATCTGATCTAAAGCTTCGACAAAAGGTATATTGATTGTTAATTTCTTTAATATTTCAAGGAATTAAGGAAATTGTTTATCTTTTTTATGTTGAGCTAGTCGTTGTAGTATAGTGGTGAGTATTCCCGCTCGTCACGCGGTGACCCGGTTCGATCCCCGCAACGGCGCCAAAAACTCGACCCACAATTTTATATAATGATATTTTTAATTTAATCGCAACGACGCCAAAAACTTGACCCCGCTATATTATATGTATAGAATTGTAATTATTTATGTTGTGGATGCTACACAAGTATACGTATCGTATCAAGTAATACAGGCTCTAGTGGAGTCCCTGTTATCGATCCCACAGGGAAAGAGAAAATTAAATAACAACTAATTTTAAAATAATAATAATAATAATTTTAAAATAGTATACGAAAATTTGGAATTCTAAATTTAAGCGCAATAAAGTAAACTAAGTATTTTAATTAGGTAACTTAACTAAGTAGAAAATTAATACGTATTGAAAGTGCAGAAATTAAACTAATTGCTAAATAAGTCTTAACTATTCGTAAAAAGTATCTTTCCCCTTGTTTAGAAATTTAAGTGATCGATGAATTTAAATAGATAATTTTAAGGTATTGTGACAAATAGGAGCATTCCTATTCTTTACCCTTTGGTCCAGTGTAAAGAATATCGACTAATCCTATATTTGATTACCGAATCTGCGCTAGGCCGCGAGGATACCGACCGCCACTTCGTAGCTCCCACGTTCCCCTCGCCCGAGGGCTAACATCTACACTTCAGCTCTCAAACAATAGGACCGAATTGAATATTTTAGTCCGTCACACTAAAATGCTCAATTCTACGCCCAAAGGATATTATTTCCCTATTTATTTGCACCTTCCTTCCAAGGCTTTTGAATTCCCCGAATATCAGATGTAATTTTTACTATAGTTGTAAATCAACACATTTTAACAAATCAAATGGCCAATTTGAAAAGTAAATTAAGTTTTAAGTAAAAATTATCACAATTTATTAATATATAAAAGTATCTCTATTTTAATTTCATAAAGTCACTTAATTTCATAAACAAGGAGAAAGACTAAATAAACTACTCGTAATGCATGGGAACTAAACTAAGCATGGATTTCATTTAAAGTTAAAAACAATAAATACAAATACTTATCTTGATTTATCCTCAAGCGTACTCCTCGTAGTTCCTTTGACTCTTCCTTCCAGTACAGCACGACTCACTAATTACTCACTAAACTCACTAAAGACTCACTAATTGCACTAATTAAGATTCTAAAGACTACTTAGAACACACAAAGACACACAAAAGACACAAACTGCACACAAAAGACTGATTTTCGGTCTCTATATATAGAGGTAAGCAAAGGTCCAAGAGGTGTGTAAGCATCTCTTCAAAAGGTGTCCGGGTTCAATGTATCCGTGCCATTTGAACTAGCTCGCCGTCGGCGACGAACTACCTCGCTCGTCGGCGAGGCTTCTAGAAAGTCTTTGAACCTCGCTATCTCGGCTGTCGGCAGCTCGGGCTCGCTGTCGCCGAGACGGTTATAAATCCTTCGAATTTCTTCCTCTTACCCTCGCTCGTCGGCGAGCTCGATCTCGCCGTCGATGGCTCAAGACAAATTGCATTATTTTCTTCCTTTTTGCTCCAAATCCGCTCATTTTTATAATTTTTGCTTTTATCACCTAAATTCTCCATTCCTGCAACAAAATAAAGAAAATACCTTTCTTTAAAGTGCAATTTCATAAAAAATAGGTATGAATTTCTTAATAAATTTTTCAGCGATCATTGTGTATTGTTTGTGTGAAGATTTGTGTTGATGTAAATGCCTATTAAAGTGTTAAACATCACTGTGGATGTCGAAACGATCAAAATTACGAAAACAATTTTGGACTGGCATCGTCGGCGCCCAAATCCAGAGAGTTTGGCCAATTTATTTAAATAGAGCGCCGTCGGCACCCTATCGAGCGCCGCCGACGCCCTAACCTAGTAAAAGGCCTAAAACCCTCATTTTTGTAATATTTACCCTGGAACCCGCAAATTCTTCCATTTCCTTCATCTTTCTCCTCCATTTTTGCAATTTTGAAGAACTAGGGTTTGCTAAATCTTAGATTTAAGGAGATTTCAAGGCTTTTCGACACCGAATTTACACTTCTCTTGGTAAGAGCTTCACTTTAAGTTAAAATTTTTGGATTTTTACCCTGGAAATCTCTCACATTGCTTATGGTTGAATTTTTGGAGTTTTAAAGATATTTTGAGATTTCCATGATGAAATTTACTCTTACTTGTTTAGAATAGTATTTGGAGTTTGTTACATTGTGAATTTCGGATTTATTGGAATTTTCTTGCAAATTTTAGAAATTCACATGGCTCTAAGGTTGAGTAAAGGGAAGAGGAAATTGGATTTTGTTGAGGAGAAATTCATTAACATCAAACCCCAAATTTGCTATAACTCTATTCTTCACCACAAGAAGTGTATCCAGGATCGAGCTTTTGATAGTCCTGACAGATCTGTAGAACAATTAATTGCAGAGCGGAACTGGGAGCGATTTTGTTATTTCATTGCTAATGATGTTATGGGAGTTGTTAGAGAATTCTATTTGAATGTACCTTGGACTGAGACTAAGTATGTGCTTGTTAGAGGAAAGATGGTTGAGTTTACTCCTCAGCGTATCAATGCTTTATATCAGACTCTGGAACCATTTGTTTGTGAATAAGAAAACTTTGACACTCGAGGGGAGGATATGAGAGAAGTTATTGCTTTTCTGACTGACGGGCGAGGAGAATGAAAAGTAAGTAAAAAATAGTTGATTAATTTCCCTGCCTCCACATTGAATGTTGCTTCAAAATTTTGGCATTATTTCATTTCTGCGAGACTATTACCATCTTATCACCACAGTGAAGTTACAAGAGATGGAGCGATTCTGAACTTCTGTATACAGAAGATGAAAAAGATTGATATTAGAACTATTATTTATAAGAATATTCACACGATTGCTAGAGGCAAGACCACTGGAGGATTAGGACATCATGCTTTAGTTCATGCCCTATTCGTTCAGTCTGGAGTGGAGTTCAGTAGTTCTGAAGAAGTGGCTATACCATTGAGACCTATTACAAAGAATATTATCCGTACTATGAGTCTCATGTGGGAGCCAGAGTTGAGCATATGAGTACTGATATTCCTACTACGAGTTATGATGTTCCATCTAAATCTGAGCCGCCTAGCTTATCTGATTTTATTGAGCAACTGAGACTACAGAGTGCTAGTGTGGATAGACTCCATGTTCGGATGGATGTATTTGAGGTGAGGAGTGATGTGAATGAAGATTATTTTTAGAGGAGATTTGAGTTGGTTATTATGATGCTCAGGTTAGATTTATGAGGGGGGGAGTCCGATGTGATATTTCCTACTTGCCCCAGCTATACACCATATAGACCTGACCCTGCTGATGACCTTGCTGCTGATCCTGGTGATGAAGATTGGTAGATTGTTTGTTTTTATTTTTTTTGTTCTTATTGTGTTGTGTTGTACTGATGTGATGTAGTGGATATTTACTTTTCATGTGATGTGTAACCCTGTTGTTGTACTGTTGTGATGTAGTTATTTATTTTTCATGTTATGTGTAACTTTGTTGGTGTATTGTTATGTTGTACGGAAACATTAAAATTGTTAGCTAGACTGTGTAGTATTGTGATTGTTTGTTTAGTACTGTAGTGTTCTGTTAGATGTTTAGATGTTTAATGTTAATTTCTCTCAACCCATGCAAATATTTAAAATTGTTATATCACTGCTACTAATTGTTTCATGCCTGCTAGATGTAAATTTTGACTAATACCAGATACTTGTTGAAGATTTCAAGATCTCAACACAGAAAGGTTAGTTTTCTTTTACTCTTAACTGTTTCAAATTTAATGAAAAGTTTGAGTTTGGGGGAGGGTAGATAAATACTAACTTTTATTTGTTCCCAATTATTATATTTTCAAAAATTATTTTTATAACTTCTAACAGTTGAACCTCACTGTAAGTAACTAAAACTTTTTATTTTATTTGAATATTATGGAAGGATAGGATAAAAATTTTTAGTGATGAAGGTTAATTCTATAAAAGTAAGATACGTGGCATGAAAGGATTTGATTATAGTCAACTATTTAAAGTAAAAAAAAATATATTTTTGAAATGTTAAGGGACATAAAGTATTGTGTGTTAAGAAGAGATTGTAACTTTATGAAGAATAATTAAGCTTATACTTAACTATAAAGTAAGGAGATGTTTCAAGTTTGAACTTTAGAAAGAGGAGAGTGAAGTTCAAAATCATTAAAGGGCTATCCAGATATAGTAATCCTCATTAAATAAAAGAAGGATTGAAAAACAATCCCTAAAAGAAAAGAGAAAAAGAAAAGAAAAGAAAAAGAAAGAAAAATGTTGATGAGGAGAAGCTTGAGGAGATGCCTAATAAAAAATTGGCTTTTGAATCACCTTAAAGGGAGTGCTTGATTTCATTTCTGAACTTATGTTTTAAGTACTGGCCTACATTTTAATGAATTTTACATGAACTCCTTTCTCACATAGTCTTTTGAGGTACTCTTAATGTGACAAATTATGGTTCATCTTGAAATAAATAGAAGAGTAGAACTCTTAGACTTGATTGCTGAATATTTTTACACCTGTAGTGTTAACCTGAGTTACTAAATTTCTTTCTAAAAATCTAACCAATATATTTTTTTAAATGAATAATTTTAGTGTCCTACAGTTGAAAAGTACATTGCCTAGAGTTATATTTTATGTAGTAAAAAGATTACTTGAGGACTAGTAATAGTTAAAATTTGGGGGATTCTGATGCACTAAAAATATATACAGTTTTTGCTATATAATTTTACCCATTTTTTATTATATTGCACTTTAAAGAAAGGTATTTTTCATGATTTGTTGCAGGTATGATGATTTTAGGTGATTGGAGTGAAAAGAAGCAGAAAGGAACGAATCCGGAGCAAAAAGGAGCAAAATGTTAAAAAAGGTGTTCTGGCTCCACCAGCGCCCAAATTAAGAGACTTCAGCATTTATTGGCATGATAAAGCGCCTCCGGCGCCTTATCTGGCGCCGCCGGAACCCAAAGTCGGTGGAGTTCAAATTTGAAGAGTTTTGGCAACTTTTTGGAGGGATGCCTATGGAAACTCTTGAGGTTTCGTCCCTATCTTATAAGTAACAGTTTTTGGAAAAAAATGGAGAGGTTCTAGAGTGTTTCTTAAGTGGTCTAGAGTAGGTCTTGTGTGCTTCTTCATTTTCTTTGTGTTTTAGTGTGTTAGGGTTTAGGAGAAGAGTGTGTAGAGTAAGGATTTGAGAGGAATTCTTCTCCAAGGAGTGAAGGAGAAGAGGTAAAGTGAGAGATTGCTTCTTCCTTTCCATTCTAAAGAGAGAATCAAGTGTTCTAAAGAAGAGAGAAGGGGATTCAAAGGAACTTCAAGGGAATTGCATTGGGGAAGAGAAAGAGATAAGTTGTATTTTCTTTTGTGGTTTGTATGAGTTTTCTTTTATATATAAAATCCATGTTTTATTGTATCTTCTCCATGAATTCTGAGTAGCCTCCCTTGTCTTTCTTCTTACATAGAGATGTGATGATGGATTGATGTGGATTTGATGTGCTTTTAATATAATGAAGAAATTGTGATGGTTTTTCATTTAGAACTAAATTTACTTTCGATTTGGCCAATTGAAATGTTAAAATATGTTGTTGAACATTAAGTTTGAAAGGATTTAATGTCCTACAAAAATAATGAAAGATCCATTCAATTTCTATAGATGAATTGCGTAGTTCATGGGAATTGAGTGCAGATAAATAGGGAAATATGTTTTGATGGACTTCAATGTGGAGATTTAAGGGTGACAGGCTGAAATCACCAAATTGTTTCTAAGATTAGTAACTAATATCAAGGTTAGCCTTCTGGTGAAGGGTGAGTGGGAGCTCCGAAGTGAGAGCCGGTATCCTCCCAACCTAGCCTTAGAGTTAGCGACTAAACTTAGAATATGTCAATGTTCTTTTCTCGCTTAGAAGAGGGGGTACTCTTTTAAGGGTAAAGAATCATCTATGCTCCTAATTTGACCAATGCCTTTGTTTATGTTGTCCTTCCCATAGAAATTTATTAAAAATAATGGATAAAAGTTTCTAAGAACTTCTCTTCATATTAATCATTTGAAGAATGTATAATGAGAAGGTTGTTAAAACACTTCTCAAAAGAGTGATTCTACCACCATTTGACAGGAAAGAATTTGTCCAACATTGAATCCTTGAATAAATTTTAGTAACCACTTCATCATAATGAGATAACCTTCTTCTTCCTGTTAACAAAAGGAAACCCAAGTAAACAAGAGGGTAAGTAGCTTCTTTGAATCCAGTATATTCAGAAATCCAATTTTTAATCTGAACTTTAATCAAAGAGCTGGCAAGAAATGAACAGTTGTCCTTATTAAATTCCATTCCAGAAATAGCTTCAAAACAAGGTAGAGATTTCATTATGCATTTAATAGATTGCTTGCTCCCATTACAAAAAACAATAACATCATCTACATAAGCAAGATGACTAATCAATAAATTGGATTTGTGCTGATATTGGACATAAGGATTATCCTGTTGAACTTGATTTAACAAGTTAGAGAGGTAGTCAAAAGCCAAAACGAAAATATAAGGAGATAAAGGATCTCCTTGTTTGATTCTCCTACCAGCTTGGAAAAAACCATGAGTGCTTCCATTAATCAAGACACTATAAAAGTTATTTTCTAGCCATCTAGAGATTAAATTGCAAAAATCTGAACTGAAACCTCTAGCAGCTAAGACATCAAGTATAAAAGACCAATTAATAGAATCAAAAGCTTTAGAAAGATCCAACTTTAGAATAATATTTGATCCCCTACATGGCTTATCAATATCGGCAAGAATTTCTTGGGCAAGAAGAATATTCTCACTAATGCATCTACATTTAATAAATGCAGATTGGTTATCTGAAATCAAGTCCACCAAGTAGGGTTGAAGCCTATCCACAAGAACCTTGCTTATGATCTTACAGAAAGTAGAAGTAATACTAATTGGTCTAAAATCCTTCCAGCAGTTTTTATTCTAATCTTTAGGTATAAGTATAATGGAAGAGGATGCAAAATATTTAGGCAGATTAAATCCTTGAAAGAATGCATGAATAGCAGCAATCACATTTTGCTTAATAATGTTCCAAAACTTTTTGTAGAAATCAGAAGAGTAACCATCTGGCTCAAAAGTTTTATTACTATCCATTGAAATAATATCAAAAGAAACTTCCTCTTCAGTAGGTAGATTAGTTAACAGATCACCATTTCCTTTAAATAATCCATGTTGCAGCAAATGAGCAGAAAAAAAGGAAGAATTAGATGGCTTAAAAGAAAACAAATTTTGGAAATACATAACAGCATCATCAGCAATTTCTTGGTAATCATATAACCATCCTTTAGTAGAGGAATTAATTTTCAGAATAGTGTTAAGAGATCTCATGTGTTTGATAACAACATGAAAGAGCTTAGAATTCCTATCTCCATACATAAAATGATTGGCTGAAGGTTTTTGTTGAAGGAATAATTCCTCTTGAAGAATAGCTAAATTCAACCTTTCATTTGCCACCAATAAATCTTGTTCAGGACAATTACCATTTTCAACATCTTTTCAAGCTTAGAAACCAAATCTTCAGCATATCTGATATTAGAATTAATATTACCAGACTCATTCCAATTCCAGCTAGTCAAAGCCTTAGCCAGTTTTTTCTGAATTTGCCATAATTGAATAAGAGGATTTCCATTCAAGAAATCCTGTGGAATGCACCAATTATGCTCAATTAACTTACTGCAATTAGGATGAGAAGACCATACATTTAAATACCTGAAGCTAGCTTTATGAACAATATTTGTAATAGCAAGTTTAATAAGCAAAGGGGAATGATCAGACCCCAATCTAGCAAGATGCTGTACTTTGGAAATAGGAAATAAATCATGCCAAGCCTTATTAACAAGGATTCTATCCAATCATTCATAGATGCATCCTCTTCTCCAAGTAAAGGGAGATCCTTCAAAGCCAATATCAAACAGACCAGCATTTTTAATTTGATCAGTAAAGACAAGCATATCATTAAGATTAGAATTTCTTCCCCCCTTCTTTTCACTTGGATGTGTAATACAATTAAAATCACCTCTAACCATCCATCCCTCATTGATATTTTGACAAATAATATGTAAATGAGACCAAAGATCTTCTCTATCAGCTTTAGAAGATGAAGCATAAACAAAAGAAGCATAGCCTTTAAAAAGATCAAGTTTAAAGTGAACATGCAGAAATTGAGAATGATCCACCAGGATATCTACCTTTAACTCTTTTCTATGGAAAACCCAGATTTTATTGGAAGAATTAAAAACAAGATTGTAACCAGAGAACTTTCTAATAAATTTGTCCAAATTAGATTTAACCATTGGTTCAAGAAGAACCACCACCAAACATTTATAAACCCTGTTAAGTCTTAATAATCTATTAAGGGAGCCAAGGTTTGCAACTCCCCTAATATTCCAACAGAGAAAATTAAGCATGATGTGTAGATCTTCCTCCTCTAGTCAGTCTAGAGAAGGAAGATGCAGAAGGACTAGATGGAATAATGTTCTCAACAGATAAATGATCAGCAGACTTCTTTTTCTTACTTCTTTTCACCACCCAATCTTCATTAAGTTCATTACTAACAATAGCCATATTATTATTAATACTAGTATACTCCTGTGGGTTAATATTGAAAACTGGATAGTTTATGGCTGGAGGTAGCACTTCCTTGGATAAATAATGATCAGTATCAACCTTATCAGAAGAATCTGGAATATCTTCATTAGTTAATGTAGGTTCCAAACCTTGAACACTAGGAGGTAAAGTATTATCAGAGTTGATTTGAATATGAGGATCAATATTTAGAATTTCAGCTTGAATATGGACATCACCCTCAGGAACATTCTGAGTAACAGCAGGTAACACAGCAGAAGGAATAACATCAGAAATTGTCCCAGAATCAATGGCATTAATAACAAAATTATCAACCATAATAACAACCTCAGAATTAATATTATGAATATGAGTAGAAACTTTTATAGGATTAATAGTGTTCATAGCAGGATCTTTAGTCCCAGCAGATTGCAAGTTCAGATTTTCAACAGCTAAGGATCTCCCAGCTACTGATCCATCTTTAACCAATAGAGAAGAATTGACATACTTAATATTATTTGGTTCAAGATCAAGCTTTAATCTTTAACAGCCTTCTTTAGAATGTCCAAACATTCTACAGTGATAACAATAAGCAAGCTTATGTTCTACAACTATAGGCTACCAATAGCCATTATGTGGAGAACCAAGCCAAATTTCATCAATCTCTGGAAGAGTAATGTCTCTTTCAACAAGAATTCTGGCCAAGGATGGCCTAGAGAGATTGAAAGTAGACATATCCAATTTTAAAGTCCTTCTAATAGTAGTCCCTATAGCATAAATAACTTGATGATTGAAAAAATGCAGTTTGAAATTGGGAAGTCTGTACCAGATAGGAACAATAGGAGCTTCTTGATTAGGGTCAAAATTAGGGGACCATTTCAAGATTTTCATGTACCTTCCTTCAATCATGATGAATTTTCTGGAAAAGAGATTAGCATAATCCTCTTCCTTTGAAAGGTGGATCATTATGTGTCTACCAGCAAAGAGGCCAACCTTCCAACTCCCAACCAATTTCAGACCTTCAAATATTTTTCTGATATTATCGATTTTTGGATGGCCATACTGAATTTACCAATTAAGGTAAATTTATGAACATCCACAAGAGAAGACAATTCAGAATATTAGAAAATAAGGGCAGGCTTGCCCCCCCTCCTTGACCACTTGCTTAATAAATTGACATCCTCCTTTTCCAGCAGTCGTCTCATGATAAGATTGAGGAAAGGTTAATTTATCATGTTGTTCATTAAGGCCCATACCAGCAACTTCAAGAAAAGAAGCCTTACCAGTACTCATATCAACCATGAGAAGGTAATAATAAGAACCACAAAACAAGAAACCAGAACAGCAAAATGAAAGAAAAGGAACCACAGAAGAAAACCAGGATTTTGAGAAATCAAGAACCCAGAATTATGAATGATAAGAACAGCCACAGAAAACCATAACCCAGAAATTTAAAAAAATCAAAAACCCGGGAAGCAGAAATCAACAGCAAGGATCAATCAACAACAAGGAGGTTTGAAATTAAATAACATTGGCTTCAAATCAAAGGAAACCAGGATCAATCAACAAAGAACCAATCAGAACCTAGGGAATTTGAAAATCGCCTCAAGAAACCTCTCTAAAAATCTGGAGCTTCTCTCTCATCTTTCCTACATCATGTATATATATATATATATATATATATATATATATATATATATATATATATTAAAAAAACAGGAAAAAAGTTTTTGTTGCTAAGCTAAGCAGTAGTGCAACCTGAACTAGTTAAATTTCAAAAGGAACCTCGAAACACAACCTGGTGGAGCCCTAGAAGGTTTCAAGGATGATTTTCTTCATCAAATCATAATGAGTTCAATTGTCCTTCAAATCATCTAAAAGATCATAAATTTAATCAGAGTATGACCATAAATAACTTTAAAAATCCTTTGAATCATTTAGAGTTCTTCTGAACTTATTATATTGATAAATCATTCATCCACCGATAAAATGAGGTTTAGTGATAGTTTCTAACTTGTGCTCAATGAAGCTTGATTTTTAAATTATCCATAAGAGTAGGGTAATAAGGTACTCACTCGATGTTTTATTAAAGAATTATGTTGGTGGATTCCCTTATGGACAAGTGGAGCTATTTAGAGGGGTGTTCACTCTTTCAATTTAAATTAAGCTGGTAGTATTTTCAAGATGTTTATTATCAATCATGTCTTTTTTCTAAACCTCATTAAGTAGATTTAGGTTAAGCATGATTCACTACCAAGCCCTTAAGCTTTCATGGATAGGTTTGTAATTTTAGGAATATTAGGTGAGGTGAATATGATTCATATTAAAAGATTGTATTATCATTCAACCATTTACTAGTGGTTTTGAATTAATGAATTATAATCTTCTTATATCAAGCCCCTCACTTAGGATCATTTCATTTTAATTAACTTCCAAGTCATGATAAATTAGGATATTACAATTTTATCCTTGTTATGGAAAAGTGAAGAATTGGTTTCTGCCTCTTAATCCATCATATTTCAGTCATCAAAGATAGATAATTAAGATCAACATTACCCATTTAACCTTTCAGTTTGACCTAAACATTAATTAAAGCATCTAACTCATAATTACCATTTTTCCCTTAATGACCTTTTCACCTCATAATTCCTTAAATTTAACTCAAATGACTTTAAAACTTTTATGTTACCCTACTCAAGGGTCAAATGAGATATATAAGAGAAAATTAGATTTTTTATTTTTCTGATTTTTAATTTTTTTATAATAATTATTTTAATCTAAAATAAAGAAATTTCCAAATTAGTTCTTTTAAACAACCAAAAAAATTTTTTTTTCCTTAGAAACTTTTTATGAGGTTTACCGAGGTTAGAGGGCCTCTAGGAATAATTTTTGTGATTTTGTAATAATATTTTAATTATTATAATTATTTACTAATTTTAGTGGTTAATTAAAACAAATATATATTTTAAGCTTAAAAATGGCTTTTTATATTTTTTTTATTAGTCCCTCTAAGTTTAAGAACTCAATGAAACAAAATTTATATATTAGTGATTTTTATTTTATTTTTTATAATTATTTTAATGCAAAATTAGGGAAAATACATTTTTAGGGATTTAAAAATACATATTTAGGGACTTAAAAATACATAACTTTATTTAGAAAATTAGAAAAGGTTATTTATGTGTTCACAAGTGATCAGGAAACAATTTTTGAAAATTTGGTGTGTTTTATATTTTTTATGATTTTTTAGACAGTTTTAATTATTTAAAAATTAGAAAATAGTTCAAAAATAAATTATTTATTTAAAATATGATTTTATTTTTATTGAGTGCCCCTCGTCACAAGAATCACTCCAAAACCACTTTTTATATTTCTTGATTTTTCTTTTAATTTATATAATTATTTTTAACAAAAATCCATATTTACTTAGAAAATTCATCTTTATATCATTAAAATTTTTATTATCTTTAAGAAAATTCATTTTTACTTTTAGTAATTTTTATAGGAGCCTTATGAAGTGGTGAGCTTCAATTTAGCCCAATTTGACTTATTTGAATTATTTTATATTTTCTTATTTTTTGGAGTTTTTCACAATTTTAAATTAGAAAATTAGGTTTTGTATTTTTAGAATTTGATTTTATTTTTTCTATGTTCCTCTAACCACAATAAACCCACCAAACCCATTTTCACAATTTTCTAAACTTTGTTTATAATTTTTATATTTTTTTAGAAATGAAAATATGTGAAATACTTTGAAAATTAGGGCTTTCGACTATAGAGATGACTTCTAACCTTAGAAAAATTGGAGAAGATCCCTAAAATTAATAGAAATAAGCCCTCAAAATTTCACATTTTTAAAATTAATATTTAATTATTTATAATTAAAATAAAGTTTTGAGTATTTAATTAATTAAAAATATTATACAAAAAATAAAATTTTAGTTTTTAATCCATAATGTTCTACACCAAGTTATGAATTTTTAAAGTTTTGAATTAATTTAAATAAAAAATAGGCTATTTTTCTATTTGAGCCAGTCAGCGCCATGCATTCCTACAACAACTCTGAACTTTCCACGTGGCCCACTCCCATTTGACATTGTTATACATGTAGCAGCTGACGCAACCCGCGGTTCACGCTCCATTCTATCGTCCGGCTTGATCTGGAGTATCGTCTTCATCCCCAACTAACCTAACCCGTTAACCATCCACCTTCTAAACCTAAGATCTCACTTTATACCCAAGAAAATCACATGGGGCTTATTCCTACCCCTTCATCTAGTCCAGGAGAACACATCTATAAGGTTAATCATGCATGGAATGTAAATTTTCTTCACAAAGGCTCAAACTTAGCTCGATTTAAGGGGAAGAGATCTATACTTGAGTCCACGAGGTGTGGCCTTAATTGGATGCTTGCAAAAGCTTCAGTGGAGTCTGGCGAACCTCCACCAAGTGCCAATTTGATTAAGGGTTGGAGCTTTGTAAGACCTCCTCCTACAGGTGGTGCGCACTTAATCAAAGTTTGGTATAGAGAGCTTGGTAGATGGGGGTTTCAACGGAGATCTTCTTCATTTTGTCTGGGGAAGGTTAGGAGCAGTTTTTTTTGGAGATTTGAGAAGTTTGATGGAGTGACAAAGAATGTCTTGTTTCTAGTCTGTTTTGGGTGGAGAAATTGAGCTCAAATAGTGGGGGAGGTAGCCGAAAATCAGTAGGGTTGAACTTAGGAAGGCCTGAAGAAGCTCTGGAAAGATTTTTGTAGTCTCCCAAAGAATTGAATCTTATTTTTTCTTGTTCACGAGGGGGTTGTGTCTAAATAGATGGGGAAATAGTGGCCAATTGGGTTGGTCCGTGGGTGTAAGGTGATGCTTAGGTGGAGCGCTAAATAGTGCAAGTGACCAATGGGAGTGAGCCACATTAGATGGGTGCAATTGGGTCCAAACAATACGGAATCCTCTCTTGGTTTAGTGTTTTTAGGCGACTTGGCCGCTCGGCCAGGGCTGGGCTAGTGGCTAGCTGGGTTAGGGGAGCCAGAGAAGTTTAATGGTGATGAGCTTAGGGCTTGGGAAGGCTGGTGGCAATGATCCTTTTGGTTTAACATTTTTGGGAGTAAATCCCCCCAATTAGGGGACCCTTGGTCTATGGATCACCTAGGGTGTTCTAGGTGGATCTAGACTGGTTCTTATGGTCCACATGGCTGCTATGGTGGTCTGGGTTGGGCTGGACCAAGTGGTTTGAGGTGAGTTTGGGGTTTGGGTTCAAAACTTGGGATTTGGCTTAGGCTTGGGTTTGAGCATGGCTAAGGTTTGGATTTTGGTCAATTTATTGCTCAAATTAGTGTAGGATATTGTAATGAGGCATTTGGGTATCAATTGGGTGGAAATTTGAGAGGTTAAAGAGTTCAATTTGGAAGATTTTGAATTTTGGGGTAAAATTAGGTACTTTTATTTGGGTTGGATTTGGGCTAAGCTTAAGTTTGCGTCTAGGACAACTAATGGTTCAAATTAGTCTAGGAGAATGATATGAAGAGTTTAGAACTCAAATTTGGGGGAATTGAATTGATTATGAAGTTCAATTTGATGAAATTTGGTGGTATGGTCAAATTAGGGATTTTAAATTGGGCTTAGAATTTGGGTTTGTAATTGGGTTTGGTTAGGCTTGGATTTGGTTTTAATTGAGCTTAGACATGATGAATTGGATTATAAACTTGAAATTGGGGAATTTGAAATCAATTTGGTGGAAATTAGGGGTGATTTGGAGAATTTAGGCATTGAGGGGGAATTTTGGAATTTAGGCTAGTTTTGGCTAATTTGGAGGATTTGGGTGAAATTGAAGGTGTTGGGTGGTTTAGACTAGTTTTGGGGACTTTTGGAGTGAATTTGGAGATTTTGAGAAATTTCGGGGTATAAGGACATTTTGGTAATTTTGGCAAATTTGGGGGTATTTTGGGAATTTTTTAGATTTTTGGGCAATTTTAGCGGTTTGGAATGGTTTAAAATGATTTTTGAAGGGAATTTGAGGATTTGGGTGATTTTGGGAAAATTAGGGTTTTAGGGGCATTTTGGTAATTTTGGAAAAGTTGGGGCTAAAAGGTCAAAATTGGGGGTTTTGGCAAAATTGGGATCAATTGAGAATGTTAATCATAGAATTACCCTTATTGAGCCATGAGACCAAGGGATATCTCATTTTCGATCCTTCATGTGTTGGTCCTAGCCAAACCGTAGCCTATGACTAAGGATTTGGGGGATCACCCACATGATTTTCCAAAAGAATGGAAAGCTGGGTTAAGGATTATTGGTTTAGGGTTTTAGGTTGTGAGTGAAAGTGGAGGGTTCAAGTGTGTGTGCGCAAGACTGACCAAGACCCCCAGGGCTAACCCGAAGGCCAGGAAATCTTATGGGAACCCTCTTGAGCTCCCTCATGTTTGGCTCCATCCTACTAAGTGCTAGAGAATGGAACTAAACATGTGGAACTCCAAGAAGAGTAGAGAAGTGTTTAGAATTTCTAAGGAGGTTGGTTTCCATCACTAGTCTTCTAGGATAGTAAATAGGAAAGTCCTATGGTTAGATCCTAGGCTTCTAAAGAAGAGAGGCTAGATCTTCTAGGATAGTAAATGGACCCCCAGTATGTGTGGTGTGTCGAACAAGCACACCGCACTATTGGTGTTGACTAAAGAGATCAACAAAACCAACACAACTGCCTAAGCCAAGATGCTCAGAGCATAACACAGAACTGATTAATAAAAGTTTCGGCTAGGGAACACACATGAGTATCTCAAATTGCAGTTGTGAATTCAAGATTCAAATTTTAACGCGACTTTTGTATATTAGTGTTGTGATTTCTTTTTAAGTTATCTTTGTGAAGTGGTGCTTTATGAATTTATGGAGGCAACCATCAGGATTCCTTATCGAAAACCCGACAGCTAAGGCGAAATTAACTTTAAAAGATTTAGCTATTAATTTTGATTTGAATTTCAATTTCAATTTCTACCTTGGATTTTAAATTTTGACTTTGGGCTTTAGACGTTAATTTTGAGTTTTGTGGAAAATTTGTAGAAAGAAATATGGAATCTTGTAGAATTTGAAGGAATCAGATGAACTTGTACCGATCCAATAATTTGAAGAAATTAGACGACCTTGCATCGACCTCAAAATTGAAGTAATTGGAAGACCTTGCACTAACCCCAGAATTTCATGGAGATGAAAAACTTGTGGAAATAATGTGGAAATTTGTGAAATTTATAAGGAATCAGACCACCTTGCACCGATCCTGGAATTTCATGGAGATGGAAAACTTGTTAAAAGAATGTGGAAATTTTTGGAATTTAGAAGGAATTAGATGACCTTGCACTGACCATGGAATTTTATGGTGATGGAAAACTTGTAGAACGGATGTGGAAATTTGGTGGAATTTAGAAGGAATCAGACGACCTTGCACTGACCCTGGAATTTCATGGAGTTGGAAAACTTGTGGAAACCATATGGAAATTTAGTGAAATTTAAAAGGAATTGGATGGCCTTGTACCGATCATGGAATTTCATGGAGATGGAAAACTTATTGAAACGATGTGGAAATTTGGTGGAATTTAGAATGAATCGAACGAACTTGCACCGACCTTAGAATTTCATGGAGATGAAAACTTATGGAAAGGATGTGGAAAATTGGTGGAATTTAGAAGGAATCAGATGACCTTGCAGAGACCCTGAAATTTCACGAAGATGGAAAACTTGTAGAAAGGATGTGAAAATTTGGTTGAATTTAGAAGGAATCAGATGAAGTTTCACTGACCTTGGAAATTCATGGAGTTGGTAAACATGTGGAAAGGATGTGAAATTTGGTAGAATTTAGAAAGAATTAGATGACCTTGCATCGACCTTGGAATTTCATGGCATTGGGAAGGAAATCTCTGGGACTTACATCCGACCCAAGAGGTAATAGAGAGGAATCAAAATTTAGGTACTTGTCCCGGGATTTCATTTGAGGAAACTTGAGTATTTGTGAGTGGTGCGATTTACAGAACTTCTGCAAAGAGTAGATAATTTGACGGAATTATGAAGCTTCGCTAAGATTTAGACGATTTCAGAGTTCATGGAAAATTGATTGTGGGGAGTATAGAATTTTGATTTCGCTTTCTTTATTTGAATTTTGTTACCATTTACGATCATTTTCTTTCATTTCTTAGGAATTTTCTTGTTTTGATCTTCTTTCATTCACTTATTTCAGATCTTCCTGAATTTTTAAATTTGATTTTCTAACATTTTATCTTATCTATGTTGACCTTATTTTTGATGAGGTCTTTTCTCTTCTCTCTCCTTAGTACTTAGGATCTAGCCTTAGGTTTTCCCTTTGACTATCCTAGAGGATTAGAGATGGCACCCACCATTTAGAAATTTAAACACCTCTTAACTCCCTTTAAACCCCACAAGCCTGATTGTAAACCCCTAAGCCACTTGGAGGGTTAAGATCAAATGTGGAGGTTTAAATGATGAGTTCCTCCTGTAGGACTCTTTGGCCTTAGGACTACCCTGGGTGGCCTGGTCTGGTGAAGGTTGACTTGCACACACACTACACTCCCACACACACATTCTAAGTCCTAAAACTACACATACACCTAATTTGACTTCCTGACTCATGTAGGTAATCCTTATGAATGGTCCTCAACCCCTAAGCCCCTGGCTAAGAGGGTTAGGAACAACATATTAAGTGCCTAAAATAAGGCCTCTCATGGCTCCTGTGAGCTTAATATGGCTTCATGGCTCAACCAAAATGATCCCATTTCACTTAAATTTTATCAATCTTCATGTTTTCAAAATTTTAATTTTTTGACCCCGGGGGCACTACACCCGCCAAACCTACCAAATGCTCTTGAAATTGCACAAAATTTTGCAAAATCACCTAAATTACCCAAAATTCCTCAAAACCAATCCTAAACATTTCCCATCATTCAAATTGATCATCCTTAGCCAAATATACCAAAATTTCCAAAAATACCCCCCAATACCCTCTAAATACCCAAAATGCCCTTTTTTTTAACCAAAAAAAATCCAAAAATTCCAAAAATTCCCAAAAAATTCCCGACAATCCCAAATATTCCCAATTTCATTTTGTTCAACTACACCATAAGCCAATTTTGTCAATTTAGCCCACTTTTACCAAACCCCCCAATTTGACCCATTTTTAACCCAAGTGAACCCAATGTCAAACCAAACCACTCCAATCAACCTCAATGTTAATCCAATTCAATTCTAAACTTCAATTACATATCCCTAATATCAATTTAGACCAAATCCAAGCCCTATTTGATGAACATTTGGATCCAATTTCAATTTGAAGCCTAAGGCCCAATTTTGGCACATAACCTAAACTTAGCCCAAACCAACCCAATTCAACTCCAATTAGCCCCAAATCTTTTCCTAAACCTTCCTAACAACCCCACAAACAAAACACTAACTTGATTTGCCCAAAATTTGAACCCCAACTCCACCCAATACTAAGCCAAACCAAAAATCCACAATTTGTCCTAAACCAATCATGAACCCAAATGGGCCCAAATCCCAAAATTAAAGCCCAATCAAAGTTGAAAACTCTTTGTAACACTCCCATAAACATTTATCAACATTAATTTTACATCAAATCTAACATTAGCCCAACCTTAGCCCATGTTAGGCAAATTTGACCCACTTTGGCCCCTTTACCAAAAAAAAGTCCCAAATCAAACCCAATTCAACTCCAAATCACCTCAAATTTGTTTCAAATCACTCATGACACATCCCTAAACTAAACCCAACATTTGTTTGGCCCGATCCTTCACAAAATTTCCATCCACCAATTTGTTTTCAAACCTAAAGGCCCACTTTCTTAAACCATCCTAAAAGCCTATTTTCACCAAATCCAAAAGCCCAAAAATCCATTCCCAAGCCCACATGAAACCTTTTCTTCATCATTCCTTTGATAATACTTTTTGACCAAAGTCTTAAATCATCATGAAATCAACCCATTTGTAGCATCATGACAAATCCCATCAAAAGAATCCAAAGTTTTCAAAATTCCAACTAACCCACTTTCCTGTAAATGAGCCAAGCCATGGAGCCATGCCCAAGCCATATGTAAGTCATGAGGAGCCATAGACTTGTCATCACTCCCTAAATGGCAAAAGGAGGAGATCCTTTAAGCACTCCCTAAAAGTCATTAACCCATTACATGATTTCCTTAACCTAAATTTAATCCAAATAATCCTCGATGTGGACTTCACCACACATGCGAGGTCGACCTAACCGATCCCCTTCAGCCCAAATCAGGTCATGCGGGGTGAACCTAACCCAAATCCATAGGTTGACCCATTTAGACCCAAAACCACCCCTCTCCCCATGCCACATAAATCCAATCCTTTACACATGTCCAAAGGCAATTGACTGCACCAAACCCGAACCCTGACTCCCCCGAGTCAGATGGTGACTTGACTCTGGCCGGCCAGCCACCATGCCGCCGGAAAACACCATGGCCGAGGAGCTTGGAATGAGCCAAATTTCAAATTCTCACCTGCTGAGCTGCCCCACTCCAATCGTCACCACAGCTCTTCATCTCCTCCCCTAGGCACCGATCCCATCCATCAATCGCCCTCGGAAGCCATGGCCATGGCTATTTAAACCAACCACCCCTCTCGACCAAAAGGTCGGTCGAAATCAACCTTCATAGAATCCCTCCAAACTCCTCACAGAGCTTCCCCTAGCCAAGAGCAATCACAAAAATATTAAAAAACATAAGAATGTCACATTTTAACTCCTAATCATTTAGGAATAAACTAAATATTTTTCCCAAGTCCCTAGGATAAGATATTGAATTTTAAAAGCCCTAAAACAATTTTTGAATTAAAAAATGAATTTTCCAACATTTTCACTAAATTAATTATGATAAATCAAAGAAAAATCAGAAAATAATAAAATTTGTTTCTCTGGACTCCTTGAGCTCAAAGAGATTTAAGAAAAATATAAAATCATTTTTTCAACTTTAATTTTATTTTATAATTGATTAATACTCAAAAATTAAAAATAATTATAATAAATAAAATATAAATAAAAAAATCACCAAAATTGGTTCAAGTGGTACTCTGGTCATTAGGAACATCTCATAATTTTCTTAAGGACAGAAACCTTTCCTTCGTCATGTTGTTGAATTTCCATTGAAAAGCCCTATTTTCTAATAAAATAAATATATAAATTAAATTAAAAACAAAAAAATCACATTTTCTCCTCTAATGTCTTAATTGACATGTGAGTGAAGTGACATTAAAAATTTCAAGCTCATCTGAGCTCAATTTGATAAGTTATGAAATAATTAAGCTTAAAAGGGCATAATAATTAAGAATTTTAACCCCTAATTAAAACTTTAGGTTTAATCAAAATGGGGGGTAAAATATTTGATCTTAATTATTTCTTGGATGATTGAAACTTTGGAAAATAAAAGGGTAGGAACTCATTGATCACTTTTAATAAAAAAAAAAAATGAAACCTTAATTAATTAAATAATTTGAATTTTGGAAGAATAATTAAAAAATTTGGATTATTAAAATGGGGATATAATTTAGAGAGACTATAATCAATTAATCTAAAATTCCTAAATGATTCACTTTAATTACATTTAACTCTTAATTAAACTTAAGATGATAATTGAAATTAATAAATTAATAATAAAGAAAAGGTAACCCTTAATTAAATTAAAACTTAAAACATTAAATAACTTGATAATTAAATTGAAATAAATTTAAAACATTAAAAAAAATTAATTTCAAAAATCATTTGAAAGAAAATTTAAAACAAATTCGAAACATCAAAACCAATTTCAAAAAATAATTCTTAATTAAAAAATCAAACAAATTAAAAGTTAATATAGAATATTGCAATTAAATTAAAATTAAATCATTAAATTCTAAATTAAATAATTTAAACTCCTCTTTCAATTCAAATAGTTTAAAACACTTAAGAATAAAACAACTTGAACACTATTACAAACTTAAATTTATTAAAATTTTATAACTAAATTAAATCTCCTTAAAACATTAATTCTAATTTTAAATCGTTGAAATTCTTAATAAATCGATTTTCCCCTAAAGACTTTTATCATTATAACTCTTAAATGGAGCATCAAGTGAGGTGTCACTTCATTCATGGAATAATCAAATGTCCTAAGTTCACTGAGGAAAAGTTAAAACTTACTTAAAAAATTTCTGGATGATTGATTCATCTCTACAATAAAAATTCATTTAGACTTGAAATAATCTCATAAGTATTGAAAAGTTGTTTAGAACCCGTTCTAAGCACTTCCTCAATACAATTAGGTGTTATAAGAAGAACAACTGAATTTAATTTTTCTTTGGTGAAGAAAATCATCCACAAAATATAAAGAACCTAGACGTCATAGGGACTGACTAGCAGTAGGATTAGGATCTTGGTAGACAACCAAAACCTTTCCCTCAGCTTTACCTAGGTACTTTTTGCAAATATTTAAATGTTCTAACATGTGTTCTAAGTACAGCTTGGAATGACGAGAAGACCCTCCAGGTACGCTTTTACTTTTTTACAATTTACTTTATTACAATTAATTTACCTGCACTGCGCTTTACTTTTCTTTCATGATAAACAAGATTGTTGCATGAAAACTGAAACCTTTAGGATAGCCACAAAACTGAAACCAAAACTAAATTAAAAGTCACACAAGATAAAATTCACCACCACAACATCTAAAATATAAAACAATTCAAAATTTAATCACAAACAGAACAACAAAACCACAACTTTAACTAAATTAAAACGTCTCATTGAGTGATTGGGAATACCTCGGATGATGTAACCCACGTGTTGCTAACGAGATTTCCCACGGTCTAAATGAAAGTGTGGAACTCATTCAATTGAGTTTAGCAAGTTCATCTGGACTAAGTGAATTAGATGAAAATAACTATGCCGGGATGACGAAACCATGGATCTTAATCGGTTCTGTTTAATCAACTTTAAGATTTGTTTTAATTAAAACACTAAAGACATTTGGACTTTAAGATTTCTCTAAACCAAGACTCTTTTCTCATCCCCTGATTTTCACCATCTAAAACTAAACCTCTGTAACAATAAGGAGCTTGGAGCACAGTGGGCAGCACCGCCATCGTCGTCAGCAAAACTTGGATCGACATCAGCAAAACCATTCTTAGAATTAAACAAACAAACCATAAGACTTCGAGGCAGTTTGCCTAGTGTAACATAAATCCTCAACTCTTTGTTGGGCATTTGCATAATCATGTTATGTAAATTAAGCCCTAACCAGTCTTAGGATTCCGAGGTAGTCGTTTGGTACGACATAAACCCTCACATCTTCGAGGCTATTTGTATGATCATGTCGTACAAATATAAGGCCTAATTAATTAAAATTGGTAAAATGAAACATTAAATAACATCTCCTCAAATTGAAGCCAAACGATAGGATAGTCTGGGAAGTTGCCAAGATTCCTCTTGGATCCTCAGCTTCTCCTACTTATTTTCCTTCGAACTCTCAAAATAAAATGTTCCAGATTTGAGCTAATCCGTTTTGAAATTTCCAAAATCTAATTGTTTGAAAAACTTAAACTTTGAAATTCTTGAGAGCAAAAAAAACCACTGATCATTATCGAGAGTTTTCTTAAGTGATTCCCGTCACTTATGATGTAATTAACTATAGGGGCTTGCCCTTACAGGGAACTTTAAGAACCTAGTAATATAAACCCTCGCTTAATTCCTTTATATTAAGCTGTGGAACTTGTCGGCTTATAAAATTGGTTCGCGGACCAAACGGATGTCACAAATCTTATAGTTTATTTAATCGAGCCCCATCCTCAAGCAAAGTGTGTCTATTCTTCGGGATAGAAACACGGCTTGTGATGCGGTGCTCGTTTATATAAACTATTCTGGGATGTGAGATCGGCTTGATTTCATATCTTAAAATTTTCAAACTTAAAATTATTTTCAAAATCAAATGTTACTTTCCAAATTATATATATTTAAATTAAATTTAAAATATGAAAATTCGCCGACAACTTCTGTAGGCGACCCCTTTTCAAAATGCAACACAACCTAAAAATAAGCCGTACAATTTTTGGCGACTCCGCTGGGGACTGGTTCCTCTCTCCATTTTGATCAGATGGTTTTGCTTTCATAAATCGGTAGTGTATCCATGTCCCTAGTGGAGCAAACTACCATTCTTTCCGTTGGCATACCACGTCATTTCTATCTTGAATGGGTATAGCCAACTTCTCTCAGATTTAGGAGCCACTGTTTAGACACCCCTAAACAGAGAGGTTCCGAAATCCTTTTACCTCTTTTCTGAGGTGGGGTGGACCCCCAATAGGTGTTAGCCTATGAGCGGTCTTTGGGTTGAGAATTCTTACGAGACTTTCTCTTTCTTTCCAATTCTGAATCGGGTCCTTTACCTTTTCTATACCTTTAATCATTTTGTTTCTAACAAACAAATCCTCTAATAAACAACCTTCTAATAAACGAATTCTCTTAAAAATCACAAATACATTAAGATAAACGAGAATGTGTTCGGACTCTTTCTTTTTCGTTCTAAGTTTTGTGACGAAAGGAAGCATAATTCTGGACTGACGTTCGGAATTTACCCTGCAGAAAATGACTGCACCAAAGTTAAATTTCTCCTTCAACAATGGAATGGACTTCGCTGTCTATAAGGATGAACTGCCCGACAATGGAATCATCCGTTTTGGACAAGGATTCGGTAATACAGATATCAAGTTCACTGACGTCACCCTCTTCACACTAATGGACAAAGTGCCAGAAACTGAGGAGCCCGTAATTGAGTTTAACCTGAAGTCAACTCAAGAATTCCCTCCACTACAAAGGGTTCCAGCCGAAAGAAGTACTGTTATTCATAGGAGGACTGTTGTCTCTACCCCCACCAGTCTAGTCATCTCTGCACCTACCCCAGCTCCTGCCAAACTGAAGGGGAAGAAAATCCAAGTCTGTGATGAGCCTGTCACCGTGGAGGGTACAGATTTTGCTACAATACCATCTCGTTTTGAGATTGGGTCCAGCTCAAGAGCCGCACCCCCGACTCGGACTCAAAGGAGAAATAGAAGCGTAAAGATAGCCAGGATCGAGAAAGCCAAGGCCGCCGAAGTTGATTTCCCGGAAGAGATCCCCGAACCGCCCGAGTATACACCTCCGTTGGAAGGAAGTAGGTTTCACCCCTCTCTCGCCGCATCGGATGAAGAAGACGTCCGAAGGATTGCCGCTACATTACCCCGACCCGCATACTATAGTAACTACAAAAGAAAAAGGGTTAAGACTACGCCATTTGCTCCGCCTACAAGCTGTGATAGAAAAATTGGCAAAGAAAGAAAGATGCCCCGTGTCAGAAATTCTAAGAAGAATGGGACGAGTGCCAGCTAGATCCCGCCTCGGACCGCGAGTAGAGTCTGTCACTGCCGTAGAGAAACCAAGGAAGAAAATGAGAGCTAGTTCACTTGTTGTTGTATCGGGTCATCATATTAGGGAGGACACCACCTACCAAAGATATATCCGACGTACCGTCCGGTCCCAGGCCTTCGTTGCAAGAAGGATGGTGTGGCGACCTATTATTACCGAGCCGAGACCAACACAACGTCCTGAGAAGAAAAGCCTCTTCAAAGAGCCTGAATCAGAAGAAAGTGCTACTGCAATAAAAGAAACTCTCGAAAAAGAAGTTCAACAGCCATCACACGACAACCGCGAGACCATCTGGAAGAGACCCCTCAAGGATGCTATAGGAAAGCTAAGGACGGATATCCGACGGTTGGCAAAAGAAAGAGGAGAAAAGTTGGAAAATGAAGTTGATTCATCAGAGTTCATGGATGAGGAGTATGCCGAGATCAATATGGTTGAGCCACGAGCATCATCAGCTTTACAAGGTGCTCCGGCAGCTGCGGAAAGAGATGAACCAGAAGTGATGAGAGCACAGCTTTGGGAGAGAGATGACACAATTTCCAAGATGGAAAAGATGATGGAAGAGATGGCTGCTGCTTTAGCCACTCTCCGCAGTCGCACAACCTCGTAAAGAAACACCCCCGCAGATCATCCATATTGCGTATGGAGGAAAAGAGATCACATCCGTCAACGGAGATGAGCCACCAAAGAAGGATTCTACACAGAATATGATTCCCGAAAAGGACATTAAAAACATGGTAGAACAGCAGATGCGAGAAGCCTTAGCACAATCTAAGAGTGGAGCATCTATTCATACGATAGACCTTACCCCGAAGAGTTCGATGCAGTCCAATACCCGGAAGGCTTCGTACCACCTCTGTTGAAGACTTTTGATGGAACGGGAAACCTCTGGCAGCATGTCGCACATTTTCGTGCTAGTTGCTGCAATGCCAGTGGGAGTGACGCTTTACTCTTCCGTCGACACGTCGCCAGCTTTTCGTGGATCTCCTTCGACTGGTACGCAGAATTGCCAAATGGTTCAGTTAAGACCTTTGCAGAATTGGATAACCTCTTCATTAAGCGATTTGCCGGGTCTCGACACCACATCACCATCAGTGATCTAGTGGTGGAGCACAAAAAACAGAATGATACTTTAGTGGATTACATACTTCGATGGAGGAACTTAAGCATGAAGTGTGAACCACAGCTTCAAGAACATCATGCAGTCGACATCTTGCTTAAGAGTATCCATGGCCCAATAGTACTTCTCCTTAAAGGATTTACAATCAAGACTTTCGAGAAGTTGCTTAGCAAGGCCGGGAGCTTGCAAGAAGAGGCAAAGCAGTTAAGTTTCGTGGACAAGAACGATAAGCAGAAGCCCGTAAGAACATTTGAAAAGAAATCTAGAATCATCGCGGCAGTAGATAAGGGCAAGCAACCAATTCAGTTACAGCCAGAGCTGCCACAGCCTAGTTATCAACCACCGCAACGGACATACCAACAATTACAACAGATCTATCAGCAACCTCAGCAGGGTTTTCAACAGCCTAGACCGAGCTATTAGTCGCCTCAGCATTATGAACAATCGCCTCGTCCACAGCGTACCCTGAAAGATTTTCTGAATAAGGAATATCCATTCAAAACTGAAGCAGTAGCAAAGATGTTCTCGCAGCTTAATGAAAACACCGGATTTTCGACTACTGTAGCCCAAAAGGCCAGATGAAGTCAACAAGAAAGATCATCCAAACTATTGCCCTTACCACCAGATGCTCGAGCACAAGATAGAGGATTGCATCACTTTCAAGAGTTGGCTTGACGACAATCTCTGGAAATGGAACATAACGATCCCGAAAGAATACATGAAGGTACCCCAAAAAGGAGGTTCCTTCAATGTTCTCTCGATGGATCTTATTGTTCTGATAAACCCGTATACGACCGATGATGGATGGAGTATCGTCTGGACAAAGTCTTCAAAGAAAATTTTGGATCACATCCAGACCGCTTCGGTATGCGCTTCAACTCAGAGTTTGAAACCTGCCGAGCTGGCACTATCGCTTGCGATCGAAGAACCGCCTTTGAAGGAGGAGAAGGTCGTAGAAGAGAGGAAGATCGAGGCTCTGAAGGGTAGACTAGGGGCTGCTTATCCTAGGATGGCTGTTTCTGATTCGGGGGAGAAATCCCTCCAACTTCTAACTCTGTATGATTATTTACTCGCCCCGGCGAGATCTTATAATGATAAGGGTTATGGCGTTGGCTACGTTTTGACTGTTTCTAACGATTACGTAACTGGCAATAACCGACTTAATCCGGGTCTTGATTCCAATACAAATAGCGATTCTCAAATCATACACAACCTCGATGACCACGACGAAGAAGATGTTCACAAAGGAGGCTACGAAAGCTCAACAAGCAACGAGTCCATTTGTGAATTCCGAGGAGCTCTAATCGAAATAGAATTAGAGTTATCGCATTCTAAGCAACTCCGAAGAGCCAATCATTCCAATTCAAGGGGAAACATCGGCAGATTCAAAGCACCGTACTCGTAACAAGTAACCGAAGTCAACCTAAGAAGCGGAAAAGTTCTACCTCCGAGAATGGGTCCAAAGGATAAAGGAAAGGTGTGGTTGCTCAGGAGGAGCCAACCCCAGCAGAGGAATTTCCCATTCAGGAAGAAACCAAGGAACATGGTAATAAAGTGGACTATAACGTGCTAGCCCATCTTAGGAAGCTACCAGCCAAACTGAGCATATACAATGCTCTGATCCTATCAAACGAGATGAGGGAAGCTCTGATCAAGGCTCTACTTGATCCATAAATTTGCTTAGCTTAAATGGTCGGTAATTCCTTCCATGAGGTTTGCTCGTTAAAAGAACAGCGAGGTGTTACCTTCACGGACAATGATCTATTACCGGGAATGTACTCGATCACAACCGACCGTTGTACATTTCAAATACTATTGGAAAGTTTACGCTCTCCGGGGTGTTGGTCGATCCAGGAGCATCAATCAACATAATGAATCTTTGGACGCTAGCATATTTGGAAATTGATGCTCGTGAGCTTGAGGCAGACAAGATGTTATTGAGAGGCTTCAATCAGAAAGGAGAGAGAGTGTTGACCTTATTTTTGATGAGGTCTTCTCTTCTTCTCTTTAGTACTTAGGATCTAGCCTTAGGCTTTTCCTTTGACTATCTTAGAGGACTAGAATCGGGATCCACCATCTAGAATTTTAAACCACTTCTTAACTCCCCGCAAACTCCACAAACTCGACTATAGACCCCTAATCACCTAGAGGGTTGAAATCAAATGTGGAAGTTTAAAGGATGAGTTCCTATAGGACTCTTTGGCCTTAGGATCGCCTCAGGTGGCCCAGTCCGGTAAAGGGCTGACTTACACATACACTACACCTATGCACTACACTTTCACACACCTCCTAAAACACACCCTTACCCAACTTAACTTCCCGACTCATGTAGGTGATTCACATGGATGGTCCTTAACCCCTAAGCCCTCGCTAAGAGGGTTAGGAACAACATAGTGAATGCCTCAAATGAGTCCCTTCATGGCTCATGTGGGCTTGATATGGCTTCATGGCTCAACAAAAATGATTTCATTTCACTTACATCCACCCAATCTTCAATTTTCCAAATTTTCAATTTTTGACCCCGGGACCCAACACCCGCCAACCTACCCAAAGCCCCGAATAGTACCAAATTTCTCAAAAATTTCCAAATTACCCAAAATTCTCCAAAATCAATCCCAAACATTTCCACATCACTCAAACTGATCATCCATATCCAAAAATACCAAAAATTCCAAAAATACCCCCCAATACCTTCCAAATACCCAAAATACCCCTTTTGACCCAAAAATCCAAAAATTCAGAAAATTCCCAGAAAATTCCAGAAAATCCCAAATATTCCCAATTTCATTTTGTCCAACTACACCATGGGCCAATTTTGTCAATTTACCCCACTTTTATCAAAACCCCCAATTTGACCCATTTTAACCCAAAGTAAACCCAATGTCAAACCAAACCTACCCAATTGACCCAAATTCTGGTCCAGTTCAATTCTAAACTTCAATTCAACATCCCCAACACCAATCTAGACCAAAGCCAAGCCCAATTTGATTGGCATTGGGATCCAATTTCACTTTTGGCCTTAAAGCCCAATTTGGACCTATGACCCAAACCTAACCCAAACTCACCCAATTCAAACCCAAATCACCTCAAATTTGTTTCAAACCACTCATGAAGCATCCCTAAACCAAACTCAACAATTATTTGGCCCAAGCCTTTACCAAAATTTCATCCCAAAAATCCATTTTAAAATTCAAAAGCCCACTTTCCTAAACCATTTAAAAGCCCATCTAAAACCATTTCAATGAGCCCAAAATTGATTCTAAAGCCCATATGACATTTTCATTTGTCATCCATTTGATGAAAATCATTCCCTAAGTTTCAATTACATCATCAAATAAATCTAAATCAAGCACCATGCCAAATTGCCCAAAAATACCAAAATATTCCTAAAATCCATTTTCATGAAATTGACCAAGCTTTCCCCAAGCCAAAGGTGAGCCATGAAGCCATGCATGAGCCACATGTGAGCCATGAAAGCCTTGGACACTTCACCATACCCAAAATGGCAAGAGGAGGGGACCTTTAATGATTCTCTTAAGAGTAATTAACCACTCCCATGTCTCCCCTAACTCTTGCTTAAGCTTAATTGTACTTGGATTGTGACTTGACCCCACTAATCAAGCTGATCCAAGTGACTTTCCCTTCAGCCCAAATTGGCCTTGGAGGGTGAACCTAACCCAAAACCAAGGGTTGACCCATTTAGACCCAAAACTAGCCCTTTCCCATTCCACTTTGATTCAAACCCTTTACACATGGCCAATGCTAATTGACTGCACAAGCCTCCAGCCCTGACCCACCTGACCTTGTGGGTGACCCATGCCTGGCCGGCCGGCCACCCAGTCGCCGGAAAACGCCATGCCCGAGACCTTGGGAGTGAGCCAACATTGAAATTCTCCCTTGCCGAGCCGCCCCATGCCTAGTGGTCACCATGGCCGTTCTTCTCCTCACCGCAGCAGCTCGATCCCAAGCCCTAACTCCCCCTGGGAGGCCCTCCAGCCATGCCTATTTAAACACCACCCCCTCGCGGCCATGAGAAGAGAGTTGCAAAAACCTTGCCAAAACTCTGCCAAAATTGTTCCAGACCCCTCTTCATACACGAGCACTTGATCCCCAGGTGAGATCCCCCCGCCATTTCTTCTCCGTGAGCTCGATTTCGGAGTTGAAATCCAAGCCCAAAACCAGGACACTCCTCCACAGTGAGCCAATCCCCAAATTGATTGTCTCTACACCTTTACCGGACCGAGGGAAGGTGTCCACCGATAAAAGCCCCATCTCCAGGGCCACCCGGTTGCTCCGGACTCCAAGCTTTGTGATCGACTGTGGTCGAAGTCCAACCTAGACAATTCACCAGACCAGGAGACTTCATCTGGAGCTTGCTAGGATCCAATCGAAGGTGCAACAACTCTCAGATCGAAGCTTCACTTCTCTGAGCAAAGGTATGAATTCATTCTTCTTCCCGAGCTTACAGAGATTCTCCATTTCATTTGAGTAAATTTCAATGCATGTTTACCGTATGGATGTGTTCGTCTCTTCAAGACGAATCCATAGAGCATAAGAACACGAAAATCCATCGAGAATCGAGTGAGAAATTAGGGTTAGAAGGTTGACGGTCACGGGTGCATACCAGTCGTAGACGATGACCAGGAGCCGTTGGATCGCGCGTGTATCGAGCGGACGGATCGGATTGCGCCGGACCGCAGAACGTTACGTGAACCGCGGGTCCCGGGACGGCCGACTCGGATGGCGGCGCCTAATCACGGCGCGACACGTATCGCTTCGGAGAGGCTAAGGATGCGGCGGCGCCGCGTCACTTAAGTAGATAAATAGGGATATTTTCTATTTATTTAATTCCCAGAACTTTAAAAATTCATAACTTTGTGTAGAAAAATCAAAAAAATAAAATAAAAATACCCTCTTGCTCAGTGAACAGAGGGGAATAATGTGGAAAAGAAATCATTCAATTTTGTCCAGTATTTTATTTTTAGTAATTTATTTACTCTCTGCATACATTTAATTCTCCATGCATTCATACAATTCATCATGGCATGAGACCATAGGGCTCTTGAAGCCTCTGAATTTGGGAACATTCCCTGAATTTTCCAAAGTCGAGGCCATCCCTATGAAGAGTTATTGATTTTTCAAATTCATGTCACCGTTTTGAGTATTTTAATTCCAATAAATAGCATGTTGTGTGATAAATTCTAGGAAAATTTGGTGATTTTCCTTATGACCAGAGAACCCTAGGAAAAATAGGATTTGGGTAAATTCACTCGGATTAACCCTAATTGGCTTAAATACCCAAAATAGACCCCTAATTAATTAGAGCTAACCATAGATCAAATTGACTTGAAATCAATTCTCCACTGACCTTTAGGATCAGAGGAACCCACCATAAAAATTTGAGGTCAATTGGACTTGGTTAGCCCCACTAATTGGGTTAATTAAGCCACTTAGTCATTTTAAATTTTAAAAATTCATAACTTTCAAAATATCTTTCAAAAATTCACCAAATTGGTTTTGGAGTCTCTCTGATATCAGGGGAGTTTAAGAAAATTAAAATTTCAATTTTCTAAAAAAGTTGATTTTTAATATTATTTTAATATTTTTAATAATTAAAAAATAATAAAAATCATAAAAATAATAAAATTCACCAAAATGTCACATTTTGAATTTTAATCACTTAGGAACAAACCCCATATTTTTCTTAGGCCTATTTGGTAAGATATTAATTTTTAAAGCTCTAGGGTAATTTTAAAATTAAAAAAAATGTATTTTCTAGCATTTTCACTAAAATAATTATAATAAATCATAGAAAAATCAGAAAATTGTAAAGTTTGGTTCTCTGGAATCCTTGATATCAGAGAGAATTTTAAAAATTATAAAATTTATTTTTCAACATTTATTTTATTTTTTAAATTAATTAATACTCCAGAACTTAAAATAATTCTAATAAATAAAATATAATTCAAAAAATTACAAAATTTGGTCCAAGTGGTCCTCTGGCCATTAGGAATGTCCCCTAATTTTCTTAAGGACAGAAACTTTCCCTTGGTCATATTATTGAATTTTCCTTGGAAATTTCTATTTTCTACAAAAAATAATTATATAAATAAATTAAATACAGAAAAATCACATTTTCTCCTCTCATGTCTTCATTGACACATAAGTGAAGTCACATAAAAATTTCAAGTTCATTTGAGTTCAATTTAGTGAGTTATGAAATTATTAGGCTTAAAGGGCAAAATGGTAATTAAAATTTTGACCCTTAATTAAAACTTTAGGTTTAATAAAAATTAACAAGTAAAATATTTGATCCTAATCTGATTTGGATGATTGAAATTTAAATAATTGAAGGGTAGAAACCCATTAAGTAGTTTAAAATGATTAAACCTTAATTAAATAATTAATTGAATTTGGAAGAATAATAAATTTGGAATTATTAAAATAGGGATATTATTAGGAAGAGATTTATTCTTTAATTTGAAAATCCCTAAATTAATCATCTCATTAATATTCAACTCTTAATTAAAATGATAACTCAAATTTAAAATATTAAAAGACTTAATCATTAAACTAAAATTAAATCATTAAACTCTTTCAAAAATTTCAATTAAATTAAATTAAATTAAATTAAGATTAAAAGTTGAATTAAATTAAATTAAATTAAATTAAATTAAATAAACAAGTTAAATTAAATTAAATGAATTAAAAATTAAATTAAATAAATTAAATTAAATTAAATTAAATTAAATTAAATAAATAAATTAAATTAAATTAATTAAATTAAATTAAATTAAATTAAATTAAATTAAATTAAATTAAATAAAATTAAATAAAATTAAATAAATAAACTAAATTAAATTAAACAAATTAAATTAAATTAAATTAAATTAAATTAAATTAAATCGAATTAAATAACCTCACTTAAGACATGAAGAAATAAATCTAAGATAACTTGAACACTATTCCAAACTTAAATCATTAATTTGAACTTAAATTTGAATCACAAACCATTAAATATCATTTTGCCCTTAAGAGCTTTAGTTATCATAACTCCTAAACAGAATATAAAATGAAATGTTACTTCACTTATAGGACATTCAAATGTCCTAGTTCACTGAGCAAGTTAACAAAACTTGAAAACCTCGGACGATCGATTCATTTACACAATTAAATTCATTTGGGCTTAAAACAATCCTAGAAATATTGAAAAGATGTTTGGGATCTCTCCTAAGCACTTCCTCAATATGATAGGATGTTGATAAGAACAATTGAACTTAATTGTTCTTTGATGAAGAAAATCGTCTTCAAACTAAAAACACAAAAAACCTAGACGTCATAGGAAACGACTAGCTATAGGATTAGGAATTTGGTAGAAAACCATAAACCTTTCCCTTAGCTTTACCTAGGAACTTGCTTAAATATTCTAACTGTGTTTTAAGTGCAGCTTGGGATGACGGGAAGACCCTCCAGTACGCTTTTATTTTATTGCAGTTTATTTTATTGCAAATGCACTTTATTTTTCTTGCATGATAAACAACGATTGCATGTAAACCGACACCTTTAGGACGGAAACCAAAACCGAAACCCAAAATTAAAATAAAAGACACTACAAGATAAAATTCACCTCCACAACATTTCAAAATATAAGACAACTCAAAATTTAATCACAAACAGAACACAAAACTACAATTACAACTAAATTAAAACGTCTTGTTGGATGATCGGGAATACCTCGGATGATGTAACCTACGTGTTGCTAACGGGATTTCCCACGGTCTAAATGAAAGTGTGGAACTCATTCAGTTGAGTTTAGCAAATTCATCCGGACTAAGTGAATCCGATAAAAATAATGATGCCGGAAGGATGGAACCGTGGGATCTTAACCGGTGTCGTTATAATCAACTTTAAGATTTGTTTTAATTAAAACACAAAAAACACTTGGAAATTAAGACTTCTCTAAACCGAACACTTCTCTCATCTCTTGATTTATGATTTCTAAAACTAAACCTCTCGCAACGACAAGGAGCTCGGAGCATGGTGGGCGACACGGCCATCGTCGTCGACAAAACTTGAACCTACATCAACAAAACTTTCTTAGAATTAAATAACAAAGCCATAGGACTTCGAGGTAGTTTGCCTAGTGCAACATAAATCCTCAACTCTTCGTTAGGCATTTGCATTGCAAATTAAGCCCTAATCGGTCTTAGGATTCCGAGGTAGTCGTCCGATACGACATAAACCCTCATATCTTCTAGGCAATTTGTATGATTCTATCATATAAATATAAGCCCTAATTAACTAAATTGGCAAGATTAAAACATTAAATAAACATTAGGACTTTCCTAAATCCAAGCCAAACAATAGGATAGTCGGGAGATTACCGAAGTCCGCTTCGAATCCGTAATCTCTCCTACTTTTCTTCCTTTGAATTCCCAAAATAAAAATGTTCTAAATTTGATCCATTCCCTATTGAAATTTCCAAAATTCAATCCTTTGAAAACTTAAACTTTGAAATTCTTGAGAGCGTAATTATTGATTATTATCGAGAGTTTTCTTAGGTGATTCCCGTCACTTAAGATGTAATTAACTATAGGGGCTTGCCCTTATAGGGAACTTTAAGAACCTGGGTAATATAAACCTCGCTTAATTCATTTATATTAAGCGGGGAATTTGTCGGCTTATAAAATTGGTTCGCGGACCAAACGGATGTCACAAACCTTTCTAGTTTATTTAATCGAGCCCCATCATTAAGCAGTGTGTCTATTCTTCGGGATAGATACACGGTTTGTGATGCGGTGCTCGTTTATATAAACTATTCGGGATGTGAGATCAGTTTGATTTCATATTTTAAAATTTTCAAATTTAAAATTATTTTCAAAATAAAATACTACTTTTCAAATTATTTATTTAAATTAAATTAAAAATTCGCCGACAATTTCTGTAGGCGACTCCCTTTTCAAAATAAAACACATAACCTAAAAATATGCCGACAGAGAGCTCTCGGATCGATTACACTGTTAATGAAAACCGGTGACATAGCAAAGACAACCGTAAAATTCCATTTAATTGATTTTGAGACATCGTTCAACGCTCTACTGGGTCGTCCATGGATCCATGAAAACCGGATGGTACCATCATCTCTGCACCAATGCATAAAGTATTACGAAGGAGGAGAACAATGTATCAAAGGTGACTTGCAACCATTCTCCATACACGAGATAGGAATTCATGAAGATGTAGCCTATTATGCTCCTTCGAAGAAAACAATCTTCTCCAGAAATGTCATACCAAATGAAGCAAAAGAAGTGCAAGACGATGAAGAGCCTGAAGTTCTTGTCCAACAGTTACTCACCACTCCCTTACGGCGAGATGGTGAAGGTTTCTCCAGAACTCGCACCCGAGGTCGAGGCCGGGGACGGGGTCGTGGAAGAGACGTTGGAATAGTTGGACAAAAGAAATCGGTCATTGATGTTGATTGGGAGAACAGTTATGAAGAAGAAGAAACCAAGAAAGAAGCAGTGACAATAAGTCAGAAGAAACCACAGTTCAAGATCTCTTTTGAAGACGAAAAGAACGAAGAATATAAATCAATGTACGAGGATATTAACCATAATGTACATAACACTAACCCCGATCCATTCTAATAAGGTCGAGGGTATGGTGGTCAAGGAAGTGCATGGTGGTGGTACTAAACCAATCAAGTTTTACCGTGGTGCTTCTTCTTCCAAAACTGAAAATGATGTACAATTTAAAGATGTTGCATCATCTGAACTAATGGAACTGCCTTTTGAGTGGTACTCTCCCTGTGTTCAAAATTTAATTCAACGTGGTGTCTTACCTCGACGATGGACAAAAGGTCAATCACAACATTTTGAAAAATTATGGAATAATGCTAGCCGGCCTCCCAATTCAAAACATGGTCTCAGATTAGGCACGGTAGGATCTGTTGACGATACGAGATTTTGCTTGGTTTTCATTTGCGAGCCTAATGAAGACTGCTTGGAAGCTTCATAAGATCTCAAAGATCTACCAATCGGAGATGCTCCACCAGAATTTGAAGAAGAAATTAAATCTACAATAGAGGAGTAATGGAAGTTAACTTAGGTACTAGCGAAGAGCCTAGGCCGACCTTTGTTAGCTCCTTACTCAATAAAGAAGACTCCGAAAACATAATCAAGCTATTAATGGAGTTTAAAGACTGTTTTGCTTGGAGTTATGACGAAATGCCAAGATTACCTCTAGAGGTTGTAGTTCACAGGCTAGGAGTGGATCACACTGCTGTTTTAGTCAGACAAGCTCCGAGAAGAATGCGTCTAGAGATTGAACAACGAGTAATAGCTGATGTTAAGAAGCTAATAGACACTAAATTTGTCCATGAAGAGCAATACCCGATTTGGTTAGCCAATGTGGTACCAGTCAGAAAGAAGAATAGCCAGATCAGAATCTGCGTGGATTTCAAAGATTTGAATAAAGCATGTCCAAAGGATGAATTCCAGCTACCAATTCTAGAATTGATGATCGACATCGCTTCAACACATGAAATCTTTTATTTCATGGATGGATCTTCGGGATACAACCAGATAAAGATGGCACCGGAAGATGAAAAGCTCACAGTCTTCAGAACGCCAATTGGAGTGTACTGCACATAGTGATGCCATTTGGATTGAAGAACGTAGGAGCAACCTACCAAAGAGCAATGATGAGGATTTCTGATGATCTCATTCACAACCAAGTCGAGTGTTATGTGGATGATGTGGTCATCAAGAGCAAATTAAAGGAAGATCACTTGTATGATTTGAGAATTATTTTCGAGCGATTAAGACAATTTAACCTTAAGATGAATCCCCTGAAATGCGCCTTCGGCGTCACCTCTGGGAAATTCTTAGGATTTCTCGTCTGACATCGTGGAATTGAAATCGATCCAAAAAAGATTAAAGCTATCTTAGAAATGCCACCTCCCAAAACCTTGAAGCAATTACGATCTTTTCAAGGAAAATTGGCATATCTTTGACGCTTTATCTTGAACTTGTCAGGTAGGTGTCAGCCCTTCTCGGCATTGGTTAAAAGGGACGCCAAATTCGTTTGGGAAGAGAAATGCCAGCGGGTCTTCGAGGACATTAAGCATTATTTAATGACACCTCCTGTCTTAGCAGCCCCAGTCTCGGGTAGACCGTTGATACTTTATACCGCGGCTTTAGACGACTCTCTCGGAGCCCTGCTAGCCTAGGTCAATGACGAGGGAAAAGAAAATGCTCTCTACTACTTAAGTCATCGTCTAATTCCGACGAAAGTAAAGTATCCTCCTATTGAGAAGCACTATTTGACCCTGATCTTCGCCGCACAGAAGCTCAGGCATTACATGATTTCTCATAAGGTCAACCTTATTTCGAAGTTTAATCCGTTGCAATATTTGATGACCTGACCGACGCTTTCAGGCAGACTTGCCAGGTGGTCAATGATACTATTGCAATTCGATATAACTTTCGTTCCTCTTCGTGCCGTAAAGGGACAAGTCCTGGCAGACTTCCTTGCAGCACATCCTTTACCGGCAGAATCACCTCTCAACGACGACTTACCAGACGAGCAGATAATGAGCCTAGAAGACCCCGATGATCAGCGTTGGGAACTGTACTTCGACGGAGCATCTTCAGCACAAAAATATAAAGAATCGCAAACGATAGTACCCGGTAATGCAGGAATCAGACTAATCTTTATAACACCGGAGCGGGGGATGTTAAGGTATTCCTGTCACTTAACAGAACCGTGTATGAATAATGAGGCAGAATACGAAGCTCTCATAACAGGATTGGAATTAACCATTCAGATGGGAATAACAGATATCAATATCTACGGAGATTCACAGTTGATCATTCAGCAAGTTGCGGGATAGTACAGAATTCTGAAGCCAAGACTTGAGCAGTACTTTCAGTACGCCATTAAACTGTTAGAGAAAATTCCAAATGTAACGTTCTACAAGATTCCTAGGAGAGAAAATACTCTTGCAGATGCGTTAGCCCGCCTTGCAAAAGAATTTGCCTGCTTACAGGATGAGTCAGTTGAAATGTCAGTTCAGGGATGGCAGGTTCTCTCACAGCTCGACATGGATACAATACACAAATCAGAAAAAATAGAAGAAACAATTGCAGAAGTGACAGAAAATGCAGAAGATTGGCAACAGCCATTAATAGACTACTTGCAAATAGGAAATTTACCGGATGATAAGTCATTAGCCCATCAAATCAAGAGAAGAACTCTGTCTTACGCATTAATAAACAACACGTTATACAGAAGGTCTTTTGATCAGATGTGGCTAAGATGCCTAAGCGGGTCCGAGGCTCATGAAATTGTCAAAGAAGTACACTTCGGACTTTGTGGCGGTCATCAATCGGGTCCGAAGATGAAAATGAAGATTAAAAGACTACGGTATTACTGGCCCTCGATGATAACCGACTGCATGAAGGTTGCCAAAAGTTGTCACCAGTGCCAACTACATGGAGTGGTTCTGCATCAACCTCCAAATGTGCTACATCTAACAATCGCATCGTGGCCATTTGAGTGTTGGGGCACAGATATCGTGGGTCCGATAGATCCGCCTTCTTTAAGAGGACATCGCTTCATTCTTGCAGCTACAGATTACTTTTCCAAGTGGGCAGAAACAGTACCGCTCAGAGAAGTAAAGACACATCATGTGTTGCAGTTCTTCAAGAATCAAGTTGTCTACCGTTTTGGAGTACCACGCAGAATCATTTCAGATAATGGGTCCGCATTCAAGAGTACGAAGATCAACAATTTTGTCAGAAGACACGGGATTGATTGGTGCTATTCAACAATCTATTACCCAAGAGCGAACGGCTTGACCGAGGCTTTTAATAAAAATCTCATCCAAATCCTAAAGAAAACCTTGAACGACAACAAAAGAAATTAGCACGAGAAGTTGTTAGAAGCCTTATGGGCCTACAGAATAACTTTCAGAACTCCTACTCAGTCTACGCCTTACGCTTTAGTGTACGGGTTCGAGGCCGTCTTACCCTTGGAGGTACAGCTTCCCTCACTCAGAATTACAGTTGCAGAAAAGATCACTACAGAAGAAAATGCCAAATTATGATTGGAAGAATTGGAAAGCTTGGAAGGAAAAAGACTTTCAGCACAGCATAATTTGGAACTGTATCAAGCCAAGATGATCCAAGCCCACGATAAACTAGTCCGTCCAAGCACATTTAAAGTCAGTGACTTGGTTCTAGTTCTCAGAAGACCTATTCTTGCACACCGCAAGATAGGAGGTAAATTTGAACCAACATGGGAAGGGCCATTCGTGGTCGAGACAGTCTAACAGGAGGTTCCTACCAACTGGTGAATTGCCGTGGTGAACGACCTATGCTTCCAATCAATGGACGATATTTGAAGAAGTATTACGCAACCTGATGTTTCGAAGGATGAACTTTAAAAATGAGGTCTCATTCCTAGAAGCACGGGTACAGTAATCATTTGTGACTAGGTCCGAACCCAAAACATAAAAAAAATGGATGATAAAAAAGAAAATCATTAACAAAAAAATGTGTTGAAAAGAAAAAATACGTGTGAAATTGTAATAATAAAATGTCAATCTTTCCTTTTAAATCAATTCATTCCTGATCTTTCCCTCATCTCTTCCTACTTTCTTTAAAAATTAAAAGAGATAAATAAGAATTTTTCATTAATAAATGTTTTTCTTATTGTTCTTGTTCTTTGTACAGCCCCTGATCCTTTCCTTGTTTTTTTTTGCAGGGAAATGTCGAATGGGCGGTTGGTTCTGAACTTTAGAAATGGTGCGAGTCTAGCACTTGATGAAAAGAGGGTGAGGGATGGAGCCGTGATCGAGATTGACTCTGAATTCACACCAGCCAAGCTACAATATGAAGAAAATGATTGGACCCCGATTGATCGGGAAGAGTTCCATAGCCAGACAGTGATGAAAGTGGGTGGCCCATGTCAGCAATCCGCCAGCAAGAAGAGAAAAACAAACGCCGCTCATGCAATAGGAGAAGATAAGAAAGTTAAGTCCGTTGTTGCTACAACAGAGGGCAGGCTTGTCAGCGCCATGCCCACAGATGTCCAAGGGGTAAGGAGAGCTACTCTCACTGCCACCCAGCGGAGGAGTAAGAATCACCGCATTTGCAAGATGTTAACCAAGTTAGCAGCAGATCAACATGAAGAGACAGTTGCTACCGTCAATGCAAATACTCCAAAGAAATTGGTTCGTCAGGGACCGGAAAGGAGGAGATCATCTCCAAGGAAAGCAGAACAGATAAAGGAAATTCCAAGATGAGCAGAAATAGAATCAGCGCCTCGATGCCAAGTAGATGCACCAGTTTTGAAGAGTCTTGTTGCGAAAGCAACCCCGGAGGATGTCCCGACAGCGACTATCCCCGAGGAGTCAAGACATGCAGGAGAGCGTGCCGGGGTTGAACCATACATTCCCCAGTACGTTACTAGACCTCGCCGATTGTAGATAATCCCGGAATACGAGCTGGAAAAATTACAGCAAGTTGAAAAGAAAACTTTTGAATACTTTGAGAGAATTCGAGGCAAGAGGGTCAACATCTTGGAAGGCCTTGAGCTGCATACAGATGTGTTTTCGGACTACGAACAACAGCAAATTGTAGACTGCGTACTAGAGCTTCAGAAAATGGGCCGAGATGGTCGCCTAAGGGAAAAGACCTATTCAGAACCCCAAAGATGGATGCCAGGAAAAGGAAGAATTACAATCCAATGCGGATGTTGCTACAACTTCGCTGTAGACAGAAAAGGGAATCCACCAGGAATACTCCGTCGTAGTGAGGTGGATCGGATGCCAATAATTATCAAGAGAATGGTAAAAAGGATGATAACATGGAGGTTATTGCCTGTAGATTGCATACCCAACAGCTGCATCATTAACATCTACAAGGAGGGCGACTGCATACCTCCACACATAGACCATCATGACTTCGTCAGACCTTTCTGCACAGTGTCTTTTGTCAACCAATGTAACATCATGTTCGGATCTGACCTCCGGAATTGTAGGCCCCGGTGAATTCCGAGGGCCAGTGGAGATACCACTACCGGTAGGTTCCGTCCTGGTATTGAAAGGAAACGGAGCAAACATTGCATTCCAGAAGTGCCTGTGGAACAAATCTCCATCACTTTAAGGAGAATGGATGACAAAAAAGTGCCTTTCCACTTTCAGCCAGATCCAGAGTTAGAGAGTCTTCGGCCCTACGAGTTGTGATTTACATGGGAAATATCACACCTCCAATGCACATCCATACGGCATTCCTGCCAAGGATGACTTGGAAGGTGATGTTATTGTCCATGTATCTCACTATTCAGACATGGATTTTGACAGCTGTTTTTTAAAAGAAACTTGAAGAATCTTACACAATCCGTGTTGGATTTATATGGATTGTATGAGATATTGAATTCTCAAGGAAAATATCATCATGTTTTGGAGCAAGATGTATGATGTATTTTCGACGATATTGGAATGAAAACGACCATGTCATGTTTTGCCTTCACCTCTTTTTGTGCAAATTGACTGGGAAACGCCATTAAGTTAAATGAACTTCGAACAAAGAACAAAGGGAAAATAAAAATAAATGAGAACTCTTTTAAAAATCTGAATGTCAAAACGAACCCCAAATAAATGTGAACCCTAAATTGAAAATCAAGCTAAAATCAAATCACAACAAGCGACTAAGACAAATTCCTGAATCTGAAATCCCCAGCCTTCGGCTATTCTCAAATCTCTTTTTGACTCTCCATATTTCCTTCCCTCTTTTGAGAAGGTCGACTGAATCTACTGACATCTATACGATTTGGTTCTGATGGCATGGAATCATATCCTTCGCCAAGTAATCAGACTTTGATCGATCCAAATCTTCCGCTAAACTCAAATCTCCACAACAAATTTCAACCCTTTAAACCTTCGAGACTGGAACCAGATTCCAGTTCTCTTTAAACCTTCGAGACTGGTACTAGATTCTAGTTCTCTTTAAACCTTCGAGACTTGTACCAGAATCCAGTTCTCTTTAAACCTTCGAGACTGGAATCAGATTCCAGTTCTCTTTAAACCTTTGAGAATGGAACCAGATTCCAGTTCTCTTTAAACCTTCGAGACTGGAACCAGATTCCAGTTCTCTTTAAACCTTCGAGACTGGTACCAGATTCCAGTTCTCTTTAAACCTTCGAGACTGGTACCAGATTTCAGTTCTCTTTAAACCTTCGAGACTGGAACTAGATTCCAGTTCTCTTTAAACCTTCAAGACTGGTACTAAATTTCAGTTCTCTTTAAACCTTCGAGATTTGAACCAGATTCCAGTACTCTTTAAACCTCCAAGACTGGAACCAGATTCCAGTTCTCTTTAAACCATCGAGACTTCTTTAAACCTTCGAGACTGGAACCAGATTCCAGTTCTCTTTAAACCTTCGAGACTGGTACTAAATTCTAGTTCTCTCCTTTCGAGGTCGGTACCAAATTCTGACTCTCTTTCGGGGTTGATACCAAATTTCAACTCTTTAAACCTTCGAGACTGGTACTAAATTCCAGTTCTCTCCTTTCGAGGTCGGTACCAAATTCTGACTCTCTTCCCGAGATTGATACCAAATTTCAACTCTCTCCCTCCGAGACTGGTACCAAATTCCAGATCTTATTTCGAGATCAGTACCTAAATTCTGATTCTCATCATTTTCAATCGATACTTAAACTCTGATTCTTACTCTGAGGCTGGTACCTAAATTCCAGTTCTCTTCACAATCCCGAGGTTGGAATCTAGGTTCCAATTCTCATTTCAAATCCAGATTTTCTTTAATTGATTTTAAATTAAAGCTCAATCGAAATTGAAACTCAGAACAAATCGAAATCTAAACTCACACATTAAAAAAATCGGAATAGAAAATGAAATGAAATCTAAATCAAATTTCCTTAGATCTTATGATCTGGAATTCACCTCCTTTTTTATTCCCAAGCGAGAGTTCAGGGATCTCCAGTCTTGGAGATATACACGATACTCCCCAGCGGAAATTTGTTTCTACTCTGTCCTAAGTGTGTCACTTAGACGTATGTGTTGGTTTTGTTGATCTCTTTGGTCAATGCCAATACGCGCGGTGTGCTTGGTTAGCACACCACACCTATTGAGGTCCATTTGTTGACCTCATTTTTGATGAGGTCTTTTCTCTTCTCTCTCTTTAGTACTTAGGATCTAGCCTTAGGTTTTCCCTTTGACTATCCTAGAGGATTAGAGATGGCACCCACCATTTAGAAATTCAAACACCTCTTAACTCCCTTTAAACCACACATGCCTGATTGTAAACCCCTAAGCCACTTGGAGGGTTAAGATCAAATGTGGAGGTTTAAAGAAAAAGTTCCCTATAAGACTCTTTGGCCTTAGGACTACCCTGGGTGGCCTGGTCTGGTAAAGGTTGACTTGCACACACACTACACTCCCACTCACACATTCCAAGTCCTAAAACTACACCTACACCCAATTTGACCTCTTGACTCATGTAGGTAATCCATATGGATGGTCCTTAACTCCTAAGCCCCTAGCTAAGAGGGTTAGGAACAACATATTGAGTGCCTAAAATAAGGCCTCTCATGGCTCTGATGAGCTTAATATGGCTTCATGGATCAACCAAAATGATCACATTTCACTTACATTTGATCAATCTTCATTTTTTCAAAATTTCAATTTTTGACCCCGGGGGCCCTACACCCGCCAAACCTAACAAATGCCCTTGAAATTGCCTAAAATTTGCAAAATCACCTAAATTACCCAAAATTCCTCAAAACCAATCCTAAACATTTCCCATCATTCAAATTGATCATCCTTAGCCAAATATACCAAAATTTCCAAAAATACCCCCCAATACCTTCCAAATACCCAAAATGCCCTTTTTTTAACAAAAAAAATCCAAAAATTCCAAAAATTCCCAAAAAATTCCAGAAAATCCCAAATATTCCCAATTTCATTTTGTACAACTACACCATAAGTTAATTTTGTCAATTTAGCCCACTTTTACCAAAACCCCCAATTTGACCCATTTTTAACCCAAGTGAACCCAATGTCAAACCAAATCACTCCAATTAACCTCAGTGTTGATCCAATTCAAATCTAAACTTCAATTCCATATCCCTAATATCAATTTAGACCAAATCCAAGCCCAATTTGATGAACATTTGGATCCAATTTCAATTTGAAGCCTAAGGCCCAATTTTGGCCCATAACCTAAACTTAGACCAAACCAACCCAATTCAACTCCAATTAGCCCAAAATCTTTTCCTAAGCCTTCCTAACATCCCCACAAACAAAACACAAACTTTATTTGCCCAAAATTTGAACCCAAACTCCACCCAAGCCTAACCCAAACCAAAAATCCCCAATTTGGCCTAAACCAATCATGAACCCAAATGTGCCCAAATCCCAAAATCAAAGCCCAACAAAAGTTGAAAACTATTTGTAACACTCCCATAAACCTTTCTCAACATTAATTTTACATCAAATCTAACATTAGCCCAAACTTATCCCAAGTTAGCCCAATTTGACCCACTTTGGCCCCTTTACCAAAAAAAAGTCCCAAATCAAACCCAATTCAACTCCAAATCACCTCAAATTTATTTCAAATCACTCATGACACATCCCTAAACTAAACCCAACATTTGTTTGGCCCAATCCTTCACAAAATTTCCATCCACCAATTTTTTTTCAAACATAAAGGCCCACTTTCTTAAACCATTCTAAAAGTCCATTTTCACAAAATCCAAAAGCCCAAAAATCCATTCCCAAGCCCACATGAAACCTTTTCTTCATCATTCCTTTGTTAATACTATTTGACCAAAGTCTTAAATCATCTTGAAATCAACCCATTTGTAGCATCATGACAAATACCATCAAAAGAATCCAAGGTTTTCAAAATTCCAACTAACCCACTTTCATGTAAATGAGCCAAGCCATGGAGCCTTGCCCAAGCCATATGTAAGCCATGAGGAGCCATAGGCCTAAATGGAAAAAGGAGGAGATCCATTAAGCACTCCCTAAAAGTCATTAACCCATTACATGATTCCCCTTAACTTAAATTTAATCCATATAATCCTTGATGGGGACTTCACCACACATGTGAGGCTGACCCAACTGATCCCCTTCAGCCCAAATCAGGTCATGGGGGGTGAACCTAACCCAAATCCATAGGTTGACCCATTTGGACCCAAAATCACTCCTCTCCCCATGCCACTTAAATCCAATCCTTTACACATGTCCAAAGGCAATTGACTGCACCAAACCCTAGCCCTGACTCCCCTGAGTCAGATGATGACCTGACTCTGGCCGGCCAGTCACCAGGCCGCCGGAAAACGCCATGGCCGAGGAGCTTGGAATGAGCCAAATTTCAACGTCTCACCTGCTGAGCTGCCCCACTCTAATTGGCCACCACAGCTCTTCATCTCCACCCCTAGGCAGCTGATCCCACCCATCAATTGCCCCTGGGAAGCCCTGGTCATGGCTATTTAAACTAGCCACCCCCTCTCGGCCAAAAGGTTGGCTGAAATCAACCTTCATAGAATCCCTCCAAACTCCTCACAGAGCTTCCCCTAGCCAAGAGCAATCCATTCCCACTGTTCTCCTGCCCTAAATCCCATTGATCGAGCTCAATTTTGGAGCTTAATTCTCAGGCCAGAACAGGACATCTCTCAAACCTCCACCAAAATCAAATTAAACTCACCCACACCTGCACAGGACCAAGAGAAGGAGTTCCCCAGTGAAAGCCCCCTCTGAGGCCACGCAATTGCTCTAGCCTCCAAAGTCTGAAATCGGGCTTGGTCACATTCATACTTAGATCTTTCACCAGGGCCAGAGGCTTCATCCCTAGGCTCTCCCAGCTCCAACGAACGTGCCGAGCACATTCAGTTGAGGCCTCACCTCCTGAACCAAGGTATGGAGACTTCTCTTTAACCCGAGCTTCTAGCGATTCTCCATTTCGTTTGAGTTAATTTCATAGCATGTAAACCGTATGTATGTGTTCGTCTCTTCAAGATTAATCCATAGAGTATAAGAACATGAAAAACCAATGAGAAATGAGGGAGATATTAAGGTTTGAGTGTGGACGGTCACGGGTGCACAACAGTCGGAGACGACGACCAGCCGTCGTTGGATCGAGCGTGTATCGAATGGACGGCTCAGATTGGGTCAGACCAGGGAACAGTACGTGAACCGTGGGTCGCGTGGCGCTGAGTCGGATGGCGGCGGCGAATGGGAGTGCGCTGCGTGGAGCTTCGGAAACGCTAAGGTTGCCGTGGCGCTGAGTCGGATAAGTAGGAAAATATGGAATTTATGATTTAATTAAATGCCTGAAACTTAGAAAATCCATATCTTTATGTAGAAAAAACACAAAAATAAAATAAAAATATCTGCTTGCTCAGTGAACAGAGGAGAATAATGTGAAAAAAGAATTGAGCTAATTTGATGAGTATTTTATTTTTAATTATTTATTTGCTCATTTCAGTATTTTAAATCTCCATTTGCATAGACAATTCACCATGGCATGAGACCATAGGGCTTTTGAAGCATGTGATCTTGGGAACATTCTCTGAATTTTTCAAGGTCAGAGGCTATCTCTATGGCAAGTTATGTATTTTTCAAGTTTATGTCACTGTTTTTGGTATTTTAATCCCATTAATTAGCATATTGCTTAGAAAATTCTAGGAAAATTTGGGAAAGTTTCTTAGAACCAGAGGACCCTAGGATAATTATGTTTTGAGTTAATTAATTAAGAATAACCCTAATTGGCCTAATTACTCAAAACTGAACTTTAATTAATTAAGGTTAACCACACATCAAAAGAACTTAAAAATAATTCTCCATTGATCTTTAGGATTAGAGGGACCTCACATAAAAATTTGAAATCAATTGGAAATGTTTAACCCCACTAAATGGATTAATTAGGTCACATGAGTAAAATTAAACTTTAAAAATTCATAACTCCAAAAATACATTTTAAAAATTCACCAAATTAGTTTTGAGACTTCTCTGGTAATAGTGGAGTCTAAGAAAATTAAAATTGGAATTTTCTAAAAATCTTCATTTTTCACCTTATTTTAATATTTTAATAATTAAAAAATAATAAAAATCACAAAAATATTGAAAATCATAAGAATGTCACATTTTAACTCCTAATCACTTAGGAACAAACTAAATATTTTTCCCAAGTCCCTAGGATAAGATATTGAATTTTAAAAGCCCTAAAACAATTTTTGAGTTAAAAAATGAATTTTCCAACATTTTCACTAAATTAATTCTAATAAATCAAAGAAAAATCAAAAAATTATAAAATTTATTTCTCTGGACTCCTTGAGGTCATAGAGATTTAAGAAAAATATAAAATCCTTTTTTTAACTTTTAATTTTATTTTATAATTTGATTAATACTCCAAAAATCAAAATAATTATAATAAATAAAATATAGTTCAAAAAATCACCAAAATTGGTCCAAGTGGTCCTCTAGTCATTAGGAACATCCCATAATTTTCTTAAGGACAAAAACCTTACCTTGGTCATGTTGTTGAATTTCCATTGAAAATCCCTATTTTCTATTAAAATAAATATATAAATTAAATTAAAAACAGAAAAATCACATTTTCTCCTCTAATGTCTTAATTGACATGTGAGTGAAGTGATATAAACAATTTCAAGCTCAGTTGAGCTCAATTTGATAAGTTATGAAATAATTAAGCTTAAAAGGGCATATTAATAATTAAAAATTTTAACCCCTAATTAAAACTTTAGGTTTAATCAAAATGGGGGGTAAAATATTTGATCTTAATTCTTTCTTAGATGATTGAAACTTTGGAAAATAAAAGGGTAGGAACTCATTGATCACTTTTAATAAACAAAAAGAAAAAATGAAACCTTAATTAATTAAATAATTTGAATTTTGGAAGAATAATTAAAAAATTTGGATTATTAAAATGGGGATATAATTTAGAGAGACTATAATCACTTAAACTAAAATCCCCAAATGAATCACTTTAATTATATTTAACTCTTAATTAAACTTAAGATGATAATTGAAATTAATAAATTAATAATAAAGAAAAGGTAACCCTTAATTAAATTAAAACTTAAAACATTAAATAACTTGATAATTATAATGAAATAAATTTAAAACTTAAAAAAAAATTAATTTCAAAAATCACTTGAAAGTAAATTTAAAACAAACTCGAAACATCAAAATCAATTTCAAAAAATAATTCTTAATTAAAAAATCAAACCAATTAAAAGTTAATCTAGAATATTGCAATTAAATTAAAATTAAATCATTAAAGTCTAAATTAAATAATTTAAACTCCTATTTCAATTCAAATAGTTTAAAATACTTAAGAATAAAACAACTTGAACACTATTCCAAACTTAAATTTATTAAAATTTTATAACTAAATTAAATCACCTTAAAACATTATTTCTAATTTTAAATCGTTGAAATTCTTAATAAATTGATTTGCCCCTAAAGACTTTTATCATTATAACTCTTAATTGGAGCATCAAATGAGGTGTCACTTCATTCATGGGATAATCAAATGTCCGAAGTTCATTGAGCAAAAGTTAAAACTTAACTAAAAAATTTCTGGATAATTTATTCATCTCTACAATAAAAATTCATTTAGACTCGAAATAATCTCAGAAGTATTTAAAAGATGTATAAAACCCGTTCTAAGCACTTCCTCAATACAATGAGGTGTTTTAAGAAGAATAATTGAACTTAATTGTTCTTTGGTGAAGAAAATCATCCACAAAATATAAAGAACCTAGACGTCATAGGCACTGACTAGCAGTAGGATTAAGATCTTGGTAGATAACCAAAACCTTTCCCTCAGCTTTACCTAGGTACTAGTTGCAAATATTTAAATGTTCTAGCATGTGTTTTAAGTGCAGCTTGGAATGACGAGGAGACCCTCCAGGTACGCTTTTACTTTATTATAATTTACTTTATTACAACTTATTTACCTGCACTGTGCTTTACTTTTCCTGCATGATAGACAGGATTGTTGCATGAAAACTGAAACCTTTAGGATAGCCACAAAACTGAAACCAAAACTAAATTAAAAGTCACACAAGATAAAATTCACCACCACAACATCTAAAATATAAAACAACTCAAAATTTAATCACAAACAGAACAACAAAACCATAACTTTAACTAAATTAAAACATCTCGTTAAGTGATCGGAAATACCTCAGATGATATAACCCACGTGTTGCTAACGGGATTTCCCACGGTCTAAATGAAAGTGTGGAACTCATTCAGTTGAGTTTAGCAAATTCATCCGGACTAAGTGAATTCGATGAAAATAACGGTGCCGGGATGACGGAACCGTGGGATCTTAATCGGTTCGTTTAATCAACTTTAAGATTTGTTTTAATTAAAACACTAAAGACATTTGGACTTTAAGATTTCTCTAAACTAAGACACTTTTCTCATCCCCTGATTTTCACCTTCTAAAACTAAACCTCTGCAACAACAAGAAGCTTGGAGCACAGTGGGCAGCACAGCCATTATCGTCAGCAAAACTTGGATCGACATCAGCAAAACCATTCTTAGAATTAAACAACCAAACTATAGGACTTTGAGGCAGTTTGCCTAGTGCAACATAAATCCTGAACTCTTTGTTGGGCATTTGCATAATCATGTTATGTAAATTAAGCCCTAACCGGTCTTAGGATTCTGAGGTAGTCGTTTGGTATGACATAAACCCTCACATCATCGAGGCTATTTGTATGATCATGTCGTAAAAATATAAGGCCTAATTAATTAAAATTGGCAAGAAGAAACATTAAATAACATCTCCTCAAATTGAAGCCAAACGATAGGATAGTTTGGGAAGTTGCCAAGATTCCTCTTGGATCCTCAGCTTCTCATACTTCCTTTCCTTCGGACTCTCAAAATAAACTGTTCCAGATTTGAGCTAATTCCTTTTGAAATTTCCAAAATCCAATTGTTTGAAAACCTTAAACTTTGAAATTATTGAGAGCAAAAAAAAACCACTGATCATTATCGAGAGTTTTCTTAAGTAATTCCCGTTACTTAGGTTGTAATTAACTATAGGGGCTTGCCCTTATAGGGAACTTTAAGAACCCAGGTAATATAAACCCTGCTTAATTCCTTTATATTAAGCAGGGGAACTTGTCGGCTTATAAAATTGGTTCGTAGACCAAACGGATGTCACAAATCTTCTAGTTTATTTAATCGAGCCCCATCCTCAAGTAGTTTGTCTATTCTTCAGGATAGATACACGGTTTGTGATGCGGTGCTCGTTTATATAAACTATTTGGGATGTGAAATCGGTTTGATTTCATATCTTAAAATTTTCAAACTTAAAATTATTTTCAAAATCAAATGTTACTTTCCAAATTATATATATTTAAATTAAATTTAAAATATGAAAATTCGCCGACAACTTCTGTAGGCGACCCCTTTTCAAAATACAACACAACCTAAAAATAAGCCATACAATCTATTATATATATGTTTTGTTTCGTCCTTTGTTTGTTGTAATTCGGGACCAACGTATGGTCCTATAGTTGTTTATCAATCACATAAACGTGGAAATTCTAGAACGCATACTGAAATCTAGAAATGAACTTTGTTGATTCTACTTCGAAATTGTTGTGCAATAGATCATGTACTGAAAGTTAACAAAAACATCATAAATATATCAATGTGAAAACTGAAATCTGTTATGGCATGTCATCCCTGCTTTGACGCAATACAAAAAGGTAGAAAACATATGTCTTTCATCTGAGGTCACTTTGTGATCAAGCTAACCTCTTAAGCTACACTCCCAAACGAAAGTCCCCTAGCGCTTACTTAGAGGTACAACTATCTCACGGCTTAAGCCAAGTCTGGGTCAAGCTGGTATCTGCATGGCATCTTTCTTTCATTCATCTTTCTGAGAGTCACTGAGACACTTCTTCAAGAAACTCTCAGAATGCAATGCTTCTTGAGGTCTTCTCCATTTGCTTTAAATATAAGTACTGATCCAATTAGCAACAGGATCTCAACAAGTCCTCTGAACTCACCCAGATGAACTATCTGTATATCTTTGTCGAGCATTATATTGGACTTGCTCAAGAATGAGATAGTGCCGAAGGCTCTCAGAAAGTCATGGTGATCGATATGTGGCAAAATAAAATCACCCTCCTCATAAATATTGTTATTGCAGCTGTCAGAGACACAATTTGCTGGTAGTATGATACACAAAACCATCCTCTTTATCATCTTCTTTATTACTGGTGGCAGAGGATCCACCTCATCATCTCTCAAGATGCCCGAGATATTTCCCTTCTTGTCCTTTGCAAAGTTGTAGCAACATCCATACTGAATGGTAATCCTGCCTTTCCCTTCATCTATTTCTGGGGTTCTGAATATGCAAACGGCCTGCCCGAACCAAGTCTCTAAGGCTGAACACGCAATCTAAAGTTTTTCTTTAGTCCCTTTCTGAAAATACATTGTTGTACAACTCAAGACCTTCTAGATTATTGACATTTCCTTGGATTACTTCTTAGTGCTCAAATTCTTTCTTTTGGACCCTTCGTATCTTTGCGAATTTGTAATCCAAAACGATCCTTTGTCGTTAGGGCTCGACAAACTAAGGCACGCACGACTCCATGTCACGGTGCTCCTGACTCCTAAGCACCCTCAATGTTGTTGTGTATTCTTCAAAAGCCCACTGCCGCTCAAAGTGGAGAACGTTACATTCTGGACATTCTGTGAACGATCTGGCGATGACATCCTTCTTGGTATTTCTATGTTGCATGTGAGACATCTTACGCAAAGTTCCTCAAATGGTCCCTGTAGTGGCGCAGGCTCTGCGATATCTTCTGGTTCATCTTCTCTGACTGGGACACTTCTGGAAGTCTCTTTCAAAATCTGGTCATGAGCTTCCTCCTTAGGTATCAGTGCAAGCTCTGTAGTTGTCTCCCTAGGCCATCTCTTTTCAATCCTGTTTAATACTTTGTGTTTACAACGATTGACATTCCAGCGTTGTGTGCATCTCAGGGGGGCATCGGGGCCTCTCCCCAATGTGGTACTTATAGTTCTTATCCTTCAAGGTCAGTACCTAAATTCAGATTCTCATTGTTTGAGATCGGTACATAAATTCTTATTCTCATTCTATGGCTGGTACCTAAATTCTAGTTCTCATCTTTCGGGTTTAATACCTAAATTTTGATACCCATCTTTTGAGATCAGAACATAAATTCTGATTATCATTCTGAGGCTAGTACCTAAATTCTAGTTCTCATCCTTCGGGGTCCGTACCAAAATTCTTATTCACATCTTTTGAGAGCGGTACCTAAATTCTAACTCTCATTCTGAGGTTGGTACCTAAATTTCAATTCCCATTTCGGGGATATGACCCAAGGAAAAAATGTTAAGATTTTCATGCTTATTTTATAATTATTTTGATGATATTGCACTTTAAAGAAGGGTATTTTTGGTATTTTTCTACAGGTATGAAGATTTAATGACAATGGAGCGAAAATATGCAAAAAGGAGAGAATTTGGAGCAAAAAGGACTAAAATATGAAAATTTAACCTAGGGCGCCGACGGTGAAGTAGATCGCATGATTTTCCCAAGAGTTCAGAATATATTTTAAGGGAGGTCGTCGACGGCAGAGGTCGAGGCCGTCGACGACAGAGGTCGAGGCCGCCGGCGGGGCCAGTTCAAGGCAGTATTTCTAGAAGGTCACCGACGGCGGAGCTCGAGTCCGCCGAATGCGGGATTGATGGTTCTTTCATAAAATACGTCGAATGTGGACGATTTTCGAAGGGATGCTTGGAAAACCCTTGGAGACTCTTCAAAAACTTTAAAAAGAACAATTCTAGGCCGAAATAGTGTCCTTTTGGAGTCCTCTAAACGTCACTAAGAGTCCGTAAAAAGTCCTATTATAGTCTTCTAATAGTTACTTAGTGTCAAATAGAGAGTCCACTTTTGTCCATTATTTTGTGAGTGTTAAATAGTGAGTTCAGATAGACATATTGGTGAGGAATTCTTCGAAAGATTTTAAGAGTGGAAGGGAAGTGAGAGATCTCTTCTGCATTGATGTTTCGAAGGAGAATTCCGTGTACTGTAAAGAAAGGAACTTCAAGGAGTTTGCTTGGGGAGGAATTTAAGATAAGTTGTGTTTATTTACTTTAGATTATAGAACTTTACTTTTATATATGAAATCCAAGTTTTATTGTATCCTCTCCATGAAATCTGAGTAGTTTTTCTATCGTTCTCCTAGTTTTGATATTTTTGTGGAATGATAAATAGAATTAGTGTGCCATAAAAATTTAAAAAAGTTTTGATAATCTTTTACTTAATTTATAATTTAGTTTCAATCTGGCCAATTGAATAGTTAGAATATGTTGAGTTTAACAACTATAGTAAAGATTACATTCGAGATTCAGGGAGGTCAAAGTCCTTGGAAGTAGGGTGCAAATAAATAGCGAAATAAAATTCATCGGATGTAGAATTGGAGATTTTAGAGTGGCAGGATAAAATCCTCAATTCGGTCCTATCGTTTGGGTGCTGAAGTGTAGATGTTAGCCCTCAGGAGAGGGGAATGTGGGAGCTCTAAAGTGAGAGCCAGTATCCTCCCAGCCTAGCCGCAAATTCAGTAACCAAGCATAGGATTAGTCAATGTTCTTTATGCCTGGATGAAAGGGTAAGGAATAGGTATGCTCCTATTTGGCACAACACCATTTTAAACTAATTTTAATTATCTATTCACTTAATTATCTTAACAAAGGAGAAAGATTCTTGCTTATATATTTGAACTTCACTTTAGTAGAATTAATTATCTGTTAGTAGAACTAGTTTAATTTAAACTTCATTATTGTCAATTGTGTATTAGTGACAGATAGGCAATTTTGATTTAGTTGTGATTCTGAATTGATTTCTATAATCATAGTCTGTAGCCTCTAAAATATTCCCTGTGGGATAGATATCCAGGACTCCACTAGAGCCCTGTATTACTTGAGAGATACGTATACTTGCGTTAAAGGGTAACTCTGTTATTAAAAGAATATATTATATACTTGCTACAAAAAGAATTAAAATTATGCTAAGTGTCCGCCGCGCAGAGTGTGTACCTCAAGTCAATTTGGCGCCGTTGCCGGGAAATATAACATAATTAGAGTAACGGACAATTTAAGACTGTTAGAAAACTTTTTAATAGAATTGCAACTTATTTAGTTAACTGTTTTGCTATGTACTAATTTCGATTGTATGCGTGAATTTGGTTCTCAAAATCTTATACCCTACGATTCGAAATTAGAACGCTCTGTTAGGAGAATTAGAAAACTAAGAAAAGAACCTATAAATTTGGAAACAATGGAAAACAACGTAAACAACCAAAGAATAGAAAATGAACATCAATCTAGACCACTAAGAGATTACGCTAATCCTACATTAGATGAAATTCACTTAACTATCCAAAATCTTGATGTAGCTGCTAATTCATTTGAGCTTAAACTTACAATTATCCAAATGGTACAAAACAATCAATTTGGTGGAACTTCAAATGAAGATCCTAATTTACATCTAGTAAGTTTCTTAGAACTTTGTGCTTCTTTTAAGTACGCCAGAGTGTCTGATGATGTTGTCCGACTTAGACTTTTTCCTTTTTCACTAAAGAATAAGGCTAAGGCTTGGTTAAATTCGTTAGCACCTGGATCTATTAGAACTTGGGGAGAACTTTCATAAAAATTCTTATCGAAATATTTTCCACCATCTAAGACTGCTAAGCTTAGAAATGATATCACATTTTTCAGTCAGTATAAGGGAGAATCGATATATGAATCTTGTGAAAGATTTAAAGAACTTCTTAGAAAATGTCCACATCATGCTTTACCAGATTGGTTAATTATTCAAACTTTTTATAGTGGATTAGTAGGATCTCTTAGATCTATTATTCACGCTACTGCCTAATGTCTAAACCTTTTGAAGAAGCCTATGCATTAATAGAAGAAATGGCTACCAATAATTTTCAATGGCCTGCTGAAAGGGTAAATCCTAAGAGAGTAGCCAGTATTCATGATTCTGGTGCTTTAACTATGATAGTTTCTCAAATTGCTACTCTTTCAAAGAAAATAGATCAATACAGAATGAATCATTCCCAAACACCTCCAGTGTTAAAAGAAAATTCATTAGGATAAATTGTAGATGCTCAATCTTCATATGAAACTATAAATTTGATAAATAATAGACAAAATAACCCTTTATTCAAACTATTATAATCCACGTTGGAAAAATCATCCAAAATTTAATTGGAATAACCAAGGTAATGCAAATCCTATTAATCCTCAGTGGGGGAACAATCTCGCAAACCCATTAGGAAATATAAACAACCAGGGTAATTCCAATTATAGACCTTCTAATCCACCAGGTTTTTATAATAATTCACAATTTAAGGAGAAGAAGTTATCTATGGAAGAATTAGTTTTGAATATGGGTAATCAATTACAAAGTCAAGGAGCTGCTATTAAAAACATAGAAAACCAATTGGGGCAAATTGTTACTGCACTAAGAAATAGACCTGTTGGAACTTTACCTAGCAATGTTGAAGTAAATCCTAAAGATCAAGGAAAAGAACAAATTAAGGTTATTCAATTGAGAAGTGGAAAAGGGTTGGAAATAAGAGTTCAAAAGGAAACTGTAGTTGAAAAGGAAAAAGAAGAAACTGAAGGAGAAAACGAAAGTTCATGTCCTGATTTTCCTCTGAAACCTATGAAAATTTTTGTTGAAAGACCTCCACCACCATTTCCTTAAAGACTAAAGCAACAAAATAAAGGAAAAAGATTTGCTAAATTCTTAGACATTTTGAAAAAATTGTCAATAAATATTCCTTTTGTTGAAGCTTTGGAACAAATGCCTGATTATGTTAAATTTATGAAGGATATACTCAACAAAAAGAGGAAGTTACTAGATCATGAGACTGTTGCACTCAGTGAAGAGTGTAGTGCTATAATTCAAAGAAAGCTTCCTGAAAAACTTAAATATCCTGTTAGTTTTACTATCCCATGGGCTATTGGAGAAAAATTTTATGGGCGAGCATTATGTGATTTGGGAGCTAGCATAAATTTGTTGCCTCTATCAACTTTTAAAAAGTTGGGAATAAGAGAGATTTCACCAACTTCTGTAATTCTACAGTTAGCTGATCGATCTATTACACATCCTAAAGGAGTTGTAGAAGATGTTCTGGTCAAGGTTGATAAGTTTATCTTTCCTGTGGACTTTATCATTTTAGATATGGAAGAAGATAAAGAAATTCCAATCATTTTAGGAAGACCATTCCTAGCTACAGGAAGAGCCATGACAAATGTTCAAAAAGGAGAATTGACAATGAGAGTAAACGATCAAGAAGTAACCTTTATCATCTCAAAGTCAATGAAATATTCTTCAATAGAAAAAGATGATGAATGTTTCAGAATGGATATATGTGATTATCTGAAAAGAGAATATATCAAGGAAAATTATGAAGAAAAAGAAGATATAGAAAAAGATAATTATGATGAAATTGATAGTGAAGAAGCTGATTATATTCAAGAGAAAATTGAAATGCTCAATTCAACAGCACTAGAAAACGAAACATTAATTTCATCTATAGTAAAGCCCCCTGAACTTGAATTAAAGAATCTTCCAAATCATTTGAAGTATGTGTTTTTAGGAGAGTTTTCAACATTACAAGTAATTGTATCCTCAGACTTAAATGAAATTCAAGAACAAAAATTAATGGATACATTAAAAAAATACAAAAAAGCTTTTGGTTTGACTCTAGCTGATATTAAAGGATTAGTTCTTCGATTTGTATGCACAGAATTTTATTAAATGAAGAACATAAACCAAGAATTGATCCACAAAGGAGACTGAACCCTATTTTGAAAGGTATTGTTAAAAAAGAGATTTTAAAATGATTAGATGCTAGAATTATATATCCTATTTTGGATAGTACTCGGGTAAGTCAAATTCATTATGTTCCCAAGAAAGGAGGAGTAGTTGTTGAAGAAAATGAAAATAATGAATTAATACAAATCAGACAAGTTTCTGGATTGCGTATTTGTATTGACTATAATAAATTAAATGCCGCCACCTGAAAAGATCACTTTAATCTTCCTTTTCTAAACCAAATGTTGGATAGACTTGCTGGACACAAGTACTACTGCTTTCTGGATGGATATACCGGTTACCATTAAATACCTATTACTCAACATTTACTAGTCCTTATGAAACTTTTGATTTTTGAAGAATGCATTTCGGACTATGTAATGCACCTGCAACATTCCAGAGATGTATGACATCTATCTTTAGTAAGTTAATTGATAATGGAATAGAAGTATTTATGGATGATTTCTCTGTGTTTGGAACATCATTTGACGCATGCTTAAATCATCTTGAAAAATTTTTGGAGCTATGCGAAAGAACTAACTTAGTTCTAAATTGGGAGAAATGTCAATTTATGGTTGCAGGAGGAATTGTATTAGGGCATAAAATTTTAGAAAATGGCATGGAAGTAGACCCTGCAAAAATTCAAGTTATAGCTAAATTACCACCTCCTACTACAGTGAGAGGGGTAAGAACTTTTCTTGGACATGCTGGTTTCTACAGGCGCTATATTAAAAAATTTTAAAAAATTATCAAACCTCTATGCCAACTTTTAGAAAAAGACAAGAAATTTGAATTTACCAAAGACTGCTTAAATGCCTTTGTGTTATTAAAGGAAAAACTAATCACAACACCTGTAATAGTTTCACCTAACTGGGAAAAACCATTTGAATTAATGTGCGATGCTAGTGATTATGCTATTGGAGCTGTTCTTGGTCAAAGATATGATTAAATTTTTAAAGTTAAATACTACGCTAGTAGAACTCTTAATGATGTTCAAATTAACTACACAGTTCTTGAAAAAGAGTTAATGGCTATTGTGTATGCTTTTGATAAATTTAGATCATATTTAATTGGAACTAAATATATTGTGCATACTGATCACTCTGCTATTAAAAATCAGATGCAAAAGAAGGATACTAAACCAAGATTAATTAGATGAGTACTTTTAATGTAAGACTTCGATTTTGTGGTGATTGATATAAAAGGAACTGAAAATCAAATTGCTGATCATTTGTTGAGACTGGAATATCATGCATCATCTGATACCGACAATGAAATTACAGACAGTTTCTCTGATGAACAACTTTATAATATTAATGAGTGGAAAATAAATTGGTATGCTGATATTGTTAACTATATAGTAAGGGATTTTTTGCCACCTATGCTAACTCTGCATCAATAGGAAAAATTCATTCATGATGCAAAAGCATATTTTTGGGATGAACCATATTTATATAAGCAATGTAACGATCTTATTATTAGGAGATGTGTGCCTTATGAAGAAACTAAACAGATCATTCAAAAATGTCATGATTCTAAATTTGGAGGACATTTTGGGATTGACAAAACTGTGCATAAAATTTTGCAAACTGGATTTTATTGGCCTACTCCTTTTAGAGATGTTTACAGATATATCAAAACTTGTGATAGATGCCAACGAGTAGGTAATATATCTAAAAGAAATGAAATTCCTCTGAATTTCATGTTAGAAGTGGAGATTTTTTATGTTTGGGGATTAGATTTTATGGGACCATTTATTCCTTCATTTGGGAACTTATATATTTTAATTGTTGTTGATTATGTATCAAAGTGGATTGAAGCACAAGTTTTACCTCGTTGTGATGTTAAAACTGTTTTAAGATTCTTAATGAAAAATATTTTCACAAGATACAGAATGCCCAGAGTGATTATCACTAACGGAGGATCCCATTTTAGGAATAAATACATTCAAAGATTGGCAGAAAAATTTAATATTATTTATAGATTCTTTACTGCATATCATCCTAAAACCAGTGGTTTAGCTGAATTTTCTAATCGTGAAATTAAAAAAAATTTAGAAAAGACTGTAAATCCTAGTATAATAGATTGGTATATGAGACTGGATACTGCATTATGGGTATACATGACTGCTTATAAAACTCCTATTGGTATGACTCCTTACAGACTTATATATGGAAAAACTTGTCACTTACTAGTACAATTGGAGCATAAAGCATATTGGGCAATTAAAAAATTCAACTATAATTTGAAAAATACTGGTGAGAAGAGATTGTTGCAATTAAATGAATTAGAAGAATTAAGAAAAGAATCTTACGATAACGACATAATTTATAAGAAAAAACTGAAGTTAATGCATGATAAGAAGATTAACCAGAAGAAATTTGAACTAAGACAAGAAGTTTTGCTTTACAATGCAAAGCTGAAATTATTTCCTGGGAAATTGAAGTCTCGTTGGTTAGGACCCATTACGGTGACTCAGGTTTACACTTTTGAAGCTGTTGAAATTGAAGATCAGAAAACTTGAAATAGATTTAAAGTGAAGGACATAGATTAAAACCATATTTTGAGGGTAAAAAACCAAATTTTAAAGAGATTTTAATGCTCAGTCAACTTGAATAAAACCTGAATAGGTCGGGCTGACGACGTTAAACCAAGCGCTTTATGGGAGACAACCCATAGTTATCTTTATTTGTTTAAGTTTTTGTTTGAGTTTTATTTTGTAGTAATATTGAATTCTACTACTTCTATTTGACCTTTGAATATTAAGAATTTGGATCCATAGAGAAAATTTGGAATGTATTTGACCACGGCGTAAATGTGTAAATTTTTGCCTAGGGCACGGACGACGCGATCGATGCCGCCAACGATGGGTTTTTCCAGAGAGTCCTAGAATTTAATTGCACAAGGCTCACCGACGGCGCCTTCGAGGCCGCCGACAGCGGGATCGGTGAGTGGGCAGTTTTTCGAGTTTGAAATGACGGTTTTTGGCGGTTTTTAGCGAATTCGTTCCTTATAAACTCTCATGGACAGTTCCTAAACACTCTAAATCCCAAAAATGAATGGAAACTACTTTCAATTTTTCTCTAATGGCTTCCAATTCAGTAGATTACCCTAGATTTCAAGTTTATAATCGGAGAAAGTTCATCAGTGCCGAGGCGCAGTGACTTTTCAATAAGGTGATGTTCAAGAGAAGCCTAATCAAGGAAAGAGGATTCGTCAATAAAGGATTAAGTAATTCTTCGTCACCAATTGAAGAAATGATTGTGCGGAGAATATGGGAAGTGTTTTGTTATATTACTGCCGCAGTAGTCATTCCAGTGGTTAAGAAATTCTACGCTAATTTACATGGAATCAACCAAGGAAGCATTTATGTGCGAGGTAGGTGGATAACAATTAATTCTGGAAGGATTAATGAGTTATACATGCTTGAGAATGTTCCATTCTGCCATTAATCAAATTTCGTGCCGATGAAAGACAAAATAAATGAAATATTCCAATATTTAACATACGAAACCGAAAACTGGGAAGTTAGAGAAAACAAGTACGTTAGCTTTTGAACAACACTTTTAAATCCCGTTTCGAAAAATTGGCACTTTTTCATATCTGCGAAGTTTTTGTCGATGATAAAAATCAGCAAAGTCACGAAAGAAAGTGCAATTTTGAACTACTGCATTCAAATGGGATAGCCCATTGATATTGGATCAGTTATTGTGAAGTTTGTGTTTGGCCTGATCGTTCAATGATCATCTCAAGGGCTTGGACATCCTTCAAAAATTTTCTCAATATTTAGTTTGTTTCAAGTTTGGTATAAGATTTGGGAGAAAATACTACTACCCTGGAAACCGTTAGACCCAACTCGTATGTTCCCAGCCAATGATGAGGAGAATGACACGGGCGTGATTATGGATCAGGCATCGCAAAATTATGTTCCTATTCAACCTCTAGTAGCAAACAAGACACTGATGATCTTACACCGAATTAAGAGTCTGGAGAAGCAGGTACAAAATTTAATGAGTACAGTTAACAATATGTCTGATTTCCTTGATCATATCGATTGGAGGATGAAAGAACATTATGATCATACTAGGCAATTTGAAGCAAGTTTGATACTCTTGCTGAAGAAGATGGGATGGATTGATGAAGATTCAACTAAAGAATTTTCTTTCCGACCATTTTATAACCTGTTCATCCATGTTCAAGCAATGGGTGATATCAGAGGAGAAACCAATACTGATTCGGAAGAGTAGTAGAATTTGTTTTATTTGTTTTTTTATGTTGTGTTTGATTTGAACTTTGTTTGTGTGTTTGCTTTCTTAGTTTGCTTTTTAATCTCAATACAGTTGAGATAATGATTGAAATGTTTGTTTTCAGCATTTTGAGTGTTGTGGTTTGGATTGCGACGCTGATTAGATGGATATAAGTTGATAAAATACATGTTTATGTGTGTTATTTATTGTAGATTGTAAACACTTGGATTTAATATATAATTGTGAAATTTTGTTGTGTGTATGTTTATTTATGTTAATACATCACTTAATCACTTAAAATATATGATTAAAATGATCGAACGGATGACGACGAGGATTAAAATTGATCGAAATTGCAAAAATTTTAAAAAATAATCAATATTTGAGAATCTCCCCGACGGCATGCTCGGCCGCCAACAGCGTGATTTTCCTGAGGGTATTGGAATTTAATTCAACAGAGCCTGCCAACAGCGCAAACGACCCCGCCGATGGCGAGATTGTGAATATTACCTTTTAACCGCGATTTTGACTGGTCAAACGCCACTATTCATCGCCTTCTTCCCCGTTTTACCCAAAAATTTGACCTAGGGCTTAATAGATCTTGGATTTGCAGTGATTTCAACACCTTCTAGCACCGGATTTCATCTTCCCTTGATAAGAGCTTCACTCCTATGTAAAAATTTTTTATTTTCACCATGAATTTCTTCCACATTAAGAAATTTTGGAAAATTTGAAAATGTGTAGAAAAGACTTGGAAGGAATTCATGGAACTTGATTTAGATTGCTTTAAACCCCCTTTAGAAGCCATTGTATTATTATTTTGGAGATTAGTTTGGATTTTTATGATTTTGATAGATCAAACAATGGCTCCACTACAAAAGAGAAGACTCGAATACGACGAGACTCGATTAATAAACGCGAAAGCACAATCAAGGTATACTTCAATCTTTCAAAGTTAGAAGTGCATACAAGAGGGAGTTTTCGAAAATCCCGGAGGAGAGATGGAACGAGTTATCAAAGAGAGAGGATGGGAGAACTTCTGCTACACAACAAATAATGTTGCTATCAAAGTTGTGAGAGCTTTTTACTCTAATCTGACTTAACTTGAGGATGAGACTGTCCAAGTAAGGATTTTCTGTCGACTTTAATGCTAATCGCATTAACTCTTTTTACGAGCTTCACGACTATTTTTCTATCAAGTATGAAACTTTTGTAACAATGAAGGGTTCGTTGAACGATGTTATTGACTTTCTCACTGATGGGAAAGACACTTGGAAAATTAAAAATCATGAACGGATTAACTTTCCACTTTCCATGATGAATGTCACTGTTAAGGCATGGCATTATTTCATTTGTTCGACTCTGCTACCCACCTATCATCATAGTGAAGTCTCGAGAGACAGAGCTATTCTAAATTTCTGTATTCAGAACAACAGAAGAATAAATGTGTGGAGAATAATTTATAAGAAAATTATGGCCACTACGAAGAGTGAGACAAGTGGATATTTAGGGCATCCTGACCTAATTTATGCACTTTGTCAATTATCTGGAGTTGAAGCAAGAGATGATGAGGAATGGGTGTATCCGATGAAACCCATTAGTAAAGCAATATAAAGACTTATGAATCCCATTAGGAATGGAGATCTGGGAGTAGGAGCAAGGCACATTCTACTAGTAGAGACATTCCTTCCACTATCTATGACCCTCCTACCTTTAATCCCCCTACCTTATATATTTGATGAATGTCATGACCTTGCAGCGGAAAAGTTTTAAGCAGTTAGATGAAATATTGGAAAGAATTGATCACATGATTGAAGGATTAGAGAGAAGACATGATCACGATAGTGAGTATCTTCAAAGGCACTCTGATTTTGAGATGGCATATTTTGATGCTCAGGCTAGGTATTACAGAGGAAAGCCTGATGTTATTATTCCAGAATGCCCCCAGTATACTCAGTATCAGCCCAATCCTCCTGCTGACCAGGGTGATGAAGACATTGTATGGGATTTTGATGCCTGATAGTGATGTGATGTGGTTTATGTGTTTGTTTTAATTTTGTTGTAGTACTTTGATTTTTATTAATTGTATTCTATGGACTATGCTTTTTTTCTGGGATATGTGTTTAGTTTGGCAGTTTTTATTTTCATTTCTGGATGTCTATGATGGATTGTGATTGCAATTGTAATTGTGAACTGAATAGTCTAAAATAGTAAACTGTTTGTTTTGTGTTGTGAAATGCATATGTCATGTGTAGTTAGTTGTTGTTGTTGTTTAATGTTTAGTTTTATATACTTGTTTTAAAATTTCATTACCCCAACACATTTTCTAAACTGTTATATGTGTAGAAAGGTTTTTAAATATTATAGGTCTGTTGAAGTTAGAAATTTTGAAAAGAAACTACAAATTTCAAAAAAAAGACAAAAAGGCCTGAAGTGCAAAGGTATGAATTTTATATTTAGAATTTTTCTTTCCACCCTGTATTATTTCTATTATAGAAAACTTTAAGTTTATGGGAGGGAAGAAAAATATTAACTATTATATGTTCTCAATTAACATATTTTTAAAAAATTATAATATGATTTTTGTGATAAAATTTAATTCAGTTGACTATATTTAGATTTTATCTAAATATTATAGAAAATTCAAAGATTTATTTTTGGTAATGAAAAATTAATTTTGTAGGTTAAGATATTTAGTATAAGAGGATAAGATTATAGTTAACTATTTAAAGTAAAGAAAACTATATTTTGAAATATTAAGAATCTTAGGAGTTTAGTTGAGAAAGAAAAGATTGGGATTCAATCATGTAAAAACTATGAAGTACATATAAGGTAAAGAATGTTTTAAAGTTTCAAATTTAGGAAAAGAAGAGTGAAGTTCAAAATTATTAACAGGCGATCCAGATATAGTAATCCTCACTTGAAAAAGAAAAAGAAAGAAAAAGAAAAGGATTGAAAAACAATCCCTGAAAAGAAAGAAAAATATATAGGATTGAAAAACAATTCAAAAGAAAAAAGTAAGTGAGAAAAAGCTTGAGGAGATGCCTTATCAAAAATTGGCTTCACTTGGATTAACCTAAAGGAAAAAACTAAAAGCATTTCTGAACTTATATTTATGACTAGTTTCTTTACTAATAATATCCTCATGAAGTTCCTATCTTCTGAATATTCAAAGTGAATTGATATTGTAACCTATAGTCATTCTTGAAATGAATAGAAGACTAGAACTCTTAGACTTGATAACTAGATAGCCATATACCTGCAGAATTAATCTAATTATTTGAAAATCTTTCTAAGAATTCTTGCTATAATATTTATTTAAATCAAAATAATAGTATTTCTGAATTAATACTTTACCACAATAAATCATAACTTTTATGTAGTACTGAAGATTACTTGAGGACAAGTAATAGTTAAGTTTGGGTGATTTTGACCCAAGAAAAAAATGTTAAGATTTTCATGCTTATTTTATACTGATTTTGATGATATTGCACTTTCAAGAAGGGTATTTTTGATGTTTTTATGTTGGTTTGAAGATTTAATGACAATGGAGTGAAAATACGCAAAATAGAGCAAATTTGGAGCAAAAAGGACTAAAATATGAAAATTTGACCTAGGGCACCGACGACGAGGTCGATGGCGCCGACGGCGTGATTTTCCCGAGAGTTCAGAATATATTTCAAGGGTGGCCACCGATGAAAGAGGTCGAGGCCGTGGACAGCGGGGCCAGTTTAAGGTAGTGTTTTTAGAAGGCTGCCGATGGCAGAGCTAGAGGCCGCAGATGGCAGAGCTCGAGGCCACCGACAGCGGGATCGATGGTTCTTTTACAAAATACATCGAATGTGGAAGATTTTCAAATTTTGGAAAACCCTTGGAGACTCTTCAAAAACTTTAAAAAGAATAATTCTTGGCCGAAAAAGTGTTCTTTTGGAGTCCTCTAAACGTCACTAAGAGTTCGTAAAAAGTTATATTAGAGTCTTGTAATAGTTACTTAATGTCAAATAGAGAGTCCACTAGTGTCCATTATTGTTATTTTGTGAGTGTTAAATAGTGAGTTCAGATAGAGATATTGGTGAGGAATTCTTCGAAGGATTGTAAGAGTGGAAGGGAAGGGAGAGATCTTTTCTGCATTGCTGTTTCAAAAGAGAATTCTGCGTACTGTAAAGAAAGGAAGAGATTCAGAGGAACTTCAAGGAGTTTGCTTGGGGAGGAATTTAAGATAAGTTGTGTTTACTTACTTTAGATTGTAGAACTTTACTTTTATATATGAAATCCAAGTTTTATTGTATCCTCTCCATGAAATCTGAGTAGTTTTTATATCTTTCTCCTAGTTTTGATATTTTTGTGGAATGATAAATAGAATTAGTGTGACATAAAAATTTAAAAAAGTTGTGATAATCTTTTACTTAATTCTTAATTTACTTTCAATCTGGTCAATTGAATAGATAAAATATGTTGAGTTTAACAACTATAGTAAAGATTACATCCGAGATTCAGGGAGGTTAAAGTTCTTGGAAGTAGGGTGCAAATAAATAGGGAAATAATATTCATCGGGCGTAGAATTGTAGATTTTAGAGTGACAGGCTAAAATCCTCAATTCAGTCCTATCGTTTGGGTGCTGAAGTGTAGATGTTAGCCTTCAGACTTGGGGAACGAGGGAGCTCCGAAGTGAGAGCCAGTATCCTCCCAACCTAGCTGCAGATTCAATAACCAAGCATAGGATTAGTCAATGTTCTTTATGCCTGGACCAAAGGGTAAAGAATAGATATGCTCCTATTTGGTACAACATCATTTTAAACTAATTCTAAATATTTATTCACTTAATTATCTTAACAAAGGAGAAAGATTCTTGCTTATATATTTGAACTTCACTTTAGTAGATTTAGTTATCTGTTAGTAGAACTAGTTTATTTTAAACTTTATTATTGTCGATTGCGTATTAGTGACAGATAGGCAATTTTGATTTAGTTGTGATTCTGAATTGATTTCTATAATCCTAGTCTGTAGCCTCTAAAATATTCCCTGTGGGATCGATATCCAGGACTCCACTAGAGTCCTGTATTACTTGAGCGACATGTATACTTGCGTTAAAGGGTAACTCTGCGATTAAAAGAATATATTACTTGTTAAAAAAAGATTTAAAATTACGCTAAGTGTCCGCCACGTAGAGTGTGCACGCCAGGTCAGAATAGTACTTAAATTATGTTGCCCTCCCTTTGAGATCAGTGTAAGACCGACTTTAACAAAGCAAAGCATCTGATTCTCTTCTCAGCACTTTTGTTACTTCTTGGGTAGGATGTGAATCCCAGTGCTTTCCTTCTCAATTTAGCACTCCTTTCTCGTGCATTTTTGAATCATAAGCTTCGCAAAATCACAAAAATCTAAATTGAATTTTATGCATAAATCTGAATTGAAACTAAGGAAAAAACCTCAAAAGTTAAGCTCTTCCTGACTTTCGGGTTTTCAATAAGAAATCTTGATTGTTGGCTCCGTAAATTTATAAAACATCCCCTTCACAAAGATAAATAAAAAGGAAATTGCCTATGTAAAATACGAAAGTCATGTTAAAATTTAAAAACTTAATTTCACAACTACAATTTAAAGATAGTCCTACGTTTTCCCCAGCGAAAACAAATCTCGCTCAATTCTATGCTTTGCTCTAGGAATGTTGGCTTAGATGTTTGTGTTGGTTTTGTTGATCTCTTTAGTTAACGCCAATACGGGCGGTTTACTTGTGCAGTACACCACACCTATTGGTGGTTCATTTGTTGACCACACTTTTGTTGAGGACTAGTCTTTCTTCATTAAGAGCCTAGGATCTCGCCATATGACTTTTTTGTTGACTATCCTAGAGGATAGTGATGGAAAACTACCCATTATAAATTCTAAATAGTTCTTTACTCTTCTTGGAGTTCCACATGTTTAGCTCTAACCTCTAGCACTTTGTAGGATGGGGGCTGTCGGCATATTTTTAGGTTATGTGTTTTATTTTGAAAAAAGGGGTCGCCTACAGAAATTGTCGGCGAATTTTAGATTTAATTTAAATAAATAATTTGAAAAGTAGTATTTGATTTTTGAAAATAATTTTAAATTTGAAAATTTTAAGATATGAAATCAAACTGATCTCACATCCTGAATAGTTTATATAAACGAGCACCGCACCACAAACTTGTGTATCTATCCCGAAGAATAGACACACTGCTTGATGATGGGGCTCAATTAAATAAACTAGAAAGGTTTGTGACATCCGTTTGGTCTGCGAACCAATTTTATAAGCCGACAAGTTCCTCTGCCTAATATGAAAACATTAAATAGGGTTTATATTACCTGGGTTCTTAAAATTCCCTATAAGGGCAAGCCCCTATAGTTAATTACATCTTAAGTGACGGGAATCACCTAAGAAAACTCTCGATAATAATTAGTAGTTCTACTCTCAAGAAGTTCAAAGTTTAAGTTTTCAAGAGACTGGATTTTGGAATTTCAATAGGGAATGGATCAAATTTGGAACATTTTATTTTGGGAATTCAAAGGAAGAAAGGTAGGAGAGATCACAGATTCGAAGCGAACTTCGGTAATTTCCCGACTATCTTATGGTTTGGCTTGAATTTAGGAAAGTCCTAATGTTTATTTAATGTTTCAATCTTGCCAATTTTAATTAATTAGGACTTATATTTGTATGATAAAATAATACAAATAGCCTTGAAGATGTGAGGGTTTATGTCGTACCAAACGACTACCTCGGAGTCCTAAGACCGGTTAGGGCTTAATTTACATGACATAATCATGCAAATGCCTAACGAAGAGTTGAGGATTTATGTTGCACTAGGCAAACTACCTCGAAGTCCTATGGTTTGGTTATTTAATCTTATGAAAGTTTCTGTCGAAGTAGACTCGAGGTTTTGTTGATGACGATGGCCGTGCTTGCCCACCATGCTCCGAGCTCCTTGTTGTTGCAGAGGTTTAGTTTTAGAAGTCATAAATCGGGAGATGAGGAAGTGTTCGGTTTAGAGAAAATCTTAAAATCCAGGTGTTTTTAATATTTTAATTAAACAAATCTTAAAGTTGATTATGACAACACCGGTTAAGATCCCACGGTTCCATACTTCCGCATCGTTATTTTTATCGGATTCACTTAGTCCGGATGAATTTGCTAAACTCAACCGAATGAGTTCCACACTTTCATTTAGACCGTGGGAAATCCCGTTAGCAACACGTAGGTTACATCATCCGAGGTATTCCCGATCATCCAACAAGCCGTTTTAATTTAGTTGTAGTTGTAGATTTGTTGTTCTGTTTGTGATTAAATTTTGAGTTGTTTTATATTTTGAAATGTTGTGGCGGTGAATTTTATCTTGTAATGACTTTTAATTTAGTTTTGGTTTCAGTTTCAGGGACTACCCTAAAGGTTTTGGTTTTCATGCAACAGTTGTTTATCATGCAAGAAAGGTAAATGCGATGCGATTAAATAAATTGCAATAAAATAAAAGCGTACCTGGAGGGTCTTCCCGTCATTCCAAGCTGCACTTAAAACACATGTTAGAGCATTTAAGTATTTATAGCAAGTTTCTAGGTAAAGCTAAGGGTAGGGTTATGGTTTTCTACCAAGTTCCTAATCCTATAGCTAGTCATCTCCTATGACGTCTAGGTTCTTGTGTTTTGGTTTGAGGACGATTTTCTTCATAAAAGAACAACTAAGTTCAATTATTCTTATAAACATCCTATCATATCGAGGAAGTGCTTAAGACGAATCTTAAACATCTTTTCAATATTTCTAGGATTATTTTATGTCCAAGAGAATTTAATTATACAAATGAATTAATCGTCCGGGAGTTCATGTTTTGTTATCTTGCTCAGTGAACTAGGACATTTGAATATCCTATAAATGAAGTAACACTTCACTTAATACTCTGTTTAGGAGTTATGATAACAAAAGCTTTCGAGGGCAAATGGATGTTCAAGTGATTTGTGATTTAATTTAATTTCAATTAATGGGTTTAAGTTTGGAATAATGTTCAAGTTGTTTTAGATTTATTTTTGAATTCTTTATGTCTTAGGTGATGTTATTTTTTAATTCAACTTAATTTAACTTAATTTTAGTTTAATTTGGTTTAGTTTTTATTTTAATTTAATTTTGTTTAATTTAATTTTAATTTAATTTTAACTTAATTTTATTTTTTATTTTTAATTTAATTTAATTTAATTTAATTTAATTTAATTTAATTTAATATGATTTAATTTAATTTAATTTATTTTAATTTTAATTTAATTTGATTTAATTTGATTTAATTTAATATGTTTTAATTTAATTTAATTTAATTTAATTTAATTTAATTTAATTTAATTTAATTTAATTTAAGTTTTAATTTAATTTTAATTTTAATTTTAATTTAATATTTTATTTTTTATGTTTTAAAGATGATTTAATTTTAATTATTAAAGTATTAATTTAATTGAAATTTTAAAAGGATTTAATTTAAATAATTTAACTTTGATTTAATTTAATGATTAAGTCTTTTAGCATTTTAAATTTTAAATTTGGATTATCATTTTAATTAGGAATTAAATATTATTGAAGTGATTAATTTAGGGATTCTTAAATTAAAGAACAAATCTCTTCCTAATAACATCCCTATTTTAATAATTCCAATTTTTTATTATTCTTCCAAATTTAATTAACTATTTAATTAAGGTTTATTTTAATTATTTTTAAATTATTTAGTAGGTTTCTACCCTTTAATTATTTAAATTTCAATCATCCAAATCAGGTTAGGATCAAATATTTTACTCTTTCATTTTATTAAGCCTAAAGTTTTAATTAAGGGTTAAACTTTTAATTACCATTTTGCCCTTCAAGCTTAATAATTTCATAACTCACTAAATTGAGCTTAAATGAATTTGAAATTTTTATGTGACTTCACTCATATGTCAATAAAGACATTAGAGGAGAAAATGTGATTTTTCTGTATTTAATTTATTTATATAATTATTTTTGGTGGAAAATAAGGATTTTCAAGGAAAATTCAATAACATGACCAAGGGAAAGTTTCTGTCCTTAAGAATATTATGGGACATTCCTAATGACCAGAGAACCACTTGGACCAATTTTGGTGATTTTTTTAATTATATTCTTTTTATTATAATTATTTTGAGTTTTAGAGTATTAATTAATTTAAAAATAAAATAAAGATTGAAAAATGAATTTTATATTTTTCAAAAATCTCTCTGATATCAAGGAAATCAGGGAACTAATTTTTACAATTTTCTGATTTTTCTTTGACTTAATAGAATTATTTTAGTGGAAATGCTAGAAAATACATTTTTTTAATTTTAAAATTACCCTAGGGCTTTAAAATTTAATATCTCATCATAGAGACCTAAGAAATATATAAAGTTTGTTCCTAAGTGATTAAAATTCAAAATGTGACATTTTGGTGAATTTTATTATTTTTTTAATTATTAAAAATATTAAAATAATGCAAAAAATCAACTTTTTTATAAAATTGCAATTTTAATTTTCTTAAATTCCTCTGATATCAGAGAGGCTCCAAAACCAATTTGGTGAATTTTTGAAAATTATTTTGAAAGTTATGAATTTTTTAAGTTTAATTTTGGCTAAATGGCTTAATCAACCCATTTGATAGGGCTAACCAAGTCCAATTGACTTCAAACTTTTATGGTGGGTTCCTCTGATCTTAGAGGTCAGTGGAGAATTGATTTCAAGTCAATTTGATGTATGATTAGCACTAATTAATTAAAGCTCCATTTTGGGTGTTTAAGCCAATTAGGGTTATTCCAAGTGAGTTAACTCAAAACCTATTTTTACTAGGGTCCTCTGGTCATAATAAACATCACCAAATTTTCCTAGAATTTATTCCAAAATATGCTAATTATTGGAATTAAATGACTCAAACTAGCAACCTAGAATTGAAAAATCAATAATTCTTCATAGGGATGGCCTCTGACTTTGGAAAATTCAGGGAATGTTCCCAAATTCAGAGGCTTCAAAAGTCCTATGGTCTCATGCCATGGTGAATTGTACACATGCATGGAGAATTGAAAATGTGCAGAGAGTAAATAAATTATTAAAAATCAAATACTCAATGAAATTGAATGATTTCTTTTCCACATTATTCTCCTCTGTTCACTGAGCAAGAGGGTTATTTTATTTTATTTTTCTGATTTTCCTACACTAAGTTATGCATTTTTGAAGTTTAGGGAATTAAATAAATAGGAAAATAACCTAATTTCCTTCTTATCCACGCGGCGCCAACTCAACCTAGGCATCTCCAAAGCGCCGCGTGTCGTCTTCTGATTCGGCGCCGCCATCCGATTCAGCGCTCCAGGGCCCCGCGGTTCATGTTCCGTTGCTCCGTCCGACATGATCCTGGCCTTCTGCTCGATACACGCTCGATCCGACGGCTCTTGGTCATCGTCTACGACTGGTGTGCACCCGTGACCGTCAACCTTTTAACCCTAATTTCTCACTCGATTCTCAACGGATTTTCGTGTTCTTATGCTCTATGGATTCGTCTTGAGGAGACGAACACATCCATATGGTAAACATGTATTTAAATTGACTCAAATTAAATGGAGAATCTCTGTAAGCTCGAGAAGAAGAGTGAGTCCACACCTTTGCTCAGAGAAGTGAAGCTTCGATCTGAGAGTTGTGTCACCTTCGATTGAGTCCAAGCAAGCTCCAGATGAAGTCCCTTGGCCTGGTGAATTGTCTAGGTAAGATTTCGACCAAGCCCGATCACAAAGCTTGGAGGCTGGAAGCAATGGCTGGCCTGGTGAGGGGGCTTTTGCTGGTAAACTTCTTCCCTTGGTCTGGTGAAGGTGTAGGATCAATCAATTTGGGGATTGATCCACTGTGAAGAAGTGTCCTGGTTTTTGTGCTGAGATTTGAACTCAAAATTGAGCTCAGCTGGAGGGAATTGGGGCTGGAATCCTGTGGGAATCAAGTGCTCTATGTGTGGAGAGTGGTCTGGGATGATTTTGGCAGAGTTTCCTTAAGGTTGGTTCAGCACCTCCTCCATGGCCGAGAGGGGTGGTGTTTAAATAGGAGAGGCTCGGAGGGCCTCCCGGGGAGTTAGGGACCGGGATCGGCCTGCTCTTGGCAAGAGAAGAACAGCTGTAATGGCCACTGGGCATGGGGCAACTCAGCAAGGTGGAATTTCAATGCTTGGCTCCTTCCCATGTCTCGGCCATGGCGTTTTCCGGCGGCCCAGGTGGCTGGCCGGCAGGCATGGGTCACCCTCAGGGTCAGGAGGTCCAGGGCTTGAAGTTGGTGAAGGCAATTGGGCTTGGATATGTGTAAAGTATTTGGATTAAAATGGTATGGGGGAGAGGCCATTTTGGCTTGATTTGGGTTAACCCATCCTTTTGGGCTAGGTGCACCTCCCCATGGCTAGTTTGGGCTGAAGAGAAAGTGGTTTAGGTCAGCTTGATTAGTGGGGAACGGTCACCATCCAAGTACAATTAAGATTAAACATGGTTTAGGGGAGACATGAACATGGTTAATCACCTTAAGGGAATATGGAAAGGACCCCCTCCATTTGCCCAAGATAGCATGGTGACATGTAAAGGGCTTTCATGGCTTCCATGTGGCTCATGCATGGCTTCATGGCTTGCCTATGGCTTGGAAAAAGTTTGGTCAATTTCATAAAAATGGATTTTTAAGGATTTTGGATATTTTGGGGTTATTTGATGGGATTTGGCATAATACCATTTTGGTTTGATTTTCATGATGGATTTAGCACTTAGGGAGTGATATTAATTGAGTGAGGATGAGATGAGATTGTAGTGTGGGCTTTAGGATGGGTTTGGGCTTTTAAAATTTGGTAAAGGTGGGCTTTTAAAATGGTTTAGGGAAGTGGGTTTTTTTTTTATTTTAGGATGGGCATTTGGGTGAAAATTTTGTGAAGGACCATGTCAAATAAATGTTGCAATTGGTTTAGGGATGTTTCATGAATAGTTTGAAGTCAATTTGGTGTGATTTGGAATTGAATTGGTTTGAATTTGGGTTCATTTGGTAAGTGGGCCAATGTAGGTCAAATTGGGCTAACTTGGGCCAATGTTGGGCTAGGGTTGAAATTGATGTAAAATTAATGTTGGGAAATGTTTATGGGAATGTTTCAAAGAGGTTTTGACTTTGGTTGGGTTTTGACTTTGGGGTTTGGGCTTATTTAGGTTAGGTTTGGGCTTAGGTCAAAATTGGGACTTTAGCTTTGGGTTGAATTTGAGTGGGGTTTGGGTCTAAATTTTGGGCAAATCATGTTAGTTTTTTTTTTGTGGGGATGTTAGGGAAGGCTTAGAAAAGATTTGGGGTTAATTGGAGTTGAATTGGGTGAGCTTGAGCTAAGTTTGGGTCATGGGTCCAAATTGGGCTTTAAGGTCAAAAGTGAAATTGGATTCAAATTTCAATCAAATTGGGCTTGGATTTGGTCTAGCTTGGTGTTGGGGATGTTGAATTGAAGTTTAGAATTGAATTGGACCAGAATTTGGGTCAATTGGGTAGATTTGGTTTGACATTGGGTTTACTTTGGGTTAAAATGGGTCAAATTGGGGATTTTAACAAACGTGGGGTAAATTGACAAAATTGGCCCATGGTGTAGTTGGACAAAATGAAATTGGGAATATTTGAGATTTTCTGGAATTTTCTAAGAATTTTCTAAATTTTTGGATTTTTTGGCTAAGAGGGGCATTTTGGGTATTTGGAGGGTATTGGGAGGTACTTTTGGAATTTTTGGTATTTTTGGCTATGAATGATCAATTTGAGTGATGTGGGAATGTTTGGGATTGGTTTTGAGGAATCTGGGTGATTTTGGAGAATTTTGAAAAATTTGGGTAATTTCAAGGGTTTTGGGTAGGCTAGGCGGGTGTAGGGTCCCCGGGGTCAAAAATTAAAAATTTGGAAAATTGAAGATTGGGTAAATGTCAGTGGAATAAAATCATTTTGGTTGAGCCATGAAGCCATGTTAAGCCTATATGAGCCATGAGAGGACTCATTTGAGGCATTCACTATGTTGTTCCTAACCCTCTTAGCCAAGGGCTTAGGGGTTAAGGACCATCCATGTGAATCACCTTCATGAGTCAGGAGGTGAAGTTGGGTATAGGTGTGGTTTTAGGAGGTGTGTGAAAGTGTAGTGTATAAGTGTAAGTCAGCCCTCACCAGACCAGGCCACCCAGGGCAGTCCTAAGGCCAAAGAGTCCTATAGGAACTCATCCTTTAAACTTCCACATTTGATTTCAACCCTCTAGGTGATTAGGGGTCTACAATCGAGTTAGTGGAGTTTGCGGGGAGTTAAGAAGTGGTTTGAATTTCTAAGTGGTGGGTCCCAATTCTAATCCTCTAGGATAGTCGAAGGAAAAGCCTAAGGCTGGATCCTAAGTACTAAAGAGAAGAAGAGAAGACCTCATCGAAAATAAGGTCGACAAATGGACCTCAATAGGTGTGGTGTGCTAACCAAGCACACCGCGCGTATTGGCATTGACCGAAGAGATCAACAAAACCAACACAGATGTCCAAGTGACAAACTTAGGACGAAGTAGAAGAGTTTCCGCTGGGGAGTGTCAAGTATATTTCTGAGATTGGAGATTCCTGAACTGTCGCTGGGGAAAGGAAAAGGAGGTGAATCTCAAATCACATGATCTGGGGGAATTTCGATTTAGATTTCAGTTGTTTCGGTTTAAATTTTGATGTGTGAGTTTAGATTTTAGCTTGAGTTTTAATTTAGATTGAAGTTTTGTTAAAATTAATTTGAAGGGATTTGAATCTTGAAATGAAAATTGAAATTTTGTGGTTTTAGATGTAACATCTTCAACCTCAAAAGAAGATTGAATTGATTGGATTGAATCATTACAATGAGGAGAAATCTCAGAGCAATGCGGTATTGGATGTAAAATCCTTAACCTCAAAAGTTTGATTTTTGATGTGCTTCATTGCAATAGGAAGAGAATCTAAAGCAATGCGGTATTGGATGTAAAATCCTCAACCTCAAAAGTTTGATTTTGATGTATTTCATTGCGATAGGGAAAGAATCCTAAAGCAATGAGTCTCGGATGTAAAATCCTCAACCCCAAGAATTTGATTTTGATGTATTTCATTGCGATAGGGAAAGAACCTAAAGCAATGCAGTCTCGGATGTAAAATCCTCAACCCCAAGAATTCGATTTTGATGTATTTCATTGTGATAGGGAAAGAACCTATCGCAATGCAGTCTCGGATGTGAAATCCTCAACCCCAAGAATTTGATTTTGATGTATTTCATTGCGATAGGAAAAAAAACTAAAGCAATGCAGTCTTGGATGTAAAATCCTCAACCCCAAGGATTTTATTTTGATGTATTTCATTGCGATAAGAAAAAAAACCTAAAGCAATGCAGTCTCGGATGTAAAATCCTCAACCCCAAAAATTTGATTTTGATGTATTTCATTGCGATAGGGAAAGAACCTAAAGCAATGCAGTCTCGGTTGTAAAATCCTCAACCCCAAGGATTTGATATTGATGTATTTCATTGCGATAGGGAAAGAACCTAAAGCAATGCAGTCTCGGATGTAAAATCCTCATCCCCAAGAATTTGATTTTGATGTATTTCATTGCGATAGGGAAAGAACCTAAAGCAATGTAGTCTCAGATGTAAAATCCTCAACCCCAAGGATTTGATTTTGATGTATTCGATTTTGCAAAGATTTGTAGTGTTGATTTGAAAAGTGTGGAATTTTGGTGTTTCGAGAATTTCATGAAAGTTGTAAAAGATTTTTTTTTTTGTGTGGAAAGGAACAGATTAGGAGGGAATATGTAGATGCTACATATCCCATTCAAAAGAGTTGATTGAAAGTTGCTGGTTTGGATTAGATACAATTCCTCGCCACTAGATCCGAATCGAAAACCTCGTGGCTCCATGTCAATGGAATCGACCGCTTCCATCCCAGACAAAGGAGAGAGTAGAACGGATTGGATTTCAGATTTGGAGGGTTGAGTTTGAATTTGATTTGAGATTTGATTTGAAATTTGGAAAGTTGAATTTGAATTTTTGATTTAAAATTTGTGTTCATCTTGTTTGTCCTTTAACGATTTATCGTTCATTTAATGTTCATGTGAATTTGGAGTTCATCATTTTTTTTTTAGATTTTTTTTTAAGGAAAGTTTTCATTTATTCTTTTTGTTTCTTTTATGTTCTTTGTTCGAAGTTCATTTAACTTTAATGGCGTTTCCCAGTCAACTTGCACAAAAGAGGTGAAGGCAAAAAATGTGACATGGTCACTTTCATTCCAATCATGTTGAAGATACATCATACAACTCGATTTGGAATACATCTCATACAATCCATGTAGACTCAAAACTGACTATGTATGATCTTTGTCGATCCATCCAAAAAGGTATCTGTCAAAAATTCATGTCTGAATAGTGAGGTACATGGTCAATAATATCACCTTCCAAACCATCCTTGGCAAGGATGCCGTATGGATGTACGTTGGAGGTGTGATATTTTCCATGTAACTCACAACTCGTAAGGCCGGAGGCTCTCTAGCTCTGGGTCTGGCTGGAAGTGGTAAGGTGCATTCCTGTCATCCATCCTTCGAAAGTAACCGAGATCCGCTTCATTGGTACTCCCGGTATGCAATGTTTAGCGACATCCGCTCCGTTGCCCTTCGGTATCATGACGGAACCTACCGGTAATGGTAGCTTTACTCGGCCCTCGGAACTCACCCGGGCTCGCTATCCGGAGGTCGGATCCAAACATGATATTACACTCGTTCGAAAAGAAGCGTGCGAAAGGTCCGACAAAGTCGTGGTGATCTATGTGCGGGGGTATGCGATCACCCTTCTTGTAAATGTTAATGATTCAACTGTTGGGTATGCAATCTGCTGGCGGTACCCTCCATGCTATCATTCTCTTTACCATCCTTTTGATGACTAATGGCATTGGATCCACTCGGCCATGACGGAGTATCCCGGTGGGTTTCCCTTCCTGTCTTCTGCGAAGTTGTAGCAGCATCCATATTGTATTGTAATTCTTCCTTTCCCTGGCATCCACCTCCGGGGTTCTGAGTAAGTATTTTCTCTTAGACGGCCCGCTCGACCCATTCTTTTCAAATCCCGGATGGAGTCCACGATTTGTTGTTGTTCGTATTCTGAAAACACGTCTGTATGTAACTCGAGGCCTTCCAATATATTGATCCTCCTGCCTCTGATTCTCTCGAAGTATTCAAAAGTTTGCTTCTCGACATTCTGCATTCTTTCTAGCTCGTATTATGGAATAATCTGCAAATGGCGAGGCCTGGTGACATACTGTGGGATATATGGCTCAATCCATTCGTGTTCTCCTGCATACCTCGGCTCCTCGGGGATGGTCTCCGTCGGGACATCCTCCGGGGTTTCTTCTGCAACAAGGTTATGCATTACTGGTGACTTTATGTGGTGGCGTAGTAGCCTTCCTTCTTCTGATCTTTCTGAGATTCCCCTGGTCTCTTCTGTTATCCTCGGAGCTGACCTCCTTTCCTCAGGTTCCTGGCGAACCGGTATCCTTGAAGTATATGCACTGGCAGTAGCAACTGCCTCGTCGCGCCGGTCCGTCGCTAGTTTAGTTAACATCTTGCGGATAAGGCAATTTTTATTTCTTCGCTGAGTTGCTGTGAGAGTAGCTCTTCGTACTTCCTGAATTTCTGTGGGCGCGGCGCTGACAAGCCTGCCCTCTGCTGTAGTGACTACAAACTTGATTTTCTTGTCTTCTTCGGTGTTTGTTTTCCTTTTCTTGCTTGCTCTGGATTGGTGGCTTGGGCCACCCACTTTCATCACTCGTCCGATCGGGCGGTTCCTCTCGATCGATCGGGGACCCAGTCACCTTCCTCGTATTGCAGGCCTGCTGGTGCGAAGTCTGAGTCAATCTCTATTATCGCTCCATCTTTCACCCTCTTTTCATCGAGTGCAAGGCTTACGCCATTTCTATAGTTAGGACCAACCGCTCGTTCGACATTTCCCTGCGAAAAGACAAGGAAAAGAATCAGGGGCTGTACTAAGAATAAGAACATTTAAGAAAATATTTATTAAAGACAGAGTTTTCTTTTTCCTTTTTTTCTTTTTTTTTATTATTACTTTTTTATTTTTAAATTTAACAGGAATGAAGTGGGAAAAGACCGGAAAAAAGATTTTGACTTGGAAGAGAGAACAAGGAAAACTTTATGATCATGATTTTATTTATTTTAGCACATTTTTTATTATTTTTGGTTTCGGACCCAGTCATAAGTAATTACTTCACCCGTGCTTCTAGGGATGAAAAATTCATTCCTTCGAAACATCAGGTAGCGTAATACTTTTTCATGTATCGTCCATTGATCGGAAGCATATGTCGTTCTCCTTGGCAATTCACTAGTTGGTAGGAGCCTCCTGAGTAGACTGTCTCAACCACAAACGGCCCTTCCCAAGTAGGTTCAAATTTTCCTCCTATCTTGCGGTGTGCAAGGATAGGTCTCTTGAGAACGAGAACTAAGTCACCAACTTTGAAGGTTCTTGGGCGGACCCGGTCTGTCATGGGCTTGAACCATCTTGGCTTGGTATAGTTCTAAATTCCGTCTGCGCTGCAAGTCTTTTCGCTTCCAGGCTTTCCAATTTCTCTAGTCGTAATTTGGCATTCTCTTCTGTCGTGATTTTGTTTGCAACTGCAATTCCGAGTGAAGGAAGTCTGGACCTCTAAGGGTAACACTCGCCTCGGACCCATACACCGGAGCGTAAGGTGTAGCTTGAGTAGGAGTTCTGAAGGTTGTCCGGTAGGCCCATAAGGCTTCTAATAACTTCTCGTGCCAATTTCTCTTATTATCGTCCAAAGTTTTCTTTAAAATTTGAACAAGAGTTTTATTAAAAGCCTCAGCAAGGCCATTTGCTCTTGGGTAGTAAATTGTTGAATATCGCCAGTCGATTCCGTGTCTCCTGACAAAATTGTTGATTTGCGTGCTTCTGAATGCTGACCCATTATCCGAGATGATCCTGCGCGACGACTCCGAAACGGTAGACAACTTGGTTCTTGAAAAGCCGTAGCACGTGGTGCGCTTTCACTTCTCTAAGTGGAACCGCTCTCGCCCACTTGGAAAAGTAATCTGTAGCCGCAAGAATGAAGCGATGTCCTTTTAAAGATGGTGGTTCTATTGGACCCACTATATCTGTGCCCCAACATTCAAATGGCCACGACGCAATTGTCGGATGTAGCACATTGGGAGGTTGATGTAGAACCACTCCGTGCACTTGGCATTGGTGACAGGTCTTGGCGATTTTCATGCAGTCAGTCATCATCGAGGGCCAGCAATACCCTAGTCTTTTAATTTTCATTTTCATCTTCGGACACGACTGGTGAGCGCCACAGAGTCCTGAATGCACCTCTTTAACAATTTCACGGGCCTCGCACCCGCTTAGGCACCTTAGCCACATTTGATCGAAAAGACCTTCGTATAACGTGTTGTTTATTAATGCGTCGGACGGAGTTCTTTTCTTGATCCGATGAGCTAACGACCTATCGTCTCGGTAGTTTTCCTGTTTGCGGGTAGTCTATTAATGGTCCGTTGCCAATCTTCGGTGTTTTTCGTCATCGTTGTAACGCGATTCTTCTTCTTTTTCGATTTGTGTATTGTGTCTATGTCGAGCTGTGATAGGACCCGACGTCCGTGAGCCGACACTTCCATCGATTCATCTTGTAAGCAGGCAAATTCTTTTGCGAGGCGGGCTAACGCATCTGCTAAAGCGTTTTCTTTTCTGGGAATTTTGCAGATCGTCACATTCGGAATTTGTTCCAACAGTTTCATGGCATACTGGAAGTATTGCTCGAGTCTTGGATTTAAAATTTTGTATTGTCCGGCGATCTGTTGAACGATTAACTGCGAATCCCCGTAGATGTTGATGTTTGTTATCCCCATTTGAATAGTTAATTCCAGTCCTGTTATGAGGGCTTCGTATTCTGCTTCGTTGTTTGTACACGGCTCTGTTAAGTGGTAGGAAAATCCTAACATCCCCCGCTCCGGTGTTATAAAGATTAGTCCGATTCCTGCCTTACCGGGCACTATCACTTGCGATTCTTGGTCTTTGTGTGCTGAAGATGCTCCGTCGAAATATAATTCCCAACGTCGATCATCAGGGTCTTCTAAGCTCATTATTTGTTCATCTGGCAGGTCGTCATTGAGAGGAGATTCCGCCGGCAAAGGGTGTGCTTCGCGAGGAAGTCCGCTAGGACTTGTCCCTTTACGGCACGAAGAGGCACGAAAGTTATATCGAATCGCAATAATATCATTGACCACTCGGCAAGTCCGCCGAAAAGCGTCGGACGGGTCATCAAGTATTGCAATGGATTAAATTTCGAGATCGAGTTGACCTTATAAGAAAGCATGTAGTGCCTGAGCTTTTGAGCGGCGAAGATCAGGGCCAAACAATGTTTTTCAATTGGAGGATACTTTATTTCCGTTGGAAGTAAACGACGGCTTAGGTAGTAAAGAGCATTTTCTTTACCCTCATCATTGACCTGGGCTAACAGGGCTCCGAGAGAGTCATCTAAAGCCGCGGTATAAAGTATCAACGGTCTACCTGAGACTGGGGCTGCTAAGACAGGAGGTGTCATTAAATATTGTTTAATGTCCTCGAAGGCCCTCTGGCATTTCTCTTCCCAAATAAATTTGGCGTCCTTTTTAACTAATGCTGATAAAAAGCCGACACCTACCTGACAAGTTCGAGATAAAGCGTCGAAGATATGCCAACTTCCCTTGAAAAGATCGTAGTTGTTTTAAGGTTTTGGGAGGTGGCATTTCTAAGATAGCTTTAATCTTTTCCGGGTCGATTTCAATTCCACGATGTCGGACAACGAATCCTAAGAACTTCCCGGACGTGACGCCGAAGGTGCATTTTAAGGGATTCATCTTAAGGTTAAATTGTCTTAATCGTTCGAAAACAATTCTCAAATCATACAGGTGGTTTTCCTTTATTTTGCTTTTGATGACCACATCATCCACGTAACATTCGACTTGATTGTGGATGAGATCATCAAAAATTCTTGTCATTGCTCTCCGGTAGGTTGCTCCTGCGTTCTTCGATCCGAATGGCATCACCGTGTAGCAATATACTCGATCGGCGTTACGAATGCTGTAAGTTTTTCATCTTCCGGAGCCATTTTTATCTGGTTGTATCCTGAAGATCCATCCATGAATGAGAATATTTCATGTTGTTGACCTCATTTTTTGATGAGGTCTTCTCCTCTTCTTTTAGTGCTTAGGATCTAGCCTTAGGCTTTTCCTTTGACTATCTTAGAGGATTAGAATTGGGACCCACCTTTTAGAAATTCAAACCACTTCTAAACTCCCTGCAAACTCCACAAACTCGATCGTAGACCCCTAATCACCTGGAGGGTTGAAATCAAATGTGGAAGTTTAAAGGATGAGTTCCTATAGGACTCTTTGGCCTTAGGACCGCCTACGGGTGGCCCGGTCCAGTGAAGGGTTGACTTGCACACACACTACACCTACACACTACACTTTCACACACTCCCTAAAAACACACCCATACCCGACTTGACCTCCTGACTCATGTAGGTGATTCACATGGATGGTCCTTAACCCCTAAGCCCTTGGCTAAGAGGGTTAGGAACAACATAGTGAATGCCTCAAATGAGACCCTTCTTGGCTCATATGGGCTTGATGTGGCTTCATGGCTCAACAAAAATGACTTCTTTCCACTTACATCCACCCAATCTTCAATTTTCCAAATTTTCAATTTTTGACCCCCGGACCCTACACCCGCCTAACCTACCCAAAACCCTTGAAATTACCCAAATTTTCCAAAAATCTCCAAATTACCCAAAATTCTCCAAAATCAATCCCAAACATTTCCACATCACTTAAATTGATCATCCATACCCAAAAATACCAAAAATTCCAAGAAAACCTCCCAATACCCTCCAAATACCCAAAATACCCCTCTTAACCCAAAAATCCAAAAAATTCCCAGAAAATTTCAGAAAATCTCAAATATTCCCAATTTCATTTTGTTCAACTACACTATGGGCCAATTTTGTCAATTTACCCCACTTTTATCAAAATCCCCAATTTGACCCATTTTAACCCAAAGTGAACCCAATGTCAAACCTAACCTACCCAATTGAACTAAATTCTGGTCCAATTCAATTCTAAACTTCAATTCAACATTCCCAACACCAATCTAGACCAAATCCAAGCTTAATTTGATTGACATTTGGATCCAATTTCACTTTTGGCCTTAAAGCCCAATTTGGACCCATGACCCAAACTTAACCCAAACTCACCCAATTCAACTCCAATTAACCCCAAACCTTTTCTAAATCTTCCTTAACATTCCCACAAACAAAACACTAACATGATTTGCCCAAAATTTAGACCCAAACCCCACTCAAATTCAACCCAAAATTAAAAGGCCCATTTTTGACCTAAACCCAAACCTAGCCCAAATGAGCCCAAATCCCAAAATCAAAACCTAACCAAAGCCAAAACCTCTTTGAAACACTCCCATAAACATTTCTCAACATTAATTTTACATCAATTTCAACTCTAGCCCAACATTGGCCCAAGTTAGCCCAATTTGACCTACATAGGCCCACTTACCAATTAAACCCAAATTCAAACCAATTCAAGTCCAAATCACACCAAATTGACCCCAAACCACTCATGAAACATCCCTAAACCAAAACCAACAACTATTTGGCCCAAACTTTTACAAAAATTCCCATCCATGAACACATCCTTAAACTTAAAAGCCCACTTCCCTTAAACCTTCTTAAAAGCCCATTTCCTTCAAAATTCAAAAGCCCAAATCATCCTAAAGCCCACATGACACTTCCCCTCATCATCCATTTGATCAAAATCACCCCTAAGTTTCAAAATCATCAATTAAACCATTCCAAATCAAGCCACATGTCAAATTACCCCCTAAATGTCAAAAAAATTTCTAAAACCCTTTTCATGAAACAAATCAACCTTTTCCCTAGCCAAATGGAGCCATGAACAAGCCATTCTCAAGCCACATGAAGCCATGAGGGCTTTGACTTGTCATTAGTTCATTTATGGCAAGAAGAGGGGGTTCTTTCTTAAACCTCCTTTAACCCTTTTTTACCTTAATCATGTCACACACTAAACCATGTTTAGCCACCTCATCATGGATGGAGACTTCACCACTCCTTCTAAGCCGACCTAAATGATTCCCTCAGCTCAAAATCGCAGCTTGGAAGGGTGCACCAAGCCCAAAATGGTGGGTTGACCCAAACCAAGCCAAAGTGAGCCTTCTCCCATTCCATTTAAATCAAACTCCTTTACACATGTCAAACCTCAATCGAATGCACCAAACCCCAGCCCCGACCCACTCCGAGCTTCGAGGGTGACTCGACCCTGGCCGCCGGCCACCCGACCGCCGGAAAACACCATGGCCGAGAGCTTACATGTGAGCCAACTTTGGAATTCTCACCCGCCGAGTCGCCCCATCCCCGATGGCCATTATGGCTCGTTCTTCACATGCCAGGAGCAGCTGATCCCGCCACTCAACACCCCCTCGGAGAGCCTCCGACCATGTCTATTTAAACCCCTCACCTTCTCGGCCATGAGAGGTGCCGAACCGTACCTTACCGAAACTCGCCAAAATTGCTCCGTATCATTCTCCATACTTAGAGCACTTGATCCCCAAGTGAGATCCCCCGCCATTTCTTCTCTCGCGAGCTCAATTTCGTAGTCGAAATTCCACCCAAAACCAGGACACTTCTCCACAAAGGAGCCAATCCCCAAATTGATTGGTTCTACACCTTCACTGCACCAAGGGAAGGTGTCCACCAAGCAAAGCCCCATCTCCAGTGCCACCCGGCTGCTCCAGCCTCCAAGCTTTGTGATCGGGCTTGGTCGAAATCACATCTGAGACAATTCACTGCACCGAGAGACTTCATCCGGAGCTTGCGGGATCCAATCGAAGGTGCAACAACTCTCGCATCGAAGCCACACTTCTCCGAGCAAAGGTATGAACTAATTCTTCATCCCGAGCTTCGGAGATTCTCCATTTCAAATGCCTTAATTTCAATGCATGATAACCGTATAGATGTGTTCGTCTCTTCAAGACGAATCCATAGAGCATAAGAACATGAAAATCCATTGAATATCGAGTGAGATATTAAGGATTTAGTGTGGATGGCTCTCGGGTGAGGACACTTGGGGACGATGAACGGATGCCGTCCATTTAATACACGCGCGCACGGACGGCCGGATCGCGCCGGATGAGGAGACGGAACGATACGGCGGGCCCCGGGACGGCCGACTCGGATGGAGGCGCCCAATCACGGCGCGACACGTACCCCTTCGGAGCCGCCGATGTTTCGCCGGCGCCGCGTGGATAAGTAGAAAATTAGGGGTATTTTCTATTTATTTAATTCCCTAAACTTCAAAAATTCATAACTTTGTGTAAAAAATCATAAAAATAAAATAAAAATACCCTCTTGCTCAAGTGAACGGAGGAGAATAATGTGGAAAAGAAATCAATTAATTTTGTCTAGTATTTTATTTTTAATTAATTATTTACTCCCTGCATTGTTTTAATTCTCCATGCATTTATACAATTCACCATAGCATGAGACCATAGGCTTTTAAGCCTCCGAATTTGGGAACATTCTCCGAATTTTCCAAAGTCGAGGCCATCCCTATGAAGAGTTATTGATTTTTCAAATTCATGTCACTATTTTGAGTATTTTAATTCCAATAAATAGCATGTTGTGTAATAAATCCTAGGAAAATTTGGTGATGTTCCTTATGACCAGAGAACCCTAGGAAAAATAGGACTCGAGTTAATTCACTTAAAATAACCCTAATCGGCTTAAACACCCAAAATAGGTCTCTAATTAATTAGAGTTAACCATACATCAAATTGACTTGAAATCAATTCTCCACTGACCTTTAGGATCAGAGGAACCCACCATAAAAATTTGAGGTCAATTGGACTCGGTTAGCCCCACTAATTGGGTTGATTAAGCCACTTAGTCATTTTAAACTTTAAAAATTCATAACTTTCAAAATATCTTTCAAAAATTCACCAAATTGGTTTTGGAGTCTCTCTGATATCAGGGGAATTCAAGAAAATTAAAATTGCAATTTTCTAAAAAAGTTGATTTTTTATCATTATTTTAATATTTTAATAATTAAAAAATAATAAAAATCACAAAAATAATAAAATTCACCAAAGTGTCACATTTTGAATTTTAATCACTTGGGAACAAATCCCATATTTTTCTTAGGCCTATTTGGTGAGATATTAATTTTTAAAGCTCTAGGGTAATTTTAAAATTAAAAAATGTATTTTCTAGCATTTTCACCAAAGTAATTATAATAAATCAAAGAAAAATCAGAAAATTGTAAAATTTGGTTCTCTGGATTCCTTGATATCAGAGAGAATTTTAAAAATTATAAAATTCATTTTTCAACATTTATTTTATTTTTAAATTAATTAATACTCCAGAACTTAAAATAATTATAATAAAAATAATATAATTCAAAAAATCACCAAAATTAGTCCAAGTGGTCCTCTGGTCATTAGGAATGTCCCCTAATTTTCTTAAGGACAGAAACTTTCCCTTGGTCATGTTATCAAATTTTCCTTGAAAATCTCTATTTTCTACTAAAAATAATTATATAAATAAATTAAATACAGAAAAATCACATTTTCTCCTCTCATGTCTTTATTGACATATGAGTGAAGTCACATAAAAATTTCAAGTTCATTTGGGTTCAATTTAGTGAGTTATGAAATTATTAGGCTTAAAGGGCAAAATGGTAATTAAAATTTTAACCCTTAATTAAAACTTTAGGTTTAATAAAAAAATTAACAAGTAAAATATTTGATCCTAATCTGATTTGGATGATTGAAATTTAAATAATTGAAGGGTAGAAACCCATTAAGCAATTTAAAATGATTAAACCTTAATTAAGTAATTGATTAAATTTGGAAGAATAATAAAATTGGAATTATTAAAATAGGGATATTATTAGGAAGAGATTTATTCTTTAATTTAAAAAATCCCTAAATTTAATCATCTCATTAATATTCAACTCTTAATTAAAATGATAACTCAAATTTAAAATATTAAAAGACTTAATCATTAAACTAAAATTAAATCATTAAACTCTTTCAAAAATTTCAATTAAAATTAAATTAAATCAAATTAAAAATTAAATTAAATTAAGTAAATTAAATTAAAATTAAATTAAATTAAATTAAGATTAAAAAGTTGAATTAAATTAAATTAAGAATTAAATTAAATTAAATTAAATTAAATTAAATTAATTAAATTAAATTAAATTAAATTAAATTAAATTAAATTAAATTAAATTAAATTAAAAACTAAATCAAATCAAACTAAATTGAATTAAATTAAATCAAATCAAACTAAATTGAATTAAATTGAATTAAATTAAATTAAATTAAATTAAATTGAATTAAGTTGAATTAAATAACATCACCTAAGACATAAAGAACTCAAAAATAAATCTAAGATAACTTGAACACTATTCCAAACTTAAATCATTAATTTGAACTTAAATTTGAATCACAAACCATTTGAACACCAATTTACCCTCAAGAGCTCTAGTTATCATAACTCCTAAACAGAATATAAAATGAAATGTTACTTCACTTATAGGATATTCAAATGTCCTAGTTCACCGAGCAAGTTAACAAAAATCGAAAACCTCGGACGATCGATTCATTTACATAATTAAATTCTCTTGGACTTAAAACAATCCTAGAAATATTGAAAAGATGTTTAGGATCCTTCCTAAGCACTTCCTCAATATGATAGGATATTTATAAGAACAATCGAACTTAGTTATTCTTTGATGAAGAAAATCGTCCTCAAACTAAAAACACAAAGAACCTAGACGTCATAGGAAATGACTAACTATAGGATTAGGAACTTGGTAGAAAACCATAACCCTTTCCCTTAGCTTTACCTAGGAACTTGCTTAAATATTCTAATTGTGTTTTAAGTGCAGCTTGGGATGACGGGAAGACCCTCCGAGTACGCTTTTATTTTATTGCGATTTACTTTACGGTAATTTATTTAATCGCATCGCACTTATTTTTCTTGCATGATAAACAACAGTTGCATGAAAACCTACACCTTTAGGACAGAAACCAAAACTGAAACCCATAACTAAATTAAAAGACACTACAAGATAAAAGACACTACAAGACACTATTAGACAACTCAAAATTTAATCACAAACAGAACACAAAACTACAATTACAACTAAATTAAAACGTCTTGTTGGATGATCGGGAATACCTCGGATGATGTAACCTACGTGTTGCTAACGGGATTTCCCACGGTCTAAATGAAAGTGTGGAACTCATTCAGTTGAGTTTAGCAAATTCATCCGGACTAAGTGAATCCGATAAAAATAATGATGCCGGAAGGATGGAACCGTGGGATCTTAACCGGTGTTGTTATAATCAACTTTAAGATTTGTTTTAATTAAAACACAAAAAACACTTGGAAATTAAGACTTCTCTAAACCAAAACACTTTTCTCATCCCATGATTTATGATTTCTAAAACTAAACCTCTGCAACAACAAGGAGCTCGGAGCATGGTGGGCAGCACGGCCATCGTCATCGACAAAACCCGAATCTACTTCAGCAAAACTTTCCTAGAATTAAACAACAAAGCCATAGGACTTCGAGGTAGTTTGCCTAGTGCAACATAAATCCTCAACTCTTCGTTAGGCATTTGCATTGCAAATTAAGCCCTAACCGGTCTTAGGATTCCGAGGTAGTCGTCCGATATGACATAAACCCTCATATCTTCCAGGCAATTTGTATGATTCAATCATATAAATATAAGCCCTAATTAACTAAAATTGGCAAGATTAAAACATTAAATAAACATTAGGACTTTCCTAAATCCAAGCCAAACAATAGGATAGTCGGGAAATTACCGAAGTCCGCTTCGAATCCGTAATTTCTCCTACTTTTCTTCCTTTCGAATTTCCAAAATAAAATGTTCCAAACTTGATCCATTCCCTATTGAAACCCAAAATTCAATCCCTTGAAAACATAAACTTTGAAATTCTTGAGAGCGGAATTATTGATTATTATCGAGAGTTTTCTTAGGTGATTCCCGTCACTTAGGATGTAATTAACTATAGGGGCTTGCCCTTATAAGGAATTTTAAAGAACCTGAGTAATATAAACCTCGTTTAATATTTTCATATTAAGCGAGGAATTTGTCGGCTTATAAAATTGGTTCGCAGACCAAACGGATGTCACAAATCTTCTAGTTTATTTAACCGAGCCCCACCATCATGCAGTGTGTCTATCCTTAGGGATAGATACACGGTTTGCGGTGCGGTGCTCGTTTATATAAACTATCTGGGATGTGAGATCGGTTTGATTTCATATCTTAAAATCTTCAAATTTAAAATTATTTTCAAAATCAAATATTACTTCCTAAATTATATCCATATTTAAATTTAAAATTCGCCGACAACTTCTGTTAGGCGACCCCTTTTTAAAATATCACACAACCTAAAAATAGTGCCGACAAACTTCTGGCGACTCCGCTGGGGATCATTCCTCTCTCCATTCTAATCAGACAATTCTGCTTTCAAAAATCGGTAGTGCATCCATGTCCCTTATGGATCAAACTACCCTTCTTTCCGTTGGGATACTATGTTCATTTCTACCTTGAACAAGTATAACCAACATCCTCTCGGATTTAGGAGCCACTGTTTAGACACCTCTAAACGAGAGGTTCCGAGATCCTTGTACCTCATTTCTGAGGTGGGGTGGACCCCCAATAGGTGTTAGTTTAGGAGTGATCCTTCGAGTCGAGAAGTCTTGCTTAAGACTCTCTTTTCCTTTCCAACTCCGATTCAGATTCCTTACCTTCTCTACACCTTTGAACACTCCGTTCTAAATAAACAAACCCTCTAAAAAGTGATTCTTTTAATAAGTGATTCCTTCTTATAAATACATGAACATGAATGAGTTCGGACTCTTTTCAATTCCTTTCTTTTCGTCCTAAAGAAAAGAAGCATAACTCGGGACCGACAACCGAATCTACCCCGCGAAATGGAAGCCCCGAAACCGATTTTCTCTTTTACCAATGGACTGGACCTCGCCGTCTATAAGGATGAGCCGCCCGACAATGGAATCATCCGATTTGGACAAGGATTTGAAAACACGAACGTCAAGATCACCGACGTCTCCCTTTTCGCACCGATGAACAAGGTATCCGAAGCCGAGGAGCCGCCGCTCGAGTTCAACCTCAGGTCGACCCAAGAATTCCCTCCCTCGCAAAGGATCCCGACTAAGAGGAGTACCGATGTCCATAGAAGGACCGTTATCTCTACCCCCACCTGGTCTAGTTGTTTCGCACCTACCCCGACTTTTGCCAAATCAAAGGGGAAAGAAATCCGTAATTATGATGGACCCGTTACCGTGGAGGGTACAGATTTTCTCGTAAGACCTTCCGTTTTCGAAATCGGGTCCGAGCTTCAAAGATTTCGTCATCGACAAAGACCCAAAGGAGAAACGAAATAGAAGGATCGCTAAAGAAGCCGTAGCTGCTTGAAATTGCTTTCCTAGAGGAAATTCCAGAACCGCCAAAATATACACCGCCGCTCGAATACATACCACTCTTAGGAGGAAGCGGGTTTCATCCCTCTCCGCCGCAGAAGATGAAGAAAATATTCGTAAGATTGCTGCCACATTACCACAGCCCGCATATTACAACGATAGCCGCAAGAAAAGAACTAGAACTACGCCGTTTGCTCGACTGCAAACTTTGGTAGAAAAGTTAGCAAAGAAGGAAAACTGCCCCGTATCAGAAATTCTACGAAGGATAGGGCGGGTGCCAGTCAAATCCCGTCTTGGGCCCCGAGTAGAACCCGCCATCATGACGGAAAAGCCAAGTAAAAAATGAAGGCTAGTCCGCCCGTTGTCGTCTCGGGGTTACGGATTAGGGAAGATACCACCTTCCAAGCATTTGGCCGACGGACCATCCGGTCCTAGCACCTTCGTCGCTAGAAGGATGGTATGGCGTCCCACTACCGGGCGACTGAGATTGAAACAGCAGCTCGAGAAAGAAAGTCTCGCCAGGAGACTTGAATGCGAAGAAAGTGCTACCGCGATGAAGGGGACTCGTGAGAAGGGGACCCGGCAGCTATCGCACGACAACCACGAAGACACACGAAAGCCCCGCTGGAAGATGCCATGGAAAAGTTGAGAACCGATATCCGACGATTGGCAAAAGAAAGAGAAGAAAAGTTCGGAGACGAGATTGATTCCTCGGAATTCATGGACGACGAATACGCAGAAATCAACATGGTTGAAACACGAGCTTCATCATCTTCGCAAGGTGTTCCTGCAGCTGCAGAAAGAGAGGAGCCAGAACTGATGAGAAGGCAACTTCAGGAAAAAGACGACACGATCGCTCAAATGGCGAAAAGGATGGAAGAGATGGCCGTAGCTCCGGCCACTCTCCGCAGTCGAAGTACAACCACATAGAGAGACACCCCCGCGAGGTCATTCACATTGTAGACGGAGGAAAGGAGATTACGTCCGTCAATGGGGATGATCAGCCGAAAAAGGATACGACACAAAGTATTATTCCCGAAAAGGATATCAAGAACTTGGTGGAACAAGCAAGTGCGAGAAGCCTTAGCACAATCGAAGAGCGGGACATCCATTCGGACGGGTAGACCTTACCCGAAGAATTCGACGCCGTCCAATACCCGAAAGGCTTCGTACCACCTCTCGTTCAAGACCTTCGACGGAACCGGGAACCCCCGACGAGCATGTGGCACACTTTCGTGCCGCTTGTTGCAATGCCGGCGGGAGCGATGCATTACTCTTCCGACGGCTCGTCGGCCGGTCCGTCGAGAATCGCCTTCGACCGGTATGCGAGTTACCAAATGGTTCGGTGAAGACGTTCTCGAGCTAGAGAACCTCTTCATCAAGCGATTTGTCGGAGCTTCGACACCACATCACTATAGGTGATTTAGTGGTAGAGAAACAAAAGCCGAATGAAACTTTGGTGGATTACATACTCCGATGGAGGAACTTAAGCATGAAGTGTGAACCACAACTACAAGAGCAAGCATGCAGTCGGCATTTTACTAAAAAGCATCCATGGCCCGATAGCACTTCTCCTCAAAGGATTTACTATCAAGACTTTCGAGAAGTTGTTAAGCAAGGCCGGAAGCTTGCAAGAGGAGGCAAAGCAATTAAGTTTCGCCGACAAGACAGATAAACAAAAGCCTGTAAAGACTTTTGAAAAGAAATCCGGGATCGTTGCAGCAGTTGACAAAGGCAAGCAACCGATGCAAATACCACCAGAACGGCCGCAGCAACCACAACAGAATTACCAGCAACCCCGGCCCAGCTATCAGTCATCTCCGCAGTATGAACAACCGCCTCGTCCGCAACATACATTAAGAGAGCTTTTGAGCAGAGAATATCCGTTCAAGAATGAAGCAGTGCCGAAAATGTTCCGTAGTCTGATGAAGACTCCAGATTTCCAGCTGCCAGAGCCTAAAAGACCAGAGGAAGTCAACAAGAAAGGTGATCCCAACTTTTGCCCTTACCACCGGATGCTTGGGCACAAAATAGAAGATTGCATTACCTTCAAAAGTTGGCTCAACGACAACCTGCGGAAAGGGAATATAACGATCCCGAAGGAGTACATGAAGGAACCCCAGAAAGGAGGTTCCGTCAATGTTGTCTCGACTGATCCCATCATTCCGATAGATCCCTATACGACTGACGATGGATGGACTACCGCTTGGACGAGGTCTTCAAAAAGATTTTAGACAACATCCAAACCGCTTCGGTGCGAGCTTCAATTCAGAGTTTGAAACCTGTTAAGCCGGTATTATCACTTGCGATAGAAGAACCACCTCAACAGGAGACGATTGAAGAAAAGAAGAAAATTGACGAAGAAGAGAAGACCGAGACATCTAAGGCTGGACTAGGGGCCGCTTATCCTAGGATAGTTGTTTCCGATTCGGGGGAGAAATCCCTCGAACCCCCGACTACGTATGATTATCTACTCACTTCGGTGGGATCATATAATGATAAGGGTGATGGCGTTGGCTACGTTTTGATCGTTTCTAATGATTACGTAACTAACGATAATCCGGATATCGATTTCGATACCAACGACAATTCTCAAATCATACACGATCTCGACAAGCAAAATAACGAAGAAGACATCCATCAAGGAGGCTACGAGAGTTCAACAAGCAACGAATCTATCCGCGAGTTTCGAGGAGCTCCGATCACGATAGAGTTAGAGCCTTCGGACTCGAAGCTAATCTCGAAGAGCCCGTCATTCCGATTCAAGAAGAGACGCCGGCGAGCTCAACAATAGATTCGAAGAAATTACGAAGTCAACTTAAGAAGTGGAAAAGTTCTACCTCCGAGAATGGGTCCAAAGGACAAAGGAAAGCAGGTGGTTGTTCAGGAAGAACCAACCCCGGCAGAAGGAATACCCATTCGAGAAGAAGCAGAGACACATGAAAATAAAGTGGACTACAACGTGCTAGCCCATCTTAGGAAACTACCGGCCAAACTGAGCATTTATGATGCTCTCATCTTATCAAAGGAGATGAGAGAAGCTCTGATCAAGGCCTTACTTGATCCGGAAATTTGCTTAGCTCAAATGGCCGGAGATTCCTTAGATGAGGTTTGCTCGTTAAAGGAACAACGAGGTGTTACCTTCACGGACAACGACCTACTACTTGGGACAGCGAGACCACAACCGACCGTTGTACATTTCGATTACAATTGGGAAGTTTACACTCTCCGGAGTATTGGTGGATCCGGGAGCATCAATCAATATAATGAATCTTCGAACGCTAGCATACTTGGAAATTGATGCCCGCGAGCTCGAGGCGGACAAAATGTTATTAAGAGGATTCAACCGTAAAGGAGAAAGAGCCCTCGGATCAATAACGCTATCGATGAAGACCGGTGACTTAGCAAAGACAACCGCGAAATTTCACATAATTGATTCGAAACGTCATTCAACGCTCTACTCGGGCCGACCATGGATACATGAAAACAGGATGGTACCATCATCTCTACATCGGTGCATCAAATACTACGGTGGAGGGGAACGATGCATCAAAGGTGACTTACAACCATTCTCCGTACATGAAATTGGAATCCACGAGGATGCAGACTTATTATGCACCACCGAAGAAAACGATCTTCTCCAGAGATACCATAACAAATGAAGCAAAGAAAGTTCGGGACAACCAAGAACTCGAAGTTCTAGTCCAACAGATCACTCACCACTCCCTTACGGCGAGATGGTGAAGGTTTCTCCACAACTCGCATCCGAGGTCGAGGCCGGGGACGAGGTCGTGGTAGAGACGTTAGGACGATTGGACGGAGGAAACCAGCCATCAATGTTGATTGGGAAGATAGTTCGAAGAAGAAAAAGAAATCAAACAAGAAGCAGCGACAATAAGTCGAAGAAGCCGCAATTCGAATCCCTCTCGAAGATGAAAGAAACGAAGAATATAAATCAATGTACGAGAAGATTAACCACTATGTACATACTATGACCCTGACCCCGATCCATTCTAATAAGATCGAGGGTATGGAGGTCAAAGAGGTACGTAGCGATGGTGCAAAGCCCATCAAATTCTACCGTGGTGCTTCTTCCTCCAAAACTGAAAATAATGTACAATTTGAAGATGCTACTTCATCAGAATTAATGGAATTGCCTTTTGAGTGGTACTCTCCCTGTGTTCAAAATTCAATTCAGCGTGGTTTCTTACCTAGACAATGGACAAAAGGTCAATCACAACGTTTTGAAAATTTATGGAATAACTCCGGTCGTCCACCCAACTCAAAGCATGGTCTCGGATTCGGCACAGTAGGATCAGTTGATGATACTGAATTTTTCTTGGTTGTCACTTGCGAATCTATTGAAAACTGCATGGAAACTACGGACGAACTCGAAGATTTACAAATTGGAGACGCTCCACCAGAATTCGAAGAAGAAATCAAATCTACGATAGATGAGTTAACGGAAGTTAACTTAGGTACTAGCGAAGAGCCTAGACCTACCTTTGTTAGCTCCTTACTCAATAAAGAAGACTCAGAAGAAATAATCAAGTTATTAATGGAATTCAAAGACTGTTTTGCTTGGAGCTATGATGAGATGCCAGGTTTAGCTCCAGAAGTCGCAGTCCATAAGCTAGGGGTGGATCCAACATCGTTCCGGTCGGACAAGGTCCCGGAAGAATGCGTCTAGAAATCGAACAACAAGTCATAGCCGAAGTTAAAAAGTTAATAGACGCTAAATTTGTCCGTGAAGAACAATACCCGACTTGGTTAGCCAACGTGGTACCGGTCGGGAAGAAGAATGGTCGGATCGGAATTTGTGTGGATTTCGAGAGATTTAAACAAGGCATGTCCAAAAGATGAATTCCCTCTACCAATCCCGAATTAATGATCGACATCGCTTCAACACATGAAATATTCTCATTCATGGATGGATCTTCGGGATACAACCAAATAAAAATGGCTCCGAGAAGATGAAAAGCTTACGACATTCGAACGCCGATCGGAGTATTTTGCTACACCGTGATGCCATTCGGATTGAAGAACGCAGGAGCAACCTACCGGAGAGCAATGACAAGAATTTTTGATGATCTCATCCATAATCAAGTCGAATGCTACGTGGACGATGTGGTCATCAAAAGCAAAATAAAGGACAACCACTTGTATGATTTGAGAATTGTTTTCGAACGATTAAGACAATTTAACCTTAAGATGAATCCCTTAAAATGCGCCTTCGGTGTCACCTCCGAGAAATTCTTAGGATTCGTTGTCCGACATCGTGGAATTGAAATCGACCCGGAAAAGATTAAAGCTATCTTAGAAATGCCGCCTCCCAAAACCTTAAAATAACTACGATCTTTTCAAGGGAAGCTGGCATATCTTCGACGCTTTATCTCAAACTTCGTCGGGTAGGTGTCGGCCTTTCTCGGCACTAGTTAAAAAGGACGCCAAATTTATTTGGGAAGAGAAATGCCGAGAGGGCCTTCGAGGACATTAAACAATACTTAATGACACCTCCTGTCTTAGCAGCCCCGAGCCTCGGGTAGACCGTTAATACTTTATACCGCGGCTTTAGACGACTCTCTCGGAGCCTCGTTAGCCTGGGTCAATGATGAGGGTAAAGAAAACGCTCTTTACTACTTAAGCCGTCGTTCTATCGCCGACGGAAATAAGGTATCCCGCAATTGAAAAGCATTGTTTGGCCCGGATCTTCGCCGCTCAAAAGCTCGGGTATTACATGCTTTCTCATAAGGTCAACTCGATCTCGAAGTTTAATCCATTGCAATACTTAATGACTCGTCCAACGCTTTCCGGCAGACTTGCCAGATGGTCGATGATATTATTGCAATTCGATATAACTTTCGTGCCTCTCCGTGCCGTAAAAGGACAAGTCCTGGCAGACTTCCTCGCAGCACACCCTTTGCCGGCAGAATCTCCTCTCAATGACGATTTGCCAGATGAACAAATAATGAATCTAGAAGACCATGATGATCGACGTTGGGAATTATATTTCGACGGAGCATCTTCAGCGCACAAAGACGAAGAATCGCAAGTGATAGTGCCCGGTAAGGCAGGAATCGGGCTAATCTTTATAACACCGGAGCGGGGGATGTTAAGATACTCCTACCACTCGACGAGCCGTGTACAAACAACGAAGCGGAATACGAAGCCCTCATAACGGGACCGGAATTAACCATTCAAATGGGGATAACGGACATCAACATCTACGGGGATTCACGGTTAATCATTCGGCGAGATCGCCGGACAATACGGAATTTTAAAGCCAAGACTTGAGCAATACTTCCGAGTATGCCATACAAATTGTTGAACAGATTCCAAATGTGACAATCTACAAAATTCCCAGAAAAGAAAACGCTTTAGCGGATGCACTAGCTCGTCTCGCAAAAGAATTTGCCTGTTTGCAAGATGAATCAGTGGAAGTGTCAATTCATGGACGCCAGGTCCTATCACAGCTTGACATAGACACGATACACAAATCAGAAAAGGAAAAAGGATCGATTGCAACGAAGTGACGAAAAACACGGAAGATTGGCGACAGCCATTGATGAACTACCCGCAAACAGGAAAGCTACCGGATGATAGGTCGTTAGCCCATCGGATCAAGAAAAGAACTCCGTCCTACGCATTAATAAACAACACATTATACGAAGGTCTTTTGATCAAATGTGGCTAAGATGCCTAAGCGGGTCCGAGGCCCGTGAAATTGTTAAAGAGATACATTCGGGACTCCGTGGCGCTCACCGATCGAGGTCCAAAGATGAAAATGAAAATTAAAAGACTAGGGTACTACCGGCCCTCGATGATGACCGATCGCATGAAAATCGCCAAGAGCCGTCATCGTTGCCAAGTGCACGGAGTGGTTCTACACCAACCTCCAAATGTGCTACATCCGACAATTGCATCGTGGCCATTTGAATGTTGGGGCACAGATATAGTGGGTCCAATAGAACCACCATCGTCAAAAGGACATCGCTTCATTCTTGCGGCTACAGATTACTTTTCTAAGTGGGCGAGGCGGTTCCACTTAGAGAAGTGAAAGCACATCACGTACTACAATTTTTCAAGAACCAAGTTGTTTACCGTTTCGGAGTGCCGCGCGGAATCATCTCGGATAATGGGTCGACATTCGAAGCACACAAATCAACAATTTTGTCAGGAGACACGGAATCGACTGGCGATATTCAACAATTTACTACCCAAGAGCAAACGGCCTTGCTGAAGCTTTTAATAAAACTCTCGTTCAAATCTTAAAGAAAACCTTGAACGATAATAAGAGGAATTGGCACGAGAAGTTGTTAGAAGCCTTATGGGCCTACCGGACAACCTTCAGAACCCCTACGCAAGCTACACCTTACGCTCTGGTGTATGGGTCCGAGGCAGTGTTACCTTTAGAGGTTCGGCTTCCTTCACTCGTAATTGCGGTTGCAAATAAAATCACAACAGAAGAAAACGCCAAATTACGACTCGAAGAATTAGAGAGCCCGGAAGGGAAAAGACTTGCGGCGCAACAAAATTTAGAACTATACCAAGCTAAGATGGTTCAAGCCCATGACAAGCCGGTCCGCCCAAGAACCTTCAAAGTTGGTGATTTAGTTCTCGTTCTCAAAAGACCTATCCTTGCACACCGCAAGATAGGAGGAAAATTTGAACCCACTTGGGAAGGACCGTTTGTGGTTGAAGCAAGTATACTCGGGAGGTTCCTACCGACTAGTGAATTGCCGGGGAGAACGACATATGCTTCCGATCAATGGACGATACTTGAAAAAGTATTACGCTACTCGATGTTTCGAAGGAATGAACTTTCCATCCCTAGAAGCACGGGTGAAGTGATTACTTATGACTGGGTCCGAACCCAAAAATAATAAAATGTGCTAAAATAAATAAAATCCTGATAATAAAATTTTCCTTGTTTTCTTTTCCAAATCAAAATCTCTTACCTGATCTTATCCCACTTCATTCCTGCTAAGTTTAAAAATATAATAAAATAAAAATGTCTTTAATAAACATTTTCTTAATGTTCTTGTTCTTAGTACGACTCCCGATCCTTTCCCTTGTCTTTTCGCGAGGAAATGTCGAACGGGCGGTTGGTCTCGAACTTTAAGAATGGCGTAAGCCTTGCACTTGATGAAAAGAGGGTGAAAGATGGAGCGGTAATCGAGATTGACTCGGATTTCGCACCAGCGAGCCTACGATACGAGGAAAGTGATCGGGTCCCGGTTGACCGAGAAGAACTGCCCGGACATACGGTGATGAAAGTGGGTGGCCCAAGCCACCAATCCGAGCAACAAGAAAAGAAAGACAAACATTGAAGAAGATAAGAAAATGAAGTCCGTAGTCGCTACGGCGAGGGCGAGCTTGTCGGCCGCCGCGCCCACGGAGATTCAAGAAGTTCGAAGAGCTACTCTCACAAGCAACGCAACGAAGAAATAAGAATCGCCGTATCCGTAAGATGTTAACAAAACTAGCCGCGGACCGGCGCGATGAGACGATTGCTAATGTCGGTGCATACACTTCAAGGACACCGGTTCACCAGAACTCGAAGAAAGGAGGCCAGCTCCTAGGATGACGAAAGAACTGTGGAAATCTTCGGAAAATCGGAAGAAAGAAGGCTACCACGCCACCGGATAGAACCACCAATGATGCATGACCTTGTTGCGAAGCAACCCCGGGGATGTCCCGACGGTGCATCATCCCCGAGGAGCCGAGGTATGCGGGAGAACGTGAAGGGATTGAACCGTATATTCCACGATACGTCACCGAGGCCTCGCCATCCGCGGATCATTCCGGAATACGAGCTGGAGAGAATGCGGAATGTTGAAAAGAAAACCTTTGAATACTTCGAGAGAATTAAAGGCGTAAGAATCAATATACTTAGAGGGCCTCGAGCTACATACGGACGTATTCTCGCAGTATGAACAAGCAGCAAATCGTGGATTGCATCCGGGATTTGAAAAGAATGGGCCGAGCGGGCCGCCTAAGGAAAATACATACTCAGAACCCCGGAGATGGATGCCAGGGAAAGGAAGAATCACAATACAATGTGGATGCGCTGTTACAACTTTGCGGAGGACAGGAAGGGAAACCCACCGGGAATACTCCGTCATGGGCAAGTGGATCCGATGCCATTAGTCATCAAGAGAATGGTAAAGAGATTGATAACATGGAGGGTACTGCCAGCAGATTGCATACCCAATAGCTGCATCATCAACATCTACAAACAGGGTGACTGTATACCCCCACACATAGATCACCACGACTTTGTCAGACCTTTCTGCACAGTCTCTTTCCTGAGCGAGTGTAACATCATGTTCGGATCTGACCTCCGGATAGCAGGCCGGGTGAGTTCCGAGGGCCGGTGAAGATACCTTACCGGTAGGTTCCGTCATGATACCGAAGGGCAACGGAGCGGATATCGCTAAGCATTGCATACCAGGAGTACCAAGTGAAGCGGATCTCGGTTACTTTCGAAGGATGGACGACGGGAAGACACCTTACCATTTCCAGCCGAGACCCGGAGCTAGAGAGCCTCCGGCCTTACGAGCTGTGAGTTACATGGAAAATATCACACCTCCAATGTACATCCATACGGCATCCTTGCCAAGGATGGCTTGGAAGGTGATGTTATTGACCATGTACCCCACTATTCAGACATGGATTTTTTGACAGATGCTTCTTTAGATGGATCGACAAAGATCATACACAGTCCGTTTTGAGTCTATATGGATTGTATGAGATGTGTATTCCAGATCAAGTTGTACGATGTATCTTCAGCATGATTGGAATGAAAGTGACCATGTCACAATTTTGGCCTTCACCTCTTTTGTGCAAATTGATTGGGAAACGCCGTTAAAGTTAAATGAACTTCGAACAAAGAACAGAAAAGAAACAAAAAGAATAAAAGAAAACTTTCCTTAAAATTTAAAAAAAATGATAAACTCCAAATTCACGATAAAATAAAATTTGGATCAATAAAAGACAAACGAAATGACCACAAAATCTCAATCAAATTTCAAATTCAATCTTTCCAAATTTCAAATCAAAATCTCAAATTTCAAATTTCAAATTCAATCTTTCCAAATTTCAAATCAAATCTCAATCAAATTTCAAATTTCAAATTCAATCTTTCCAGATCTCACATCAAACCTCAGTCAAATTCAAACTTACCCTTCCAAATCTGAAATCCAACTTGTTCTACTCTCTCCCTTGTCTGGGAAGGAAGCGGTTGATTCCATTGACACGGATCGAATCTGATGGCGAGGAATTACATTCAATCCAAACCAGCAACTTTCAATCAACTCTTCTGAATGGGATATGTAACATCTACATATTCCCTCCTAATCTATTTCCTTCCATGAAAGTCTTTTACAACTTTCATGAAATTCTCGAAACAGCAAAATTCCACACTTTTCAAATCAACACTACAAATCTTTGTAAAATCAATTACCAATCAAAAAATCAACTTTTTGAGGTTGAGGATTTTACATCCGAGTCTGCACTGCTTTAGGATTCTTTCCCTATTGCACTGAAATACATCAAAATCAACTTTTTGAGGTTGGGGATTTTACATCCGAGACTGCACTGCTTTAGGATTCTTTCCCTATTGCACTGAAATACATCAAAATCAACTTTTTGAGGTCGAGGATTTTACATCCAAGACTCGCACTTGCTTTAGGATTCTTTCCCTATCGCACTCGAAATACATCAAATTCAAACTTTTGAGTCGAGGATTTTACATCCAAGACTCGCAATGCTTTAGGATTCTTTCCCTATCGCACTGAAATACATCAAATTCAAACTCTTGGGTCGAGGATTTTACATCCAAGACCGCATTGCTTTAGGATTCTTTCCCTATCGCACTCTGAAATACATCAAATTCAAACTCTTGGGTCGAGGATTTTACATCCAAGACTGCACTCGCTTTAGGATTTTTCCCTATTGCACTTGAAATACATCAAATTCAAACTCTTGGGTCGAGGATTTTACATCCAAGACTGCACTCGCTTTAGGATTCTTTCCCTATTGCACTCGAAATACATCAAATTCAAACTTTTGAGTCGAGGATTTTACATCCAAGATCGCATCGCTTTAGGATTCTTTCCCTATTGCACCTGAAATACATCAAATTCAAACTCTTGGGTCGACGATTTTACATCCAAGACTGCACTCGCTTTAGGATTTTTTCCTATTGCACCGAAATACATCAAATCAAATTCCGGGGTTAAGGATTTTACATCCGAGACTGCATTGCTTTAGGATCTTTTCCCTATCGCAATGAAATACATCAAATCAAACTCTTGAGGTTAAGGATTTTACATCCAATACCGCATTATTCTGAGATCTTTCCTCATTGTAATGACTCAATCCAATCAATTCGATCTTCTTTTGAGGTTGAAGATGTTGCATCTAAAACCTCGAAAATTCCAATTTTCATTTCAAATCAAATTCCCTCAAATTAATCTTGACAAACTTCAATCTAAATTAAAACTCCAAATTGAAATCTAAACTCACACATCATGACTTGAACATGAAACGAAATAAAATCTAAATCGAAATTCTCCCAGATCATGTGATTTGGGATTCACCTCCTTTTCCTTTCCCCAGCGAGAGTTCAAGAATCTCCAGTTCCAGAGATATACTGGACACTCCCCAGCTGAAGCTCTTCTACTTCGTCCTAAGTTTGTTACTTGGACATCTGTGTTGGTTTTATTGATCGCTTCGGTCAACACCAATACGCGCGGTGTGCTCCGTCAGCTCACCACACCTATTGGGGGTCCATTTGTTGACCTCATTTTTTGATGAGGTCTTCTCCTCTTCTTTTAGTGCTTAGGATCTAGCCTTAGGCTTTTCCTTTGACTATCTTAGAGGATTAGAATTGGGACCCACCTTTTAGAAATTCAAACCACTTCTAAACTCCCTGCAAACTCCACAAACTTGACCGTAGACCCCTAATCACCTAGAGGGTTGAAATCAAATGTGGAAGTTTAAAGGATGAGTTCCTATAGGACTCTTTGGCCTTAGGACTGCCCTGGGTGGCCTGGTCTGGTGAAGGGTTGACTTGCACACACACTACACCTACACACTACACTTTCACACACTCCCTAAAAACACACCCATACCCGACTTGACCTCCTGACTCATGTAGGTGATTCACATGGATGGTCCTTAACCCCTAAGCCCTTGGCTAAGAGGGTTAGGAACAACATAGTGAATGCCTCAAATGAGTCCCTTCATGGCTCATATGGGCTTGATGTGGCTTCATGGCTCAACAAAAATGACTTCTTTCCACTTACATCCACCCAATCTTCAATTTTCCAAATTTTCAATTTTTGACCCCCGGGACCCTACACCCGCCTAACCTACCCAAAACCCTTGAAATTACCCAAATTTTCCAAAAATCTCCAAATTACCCAAAATTCTCCAAAATCAATCCCAAACATTTCCACATCACTTAAATTGATCATCCATACCCAAAAATACCAAAAATTCCAAGAAAACCTCTCAATACCCTCCAAATACCCAAAATACCCCTCTTAACCCAAAAATCCAAAAATCCAAAAAATTCCCAGAAAATTCCAGAAAATCTCAAATATTCCCAATTTCATTTTGTTCAACTACACCATGGGCCAATTTTGTCAATTTACCCCACTTTTATCAAAATCCCCAATTTGACCCATTTTAACCCAAAGTGAACCCAATGTCAAACCTAACCTACCCAATTGAACTAAATTCTGGTCCAATTCAATTCTAAACTTCAATTCAACATTCCCAACACCAATATAGACCAAATCCAAGCTTAATTTGATTGACATTTGGATCCAATTTCACTTTTGGCCTTAAAGCCCAATTTGGACCCATGACCCAAACTTAACCCAAACTCACCCAATTCAACTCCAATTAACCCCAAACCTTTTCTAAATCTTCCTTAACATTCCCACAAACAAAACACTAACATGATTTGCCCAAAATTTAGACCCAAACCCCACTCAAATTCAACCCAAAATTAAAAGGCCCATTTTTGACCTAAACCCAAACCTAGCCCAAATGAGCCCAAATCCCAAAATCAAAACCTAACCAAAGCCAAAACCTCTTTGAAACACTCCCATAAACATTTCTCAACATTAATTTTACATCAATTTCAACTCTAGCCCAACATTGGCCCAAGTTAGCCCAATTTGACCTACATAGGCCCACTTACCAATTAAACCCAAATTCAAACCAATTCAAGTCCAAATCACACCAAATTGACCCCAAACCACTCATGAAACATCCCTAAACCAAAACCAACAACTATTTGGCCCAAACTTTTACAAAAATTCTCATCCATGAACACATCCTTAAACTTAAAAGCCCACTTCCCTTAAACCTTCTTAAAAGCCCATTTCCTTCAAAATTCAAAAGCCCAAATCATCCTAAAGCCCACATGACACTTCCCCTCATCATCCATTTGATCAAAATCACCCCTAAGTTTCAAAATCATCAATTAAACCATTCCAAATCAAGCCACATGTCAAATTACCCCCTAAATGTCAAAAAAATTTCTAAAACCCTTTTCATGAAACAAATCAACCTTTTCCCAAGCCAAATGGAGCCATGAACAAGCCATTCTCAAGCCACATGAAGCCATGAGGGCTTTGACTTGTCATTAGTCCATTTATGGCAAGAAGAGGGGTTCTTTCTTAAACCTCCTTTAACCCTTTTTTACCTTAATCATGTCACACACTAAACCATGTTTAGCCACCTCATCATGGATGGAGACTTCACCACTCCTTCTAAGCCGACCTAAATGATTCCCTCAGCTCAAAATCGAGCTTGGAAGGGTGCACCAAGCCCAAAATGGTGGGTTGACCCAAACCAAGCCAAAGTGAGCCTTCTCCCATTCCATTTAAATCAAACTCCTTTACACATGTCAAACCTCAATTGAATGCACCAAACCCCAGCCCTGACCCACCTGAGCTTGAGGGTGACTTGACCCTGGCCGGCCGGCCACCCAGTCGCCGGAAAACACCATGGCCGAGAGCTTACATGTGAGCCAACTTTGGAATTCTCACTCGCCGAGCTGCCCCATCCCCGAGTGGCCATTATGGCCGTTCTTCACATGCCGGGAGCAGCTGATCCCAGCCCTCAACACCCCTGGGAGAGCCTCCAGCCATGTCTATTTAAACCCCTCACCTTCTCGGCCATGAGAGGTGCTGAACCAGACCTTACTGAAACTCTGCCAAAATTGCTCCAGATCATTCTCCATACTTAGAGCACTTGATCCCCAGTGAGATCCCCCTGCCATTTCTTCTCTGTGAGCTCAATTTCAGAGTTGAAATTCCACCCAAAACCAGGACACTTCTCCACAGTGAGCCAATCCCCAAATTGATTGGTTCTACACCTTCACCGGACCGAGGAAGGTGTCCACCAGCAAAAGCCCCATCTCCGGGCCACCCGGTTGCTCCGGCCTCCAAGCTTTGTGATCGGGCTTGGTCGAAATCACATCTAGACAATTCACTGACACCGGGAGACTTCATCCGGAGCTTGCTGGGATCCAATCGAAGGTGCAACAACTCTCGGATCGAAGCCACACTTCTCCGAGCAAAGGTATGAACTAATTCTTCATCCCGAGCTTCCGGAGATTCTCCATTTCAAATGCCTTAATTTCAATGCATGATAACCGTATAGATGTGTTCGTCTCTTCAAGACGAATCCATGAAGCATAAGAACATGAAAATCCATTGAGTATCGAGTGAGATATTAAGGATTTAGTGTGGACGGCTCTCGGGTGAGGACACTTGGGGACGATAAACGGATGCCGTCCATTTAATACACGCGCGCACGGACGGCCAGGATCGCGCCGGATGAGGAGACGGAACGATACAGCGGGCCCGGGACGGCTGACTCAGATGGCGGCGCCCAATCACAGCGCGACACGTACCCCTTCGGAGCTGCCGATGTTTCGCTGGCGCCGCGTGGATAAGTAGAAAATTAGGGGTATTTTCTATTTATTTAATTCCCTAAACTTCAAAAATTCATAACTTTGTGTAGAAAAATCATAAAAATAAAATAAAAATACCCTCTTGCTCAGTGAACAGAGGAGAATAATGTGGAAAGAAATCAATTAATTTTGTCCAGTATTTTATTTTTAATTAATTATTTACTCCCTGCATTGTTTTAATTCTCCATGCATTTATACAATTCACCATAGCATGAGACCATAGGGCTTTTGAAGCCTCTGAATTTGGGAACATTCTCTGAATTTTCCAAAGTCAGAGGCCATCCCTATGAAGAGTTATTGATTTTTCAAATTCATGTCACCGTTCTGAGTATTTTAATTCCAATAAATAGCATGTTGTGTAATAAATCCTAGGAAAATTTGGTGATGTTCCTTATGACCAGAGAACCCTAGGAAAAATAGGACTTGAGTTAATTCACTTAAAATAACCCTAATTGGCTTAAACACCCAAAATAGGTCTCTAATTAATTAGAGTTAACCATACATCAAATTGACTTGAAATCAATTCTCCACTGACCTTTAGGATCAGAGGAACCCACCATAAAAATTTGAGGTCAATTGGACTTGGTTAGCCCCACTAATTGGGTTGATTAAGCCACTTAGTCATTTTAAACTTTAAAAATTCATGACTTTCAAAATATCTTTCAAAAATTCACCAAATTGGTTTTGGAGTCTCTCCGATATCAGGGGAATTCAAGAAAATTAAAATTGCAATTTTCTAAAAAGTTGATTTTTTATCATTATTTTAATATTTTAATAATTAAAAAATAATAAAAATCACAAAAATAATAAAATTCACCAAAGTGTCACATTTTGAATTTTAATCACTTGGGAACAAATCCCATATTTTTCTTAGGCCTATTTGGTGAGATATTAATTTTTAAAGCTCTAGGGTAATTTTAAAATTAAAAAATGTATTTTCTAGCATTTTCACCAAAGTAATTATAATAAATCAAAGAAAAATCAGAAAATTGTAAAATTTGGTTCTCTGGATTCCTTGATATCAGAGAGAATTTTAAAAATTATAAAATTCATTTTTCAACATTTATTTTATTTTTAAATTAATTAATACTCCAGAACTTAAAATAATTATAATAAAAATAATATAATTCAAAAAATCACCAAAATTAGTCCAAGTGGTCCTCTGGTCATTAGGAATGTCCCCTAATTTTTTTAAGGACAGAAACTTTCCCTTGGTCATGTTATCAAATTTTCCTTGAAAATCTCTATTTTCTACTAAAAATAATTATATAAATAAATTAAATACAGAAAAATCACATTTTCTCCTCTCATGTCTTTATTGACATATGAGTGAAGTCACATAAAAATTTCAAGTTCATTTGGGTTCAATTTAGTGAGTTATGAAATTATTAGGCTTAAAGGGCAAAATGGTAATTAAAATTTTAACCCTTAATTAAAACTTTAGGTTTAATAAAAAAATTAACAAGTAAAATATTTGATCCTAATCTGATTTGGATGATTGAAATTTAAATAATTGAAGGGTAGAAACCCATTAAGCAATTTAAAATGATTAAACCTTAATTAAGTAATTGATTAAATTTGGAAGAATAATAAAATTGGAATTATTAAAATAGGGATATTATTAGGAAGAGATTTATTCTTTAATTTAAAAAATCCCTAAATTTAATCATCTCATTAATATTCAACTCTTAATTAAAATGATAACTCAAATTTAAAATATTAAAAGACTTAATCATTAAACTAAAATTAAATCATTAAACTCTTTCAAAAATTTCAATTAAAATTAAATTAAATCAAATTAAAAATTAAATTAAATTAAGTAAATTAAATTAAATTAAATTAAGATTAAAAAGTTGAATTAAATTAAATTAAGAATTAAATTAAATTAAATTAAATTAAATTAATTAAATTAAATTAAATTAAATTAAATTAAATTAAATTAAATTAAATTAAATTAAATTAAAAACTAAATCAAATCAAACTAAATTGAATTAAATTAAATCAAATCAAACTAAATCGAATTAAATTGAATTAAATTAAATTAAATTAAATTAAATTGAATTAAGTTGAATTAAATAACATCACCTAAGACATAAAGAACTCAAAAATAAATCTAAGATAACTTGAACACTATTCCAAACTTAAATCATTAATTTGAACTTAAATTTGAATCACAAACCATTTGAACACCAATTTACCCTCAAGAGCTCTAGTTATCATAACTCCTAAACATAATATAAAATGAAATGTTACTTCACTTATAGGATATTCAAATGTCCTAGTTCACTGAGCAAGTTAACAAAAATTGAAAACCTCGGACGATCGATTCATTTACATAATTAAATTCTCTTGGACTTAAAACAATCCTAGAAATATTGAAAAGATGTTTAGGATCCTTCCTAAGCACTTCCTCAATATGATAGGATATTTATAAGAACAATTGAACTTAGTTATTCTTTGATGAAGAAAATCGTCCTCAAACTAAAAACACAAAGAACCTAGACGTCATAGGAAATGACTAGCTATAGGATTAGGAACTTGGTAGAAAACCATAACCCTTTCCCTTAGCTTTACCTAGGAACTTGCTTAAATATTCTAATTGTGTTTTAAGTGCAGCTTGGGATGACGGGAAGACCCTCCGAGTACGCTTTTATTTTATTGCGATTTACTTTACTGGTAATTTATTTAATCGCATCGCACTTATTTTTCTTGCATGATAAACAACGAGTTGCATGAAAACCTACACCTTTAGGACAGAAACCAAAACTGAAACCCATAACTAAATTAAAAGACACTACAAGATAAAAGACACTACAAGACACTATAAGACAACTCAAAATTTAATCACAAACAGAACACAAAACTACAATTACAACTAAATTAAAACGTCTTGTTGGATGATCGGGAATACCTCGGATGATGTAACCTACGTGTTGCTAACGGGATTTCCCACGGTCTAAATGAAAGTGTGAAACTCATTCAGTTGAGTTTAGCAAATTCATCTGGACTAAGTGAATCCGATAAAAATAATGATGCCGGAAGGATGGAACCGTGGGATCTTAACCGGTGTTGTTATAATCAACTTTAAGATTTGTTTTAATTAAAACACAAAAAACACTTGGAAATTAAGACTTCTCTAAACCAAAACACTTTTCTCATCCCCTGATTTATGATTTCTAAAACTAAACCTCTGCAACAACAAGGAGCTCGGAGCATGGTGGGCAGCACGGCCATCGTCATCAGCAAAACTTGAATCTACTTCAGCAAAACTTTCCTAGAATTAAACAACAAAGCCATAGGACTTCGAGGTAGTTTGCCTAGTGCAACATAAATCCTCAACTCTTCGTTAGGCATTTGCATTGCAAATTAAGCCCTAACCGGTCTTAGGATTCCGAGGTAGTCGTCCGATATGACATAAACCCTCATATCTTCCAGTGCAATTTGTATGATTCAATCATATAAATATAAGCCCTAATTAACTAAAATTGGCAAGATTAAAACATTAAATAAACATTAGGACTTTCCTAAATCCAAGCCAAACAATAGGATAGTCGGGAAATTACCGAAGTCCGCTTCGAATCCGTAATTTCTCCTACTTTTCTTCCTTTGAATTTCCAAAATAAAATGTTCCAAACTTGATCCATTCCCTATTGAAACCCAAAATTCAATCCCTTGAAAACATAAACTTTGAAATTCTTGAGAGCAGAATTATTGATTATTATCGAGAGTTTTCTTAGGTGATTCCCGTCATTTAGGATGTAATTAACTATAGGGGCTTGCCCTTATAGGGAATTTTAAAGAACCCGTGTAATATAAACCCCGTTTAATATTTTCATATTAAGCGAGGGAATTTGTCGGCTTATAAAATTGGTTCGCGGACCAAACGGATGTCACAAATCTTCTAGTTTATTTAACCGAGCCCCACCATCGAGCGAGTGTGTCTATCCTTAGGGATAGATACACGGTTTGCGGTGCGGTGCTCGTTTATATAAACTATCTGGGATGTGAGATCGGTTTGATTTCATATCTTAAAATCTTCAAATTTAAAATTATTTTCAAAATCAAATATTACTTCCTAAATTATATCCATATTTAAATTTAAAATTCGCCGACAACTTCTGTTAGGCGACCCCTTTTTAAAATATCACACAACCTAAAAATAGTGCCGACACATGTGTTGAAGCAATGTCGATCATTAATTCTGGGATCGGTAGAGGGAATTCATCTTTTGGACATGCTTTGTTTAAATCTCTGAAATCCACACAAATCCTGATCTGACCATTCTTCTTCCTGACTGGTACCACATTGAGCTAACCAAGTCGGGTATTGTTCTTCACGGACAAATTTAGCGTCTATTAGCTTTTTAACTTCAGCTATGACTTGTTGTTCGATTTCTAGGCGCATTCTTACGGAACCTTGTACGATCGGAAGCAGTAGGATCTACTCCTAGCTTATGGATCTGCGACCTCCGGAGCTAATCTCGGCATCTCATCGTAGCTCCAAGCAAAATAGTCTTTAAATTCCATCGATAACTTGATTATTTCTTCGGAGTCTTCTTTATTGAGTAAGGAGCTAACAAAGGTAGGTCTAGGCTCTTCGTCGAGTACCTAAGTTAACTTCCGTTAACTCATCTATTGTAGATTTGATCTCTTCTTCGAACTCTGGTGGAGCGTTTCCAATTTGTAAATCTTCAAGTTCTTCTGCAGCTTCCATGCAGTTTTCATTAGATTCGCAAGTGACAACCAAGCAAAATTCAGTATCTTCAACTCATCCTACTGTGCCGAATCCGAGACCATGCTTTGAATTAGTTGGACGACCGGAGTTATTCCATAATTTTTCAAAATGTTGTGATTGACCTTTTGTCCATTGTCGAGGTAAGAAACCATGCTGAATTAAATTTTGAACACAGGGAGAGTACCACTCAAAAGGCAATTCCATTAATTCTGATGAAGTAGCATCTTCAAATTGTTCATTATTTTCAGTTTTGGATGAAGGAGCACCACGGTAGAATTTGATTGGCTTTGCACCGCCGCTACGTACCTCTTTGACCACCATACCCTCGATCTTATTAGAATGGATCAGGGTCAGGGTCATAGTATGTACATAGTGGTTAATCTTCTCGTACATCGATTTATATTCTTCTTTCTATTCATCTTCGAGAGAGATCCTGAATTGCGGCTTCTTCCGACTTATTGTCGCTGCTTCTTGCTTGATTTCTTTTTCTTCTTCAGAACTATCTTCCCAATCCACATTGATGGCTGGTTTCCTCTGTCCAATTGTCCTAACTTCTCTGCCACGACCTCGTCCCCGGCCTCGACCTCGGATGCGAGTTGTGGAGAAACCTTCACCATCTCGCCGTAAGGGAGTGGTGAGTGACTGTTGGACTAGAACTTCAGGTTCTTCGTCATCCCGAACTTCCTTTGCTTCATTCGTTATGGTATCTCTGGAAAGATTGTTTTCTTCGGGGGTGCGTAATAAGCTGCATCTTCATGGATTCCAATTTCATGTACGGAGAATGGTTGTAAGTCACCTTTGATGCACTGTTCCCCTCCATCATAGTATTTGATGCACTGATGTAGGGATGACGGTACCATCCGGTTTTCATGTATCCATGGTCGGCCCAGTAGAGCGTTGAATGACATTTCTGAATCAATTATGTGAAATTTCGCGGTTGTCTTTGCTAAGTCACCGGTTTTCATTAGCAGTGTTATTGAGCCGAGGGCTCTTTCTCCTTTCTGGTTGAATCCTCTTAATAACATTTTGTCCGCTTCAAGCTCACGAGCATCTATTTCCAAGTATGCTAGCGTTCGAAGGTTCATTATATTGATTGATGCTCCTGGATCCACCAATACTCTGGAGAGTGTAAACTTCCCAATTGTAAGCTGAAATGTACAACGGTCGGTTGTGGTCCGTCGTCCCAAGTAGTAGGTCATTGTCCGTGAAGGTAACACCTCGTTGTTCCTTTAACGAGCAAACCTCATCTAAGGAATCTCCGGTCATTTGAGCTAAGCAAATTTCCGGATCAAGTAAGGCCTTGATCAGAGCTTCTCTCATCTCCTTTGATAAGATGAGAGTGTCGTAGATGCTCAGTTTGGCTGGTAGTTTCCTAAGATGGGCTAGCACGTTGTAGTCCACTTTATTTTCATGTGTCTCGTTTTCTTCCCGAATGGGTATCTCTTCTGCCGGGGTTGGTTCTTCTCGAACAACCACCGCTTTCCTTTGTCCTTTGGACCCATTCTCGGAGGTAGAACTCTTCCACTTCTTAAGTTGACTTCGTGATTTCTTCGAATCCGGTATTGGGTTTGTCGATGTCTCCTTCGAATTGGAATGACAGTTTCTTCTGGATCAGCTTCGGAGTCTGAAGGCTCTAACTCTATTGTGACTGGAGCTCCTCGAAACTCATAAATAGATTCCTTGCTTGTTGAACTCTCTTAGCCTCCTTGGTGGATGTCTTCTTCGTCATTATGATCGTCGAGATTGTGTACGATTTGAGAATTGTCATTTGTATCGGAATCGACGTCCGGATTAGGTTGGTTGTCGCTAGTTACGTAGTCGTTAGAAACAGTCAAAACGTAGCCAACGCCATAACCCTCATCATTATAAGATCCCACCGGAGTGAGTAAATAATCATACAGAGTCAGAGGTTCGAGGGATTTCTCTCCCGAATCAGAAACAACTATCCTAGGTTAAGCAGCCCCTAGTCTAGCCTTAAGAGCCTCAGTCTTCTTTTCTTCATCAATTTTCTTCTTTTCTTCAATGATCTCTTGTTGAGGTGGTTCTTCTATCGCAAGTGATAGTGCTGACTCGACAGGTTTCGAACTTTGAATTGAAGCTCGCACCGAAGTGGTTTGGATGCGATCCAAAATCTTCTTCAAAGACTTTGTCCAAGCGGTGGTCCATCCATCATCAGTCACATAGGGATCTATTGGAACAATGAGATCCGTCGAGATAACATTGATGGAACCTCCTTTCTGGGGTTCCTTCATGTATTCCTTCGGGATTGTTATGTTCCCTTTTCGAAGATTGTCGTTGAGCCAACTTTTGAAGGTAATACAATCTTCTATCTTGTGTCCAAGCATCCGGTGGTAAGGGCAAAAGTTGGGATCACCTTTCTTGTCGACTTCTTCAGGTCTTTTAGGCTCTAGCAGTTGGAAATTTGGAGTCTTCATCAGACTGCGGAACATTTTCGGCACTGCCTCATTCTTGAACGGATACTCCCTGCTCAGATGCTCCCTTAGCGTACGTTGTGGACGAGGCGGTTGTTCATACTGTTGAGATGACTGATAGCTGGGTCGGGGTTGCTGGTAATTCTGTTGAGGTTGTTGCGGCCGTTCTGATGGTATTTGTATCGGCTGCTTGCCCTTATCGACTGCTTCAATGATCCCGGACTTCTTTTCAAAAGTTTTCACGGGCTTCTGTTTGTATGTTTTTTCAGTGAAACTTAATTGCTTCGCCTCCTCTTGCAAGCTTCCGACCTTGCTTAACAACTTCTCGAAAGTCTTAATAGTAAATCCCTTGAGGAGAAGTGCTATCGGGCCATGAATGCTCTTAAGTAAAATGCGCGATTGCGTGCTTGTTCTTGTAGTCGTGGCTCACACTTCATACTTAGATTCCTCCATCGAAGTATGTAATCCACCAAAGTTTCGTTCGGCTTACGCTTCTCTACCACTAAATCACCTATAGTGATGTGGTGCTGAGCTCCGAGCAAATCGCTTGATGAAGAGGTTCTCTAATTCTGAAAATGTCTTCACCGAGCCGTTTGGTAATTCCACATACCAATCAAAGGCGATCCCTGATAGGCTGCTGACGAATTGTCGGAAGAGTAAAGCATCACTTCCGCCGGCATTGCAACAACTGGCACAAAAATGTGCAACATGCTGCCTAAGGTTTCCAGTTCCATCAAAGGTCTTGAACAGAGGTGGTACAAAGCCTTTCGGATATTGGACAGCGTTGAATTCTTTGGGGTAAGGTCTACCCGTCCTAATGGATGTCCCGCTCTTTGATTGTGCCAAGGCTTCTCGCACCTGCTGTTCCACCATACTCTTGATATCCTTCTTTGGAATCATGTTACGGGTAGAATCTTTCTTTGGGCGATCGTCTCCGTTAACGGATGTAATCTCTTTTCCTCCGTACGTAATATGAATAACTTACCGGAGGCGTTTCTCTTGGGGGTTGAGCTTGACTGCGAAGAGTGGCTAGGGCTGCGGCCATCTCTTCCATTCTTTTTGCCAACTGAGAGATTGTATCGTCTTTTCTCGAATTTGTGCTCTTAATGCTTCCAGTTCATCTCTTTCCGCAGCTGCCGGAGCACCTTGCGAAGCTGACGATGCTCGTGTTTCAACCATGTTAATTTCTGCATATTCATCATCCATGAACTCTGACGAGTCAACTTCATCTCCAAAATTTTCTTCTCTTTCTATTGCTAATCGTTGAATGTCGGTTCTTAGCTTTTCCATAGCGTCTTCCAATGGTCTTTTTCGCGCGGTTTCGCAGTTATCATGTGATGGATGCCGGGTTTCTTTCTCATGAGTCCCCTTCATTGCGGTAGTGCTTTCTTCGGACTCAAGTCTCCTGACGAGACTTTCCTTCTCAGGTCACTGTTTCGGTCTTAATTGGCCGGTAGTGGGATGCCATACCATCCTTCTAACAGCAGAAGGCCTAGGACCGGATGGTACGTAGGCTGAATGCTTTGGAAGGTGGTATCCTCACGATACGCAGACCCGAAACAACAACGAGTGGACTAGCCTTCATCTTCTTATTCGGCTTTTCGCGGCGATAGCGAGGTTCTACTCGTGGCCCAAGACGGGATTTGGTCGGCACCCGTCCTATTCTTCTTAAGATCTCCGATACGAGGCATTTCTCTTTCTTTGCTAACTTCTCGATCACGGTACGTAGTCGGGCAAATGGTGTAATCCTAGCCCTTTTCTTTCTGCTTGTCGCTATAGTATGCGGGTCGAGGTAATGTGGAAGCAATCCTGCGGACATTTTCCTCGTCGACTGCGACGGAAGGGGATGGAATCTACTTCCTTCCAAAAGTGGTGTATATTCGAGCAATGGTATGTATTCGGGTAGTGGTGTGTACTCGGGGATTTCTTCTAAGAAAGCGACTTCGGCGGCTACGGCCTTCACGGCAATCTTCCTCGCCTCTGTTTCTCCTGCGAGTACGTGTTAAGGGTGGAACCCTTGAGCTGGACCCAATTTCAAAAACAGAAGGTCTTGCACGGAAATCTGTACCCTCCACGGTAACATGCTCGTTACAAATTTGAACTTCCTTCCCCTTCAGTTTGGCGGAAGCCGGGGTAGGTGCAGAGACGACTAGACCAGTGGGGTAGAGATAACGATCCTTCTATGGACAGTGGTACTCCTCTCAGCTGGAATCCTTTGCAGGGGAGGGAACTCTTGAGCTGACTTAAGGTTGAACTCGATCACAGGTCTTTCAGTTTCAGATACTTTGTCTGTCAGTGCGAAAAGGGTAACATCAGTGATCTTGACATTTGTGTTCTCGAATCCTTGTCCAAGCCGGATGATCCCATTGTCGGGTAGCTCATCCTTGTAAACGGCGAAGTCCGATCCATTGGTGAAGGAGAAAATCGGTTTTGGGGCTTCCATTTCTGCGGGGTAGATTCGATTGTCGGTCCCGAGTTATGCTTCTTCTCATCGGGACGAAAAGAAAGGAATCGAAAAGAGTCCGAACACATTCCCGTTTATCTTAATGTATTTGTAGTATTAAAAGAAAATTTATCTAGATAATTGTTTTTTCGAAGAGATTTGTTCATTAAGATGAAGAAATTATTAAAAGAAGGAAAGTTGTAGGAAGGGTAAAGGAATTGATTAGGAACTGGAAAAGGAAGAGAAAGTCTTGTAGAAACTTCTCGACCCGCAAGACCGCTCCTAAACTAATACCTATTAGGGGTCCACCCCACCTCAGAAATGAGGTAAAAGGATATCGGAACCTCTCTTTTTAGGGGTGTCTAAACAGCGGCTCCTAAATCCGAGAGAATGTTGGCTATACTCGTTCAAGGTAGAAATGAACATAGTATTCCAACGAAAAGAAGGGTAGTTTGATCCACTAGGGACATGGATACACTACCGATTTTTGAAAGCATAACTATCCGATTAAAAATGAAGAGATGAATTCTTCCCCAGCGGAGTCGCCAGAAATTGTCGGCATATTTTTAGGTTATGTGTTTTATTTTGAAAAAAGGGGTCGCCTACAGAAATTGTCGGCGAATTTTAGATTTAATTTAAATAAATAATTTGAAAAGTAGTATTTGATTTTTGAAAATAATTTTAAATTTGAAAATTTTAAGATATGAAATCAAACTGATCTCACATCTCGAATAGTTTATATAAACGAGCACCGCACCACAAACTTGTGTATCTATCCCGAAGAATAGACACACTGCTTGATGATGGGGCTCGATTAAATAAATTAGAAAGGTTTGTGACATCCGTTTGGTCTGCGAACCAATTTTATAAGCTGACAAGTTCCCCTGCCAAATATGAAAACATTAAACAGGGTTTATATTACCTGGGTTCTTAAAATTCCCTATAAGGGCAAGCCCCTATAGTTAATTACATCTTAAGTGACGGGAATCACCTAAGAAAACTCTCGATAATAATCGGTAGTTCTGCTCTCAAGAAGTTCAAAGTTTAAGTTTTCAAGAGATCGAATTTTGGAATTTCGATAGGGAATGGATCAAATTTGGAACATTTTATTTTGGGAATTCAAAGGAAGAAAGGTAGGAGAGATCACAGATTCGAAGCGAACTTCGGTAATTTCCCGACTATCCTATTGTTTGGCTTGAATTTAGGAAAGCCCTAATGTTTATTTAATGTTTCAATCTTGCCAATTTTAATTAATTAGGACTTATATTTGTATGATAAAATCATACAAATAGCCTTGAAGATGTGAGGGTTTATGTCGTACCAAACGATTACCTCGGAGTCCTAAGACCGGTTAGGGCTTAATTTACATGACATAATCATGCAAATGCCTAACGAAGAGTTGAGGATTTATGTTGCACTAGGCAAACTACCTCGAAGTCCTATGGTTTGGTTATTTAATCTTATGAAAGTTTTGCTGAAGTAGACTCAGGTTTTGCTGATGACGATGGTCGTGCTGCCCACCATGCACCAAGCTCCTTGTTGTTGCAGAGGTTTAGTTTTAGAAGTCATAAATCAGGAGATGAGAGAAGTGTTCTGGTTTAGAGAAAATCTTAAAATCCAGGTGTTTTTAATATTTTAATTAAACAAATCTTAAAGTTGATTATGACAACACCGGTTAAGATCCCACGGTTCCATCCTTCCGGCATCGTTTTTTTAATCGGATTCACTTAGTCCAGATGAATTTGCTAAACTCAACTGAATGAGTTCCACACTTTCATTTAGACCGTGGGAAATCCCGTTAGCAACACGTAGGTTACATCATCCGAGGTATTCCCGATCATCCAACAAGGCGTTTTAATTTAGTTGTAGTTGTAGTTTTGTTGTTACGTTTGTGATTAAATTTTGAGTTGTTTTATATTTTGAAATGTTGTGGCGGTGAATTTTATCTTGTAATGACTTTTAATTTAGTTTTGGTTTCGGTTTCGGGGACTACCCTAAAGGTTTTGGTTTTCATGCAACAGTTGTTTATCATGCAAGAAAGGTAGATGCGATGCGATTAAATAAATTGCAATAAGGTAAATTGCAATAAAATAAAAGCGTACCTGGAGGGTCTTCCCGTCATTCCAAGCTACACTTAAAACACAAGTTAGAGCATTTAAGTATTTATAGCAAGTTCCTAGGTAAAGCTAAGGGAAGGGTTATGGTTTTCTACCAAGTTCCTAATCCTATAGCTAGTCATGTCCTATGATGTCTAGGTTCTTGTGTTTTGGTTTGAGGAAGATTTTCTTCATCAAAGAACAACTAAGTTCAATTGTTCTTATAAACATCCTATCATATCGAGGAAGTGCTTAAGACGAATCTTAAACAACTTTTCAATATTTCTAGGATTATTTTAAGTCCAAGAGAATTTAATTATGCAAATGAATTAATCGTCCGGGAGTTCAAGTTTTGTTATCTTGCTCAGTGAACTAGGACATTTGAATATCCTATAAATGAAGTAACACTTCACTTAATACTCTGTTTAGGAGTTATGATAACAAAAGCTTTCGAGGGCAAATGGATGTTAAGTGATTTGTGATTTAATTTAATTTCAATTAATGGGTTTATGTTTGGAATAGTGTTCAAGTTGTTTTAGATTTATTTTTGAATTCTTTATGTCTTAGGTGATGTTATTTTTTAATTCAACTTAATTTAACTTAATTTTAGTTTAATTTGGTTTAGTTTTAATTTTAATTTAATTTGGTTTAATTTAATTTTAATTTTATTTTAACTTGATTTTATTTTTTATTTTTTATTTAACTTAATTTAATTTAATTTTATTTAATTTAATATGATTTAATTTAATTTAATTTAATTTAATTTTAATTTAATTTGATTTAATTTGATTTAATTTAATATGTTTTAATTTAATTTTATTTTATTTAATTTAATTTAATTTAATTTAAGTTTTAATTTAATTTTAATTTTAATTTTAATTTAATATTTTATTTTTTATGTTTTAAAGATGATTTAATTTTAATTATTAAAGTATTAATTTAATTGAAATTTTAAAAGGATTTAATTTAAATAATTTAACTTTGATTTAATTTAATGATTAAGTCTTTTAGCATTTTAAATTTTAAATTTGGATTATCATTTTAATTAGGAATTAAATATTATTGAAGTGATTAATTTAGGGATTCTTAAATTAAAGAACAAATCTCTTCCTAATAACATCCCTATTTTAATAATTCCAATTTTTTATTATTCTTCCAAATTTAATTAACTATTTAATTAAGGTTTATTTTAATTATTTTTAAATTATTTAGTAGGTTTCTACCCTTTAATTATTTAAATTTCAATCATCCAAATCAGGTTAGGATCAAATATTTTACTCTTTCCTTTTATTAAGCCTAAAGTTTTAATTAAGGGTTAAACTTTTAATTACCATTTTGCCCTTCAAGCTTAATAATTTCATAACTCACTAAATTGAGCTTAAATGAATTTGAAATTTTTATGTGACTTCACTCATATGTCAATAAAGACATTAGAGAAGAAAATGTGATTTTTCTATATTTAATTTATTTATATAATTATTTTTGGTGGAAAATAGGGATTTTCAAGGAAAATTCAATAACATGACCAAGGGAAAGTTTCTGTCCTTAAGAAGATTATGGGACATTCTTAATGACCAGAGAACCACTTGGACCAATTTTGGTGATTTTTTTAATTATATTCTTTTTATTATAATTATTTTGAGTTTTAGAGTATTAATTAATTTAAAAATAAAATAAAGATTGAAAAATGAATTTTATATTTTTCAAAAATCTCTCTGATATCAAGGAAATCAGAGAACTAATTTTTACAATTTTCTGATTTTTTCTTTGACTTATTAGAATTATTTTAGTGGAAATGCTAGAAAATACATTTTTTTAATTTTAAAATTACCCTAGGGCTTTAAAATTTAATACCTCATCATAGAGACCTAAGAAAAATATGAAGTTTGTTCCTAAGTGATTAAAATTCAAAATGTGACATTTTGGTGAATTTTATTATTTTTGTGATTTTTATTATTTTTTTAATTATTAAAAATATTAAAATAATGCAAAAAATCAACTTTTTAGAAAATTGCAATTTTAATTTTCTTAAATTCCCCTGATATCAGAGAGGCTCCAAAACCAATTTGGTGAATTTTTGAAAAGTATTTTGAAAGTTATGAATTTTTTAAGTTTAATTTTGGCTAAATGGCTTAATCAATCCATTTGATAGGGCTAACCAAGTCCAATTGACTTCAAACTTTTATGGTGGGTTCCTCTGATCTTAGCGGTCAGTGAAGAATTGATTTCAAGTCAATTTGATGTATGATTAGCTCTAATTAATTAAAGCTCCATTTTGGGTGTTTAAGCCAATTAGGGTTATTCCAAGTGAGTTAACTCAATACCTATTTTTCCTAGGGTCCTCTGGTCATAATAAACATCACCAAATTTTCCTAGAATTTATTCCATAATATGCTAATTATTGGAATTAAATGACTCAAACTAGCAACCTAGAATTGAAAAATCAATAATTCTTCATAGGGATGGCCTCTGACTTTGGAAAATTCAGGGAATGTTCCCAAATTCAGAGGCTTCAAAAGCCCTATGGTCTCATACCATGGTGAATTGTACACATGCATGGAGAATTGAAAATGTGCAGAGAGTAAATAAATTATTAAAAATCAAATACTCAATGAAATTGAATGATTTCTTTTTCACATTATTCTCCTCTGTTCACTGAGCAAGAGGGTATTTTTATTTTATTTTTCTTATTTTCCTACACTAAGTTATGTATTTTTGAAGTTTAGGGAATTAAATAAATAGGAAAATAACCTAATTTCCTACTTATCCACGTGGCGCCAACTCAACCGAGGCATCTATGAAGCGCCGCGTGTCGTCTTCTGATTCGGCGTCGCCATCCGACTCAGCGCTCCAGGGCCCCGCGGTTCATGTTCCGTTGCTCCGTCCGACGCGATCCTGGCCGTCTGCTCGATACACGCTCGATCCGACGGCTCTTGGTCATCGTCTACGACTGGTGTGCACCCGTGACCGTCAACCTTCTAACCCTAATTTCTCACTCGATTCTCAACGGATTTTCGTGTTCTTATGCTCTATGGATTCGTCTTGAGGAGACGAACACATCCATACGGTAAACATGTATTTAAATTGACTCAAATTAAATGGAGAATCTCTCGTAAGCTCGAGAAGAAGAGTGAGTCCACACCTTTGCTCGGAGAAGTGAAGCTTCGATGCGAGAGTTGAGTCACCTTCGATTGAGTCGAAGCAAGCTCCGGATGAAGTCCCTTGGCACAGTGAATTGTCTAGGTAAGATTTCGACCAAGCCCGATCACAAAGCTTGGAGGCTCGGAAGCAATGGCTGGCACTAGTGAGGGGGCTTTTGCTGGTAAACTTCTTCCCTTGGTGTGGTGAAGGTGTAGGATCGAATCAATTTGGGGATTGATCCTTTGTGAAGAAGTGTCCTGGTTTTTGTCTTGAGATTTGAACTCGAAATTGAGCTCGATTTGGAGGAATTGGGGCTGGAATCCTGTGGGAATCAAGTGCTCTATGTGTGGAGAGTGGTCTGGGATGATTTTGGCAGAGTTTCCTTAAGGTTGGTTCAGAACCTCCTCCATGGCCGAGAGGGGTGGTGTTTAAATAGGAGAGGCTGGAGGGCCTCCCAGGGGGAGTTAGGGACTGGGATCAGCTGCTCTTGGCAAGGGAAGAACAGCTGTAATGGCCACTGGGCATGGGGCAACTCAGCAAGGTGGAATTTCAATGCTTGGCTCCTTCCCATGTCTCGGCCATGGCATTATCCGGCGGCCCAGGTGGCTGGCCGGCAGGCATGGGTCACCCTCAGGGTCAGGAGGTCCAGGGCTTGAAGTTGGTGAAGGCAATTGGGCTTGGACATGTGTAAAGTATTTGGATTAAAATGGTATGGGGGAGAGGCCATTTTGGCTTGATTTGGGTCAACCCATCCTTTTGGGCTAGGTGCACCTCCCCATGGCTAGTTTGGGCTGAAGAGAAAGTGGTTTAGGTCAGCTTGATTAGTGGGGAAGGGTCACCATCCAAGTACAATTAAGATTAAACATGGTTTAGGGGAGACAAGAACATGATTAATCACCTTAAGGGAATATGGAAAGGACCCCCTCCATTTGCCCAAGATAGCATGGTGACATGTAAAGGGCTTTCATGGCTTCCATGTGGCTCATGCATGGCTTCATGGCTTGCACATGGCTTGGAAAAAGTTTGGTCAATTTCATAAAAATGGATTTTTAAGGATTTTGAATATTTTGGGGTTATTTGATGGGATTTGGCATAATACCATTTTGGTTTGATTTTCATGATGGATTTAGCACATAGGTAGTGATATTAATTGAGTGAGGATGAGATGAGATTGTAGTGTGGGCTTTAGGATGGGTTTGGGCTTTTAAAATTTGGTAAAGGTGGGCTTATAAAATGGTTTAGGGAAGTGGGTTTTTTTTTATTTTAGGATGGGCATTTGGGTGAAAATTTTGTGAAGGACCATGTCAAATAAATGTTGCAATTGGTTTAGGGATGTTTCATGAATAGTTTGAAGTCAATTTGGTGTGATTTGGAATTGAATTGGTTTTAATTTGGGTTCATTTGGTAAGTGGGCCAATGTAGGTCAAATTGGGCTAACTTGGGCCAATGTTGGGCTAGGGTTGAAATTGATGTAAAATTAATGTTGGGAAATGTTTATGGGAATGTTTCAAAGAGGTTTTGACTTTGGTTGGGTTTTGATTTTGGGGTTTGGGCTTATTTGGGTTAGGTTTGGGCTTAGGTCAAAATTGGGTCTTTTAGCTTTGGGTTGAATTTGAGTGGGGTTTGGGTCTAAATTTTGGGCAAATAATGTTAGTGTTTTGTTTGTGGGGATGTTAGGGAAGGTTTAGAAAAGATTTGGGGTTAATTGGAGTTGAATTGGGTGAGCTTGGGCTAACTTTGGGTCACGGGTCCAAATTGGGCTTTAAGGTCAAAAGTGAAATTGGATTCAAATTTCAATCAAATTGGGCTTGGATTTGGTCTAGCTTGGTGTTGGGGATGTTGAATTGAAGTTTAGAATTGAATTGGACCAGAATTTGGTTCAATTAGGTAGATTGGGTTTGACATTGGGTTTACTTTGGGTTAAAATGGGTCAAATTGGGGATTTTAACAAAAGTGGGGTAAATTGACAAAATTGGCCCATGGTGTAGTTGGACAAAATGAAATTGGGAATATTTGAGATTTTCTGAAATTTTCTAAGAATTTTCTAAATTTTTGGATTTTTTGGCTAAGAGGGGCATTTTGGGTATTTGGAGGGTATTGGGAGGTATTTTCGGAATTTTTGGTATTTTTGGCTATGAATGATCAATTTGAGTGATGTGGGAATGTTTGGGATTGGTTTTGAGGAATCGGGTGATTTTGGAGAATTTTGAAAAATTTGGGTAATTTCGAGGGTTTTGGGTAGAGTTAGGCGGGTGTAGGGTCCCAGAGGTCAAAAATTAAAAATTTGGAAAATTGAAGATTTGGTAAATGTCAGTGGAATAAAATCATTTTGGTTGAGCCATGAAGCCATGTTAAGCCTATATGAGCCATGAGAGGACTCATTTGAGGCATTCACTATGTTGTTCCTAACCCTCTTAGCCAAGGGCTTAGGGGTTAAGGACCATCCATGTGAATCACCTTCATGAGTCAGGAGGTCAAGTTGGGTAAAGGTGTGGTTTTAGGAGGTGTGTGAAAGTGTAGTGTATAAGTGTAAGTCAACCCTCACCAGACCAGGCCACCCAGGGCAGTCTTAAGGCCAAAGAGTCCTATAGGAACTCATCCTTTAAACTTCCACATTTGATTTCAACCCTCTAGGTGATTAGGGGTCTACAATCAAGTTAGTGGAGTTTGCGGGGAGTTAAGAAGTGGTTTGAATTTCTTAGTGGTGGGTCCCAATTCTAATCCTTTAGGATAGTCGAAGGAAAAGCCTAAGGCTCGATCCTAAGTACTAAAGAGAAGAAGAGAAGACCTCATCGAAAATGAGGTCGACAAATGGACCCCCAATAGGTGTGGTGTGCTAACCAAGCACACCGCGCGTATTGGCGTTGACCGAAGCGATCAACAAAACCAACACAGATTTCCAAGTGACAAACTTAGGACGAAGTAGAAGAGTTTCCGCTGGGGAGTGTCAAGTATATTTCTGAGATTGGAGATTCCTGAACTGTCGCTAGGGAAAGGAAAAGGAGGTGAATCTCAAATCACATGATACGGGGAATTTCGATTTAGATTTCAGTTGTTTCAGTTTAAATTTTGATGTGTGAGTTTAGATTTTAGCTTGAGTTTTAATTTAGATTGAAGTTTTGTTAAAATTAATTTGAAGGGATTTGAATCTTGAAATGAAAATTGAAATTTTGTGGTTTTAGATGTAACATCTTCAACCTCAAAAGAAGATTGAATTGATTGGATTGAATCATTACAACGGGGAGAAATCTCAGAGCAAAGCGGTATTGGATGTAAAATCCTTAACCTCAAAAGTTTGATTTTTGATGTGCTTCATTGCAATAGGAAGATAATCTAAAGCAATGCGGTATTGGATGTAAAATCCTCAACCTCAAAAGTTTGATTTTGATGTATTTCATTGCGATAGGGAAAGAATCCTAAAGCAATGCAGTCTCGAATGTAAAATCCTCAACCCCAAGAATTTGATTTTGATGTATTTCATTGCGATAGGGAAAGAACCTAAAGCAATGCAGTCTCAGATGTAAAATCCTCAACCCCAAGAATTCGATTTTGATGTATTTCATTGCGATAGGGAAAGAACCTATCGCAATGCAGTCTCGGATGTGAAATCCTCAACCCCAAGAATTTGATTTTGATGTATTTCATTGCGATAGGAAAAAAACCTAAAGCAATGCAGTCTCGGATGTAAAATCCTCAACCCCAAGGATTTGATTTTGATGTATTTCATTGCGATAGGAAAAAAAACCTAAAGCAATGCAGTCTCGGATGTAAAATCCTCAACCCCAAAAATTTGATTTTGATGTATTTCATTGTGATAGGGAAAGAACCTAAAGCAATGCAGTCTCGGATGTAAAATCCTCAACCCCAAGGATTTGATTTTGATGTATTTCATTGCGATAGGGAAAGAACCTAAAGCAATGCGGTCTCGGATGTAAAATCCTCAACCCCAAGAATTTGATTTTGATGTATTTCATTGCGATAGGGAAAGAACTCTAAAGCAATGCGATCTCGGATGTAAAATCCTCAACCCCGAGGATTTGATTTTGATGTATTCGATTTTGCAAAGATTTTTAGTGTTGATTTGAAAAGTGTGGAATTTTGGTGTTTCGAGAATTTCATGAAAGTTGTAAAAGATTTTTTTTTTGTGGAAAGGAACAGATTAGGAGGGAATATGTAGATGTTACATATCCCATTCAAAAGAGTTGATTGAAATTTGCTGGTTTGGATTAGATACAATTCCTCGCCACTAGATCCGAATCGAAAACCTCGTGGCTCCATGTCAATGGAATCGACCGCTTCCATCCCAGACAAAGGAGAGAGTAGAACGGATTGGATTTCAGATTTGGAGGGTTGAGTTTGAATTTGATTTGAGATTTGATTTGAAATTTGGAAAGTTGAATTTGAATTTTTGATTTAAAATTTGTGTTCATCTTGTTTGTCCTTTAACGATTTATCGTTCATTTAATGTTCATGTGAATTTGGAGTTCATCATTTTTTTTTAGATTTTTTTTAAGGAAAGTTTTCTTTTATTCTTTTTGTTTCTTTTATGTTCTTTGTTCGAAGTTCATTTAACTTTAATGGCGTTTCCCAGTCAACTTGCACAAAAGAGGTGAAGGCCAAAAATGTGACATGGTCACTTTCATTCCAATCATGTTGAAGATACATCATAGAACTCGATTTGGAATACATCTCATACAATCCATGTAGACTCAAAACTGACTATGTATGATCTTTGTCGATCCATCCAAAAAGGTATCTGTCAAAAATTCATGTACGAATAGTGAGGTACATGGTCAATAACATCGCCTTCCAAGCCATCCTTGGCGAAGGATGCCGTATGGATGTACGTTGGAGGTGTGATATTTTCCATGTAACTCACAACTCGTAAGGCGGAGGCTCTCTAGCTCCGGTGCACGTCGGAAGTGCGTAAGGTGCTTTCTCGTCATCCATCCTTCGAAAGTAAGCGAGATCCGCTTCATTGGTACTCCCGGTATGCAATGTTTAGCGACATCCGCTCCGTTGCCCTTCGGTATCATGACGAAACCTACCGGTAATGGTATCTTTCTCGGCCCTCGGAACTCACACGGGCCTGCTATCCGGAGGTCGGATCCGAACATGATATTACACTCGTTCGGAAAAGAAGCGTGCGAGAAGGTCGACAAAGTCGTGGTGATCTATGTGCGGGGGTATGCGATCACCCTTCTTGTAAATGTTAATGATGCAAGCTGTTGGGTATGCAATCTGCTGGCGATACCCTCCATGCTATCATTCTCTTTACCATCCTTTTGATGACTAATGGCATTGGATCCACTGGCCATGACGGAGTATCCCCGGTGGGTTTCCCTTCTGTCTTCCGCGAAGTTGTAGCAGCATCCACATTGTATTGTAATTCTTCCTTTCCACGGCATCCACCTCCGGGGTTCCGAGTAAGTGTTTTCTCTTAGGCGGCCCGCTCGACCCATTCTTTTCAAATCCCGGATGCGATCCACGATTTATTGTTGTTCGTATTCGAAAACACGTACGTATGTAACTCGAGGCCTTCCAATATATTGATCCTCCTGCCTCTGATTCTCTCGAAGTATTCAAAAGTTTCATTCTCGACATTTTGCATTCTTTCTAGCTCGTATTATGGAATAATCTGCAAATGGCGAGGCCTGGTGACATACTGTGGGATATATGGCTCAATCCCTTCGCGTTCTCCTGCATACCTCGGCTCCTCGGGGATGGTCTCCATCGGGACATCCTCCGGGGTTGCTCCTGCAACAAGGTTATGCATTACTGGTGACTTTATCTGGTGGCGTAGTATCCTTCCTTCTTATGATCTTTCTGAGATTCCCCTGGCCTCTTCTGTTATCCTCGGAGCTGACCTCCTTTCCTCTGGTTCCTGGAGAACCGGTATCCTTGAAGTATATGCACTGGCAGTAGCAACTGCCTCGTTGCGCTGGTCCGCTGCTAGTTTAGTTAACATCTTGCGGATAAGGCAATTTTTATTTCTTCGCTGAGTTCTTTGTGAGAGTAGCTCTTCGTACTTCTGAATTTACGTGGGCGCGGCGGCGACAAGCTCTGCCCTCTGCTAGTAGCGACTACAAACTTGATTTTCTTGTCTTCTTCGGTGTTTGTTTTCCTTTTCTTCTTCGTTGGATTGGTGGCTTGGGCCACCCACTTTCATCACTTGTCCGGTGGGCGGTTCCTCTCGATCAATTGGGACCCGGTCACCTTCCTCGTATTGCAGCGCTGCTGGTGCGAAGTCCGAGTCAATCTACTATTATCGCTCCATCTTTCACCCTCTTTCCATCGAGTGCAAGGCTTACGCCATTTCTAAAGTTCGGAACCAACCGCCCGTTCGACATTTCCCTGCGAAAAGACAAGGAAAAGGATCAGGGGTTGTACTAAGAACAAGAACATTTAAGAAAATATTTATTAAAGACAGAGTTTTCTTTTTCCTTTTTTTCTTTTTTTTATTATTACTTTTTTATTTTTAAATTTAACAGGAATGAAGTGGGAAAAGACCGGAAAAAAGATTTTGACTTGGAAGAGAGAACAAGGAAAACTTTATTATCATGATTTTATTTATTTTAGCACATTTTTTATTATTTTTGGGTTCGGACCCAGTCATAAGTAATTACTTCACCCGTGCTTCTAGGGATGAAAAATTCATTCCTTCGAAACATCAGGTAGCGTAATACTTTTTCAAGTATCGTCCATTGATCGGAAGCATATGTCGTTCTCCTTGGCAATTCACTAGCTGGTAGGAGCCTCCTGAGTAGACTGTCTCAACCACAAATGGCCCTTCCCAAGTAGGTTCAAATTTTCCTCCTATCTTGCGGTGTGCAAGGATAGGTCTCTTGAGAACGAGAACTAAGTCACCAACTTTGAAGGTTCTTGGGCGGACCAGTCTGTCATGGGCTTGAACCATCTTGGCTTGGTATAGTTCCAAATTCTGCTGCGCTGCAAGTCTTTTCCCTTCCAGGCTTTCCAATTCCTCTAGTCGTAATTTGGCATTCTCTTCTGTCGTGATTTTGTTTTCAACTGCAATTCTGAGTGAAGGAAGTCTGGACCTCTAAGGGTAACACTTGCCTCGGACCCATACACCGGAGCGTAAGGTGTAGCTTGAGTAGGAGTTCTGAAGGTTGTCAGGTAGGCCCATAAGGCTTCTAATAACTTCTCGTGCCAATTTCTCTTATTATCGTCCAAAGTTTTCTTTAAAATTTGAACAAGAGTTTTATTAAAAGCCTCAGCAAGGCCATTTGCTCTTGGGTAATAAATTGTTGAATACCGCCGATCGATTCCGTGTCTCCCGACAAAATTGTTGATTTGCGTGCTTCGAATGCGACCCATTATCCGAGATGATCTGCGCGACACTCCGAAACGGTAGACAACTTGGTTCTTGAAAAGCGTAGCACGTGGTGTGCTTTCACTTCTCTAAGTGGAGCTGCCTCCGCCCACTTGGAAAAGTAATCTGTAGCCGCAAGAATGAAGCGATGTCCTTTTAAAGATGGTGGTTCTATTGGACCCACTATATCTGTGCCCCAACATTCAAATGGCCACGACGCAATTGTCGGATGTAGCACATTGGGAGGTTGATGTAGAACCACTCCGTGCACTTGGCATTGGTGACAGCTCTTGGCGATTTTCATGCAGTCGGTCATCATCGAGGGCCGGTAATGCCCTAGTCTTTTAATTTTCATTTTCATCTTCGGACCCGATCGGTGAGCGCCACGCGAGTCTCGAATGCACTCTTTAACAATTTCACGGGCCTCGGACCCGCTTAGGCACCTTAGCCGCATTTGATCGAAAGACCTTCCGTATAACGTGTTGTTTATTAATGAGTAGGACGGAGTTCTTTTCTTGATCCGATGGGCTAACGACCTATCGTCACGGTAGTTTTCCTGTTTGCGGGTAGTCTATTAATGGTTGTCGCCAATCTTCGATGTTTTACGTCACTTTGTTGCAGCTGATTCTTCTTCTTTTTCTGATTTGTGTATTATGTCTATGTCGAGCTGTGATAGGACTCGACGTCCGTGAACTGACACTTCCACTGATTCATCTTGTAAGCAGGCAAATTCTTTTGCGAGGCGGGCTAACGTATCTGCTAAAGCGTTTTTTTTCTGGGAATTTTGTAGATCGTCACATTCGGAATTTGTTCCAACAGTTTCATGGCATACTGGAAGTATTGCTCGAGTCTTGGCTTTAAAATTTTGTATTGTCCGGCGATCTGTTGAATGATTAACTGCGAATCCCCATAAATGTTGATGTTTGTTATCACCATTTAAATAGTTAATTCCAGTCCTGTTATGAGGGCTTCGTATTCTGCTTCGTTGTTTGTACACGGCTCTGTTAACTGGTAGGAATATCTTATCATCCCCCGCTCCGGTGTTATAAAGATTAGTCCGATTCCTGCCTTACCGGGCACTATCACTTGCGATTCTTGGTCTTTGTGTGCTGAAGATGCTCCGTCAAAATATAATTCCCAACGTCGATCATCAGGGTCTTCTAAGCTCATTATTTGTTCATCTGGCAGGTCGTCATTGAGAGGAGATTCGCCGGCAAAGGGTGTCTTTGCGAGGAAGTCTTCTAGGACTTGTCCCTTTACGGCACGAAGATGCCCGAAAGTTATATCGAATTGCAATAATATCATTGACCACCCAGCAAGTCCGCCGAGAAGCGTCGGAAGGTTCATCAAGTATTGCAATGGATTAAATTTCGAGATCAGGTTGACCTTATGAGAAAGCATGTAGTGCCTGAGCTTTTGAGCGGCGAAGATCAGGGCCAAACAATGCTTTTCAATTGGAGGATACTTTATTTCCGTTGGAAGTAAACGACGGCTTAGGTAGTAAAGAGCATTTTCTTTACCCTCATCATTGACTTGGGCTAACAGGGCTCCGAGAGAGTCGTCTAAAGCCGCGGTATAAAGTATCGATGGTCTACACGAGGCCAGGGTTGCTAAGACATGAGGTGTCATTAAATATTGTTTAATGTCCTCGAAGGCCCTCTGGCATTTATCTTCCCAAATAAATTTGGCGTCCTTTTTAACTAATGCCGAGAAAGGCTGACACCTACCTGACAAGTTCGAGATAAAGCGTCGAAGATATGCCAACTTCCCTTGAAAAGATCGTAGTTGTTTTAAGGTTTTGGGAGGTGGCATTTCTAAGATAGCTTTAATCTTTTCCGGGTCGATTTCAATTCCACGATGTCGGACAACGAATCCTAAGAACTTCCGGACGTGACGCCGAAGGCGCATTTTAAGGGATTCATCTTAAGGTTAAATTGTCTTAATCGTTCGAAAATAATTCTCAAATCATACAGGTGGTTTTCCTTTATTTTGCTTTTGATGACCACATCATCCACGTAACATTCGACTTGATTGTGGATGAGATCATCAAAAATTCTTGTCATTGCTCTGTGGTAGGTTGCTCCTGCGTTCTTCAGCCCGAATGACATCACCGTGTAGCAATATACTCCGATCGGCGTTCGAATGCGCGTAAGTTTTTCATCTTCGGAGCCATTTTTATCCGGTTGTATCCCAAAGATCCATCCATGAATGAGAATATTTCATGTGTTGAAGCAATGTCGATCATTAATTCTGGGATCGGTAGAGGGAATTCATCTTTTGGACATGCCTTGTTTAAATCTCTGAAATCCACACAAATCCTGATCTGACCATTCTTCTTCCTGACTGGTACCACATTGGCTAACCAAGTCGGGTATTGTTCTTCACGGACAAATTTAGCGTCTATTAGCTTTTTAACTTCAGCTATGACTTGTTGTTCGATTTCTAGACGCATTCTTCTGGAACCTTGTCCGATCGGAACGAAGTAGGATCTACTCATAGCTTATGGATCGCGACCTCTGGAGCTAATCCTGGCATCTCATCGTAGCTCCAAGCAAAACAGTCTTTAAATTCCATCAATAACTTGATTATTTCTTCGGAGTCTTCTTTATTGAGTAAGGAGCTAACAAAGGTAGGTCTAGGCTCTTCGCTAGTACCTAAGTTAACTTCCGTTAACTCATCTATTGTAGATTTGATCTCTTCTTCGAACTGCGGTGGAGCGTTTCCAATTTGTAAATCTTCAAGTTCTTCTGTAGCTTCCATGCAGTTTTCATTAGACTCGCAAGTGACAACCAAGCAAAATTCAGTATCTTCAACTCATCCTACTGTGCCGAATCCGAGACCATGCTTTGAATTAGGTGGACGACAGGAGTTATTCCATAATTTTTCAAAATGTTGTGATTGACCTTTTGTCCATTGTCGAGGTAAGAAACCATGCTGAATTAAATTTTGAACACGGGGAGAGTACCACTCAAAAGGCAATTCCATTAATTCTGATGAAGTAGCATCTTCAAATTGTTCATTATTTTCAGTTTTGGAGGAAGGAGCACCACGGTAGAATTTGATTGGCTTTGCACCGCCGCTACGTACCTCTTTGACCACCATACCCTCGATCTTATTAGAATGGATCGGGGTCAGGGTCATAGTATGTACATAGTGGTTAATCTTCTCGTACATCGATTTATATTCTTCGTTATTTTCATCTTCGAGAGAGATCTCGAATTGCGGCTTCTTCGACTTATTGTCGTCGCTTCTTGCTTGATTTCTTTTTCTTCTTCAGAACTATCTTCCCAATCAACATTGATGGCTGGTTTCCTCTGTCCAATTGTCCTAACATCTCTGCCACGACCTCGTCCCCAGCCTCGACCTCTGATGCGAGTTGTGGAGAAACCTTCACCATCTCGCCGTAGGGGAGTGGTGAGTGACTGTTGGGCTAGAACTTCAGGTTCTTCGTCATCCCGAACTTCCTTTGCTTCATTCGTTATGGTATCTCCGGAAAGATTGTTTTCTTCGGGGGTGCGTAATAAGTCGCATCTTCATGGATTCCAATTTCATGTACGGAGAATGGTTGTAAGTCACCTTTGATGCACTTGTTCCCCTCCATCGTAGTATTTGATGCACCGATGTAGGGATGACGGTACCATCCGGTTTTCATGTATCCATGGTCGGCCCGAGTAGAGCGTTGAATGACGTTTCTGAATCAATTATGTGAAATTTCGCGGTTGTCTTTGCTAAGTCACCGGTTTTCATTAGCAGTGTTATTGAGCCGAGGGCTCTTTCTCCTTTCTGGTTGAATCCTCTTAATAACATTTTGTCCCCTTCAAGCTCACGAGCATCAATTTCCAAGTATACTAGCGTTCGAAGGTTCATTATATTGATTGATGCTCCTGGATCCACCAATACTCTGGAGAGTGTAAACTTCCCAATTGTAACTGAAATGTACAACGGTCGGTTGTGGTCCGTCGTCCCAAGTAGTAGGTCATTGTCCGTGAAGGTAACACCTCGTTGTTCCTTTAACGAGCAAACCTCATCTAAGGAATCTCCGGTCATTTGAGCTAAGCAAATTTCGGATCAAGTAAGGCCTTGATCGAGCTTCTCTCATCTCCTTTGATAAGATGAGAGCGTCGTAGATGCTCGGTTGGTCGGTAGTTTCCTAAGATGGGCTAGCACATTGTATTCCACTTTATTTTCATGTGTCTCGTTTTCTTCCCGAATGGGTATCTCTTCTGTCGGGGTTGGTTCTTCCTGAACAACCACCTGCTTTCCTTTGTCCTTTGGACCCATTCTCGGAGGTAGAACTCTTCCACTTCTTAAGTTGACTTCTGTGATTTCTTCGAATCCGGTATTGGGTTTGTCGATGTCTCCTTCTGAATTGAATGACAGTTTCTTCTGGATCAGCTTCGGAGTCTGAAGGCTCTAACTCTATTGTGACTGGAGCTCCTCGAAACTCATAAATAGATTCGTTGCTTGTTGAACTCTCGTAGCCTCCTTGGTGGATGTCTTCTTCGTCATTATGATCGTCGAGATTGTGTATGATTTGAGAATTGTCATTTGTATCGGAATCGACGTCCGGATTAGGTTGGTTGTCGCTAGTTACGTAATCGTTAGAAACGATCAAACGTAGCCAACGCCATAACGCTCATCATTATAAGATCCCACCGGAGTGAGTAAATAATCATACAGAGTCAGAGGTTCGAGGGATTTCTCTCCCGAACCAGAAACAACTATCCTAGGATAAGCAGCCCCTAGTCTAGCCTTAAGAGCCTCGGTCTTCTTTTCTTCATCAATTTTCTTCTTTTCTTCAATGATCTCTTGTTGAGGTGGTTCTTCTATCGCAAGTGATAGTGCTGACTCGACAGGTTTCGAACTTTGAATTGAAGCTCGCACCGAAGTGGTTTGGATGCGATCCAAAATCTTCTTCGAAGACTTTGTCCAAGCGGTAGTCCATCCATCATCAGTCACATAGGGATCTATTGGAACAATGAGATCCGTCGAGATAACATTGATGGAACCTCCTTTCTGGGGTTCCTTCATGTATTCCTTCGGGATTGTTATGTTCCCTTTTCGAAGATTGTCGTTGAGCCAACTTTTGAAGGTAATACAATCTTCTATCTTGTGTCCAAGCATCCGATGGTAATGGGCAAAAGTTGCTGGACGATGGCGGTCTGTTCATACTCGTCTGAGATAGCCGAGTCAGCGCTGGGTCGGCGGTTGCTCTGGTAATTACCGGTCGAGGTTGCTCTGTGCGGCCGTTCGACGGTATTTGTATCGGCTGCTTGCCCTTATCGACTGCTGCAACGATCCCGGACTTCTTTTCAAAAGTTTTCACGGGCTTCTGTTTGTCTACTTTGTCAGTGAAACTTAATTGCTTCGCCTCCTCTTGCAAGCTTCCGGCCTTGCTTAACAACTTCTCGAAAGTCTTAATAGTAAATCCCTTGAGGAGAAGTGCTATCGGGCCATGAATGCTCTTAAGTAAAATGCCGATCGCGTGCTCTGTTCTTGTAGTCGTGGCTCACACTTCATACTTAGATTCCTCCATCGAAGTATGTAATCCACCAAATTTTCGTTCGCTCTCGCTTCTCTACCACTAAATAACCTATAGTGATGTGGTGTTGAGCTCCGGCAAATCGCTTGATGAAGAGGTTCTCTAATTCTGAAAATGTCTTCACCGAGCCGTTTGGTAATTCCGCATACCAATCAAAGGCGATCCCTGATAGGCTGCTGACGAATTGTCGAAAGAGTAAAGCATCACTTCCGCCGGCATTGCAACAACTGGCACGAAAATGTGCAACATGCTGCCTAGAGTTTCCAGTTCCATCAAAGGTCTTGAACAGAGGTGGTACGAAGCCTTTCGGATATTGGACAGCGTCGAATTCTTCGGGGTAAGGTCTACCCGTCCGAATGGACGTCCCGCTCTTTGATTGTGCCAAGGCTTCTCGCACCTGCTGTTCCACCATACTCTTGATATCCTTCTCTGGAATCATGTTCTGGGTAGAATCTTTCTTTGGCTGATTGTCTCCGTTAACGGATGTAATCTCTTTTCATACGTCTGTAATATGAATAACTTCTGGAGTCATTTCTCTTGGGGGTTGAGCTTGACTCTGAAGAGTGGCTAGGGCTGCAGCCATCTCTTCCATTCTTTTTGCCAACCGAGAGATTGTATCGTCTTTTCTCGAATTTGTGCTCTTAATGCTTCCGGTTCATCTCTTTCCGCTGTACTGCCGGAGCACCTTGCGAAGCTGACGATGCTCGTGTTTCAACCATGTTAATTTATGCATATTCATCATCCATGAACTCTGACGAGTCAACTTCATCTCCAAACTTTTCTTCTCTTTCTCTTGCTAATCATTGAATGTCGGTTCTTAGCTTTTCCATAGCGTCTTCCAATGGTCTTTTTCGTGCGGTTTCGCAGTTATCATGTGATGGCTGCCGGGTTTCTTTCTCATGAGTCCCCTTCATTGCGGTAGCGCTTTCTTCGGACTCAAGTCTCCTGACGAGACTTTCCTTCTCAGGTCGCTGTTTCGGTCTTAATTGGCCGGTAGTGGGATGCCATACCATCCTTCTAACAATGAAGGCCTAGGACCGGATGGTCCGTGGGCTAAATGCTTCGGAAGGTGGTATCCTCCACGATCCGTAAACCCGAAACAACAACAGGTGGACTAGCCTTCATCTTCTTATTCGGCTTTTCTGCGGTGATAGCGGGTTCTACTCGTGGCCCAAGACGAGATTTGGTCGGCACCCGTCCTATTCTTCTTAAGATCTCCGATACGAGGCATTTCTCTTTCTTTGCTAACTTCTCGATCACGATCCGTAGTCGGGCAAATGGTGTAATCCTAGCCCTTTTCTTTTCGAGTTGTCGCTATAGTATGCGGGTCGAGGTAATGTGGAAGAAATCCTGCGGACATTTTCCTCGTCAGCTGCGGCGGAAAGGGGATGGAATCTACTTCCTTCCAAAAGTGGTGTATATTCAGCCAATGGTATGTATTCAGGTAGTGGTGTGTACTCAGGGATTTTTCTAAGAAAGCGACTTCAGCAGCTCTGGCCTTCCTGGCAATCTTCCTGCCTCTGTTTCTCCTCTGAGTCCGTGTTAGGGGTGGCACCCTTGAGCTGGACCCAATTTCAAAAACAGATGGTCTTGTACGGAAATCCGTACCCTCCACGGTAACATGCTCGTTACAAATTTGAACTTCCTTCCCCTTCGGCTTGGCTGAAGCCGGGGTAGGTGCAGAGACGACTAGACCAGTGGGGGTAGAGATAACGATCCTTCTATGGACAGTGGTACTCCTCTCAGCTGGAATCCTTTGCAGGGGAGGGAACTCTTGAGCTGACTTAAGGTTGAACTCGATCACAGGTCTTTCAGCTTCAGATACTTTGTCTGTCAGTGCGAAAAGGGTAACGTCAGTGATCTTGACATTTGTGTTCTCGAATCCTTGTCCAAACCGGATGATCCCATTGTCGGGCAGCTCATCCTTGTAAACAACGAAGTCCAGTCCATTGGTGAAGGAGAAAATCAGTTTTGGGGCTTCCATTTCTACAGGGTAGATTCTGATTGTCAGTCCCAAGTTATGCTTCTTCTCATCGGGACGAAAAGAAAGGAATCGAAAAGAGTCCGAACACATTCCCGTTTATCTTAATGTATTTGTAGTATTAAAAGAAAATTTATCTAGATAATTGTTTTTTCAAAGAGATTTGTTCATTAAGATGAAGAAATTATTAAAAGAAGGAAAGTTGTAGGAAGGGTAAAGGAATTGATTAGGAACTGGAAAAGAAAGAGAAAGTTTTGTAGAAACTTCTCGACCCGCAAGACCGCTCCTAAACTAATACCTATTGGGGGTCCACCCCACCTCGAAATGAGGTAAAAGGATCTCGGAACCTCTCTCGTTTAGGGGTGTCTAAACAGAGTGGCTCCTAAATCCGAGAGAATGTTGGCTATACTCGTTCAAGGTAGAAATGAACATAGTATTCCAACGAAAAGAAGGGTAGTTTGATCCACTAGGGACATGGATACACTACCGATTTTTGAAAGCAGAACTATCTGATTAAAAATGAAGAGAGGAATTCTTCCCCAGCGGAGTCGCCAGAAATTGTCGGCATATTTTTAGGTTATGTGTTTTATTTTAAAAAAAGGGGTCACCTACAGAAATTGTCGGCGAATTTTAGATTTAATTTAAATAAATAATTTGAAAAGTAGTATTTAATTTTTGAAAATAATTTTAAATTTGAAAATTTTAAGATATGAAATCAAACTGATCTCACATCCCAAATAGTTTATATAAACGAGCACCGCACCACAAACTCGTGTATCTATCCCGAAGAATAGACACACCTGCTTGATGATGGGGCTCGATTAAATAAACTAGAAAGGTTTGTGACATCCGTTTGGTCCGCGAACCAATTTTATAAGCCGACAAGTTCCCCGCCTAATATGAAAACATTAAACGAGGTTTATATTACCCGGTTCTTAAAATTCCCTATAAGGGCAAGCCCCTATAGTTAATTACATCTTAAGTGACGGGAATCACCTAGGAAAACTCTCGATAATAATCAGTAGTTCTGCTCTCAAGAAGTTCAAAGTTTAAGTTTTCAAGAGACTAAATTTTGGAATTTCAATAGGGAATGGATCAAATTTGGAACATTTTATTTTGGGAATTCAAAGGAAGAAAGGTAGGAGAGATCACAGATTCGAAGCGAACTTCGGTAATTTCCCGACTATCCTTTTGTTTGGCTTGAATTTAGGAAAGCCCTAATGTTTATTTAATGTTTCAATCTTGCCAATTTTAATTAATTAGGACTTATATTTGTACGATAAAATCATACAAATAGCCTTGAAGATGTGAGGGTTTATGTCGTACCAAACGACTACCTCAGAGTCCTAAGACCAGTTAGGGCTTAATTTACATGACATAATCATGCAAATGCCTAACGAAGAGTTGAGGATTTATGTTGCACTAGGCAAACTACCTCGAAGTCCTATGGTTTGGTTATTTAATCTTATGAAAGTTTTGCTGAAGTAGACTCAGGTTTTGCTGATGATGATGGTCGTGCTGCCCACCATGCTCCAAGCTCCTTGTTGTTGCAAAGGTTTAGTTTTAGAAGTCATAAATCAGGAGATGAGAGAAGTGTTCTCGGTTTAGAGAAAATCTTAAAATCCAGGTGTTTTTAATATTTTAATTAAACAAATCTTAAAGTTGATTATGACAACACCGGTTAAGATCCCACGGTTCCATCCTTCCGGCATCGTTATTTTTATCGGATTCACTTAGTCTAGATGAATTTGCTAAACTCAACTGAATGAGTTCCATACTTTCATTTAGACCGTGTGAAATCCCGTTAGCAACACGTAGGTTACATCATCCGAGGTATTCCCGATCATCCAACAAGACGTTTTAATTTAGTTGTAGTTGTAGTTTTGTTGTTTTGTTTGTGATTAAATTTTGAGTTGTTTTATATTTTGAAATGTTGTGGCGGTGAATTTTATCTTGTAATGACTTTTAATTTAGTTTTGGTTTCGGTTTCGAGGACTACCCTAAAGGTTTTGGTTTTCATGCAACAGTTGTTTATCATGCAAGAAAGGTAAATGCGATGCGATTAAATAAATTGCAATAAGGTAAATTGCAATAAAATAAAAGCGTACCTGGAGGGTCTTCCCGTCATTCCAAGCTGCACTTAAAACACATGTTAGAGCATTTAAGTATTTATAGCAAGTTCCTAGGTAAAGCTAAGGGAAGGGTTATGGTTTTCTACCAAGTTCCTAATCCTATAGCTAGTCATCTCCTATGACGTCTAGGTTCTTGTGTTTTGGTTTGAGGATGATTTTCTTCATCAAAGAACAACTAAGTTCAATTGTTCTTATAAACATCCTATCATATCGAGGAAGTGCTTAAGACGGATCTTAAACATCTTTTCAATATTTCTAGGATTATTTTAAGTCCAAGAGAATTTAATTATACAAATGAATTAATCGTCCGGGAGTTCAAGTTTTGTTATCTTGCTCAGTGAACTAGGACATTTGAATATCCTATAAATGAAGTAACACTTCACTTAATACTCTGTTTAGGAGTTATGATAACAAAATCTTTCGAGGGCAAATGGATGTTATAGTGATTTGTGATTTAATTTAATTTCAATTAATGGGTTTAAGTTTGGAATAGTATTCAAGTTGTTTTAGATTTATTTTTGAATTCTTTATGTCTTAGGTGATGTTATTTTTTAATTCAACTTAATTTAACTTAATTTTAGTTTTATTTGGTTTAGTTTTAATTTTAATTTAATTTTGTTTAATTTAATTTTAATTTTATTTTAACTTCGATTTTATTTTTTAATTTAATTTAATTTAATTTAATTTAATTTAATTTAATTTAATTTAATTTGATTTAATTTAATTTAATTTAATTTAATTTTAATTTAATTTGATTTAATTTGATTTAATTTAATATGTTTTAATTTAATTTTATTTAATTTAATTTAATTTAATTTAATTTAAGTTTTAATTTAATTTTATTTTTAATTTTAATTTAATATTTTATTTTTTATGTTTTAAAGATGATTTAATTTTAATTATTAAAGTATTAATTTAATTGAAATTTTAAAAGGATTTAATTTAAATAATTTAACTTTGATTTAATTTAATGATTAAGTCTTTTAGCATTTTAAATTTTAAATTTGGATTATCATTTTAATTAGGAATTAAATATTATTGAAGTGATTAATTTAGGGATTATTAAATTAAAGAACAAATCTCTTCCTAATAACATCCCTATTTTAATAATTCCAATTTTTTATTATTCTTCCAAATTTAATTAACTATTTAATTAAGGTTTATTTTAATTATTTTTAAATTATTTAGTAGGCTTCTACCCTTTAATTATTTAAATTTCAATCATCCAAATCAAGTTAGGATCAAATATTTTACTCTTTCATTTTATTAAGCCAAAAGTTTTAATTAAGGGTTAAAATTGTAATTACCATTTTGCCCTTGAAGCTTAATAATTTCATAATTCACTAAATTGAGCTTAAATGAATTTGAAATTTTTATGTAACTTCACTCATATGTTAATAAAGACATTATAGGAGAAAATGTGATTTTTCTGTATTTAATTTATTTATATAATTATTTTTGGTGGAAAATAGGGATTTTCAAGGAAAATTCAATAACATGACCAAGGGAAAGTTTCTGTCCTTAAGAAAATTATGGGACATTCCTAATGACTAGAGAACCACTTGGACTAATTTTGGTGATTTGTTTAATTATATTCTTTTTATTATAATTATTTTGAGTTTTAGAGTATTAATTAATTTAAAAATAAAATAAAGATTGAAAAATGAATTTTATATTTTTCAAAAATCTCTCTGACATCAAGGAAATCAAAGAACTAATTTTTACAATTTATTGATTTTTCTTTGATTTATTAGAATTATTTTAGTGGAAATGCTACAAAATACATTTTTTTAATTTTAAAATTACCCTAGGGCTTTAAAATTTAATATCTCATCATAGAGACCTAAGAAAAATATGGAGTTTGTTCCTAAGTGATTAAAATTCAAAATGTGACATTTTGGTGAATTTTATTATTTTTGTGATTTTTATTATTTTTTTAATTATTAAAAATATTAAAATAATGCAAAAAATCAACTTTTTTAGAAAATTGCAATTTTAATTTTCTTAAATTTCCCCTTATATCAGAGAGGCTCCAAAACCAATTTGGTGAATTTTTGAAAAGTATTTTGAAAGTTATGAATTTTTTAAGTTTAATTTTGGCTAAATGGCTTAATCAACCCATTTGATAGGGCTAACCAAGTCCAATTGACTTCAAACTTTTATGGTGGGTTCCTCTGATCTTAAAGGTCAGTGGAGAATTGATTTCAAGTCAATTTGATGTATGATTAGCTCTAATTAATTAAAGCTCCATTTTGGGTGTTTAAGCCAATTAGGGTTATTCCAAGTGAGTTAACTCAAAACCTATTTTTCCTAGGGTCCTTCTGGTCATAATAAACATCACTAAATTTTCCTAGAATTTATTCCACAATATGCTAATTATTGGAATTAAATGACTCAAACTAGCAACCTAGAATTGAAAAATCAATAATTCTTCATAGGGATGGCCTCTGACTTTAGAAAATTCAGGGAATGTTTCCAAATTCAGAGGCTTCAAAAGCCCTATGGTCTCATGCCATGGTGAATTGTATACATGCATGGAGAATTGAAAATGTGCAGAGAGGAAATAAATTATTAAAAATCAAATACTCGATGAAATTGAATGATTTCTTTTCCACATTATTCTCCTCTCGTTCACCGAGTAAGAGGATATTTTTATTTTATTTTTCTGATTTTCCTACACAAAGTTATGCATTTTTGAAGTTTAGGGAATTAAATAAATAGGAAAATAACCTAATTTCCTACTTATCCACACGACGCCAACTCAACCTAGGCATCTCCGAAGCGCCGCGTGTCATCTTCTGATTCGGCGCCGCCATCCGATTCAGTGCTCCAAGGCCCCGCGGTTCATGTTCTGTTGCTCCGTCCGACGCGATCCTGGCCGTCTGCTCGATACACGCTCGATCCGACGGCTCTTGGTCATCGTCTACGACTGGTGTGCACCCGTGACCGTCAACCTTCTAACCCTAATTTCTCACTCGATTCTCAACGAATTTTCGTGTTCTTATGCTCTATGGATTCGTCTTGAGGAGACGAACACATCCATACGGTAAACATGTATTTAAATTGACTCAAATTAAATGGAGAATCTCTGTAAGCTCGAGAAGAAGAGTGAGTCCACACCTTTGCTCAGAGAAGTGAAGCTTCGATCTGAGAGTTGTGTCACCTTCGATTGAGTCCAAGCAAGCTCCGGATGAAGTCCCTTGGCACGGTGAATTGTCTAGGTAAGATTTCGACCAAGCCCGATCACAAAGCTTGGAGGTGGAAGCAATGGCTGGCTCGGTGAGGGGGCTTTTGTTGGTAAACTTCTTCCTCGGTGCTGGTGATGGTGTAGGATCAATCAATTTGGGGATTGATCCATCGCGAAGAAGTGTCCTAGTTTTTGTCTTGAGATTTGAACTCAAAATTGAGCTCAACTTGGAGGGAATTGAGGCTGGAATCTCGTGGGAATCAAGTGCTCTATGTGTGGAGAGTGGTCTGGGATGATTTTGGCAGAGTTTCCTTAAGGTTGGTTCAGCACCTCCTCCATGGCCGAGAGGGGTGGTGTTTAAATAGGAGAGGCTGGAGGGCCTCCCAGGGGGAGTTAAGGACTGGGATCAGCTGCTCTTGGCAAGGGAAGAACAGCTGTTATGGCCACTGGGCAAGGGGCAACTCAGCAAGGTGGAATTTCAATGCTTGGCTCCTTCCCATGTCTCGACCATGGCATTTTCCGGCGGCCCAGGTGGCTGGCCGGCAGGCATGGGTCTTTTATTTGGCAGGCATGGGCATTTGGCATAATACCATTTTGGTTTGATTTTCATGATGGATTTAGCACTTAGGGAGTGATATTAATTGAGTGAGGATGAGATGAGATTGTAGTGTGGGCTTTAGGATGGGTTTGGGCTTTTAAAATTTGGTAAAGGTGGGCTTTTAAAATGGTTTAGGGAAGTGGGTTTTTTTTTATTTTAGGATGGGCATTTGGGTGAAAATTTTGTGAAGGACCATGTCAAATAAATGTTGCAATTGGTTTAGGGATGTTTTATGAATAGTTTGAAGTCAATTTGGTGTGATTTGGAATTGAATTGGTTTGAATTTGGGTTCATTTGGTAAGTGGGCCAATGTAGGTCAAATTGGGCTAACTTGGGCCAATGTTGGGCTAGGGTTGAAATTGATGTAAAATTAATGTTGGGAAATGTTTATGGGAATGTTTCAAAGAGGTTTTTACTTTGGTTGGGTTTTAATTTTGGGGTTTGGGCTTATTTGGGTTAGGTTTGGGCTTAGGTCAAAATTGGGTCTTTTAGCTTTGGGTTTAATTTGAGTGGGGTTTGGGTCTAAATTTTGGGCAAATCATGTTAGTGTTTTGTTTTTGGGGATGTTAGGGAAGGTTTAGAAAAGATTTGGGGTTAATTGGAGTTGAATTGGGTGAGTTTGGGCTAAGTTTGGGTCATGGGTCCAAATTGGGCTTTAAGGTCAAAAGTGAAATTGGATTCAAATTTCAATCAAATTGGGCTTGGATTTGGTCTAGATTGGTGTTGGGGATGTTGAATTAAAGTTTAGAATTGAATTGGACAAGAATTTGGGTCAATTGGGTAGATTTGGTTTGACATTGGGTTTACTTTGGGTTAAAATGGGTCAAATTGGGGATTTTAACAAAAGTGGGGTAAATTGACAAAATTGGCCCATGGTGTAGTTGGACAAAATGAAATTGGGAATATTTGGGATTTTTTGGAATTTTCGGGGAATTTTCTGAATTTTTGGATTTTTTGGCTAAGAGGGGCATTTTGGGTATTTGGAGGGTATTGGGAGGTATTTTTGGAATTTTTGGTATTTTTGGCTATGAATGATCAATTTGAGTGATGTGGGAATGTTTGGGATTGGTTTTGAGGAATGCGGGAGATTTTGGAGAATTTTGAAAATTTTGGGTAATTTCGAGGTTTTGGGTAGAGTTAGGCGGGTGTAGGGTCCCCGGGGTCAAAAATTAAAAATTTGGAAAATTGAAGATTGGGTAAATGTAAGTGGAATGAAATCATTTTGGTTGAGCCATGAAGCCATGTTAAGCCTATATGAGCCATGAAGCCATGTTAAGCCTATATGAGCCATGAGAGGACTCATTTGAGGCATTCACTATGTTGTTCCTAACCCTCTTAGCCAAGGGCTTAGGGGTTAAGGACCATCCATGTGAATCACCTTCATGAGTCAGGAGGTCAAGTTGGGTATAGGTGTGGTTTTAGGAGGTGTGTGAAAGTGTAGTGTATAAGTGTAAGTCGACCTCACTGGACAGGGCCACCAAGGCGATCCTAAGGGCCAAAGAGTCCCATAGGAACTCATCCTTTAAACTTCCACATTTGATTTCAACCCTCTAGGTGATTAGGGGTCTACAATCAAGTTAGTGGAGTTTGCGAGGAGTTAAGAAGTGGTTTGAATTTCTAAGTGGTGGGTCCCAATTCTAATCCTCTAGGATAGTCAAAGGAAAAGCCTAAGGCTAGATCCTAAGTACTAAAGAGAAGAAGAGAAGACCTCATCAAAAATGAGGTCAACAGGGGCCAAACATGAGGAAGCTCAAGGAGGGTGCCCATAATATTGTCTGGCCTTAGAGTTGACCCTGGGTAGTGTGGCTTTAGCTAGTCTTGCACACACATAACTCCTTACCTCCACTCACAAGCAAACCAATCACCCTTAGCCTGGTTCCCCACTCTTTTGGAAACTCATGTGGGTGGTCCCCTAGGGTTTAGCTAGGACCAACACATGAAGGATCCAAAATGTGATTTCCCTTGGTCCTATGGCTTAATAGGGGTAATTTTATGATTAACATTCTAAATTGTTTCCAGTTTTGCCAAATTCCCAATTTTAACCTTTTTTAGCCCCAACTTTCCAAAAATTACCAAAATACCCCTCAACCCCCAATTTTCTCAAAATTGCTTAAATTCTCAAATTTTATTAAAAAAATTATTTCAAAACATTTCAAATTGTGCAAAATAATCCAAAATATCCAAAATTCACAAAAGAGCCTCACAATTGTCAAAATTACCAAAATGCTCCCCATACACCAAAAATTACCAAAATATCCAAATTCATCCAAATGTCTACAAAACCAATTTGAACCACCCAACACCTCTAGTTTCACCCAAATTCACCAAAATACTCCAAAATTAGCCAAATTATTTAAATTTCCCCTAAGTGCCCAAGCTCTCCATATCACCCCAAATTCCACCAAATTAATTTCAAATTCTCCCAATTTCAATTCCAAATAAACTTTCATCATGTCTAGACCCAAGTTAAACCAAATTCTAGTCCAATTGAACCCATTTTCATGAATAAATCTCAATCCTAATCCAAATTCCCCAAATTGACCCTAAGCCAAAATTCCATCAAATTAAACTCCTTAACCCATTCAATTTCACCAAATTCACTTCCTATAACCTTCATAATACACCCCAAGATCATCTTGACCCCTAAATTGGGATATACTTAAGCTCAAACCTAACCCAAATCCAATAAAAATCAAAACCCCCAATTTTAATCCAAAATCCAAAACTCCCTAAATTAAACTTCAAGTCCTCTCTAATTTACGCCCAATTGACATCCAAATTACTCATGATAATATCCTACACCAAATCAAACAATAAATTGAGCCAAATCTAAACTCTATCCAAACCCAAGCCCAAGTCTAAGTCCAAGCTAGGAACTTGAGCCCAAACACAAATGCCACCCCAAGTCACTTGGTCTAGCCCAATCTTGGCCACCACAACAGCCATTTGAACCCTAAGACCTAGCCTAGATCTACTTAGCCCACCCTAGGTGAGCCATGGGCCAAGGGTCCCTTGATTTAGTAGATTTCCTCCCAAAATTGCTAAACCAAGAGTATATTTTGTCACCAGCCTTCCTAAGCCCCCAAATCATCACCATTAACTTCTCTGGCTCCCCTGAACCACCTAAACACCAGCCCTGCATAGTTGGCCCGCCTAGTCACCGTAAAACCCAAACATGAGAGAGCCATTCCCCATAATCAAACCTAATTCTACCCATCCAAACTGGTTCAACCTGATTGGTCACTTGTGACGTTCAACCCTCTACCAAAGCATCACCTTGCAACCACTGGCTAGCCCAGTTGGCCACTCTTTCCCCCTTTATTTGAACACCACCCTATCACAACTAATAGAGGAGAGTGCACAAAACCTTGGCAAAACTCTGTAAAATTGTTTCCAGAGCTGCTCACAAGCTTCCTAAGATCATCCCGACAATTTTCCAGCCATCTTCCCCACTTCCTAAGGCCAATTTCTTCACCCAAAAGAGACTAGAAACAGGGCATTCTTAGTCACTCCACCAAACTCAACAAACCTCCAAATTAAGCACCCCTAAGCTTCTCTAGACCAAACAAAGAAGATCCCCACTGAAAGCCCCATCTCTCAAGCTCTCTGCACCTGACTTCTACCTAGGCCACACCAACTGTTGGAGGAAGTTCTACTCAAACCCATTTCTAGAGCAAGGTGACACTTCAAGGAGGTTCACCAGGCTCCACTAAAGCTTCTACAAAAACCAAATCAAGGCTGCACCTCCTTGGCTCAGGTATACTCAATTTTCCCCAAAATTGAGCTCGGTTTGGGTCTTTATGAAGAGAAGTTTGATTTCATGCTTAATTAGTCCTATAGATGTGTCGTCAGGACAAGATGAGCATGTAGGAACAAATCCCATGCGATTTCGTTGAGTATAGGGAGAGTTCTTAGGTCTAGAAGGTGGATGGTTTACGGGTTAGGCCAGTTGGGGATGAAGATAGAGAACCATTTGATCATGTGTGTATCATATGGACGCTCCGCATTAGGTTGGAGTAGGGAATGGAGCATAAAGCACAGGCGGTTACATGGATGGGGGCGCCGAATAGAAATGCACCACATGGGTTTTCGAAGTCGTCGTAGGTTGAGTCCGCACCGCGTGGATAAGTAGGAAAATAAGGTATTTTTTATTTATTTAAATACTAAAACTTTAAAAATTTATAACTTGGCGTAGAAAATTATAAAAATTAAAAAATACCATGTTGCTCAATGAACAGAGGAGAAAATTATGAATCAAAAATAAAATGTCTTTGTCATATATTTTATTTTTTAGTAATTAAATACTCTAGACTTTATTTTAATTATATTTAATTAAATTTAAATCATCCTAGCTTGGAATTTGGAGGGCCTTTTCTGTATATGGTTAGGGATGTTATCTAAAATCCCAAATTTTCAAGTCTAGTTGATTATTTTTGCTTAAAATAATTTTATAAATTAAAATAAAAATTAGAAAAATATGGGATTTATTTTGGTAGGTTCTTGTGGTCAGAGGACTTTAGAAAAAAATAAAATGGGTTTGAATAATCATGTTCATTACTATAGCTTATTAAGTCATTAAAATTCATAAAAATTTAAATAAATATTATATAATACAAAAATTATCCCACACTGTATAGAATGGCCATTTTAGCCCTCTATAAAAATTTGAAATTTATTTGAAGTATATATTATATTAAAGTCTAATTTTCAAGACAATGAGATTTTTGCACTAAAATAATTATGAGAAATAAAATATAATTAGAAAAAATATGAAGAGTCTTTCTAAGTATTCATTGTGATCACGGGAACCTAAAAAAAATAAAATTGATATTAAAATAAATAGTTCATTTTTGAGCTACTTTTTAAATTAAAAACAATTAAAAATTACAAAAATATAAAAATGTTCCAAAGTATTCCTATTAGTTCCCTGATCATTTGAAACCCTATAAAGTATGTTCCCTAATTTCTTCTAATGTAATTAGGTATTTTTAGATGCTAAAAATGTATTCTTCTTAATTTATCATTAAAACAATTATAATAAATAACATAAAGATAATAAAAAATGAAAACTTATTTCTCTGAGTTCTCTTGACTTATAGAGATTTTAAAAAAATACAAAAGGTAATTTTTGAAATTAATTTATAATTTCCATTTAATTAATCACTAAAATGAATAAATAATTATAATACTTAACATACAATTCAATAAATCATAAGATTTGGCCCCAACTAGTTCCCTAACTTAGATGAACTTCTAATAATTTTCCCATAAACATAAAATTACTTTGAATGATTAAATGAATTAATTTTGGAAATCTTTATTTTTTAATAAAAATAATTATTAAAAAGTAAGTAAAAATTAGAAAATAATAATTTCTTCTCTGATATTTTAATTACCCCTTGAGTATGGTAATTAAAAAATTTCAAAGTCATTTGAGTTGATGAAGTGGAGAGCCCTAGGGGCAAAATGGTAATTTTAGAATTTTGATACCTGAATTAAGTTTTAGGTTAAGCCAAATAGTTAATGGGTAATTTTTATCATAATAAACTCTTTAAATATTTTAAACATAATGGGTTAAGAGGTAGAAACTAACTTGTCTTATTTTTCTCAATGAGTTTAAAAATGTAATTTTATAAATCATCAAGGTTTGGAAGTTAGCTTAATTGGATAACACCAAGGTAGTGGGCTTAAGCTAGGAAAATAATAGCTTACTTATTTGAAGACCCTAATTGGTGATTAGATGACAAGTGTGAGACTTTAATGAGAATTTAATTTCATTTAATTTAAATTTTGATTATTGCAAATCTACCTTGAAGATTGGATTTGAGGGCTTAGTAGTGAGAAGGCCTGATTAAAATTTGTCTAATGAGGATTAGAAAAGAGAAACATGACCAATTAATGAATACCTTTAAATACTACAAGCCCAATCTTAACATTGGGTACATAATCTTTATTGACTTGAGCTTGCCCTTAAGGGCATCCACCTACATAATGCTTAAGTAAAACATTAAGTGAATACTTAGTTACCCTACTCATGGGTTAATCAAAACATCAAGGTTTATTAAGTACAAGTTAAATTATTACTACTAAACCTTAATTGCGAATGAATGATTTATCAACATAATAAGTTCGGAAGAACTCAAAACAATTCAAAGGGTTTTAAAAGTTATTTAGGGTTGCTCCCAGAGCACTTTTAAGATCTTTTGGGGGTTTTGAAGGATAATTAAACCTATTGTGCTTTGATGAAGAAAATTATCCTTGAAATCTTTAGGGACCCATAAATTTATGCCCCGGGACCCGTTAATTCATCTAAATAAATATAAATACCCTAAACTATTTATTCTACGTTTATAACTCAATGCTTAAGGACTTAAGTATTTCCTAAGGTATTAAGTCCTTGTGAGCAACTTGAGACATTTGTATTTGCCACATATGGATCATCAGACTGGTATAAGTCTGAGGTCTAGGTGGCTAGGGCAATGACGATAATGCTAATGTGTACTAAACCGAGGGTTACAATATGATGTGATAATTTTAGAATGGTACCTCCTACCTCAAAGACCTTCAATAAAGGAGAGGAAAGGACTGACAATACTATTCACCTACTCTTTGTAGGATTGTTGCACCCGACATTGTTAGGTTGTTAGTAGTCCTAACTTAATTAAAGTGATTAACCTGTGGACTACACTACATTATAATATTAAGATAAAATTTCTTTTGTCTACTAAAACAAACTCTGCATGAAAAGTTTAAATGTAAAATCAATGAATTTTGATGAAAATTTATAGAGGTCCATGGTTAGTCATTTAGATTAAGTTTAGGACTGCCTTCTGTAGGTTGATAGGTTAGTAGCTCTTACCCAAGAGCAGGAAGCACACAGTCCAGCTTTGAGCCCCCACCTTTACTGATGTCTTATACCTAGTCTTAGTTTTCCATATGTGACTACAAGTTTTCTTGCTCGTGTTTCTTGTAACGAGCTTTTCTCCTTTTTGTAATGGATTTTTCTTGCATCGCTTACTTTCTTTTATTGCAACTTATTTAATTTCCTACAAACTATATTATACTTTATGGACTAACTATGCAGTGGTATCAGAAGTCCAGGTACACTTTTACAATTTATTTACAACATTTTACTTTACTGCACTTTACTTTCAGTACAATTCATTTTCCTGCAATTTACTTTACTCTGCATAGTTGTAAGACAAAACAAATGGAACAAAAATACATTTTCAAAAATTAAATACACATTTAAACCTAATGAACTCCCTTAAATCACTCTTTTTGGATTACTGGAATCCCTTGGATGAGGTAACCTACGGTTGCTAACAAGATTTCCCTAGTTTAAATGTGTGTAACAGCTTATTTATATTAAGGCAATCTGAAAGAAAATGGTGGTGCCGGAATGAGGGAACTGTGGGATCTTAACCAGTGTCACTTTAATTAAATTAAAATTTCCCTAAACAAAATCAAAACTACAACAACAACAACGAAAATAAAATATGAAAACAAACTTGGTAAAACCTTTTGAACATTAGACTTTAGGACTGCTACTTCAACAAGGAGCTTAGAGCATGTGTCGTGGGCAGCACGATGAGGACTTGCAGAAGGACATCTTTGAGATAGTAAAATAAGTCTACAACAACAAATCTTTTCCCTTATTATAAATAATAAGCCATATGAATTCGAGATCGTCTGCCTAGTGCGACATAAATCCTCAACTCATCTTTAGTCATTTGTACAACCATGTAGTGTAATATAAGCCCTATCTTATCTTAGGATTCTGAGGTCGTTGTTCGATATGACATAAATCATCATATCTTCTAGGCTATTTGTATAATCAGTATCACACAACTGTAAGCCCTAATTAATAAAATTGGTAGGATTAAACATTAAATAATTTCTCTATAAATTTGAAGCCAAACCACATGATAGTTTGGGAAGTCACCGAGGTTTTCCTCGGAATTCATGCATCCCCTACCTTTCCTTCCTTTGGATTCCATACTAATTGTTCAAACTTGATCCTTTCCCATTTGAGTTTCCTATGTCCGACCTTGAAACCCTAAGCTTTGAAACTCATTAAGACATTACCTCTAATATAAATCGAGAGTTTTTTTAGGTGACTTCGGTTGCCTAAGATGTAATTAACTATAGGAATCATGATGGACCTAGCTTAATATAAACCCTATCTAATTTTTCATATTGGATAGTGGAACTTGTCGGTCAACATAAAATGGATTCGTAGATCAAAACAGATGTCATAATTTCTATAGTCATTTAATCAAGCCTTGTTATCAAACAATGTGTCTATTCTTCGAGGTAGATGCATGACTTGTGATGTAGTGCTCATTTATTTAAACTATTGAATATATGAGATAGGTATGGTCTCTTATTTTCAAAAATCAAAATATTACTTTTTGAATTATATATATATTAAATTAAATCTTTTTTAAATGGGGAGACGGGATTCCTATTCCGATGACCAACAATTTCTAATTTGGCGACCGATAGTAATATTACAATACTTCTATCAAATAACCTTATTATATGATGGATCATTGGAACATTAACAAAGAAAAAAGCGAAACACCATGGAATACCTATTAACAATAATAAATATGTTATCTTGTCCTTTAAGAATGTAGGGAGCATATGATAAATTCTATGGAAATGTATCATTTAAATATATATTTGATAGTCTTGGATGGAAAATGTAAATTTTGGTACATACCCATTTAACATGCTTTTAAAGATAGCTAAAAAATAATGAATGTAAGCTCATTTATTGTTTTTAATTTCTAAAATATCCTTCTATTCCCTCAAAATGGAACCCTTTAAAAAAAGAACTATCTCTAAGATGTCTTTGGGATGCATATCTCCTTTTTCATATCCATTAGTAACCATGGAAGTTCTATAAATGATATATCCAAGGACTCACTTTTTAAATAGACCAATGAAAATTATGTCAAATCTCGAAGTAATCTGTGACAAATCTAATTTAAAAATTTTGAAAATGTAATGATGTGACTTTGTTTGATGTTCTAAACAATACATTTTCTAGGTTATATTTTACCATATGTTCATTTTTAAGGACAAATGTAAAATTCTAGAGGTGATTTATGCCTTCTTAGGTAGATATTTCTTTTTTCGTTTTAGAATTTTCAAAGTATAATAACCAAAGTTAAAAATAAATTCCTTACTAAATGGTATTGTCAGTGGCTATTTAAAGATTGAATGATAGCAATAATTTTCAATTATGTGTAGAATGTCACATATTAGCATCATTGCACTTCTTATTGAAAAAAGCCACCCGATAGTTTTTTTATTTATCTTTTTTTAATTTCAGACACTTAGAAAATTACAAGTCATTTTAAATGTATTAGTTAAGTTAATAAGTATAAGTTTTGATAATAAGGGCTTAAGAGCTTTAATTAGTTGTCTAATTTATCCTAAAATTTTAGTCTAAGTAGATTTTTCTTTCTTTAATAACTATTTAATTAGATCTATAATGGTGCTAAAAATCCTAATAATATACAAAATGCTAGGCTATAAATGCTTTTAATATCAATAAATGATTTAAGGGTTAGCTAGTTTACAATTTCTTTAATTTTGAAATGTTTTGTTTTTAACTCTTCAGCAAAACAGTAATGGTAAGAAATAATCTCAAGTTAACAAAGGAAACCATGAACTCTCAATATTCACATATCCTCTCTTATTTTCTAATAATTTGGTGCAAAATAATGTAAGATGTGAACTCTCATTGAGGTAATTAATAATGAAGTTTACAAAGAACTTTACCAATAAATGAGCAATAAATAGTTTTAAATTTGTGATCATGAATAACATGAAGGCACTGTGATAATCAATAACTCGAATGCATAACTAGCCACTTATAATGACTATCCAGATTATAAAGCTACTTTCTACTAATCTCTAGGTCTTATTATATTGATCCATGGAAGTGTTAATATCTTCCATGTCAAATTTTGTTGATTTAATTAGTTAAATTTTTGTAACGCACATGAATGATAAAAGAATAATAACCTAGCAAGTTATGAGAACAAAAAAAAGACAAACTAGTTAATTTCTTATATCTAACCAAAGCTCTACGTTAGAAAGAATTTCCAAGTTACTATTCATTGGAAGGATGGCTCCCCCTCCCCATTTTTAGAATTTCTAAAAACATTTTTATAGTTACAAGACCTCATAACTTCAATATCCACAAATAGAATAGCTTTTAAAAAGAAATTCAATATACTGGAATAGAGAGAAATCAAGGGATATATATATATATATATATATATATATATATATATATATATATATATATATATATATATAGAGAGAGAGAGAGAGAGAGAGAGAGAGAGATTTGACATGTATTGATGGGAATAAGACTTATGGTTGTTATGGGTAACAATCTATAAATTCTACAAAAACTGTTATATAGTTATTTTATGCTTAAATACGATAGCTATTTGATAAATTAAAAAAACCTTAGGCATATATATATATATATATATATATATATATATATATATATATATATATATATATATATATATATATATATATATATATATTAAAGAAGCAGACTCGAAGCTTCCTACATGTTGAAACAAAAAAGCTGATTACGGGAAAGCCGATGGGTAGGAAATCCCCCAAGATGCCAAAAGAAAAACATAGCTGGAGGCTTATAGGTTGCCATTACAAAAAAATGTAAGCATAGAGGTAAGTGACGGGAAACAAAAACGGTGAAGCTGCTCATAAGACAATGGCAGCGACGGCGAGCAGGAGCGGGAGATGTGCGACTTTCGGGGAGGAGTTGTGCTCGATTCTGAAATGAGGGGAGCGAGAGGTTGTCCCCAGTTGATAAGATAATTGAGGTCCGGGAGGGGTATTAGAAACCAGAACATTGGGTGAAGCTGCACCTTTTACGACGGCCGGTGAGTCAGGTTTGTTTGCCTCCCTATAGTTGAAGGAAATTTTGATCTGTGGTGGCATCATTGTTTGGATGAGTTGGATCCAGTAGTTATGGTGCCAGATGGTATGAGAGCCACTAGTAAGGCTTGAGATTAGATCATTAGAATCCACCTCTAACCAAATATCAGTCCAGCCATCTTTCTCGGCTAGCCGTAAACCCCACGAACGACGATGAGCTCGCCTCAAAGGCATCTTGTCTTGCCACGGGGCCATGGAAAAAAGCGGACAATGTCCTTTAGTGTTCCTAAAAATACCCCCCACACCAGCACAATCCTTGAAGAAGCTACCATCGGTGTTGATTTTGATGGTATTACAAGGAGGGGAAGCCATTTGACAATTCGATGAATGGTTTGGAAGCACGAGGTGTTTGATATATCCTAAGAATATTTGGAAACTGCTTTTGTGTGATAATTTTGGAGATATAAGTCCTACAATTTCTTTCCACATTAGAAACGATGAGCTGGAATGTTGTCAAATTTAGATTTGTTTCGGCCATCCGGGTAAACCACATAACAATAAAGTAGATGGGGTTGAAATTGTGGTAGTTTCTATCCCGCCGGCGAGTATGGAAAAGATCCCGATGGATACAACAACCTTTACTCGATTTAGGACAAAGTGCTTTCCACACATCCCGGGTGAATTTACATACGAAAAACGGGTGATCTAAGGTCTCCTCTTGTTGATGGCACAGAACACATTTAGATGGCCCTCTCAGCCCTTTTAATTTGAGTATGTCATCAGTTGGAATAATGCAGTGCAAGGCTCTCCAGGATAGGAAGGACATGGAAGGGGACAAAAATTTGTTCCATATAGCCTTACCCCAGGGTACAGAAGTGCAATGGAATGTTTTCCTGTAGATGGCATTGGTTATACTTTGGGACTTTGGTTTTTCCAGAATTATGCTGTCAGGCCTCCCCCTAGTAAATTTGATAGTGGAAATCTGGGTAGCAGAATGGTCTTGAAGGATTGCTTTGAGATGGGGTAGAGACCAGTTAATGCCATCCCATAGATCAGCCACCTTTAATTTATGATCCACTTGGGGAGAAATGGGAATCGACCAATCCTTTGGGCACCAGTTATCCAGCCAGAAGCTTATCTCCCCACTTGCCCAAGTTCCATAAGAAATGCTTTTCCGCTTCATTTCTAACTCTTAACATTCGACCCAAATTTTGGAATCCCCCAGTTTTCTAACAGCAAGAGAGGGGTGAATGTGCCTGCAGTATTTTCCTTTCAAGAATTTTGCCCACAAGGAGTTACGTGCCACTGAAATGTATCCATAGTTTGTAAAAATTAATCTGCTGAAGTTGATCGAAGCCCCTTAAACCCCAAACCACCGACTTCAGTGGGTTTAGTTGCTTTCGCAAGAGGTCCAATGGAGTTGTTGTCTCTGACCAGACCATAGGAAACGATTAAAAGCTCTTTCAATTAGCACCTGAGTGCTCTTTTTCAGTGGGGTAACTTGTAGTAGATAGGATGGAAAGGATGTTAGTATACTTCTTAATAGGGTTATTACGCCACCATTTGATAAAAAGGAGTTGGTCCAAGCAATTCGATACGGAATGAATCTTGTCCAGAATCTCATCAAACTCGTACTTGTTTTGCCCTTCCCGAGGTGAGAAGTACACCCAAGTATTTGATAGGGAGAGATGTAGGAGAGAAGCCGGTAAAGTCCGGAATCCAATGCTTAATGTGGACGGGGATGTGTTTAGAGAAAACCACTTGGCACTTTGCGGTATTAAAGGACGAGCAGATTGAGTTTGAAAGGAATCCGGACATTTTTTTAGCTTCTTAACGGCATTCCTATGGGCCTTAGAATAGATCATGATGTCATCTGCAAACATAAGATGAGAAATAGCTATGTTAGATCTATGTTGATACCGGTGTAATTTTGATGAAGAGTGTCTCTATCCAGTATTCTAGAGAAATAATCCAATGAGATGATGAAGATTATAGGAGATAAGGGGTCTCCTTGTTTGAGCCCTCTAGTTGCTTTGAAGGAGCCCTAGATTGGCCATTAAGAAGGATAGAATGTTCATTTGACTCGAAGCCATCTTCGATAAGGTTGCAAAATTGAGAAGTAAATCCTCTAGCGAGTGAGCACATCCATAATGAAATCCCGGTTAATTGTATCATAAGCCTTTTGAATATCCAATTTGTAAATGACATTACCCCCTCTTCGACTTATCTAGATCGAAGAAGTTCCTGTGCCGGTAAGATGTTATCATTTATGGATCTTCCTTTAATGAAAGTTGGTCGGGTTGGGCTAATTAAACCATCCGAGTGGGGTTGGAGTCTTCCCACAATGATTTTACTGATGGTTTTGCGATCACGAAGTAAGACTAATTGGCCTATAATGGTACCAATTCGAGGATTATTATTCTTAGGTATCAAGACGATGTTTGAAGCACTTGAAATAGGCTGGGGAGAGGGTAACCACGGAAGAAGCTTTGGACGACCTTAACCACATCTCCTTTAACAATATCCCGAGCTTTACGGTAGAAATCAGCGAGTGTATCCATCGAGTCTTGCAGTTTAGAGTCGTCCATCTGAACTTAATGCCTCCCATATTTCCCTGCTCGGAGGATGCCGATCAAATTTAAATTGCTAGTGAAATGGATATCATTCTGGAAGATAGAGCTATCAATTGGAGTTACGGTTACGTTCTTTGTGAGTAAGAAGATCCTCAAAGTAATTGATCGCATCACAGGCGATATCAACGAGGTTACTTAACATAATACCATCGATAGATTTGATACTTATGTATGTTGTTGCATTTTCTTCTATATCGATGTAAGCTTGGTAGTATTTGGTATTCCTATCCCCTAGATTGAGATGATTGATTGCGGCTTTACGTTTCGGATAAAGCTCCTGTCTTTCAGAAACTAAGAGGAGGTTTGCTTGAGCAGTAATTAGTTGATCTTCACTAGCAATACCAGCTTGGACTTTTGCTTCCAGATGGGCAACTTCATCTTCTGCCTTGGTAACAGCTTTGAATACATCACCAATAGTCTGCCAGCTCCAATGTCTAAGTGCTTTACTGAGCTTGATCTGAAGGAGTTTTAATCTAGTGAGAGGGGAATCATGATTCACACTACCCCAGCTACTTTGAACAATGCTAAGAAAATCAGCCTGTGAGGACCACATGTTCGGGTACCTGAAAGGGGGGAGTAATTAGGAGGTTTTGGGGAGGTTATAGTAATAAGTAGGGGTCTGTGATCAGAAGCTGTGAGGCTTAAATGTGTCACATAGGTGAGGAGCCAATGGGATATCCAACTGCTATTAACCAGAATTCTGTCCAGTCTTTCCCAGGTGTTACCTCTTTTCAGTGTAGAGAGGTCCTGCGAAGCCAAGATCAAAAAGATCGCGACTGTATTTGTTCATTGAACTTAGACATAGATGCGGTGTTAGGGGATCTACCTCCCGGCTTTTCGATTGGTGAGCGAGATGCGGTTGAAATCTCCTCCCACAAGCCGAGGGGAAGAGAGGCTGGAACCAATGCTGTGTATGTTTCTCCATAAGTTAGTTCTATCTTCTGATCTGCATCCAGGCATAAACAAAAGTTGTAAACCCACTTTGACCATTGATGTTGAAGGAGGAGTGAATGAATTGCTGATTGTCTATGAGAGGGGTCCAAATGATTTCCTTCCTATAAAAGATCCAAATTTTATTATTGCAATTGGCAAAATGATTAAAGCCATTGAATTTATTGATAATTTTGCTGGATTGTTTGTACACCATAGGTTCAAGGATTGCAATACACCAAAGCCTGTGTTTTTTAGTAAGGTGAAGAATTCTTTTCAGGGATAAGGGGTTACCGATTCCCCTAATGGTCCAACAAAGTAAATTAATCATGGGTGGGGGTGGGGGGGTTGTGATTTGGATCTAGTTTTGATAGTTCCAGCCAATTCCCCCTCAGTGAGAGGTGTGCCAAGTTTTTGGGCTTCAGATAATGCCTTTTTTTTCTTCCTTGAGATCTGTGTGTGCCATTTCCCTTCTAACTCAGTTTGCATATTAGCCATAACATTAGAAGGTAAATTTTCTACCCAGGGCTCAAAGGCTTGGGATGGTGTGATGATTTGAATTTCTTCCTCTTCTCTTCTGCACCAATTGTCATTATCTTCAGGAGGAGACTCTAGCACAGGAGTAGACTCTCTAGTAGAAGAGTCCAGCTTCTGGGGGAATCGGGGTCGAAACCACGACCGGGGCTAGATTATCCACGGAAGCACTCCCATCGGAGGCCACAGGGGTGGTGATGCCGGCTTTACGAAAACTCGTAGTGCTGCGCGAGTCTCGCATCGAGCACACAAGGATTGGGAGAACGGGTCTCACGGCGAAACACGAGTGCTGGAATTGGTTCCACTGGTCATCAACAACGGCGGAGTGAAAGGTTTACTTGAGTCAAAAGAGGGGTTCTTTTGTTAGGGGGATGGATTCTATAACATCTGTCAATGGTGTGGCCAAACATCTTACAGTGTGTGCAAAAATAAGGTTTTTGCTGCATAATAACCTCTTGCCATTGGCCCTCCTCTTGAGACCCAATCCAAATTTTCTTGATTTCGAGCGAGGAAACATCTCTTTCAACTTGGATTCTGGCCATTTCGGGCTTTGCTTTGTTAATTGTAGCTGCATCACACCTGAGGGAGTCCCGATTGCTCTACGATTTGGAATAAGGCGAGATTGGTTAAAATATCTATAAGGAAGATTGGGTAGTTTAAACCAAAGGGGAACAATTGGAGGGTCTTTGCTAGGATCAAAGTCGATTTGTCCACTTAATGATTTTCATATCCACTCTGCAATGCTTACCGGTTGTTTAGCAACAACAAAGCATAATCCTCTTCACTTGGTGAAGTTAATTAACAAATGCCTCGCCATCCAAGAGACCAATTTTCCGACTCCTTTGAAATTGAGAGATTCAAAAAACTTCCTCACAAGCTCCATCTTGGGGTGTCCCAAACTGAATTTGCCAACCAGGGTGAGTTTAACTTCTTCATCCAAAACATTTAACTCCTCAGTAGTAAAAATAACAGCTGGGCAGCCCTCCCTTTCCTCAATGGGTCTGATGAAAGGGCAGGAAAGCCTACCAGCAGCATATATATATATATATATATATATATATATTAAAAAAATGGTGGTTGTGAGGTGGGGAGCTCTGCTAGGGTTCCCAGGATGATCCTGGCGGTGGGTCTTGCTCAGGCAGCTCTCAGGTGGGTAGTGGTGCTCTGTCGGGCTGGTAGAGAGGTGGTGGTGCTTGCTGGTCTTTCATTCTGGTGGCTGACCCTTCCCGGGCTGTTACTTTTCAAAAGTTTACTGTTATGGCTGTGGGTGACACTTGGTCACCTGGAGTCTCTTTATTATGGCCAGCCCTATTGATCTGGACACTCACATTGATTGGGAAAAAGTTTCTTATGCTGGAGTGGTTGGGAGGGCCCCCTCTATTAATGACCCAGCTAGCTTAGTCTTTCCCCAAAGTTTGCATTATGCAGTTGTAGGAAGGAGTTCTGTTCCTTTTATTAGACCTATTGGGGAGAAAGATGGTTGCCCTGCAATTTTCTTCACTGAACAGGAGTTGGAAGATCTCAATAATGAAGTTAAGCTAACTTTAATAGGCAAGTTTGGGTTGGGACACCCAAAGATGGAACTTGTTAGAAACTTTTTTGAATCCCTTAACTTCATAGGTAACTGGAGACTTGGGCTGTTGGATGGAAGGCACTTGCTTATTAATCACTCTTCAGAGGAGGATTATGCCAAACTCTTTGCCAAATAGCTGGTCACCAAAGCTGGTATGGAGTTGAAACTGATCAAATGGACACCAGATTTTGATCCCAGCAAAGAACCCCCAATAGTTCCCATCTGGTTTAAGTTTCCTAATCTCCACTATAGGTATTTTAATCAAACTACTTTATTCCAAATAGGGAGAACCCTTGGCACTCCTCTCAAGCTCGATGCAACAACCATTAATAAGGCTAAACCAGAAGCAGCTAGGATTCAAATAGAAAGAGATATTTCTCTTCCAGAAATCAAGAGGATTTGGATTGGCTCAACCTCAGATGGACAGTGGCAAGAAGTGGTCATGCAACAAAAACCATACTTTTGCTCCCATTGTAGGATGTTTGGTCACACCAATGATAGATGCTAGAGGCTTCACCCACCTCCCAGGAAAACAACTATTCAGTCTAAAGAGCACTTTTCTGTAGCCCCTACTGCAGCTCCAAAGGGCCCTCTGGTGGGGATGCAGGAGGCAAATCCAACCAAGCAACTGTTGATAGAGGCCTGGAAGACCCCTATATCCACTACTCAACCTTTACAACCTTTGAATACAACATTTAATTCTGGGGATCTGAGGCATCCCCCTGATCCCCCACTCCCCACTACTTTTCCTCCCTCAGACCTACAACCAAATCCCACTCATAACCCAACCCCCACTGAACCCCTTACTTTTCATCCAAATCTTCTCCCTCCCCCAATTGACAAGGTGGGTCAAGCTCATGACTCCATGGAGGAGGAATGGGTCATTCACACAACTAGAAAGAAAAAGAAAAATTTGACAGAAAGTCAAAAGCTAGTTGAATCCTCATCATCCAAAGGTAGGGAGGTTCCTCCCCCCCTGACTAGAGGTAGAATTAGATCCAAATCCCATCATTCCACTTCCCCTCCTCCCCCTACTAATGATAAATCTGCTTTGTTGGAACATTAGGGGGGTGGCTAATCCTCCCTCTCTGAAAAGACTCCTTTACCTCAATAAAAAGCACACCCCTTGGTGTATTGCTATTTTGGAACCTTTGTTTCATCAAACCCCAACCAAAATCCTAAACAAATTTCCAGGCTTCTCTTACTATGCTAACTCCAATAATAAGATTTGGATCTTATGTAGAAAGGAGGTTAAGTGGTCTGCTCTTATTGATCATCCCCAATTAGTCCATCTTTCTCTTAATTTTGCTGGTCATACTATCTTTGCAACCTTTTTGTATGCTGGTTGTAGAAAACAAGATAGAATTCTTCTGTGGGACCAAATTCATCAGATCAGCAACTCTATGACCCTCCCTTGGGTGGTGGGAGGGGACTTCAACTGCATAGCCAACCCAGCAGAAAAGAAGGGAGGTAGAACACCTATTCTTAGCATAATGAACAATTTCAATGACAACATTCACAAATCTGGCCTCTTTGATCTGGGGTATAGAGGACCTCATTTCACCTGGAAGAGAAGCAAGACTTGGGAGAGATTGGATAGGTTCTTGGTTAATGAACTTTGGTATTCTCAATTTTTACACACTTCTGTTTCTCACCTCTCACTCAGCTGCTCAGACCATAGACCCCTCTTGCTGTCCATCCCTGCACCCCCTTCCAACCCCTCTAACACCCCTTCAGATACCAGAATTTCTGGTCCACACACCCCAACTTTGTTCAGTTCATCCATTCCCAGTGGCAGGGAATTGCTCATGATGACCCTTGGATCAAGCTTGGTCTGCTGCATCTAAAAATTAGTAAACTACTCAGGAGTTGGGGATGGAAGGAGTTTGGGAATGTGTTCACTGCAGTGAATGAAGCTAAAAGGAGGTCCAACAGCTTGATACTCTTGTTCAGTCTGGGGGAGCCACTGAACTCCAATTTTTAGCTGCTCAATCCAAACTCCTTAACTCTATTGAAGTTCAGGATTTATTTTTAAAACAGAAAGCCTCCCTCCAAGGGTTCACTAAAGGAGATAGAAATACAAAATTTTTTCATGCCTACATCAAGTACAGGAGGAACTGTAACACCATCCACAACATAAAAAATGAAAATGGTGTCTGGTTGCACAATAATTGGGAAATTGGAAGAAGTGCTATCAGTTATTTTCAGAACCTAGTCCAGCAGCCCCAGATGGAAAGATCTCCTATCAACACCTCCCTTCACCAAGAACATTACCAATACACAAACCATCTCTCCCTTACCAATCGCCCCACTGAACAGGAAATTTGGCAAGCTTTGAACTCTATTGACAGCTCTAAAACTGCTGGGCCTGATGGCTTTTAAGCAAATTTTTACAAGGAATGTCATTAAAAATGAAGTTATTGAGGCAATTACTAGCTTCTTCCTTGGGAAAGATCTCGCACACTACTTCCGTTCATCTAATATTGTACTGATTCCCAAAAACAATGAACCATTCAGCTGGGATCAGATCAGACCAATTAGCTTAACTTCAGTTATCAGTAAAATAATCAATAAGATTATAATTGCCAGACTTCAACCTCATCTATGCAAGCTGATCTGTTTGAACCAGTCTGCTTTTTTTAAGGGAAGGTCTATAGCAGATAATCTTCTCCTGGCCCAGGAATTATTCCTGGATTTAAATAAACAGTGTAGGGGAGGCAATCTAATTTACAAATTGGATATCATAAAGACATATGATACTATAAACTGGGAATTCATCCTTCAGGTATTGTCTACCAGGGGTCTCACTGATTCATTTTGTAATCTGATTCAGAGATGGCTCAGTAACAATTCTCATTCCATCCTAATCAATGGATCCCGCTGGGGTCCTTTTGTTGCTTCTAGAGGTCTCAAGCAAGGGGATCCACTCTCCCCCACTCTATTCATTCTGGCTATTGACTACTTCTCACTAATGTTGAATAGTTTACTAAGCTCCAACAATTCCTCCAGGTATTATCATAAGTCTAACATCCTAATAACTCATTTATTCTATGCAGATGATGTCATGATCTTTTCTAATGCTTCAAAGAGGGCAGTCAAACTTATCCATAACTGCATCCAAAAATTCCAAGATCATTCTGGTTTACTTTAACTCTACAAAATGCCAAATTCTCTTTCCCAAGAGCTCTCCCAGGAAATGAAGAACTGGATACTCACCTATACTGGTTTCTCTACAACCCAACTACCTTTGAAGTATCTAGGTGTGCAATTAACTGTTGGGAGAACCAAACAAAACCACTTTGATGAAATTTTGAACAAGATCAGCAGCTATCTCTCCAACTGGACCCATATTTACTTGTCATCTGGAGGGAGACTCACTTTACTCAAAAGCATTCTAACTACCCTCCCTTCCTATGTGATGCAAATGACCAATATGAAGAAGAGCACCCAGGCACAGTTTGAAAGGACTTTCAACCATTTTCTCTGGTATGGCCAAAGAAAATAGATCCATTGGGCTTCCTGGACTAAACTGGCTAAACCTGTGTGGGCAGATGGACTGGGTTTCAAAGGGCTAAACCAGATTATCCAAGTGAATATTTGCAAACTTTGGATCAAGTTCAGCACCCAGGAATCACTGTGGGCTCAATTTCTAGCTGGCAAATATTGTAAGCACTCCCACCCCACCATGGTTACTAGCAAGTTGGGGGACTCTAAGCTTTGGAGAGCTATGTTAAAGAACAGGCAGTAGGCCGAGAAGCTCTTTCTCTGGAACTTAGCAAAGGGGAGCTCAACTTCTTGTTAGACCATTGGTGCCCCCAAGATTGGTTGCAACCTGCACCACCCACCTCAAACTGAATCTCCAGATTTCAAATTGCTGGGCTGGGGACACCTGGTCTTTACCACTACTTCATACTATACTGCAAGCACCTTCAGCCAGGAGAATTGCATCCGTTACATTTAACAGAACCATTTCAGATTCAATTGTTTGGAAGGCTCTTAAAAATCAAAATCTATCTAAAGCTATCTACTCCCAAATTTTCCAGTGGGATTCTGTCCCCTGGGGTGATGTAATTTGGCACAGGCACCTTTCCCCCTCTATGAATCTTTTCTGCTGGAGATTGTTCAAGAAATTTCTACCCACTGATGATATACTGCGAATGAAAGGACTGAGAGGTCCATCCAGCTGCAGTATTTGTCATCAGGCAGGAGAATCCATTACCCAACAATTTTTTGCTTGCAACTTCTCCCAACATATCGGGAATAACTTGGTAGAGAAGCTGAATATCAATACTTTACAACTCCAATGGCATGACCTGACTAACTACTGGCTGGAGTGGCATAAGCTGGGAGCTGGAGCTCTTCCCATGATTACAGCTTGGTTCATTTGGATGGCCAGAAACAAGGCCATCTTTGAGGATCAAATACCTACTGCTAGGGAAGTGACAAGAAATTGTTTCTCATATCTTCAAAAACTGATTAAAGCCAGGAAGTTCCCTAACATATGGTCCACCATCTCACCTAGTTATCTTCAGCCTTCCAAAATTATTCATGTTTATTGGCACCCCCCTAGTTACAATTTTATCAAAGTGAACACTGATGGGAGTTTTCGGGAGGGTGTTGCTGGTATGGGGGTTTTGTTCAGAAACTATAAAGGTGACTGCCTGTTGCACTTCCACACCCCTCTTATTATTGTGGATCCATTGGAAACTGAATTGATTGCAGTTTTCTGGGAAATCAAATTGGCCTTGATATTCCAGTGGGCTAACCCTATAGTAGAAAGTGATTCCCTGGAAATGATCTCCCTCCTCCAATCCAGCTGCTCTTCTACTTGGCACCATTCCCAGTGGATTATGAAGATTAAGCTCATCAGTGCTCAGCTTGAGGTAAAGTTTCAATTCATTTTCATAGAAGGGAACAAACCTGCTAATTGGCTTGCCAGAAGAGGAGCCCTATCATCAAATGTGGGTCTTTCCACCTCTCACCCTCACCAGTTAAAGTTACTAATGGCTGGAGATCTCCTAGCTGCTCCTCACCTCAGAGTACAATCCACCTGTTCTGTTAGGATTTGGTCTTAGTCTTTTGTGTTAGTGTGTTTGTCCTATTATACTTATATAGATACTTCAATAGATATATAATTATACTTTTGGTAGATGTTGTTTATTTTAGTTTTGGGAGGAGTTGTACTGGAAGAAAACCCTCAGGACCTAGTGTAATTTCTTTTATTTACTTGGGGTTCTCTTTCCATTGCTTTTTGTACTCTATTGTTGATTTAACATGTAGGGAGCTTGTTGCTCCTTTCTATACATATATATATAAAGATTTATCGATAGTAGGAGACTGTCGATCAACCCCTATAGGATGAACTGACCGAAGAGCGAACTCCCCTTCTAGTCCGGTGTGCTATTCGACTCCCCCCGTCGTGGGTGGGATTCAAACCCCTGACCCGAGGGACTTACACCAAAGGCTCATATATATATATATATATATATATATATATATATATATATATATATATATATATATATATATATTGATGTGTCATCAACACAATTTTATCATTAGGAATGAATCTCAAAGCTTTTGAGCAAGAAAGATTCCAAATTCAATCCATGATAATCCCAGTCTCAATTTCAACAGCTTTATTGTCAAACTAAGCATCTAGACAAGATGAACATAATGTATGATGGAGTGTTTTAATTCGAATCCTGATAAGCCTACACACATGAAGCATTATTTAAGGCTTTGGTGCATGAATTGGATGCCCAATTCATCTCAAAATTTGCCATGCTGAAATTCAATTTGAGCTTCTTGACAAGAGGAATCAATGTGCCCAAGATCATTCAATTCCAATGACCGTAAAATACTTAATTATTGAAAAAACAACATATAATCATGAGAATCAATTTGGACAGTTTGATGGAGTCTTTTGGGAGATTAGCCAGATTATCAAAATTCAACTTGGCCCTCGAATTGCAATATAATTTGAAAAAAGAGAAGTGAATAGTGAATCCACTACTAAATTGTAACTCCTAAAGTACTAACGATTGTCCTCATACCCGAGATCATGACCAACCAAACGAGTATATCGTCGACTACCAAAGGCCGCCATTGAATACCAAAGGTTATCGTCGATTGCCAGTCATTGTTGATCCCCACCAACTATGCCTTCGATAGCCTTATTTTAACTATTATAAGATTTTGCAACTATTGCCTCTACAAGAAACTACAATAGTTATAATCTCCAACTATGACTTTGGTAGCTATACCATGGTTGTCATAGTCATCAACTATGACTTTAGTTAACGACCGCTATTGTAGGCCAACCACGACTATTATAGTTAGACTAGCTTCAATTATTCATAACAATTATATATGCTGGGTAATTTTAGAGCAGTTAGGATTTTCACATCATCTTGTGAATCCATCTTCTTTAATCTAGATGAAGAATAGACTTTAGTACTCCTAGTTGCATGACGGATTATTTTAACTAGGCTCACAATTTTTCTCTTCTTGATGGGCGAAAATATTTTGGTGTCTTCTTACATGACTTTCCTTTTCACTGTTTCTATGCTGGATCATTTTTTTCTTATATTTATTTATCTATTTATTTATTATGTGTGGGTAGGGCTGTAAACGAGTCGAGCCTGAGCGAGCTCAGTGTCGGCTCGTGTTCGGCTCGTTCGATACTGGCTTGAACTCGAAATCGGCTCGTGAAAGGTGTATTCGTGTTCGACTCAAATTACATATTCTTATTCGTGTTCGGCTCGTATTCGACTCGAAATTGGCTCGTTAAAATTAATTAGAAAAAATATATGCATAGTGCCCAATTCGAATCTAGACCAAATAAATGGAAACAAGAAGCATAACCACTTTACCACTCAAGCAATTATGATTTAAACTTAAATATAAGTATATATAATATATTAATATATAAATAATATATATAATAAATTATTATATAAATAATTATATGGTTATTTTTTTTATTTTGAGCTAAAACGAGCTGAACACGAGCGAAAAAAGAGTTGTTTGTGTTCGGCTCGTTTGTAATACAAGCTAAATAATTTGTTCGTGTTCGGCTCGTTTACTTAACGAACGAAGCCGAACAAGTCTTCTTGCGGCCGAACGCGAGCTGTTCGCGAACAACAAGCTTTTTTGACAGCCCTATGTGTGGGACCATTGTGCAATTCTATGACATTAAATTATCACTCAGTTGTAAATAATTTTCTACCATGCAATACCTACAAACATACAAAGAGATATATAGATATACATATTGATGGACAATATAAATATCATGTACATTTATTTAATTTTCTTCGAAGATAAGGATAAGAATGCTAACCTCAAAGGCCACAAATATGTATGTTTATCATCATTATTATTTTAACACTAGCATTGTCAATGCAATAGTTTTATATGTTGCAAGCGTAAATGGTGGAAATGTCGCATTCATTCAAGCCATATAAAATAAAACTTCAGTGCTAAATGATTCCGGCATCGTTTACAATCGCCAGTTGAAACTGTTTATTTAACTGATTTGACATATGCCTCCACCATTTAATTGCAATAGTCGCCAATTGAGGACTCTTTTAAATGTCACTTTTCTATTGTCGTTATTGGAGACAGGAATTGATAGCCTTCGATTACATCGCCTTCTTAAAAACGTGTTCTTTCGGGTGTCAAATCATTATTTTAACGTTAATCACGCAAGCCTATGAAGTATGACAAAGATTTTTTAACTGACGCTGATTCTTACATCTTGATGGCGTTTGACGAAAGATTATCCATATGAAAGGTATTGTTTATTGAACTATACAAATCATGTATGTAGATTATAGATCTCAGCAGATAAGATATAGGCCGACAAATAAAAGTAATAAGCTTTCGTATAGATATTTGTACTATTTAGGGGGCCATGGATTATATTCTTAATAATAGCTTTCAGAATTGTTATGAATAATATTTTTTGCATCTGTCATTCATGAAGAATTTTATGCACTATATTTTCTATTATTGTTTTGGAACAGAGCTATCAATCAAATATACTATATAATCTAAATTATTGATATTGATTTAGATTATTCAAGCTCAGAAACTTCACTAACATAACACATAAATGGTCACAAGATGGAAATTAGAGATAGAGACACAAGAAAAGGGGCAATTACCTCTATACCATGCCACTCAAAATTTTACTATTTACAAAACTAGATCCTTTCTTCGTTCATTTTCTCAAATTCTCATTCAAATTTCAAAATTCACTATTAGACTTCAACCCATATTTTTCAATTTTTTTTTAATTACTATTTGTTTGATGGTGGCACACACATATGCACCCACTTACTAGTTAAATAAATAAATAAATAATAAAAAAATGGATTCTATTCTTACAAAAAGGTAAAATTTTAAGTGTGTTGCATGTAATTACTATAGAAAGAAAATTTGGAGAATCGAACACAAGAAGTTTTGGGCTTACAGCCCTAAGAGTATTAGTGTTGAGCACTCAGGAATTAGTGTTCATAGTCACTTCCTCAACCTCTTAGTTTATATATTTGTTAGTGGTTTTAGCATTAAAAAAAATATCTCGCATGTATTAATAGCTTCTTGTTGTCTAATTTGAGAGCTCATAGCCAAATATATTTATGGAAATTTATTATTCTTTATTGAGAATTATGACAATACATATCACATTACTGGCATAAATCTTTATCAAAGTAAAGTCACCAGTATGGATGAAAGACCTACCAATTTATTTTGAACTAGGAACCAAATTATTAGACTTGTTAGTGACTTATAAATACAAGAATTGTCAGCTTATCAAAATTAGCTTCTTGCAAGTACCCTTAGGTTAGTGAGCTCCATAAAGAATATACTATGAAAATTTTTAGTATTTTTACAGGTCAGTAGATTCGCTGTTGTAGAGTAATAATTTAATATCTTAGCCTTGAGTAATAGTAGAAAACACCTAGATTTTTTATGTGCAAAAACCCGTAAAAGAATTAAAGTACAAGTCCTAGCCCATAAAATTTATTCCACTATAAGTGTGTAATTACAATGAATGTATCCTTTTTCCAGAACTGGGACAACAAAGTTACAACATCACACTAAATATGATGTTTGTCCGTATACAGATACATAATATTTCAGGAGTTCAGAGAAATTCATCGTATGCAGTTGTTTCGTTATCTTCAATAAAATCTTATTTATATTCAAGATACACCATACAACATATTTAGGATGTTTCATTATATAGTAATGTTTGCTAACGATGCAGGCAAGGACAGTCAGGGTGGGGGTCGGTCTATGGTAGTCGGCAACGATGAAGGTTAAAAGTTATCCATAGATTTTCAGTAATACAAAAGCTAGAATTCAATTCATTCGCCTTCACTTCTCATGTAAAGACTGGGGATCTATTTATAGTCCTTGGGTGATGGTAATTTGATCGTTTGGTGAACAACTTCTGTTACCATCTGATCATACAACCCACACCGATCCCCTTTGATCATAGACGTTTTATTAAATATTTGAGGGATTTAATGACCTTAGAATGGAATGATCTTAGGCTAGTTAGATTTTTTATGGTCAAGGTGCTCTATATGTATGTCAAATTTAGAGTTCATTTTCATGTTCGATTAATAACCAAAACCCCAGTTGTGATTTAATGGCTTAATCCAATCTTGATTGGACTCGGACTAAACAAATTTTGGCATTAATAGGCGTGTCCTATCAAGATGGTTATTTTGATTATAAACTTACTAAAATTGATGCTCTTGATGAGGTGAAATGGAATTAAGAATACTTAGTGATAACAAAAAATACTTCAAAATTCATGCCAGATGATAGAAATTTGTTGATGATGCATAATTGCCCCTCTATTTTTGGGTGATGTTGCTTGTGTCATAAGAAAATAATGACATTCCAAGAAATTTGTACTTCTATGGTGTTTTAAGTTATCCTATGTACTTTACAAAGTTTTGATTGGATTATCATTATGATGGTTGGTGGTGGTTGGACAACTTTACTATAGCGATGATAGTGACCCTAGGGAAGTAGTAGGTGTCTAGACTTGCAGTCATGCATGCAAGAGTGTGTGCATGTTTGTGCAGGAAAAGGAGTAGAAATATATATTTAACATGCACTTTGGTCAATTGGAGAGTGTGAATGCAAGCCAAGACACCATGGTGGGTATGAAGATGAATAAGAGCACACGTGGAAGCTATTGAACAAGGGTGTGTGCATGAGTGCACATGTGTGCAAGAACATACACTCGCATGCACATTCATGTGAGCTCATATGTGCTTGAGCTCTTGCATACATGCACACACTTGAGGACATACAATTGTGTATTGCAAGAATGCTATTGCGGGCTATTGAGTAGGATGGGTTAGCAAAGTAAATTGTGAAACACGGACGTGACTAGTTACATGATGGGTAGCTGATTATTATGCTGAAATGTCAGGTCAAATCAGCTCACATTATGAGAGGCAGGCTATTACATGTCCTAGAAGATGAGGCTCGACATGCCAAAAGTTACTCCCACACAACAAAATTGGGGCTTCAGACTTTGCATGTGTCTCTACACACATATGTGCACTTTGTTTCCGATGTGTCCGTGGCCAAAAATAAATTTAGACTTAAATTTTCAAACATTTTGTCCTTTGGCGACAAAATTTATGTTTGACCTTTAAATAGAGCCATTGGGATCGGAGAAATCTCACATCTTCTCTAGAGTTCAGAGTCCTATTCAAGCTATTATTGTCTCACCTTTTGAGCTACTATTATCCATCATTGTCAAAGATTCTTTTAGGTTGTTGCTGTATCTCATTTTGTGCTATTGTCACCCCCTTCTGAGCTGTTGTTGCTCAATGACATTGTTGCTCCTTTTAGGTTGTTTTTCCTCAACATGTAGGTTATTTTTTCCAATTTGCATTGGAGTTCCTTTTAGAAAGTTGTTGCCTCACCTTCTAGGCTGGTGTTGCCTCATATTTTGGGTTGTTATTATCCCATCTGATGCACTGATGGTGCTCCACCTCCTTAGCAGGTGTTTCTCATCTCATGGGCTGGTGTTTTTCCATCTCGTGAGCTATTGTTGTCTGATTAAAGATTATTAATTCCTTACAAAATGCCCCCTAGAGAAGACAAAATATTATAGGTCGTTGCAAGAATTAAATATAATTTAGTTGAAGTATTATCTTTCGTAGGAGTATAATGCATCAAGAATTTTTTTTATATTTATACCTTTTGAGATCTTTTATGTACTTATACTTTTTATACCTTATAAAATTTTGAGATTTTTTAGCGTGCATGTACATTTATATCCTTCTAAGTTATTTTATTGTACCAATAATATTTGAAGCATATAGCCTTTTGAGTTATTTTATTGCATATGTACCTTCTAAGGCTTATAGTCTTCTATGATTAAGCATACCTAATCCTTCTGAGGCTTATGGGCTTCTATTTTTTTATTTATTTTTTTTTTTGTTTGTTTATATAACTTCTATGGCATTAGGCTTCTTAAGTGATGACTTTGTCAAATACTTGCTCTAATGGAGACTTTCTAGTGAGGAACATTTCCACTACTAGGTTCTCATTGATATGACTTCAATGGTTATGAGGGGAGACCTTATCTATCACTTAACCTCAAAGGATCTTTCCAATGAGGACTATGTCCACTTTTATCTTCTCATTAATATTATCTCATGGGTGTGTCTTCTAGAGGGATAATCAAAGGTTGTATCTAACACTTTTCCTCAAGGGGTCTTTTTAGTAAGTAAAATGTATACTACTAGATACTCATCAAGACTACCTCATGAGAATGTCTTCTAACTGTATAAGTGGAAACTATGGATATGACTTGCCTTTAAAGGGCCTTATAATAAACAATATTCTTTTTAAAAAATTTCACTAATAATAAAGAAAATTCATTAATAAATTTTACTTGAAATAAATTTTTTTATGACTAACTATAAAATAACAAAGAAATTCTTGTATGAAATAAAATGAAAACTTCTCCACCAAGATAAAAATAACATATATTTTGTAAAGATAAGATAGGCTGAAATTGTAATCTTCATTCAATAATTTTGATAATCTTCTTTTGATCTTGTTTTCTTCGATCTTATAAGTAATGAACCAAGTGAACTTGATTTAACAAAAATTCAATTTATTCATTTTACTGGATGTATCCTTGTATTGAATTCCCTTTCTAATACTGAAAATGATAATATTGGGATTGGTCCCCTCTCTTTGCCTTTTATTGGCTTCGTCAACTTCAAACATTCAAAATGAAGAATAAAAATTAAAATATTACTTCTTGATGGGTCCACTTGAATATAATTGGATTTCTCAAATTTATAATATTTTTCATCTATTGACTTTGCTTGCTTCCTTCAATGGGAGGTTGATACTTGTTCCAGGTGCAACTACACACTGGAGGCTCACGTAAGTGCATGTGTCATATCAATAATATCGAATTTTTTAGTCTGGAATATTGATCCCACAAGGAAATGAGGGAATTTAAGCTTAGGGTAAGTTCTAGCCTACTAATTTAGTACCTATCCTGAAACTTAAATTGTGTTTAAAGTCCTACAAGTGATCCTACAGTATCGAAAGAAATTAAAAGTTCAAATCCTACACAACTACTTCTAATTGCTTGGGTTAAATTGATGAAAATAAAGTTCTAAAAAACCCTCCCTTATAATGATGTATGTGGAGTATAAGAAATGCAAATGCAAATTGTAAATGTGGCTAGTGACAAATAGGAGAAACTCTCTTCTTTACCCTCTCCTGAGTACATAAAGAAGATTTATTAAAATGAATTTAATTCCTCAAATCCCATTTTAAACTCATCAAAGAAAATCTCTTTAACATTTACATCTCCCTACGAAGTACTTGCACCATACCCCATAGTTCAATGTGACTAACCTAGTTGATTATACGACAGCTCTCCCTAATCATTATGGTTTACAACACATTTTAAAACTTCACTTGACTAGAATGAAACATAAATGAAGAACTAAAGGTTACTCATCAAATTAAGTAGTTAAAAATAATTTTGAAACCATTTTGCACTCCTATTCCTTCTGCTTAATAATCACAAGGTAAGGTAAAGATTAGTACTCAGAAAGACTGAGAAACATTCCATAACGCTTCATTGATAACAAGAGATTTCAGTATATGGGGAGTTTAAAGAAATACAACAAATAAATTACACAAGCACTTGTCTTCCTCTCATTTATAATGACCAAAAGATGCTCTACCATATGCTCCCTTGGCTGCTACTTCTAAAGCCTCGCCCTCTTCTCAACTCAAGAATTACAAGAAGGAAGCCTTCAACCATTCATTTCTCCCCAGAACCTCAATATAAGAACAAACCTCACAAATCATCTATGTCCTACATCACCCCCTCTTTTATAGACATTAATACATAGCATAAAAACTCCCTTAGCCATCTGCAACAACTCCTCACGACAAGGGGTCGAACTGCTACTGCCCCAGGCAGTTGCTGGCCCCTAGGCATCCATAGGTTGGCACCTAGGTGCCAATCTCTCAATTTGCACAGAATGGCCTGGCGCCTTGGTGCCCATGGAAGTGGTGCTTAGGCTCTTAGTTTGTCATGTAAGGGACTGCGCCCTGTTTCCCATGGGTCCAGCATCAAGGTGCCAATCCTCCATTTTGTTCTTTGCTCCAAGTCCCTTCACATTGCTCTACTTCCAATACCTATTGTACCTGCAAGAAAAACACAAAAATACCTTTTTTTATAGTGCAATTTCATCCATAAGCATGAGTAAAACATAAAAAAAATTTAAGCACTCTTTTCTACACATTAAAATCTCCCAAACTTAAAGGTTACTTGTTCTCAAGAAACACTATAATTTGAATACCAAAGTAGTTACTTTGAGAGAGTGGGTTTCATAAGAACTATCAACAATTATGCTTCAGGAAATTCAAAGTAATGAAAAATATAATAATTTCAAAAAACCAGTCAATTCCTATGGTATAAGAAACTTTGCATCCAACCAAGAGAATTTAATTTCCTTTCACCTAAAAAAAATTATCACAAGTTAAATAAGGTACATTAGATGATAATTATATAGAACATAAACACTTCTTTTAAAAAGTTTTCTAATACTTCATAAGCACAAGTTTAGGAATGTAATGAAGCTTCAAATTAAAATAAAAAATCTAATGAAACCAATTTTTTATAAGGCTTCTCTTCAAGCTTCTCTTCACTTTATATTTTCTTTTGTATGTTTTTCTTTTGCTTTAGGATGAATGTTTTCATCCTTAAACATACTTTATGAGGATTTCTATATCTAGATAAGCCTTGTAATAGTTTTGAATTTCACTATCATCTATTTAAATCAAACACTCCACATTCCTTTTCTTTTTTATTTTTTAAAACTTTAGGAAGTATTAGTTGAAAATATAATTTTATGGAGGCTCAATTCTTATTAAGTATATATCTAATTGTGCCTAATTTAACAATTATGTAATACTTTCTAAGAGTAAAGAATTAAATCTTTTTTCTACATGTCGAATTGCAAAATTAGCTCAACACTAGAATTTACGTATTGTTTAAAATGACTAAAATACATTTCTCCTTATTCAAAATTGTAATTGGTCAAAATTTCACACCACATACTTTAAGTTGATTAAAAAAATGGTATTTCAAACTCAATTTACTTAGGACAAGTAAGCTTAAGCTTTAAAAGATTTTCTCTCCCCCAAACTTAATTCCTAAACATATTTTGCAATTTAAAACATGAATATAAATGGGGATTAAAGAAATACTTCCCACCACATGTGTCTATGACTAAGATCAAAAGGTATAACAGAAATAAATATAAATGAAATAGCAAGTATATCTGAAAAAAACAGAATATTGAAAAAAATTACTATAGAAAGTCTAAATATTACAACAGGAATATAAAGAGTTCACACACAATACAACTAATCCACCAGAAATACATCAGTAACAACAATAGAGATTAAAAATATCATCCACATAGTAGCATTAGCATAAAAAAAGAAATAAAAACATAACATCCAGTTCAATATCAACTACAAATAAAAATAACATCCAGTACATCCACAAGAAGGAAACAAGAACCCTCCTCATTCCCCATCATCATCATCCCATCATCATCTTCTTCATCATCATCTTCTTCAACATCATCATCCTCCTCTTCCTCATCCTCCTCATTTTCATCATCCTACATAGACGCCTCTATCAATTTACTATGCTCATAGGGCTGGTAAGGAGGGTATACAGAAAAATCCACTTTGTTGACCTCTTTGATCCACTAGTTTCTCTTATAATCTTCAGCTTAGCAGCCTGAAAACTAGTAGAGTAATGGTATTGGCATTTATGTTGCCAATCCATATGTGACATGTGATCATCTAGATCGTAGATTACAGTCAAAATAATAGAAACATCTTCTGCTAGCCTTCCCAATATTTCAAACTTAGATACCATAGTAGTGGAGGGTTGAGATTGAGAATATGAAGTAGAGGGCTGAGAAGTAGAAGGCTAAGAAGAACTAGCCCCACACCCAAAAACAACATGCTTGTTATATAAATTCAAGTTAGTTTTTGATGTAGGCTTCAAGGGATGAAGCTTCTCCTCCCAACTCCCAAAAGTAACATCAATTTTGGCAAAGAGCAAAAATAGTGGAGGGATGTCCAAATCCAAGAGTGGATCTCCTTTCATATCATCGAAGATGCAATGATAGATGAGAGCACCGATATCAATAGCTTTCATAGTCTGAATCCAAAATTTGAGAGATTTTCTATCTCTAGTAACCTCACTCAAACTAGTGAAGGGAAGGAGCTTGGCAGAAAATAATTAATGCCAAGTCCTAGAAGGTGCATTTAATTTTTGGATGAAACAAAATTTACCTTATGATTTTTCTTTACTTTCCAAACCCACTTTCATTTGTCATGAATCTAATGATCTCATCCAAATAAGAGTCTGCAGGAATGAATCTGGAGTTATTGAAACTGTAGTAATAACTCTCACGGAAATCTCTTAGTGAAAATAATGCATTAAACCCAGACAAAGAGATGTCTACCTACTTTTCTCTTACATAAACTAAGTTCTCAAAGGCATCAGGAAGATAAGCATTAAACTATCTGACCACTGAAATCATAGTTACAGAAGTGTTGTAACAAAAATTCTCCCAACGGTGATTTACAATCATACTCTATAGCAACCCAAAGACTAATGAATCCTAGCTTCGCAATCAATTTCTTTGACACAAAAAATTCATTGTAATGCTCCTCAACTTTGGAGCTTACTAACTTCGTTTGTCGGATGAATATTTTAATTTTCCACCTTCTATTTTAGGAGCAATAAAAAAGTAAAAAGGATGAAAATCAAATGTACAAAAGATTATAAACAAAGTGGATGCAACAAGACGCAAATCAAGCGCTAAATCATGCTTTCCCTTAAAAATCTCAAATCCAAAATTTCTCTACTCAAAAAATCAAAAATCCTAGATGAGAATTAAAGAAAAGTGTTTAGGGAGTTAAATTTTACATTTTAAGAGAAATTTCTCGCATGTATATTTTTGTCGGTGGTTTTAGTGTTACAAAAAAATATCTCGCATGTATTAATAGCTTCTTGTTGTCTAATTTAAAAGCTCGTAGCCAAATATGTTTGAAATTCATTATTCATTGTTGAGAATTATGACAATACATATGACATTGCTTGACATAAATTTTTATCAAATTAATGTCACCAGTATGCATGAAATAAGCAACCAATTTATTTTGGAGTAGGAACCAAATTATTAGACGTTTCAGTGACTTGGAAATACAAGAATTGTCAGCCTATCAAAATTAGCTTCTTGCAAGTAGCCTTAGGTTAATAAGTTCCACATAGAATATATTATGAAATTATTTAGTATTGTTGTAGGTGATGCCCGAATATTTATGCTTATGATTTTGATATGAAATTTATGATTTATAATATGGCATTCTACGCAAGTATACATATCATTTATCAAGTAATATAGGACTTTCTGATTAAGCCACGAGATATCAAACCCACAGGGAAATGTGTAAAAATTTAAAGAAATAAGAAAAATAACTTTTTACTTTTTTAATTTATTTTTGTAAGTATGTTTCAAGGTATCAATTTTGAAATGTTTTTTTTGATATTTTTAATAACAAGTTTAAGCAAAAAATGAAATTATCCATACTCTAAACACGGTACAAAAGTTATAAGAATCAAATATCTTTTTCTTTCTTAAATGAATCAATAATAATTATGAAATTTTATGTTGTGGAAGTATTTAAATATATTGTGCCAAATATGAGCAATTATATTCTTTACCCTTACTTGGTTGTATAAAGGAAATTGGTTAATTTGAAATTTCGAAATTTTGTAGATGGGTTAGGCAGGGAAGATACTAGCTCTCACTCTAGAGTTCCCTCTATTCCCTCCACCTGGGGGCTAATATCTCATAAAAAAATTTAAAATAACAAACCAAATTAGGGGGCTTTAGCTTCTCACTCTAAAGTCCTCTAATTTTACTCCACAATAAAGCATATCTCCCTATATATTTACATTCAATCATATGGACTACAATTCTCACCCATATAATTGCATGTGATTCTTTCCAATTGTTGTTTGAGACAATGCCTCATTGAATCTTACATAATCTCACATTAAATTTTAACATCTTAATTGGCCAAATCAAGAAGTAAATTAAGTTCAAGGGATTGAATCATCACAATTTATTCCAGCATTAAACACTTATACTTTCCACAACATTACCTCCATAATTTAATTACTTCATAATCTAAGAACGAAAAAGATAAACTAAACTACTCAACTTCCATGAAGTAAACACAAAAAGAAACTTGATATTAAAGTATGAACCATAATGGAAACACAACAATCTTACTTAAAAACAAAATATAAAAATAAAGATAAATACTTATTGCAAAATCCTCTCCACCAGACTCTGAAAATTCCTTTGGAATTTTGCTTTCCACAATACAACTCTACAGAGGTTGGAGCCCAACTTTGGTGACTCTAATAAAAACTTTAAACTTCAATAAAAACTAGATATAAGGATAAATCAAAATTGGTGAGAAGAAGGCTCCACACCAACTCTTTTTCCTTTTTTACTCTCTATTCTCTACTATAGAAAAGAAAAACTCTAAAACTTAACACACTCTAATAACCACTCTAATAACACACACTGAATAATAACCCTTTCAACACACACTGAATAATAACCCTTTCAACACACACTTGCAAATTTTGAGGCTTCATTTTTATAATTTTTCAAAAGGTGCCTTGGTGTCCCTTCAAATCATGTCCAGATTCAATGTATCCACCAGAAGATGCATCCCTTCATTCAAATTTGCTGCCCAAAGGAAGTTAAGGAAGTCACCACCAAAATTTGCTTCAAACAACCCTTGAAAATGGCACCAAAATTCATTTAAGTTAGATTTTTAATTGTGGCGCTTAAGCACCGACACTTTGGTGCTTAGGCGCCAGAGGCCAAATTTCTTAAACTTCATAATTTTGCTTCAAATTTGATCCTTTTTCACTCCTTTCATCATAATTAATTATTTTCATCATACCTGCAAGAAAAACACAAAATACCATCCATTAAAGTACAATATCATCAAAAATAGGTATATAAATGTGCATAAAAACACTTTATATTTTTGGTGTATCACTAGGTATGTAGATTCATTGTTATAGAGCAATAATTTAATGTCTTAGCACTAAGCAGCAGGAGAAGACACTTAGATTTTTTATTTGGAAAAACTCGTAAAGGAATAAAATCACAAAGCTTAGCCTTGACAATATATTCCTCTATAAGTGTGTAATTACAAAAATTGTATCCTTTTTCCACAACTGGGATAACAGGGTTACAACATCACACCAAATATGATGTTTGTCCATATACAAATACATAGTAATTTAGAGCTTTAGAGTAATTCATCGTATGCAGTTGTCTCATGATCTTCAATACAATCTTATTTATTAAACTGTATTTGGGTTACACCATTACAACATATTTAGGATGTGTCATTACACTGTAAAATTTGGTAACGATGTACGCAAGGGCAGACAGGGTGGGATTCGGTCTATGGTAGTCGGCAGTGATGGAGGCTAGAAGTTATCCTTAGCTTTTTAGTAAGACAAACACTAGAATTCGATTTATTGTCTTTCCCTTATCAAGTGAGTAATGTGGGTCTATTTATAGCCATTGGGTGATGGTATTTTGATCATTTGGTGAATAACTTCTGTTACCATCTGATTAAACAACCCATACTGATACCCCTTGGTCATAGGAGTTTTCTTGATGATTTGAGGAATTTAATAATCTTAGGATGGATTGATCTTAGGCTCATTGGATTTGGACTGTTGAGATGCTCTATATGTATGTCAAATTTAGAGTTCATTTACCCATTTGAGTGATAACCCAAATTTCAGTTATGATTTAATGGCTTAATCCAATCTTGATTGGACTCGGACTGAACAAATTTTGGCTTTAATAGGTGTGTTCTATCAAAATGATTATTTTGACTATAAACATACTGAAATTGATGCTCTGGATGAGTTGAATTTAATCTAGAACTTTTATTGATAAAAAAAATACTTCAAGATTCATGTCAGGTGATAGAAGTTTATTGATGATGCATAATTTCCCCTCTATTTTTGGGTGATGTTGCTTGTGTCGTAAGAAAGTAATGACATTCCAAAATTTTGTACTTTATGGTATTTTGAGTTGACTTGTGTACTTTACAATGTTTTGATTGGGTTATCAATAACTTGGTTGGTGTGGTAAAGTACCTATTATTCGAAGATGACGGTGGTGGTTGGACAACGTTACTCTAGCGGTGATAGTGACCTCAAGGAAGTGGTAAGCGTCTAGATGTGAAGTAATGCATGCATGGCTGTGGGCACATTTGTACAAGAAAAGGAGTATAAATATATATTTAGCATGTAGTTTGGTCCATTGGAGAGTGTGAATGCAAGCAAAGACACAATGGTGCACATGAAGATGAACAAGTGCACACATGGAAGTGACTAAATAAGGGTGTGTGCAGAGTGCACATGGGTGCAAGGGCATACACTCGCATGTGCATGCATGTGAGCTCACATGTGCACGAGCTCTTGCATACATGCACACAGTAGAGGACATATAACTGTGTATTGCAGGAATGCTATTATGGGTTATTGAGCTGGTTGGGTTAGCAAAGCATATTGTGAAACACGAACATGACCGGTTACATGATAGGTAGCTGATTATTATGCGGACATGTCATGTGAGGTATGGTCACATTATGGGAGGCAGGCTATTACATGCGCTAGAATATGTGGCTCGACATGCCAAAAATTGCTCCCATACAACAAAAATTGCGCTTCTCAATTTGCATGTGGCTCCACACACATATGTGCAGTTTTTCTTCTCATGTGTGTGTGCCCATAAATACATTTAAACTAAAAATTTTCAATTGTTTTGTACTTTGGCGCAAAAATTAGTTTTGGCCTTTAAATAAAGTGATTGGGATGGAATAAATCTCACCTATGCTCAAGAGTTTAGAGTCCTATTCAAGCTATTATTGTCTCACCTTTTTAATTACTATTATCCAACATTGTCAAAGATTCTTTTAATTTTTTGTTGCCTCTCCTTCTGCTCTATTGTTCACTCCCCTCTCGAGCTGTTGTTGTTCAACCACGTTGGTGTTTCGTTTAGGTTGTTTTCTCCTCACCATGTAGGTTATTTTTTCCCATCAACATTGGAGTTCCTTTTAGACAGTTGTTGCCTTACAATCTAAAGCTGGTGTTCCCTCATATTTTGGTTGTTATTCTCCCATATCATGCACTGGTGGTGTTCCACCTCCTTGGCTGGTGTTTTCCCATCTCTTGGGCTCATGTTTACCCAGCTATTCTTGCATAATTGAAGCATATTAATTCCTTACAAAATGTCCCCTAGAGAAGACAAAAATATTATGGTTTTTATAGGAATTAAATATATTTGAGTTGAAGCATGACCCTTAGTAGGAGTATAATGCATCAAACATTTTTGACATTTATGCCTTTTGAGATCTTTTGTGTTCTTAAATCTTTTATAGCTTATAAATTTTATGAGATTTTTCAGTATGAATGTACATATTGAGGCTTATATCCTTCTAAGTTGTTTCAGTGTACACATAATTTTTAAAGCGTATAGCCTTTTGAGGCATTTTAATGCATTTGTACCGTCTAAGGCTTATAGCCTTCTATGATTTTTAAGCGTACTTAATCCTTCAGAGGCTTATTGGCTTTTATATATATATATATATATATATATATATATATATATATATATATATATATAACAAAAAGATGGTGGCGGCTAGGAAACTTGCTCTGCTAGGGTTTCTAGCATGAGTCTGTCGGCGGCGCGTTTCCTGGTGTTGGACCTGGGAGGAGGTAAGGCTGCTGGTAGCTGGAGGTGGTTGGACATTGCTGTGAAGCTCTTTCTTGGCTTTCTCTGGGTGGAAGGAGCTTCCCGGACTTCCCTTTTTTCAAATTTTACTGTTACATTGCTCGGTCTTTGGTTCTGGTACTTCTGGGGACTGAAGTTCTCTCTTCTGGTTTTTGGTCCCTGGCTGCTGGGAATCCCCTTTCATGGATCCCCCAGTAGATTTAGAAACTAACATTCAATGGGCCAAAGCCACTTTTGCTAGTGTGGTTGGCAATAGAAGAAATATTGAAACTAATCCTGAAAATACCTTCTTTCCCCAACACCTTCATGATGCAGCTGTTGGTCGAATATCTTGCCCTTTTATTCATCCTACTGGTACTAAGGATGGAGAACCAGCTGTGTTCTTCACTGACCAGGAACTCAATCAACTTAATGATGAAGTCAAGCTGACCCTCATAGGAAAATTTGCTTTGGGACACCCAAGGATGGAGCTAGTAAGACAGTATTTTAACTCACTCAAGTTTGTGGGTTATTAACAGCTGGGTTTACTGGATGGAAGGCATTTACTCATACAATTGTCCACTGAGGAGGATTTTGCAAGATTGTTTGCTAAGAAGGCCATTACTATTGTTGGTTCTGAGATGAGACTGATTAAGTGGACACCTGATTTCAATCCTAAAAATGAACCACTTGTTGTGCCAATTTGGTTTAAATTCCCTGAGCTCCCCTATAGGTTTTTTAACCAAAATGCACTCTTCAAAAATTTTAAGGCCCTTGGTACTCCTTTGAGGGCAGATAAACCTATTGTTAACAGAGCTCGACCTACTACTGCAAGGGTCTTGGTGGAAAGAGATGTAACCTTACCTGAAGTAACTAGACTTTGGGTGGGTTCTGATGAGGATGCAGCCTGGCAGGAGGTTGTGATGGAACAGAAACCCTACTACTGCAGCCACTGTAAAATGTTTGGACACACTTTACATAGGTGTTTCAGACTCCACCCACCCCCTAAGAGGGCTCCATATTCTGGAACCTTTCACCCTCCCCCTGCTGTCAGAAATCCTTCTTCTAGCTTGCTTGGACCTGCCCCAGTCTCTTTACCCAATTCTTCAGTTCCCCTCCCATCCCCCTTTCCTTTATTACCTGTGGCCAATATAGTTATTCCCTCTGTCCCCTTATCACCAACTGCTAATGTTCCCAATCCTAATACCCCACTTTCTCCCACGCTCCCCACTGTTATATCTACTGTACCCCCTACTCCAGTGGTCTTTTCTCCAGCTCACCCCCAGTCAACTACACCTATTTTACCTTATCTTGATCTTGTTCCTACCCTCCCTACTCCTCCTTCTCCCACTCTTCTTTGTTCTAATAGTTGCTCCACTGAACCCCCTACTCTTATCTCATCTGAGCCTTCATCACCCCCTATTTTTCCACCCCCTTATGTCTCCTCTCCTGTAGGTAGAGTGAGGGAAGAATGTAACCCTGTATGTATTCTCACCCCCCCCTCCTCCAAAGTGTTGCATGTTGATCATAAGGAGCATCTGGTGGAAGGGGTGTGGCATGTCATTACCCCAAAGAAGAAAAGGAAGAATCATAAAGACTTACTGATGCTACATCCCACCCCATCATCTGATGAGGTGGCAAACCTCCTGGCTGCTGCTCCACACTCAGTCATCAGAGGCAGAACTAGATCCAAGTCTCAATCATCCATCCATCCACCCACCAAACACCTCAATTATTAACTTTATTTGCTGGAATTTCAGAGGGGTTGCTCACCCTTTGTCTCTCCAAAGACTTATTAATCTCAATAGAAAGTATAAATTTTGGTGCATAGTTTTACTTGAACCTATGGTTCACAAGTACCCTAAAAAGATCATCAAAAATTTCCATGGCTTCTCTTACTTTTCAAATATCAGTAATAAAATCTGTCTCTTATGCAGATCTGAACGCAATAGGTTTATTCTAGTTGATGATAGGCAATTCATTCATCTCTCTTTCCAGCTCAATGGTCAAAATGGAGTGGCTTCATTTATTTATGCAAGCTATTCCAAATCTGATAGATAAGATTTATGGCTTAAGCTTCATTCCATTGGCACTAACTTGAATTTACCCTGGTTAGTGGGGGTGATTTCAATTGCATTACTAACCCTGCTGATAAGTTGGGTGGGAGAGCTCCTAATATTTCCACAATGAACACCTTCAGCAATAATATTACACATGCTGCTCAATTTGACCTTGGCTACAATGGACCTGATTATACTTGGAAAAGAGGGAGCTTATGGGAGAGACTTGACAGGTTCCTGGTTAATGATTGTTGTCATTCCCAGTTTCTCCTTACTTTTGTTACTCATCTCCCAATTGCAGTATCTGATCATAGACCTTTACTACCTACTATCACTGCACCATCTCACACCCCCCAGCAGCATCCATTCAGATATCTCAATTTATGGTCTTCTCAGGCCTCATTTTTGGAGGTAGTGGCTTCTCTCTGGACTGGTATCCATTAGCCTGACCCATGGATCAATCTATGCTTGCTTCATCAGAAAGTGGCCAAGGGCCTCAGAAAATGGAACTGGGATACAATTGGGAATGTTTTCCTTGCTGTGGAGGCTGCTAAAAGTAAAGTTGATTTGCTGGAGGAGAAGGTTCTGGGAGATGAATCACTGGACAGAAATCTTTGTCAAGCTCAGGAGGACCTACTCAATGCCATCAACCTGCAGGAACAACTATTAAAGCAAAAAGTTGTTGTAAATATATTTAAGGAGGGGGACAGGAATGTTAAATTCTTCCATGCTTTTATTAAGTATAGGAGAAGATGTAACATAGTTCATACCATTAAATCTGTTGATGGCACTCTCCTTACTGATAATACTGCCATTGCTCTGGATGCTATTTCTTTCTTCAGCACCCTTCTGAACCAACCCCAAGTGGAGAGAGCTAAACTGGATTGCTCTTTTTTTGAGGAGGAGTTGCAGTTTGTGAATTCCCTTCTGTTGACTGATATACCTACTGAGTTGGAAATTTGGAATGCTCTTTCTACCATTGACAGCTCAAAAATAGCAGGACCAGATGGCTTCACTGATGATTTTTACAAAAAGACTTGGAACCTGATTAAAGGGGATGTCAGCAGATCTATACAATCCTTCTTCATGGGCCAAAACCTTCCCAATTACTTCAGTCACTCCAATATTGTGTTGATACCTAAATCTGCTGCTGCTAGATCTTGGAACCATTATAGGCCCATCTGTCTCTCTTCAGTTTTCAGCAAAATTATAAATAATATCATTGTTAATAGACTTCAGCCACACCTGGACAAGCTTATCTCCCCTAACCAATCTGCCTTTGTCCAGGGCAGGTCTATATCTGATAATGTCCTACTTGCTCAGGAGCTGCTGCTGGACTTAGACAAGGCTTGTAGGGGAGGTAACCTTATTTATAAATTAGATAATAGCAAAGCTTATGATACCATCAACTGGAATTTCCTGTTGGATGTCCTTTCAGCTAGAGGATTCTCCACTCAGTTCTGCAGCCTTATTAACAGATGGCTCCACTCAACCTGCCACTCTATTCTTCTAAATGATCAATCTTGGGGTAACTTCAAGGCCAGTAGAGGGCTAATGCAGGGTGATCCTTTGTCCCCCACTCTTTTTATTTTGGCTATGGACTATCTATCTAGATTGCTGAATTCCCAATCTTATTCACAACACCACCACAGATATCATCATAGATCTACCTTACACATTTCCCACCTCATTTATGCTGATGATGTGATTATCTTTTCTAATGCCCAGAAGAATACTGTTAAGAACCTTATGAAATGTCTACAGCTGTTCCAATCCTCCTCAGGTATGAGTCTGAACCTTCAAAAATGCCATATTATCTATCCTAGCAAGCTGCCTCTTGGTCTCAAAATATGGATTAGGGAGTAACTGGATTCTCTTGTCTCAATGGATCTCTGAACTACCTTGGAGTTCCCCTCCTTAAGGGTAGAGTAAAGCAGACACATTTTGAACCCATCCTGCAGAAAATTCAGACCCAACTTTCCAGCTGGTCTCATTCCTTTCTTTCCAGTGGGGGGAGAATTACTCTTCTCAAAAGCATACTCACAACATTCCCATCATACATACTACAGATGATCACAATGAAAAAATCCACCCAGCTACAGTTGGAAAGAACATTCAACCGATTCCTGTGGTCAGGAAAGAGGAGGCAAATTCACTGGACTTCCTGGCAGAAGGTGGATAAACCTGTTTGGGCAGGTGGCATTGGTTTCAAAAGTCTGAATCACATTTACCAGGTGAACCAGTGTAAGCTTTGGATTAAATTCAAATCTCAGAACTCATTGTGGGCTAAATTTTTGAAAGGTAAATATTGCAAAGACATACATCCATCCCTGGTTACCAGGAAATTGGGGGATTCTAAGATTTGGGCCTGTATGCTCAAAGTCAGGGCCCAAGCTGAATCCATGTTTACCTGGGAGCTGGGTCTTGGCCACCTGTCATTCTGGCTTGACAAATGGTGCCCTGATGATTGGTTACTTCCAGCTCTCAATGTCAATCAGGATCCCAATTTGAATGTTGCTGATTGTTGGACTAATGGTGATTGGTCACTATCAAAACTCCACTCCTTGCTCCAAGCTCCATCTGTGGATCTCATTACTTCCATTCCTATCAAACCCAACAAACCTGACAGAATCATATGGGCTGCTCATAAAAACCAAAGTTTGTCTAAAGTTATATATTCCAAATTGTTCAACTGGCAGATTTCATCTTGGGGTTCTACAATCTGGAATAAACACATCACTCCTTCTATGTCCTTCTTTTGTTGGAAGCTACTCCACAAAATTCTCCCTACTGATGACTTGCTCAAACTAAAAGGTTTGAGGGGACCTTCTAGTTGCAGACTGTGTAGGATTAATGAGGAGTCTTCTAGGCACCTATTCTTCCAATGTCCTTTTTCCGAACAGGTGTGGGCTTTTTGTGTCAAGTCTTTCAATATTAATTTAATGAACCTGTCCTGGAATTGTTTCTGGGAGTGGTGGGTGGATTGGCAATCTGGGGCAAATTCCTCTAATTATTGCCTAGTTTCTTTGGAAGAGCAGAAATTTGTCAGCGTTTGAGGACACTCCATCTTGTGCAACCAAAGTGGCTAGAAATTGCATATCATACATCCTTAAATTGATTAAGTGGAAATGTTTTCCCCACATATGTTCCTTACCTACAACTGAGAAAAGGGTCCCCAAAGCTATCACCTTAGTCACTTGGCAACCTCCTTCACATCCTTTTATCAAAGTTAATACAGATGGTAGTTTCTCATCCCTTGGTGCAGGTGTGGGTGGTGTTTTAAGGAATCATTTGGGTAAGTGCCTCATCTTCTTTCAAATTCCTATGGCAGATGTGGATGCTCTTGAGGCAGAATTTATTGTTATGTATTGGGCTTTTAAAATTGCCTCCTACTTCCAGTGGACTTCTCTTATGGTTGAAGTAGATTCTACTACTGTCATCAACTCCATGGAATCTGATGGTTCCCTCCCTTGGCATCTATAGCTGTGGTTGAATAAAATCATCATTCTTCAAGGCAGATGCAAGCATTACTTCCAGTTCATTTTCAGGGAAGGTAACAAACCAGCAAATTGGCTGGCCAGAAATGCTTTGTCTACTGGTATCAGTGAAATTTCAGCTTCACCTCCTACCCCTCTTTCTTATTTGCTGGTCGGGGACCTGCTGGCAATCCCTCACATCAGACTCAACTCTAGCTTACCTTGATGGGCTGGGAATTTTATCCTATCCTCCTCATACTTCTTTGTGGAGGTTTGACCTTCAGTGCTTTGTTACAAACTGCTCTTTATCAGCTGCTGCTCCAGGAAGATCTTATCATACAGCAGGCTCTGGTCAATTCCTTTTGGGTACTGTCTTTCTTATGGAGTCTGTATAGAACTATTGGGATTGACTCTTTAGGTTTAGGAGAGAATTTTGTTGTTTTGAATGGGGCTGATCCCATTGGGCTTCTTGTAACTTCTCTTCTATTTCAACATGTAGGGAGCCTCCTGTAGCTCCTTTTTCTTATATATATATATATATATATATGTATATGTATATATATATTTGTGCACATGTACCTTATATGGCTTTATGCTTCTTATGTGATACCCGTGTCAACTACTTGTTCTAATGAATAATTCCTAGTGAGGACCATGTCTACTACTAGCTTCTCATTGATATGACTTGGATGAAGGTTATAAGCCTCAAGGGATCTTTCTAATGAAGATTATGTCCACTTTTAGCTTCTCAATAATACTATCTTATGAGCATCTCTTCTAGGGGATAATCAAAGATTGTTTCTACCACTTTTCCTCAAGGGATCTTTTTAGAGAGTAACATATCCACTACTAAATTCTCATCAAGACTACCTCATGGGCATCTCTTCCAATTGTATAGGTGGAAACTATGGCTACCACTTGCCCTTAAGGGGTCACATAATAAACAATATTATTTTAAAAAATTTCACTAATAATAAAGAAAATTCATTAATTAAATTTACTTGAAATACAATTTTATGACTAACCATAAAATAATAAAGAAATTCTTGTATGAAATAAAATGAAAACTTCCATACTAAGATAAGAATAACATTTCATTTCTAAATAAAAGATATGTTGAAATTATAATCTTCATTCAATAATTTTGATAATTTTCTGTTAGTCTTGTTTTCTTCGATATTATAAGTAATGAACCAAGTGAACTTGATTTTTTAAAAATTCAATTTATTCATTTAAGTGGATGCATTCTTCTATTGAATGTCCTTTGTAAGAGTGAAAATGATAATATTGGGATTGTTCCCCACTCTTTGGCTTTTTTATTGGCTTTGTCAACTTCAAACATTCAAAACATAGAATAACGATTAAAATATTACTTATTAATGTGTCCACTTGATTATAATTGGATGTCTCAAATTGATAATATTTTTCATATATTAACTTTTCTTGCTTCCTTTCATGGGAGGTCAATACCTATTCTAGGTGTAACAACACACTGGGGGCTCATACAAGTGCACGTGTTGTATCGATAATGTTGAATTTCTGAGTATGGAATGGTTATCCCACAAGGTAATGAGGGAATTTAAGCTTAGGAAAATTTCTAGCCTTCTATGTTAGTTCCTAGCCTGGATTTAAACTATCTTTAAAATCCTACAAGTGATCATACAATATCGAAGCAATTAAAAGTTCAAAACCTTCATAATTATATCTAATTACTAGGGTTGAATTGACGAAAATCAAGTTCTAAGGAAACCCTCCCATATAATGATGTATGTAGAGTATAAGAAATGTAAACGCAAATTGTAAATGTAGCTAGTGACAAATAGGAACAACTCTCTGTTTTACCCTCTCCTGAGTGCATAAAGAAGATTGGTTTAAATGGCTTTAATTCATTAAATACCATTTTAAAATCATCAAGGAATATCTCATTAAAATATGCATCTCCATACAAAGTACTTTCACCATACCCTATAGTTCAATGTGACCTAGTTGATTCTACCATAGCACTCCCAAGTCATTTTAGTTCACATAAACTTTAAAGTTACACTTGGCTAGAATGAAACATAAATGAAGAACTGAGGGTTACTCATCAAATTAAGTAATTAAACAAAAACATTTGAAACCATTTTGCACTCCTATTCCTCCTACTTAATCATTGATACACCTAAAATATATCGTGTTTTATGCACATTTTTATACCTATTTTTGATGATATTGCACTTTAATGGAAGGTATTTTCATGTTTTACTTGCATGTATGATTAAAATGAGTGATTGTGATGAAAGGACCAACAAAATGATCAAATTTGGAGAAAAAATGAAAGGTGTGCAAAATTACCCTCTAGCGCCTAAGCTCCGATGGCTGGCGCATGGGCGCCACAGTTAAAAGTGACGAACTAAATTAAATTTGGCGCCACTTCTAAGGGGTGTTTGAAGAAACTTTTGGTTTAAACTTTCTTAACTACTTTTGGGCGGCAAATTTGAATGATGAGATGAATCCTTTGGTAGATACATTGAATCTGGACATGATTTGAAGAGACACTAAAGCACCTTTTGAAGAACTATTAAAATGAAGACTTAAAGATCACAAAAGGAGAAGAGTTTTTAAAGGAAGTTTTGGCAAAAGAAGTTGGAGAAAAGCATGAAGTGGTTGAAGGGGAAAGAGGAAGAAAGAGAGTCTTCTTCTTGTCATGCTTTCTTTACTTTTCAACTTTACTTTATCATATTTTGTATTAGAATTTAGGAGAGTGAATCCTTAGAGTTGGGCCCTACCCCCTAAGGAGTTATTTAGTGGAAAACTAAAATTTCAGAGGAACTCCAAGAGTCTTGTGGAGAGGATTTTCAGATAAGTTTTTATCTTTATTTTTACATTTAGCTTTAAAGTAAGACTTGTTGTGTTTTAACTATAATTTCTACTTTCAAATCAAATTCTGTTTGTGTTTTTTCTATGAGTTATGAGTAGTTTTCTTTATCTTTTTTCTTTCAAATGATGAAGTAATTAAATTGTGGAAGGAATTTGTGTGAAGTATAGATGTTTAATGCTGAAAGAAGTTGTGATGATTCCACTACCTTGCACTTCATTTACTTCTTGATTTGGCCAATTAAGATGTTAAAATTTATTGTGAGAACATGTAAGAACCAATGTGGTATTGTCTCAATCACCAATTGGAGAGAATCACATGAAATTGTATGGATGAGAATTATATTATATATAGTTAAGTGCAAATAAATAGGGATATATGCTTTTGATTGGGTGTAGAAATAGAGGACTTTAGAGTGACAGGCTAAAGCCCCAAATTTGGATTGATGTTTTAAGTTTTGTTATGAGTTGTTAGCCCCTAGGTGGAGGGAAAAGAGGGAACACTAGAGTGAGAGCTAGTATCTTTCTGCCAAACCCATCAACAAGATTTCAAAACTTCAAATTAACATATGTTCTTTATAGAACCAAATAAGGGTAAAGAATATAACTGCTCCTATTTGACACAACACATATTAATAGTTCCATAACGAAATTCCATAATTATTACTGATTCATTGAAAGAGGAAAAAAATATTTTATTCTCATTTGCTTTCATATCATTTAATATTTTTGTTAATTTTAGTTGTTTACTTTACTTTTGCTAAAAATTAACAAAAATAATTTAAACTTTTTAATTATAAAACATAACTTGCAAAATCATTTTGAAAAGTAAAAGTTATTTTTCTTCTTTCTTTAAATTTTTAGACATTTCCCTGTAGGTTCGATATCTCGGGGCTTAATCAGAAAGTCTTGTATTACTTGATAAATGATATGTATTTTTGCGTAGAATCTCATATTAAAAACAATTTAAGTTGATTTTTTATTTTCTTCGGAATCATGTTTTTGGTACCGTTATAAAGAAAGATATATTATCATTAAGAAGAAATATAAAGTGTAAAACGTAAGCATAAATATTCGGGGATCAAGTTTCTGGTGTCGTTGGCAGGGAAATTAATTAAAATATTTTCTAAAGAAAATTCAAGAAAAACTAATTTTTTACTTTCTCATTGCATTTTTTAGTGTGTTTTATTTTATTTTGTTTAATAATTGTGTATGTGTAGTTCAGGTTCTGAAGGACTTATGCCTTACGATTCTGAAATAGAAAGAACTACAAAAAAATCAAAAAAATTAAAAATACAGAAAAAGACAAAAATATTCAAGAAATGGCGAATCAAAATGTTGAAATCCATCAAGAATTCAGAACTTTAAGAGATTATGTTAACCCTACAATAGATGAACTTCATGGTAGTATTCAGCATCCTGCAGTAGTGGCTAATTTATTTGAACTTAAACTTGCTATTATCCATATGGTATCTAATAATCAGTTTTGGGGAGCACCAACTGAAGTCCTAATTTACATCTTGTCAAATTTCTAGAATTGTGTGCTAATTTTAAATACGATGGTGTTTCGGTGCATACTGACCATTCTACTATTAAGTATTTAATGAAAAAGAAGGAAGCAAAATTGAGACTGATAAGATGGATTCTTCTTTTACAAGAATTTGATTTTGAAATAGTAGATAGGAAGGGTGTTGATAAACAAATCGCTGATCATCTATCCATCCTTGTTAATGAAAACTCCCTCTGCTTTGAAAAGGAAATTAATAAACATTTTCCCGATGAAAAATTGTTCACTATCAATGAGTGGCGTATTTTGTGGTATGCCGACATTGTAAGCTTTATTGTCAGTGATATTTTACCCTATGGTTTGATATACCAAGAGAGGAAGAAATATTTATCTGAAGATAAGACTTATTTTTTGGATGACCCGTTTTTATATAAATAAGGAAAGGATCTGATTATTTGAAGTTTTGTGACTTTAGAAGAAACTTATGAAATTATTCAAAAATGTCATAATTCTGATTATGAGGGACATTTAAGTATTGATAAAATTGCATATAAAATCTTACAATTTGGATTTTATTGGCCTACAATTTTTAAGGATGTTAATGCTTATATTAAAATATGTGATCAAATTCAACGTGTAGGCAATGTTTCTAGAAGAAATGAGATGCCCCTCAATTATATGTTGGAAGTTAAAATATTTGACGTTTGGGGATTAGATTTCGTGGGACCATTATACCATTTTTCAGAAAGATATATATTTTGATAGCAGTAGACTATGTATCCAAATGGATAGAAGTTATTGCTTTACCTCGATATGATGCTCAAAGTGTTGAAAAATTTTTAAGAAATTATATATTTTGCAGATTTGAGATACCAAAAGTTATCATAAATGATGGGGGAAGTCATTTTAGAAATGAAATTATGGAAAAGCTAGTAAAGAAATATCATATTAACCATTACATTGCTACTGCTTATCATCCACAAACTAGTGGTATGGTTGAATTCTCCATTGGTGAAATTATAAGAATGTTGGGAAAGACTGTTAATCCAAACATGAATGTTTGGTCAATCAAACTGGATTATACTTTGTGGGCTTATAGGACTGCATATAGAACTCCTAAATGAATTTCCCTATATAAACTAATTTTTGGGAAAGCTTCTCATTTACCAGTTGAACTTAAGCATAAAGCATATTAGACTATTAAAGAGTTAAATTATAATTTGAAAGATGCTGGTGAAAAGAGATTATTGTAATTAAATGATCTTGAATAAATAAGGAATGAATCTTATGAAAATGCTAAGATTTATAAAAAAAAGATGAAGTTATGGCATGATCAGAAGATTCTTACTAAAAATCTTGAACCAGGACAACAGGTTTTGTTATGTAATCCTATATTGAAAATATTTGCTGAAAACTTAAGTCTAAGTGGATGGGTCCATTAATTGTAATGAAAGTTTATTCATGTGGATTTATGGATATTAAAGATTCTAAGACTAGAAAAATATTTAAACTCAACAGTCATAAACTAAAACTCTATTTTTCAGTCGATCAATTTAAAATTGATGATAATCTGATGCTGGGTCACTCAAAATAAGATCTAGGTATGTCAGGCTGAAGACGTTAAACCAAGCGCTTTGTGGGAGGCAACGCATAGTTATCAGTGTGCTTTGCTTTAAGTTTGCTTTGTGTGCTTTTGTTTGGTTTTATTTGAGAAAATGTTGTAGTAGTTTGAAAATGTTATAATATAGTGGTGTTTATTGGACCTTAATTGATGACTTAAAGGATACATAATGAAATTTGGATGTTTAGCAGAACTGTGCTAAAATGAGCATTGACACTTATGCGCCAAATGTTGGCGCTTAGGTGCCAGATGTTAGTGCTTAGGGGCCACAATTAAAAATCATGATAAATGTGGTTCTAGAAGCCTAAATCCTGGGTAAGTGGTTTTAGGAGTTATTTGGGAGTTAAAACACCTCTTGGATCGGTTTTTTAGACTTCCCAAGGTTATAAAAAGGACCAGAATTTAAGAGATGCTTGCCCCAGTTCTTATTTTCACTTCTAGGTCTTAAGGAAGAGTATTTTGAGAGCAAAAATGTCTTCTTGAGAGAGTGAAGTTAAGAAGAAAGAGGAAGCCAACAAGAAGAAGTTCATTTGAGAATGTGCAATAGTTATGTAATGAGTTTCTAGTCGTTAGTATTCAAGGATTCACAGAAAGGATTGCAAAGATCGAGGCTGACGTGGCTTCAATCGAAGCAAAGGAAAATGAAACTAATGCACATTTAGCGCATGTTGGATGGCAACTCAAAAGGCAATTTGTTCATACAAGTCATGTGGAAGAAGCAAATGAAGAGTGTATCTGAAGAACAAATGGTTAGAAGAAGGTGCGAGAGTTTTCAACCATCGCCCGTTTTATCAGATTTACATTCCAGATGGTTCAAATGAAACTAATGGTGGTTCTGGATATATTCTGCCTAATGGAGAATGGAATTAAATTTGAGTGTAGTCTTGTGATTTGATTAACTATGTTTAGTGTTTAATGTTGTGATTGTTGTAGTGTTTGGTGTTTTAAGTGTGTTTCATCTTAATTATGTGGGTTTGTGTTTAGTTATATGTGTAATGAGCATGTGTTTTAGAAATTTAATCCAAGGATTTTGGATAAAAATTTTAGTCGTATTAAGTGTTTTTATTTTAAGGAACTATATGTTTGTGTGTAAAATTTTTGAATTAATTGATATTTAAGTGAAATTTTGGAGTATTTAAGTGTGTATGGGGTAGAAATAATTATTTAAATCGTTTAAAGGTGATTAAGTAGGTGTATTAGTGCAATTTGATTAATTAACAAAATCTATGCACTAGCGTCTAAGCGCCAAACCTTTGGTGCATAAGCGCCAGAACTCACGGCTAAGCGCTGAATTTTTGCGCATATGTTCTGGTTCGTGAAAAAAGGTTTACAAGCGTTAAAATCCGAAAACTGACATTTTTTACCCCACTATCACCTTCAAACCTCCCAAAGTCGCGATAAGCTTCCTAGGGCTTCACTTAATTTGATCAATTTAGAGTTGATTTCAACAAAATTTGTTAGATTTTTTATTTTCACGATGTATTTTGAGTACATTCTTGAGAAATCTGAAAATCACTATTCATGGTGAAAATTTGAGATAAAGCTTGAGAAATAGCTTGGATTTAGTATATTGTGCCTTTAGAAGTTAAGTTTAGCAAGTTTTGTTAATTTTGAAATTTATGGTAAAATTTTTGCAATTTTTTGAAATGGCTCCAAAATTGAAGTGTACAAAGGAGATGGATAGATTCGATTCAGACAAGCTCGTCAGTTCTAGCATTGAGGGTCGTTACGTTAATGTGTTGTCGTCACATAAGTTGATTCCTGCGCGAGTCTTTAGTAAACCAGGAGGACATATTGAAGAAATGATTGCTCAAAGAAATTAGAAAAATTATTGTTGCTTCTCCGTTGTTGCTGTTGTTTCTGTGGTAAGAGAGTTATATGCTAACTTACAAGCAGCAGAGGAAAATTTGGTGATATTTCAAGGACAACAAGTTGATTTTTCTTCTGCGGTAATCAATACCTTTTACCTACTGCCTTCTGACATATTTTGTTATTATGCAAATTATCATCCTAAGGAAGGGGAATTAGATGAGATTATGTCTTTTCTTACTGATGGAAGAGGTATCTGGAAAATCAGAAATGACAAGAGAGTGAATTTCCAAGCCTCAAAGTTAAATTCCACCTCCAAGGCTTGGCATTATTTTATCACAACTAAGTTATTACCATCGAATCATGTTAGCGATGTTATAAGAGAAAGAGTTGTTCTGAAATATTGTATTCAGCAAGGAAAGCCTATAGACATTGGAGCTATTATTTTTTATTACATCATCAACTGTGTCAGAGCTGTTACTACTGCAGGTATGGGATTTCCATCCCTGGTCCATTCACTTTGTGAGCAGTCTGGTGTTAAGTTTGAAACTTAGGAAGAGGTTCTTCAACCACTTAGACCTATTACAAGTGTAAATGTGAACACTTATACTGTGCATTCAGAATTTAGTTGGAAAGGAGGATCTGTTAGAGCTCCTAGTTCTGCTGCTTCTACTTGTCGTGCTTCTACTTCACTAGCATCATCATCTAGAGGTCAGTTTTCTGGTTCGCAGACTGAATTTTTACAGAGGATTTTAAAGAATATTAGTCTAACCAGAGAACAAGTTAAGGATATAGGTGGGAAGATGGAAAATATTAAGAGATACATTCAGAAACATGATGAGTTTGAGGAGAATTATCAGCAATATATGGATAGATAGATTAGAGGAGATCACAGTGCTGAGATGCCTCCTCATCCTTATTATATTCCATATGTGCCTTCTAAAGCTTGGAACGAAGGAGATGATGATGATGGAGATGATGAGAAGGATTTTTATATGATAAGTCTGTGATGTTTGTATTGGTGTTTTGTGATGTTTACACTTTTTATTGTTTGATGTATTTTGTTATGAACTCTGATATGTGTGGTTTATAGTTGGATTATTTCTGTTATGCATATTAAGATATAATTATTTTGGAGTGATGTTTTGTGATAGATATAATTTATGTGATGTATTGTTGTAATATGTTTGTGGTAGTAAATGTTTTAATGTAGTTATGGTGTATTGTGTTTTTAATAGTGTTTAATTTAATTCCCAAAACTGTTAGAAAAATTTAAAACACTATTAGAAAACACTATTTAAATTGCATGTTTAAACTTTTCAAAATTTGCTACCATGCATTTTCTAGTATTATTATGATATTTGTTATGTTAAGTTGGTGTGTATTTGCTTTGAAAACCTCCACTATTTTAGAAGTCCTTTGAATTTTCTATTTTAAGAAAAACTGAATTTGATTTTTGTTTAATCCTATTTTTAAATTGGTATACTTGCATATTTAGGTTATGAAGATTCTTGTAAGCATGTTATTTTAGTTTTTAATTTTTACCCATGTATCATTTTTTATGCTTATCTTAATTAAAACTTTAAAGTTTGGGTGGAATTTAAAAACAATTTTCAAAAACTAAAATTTTATTTGTTCTCAAGATGACTATAAATAAAATTTGATTCTTGAATGAAAATAATTATGTATATGATGTTATATTAAGGGAGCAAAATTTTGAATATAGAAATGAGTAAGAGAATTTAGTTAAAATTTATAGTAATGATGAAAAATTTAAAGTTAAATTTTTTTAGTAAATAAATGTTAAATATAGTTAAACTATCTTTAGTAGAAAATGTTGTATTTTTAGAAAAAAAGAAGATTTGACTTTTATTTTTCAAAACTTAATTTCTTTTATGGAAAAATAATTTTCAACACTATTATTATAATTTTTAAGTGAACGATATATATCAAGCCTTTAATTAAATGGAAGGGTGGAATTCAAAATTATTAAAGGCTTATCCAGATACAATAATCTTTTCCTTATATAAAAAAAAAAAAGAAAAAGAAAAAGAGAAAAAGTATAGTGTGTGAAAAATAAGGAAGGAGAAGCTTGAGGATTTATGGGGCTAATAAAAAATTGGTTCCATACCTAAAGTTTAAAACACAAGTTTTGAGAAAATCTAAAGCTTGAATAAATAATATAGTAAGTAAAATTATTTTCTAATAAAAGTTTTTAAGGAAAATAAAATGTTTAAATCATATATTTTGAAAAATCTACAAGTGTTTCTGATTTAGATAGAAGCTCATATTTTTCATAATTCTTTACTTAAGAACTTTCTAAACTTTAAGTTGGTCTCATTTACTAAATTTTTTTCTAAATTGGACTATTTCATTTCTAGAACAAATTTTGAAACCTTCCTAAAGAAACTCATTTACATAATTTGCATGTTTGATTTTTATATGATTATAGTGTCACTTGAGGACAAGTAACATTTTAAATTTGGGGGATTTTGATAAACCTAAAATATAGTGTTTCTATGCACATTTTTATACCTATTTTTGAAGATATTGCACTTTAATGGAAGATATTTTCATGTTTTTCTTGTAGGTATGATTAAAATGAGTGATTATGATGAAAGGAGCGAACAAAAGATCAAATTTGGAGCAAAAATGAATGGTGTGCAAAATTAGCCTCTAGCGCCTAAGCTTCGATTGCTAGCGCATAGGCGCCATAGTTAAAAATGACGAATTAAATCAAATTTGGCACCATTTCCAAAGGGTGATTGAAGCAACCTTTGGTTTAAACTTCCTTAAATACTTTGGGGCTACAAATTCGAATGAAGAGATGCATCCTTGGGTAGATACATTGAATCTAGACATGATTTGAAGAGAAACCAAAGCACCTTTTGAATAATTATTAAAATGAAGACTTAAAGATCAGAAAAAGAGAAGAGTTTTGAAAGGAAGAATTGGCAGGAGAAGTTGTAGAAAAGCTTGATGTGGTTGAAGGGAAAGAGGAAGAAAAAGAGTCTTTTTCTTGTCATACTTCCTTTACTTTCTACTTTACTTTATCATAGTTTGTATTAGAATTTAGGAGAGTGAATCCTTAGAGTTGGGCACCTTCCCCTAAAGGGTTATTTAGTGGAAAGCAAAAGTTTCAGAGGAACTTCAAGAGTCTTGTGGAGAGGTTTTCAGATAAGTTTCTATCTTTTTTTTTACATTTAGTTTTAAAGTAAGACTTGTTGTGTTTTCACTATGATTTCTACTTTCAAATCAATTTGTGTTTGTATTTTCTCCATGAGTTCTGAGTAGTTTTCTTTATCTTTTTCCTTTCAAATGATGAAGTAATTAAATTATGGAAGGAAGTTGTGTGAAGTATAGTTGTTTATTGTTGGAAGAAGTTGTGATTATTCCACTACCTTGCATTTCATTTACCTCTTGATTTGGCCAATTAAGATGTTAAAATTTGTTGTGAGAACATGTAAGAACCAATGCAGTATTGTCTCAATCAACAATTGGAGTGAATCAGATGAAATTGTATGGGTGAGAATTGTAGTCCATATAGTTGAGTGCAAATAAATAGGGAGATATGCTTTTGTTTGGGTGTATAATTAGAGGGCTTTAGAGTGACATGCTAAAGCCCCCAATTTGGTTTGATGTTTTAAGTTTTGTTATGAGATGTTAGCCCTCATATGGAGGGAAAAGAGGGAACTCTAGAGTGAGAGATAGTATTTTTCCAGCATAACCCATCTACGAGATTTCAAAACTTCAAATTAACATATGTTCTTTATAGAACCAAGTAAGGGTAAAGAATATAACTGTTTCTATTTGGCACAACACATATAGATACTTCTACAACAAAATTCCATAACTATTACTGATTCATTGAAAGAGAAAAAATATATTTTATTCTTATTTGCTTTCATATCATTTAATAGTTTTGTTAATTTTAGTTTCTTACTTTACTTTTTCTAAAAACTTAGCAAAAGAATTTAAACTTTTTAATTATAAAACATAACTTGCAAAATCATTTTGAAAAGTATAAGATTCTTTTTCTGCTTTCTTTAAATTTTTAGACATTTTCCTGTGGGTTCGATATCTCTGGGCTTAATCAGAAAGTCCTATATTACTTGATAAACGATATGTATATTTACGTAGAATCCCATATTAAAAATAATTAAAGTTGATTTCTTATTTTCTTCAGAATCAAGTTTTTGGTACCGTTGTTAAGAAAGAGATATTATAATTGAGAAGAAATATAAGGTTTAAAACATAAGCATAAATATTCGAGGATCAATCATCACAAGGTAAGGTAATGATTACTACTCATAAAGCATGAGAAAATTTCATAATGATTCATTGAAAAAAAGAGAATTCACTACATGAGGAGTTTAAAGAAATACAAGAAATAAAATTGTTGACCTCACTTTTGGTTGAGGTCTTGTCTGTCTTTGGAATAGCCTAGGGTCTAGCCATAGGACTCTCCTAGTGAATCTCTTAGAAGACTAGTCTTGGAACTCTCCTCCATAGAAATTCAAACTTCTCTCACTTCACTGTAAGTTTTCAAATGCTTAAGGCCTAACCTCCAGTTTTTGGGAGGAAGAGACCAAGCATAAAGAAGCCCAGGGGAAATCTCCTATAGGTGGTCAGGCCTTAGGATCTACCCTGGGAGGTCTGGAGCTTACACCACACTTTTCCTACACACTCACAACCTTAAACAAAGCACATCACGTTTGATCCCTTAACTCTTTGGAAACTCATGAAAGTGGTTTCCCAAGCACTTAGCCCTAGGCTAGGGTTTGGCTAGTACCAACACATAGAGGACCAAATGAGGGTGACCCTTGGTCCATGGCTCAACCTAAACAATTTCATATTACTCACTTTCAACCAATCCCATTTTTTTCCAAAGATTTCAAATTTCTAACTCATCTGCCCTAAAATACCCAAAATACACAAAACACCCAAAAAACCCTAAAATCTCCCAAAATATCCAGAGTTACCCAAATTACCCATGATTCTTCAAAAATCATTCCAAAACACTTTCTACAACCCAAATTAACCAAAACTGCCCAAAATTACCAAATTTTCCAAAAAATCCCCAAAATGACCAAAATGCCCCTCTTAGCCCAAAATTCCAAAAATTCACATAAATTCCTAAAACCTCCAAATATTCCCAATTTTATTTCTCTCAACAATCACATGACCCAATCTGGCCAATTTAGCCCAATTTAACCAAAAGCCCCAATTTGACCCTTTTAACCCAAAAGTGCCCAAATTAAACCCAATGTCTACCCAATTGATCATAATCTTGCCTAATTTCAATTCCAAACTTTAATTCAACATCTCTAATGTCAATCTAAACCAAATCTAAGCTCAATTTGACCCACATTTGAGTTCAATTCCACTTGAAATCCGAAATCCCTAATTTGCCTAAGTGACCCAGATCCTCCAAACTAACCTAACACTAATCAATTTCACCCCAATTTGAATTCTAAACTTCCTATGACACTCCCCTAAACTGAATCAAACCATCAATTTCCACCAATTTGAGCCCAAGTCTAACCCAAATCCAGATAAAATCCAAAACCCAAAAATTTGATCCAAACATGCCATGTGCCCAAAATCTCCCAAATTGATTGCCCTACTCCTAAAATTTCCACCAAATTGATGTTGAGAACTCTTTATGACATCCTCTAGACTCTTTAGAACCTTCAATTGGCTTTGGACTCAACTCTAGCCTAACCTAAACCGAAGTTAGCCCAACTTGCCCCAAAATGACCAAAATCCCAAATCAAGCCAAATTGATCCCCCAAACCAATCCAAAACCACTCAAATCCTTCTCTAAACCATTTATGGCAATCATATACACAATTTTGCTTAATCATTTAGGCTTAATTCAAGCTCAACCCAAAGTTATCCCAATTTGAACCCAAGGTGACTCAAATGAACCCATGACCCAATTTAATCAACTTGAACCAAATGTGACCAAACCAACCCCTCCACAGCCACTAAGTTGACCCTAGGGATTGGGCTAGACTCACCTAGCCCACCATAGTAGAGCCATGGACCAAAGGTCCCCAAAATTAGGGGATCTCCTACTTTAAATGGTTAAACCTAAAGGGATTTGCCATAATGTATTAAACACTTAAGCTCACCCCATGATGGCCTGCCCACTGGCTCACCTGACCCACTGATCACCTCCCCTGGCCTGGCCGACCGAGCTAGTCACCGGAGGAGCCCAAAATGAGAGCCACCTCACACTTGGCCAAACCCAAACTCTACCTTATGGCCAACTCAGCTCAAATTTGACATTGGAGTTCTTCTGCACTCCACCTAGGCAGCTCTTTGCACCCGAATTGAAGCCCTGGCAGCCACCACAGCCATGGCTATTTAAGTCACCACCCTTCACTACCAAAAGGTTGGCTGAACCATACCTTAACAAAATCCTACCAAAATTACTCCAAATCCTTCCTACACCACATGGAAGCCAATCCCCACCATTTTCCAGCCCCCAAATCCTCTGCCTGAGCTCATTTTATGAGCTTAATATTGAGCCCAAAACAATACATCTCCCTAAACTCCACCAAAGTCAAATTAAACTAACCCACACCATCCCCACAGCAAGAGAAGAAGTTCCCCACTGAAAGCCCCATCTCCAGGCCACTCAAACAGGGACTTCCATTAAAGCTCCAAATTGGGTCTGGCCACTTTCATACCTAGGCAATTCACCAACGCAAGAGGCTTCATCCCTGAGCTTCTTGGATCATGCGTGTTTTCGTTGGACGGCTCTGATCGCACCGGACAAAGTGATGGAATAGAATGGAGGGCCGCATGGCGTCCCAGTCAGCTGGCGGTGTCGAATGGGAGCACGCCGCGTGGGACTTCGATCTGCTGTAGGTTGATGCAACGTTGAGCTGCTTAAGTGGGAAATTATGGATTTTCTGATTTATTAAATCACCTGAACTTTAAAAATCTATAACTTAGTCTAGAAAAATCATAAAAATAAAATAAAAATACCCACTTGCTCAGTGAATAAAGGAAAATAATGTAGAAATGGTTTGAAATTTATTTGATGTATGTATGATTTTTAATTAATTAAATACCCTCTGTAGTATTTTAATTCTCCATGCATCAGGACATCTCACCATGGCTTGCCATTTCAGCATGATATAGCCTCTGTCATGGGGGATCGTCACTGATTTTTCTAAGGTCAGAGGAGACCTCTATGAAGAGATCTATATTTTCCAAGTATTTGCATCTATTTTGATAAATTAATTCGAATAATTAGCATATTGATTAGAAAAATCTAGGAAAATTATGGTAGGTTCCCTATGACCAGAGGACCTTAGGAAAATAGAAATTTGACTTAAGTCACTAAAAATAACTCTAATGGTAATTAAGGCTTAAATATCAAATAAAAATAAATTAGATTATATATAAATATAAATGAATTAAAAGCAATTCTCCACTAAGTTTTAAATGTCAGAGAACTCCTCAAAAAAATTTCATGGCATTTGGAATTAATTTGGTCACCTAAATGAATTTTCTAAGTGAAATGATAACTTTGAACATTAAACTAATCTTAATAATTAAATTACAACTCAAAAATTCACTAAATTGGTTTTGGGATTTCTCTGTGATCAGAGGAATTTTCTAAAAATAAAATTGGAATTTTAATAAAATTTTCATTTTTAACTATATTTTAAATATTTAAATAATTAAAAAATAATAAAAATTACAAAAATATTAAAAATCACAAAAATTATCACATTTGATCTCCTAATCACTTAGGAATCATCCACATAATTTTCCTAAGCTTCAAAATCAAAATATTAATTTTATAGGTTTAAATTAATTTTTAAAATGCTAAAAATGAATTTCCTTAATTTTCCACTAAAATAATTCTAATAATTAAAATAAAATTTAGAAAAATATAAAATTTGTTTCTCTGGGTTCCCTGACCTTAGAGATACTTTAGAAAAATATAAAATTAAATTTTTAACTTCTAAAATATTTTATAATTAATTAATACTACATAATTTATATAATTCTATTAATTAAAGCAAAACTCAAAAAATTATGAAATTTGGTCTAAGTGGTCCCTCTGGTCTAGGTCTACTTCCAATGAAAATTTCAAAGTCAAATGTTTTATCCTGGCCAAGTTATTAAATTTTCATTGAAAACCCCTATTTTTGCATGAAAATAAATATATATAAATTAAATCAAAATTTGAAAAATCACATTTTCTCATGTAATATTTTAATTATCCCATAAATGGGGTCACATTAAAGTTTTATAGTCATTTGAGCTAAATTTAATGAATTATAAAGTGATAAAGACCTTTTGGGGTAAAATTTTAATTTTAGAAAAATTTAGCCTTAATAAAAAATTAGGCTTAATCAAAAATTTTGAAAAGGGCAATAAATTACCTTAATTACTATGTTGGATGATTGAAACATCAAGAGATAAATGGCAGAAACCCATTGCAATTTTGTCACACCAAAATTAAATATTTAAATTTCCTTAATTATCATAATTTGGAAGAAAAGTAAATTAAAAGAGCCTTAAAGCTAGGGGTTGATTTTGGAAGTTAATATTCCACTAATTTAATACCCCTTCATTTGGTGTTTAAATGATAATTCAATCTTTTGATAAGAATCATAACCATGAAAGTCATCTAACTTCATTTTCTAAAGATATAAAAATAATTACTAAAATCTTAAGGGCTTAGTAGTGAGCTAGGCTTAATTAAAAGAATTAACTAATGAGAATTAGAAAAGAAAACATAATTAATCTTAAACTACCTTTTGAAACATTACAAGACCATCAAATTTTGATAAATTCTTCCATAAGTTAAGATTGCCTCTAAAGTCCCACCCACATAATTCCTAAGTAAAGTATCAAATGATAACTAGCCTCCTTTCGGGAAGACTAAAACATTGACTCACTAAGCATAAGGGTATGAAACAGATAAATCATTTAATAAATATGATATGTCCAAAGGAACTCAAGGAAGCTCAAAAGGAGTGTAAAATATGTGGGTTTCTTCTGGATCTTTCACAAGTCTTCTGGATTCCTTGTAAGACTACTGCACCTATCATATCTATTAAATGAAAAATATCTCTCAAATAAATGAATAGAATTCACCATGTTATGACCATGGACTTTGTAAGTTTATGATGAATATATCCATAGGTTTTGCTTTTCTGCAAATTATAAATTTTTATTGCAAGAATACTAAAGTTTCAGGTGGAGATGACGGGAAGACCTATTAGGTATGCTTTTATTTTTATTACAATTTACTTACCTTCGCTCTACTACACTTTCTTTCCTTACAAATTTGCATGCTAAACAACAATGTACCCTGCATGAAAACTGAAACCTTTAGGATAGCCACATAACCAAAACCAAAATCAAAATTAAAAAACCAAGACAAGATAAAATTCACTGCAACAACATTCAAAAATATAAAACAACTCAAAATTTAATCACAAACGAAACAAAAATCATAATTGCAACTAAATTAAAATGTCTCATTGGATGATCGGGAATCCCTCGGAGGAGGTAACCTATGTGTTGCTAACGGGGTTTCCCACGGTCTAAATGAAAGTATGGAACTCATTAAGTTAAGTTTAGTAAATTCATTTGGACTAAGTGAATCCGATGAAAATAGTGTTGTCGGGATGATGGAACCGTGGGATCTTAACCGGTGTCCTATAATCAACTTTAATGTTCACCTAATAAAATATTAAGACACCTCAATTTAAATATTTTCAAAACATAACACTTCTCTCCTCTCTTACAATTTTCACTTCTTTAAACTAAACCTGCTATGACGAGGAGATTGGAGAATTCATAGTAGGCAGCACGACCATCTTCAACAGCAAAATTCCTTAGAAATAAACAACAAGCCATATGACTTCGATGTAGCCTGCTTAGGGTAGCATAAATCCTCACCTTTCTTTAGGCCCTTGAATAACTATTTTGAGGAACATAAGCCCTAACTCATCTTAGGATTTTGAGGTTATCATCGAGTATGACATAAATCCTCCTATCTTCCAGGCCATTCACATGATTAGTATCAAGTGAATGTAATTCCTAAATAATAAAATTGACAGGCTAAAACACCAGATAAATATCCTTAATCAAAGCCAAACCATAGGATAGTTTGGGAAGACATCAAGATTTTCCTTGAATCTTTGTTCTTCCCCTGCCTTCTCTCCTTTTGGATTTGATAAAATAAAATGATCCAAAACTTGAGCTATCATCCTATTAAATTTTCGACTATCACATTTTCTTGGAAAACCTTACCTTTGGAAGTCATGAGTATAAATGTTTCCTGAACTATCTCAAGAGTTTTCTCAAGTGACTTCATTATCTAAAATGTAATTAACTATAGGGGCTTGCCCTTATAGGAAACTTAAAGACCTCAGATTAATATAAACGATATCTAATTTCTTTATATTAGATAAGGGAAATTGTCGGTCTATAATGGTTCACAGACCAAACGGATGTCATGAATTCTTTAGTTTATTTGATCAAGCCTCACTCCCAAGCAATATATATCTCCTTCGGGATAGGTACATGTCTTGTGATGAAGCGCTTGATTATCTAAACTAACGTTTAAATGAAATCAGTTTGGTTTCGTATTCTTCAAAATCAAAATGTTATTTTCAAAAATTTATATGTATTAAACTAAGTCAAAATTCTATTTTATAAAACTATATTTTATACTTTTTTCCAAAAATTTCAACTCACCCAAAAAAAATTTAACGGTCAACAATTTTTTGGGCACTCTACTGGGGAATTGTTTCTCTCTTCATTAAGATCAGGAAACACTATATTCATATATCGGTAATGTGCTCATTTCCCTCATGAGCCAGATTACCATTCTTCCGTTGACATACTTCACCCATTTCTTTCTTAGGAAAGTATAATCAACTCCTCTGGATTTCAGGACCGTTTGTTTGGTCACTCCTAAATAGAAGGGTTCAGAAATCTTTAGGTTTTCTTTTGATCTTGTGGGGTCGGACCCTCAATAGGTTTATCAATGAGCAAATTATGCTAGGGCAATCTGCATTGTGAAGGGGATCTCCGACAAAGTCCCATACTTCACCTCCTTTTTGTATCTGTGGGTTCAATCCTGTCTTCGGCAAATTAACCCGCACTTCCTTAAATCTTAAAATTCCTTTTAAAAAACATATGAAAACCTACAATGAAATAAAAAGATAATAAATATCAAAATGAAATAAAATTTTCCCAGTTCACAGAACAACCTTTTTTATAGTGTTTGCACTATGATGACAAGGTTTTTGGCCCTCACTAACCTTCTGAATGCTTCTCCTGACAGTTAAAGATGTCAACCCCTATGCTGACTTTCTCTTGCAACATGCCATTTTCTCGCGAGGCCCGCCTTGCAGCACCGATGATTCAGTTTGGGACCGGCTTCAGTGAGTATGAAGTCGTACTCGGAAAATCCCTGTTCGTGGTCGTGAAAGTTGCCACTCCTGAAGTTCAAGAACCGTCTGTTGAGTTTGATCTAAACTCCCATGAAGATTTCCCTTCTACTAAGAATGTGAAAGTGACCATTGCTCCCGTCAGTCTGTTGTCTTAGTACCAAGGTGAGTTGTCACCTCTATTGCTACCAACTTCGCTGTCACTGCACCTACTTTCCCATCTGCTAGAGGGAAATAAATTCTGCCTGAATAAAATTCTGATGATACCTTTCTTGCCCCACTGTCAGCCTTCGAGATTGGCTCAAGTTCTAGGCCTCCCCTTCCAACCAAAACTTAAAGAAGAAACCGCAACACCAGGATTCACAAGGCCGCCATGGCAAAAGTTGCAAATCTGTCAGTAATTGATGAGATTCCTTAACAGGAGGAACTCGGTTTACTGGATAACTCTCCTCTTATTTGAGATAGCAGGTTCTACCCGTTAGCTGACACTACTGGATATGAGAGCCTCCATAGGATTGCCGCTACACTTCCAGCACCACACAGGCGTGATAGGTGAGGGAGAGGCCCACACCTATCACCCGAGCTCACATCCTTTTACGAAGGTTGTCTAAAATAGATGATTGACCTGTCGCCAAGCTCCTCAAGAGGATGAGATGTGCAATATCCCCTGAAATTAAGGATAAAATCCTAGAAATGGAAATACCCGTCTGAGTTTCTGTCAAACATTGTTTGGGAAAACGTGTTGATACAGCTGCTATTAATGGCTACTACCGTTCTGACACCTGCGATAAGCAAGTCAGTTAAGTCCCGACTAGGCCCAAGAGTACCAGCTGCCAATGATCAAAAGGAACCCTGAAAGAGAATGAATGAGAGGACTACTCTCCTCTGTACATGGTCTGCACTTTAAAGAGCACATTTCCCCTCGTTACTCCGATGTCCCCTCCAAGACACCTCATCTCAAGGCGTCGACTTTTAAGAGGAAAGTGTGGTTAACAAAAGGTGTTGTACCAGTACATTACAAAAGGTTTATTGACCACAAAATGGATCATGAGTCTGATACTCCCATTGCCACTACCATCATTGCCTCTGAATTAGTTGCAGAGAAAAGTGACAGTCCAGGGAAGCCTACAGATTTAAAACTGACTAAAAAGAAAACAGTGGATGATAAGGTTCGAAAACTCTGAGCAGAAATTTCTGAGTTTTCCAAACAACGAGGGTTGGACATTGATGATGAGAATTATTTCCTGTCAGATAACATGGATGAAGAATTCATAAAAATTAATATGGTTGAAAATTGGTCCACTTCATCCGCGCGCAATGCTTCTAAAGAGGAGATCACCGCAGATGAGCTTCGGAGGACCATCCTGACAAGAGATGAACAGATCAGCGGCCTGTAGAAGAAAATGGAGGAGATGACCGTCGCCATGACTGCCATGGCTACACTCCACTGGCAATTACAGTCAAGACCCACAGCGTCTCCTGAGACTAACCAACCCGAAATCATACACATCACCAATGAAAGAAGAGAAGTCGCTTCAGCTAATGAAGATGAGCCGCCAAGAAGAGATCCAACTCTGAACCCGCCCAAAAAGGACATTAAACAGATGGTCGAACAGCAAGTTTGGGAGGCCTTGGCTCAGTCCAAAGGTGGAGCATCAGTTTCAAAGGGTAGACTCTACCCAGAGGAGTTCAATGTCTTGCCTTACCCCAAAAGCTTCATGCCCCGACTTTCAAGACGTTTAATGGGACAGGAAATCCTCGCCAGCACATTTTAGAGCTAGTTGTTGCAACACAGGAGGGAGTGAAGCTCTGTTGTTCTTTCAGTTTGTCAGCAGCCTGTTAGGAATAGCGTTCGATTGGCATGCCGAGCTTCCCAATGGATCAGTAAAGACTTTTGCATAAATGGAAAACATATTCGTGAAGAGATTCACCGGTGCCCGGCAACATGTTACCATATGAGACCTCACCGTGGAGTGGTAGAAGCCCGACGAGAAATTGGTCGACTACATTCTCAGATGGATAAACTTAAGCATGAAATGTAAACCTCAGCTACGAGAACAACACAAGATCGAGATACTGCTCAAGAGTATCCACGGTCCGATAGCCTTCATGCTTAAGGGTCTCACCATCAAGTCCTTCTAGAAGCTACTCAGCAAAGTCAGTTGCTTACAAGAAGTACTGTTAAAACCTTAAGGATAAGTAGGTCTATAATTATTATAACATTGGTTATTCCAATTCCCCAATAGGTTTACTTGATTTTTCTCCCATTGTTGATTACTACCACCCGTATTATTGTTATTGCAGTTAAAGTTTGGATGGTTCTTCCAATCTGGGTTATAATAATTAGAATATGGGTTATTAAGCTTTTTTATGACATTCAGAGTTTCTAATGTTGTTTGAGAATGTACCTTTTGGCCTAATGAATTTTCTTCAATCATTGAAATTGGTTGAGAAAAATTCATTCCAAATTGGTCAATCTTCCTTGAAATTGTAGCAATTTGATTTACTAACATTGCAAAAGCATCAAATTCATAAATATTAACTACCTTCTTAGGATTTACCTTTTTAGGATTTACCCTCTCAGAAGACCATTGATAATTATTAGTTGTCAATTGTTCAATTAAAGCATAAGTGTCATTAAATTGTTTAGACATCAATGAACCACCACCAGCACCATCGATAACAGATCTAAGAGATCCAACTAATCTATTATCAAAAGTTTGAATTATTAACCAATCTAGTATCAAATGATGTGGACACTTTCTCATGAGATCTTTAAAATATTCTCATGCTTCATAAATAGAATCCCCTTCAAACTGACAAAAAGATATAATGTCATTTCTAAGCTTCACAGTCTTATATGGTAGAAAAAATTTAGCAAGAAACATTTGCGATAAATCACCCCAAGTTTTGATAGATCCAAGTGCTAAAGAGTTTAACCTCATCTTAGCATTATCCCTCAATGAGAAAGGAATAAGTCTTAGTCTAATAGCATCATCTGAAACAACATCATGTTTAAATGTAGCACATAAATCTAGAAAAATGGCAAGATGTAAATTTGGATCCTCGGTTGGTGCTCCCCAAAACTGATTACTAGATATTATTTGGATAATAGAAGGTTTAAGTTCAAATGAATTAGTCATTACAGCAGGATTTTGAATACTACTATGAAGTTCATCTACTATAGGGTTAGCATAATCTCCTAAAGGTATAAGTTCTTGATGGATTTCAGCATTTTGATTATTTTTATTTGCCATTTCTTCAATATTTTTATCTTTTTCTGTATTTTTATTTTTTTTTATTTTTATAATAGTTTTTTCTAATTCAAAATCGTAAGGTAAAAGTCCTTCAAAACCTGAACTACGCATACGCTATTAGAAATTAAAATAAAATAAAAATAAGAACTTATATAAAAGCAATACAACAATTTCCTAAAATAAATCTAACAAGTTTAAATAAAACTTTAAAAACTAAAAATTAGTTTTTCTGAAAATTTTCTTCAAATAGTGTTTTGACTATTTTTCTATTTTTCTCTGGTAACAACGCCAAAAGCTTGATCCCTAATATTTATGTTTATGTTTTATATATGAGTTTATACATTAGACTTCCTTTTATTATATCTCTTTCTTTACAGCGACACCAATAAGTTGATGCCAATGCAAATGAGATTTTAATTGTTATTATTATAAAATGGGATTCTACGCAAGTATACGTATCGTTATCAAGCAATATAAGACTTTCTGATTAAGCCCCAAGATATCAAACCCACAGAAAAAATGTTATATATTCTAAACAAAGAAAACTGAAAAACAAGTTTTTACTTTTTAAGAAAGATCTTACTCAAACTAAAGATAATATTCTAGGAAAGAAAGTTCGATTCCTTTTGGTAATTTTTGTAATTTGAAATGAAAGCAAACAACTAAATTTAACAATATTTTTGTAAGAGGAAAGAAAATGGAAATAAAATATTTTTCATTACTATGAATCAATAACAAGTCATGGAATTCGGTTGTGGAAGTATCTAAAATGGTTGTGCCAAATAGGAGCAATTATATTCTTTACCCTTACTAGAGATGCTATAAATAACATATGTTAATCTAATACTTTAGTAATCTTGAAGACGAGCTAGGCAGAAAATATACTAGCTATCAAGATAGAGTTTTCTCTTCTCCCTCCACCTGAGGGCTAACATCACGTATCAAGACATAAAAAATTAAATCGAATTGGGGGTTTTAGCCTGTCACTCTAAAGTTCTCTAATTCTACACCCATCAAAGTATATCTTCCTATTTATTAGCACTCAATCATATGGATTACATTCTCACCCATTTAATCTCATGTGATTCTTACCAATTGTTGACTGAGACAATACCATACCAGTTCTTACATTTTCTCACAGCATAAATTGGCCAAATCAATAAGTAAATGAAGTGCATGGTTTTGAATCATTTAAACTTCTTCCAACATTGATTTCATATACTTCACACAACTTCCATCCATAACTTAATTACTTCATCATTTTAAGGAAAAATATAAAGAAAACTACTCATAATTTATGGAGAAAATACAATCACGACTTGGCTTAAAAGTAGAAATCATAGTGAAAACACAAGAAGTCTTAATTTAAAATCAAATGTAATAACAAAGATAAAGACTTATCTGAAAATCCTCTCCACCAAACTCTTGAAGTTCCTTTGAAAGCTATGCTTTCCCTTACAATCTTCGTCCGAAGGTGGCGCCCAACTCTAAGGACTCCAAATCTCTCTATTAATCCTAATACAAACTATACAAGTAAAAATGGTGAAGTGGAGTGGTGTGATACTTGAATAACTATCCTACAATATAAACATAAACCACACGCCCTCCAACAACAACCAACTTCTGATATTCAAGTCTTCTTTTTATAATTTTCCAATAGGTGTTTTGGCTTCTCTTCAAATTATGTCCAGATTCAATGAATCCTCCAAAAGATGAATCCTTTCATGAGTAATTGAAATTAATTTGGCACCAATAGTAAGTTTCCCACGTTTGTACAAATGATGCCTCAAACACCCCTTCAAAATGGCGTCAAAAATTAATTAAATTATTTAAAGTAATTGTCGCGCAGCGCTTAGCCGCAATGCTCTGGCGCGTAAGCGCCAGGTCTGGGCGCTTAGTCGCCACAGATTAATTTTGCACTTTCTTCATTTTGCTCCAAATTAGATGTTTTTCACTCATTTCATCACTTTCATAATCATACCTGCAAGAAAAATACACAAACTAACTTCCATTAAAGTGCAATATCATTAAAAATAGGTAAAAACATTTGTATGAAAATAATATATATTTTAGGAGTGCCACTTTCCTTAACTATTTTTCACTTTTATTCAACCAATCAAGCAAATTCTTCTATAGATTCTATAGATTTTTCCTCATCCAAATCTAGCACTACCAATTTGACTTAAAAGTTTTCTTAAAAATGGCTACTACACAAATAATCAATAAGATCCATCTGAAAAAATGCATGTTCATTTCTCTCAGAGGGATTTTAACACATTAAACATAACCTCCTGATTATTCACTTGATAGTTACCTCACATTTTTTCACATCTATCATAGCTCGGTTAGTGACTAAGAAAGTTCTACATAAAATAATAGGAATTTATTTATCTTCCTCAATATCTAATATGATGAAGTCAGAAAGTAAGATGAGTTTATCTACTTTCACTAAAACATCCTCTATAACCCCCCTTGGATAAGTGATCAAACGATTAGCAAGTTGAAAGGTCACTGTGGTAGAATACACCTCTCCTAATCCTAGCCTCTTAAAAATAGATAGTGGCATAAGGTTAATACTGGCTCTGAGATCACATAACGTTTGACATAGAAAATTACTCCAATTACCCAAGGGATAGTAAATCTACTAGGTTCCTTAAGCTTCTAAGGAAGCTTCTTCTGTATAATAGCATTCCCCGTCAAGTGCTACTATCTCATAATCTTCAAACTTCCTCTTCTTATTAAAAAATTTTTTCATGAACTTTATATATCTAAGCATTTACTCTAACGCCTCAGAATAGGTATGTTAATCATTAATTTCTTAAGTACTTCCAAGAATCAAAAAAATTGTTGGTCCGATTTTTGCTTTTGGAGTTTTTGAGGAAATGGTGGTAGTGTTATTTTTTATGTTAATCTTAGTAGGTGAGACTGGTTTATCTAAGACTTTAGAAATATCTTCTGATGGTCTTCCAAGTTCTATAGTCTCTTTTTCCAATTCAGGGTCTTTACGAACCACATCCTCCAATTTCCTTCCACTTCTTACCTTTACATATTTAGCATGCTCATTGTTCTTTTCCTCAGGGTTAATCTTAGTGTTACTATGAAGAGTTCGTTGAGGTTGATTGCTCAGTGAGTTTACAATTTGCCCCAACTGGTTTTATATATTCTTAATAGTTGCTCCTGGGCTTTGTAATTGATTTTCTCTCTGCAAAACAACTTCTTCTCTTTAAATTATGGATTGCATTTTAGCCTAAAAGATAAGGTCTTGGGTTTGAACTACTCTGATTATTCCAATAAGGATTTGTTTGATTATTCCTGCATTGTTGGTCTCCCCCACCAGAATAGTTGTTCTAGTTAAAGTTAAGGTGATTGTTCCAACCAGGGTTATAGTTAGGTCTATTATTTATTGTATTTAAGTTCTCAAAAGATGAAGTATTAGCTTCAACTAGATGTCTAGATGAGTTTTCCTCAATTATTTGTGGTCCTTGAGGTTTTTTTATTCCATACTGATTTAACTTTCTAAAAATTGCAGCTAACTAAGAAGTTAAAATTGAAAGCACATCAGTGTCATGTACACTTGCTACCTTTCTGGGGTTCAATCTCATAGAATGTCATTGAAAATTTTTAGTAGTCATCTCCTCTATCGAGGAATAAACCTCATCAAATGGCTTCGACATAAGTGATCCTCTAGATATAGCATCAATAATTGACCTATAGGATCCTACTAGACCATTGTAAAAAGTTTGAATTATCAGCCAATCGGGTAGTGCATGATGGGGCACTTCCTATGATGTTCCTTAAATTATTCCCAAGCTTTATAAATTGACTCACATACTTGCCAATAAAATGAAGTAATATCATTTCTAAGTTTGGCCATTTTTTAAGGCAAAAAAAATTAGCTAGAAATTTCTAGGCTAAGTCACTCCATGTCCTTATTGATCCAGGTGCTAATGAATTTAACCATGTTTAATCTTGTCCCTCAAAGATAAAGGAAAATTCCTAAGCCTAACAGAGCCAAGGAATACTCATTATAGAGGAATGTAGCGTAGAGTTCTAAGAAACTCGCTATTTGTAAGTTAGGATATTTAGACGGGGTTCCCCCAAACTGATTGTTTTGCATCATTTGGAAGATAGAAAAATTCAATTAGAATGTGCTAGCTTCTAAAGTAGGGGTTTGAATACCTATGTAAATTTCATCTACTGTATGATTAGTATAGTCCCTTAATGGTCTATGTGCATCGTGAATTGATTTAGGGCTTTTAGCATTATTTTGTGGGTTATTCGCCATTTCTTCTACAAGTACTTAAACTCTTTTTTGTTTTCTAATTCTCCTAATAGTTCTCTCTAGCTCTGAATCGTATGTTTAAGGCCAGTTGGTTCTGAGCTACGCATACATAAACTAAAGAATCTACTAAGTAATTGTCAAACACCAAAAAGTTAACACACAACAAAATCAAAAGCCACACACAAAAAACTTTTTGAAATTTTCTTTTTAAGCAATTAAGCACACAATTAAATAAATATTGCTAACACTAAAGTTTTCCAAGTCTAAGACATATGGGCTCAACTAAAATTCTCCAAATTTAAATACATCATCGTTTTCCCCGACAACGACACCAAAAACTTGATATATGTTTCAGGTGCAACTTCAAACTGGTGGCTCATGCAAGTGCATGTGTCATATAAATCAAATTTTTTTGTCTGAAATATCAAGACCACAAGGATATGAGGGATTTTAAGCATAGGAAAATTTTTAGCCTACTAATTTAGTTCATGGCCTAGAATTTAAATGGTATTTGAAGTCTGTAAGTGATCCCACAGTATCGAAAGCAATTAAAAGTTCAGATCCTACACAACGCATTCTAATCTGGGGTTGTATTGATGAAAGTGAAGTTCTAAAGACATCCTCTCTTGTAATGATGTAGGTGGGGTATAAGAAATGTAAATGCAAATTGTAAATGTGGCTAGTGACAAATAGGAGCAACGCCCTTCTTTACCCTCTCTCGAGTGCATAAACAAGATTGGTTAAAATAGTTTTAACCCCTTAAATCCCATTTTGGACCCATCAAAGAATATCTCCCTAACATTTGCATCTCCCTACGAAATACATGCAACATACCTCATAGTTCAATGTGACTAACATAGTTGATTTTGCCATAGCTCTCCCGAATCATTATGGTTCATAACATATTTTAATATTTCACTTGGCCAGAATGAAATCTAAATGAGGATTTAACAATATTCATCTCATTAAGTAATTAAAAATAATTTTGAAACCATTTTGCACTCCTATCCCTCCTACTTAATCTTCACAAAGTAAGGTAAAGATTACTATTCATAAAGCAAGAAAAACATTCCACTATGCTTCATTGAAAATAAGAGAATTTAATATATGATGAGTTTAAAGAAATACAACAAATAAAATACACAAGCACTTATCTTCCTCTCCTTTACAATGACCTGAAGATGCTCTACCATATGCTCCCCTGGCTGCTACTTCTGAAGGCTCTCCCTCTCCTCAACTCAAGAAGAAGAAGGAACTGAAATTTACAACAACCACAGCCTTCTGCAACTCAATTCTCCCAAGAACCTCAATCTAACACCAGCCCTCATCAACCCTCTCCTTCTTGCCTCACTCCCTCTTTTATAGACATTTATACATAGCATAGAAACCCCCATAGTTGTTTGCAGCAACTTCCTACGACAAGGGGTCAAACTGCTCAAAAATACCCCAGGCAGTTACTGGCTATCGACATATTTTTAGGTTTGTGTTGTATTTTGAAAAGGGGGTCGCCTACAGAAATTGTCGGTGAATTTTTAGGTTTGAAATTTTAATTTAAATATATATATATATATTAGAAAGTAGTATTTGATTTTGAAAATAATTTTAAATTTGAAAATTTTAAGATATGAAATCAAACTGATCTCACATCCCAAATAGTTTATATAAATGAGCGCCACATCACAAGCTGTGTATCTATCCCGAAGAATAGACACAGTACTTGATGATGGGGCTTCATTAAATAAACTAGAAGATTTGTGACATCCGTTTAGTCTGCGAACCAATTATATAAGCCGACAAGTTCCCCTTTTTAATATAAAGGAATTAAGTAGGGTTTATATTACCTGGGTTCTTAAAGTTCCCTATAAGGGCAAGCCCCTATAGTTAATTACATCTTAAATGACGGGAATCATTTAAGAAAACTCTCGATAATGATCAGTGGTTCTGCCCTCAAGAATTTCAAAGTTTAAGGTTTTCAAAGGATTGAATTTTGGAAATTTCAATAGGGAACAGATCAAATTTGGAACAATTTATTTTATATGTCCAAAGGAAGAGAAGTAGGAGAAGCTGAGGATCCAAGAAGAATCTTGGCAACTTCCCAAACTATCCTATTGTTTGGCTTCAATTTAAGAAAATTATTTAATGTTGCAATCCTGCCAATTTTTATTAATTAGGACTAATAGTTGCATGACATGATCATACAAATAGCCATGAAGATGTAATGGTTTATGTCGTACCAAACGACTACCTCGGAGTCCTAAGACCGGTTAGGGCTTAATTTACATAACATTATTATGTAAATGCCTAACGAAAAGTTGAGGATTTATGTTGCACTAAGCAAACTATCTCGAAATCCTACGGTTTGATTGTTTGATTCTAGGAATGTTTAGCTGATGTAGAGTTATTTTGCTGACAAAGATGGCCGTGCTGCCCATCGTGCTCCAAGCTCCTTGTTGTTGCAGAGGTTTAGTTTTAGAAGTCATAAATCAGGAGATGAGAGAAGTGTTTTGGTTTAGAGAAAATCTTAAAATCCAAGTGTTTTTTTTAATATTTTAATTAAAACAAATCTTAAAGTCGTTTAAACAGAACCGATTAAGATCCCACGATTCCGTCATCCCGGCACCGTTATTTTCATCGAATTCACTTAGTCCAGATGAATTTGCTAAACTCAACTGAATGAGTTCCACACTTTCATTTAGACCGTGGGAAATCCCGTTAGCAACACGTGGGTTACATCATCTGAGGTATTCCCAATCATTCAACGAGACATTTTAATTTAGTTGCAATTGTAGTATTATTGTTCTGTTTGTGATTAAATTTTGAGTTGTTTTATATTTTGGAATGTTGTGGCAGTGAATTTTATCTTGTGGTGACTTTTAATTTAGTTTTGGTTTCGGTTCAGGGGCTACCCTAAAGGTTTTGGTTTTCATGCAACAGTCTTATTTATCATGCAAGAAAAAGTAAAGCGCAATGCATGTCAGTAAATTGCAATAAAATAAAAGCGTACCTGGAGGGTCTTCCCGTCATCCCAAGCTGCACTTAAAACACATGTTAAGGCATTTAAATATTTCAACAAATACCTAAGTAAAGCTAAGGGAAGGGTTTTGGTTGTCTACCAAATTCCTAATCCTATAACTAGTCATCTCCTATGACGTCTAGGTTGTTGGTTTGGTTTAAGGATGATTTTCTTCATCAAAGAAAAACTAAATTCAATTGTTCTTTTAAAACACCCCATCGTATCGAGGAAGTGTTTAAGACGAATCTTAAACATCTTTTCAATACTTCTGGGATTATTTTGAGTTCAAATGAATTTTATTGTATTGATGAATCAATCATCCAAGGATTTTTATTTTGTTTTGTTTCTTGCTCAGTGAACTTAGGACATTTGAATATCTTATGTGTGAAGTGACATTTCACTTAATACTCTATTTAAGAGTTATAATAATTAAAGCCTTTAAGGGCAAGTTGGGTTGTTTAGAATTTTAATCATTTTTAATTTAAAGTTTGAGTTAATGATTTAAAGTGTTTTAATTTAATGATGGGGTATTAGTTAATAATTTTAAGTTTGGAATAGTGTTCAAATTATTTTAGATTTAATTTAAATCTTTACACTTTCAATTATCTTAGTATTTCAGATTGATGTTTATGTTTTTAAATTTACTTAGATAGAAAGAGGTGTTGAAATTATTGATATGTTTTTGATTTAACTCTTAATGATTTCATTTAGGTTTGTTGTTAAGTGATTTTAATTTAATTTAATTTAATTTAATTTAATTTTAATTTAATTTAATTTAATTTTTATTTAATTTAATTTAATTTTAACTTAATTTTAATTTAATTTAATTTTAATTTTAATTTAATTGTAGTTTCAATATTTTAAATTTAATTTAATTTAATTGTTAAGGTGTTAATTTAATTTAATTTAAACTTTGACTTGACTTAATTTAATTTAATTTAATTTAATTCCAAGATTTTAAATTTTATTTTAATTATTATTTTAATTTTTAGTTAAGAACTAAATATTGATAAAATGACTTATTTAGGGATTTTTAAATTAAAGAATAAATATCCTCTTAATAATATCCCTATTTTAATAATCCAAATTTAAATATATTCTTTCCAAAATTTAAATCATTTAATTAATTAGAGTTTCATTTTGATATTTTCAAAGTGTTTAATGGGTTTCTACCCTTTTAATTTCCCTAAGTTTCAATCATCCAAGAGAAAGTTAAAATCAAATATTTTACCATCCATTTTGATTCAACCTAAAGTTTTAATTAAGGGTTAGAATTTTTAATTACCTTTATGCCCTTTTAAGCTTATTTATTTCATAACTCACTAAATTGAGCTCAAATGAATTTGAAATTTTTATGTCACCTCACTCACATGTCAATTAAGACATTAGAGGAGAAAATGTGATTTTTCTGAATTTAATTTATTTATATAATTATTTTTAGTAGAAAATAGGGGTTTTCAAAGAAAATTCAACAACATGACCAAGTAAAGGTTTCTATCCTTAAGAAAATTATGCGATGTTCCTAATGACTAGAGGACCACTTGGACAAATTTTTGTGATTTTTTGAATTATATTTTATTTATTATAATTATTTTGAGTTTTAGAGTATTAATTAATTTTAAAATAAAATAAAGATTGAAAAATAGATTTTATATTTTTCTTAAGTTTCTCTGACCTCAAGGAGTCTAAATAAACAAATTTTAGAATTTTCTAATTTTCTTTGATTTATTAGAATTCTTTTAGTGAAGAAGGTTGAAAATTTATTTTTTAATATTAAAAATTACATTAAGCCTTTAAAATTCAATATCTTTTCCTAGGGACTTAGGAAAAATATTTGGTTTGTTCCTAAATGATTAGGAGTCAAAATGTGACATTTTTATGATTTTTATTATTTTTTCATTATTAAAATATTAAAATATTGTAAAAAATCAAATTTTTTAGAAAATTCCAATTTTAATTTTCCTGAACTCCCCTGATATCAGAGAAGCTCCAAAACCATTTTTGTGAATTTTTGAAAAGTATTTTTGGAGTTATGAATTTTTAAAGTTCCATTTTGCTTATGAGGCTTAATCAATCCATTTGGTGGGGTTAATCAAGTCCAATTGATTTCAAAAATTTATGTAAGGTTCCTCTGATCCTAAAGAGCAATGGAGAATTATTTTCAAGTTAAGTTGATGTGTGGTTAACCCTAATTAATTCAAATTCAATTTTAGGGGTTTAGGTCAATTAAGGTTATTATGAATGAATTAACTCAAAATATATTTTTCATGGGGTCCCCTGGTCCTAAGAAACATCACCAAATTTTCTTAGAATTTATTTTACAACATGCTAATTGTTGGAATTAAAATATCTAAAACAGTGACATGAACTTGAAAAATCAGTAACTCTTCACATAGATGGCCTCTGATCTTAAAAAATTCAGGGAATGTTCCCAAGATCGGAGGCTTCAAAAGCCCTATGGTCTCATGCCATGGTGAATTGTTTATGCAAATGGAGAATCAAAATATTGAAAACAGTAAATAAATTATTAAAAATAAAATACTCATCCAATTAACTTGATTTTTTTTCCACATTATTCTCCTCTGTTCACTGAGCAAGACTATATTTTTATTTTATTTTGATTTTTCTATGCAAAGATATGAATTTTTGAAGTTCTAGTATTTAAATAATTCAAAAATACCCTAATTTCCTACTTATCTGACTCGGCGTCGCGTCATCCTACGGCGGATCGAAAGCCCACGCATCGCTCTGTGATTCGGCGCCGCCATTTGACTCAGCGCTCCAGGGGCCAGCTGTTCACGTAACATTCTGCTGTCCGGCTTGATCTCAACCATCCGCTCGATACACGCGCGATCCAACGGCTCCTGGTCATTGTCTACGACTGGTGTGCAACTGTGACCGTCTACACTCAAACCCTAATATCTCTCTTGACTCTCAATGGATTTTTTAGTTCTTATACTTTATCGATTCGTCTTGAAGAGACGAACACATCCATACAGTTTATAAGCTATGAAATTAACCCAAACAAAATGGAGAATTGCTGGAAGCTCGAGAGGAAAAATGAGTTCATACATTTGCTCAGAGAAGTGAAGCTTCGATCTGAGGGTTGTGTCACCTTCGATTGAGTCCAAGCAAGCTCCAGATGAAGTCTCTGGCTCTGGGGAATTGTCTAAGTATGAAAGTGTCCACAACCGATCACAAAGCTTGGAGGCTGGAAGCAATGGCTGGCCTGGTGAGGGGGCTTTTGCTGCGGAACTTCTCCTCTTGGTCTGGAGAAGGTGTATGGTCAATCAATTTGAAGATTGGCTCACTGTGGTGAAGTGTCCTGTTTTTAGATGGATTTTCAACTCAGAAATTGAGCTCTGTTAATGGGGAATTAGGGCAAAGGAACACTGGGGATCAACTGCTCTCAGTTAGGGGAAGGTCCTGGAGCAATTTTGGCAGAGTTTCCTCAAGTTTTGGTTCATCACCTCATTTGGCCGAGAGGTGAGTGGGTTTAAATAGAGGTGGCTGGAGGGAATCATATGACTCAGTTGAATTGGAGTGGAGAGGTCTCCATCCATTGTGAGGTGGCTAAGCATGGTTTAGTGTGTATCATGGATGAGGTTAAAAAAGCCTAAGGAAGGCTTAAGAAAGGGGCCCCTCCATTTGCCATAAATGACATGGTGAGGTGTCAAAACTCTCATGGCTTCATATGGCTTGCAAAAGGCTCACCTTTGGCTTGCATTTGGATTGGAAAAGGTTGGCTTGTTTCATGAAAAAGGGTTTTAGAAATTTTTGGCATTTAGGGGTAATTTGGCATGTGGCTTGATTTGGAATGGATTGATTATTGATTTAGGACTTAGGGATGATTTCAATTAAAGGTATGATGAGAAGAATTTGTCATGTGGGCTTTGGATTGATTTTCGGCTTTTTGAAATGGTTTTGGATGGGCTTTTAAAGTGGTTTAAGGAAGTGGGCTTTTGGATTTAAAATAAATTTAGGATGAAGATTTTGTAAAGGATTGTGCCAAATAAATGTTGGGTTCAGTTTAGGGATGTATCATGAATGGTTTGGAATCAATTTGGTGTGATTTGGAGTAGAATTGGGTTGAATTTGGGCTTTTTAGTTAAAGGGGCCAAAGTGGGTCAAATTGGGCTAACTTGGGCTAAGGTTGGGCTAATGTTGGATTTGATGTAAAATTAATGTTGGAAAATGTTCATGGGAGTTTTACAAAGAGCTTTAAATTTTGGTTGGGCTCCAATTTTGGGATTTGGGCCCATTTGGGTTAGGCTTGGGCTTAGGTCAATTTAAGGGATTTTGGTTTTGGGTTATGTTTGGGTGGAGTTTAGGTTCAAATTTTGGGCAAATCAAGTAATTTTTTTGTTTGTGGGAATGTTAGGAAGGTTTTAGAAAAGATTTGGGGCCCATTGGAGTTGAATTGGGCTAGGTTTGGGCTAGGTTTGGGTCATGGGTCAAAATTGGGCCTTAAGCCCCAAATTGGAATTGGGCCCAAATTTCAATCAAATTGGACTTGGTTTTGGTCTAAATTTATATTGGGGATATTTAATTGAAGTTTAGAATTGAATTGGACCAAAATTGAGGTCAGTTGGGGTGGTTTGGTTTGACATTGGCTTCACTTGGGTTTAAAATGGGTCAAATTGGGGGTTTTGGTAAAAGTGGAGTAAATTGGCAAAATTGGCCCATGGTGTAGTTGAACCAAATGAAATTGGGAATATTTGTGATTTTTTGGAATTTTTTGGGAATTTTTATAATTTTTAGATTTTTTTGGGGTAAAAGTGTATTTTTGTAATTTTGGGGGGGGTTTAGGGTATTTTTGGAAATTTTGGTATTTTTGGCCAAAGATGGTCAACTTGAGTGGTGGGAAGTGTTTAGTATTGATCTTGAGGAATTTTGGGTAATTTAGGTGATTTTGCAAATTTTGGGTCATTTCAAGGGTATTTAGTAGGTTTGGTGGGTCCGGAGCCCCGGGGGTCAAAAATTGAAATTTTGAAAAAAGGAAGATTGATCAAGTGTGAGTGAAATGAAATCACTTTTTTAAGTCATGAAGTCATATTAAGCCCATATGAGCCATGAGAGGACTCATTTGAGGCATTCACTATGTTATTCCTAACCCTCTTAGACAGGGGCTTAGGGGTTAAGGACCATCCATATGAATTACCTACATGAGTCAGTAAGTCAAGTTGGGTGAGAATGTGGTTTTAGGACTTGGAATGTGTGTGAGAGTGTGGTGTATGTGCAATTCAACCCTCACCAGAACATGCCATCCAGGGTATTCCTAAGGCCAAAAAGTCTTATAGGGAACTCATCCTTTAAACCTCCACATTTGATTTCAACCCTCTAGGTGATTAAGGGTCTACAATCAAGCTTGTGGGGTTTGCGGGGAGTTAAGAAGTAGTTTGAATTTCTAAATGGTGGGTTCCATTTATAGTCCTCTAAGATTAGTCAAAGGAAAAGCCTAAGGCTAGATCCTAAGTACTAAAGAGAGAAGCAAAAGACCTCACCAAAATTGAAGTCAACACTGGCGCCTAGGCGCTAGTCTCTCAGTTTGCACAGAATGGCCTGGGCACTTGGCACCCAAGGAAGCAGAGCTTAGGCACCAGTTTCATGGTGCCTAAGTATCAAGTGGGTAGCGTCTAAGCATTGCCTTCTCAGTTTTTCAGGTATGGGACTGACGCCTTGGCGCCCATGGATCTGACGCCAAAGCACCGTCCTCCATTTTGCTCCTTTGCTCGAAGTCCCCTCCACATTGATCCACTTCCAAAAACTATTGTATCTATAGGAAAATATGAAAATGTCTTTCTTTAAAGTGCAATTCTATCTATAAACATGAGTAAAATATAAAGAAATTTAAGCATTCTTTCTACACATCTTAGGTTTATGCAAGTTCTCTAAGGATGTGTTTGCATTTGCCAAAATATTATTCTAATGGCCTTTAATGAGTGAGAATAACTGGTGCAAATTTTTTAAATTGCCAAAATTTATGAACTCAGATTTATATATATATTGATTTAGTTTTCTATTGAGTCACACAATTAAACGCAAGTATACGTATCGCTCAAGTAATACAGGGCTCTAGTGGAGTCCTGGCTATCGATCCCACGAGGAGGCAGTTAATTTTATAATGTATCAAAAAAAGCACTTAACAAATCACAGCACAATTTGCAAGTATTTACTAACATTAAAAGAGGAATAAACAGTTACAGTTACTAATTCTACCAAAGTACATTCTAACTTTCTAGCAAGGTTAACTAACACAAGACTAAATTTATAACAAAATTTAAATTGTAAGAAAGAATCTTCCTTCTCTTCAATAATAATGTGATAATTTAGTGACATAGATCAGTGATGCAAATGTATTATGCCAAATAGGAGCATTTCTATTCTTTACCCTCTTCCAAGTATATAAAGAACATTGGCTAATCCTAAGTTCAGTCCCCAAATCTGTGGTTAGGCTGGGAGGATACTGGCTCTCACTCCAGAGCTCCCATTTCCCTTCCCTTGAAGGGTAACTCTCGCTTTGGTTTCCAAACCCTATGACTAAATTGGGGATTTCAGCCTGTCACTCTAAAATCTCCATTTCTACGCCCATCAAAATATATTTATCTATTTATTTGCGCTCAACCCCTATGAAATACGTCATGCTTTCATGGACATTGAATGTGACCTTCACTTTTGTTATGGAACTCATAATCCTTTTGGACATATGTTTCCCAACAAGTTTTAACAATTTAATTGGTCAGATCAAAAAGTAAATGAAGTACGAAGTGAAAAGGTCATCACAAATTCTCCATAATAAACTGACACATCAATTTCATATCACAGCATCAACACATCACATGAAAAAAAGGAAGATAAAGGAATCTACTCAAGACTCATGAGGAAAAGATGACAAAATATGGATTATATATATAAAAGCAACGTCATACAAACAGAGTAAAGAAAAGACAACTTATCTCAAACTTTTCCCCAAGCAAATCTCAAGGAATTCCTTTGACTCGTCTTCTTTCTTCACAAAAACACACAATTTTCTCTTTAGATAAGTAAGAAAGAAGAAATCTCTCACTTTTCTTCTCCTCCTACACTCCTTAGAAGAGAACACACACAAACCCTAGATGGACTCTTTACACTCAAACTATGAAAAGACACACTCACTCTTCACTCCTTCACACTAAAGACTCTCTCCCCCTCTCTAAAATTGGCTCCAAAATAGTTTAAATTCGGCCAAATACATTGAATCTACTTCAAAATCGGGATAGGGCGCAGTCCGGTGCTGGATAGGGCGCGATCCGACGCTATTTTCAACCTTCTAATCAAAACTCTCTATAAATTGACACGGTCCGGCGCTGGTGACAGCGCCGTTCAGCGCTAGTTCAATAAAATGCATTTTGCTCTATTTTGCTCCAAATTTGCTCCTTTTTGCTTCCTTTTGCTCCAAAGGCCTAAAATCATTATGCCTGCATGAAATCATAAAAATAACATTTCTTTAAAGTGTAATATCATCAAAAACAGGTATGAAATGGACATTAAAAAGCTATCAAATTTTTCAATGGATCAAAATCCTCAGACTTAACTACTACTTGTCCTCAAGTAATTTAGTTAATATGTAAAATAATGATCCACTGCAATGAACTTTCTTTTATAGAATACCATAATTTTGACTTAGATAATTACAATAGTAAAATTTTCAGAAAGATCTTTGAATAATCTAAGTAAATTCTATAGGTGTAAGACTATCTAGTAATCAAGTCTAAGAGTTCTAGCCTTCTATTCATTTCAAAAATGACTGTAGATTGTCCTATTAAGGCTTTTAATAGAATTACATGAAAAGAAGTTTATGAGAACACTACTAGTAAAAATGCTAATCCATACATATAATTTCAGGAAAGTAATTAAGTTTTTCCCTTTAGGTAGATCCAAGTGAAGCCAATTTTTTATTAGGCATCTCCTCAAGCTTTTCCTCACTTTTTCTTTTCTTTTTTATTCTTTTTCTTATTTCTCTCATTTTTTTTACTTTTGTTTTTCCTTTTTCAAGTGAGGATTACTATATCTGGATAGCCTTTAATAATTTTAATCTCACCATTCTCACCCTAAATTTTAATTTACCACAATCCTTTACCTTATAGGCATTTCTTTAACTTATTATTGATTCATCATAGAGTCCCAATCCTTTCCTCTCACCTAAAATTTTAAGATTCTTAATATTTCAAACATACAGTTTTTCTTACTTTAAATAGTTGACTATAGTTCTATTCTCCTATACCAAATATCTTAGCCTACAAAATTACTTTTCATAACCAAATACTTTCGTTCAAGTCCACTAAAGTAATTAAATAAAATCAAAATACAGTTATCTGAAATTGAGCTCTATCACAGGAAATCATGTTAATAATTTTGAAAATACTTTTAAATGAGAACAACTAACAGTTAATTCTTTTCCTCCCCCAAACTTAAATTTTTGAATATCAATAAGATTAGCATAGGTAGAAAGAAAGATCTAAGCATATATGTAACTCATACCTTTGTTGGGCTTTTCATATCTTTGAGTTTAGGCATGTCTTCTTCATAAATTAGAACAGTAGATCTGATATAATTAAGAGCATTTCTACACACAAATATAGGTTAGAAATTTGCAAGGAAAGAAGTTTGAAATCTTAAAACATAAAACATCAACTAAACACATAACACTAACATTCAACTGTTACAATCACAGATTAAACTAACAGACTAAATACAATCTCATCACATCCATCACAATTCAACATAAAGTTCACAACAAACACATCTAAATATAAATTATATCACAAATACAAATCAGAGTCTCAGGTACATCACAAATACATCAAAAAATAAAAAATGTAATGAAAATAAAAATACTAAACTACTAATCTTCATCTGTCTGCAGAAGCTCTGCCATCATCAGGTTCATCAGGCTGATATGGAGTGTACTCAAGGTATGTAGGGAATATAACACTAGTGTCTCCCCTAAGGAATCCGATCTGTGTGTCATGATAAGGTATATCATTTTCTCACCACCGCACTTGATAATCATTATTTATCTTATTCCTTGCTTCTAGTCCCTCTACTCTTGTATTCAACTTTTTTAACTGATCCATAACATCATGTAGAGTAGGTTTCCTAGATGTAGATGGTTTCTCCTGACTAGAAGAAGGTACATCAGCTTTCTTATTCCATTTCCATCCTACATGGGCTTCGTAGGTTTTCAGATTTACTTTACTTATTGGCTTCATGGGGTGGACTACCCCATCATTATCTTCAGTTGCTACACCTGACTGAATACACAAGGCATGAATCAGACTGGGGTGTCCTAGTCCACCTGTAGTCTCTCCTTTTGAATTTGTCAAAATACTTTTATGAATGATAGCCCCAATATTGATATTCTTCATGTTCTGAATACAGTAATTCAGAATAGCTCTATCTACAGTAACTTCACTGTGATGGTTGGTAGGCATAAGTCTTGTAGAATGAAATAATGTCAGGCTTTTGATACAGGATTCAATGTAGAAAGGGGAAAGTTAACTTTTTTGTTTTTGTTTAATCTTCCATTCCCCTTCTCTGTCAGTCAAATAGTTCATAACCATATCCAATGTTTCATTAGTAACATGAAAATTTTCGTATTAAAATGCATTGATGTGTGCAGGGGTAAATTCTACCATTTGTCCTCCAACAAAGATATATTTGCTCTCAGAATAGTATGAATTAGCATAAAATTCTCTTACAATCCCCAGCATTGCTTCAACAGTAAAATAACAGAAAATTTCCCATTGACGAATTACAATTGATACTTCGATCACACCTCCAGGATTTTCAAAGGCTTTTTCTTGAATACACTTCTTATTACTATGAAATATACTAAAATGGGAATAAGCCTTGAATTTCACAAATTTACACTCATCATAATCAAATTTTCTCTTCCCCTTAGCTATTTTTGGAGCCATTTTTCTAAAAATATCAAATTTATCCAAATCAATTTCAAAATTGCAATGTAATAGACTCCAAAGTAAATTTAAATAGATAAGAACTCCAACACCATGGAAAATCTCCAATTTTTCTCTAAAAACCTCAAAATTCAAATCTTCCTAATGTAGGAGATTTCCACGGTAAAAATCAAAAAATTTAGTTTAAAGTGAAGCTCTTACAAAGAGAAGTTGAAATTCCGGTCATGAAATCACTTCAAATTCAAATGCAAGTGAGCCCTAGGTGTGAAAATCAGCCTTGGCTGGATGTAGAAGATGATGGTTTTGGCAAAAATGTGGGTCCCATGGTTAAATCACAAAATTTGAGGGTTTAAGGCTTTTTTTCTAGTCGGTCGCGGTCCAGCGCTGGTGACAGCGCCGTTTGGCGCAGTTTTTGTTTCAATAGACCAAACTCTGTATTTTTGCGTGGTTTGGCTCTGGTAGCTGCGCCGTTCAACACTAGTTCAAAAACTGGGCTTCCAACTTTCTTTTGCAATTTGATCTTTTGAAGCTCGCACTGACGTCTAATTAGTCCATTTAAGTATTAAATAACGTACTAAAGCTATGTCAAATAATATTTTTTTAACAAAAACAACACAAAACATCACTTTGATATATAAAATTAAAATTACAAACACACATAAATAACACTAAACTCTAGACATCGTCAAGCATTAAAATACTAAAATTCAGTCTCGCTCACAACCACAACACAATAATGCTGAAAACTGAACAAGAAAACAAGTCCAAATATAACTTCCAAGCAAATCAAAGCAAAGTAATCAGTTCAAATACATAAACACAGAAACACAATAATTAAGTATTCATTCTTCCTCAGAACTATCATCAACTCTTAAATCTTGAATTTATTGAACGTGAACGAACAGATTGTAGAATGGACGAAACAAGAGTTCTTCTGTAGAATCCTCTTCAATCCAACCTTTTCTTTTCATCAAACGTATCAAAATTCCTTCAAGGTACCCATAATGATCAAAATATTCCTTCATTCTCCAATCCAGGTAATCAAAGAAGTCAGATAGATTGTTGATTGCATTCATCAGGTGTTGTATTTCTTTCTCAAATTTCTTAATTTTCTTCAAAATGATCTATGAACTTTCAAGAAAGTAAGGAGGAATAGGTATTGAACTCTGAGATGATTGATCTTCAATGATACTCTTGTCATTCATATCACCAACTGCCTGGTTACTATGTTCGTCTGTTGGGTCAATAGGCTTCCAAGGTAGAAGTACTCTTTCCCAATTCTCATATGGCACTTCTAATTGAACGCAGAGGAGAAATATGGTGGAAGGATGTCCAAGCCCATACTTTGATCCGTGAATGATCAATCCCAAAATAGATTTAACAGTTATAGAACCAACATCAATAGGCATTCCCATTTGAATACAATAGTTCAAAATAGCACAATCATTGATTACTTTACTGATTTTCATAATTGAGAGCAATTTTGCACATATAAAATAATGTAAGTGATTCGACGTGGGATTTAGCAGCGTGGTCAGAAAACTCACATACTTTTTATCTCTTATCTCCCAATCATCACTTTCATCCGTCAAATATCTATATATATCATTCATGTTGTCCTTCGTTGGGGCAAAGTTTGAATAGTGGTAGATCGACACATTCTCAATCATATATAAATCATTAATCTTTGCAGGAGTAAATGTGACAAACCTACCTCGCACATATACTGATCCTTGGTTGACTCCACGAAGATTTACATAAAACTCTTTCACAACAGGGACAACTATGGCCGCAGTAGTATAACAAAGCACTTCCCAACGTCTCTGAATAATTATTTCTTCAATTCGAGTAGTAGGAGAATTCATACCTCGATTCATGAAGCCTCGTTTCTTAATCAGCCTCTTCTTTAAGATATTTTTGTTGAATAGACGTTGCGCTTTGAAACTGACAAACTTTCTACGGTTAAAAATTTGATATCTTGAAGTTTCGATCAAGTCGGAATCCATTTGGATGAGATTTGGGATCTTCTTTTTCGTTCCTCTAGAAGTTTTTAAGTCTAGGGGCTGTTTTTGGGAGTTCAAGTGGAATGAATGCCACCTAGAACTACCGAAATACGTTTTTAAGGATGAAAAACTATTTTCTGAATAACAGCACTGTTCGACGCTGATAGCAACGCTGTCCGGTGCTAGTTCAATTTTTGTCAAACTTCATTTTGTCAATATTCTTTCCAAACTTCGATTTGATTCATTTCTTTAATGTTATTAATGATGTTTAAAGAAGAGTAGGACTTAATTAAGTAACAAACAAACATAAATAACACATCAAACAAGCAATCACTCAATAATTGTGGGTTGCGTCCCACAAAGCGCTTGGTTTAACGTCATCAGCCCGACATAACTTCAAGTTATTCAGGTTGATCCAACATTAAAACCTCTTTATAATTAGGTTTATTTCCTTCAAAATATGGTTTTAATCATTATCCATTAACTTTGAATATTCTTCTAGATTTAGGGTCTTCAATAATCACAGCTCCAAATTGATAAATTTTTACGACAGTGAAAGGTCCTATCCATCTAGATTTCAGTTTTCCAGGAAATAATTTTAATCTTGTATTGTATAGTAAAATTTTTTGTCCTGGTTCAAATTCCTTTTTAACAATCTTCCAATGATGCCATATTTTTCTTCTCTCCTTGTATATTTTGTCTTTATCATATGATTCGTTTCTGATTTCTTTCAACTCATTCAATTGCAACAATTATTTCTCACCAGCATCTTTCAAATTAAAGTTCAATTTCTTTATCACCCGATATGTTTTATATTCTAATTCAACTGGCAAGTGAAAAGTCTTTCCAAAGATTAATCCATAAGGGGACATTCCTATAAGAGTTTTATAAGCTGTTTTGTATGCCTATAAAGCGGTGTCTAATCTAGTGAACCAATCTAATTTATCAGAATTTATGACTTTCCAAAATTCGTTTAATTTCACAATTAGATACCTCAGCTAAGCCATTAGTTTGTGGATGATAAGCTGTAGAGATTCTGTGCATAATATTATATTTTTCTACCATTCTCTGAATCAGATTACTCTTAAAATGGGATCCTCCATCAATGATGATTACTTTAGGCATTCCATATCTTGAGAAAATATTTTTCATTAAAAATCTCGAAGCACTTCTAGCATCACACTTAGGTAAAGTTATTGCCTCAATCCATTTTGATACATAATCAACAACAATTAATATATATACATTCCCAAATGAAGGTATTAATGGTCCCATAAAATCTAATCCCCAAGCATCAAAAATTTCAACTTCCAAAGTAAAATTATGAGGCATTTGATTTCTTCTAGATATATTGTCTATTCTCTGACATCGATCACAGGTTTTGATAAATCTATAAACATTTCTGAAAAAAGTAGGCCAATAAAATCCAGATTGTGAAATTTTATGTGTTGTTCTATCAATTCTGAAATGTTCTCCAAATTCAGAATCATGACATTCTCGAATAATTCGTTCAGTTTCTTCATAAGGCACACATCTCCTAATAATAAGATTTGTACATTACTTATACAGATAAGGATCATCCCAAAAATAAAATTTAGCATCATGTTTGAATTTCTTCCATTGTTGCATTGTTAATTCAGGTGGTAAAATATTACTAAAGATGTTGTTTACAATATCAGCATACCACGGTATATTTCCTTCTGTAATATTATATAGCTGCTCATCAGGGAAAGTTTCTATTATTTCCTTTTCAAATTCAGCCAAATTAGGTTGTTCAAGTCTAGATAAATGATCAGCTATTTGATTATCGACCCATTTTCTATTAACGATCTCAAAATTAAATTCTTGCATTAAAAATATCCATCGAATCAATCTTGGTTTAGCATCCTTTTTTGCATTAAATATTTAATAGCAGAATGATCAGTATGCACTATACATTTGGCTCTAATTAAGTAAGATCTAAATTTTTCAAAGGCATAAACGATAGCTAATAACTCTCTTTCTGTAGTAATGTAATTAATTTAAGAACCAGTAAGTGTTTTACTAGAGTAGTATATTACTTTAAACATTTTCTCGTGCATTGGCCCTAAAACTACTCCAATAGCATAATCGCTCGCATCATAAATTAATTCAAATGGTTTCTCCCAGTCAGATGAAACTATTATAGAAGCAGCGGTTAATTTTTTCTTTAATAAATCGAAAGCTTTAAGCATTCATCATTAAAATCAAATTTCTTATCTTTTTCCAGAAGTTGGAATAGAGGCTTAGGTATTTTTTAAAAGACTTTAATATATCGTCGGTAGAATCTTGCATGTCCCAAAAAGCTTCTTACCCCTCTCACAGTTGTTGGAGGTGGTAATTTTTCTATAATTTGAATCTTCGCAGGATCTACTTCCATGTCATATTTAGATATTTTATGCCCAAGCACAATTTCTCCTGCAACCATAAATTGACCCTTTCTCATTTCATGACTAAATTTGTTCTTTCGTGTACTTCTAAAACTTTTTCTAAGTTGCATAGGCATGCATCAAATGAATCTCCAAATACTGAGATATCATCCATAAACACTTCTACTCTATCATCTATTAATTTGCTAAATATGGACATCATACACCTTTGAAATGTTGCAGGCGCATTACATAATCCAAAGGGCATTCTTCTAAAAGCAAAATTTCCATAAAGACTAGTAAATGTAGTCTTCTCTTGATCCTCAAGAGCAATAGGTATTTGGTGATAACGGGTATATCCATCCAAAAAGCAATAATACTGGTGTCCAGCAAGTCTATCTAGCATTTTGTCTAAAAAAAGATAAAGGGAAGTGATCTTTTCTGGTGGCGGCATTTAATTTTCTATAATCAATACATATTTGCCAACCAGTGACTTGTCTTGTCGGTATGATTTTATTTTGTTCATTTACATCAACAGTCACTCTTCCTTTCTTAGGAACACAATGAATTGGGCCTAACCAAAACACTATCAGAAATAGGATATATAATTCCAGCATCTAGCCACTTTAAAATCTCTTTTTAAGCACTTCTTCTATCACTAGGTTCAGTCACCTTTGTGGATCAACTCTAGGTTTATGTTGTTCATTCAACAAAATTCTGTGCATACAGATCGAATAACTAATTCCTTTAACATCTACTAAGGACCAACCAAAAACCTTTTTGTATCTTTTTAAGGTATCCAGTAATTTTTGTTCTTGATATTCATTTAAATCTGAAGTTACAATGACTGGTAAGGTAAATGATTCACCTAAAAACATATACTGCAAATGATTAGGGAGAATCTTCATCTCAAGTTTAGAGGGTTTTATGACAGATGGAATTAAACTTTTATCTCCATTTTCCATAGTATCCAATCTTTCAAATCATTCCTGAACAAATTCTAACTTTTCATTCTTCATATCATCCAAATCATCTTCACTTTCACTTTCATCCTTATATTCAAATTCTCTTCAAACTTCGTTAAAATGATCTTCTCTCAAATAATCACAGATTTTCATTCGAAAGCACTCATCTTCTTTTCAGATGAAGGGTATTTCAAAGATTTCATAATATTTAAAGTTACCTCTTGATCATTAACTCTCATAGCTAATTCTCCTTTTTGAACATCGATCATAGCTCTCCCATTAGCAAGGAATGGTCTTCCCAAAATAATTGGAATTTCTTTATCTTCCTCCATATCTAATACAATAAAGTCCACAGGAAAGATAAATTTATCCACATTCACTAATACATCTTCCACAACTCCTTTAGGATAACTGATAGAACGATCAGCCAATTAAAGAGCCACAGATGTAGATGAAATTTCTCTTATTCCCAATCTTTTAAAAGTTGATAAAGACATAAGATTAATACTAGCTTCCGGATCACATAAAGCTCTTCTGAAAAATTTCTGACTATAGCACACGGGATAGTAAAACTACCAGGGTCTTTAAGCTTTTTAGGAAGCTTCTTCTGAATAATTGCACTACACTCACCGCTAAGTGCAACAGTCTTGTGGTTTTTGAACTTTCTTTTCTTTTTAAAAATATCCTTCATAAACATTGCATAATCAGACATCTGCTCGAATGCTTCAACAAAGGGAATATTAATTGTTAATTTCTTAAGGATTTCCAAAAACTTTGCAAATCTATTATACATGTTCTGTTTTTTTAGTCTTTGATGAAATGGAGGAGGTGGTTTTTCAACAGTTATCTTCATTGGTTCAATCAGATATTCTAAGTCTGGATATATTTTATTAGAACATTTTTCAATGTTCACTTCCTCTCTTTCAACTCAACTTCTTTTTGTACTCTTGTTTCCAATTATTTTCCACTCCTTAATTGAATAGCCTTAATTTGCTCATTGTTTTGATCTTTTGGGTTGATCTAAACATTGCTAGGAAGATTTCCAGAAGGTCTATTATTAAGCGCAGTAAAAATATGTCCCAATTGATTCTCAAAGTTCTTCATCTCAACATTTTGAGCTTGAATTTGATTCCTCATATTCAGAATTATTTTTTCAGTAGACAACTTCTTTTTCTTAAATTATGGGTTACTATTAAAACCAGGAGGATAAGAGGGTCTATAATTGATATTTCTTTGGTTATTTAGATTTTCAACTGGATTCATAGAATTGTTTCTCCATTGCGGGTTAACAACAACGTTGTTATTATTCCAGTTGAAGTTTGGGTGATTCTTCCAACCACGATTATAATAATTCAAATAAGGATTGTTGAGTTTACTATTTATGGCATTCAAAGTTTCATAAGGTGTTTGAGTGTCTATCATATATCCTGATGAATTTTCTTCTAACATTGTGGGTGTTTGAGAATAATTCATTCCATATTGATCTATTTTCTTAGAAAGTGTAACAATTTGAGAGACTATCATAGTTATCGCAACAGAATCATGAATACTAGCTACTCTCTTAGGATTTACCCTCTCAAAGAGCTATTGAAAATTATTAGTAGTCATCTCTTCAATTAACGATTATGCTTCATCAAAAGGTTTTGACATTAATGATCCACCTGCAGCAGCATCTATAATCAATCTCAAAGATCCCACTAATCCATTATAAAATGTTTAAATATTTAACCAGTCTAGTAAAGTATGATGTGGACACTTTCTCAGAAGATCTTTAAATATTTCTCAGGCTTCATATACAGATTCTCCATCAAATTGACTAAAAGATGTGATATCATTCCTCAGCTTAGTAGTTTTTTAAGGATGGAAATATTTTGACAAAAACTTTTGTGAAAGTCTCCCCAAGTTCTGATAGATTCAGGTGCTAACGAATTTAGCCACGCCTTAGCCTTATCCCTTAATAAAAAAGGAAATTGTCTAAGCCTAACAACATCATTCAACACTCCATCGTATTTAAAGGTAACACACTGTTCTAGAAAACTAGCGAGATGTAAGTTAGGATCTTCATTAGTTGCTCCTCCAAATTGATTATTCTATACCATTTGGATAATAGCATGTTTAAGTTCAAATGAATTAGCAGCAACATCAGGGTTTTGGATAGTTAAGTGAATTTCATTTGATGTTAGATTAGCATAATCTCTTAAAGGTGTTGGTATATTTTCATTTTTATTGTTTTGATTGTTCAAATTGTTCACCACTTTATGAGGATTTTTAGATTGTTTTTTTTTTGTTTTTAAATTTTTCTAATAGTACGCTTTAATTCAGAATTGTAAGGCACTAAACCTATATATGTGATACTACACATACAATCACAATAAGCACACTAAAATAAACAAACACACGCAATTATGACTTGTAATTCAAATATAAGATTTCAAATACTACAAAATAAATTTTAGTAGTTACCTTCCCGGTAACGGCGCCAAAAACTTTGTGCGACTTTTATAAATTGCCAAAATTTGATGAACTCAGATTTATATATATATATATATTGATTTAGTTTTCTATTGAGTCACACAATTAAATGCAAGTATACGTATCACTCAAGTAATACAAAACTCTAGTGGAGTCTTACTTATCGATCTTATGAGGAGGCAGTTAATTTTATAATGGCACAGAAAGCACTTTATGAATCACAGCACAATTTGCAAGTATTTAATAATATTAAAAGAGGAACAAACAGTTGCAGTTACTAATTCTACCAAAGTACGTTCTAACTTTCTATCAAGATTAACTAACACAAGACTAAATTTATAACAAAAGTTCAATTGTAAGAAAGAATCTTCCTCCTCTCTAATAATAATGTGATGATTTAGTGACATAGATCAGTGATGCAAATGAATTGTGTCAAATATGAGCGTTCATATTCTTTACCCTCTTCCAAGCGCATAAAGAACATTGGTTAATCCTATGTTCAGTCCTCAAATCTGTGGTTAGGCTGAGAGGATACTAGCTCTCTTTTCTTCCCTTAAAGGCTAACTCTCACTTTGGTTTCCAAACCCTAGATCAAATTGGGGATTTCAGCCTGTCACTCTAAAATCTCCAATTCTACGCCCATCAAAATATATTTCCCTATTTATTTGCACTCAACCCCCATGAAATACGTCACTCATTCATGGACATTGAATGTGACCTTCACTTTTATTGTGGAACTCATAATCCTTTTGGAACATATGTTTCCCAACAAGTTTTAACAATTTAATTGGCCAGATCAAAAAGTAAATGAAGTACGAAGTGAAAAGGTCATCACAAATTCTCCATAATAAATTGGCACATCAATTCCATATCACAACACCAACACATCACATGAAAATGAGGAAAATAAAGGAATCTACTCAAGACTCATGAGGAAAGGATGACAAAATATGGATTTTATATATAAAAGCAGCGTCATACAAATAGAGTAAAGAGAAGACAACTTATCTCAAACTCTTCCTCAAGTGAATCTCAAGGAATTCCTTTGACTCCTCTTCTTTCTTCACAACAACACACAATTCTCTCTTTAGATAAGTAAGGAAGAAGAAATCTTTCACTTTTCCTCTCCTCCTACACTCCTTATAAGAGAACACACACAAACCCTAGATGGACTCTCTACACTCAAACTATGAAAAGACACTCACTCTTCACTCCCTCACACTAAAGACTCTCTCCCCCCCCTCTAAACTTGGCTCCAAAATAGCTTAAATTCAGTCATAACTGATTTCCCAAGAGTTTCTTCAAGCATCCCTTCAAAATCCAGCCAAATATATTGAATCTAGTTTAAAATCGGGATAGGGCGTGGTCCGGCGCTTGATAGGGCGCCGTCCGGCGCTATTTTCTGCCTTTTGGTCAAAACTCTCTGTAAATTGGCGCAGTCTGGCGCTAGCGACAGTGTCATTCAGCGCTAGTTCAATAAAATGCATTTTGCTCTATTTTGCTCCAAATTTGCTCCTTTTTGCTTCCTTTTGCTCCGAAGGCCTAAAATCATTGTACTTACATGAAATCATGAAAGATACCTTTCTTTAAAGTGTAATATCATCAAAAACATGTATGAAATAAACATTAAAAAGCTATCAAATTTTTAGTGGATCAATATTTTCATCAATATTTTTTGAGCTTCAATGAAATTGATGAAGTTAGTCCAGAAACGAACTACCTACCAAATTAATGATGAATTAAAAGGCTTGGGGCATAACTGTCCGAAAAAAATACTCCTTAGTAACTTTGGATCGACTCCTGAAGTTTGATGAGCCTTAGTAAAGATTATTTTAAAATATCCTTAAATAAACTCTCCTTCATTTTGATTATTTTTAAAAAGATGACAATATTCTTTGATAATCCTTAAGTTATTATATATTAGTTCAAAAGAGAACATCAAGTTCATCGAATCTATGAATAGATTCTTTTAGAATGCATAGAAGAAGGTACTTGTCTGACCATTAAGAGTAGTAGACAATACTTAACAGATGCGTGCATTAGCAGCTTGTTGTATATGCATGACAGTTTTATAATAATTAAAATGTTCATATGAGTCAAAGGCCCTATCATAAGAGTCAATTCTTGGAATCTTGAATTCAATAAAAATGGGGAGTTGGAGGACCAAAATGGCCAAATATGAAGACTAACAAGATATACAATGAGTAAGAAAATGACATTTATCTTTTAAAAATAGTTCTCAAACCATATGTCTTAAAAATTCATTGATGATGTGATTTAGATATGTTCTCAAAAAGTTTTGGAGGGTTACAATTGGGTTTAACTGCACAAGATGGATGCATTAAACAAGAAAACCCACACAATCAACTTGGCCTAGTTAAAGAAGAACTTCAGTGTGAGGAAGTACTACCATTAGGGAATCCTCTAAGTAGAAATCTCTGAATGGTGGTTAATCTAAAGGTAGAGGAACCTCACCCACCTGCACCACTGCAAGTTGTTGAGATTATGAAGAAGCTAAAGAATCTCATTTTGGGAGCCCTCTAATTATTACATGCAGATCTCGAGAGGCAAAGAAGAGACAACTTCACCATAAAGGTGATAAAGATTATTAGGAAAAGGAGCGGAGGATTATCATCTCAGAGTTCAAGATTGTATCATGGAATGATAGGTGTTAGAACGTGAAGCTTGTGTGTTATGTTTGTTATCAATCGAACAAGGGTAGACTTTTATCAATGTGACTTTATTATTCACACACAATATCAAACTGTTCTGTGCTAGAATATTTATGAAGGTAGAGTAATTATTTAATGTCTTAGTGTTATAAATGATACAACACACAAGCATATAATTAAAAGTAGTAGGAGGAGGCACTAAGATTTTATATGTGAAAAACCCCAAAAAAGAGAAAAATCATGGGCCCTATCCTATACAAAGTATCACATTGTAAGTGTTTAATTGCAAATAATGAACCATTTTCCTACTATTGAGAGATCATGGTTAGAACTTAGCAGTAAATATACTACTTATCCATATACAACTTATAAAAGCCTTTAGTTGTATGAAGAAAGTTTACATATTTTAAATATGATGGTTATAAGTAGTTGTCGCTAGGATTTATCACTGAATCTTAAATATGATATTATTTTTAAAATTATATTCAGGGTACCTCGTTACACCAAATTCATGATACATCATTACTCCATATTCATGATACATCATTACACCATATTTGAGATACATCCATAAACAATAATGTTCACTAATGGTGGTGAGCAGTGGCAACCGGTGGTGGTCGACAATAGCCAATAAGTGCTGATCGATGCTGGTTGACAGCTTTGAAAGACAAAATTCATTACTAGAATTTGACTCATTCTCCTTACCAATTCAGTCCATAGTAATACTAGAATTTGACTCATTCTCCTCACCCTTCAAGTGAAGAGAGGGGGTCAATTTATAAGGGAGGACATTTTGATCGTTTGACTAATAACTCTTATAACCAACAATAGAATGGTTCCAAATCGACCCTCCTTGATCATAAGTTTTTTTTTTATATAATTTATGATCATTAATAACCTCAAAATTGAGTGAACTTGGACTCCTTGGATTCTTCTCATCGAGACACTCAATTTAACTATATGTATGTCAAATTTAGATTTCATTTGTCTATTGGATTAGCAACCCAAAAACTCCAAATGTGTTTTGATGAATTAATTCGAGCTTGATTAGACTTGGATTGAACCAATATTAGTTTCATTGGATTCATCTTATCAAATGATTAATTTGACTGTAAACTTCCAGTAACTGATTCCACGGATGATCGTGAATTTGAATCTAGAATATTTATTCTTCAAAAAATAATTCATGTCAGATGATTAAAAAATTGTTGTTGACCCATTAAATATAGTTTTGATGAGCATAATATGATTATCGCCAATTCTCCATCACTTTATTAACTTATATATGAATATATTAAGTTATCTAAGATTATGATGAGCTCAATATTATTCTATCAAGTTCATTAGTTTTATAAATTTTTATGATTCTTGCAATTAAATGGTGAATCTTAAGGGTCCCCTAAATTTCTTCTCCTTACTTAATAAAGATGTTTTAAATTGGAATACTTGAATCTTGAAAATAAGAAAATATAGTAAATTGTTAGTTCATTAATTCTTTTATGTCTTTGAGAATAGTCTTGTAAATAAAATTAAAATTTAAATTAAAAATAATTAATAAAGAAGAACTTCAAAGAATTAATTTCTTAAATGATTTCTGATATTGATAATGATGTCATTTTATTTCTTCAATAAAAAAATAATTTTAAAGTATAATTATGTTAGCATTAGTGGGAGATTCATACATATTAGTTGAGGGAAATTAAATATAATAGGATCTTATAACTATTTTCAATTTGACAATTTATCAAAATAAACAAAGAAATCCTTTATAGTGTGAGCCGATAATCAAATTATATATTCTCAAAATAAGTTAATAAGTTCTGACCATGAGTTTTAATTTTATCCCAACGAATGGACTTTTTATGATTAAAAATAAATAAATGTTAACTCTTTCAAAAAATAACATATTTACTTCCTAAAAATTATCAAATATGTGATTTAATGATTATTTTTATCACTTTCAAGAGAATTTAATAAAATTTGAATTTATATGTTCCTTATTTTTTGTCTTTTAATATCATGCTTTGATATGCTTTTGGACTTGATACAATTTCAAAGCTATTGAATTGAGTCCTTATTCTAATCTACTCATACTTTAGCATTTGAATGGAAAAAATAGTTTCCACTTAGTTCTCTCTAGGCATATTTAACTTCCTCTCATTAACTTACAAAAATCCGTATCAAAGAAAGTTTTTTCATATGCTTAAGCTTTAATTTTTATTAGGGTAACCATCAATTCAATATAAATCTTTTTTATAAAAGAAGACAGAAGAATAGCTATATTTTATGTCCAAAGACTACAAAATGAATAGGACATAATGCTTAAATTTGGAAATGTTTAAAGATTCGAAGTTAAGTTCTTACGAGGTAAATGTTCATTTACCATAAGTATTTTTTCATTAATGCGCCACTAAGCCAAATATAGCCAAGGCTTCTAAGTTGAATAAAAGTACTTAATAATTTGATTTATATCTATATAAATAGAAAATAAATTGTTTAATACTTTACATATGTCATTTTAGGCATATTTTATTTTATATAAATCATTAAAAAGATGTTGATCTTATTTTAAGTGAGATTTGTCATATCTCTGCATCCACAATATCACTAGACTCTAAAATTTTGTCTCACAATTTCTTTAGTAGACTTTCCTAGAGGATTAGTATGGGTTATATTATGGTTTTATGAAAATAAGAGACTAAACAAATCTTGACTGCTTAATTAGTTAAATAATCAAAGACGATATCAAAAGTAATATACCATCTCTAAAGATAGAATTATCACTTTATGTTGGGTTTAATTATTTAAATAAAAGAATTTTTGGATATTTACAATATTTTAACCAGAAGATCTTTTATTCACCTAACTAAAAGATAAGATAGCATTTTGATTGATTTGGGTTGCTAACTTCCTATAAACGCAAGCCCTTATAGTTAATTGCATAAGAAACAAATTTCCTTAAGAATTCTCGATTAAGACTGAGATTTTATCCTCAAAAAATTCTATATTAAAGATTTCATGAAAGATTATTAAGAATATCAAATAGGATTGCTAAAAAAAAGAACAATTATTCATGGAACCCAAAGGAGAAAAAGTAGAAAACGTCAAAAACACTGAGACTCTGTGAGATCTCAACTATTCTATTATTTGGCTATAATAATTTTTAAAGTAAGTTATTTTATATTCAAGTTTATTTTTGTTAGAATATTAGGATTATATCATATGATATATAATCTTGAGAGAGAGTCTAGAAGGTAACGATATATTTCATAACTAGACAAACAAAATTGGAAACCTAAGTCTGAAAAGAGATTTACCAAAAGAAGTAAAACCTCAAAACCTAGTCTAAAGAGAGAAAATGTAGCAAAAAACAGCTATAGTTCAATCCTATAAAAAATCAAATAGACCTAACACACATACAACCCAGCCTGAAAAGGGTCGTCATCTAAACCCACCAAATTGCAATAAAATCATGCATAAACAATCTAACGAAGTGTGTGATAGGATTTGTTGTTATTTATTAGGCAAAGTAGATCTTAAAATTTTATTATAAAAAACAAGATTCCTAAGTATGAATTGTATGCAAATTGTTCCAAGAATGGAGTGAATTTACTTTCGCAATCAAAATTTTAAAATTTTTTATAGCGCACTGCACTCAAATATTTTATTATTATTGCCAACTTTAGCGCTGAATGAATGCTCAGAAGATCCATTTATAATGTAACTCAATATGCAGAGGAAAACCCACTCTAAAATGCGGTGATCCTCACAGAACAAAACACACCGTTTGTGCATTGAGACTTGAAGATAAGGAATATAATCAATATGAATGCATAGGCTTGAAATAATCCTTTTGTAGCTACTCCAAAATTAAAAAGAGCTTTTCACTCATTTTATTTAATTTCAATTTTATAGGTGTTAAAGCATGATGTTCTAAGGTGTGAAGACATTTTTTATTGTACTTTGATTTTGATTATAATTTTCTTATTTTTTTTGAATTTAAGTAGACGCTCTTTAATTCAGGTAGAAAAATAGTCCTTAATGAGCCTATATAGGGAATCTAGGCAAAAGCACAAAAAGAAACAACAATAGTTTACTTCTTAGAGGGTCCAATTCATTGTTTAGAAACAACTTATCATTAAATATGGCCCTAGAATTTTTTAGCCATTTAAATATGACTTCAAAGAAATCATCTTATAAATTAAACTACCTAATTTCACAATATCTTTGGAATCGAAAAGGAATTTCAAAGGTAGGCAGTAGAATTCAATTACCTGTGATCATTGATAACATGGGATAAGTTTCAAACATACCTTAAAAAGTGGACAATGTTCTTATCAAACATATATCTCCTTTACTATATTTTATCATTTCAAACATCAATGGCATGAAATTTGGTTAGCATGCAAACTAAGATTGGAAAAACTTTGCTCTACTTGTAGAGCCTTTGCCCTCAATTAGAACTACCACTATTTAATAAATCTTGCCATTTAAACACGATGGATTATCCTATGACCATAGGTAGGATTGACGGAATTAAAGGAATAATCGTGGTTGGGCACAGTTCTGTAACCTCTGCGCTTACTTACCAAGCCACATTTTCCTCCTCTTCCGAAATTTTTCTCAATGTCAACCTTTTCCCCTCCATCTTCTACTTCGATCCAATCATCTATGAACCTGTCTACATTAAACCTAATTTTTAGTGTCATTCCTTTCATTGTAACACCATCCTTGTTCTCTAAGAACATGCCGAAAGAGAATAAATCTAAGAGCCCAAAGTCCAAAGGCTTTTCAAGCGAGCGAGGTTGTTTTAGGTAACTTCAGCTGCATAAGAGGGATTGAAGAAAGAAAAATGAGGCTCATAGCCTATGCAAATCTTCTTTTTATTTTTTTTCTTTTTGTGGCCTTTTTCTTATATCACTCGACAAAATATTCATTGCACGAAAAATAAATTTATTAACCTTTAATGAGTACATACTGGTTTATAATCTTCGGAGCAACGAGCCAAACCACTCATTTGACGTGAATAGTTGTGCAATAATATATAAGTGCGATAAGCATGTGAAGTGTATATATATATATATATATATATATATATATATATATATATATATATATATATAATTTTCCACATCTTACTTATCGTGATAGAGAAAGCAATCGCAAGGACTAGTTCTAAAAGCATGGGAAGCATGCCCCTTCACCGCTGCTTTGCATTTTATTGGAAAAAGCTTGGCAACCAGACACTACACAAAATAAAATAGAGAACAAGGTATTGTGTAAAATCTGTTACACATGAAATGCGAAAATAGCCAAAAGTGACACAAGCCTTAGCTTTCCGTTCCGACATTAGATGCCCAATAACTAATGATCCTCAAAGAAAACTACTAAGATGTAAAAAGGATATAATAGAATAAGAGAAAAAAGTACAACAGTAAAGCCATAAGCTACTTATCTGTGAAGCTGGAATACTTAGAAGAGAACTTGTTCTTAGAAGAGATTTCAATATTAGATTTTACGAGCAACCATTAAACACTCCTGACAAATTATTTACTGAAAGTGACAGCTAAAGTAAATTCATACTAAAAATCAGCTAGTGCGCTTAACATACTTCGTAAAATTGTATGAATCGGGATCTACAGCTTTAAGCAAAATAGTAATCTTTACTACCACTGTTTTCAGTTACAGAACAAAAATTTCGACAGAATGTAAGAAACTTTTCAGTTTCTAACAGAAAGATATGACAACAGACTGAAGAGTAATCTTCTTAAACATATTAGACTTTACAAACAACAGATCACTATTGCTATAACAGGAATATATCATGCTAAAAATTTCATAGCTCAAAACAAATTGAACAGAAGCAATAAGCTTTTGCCAATTTTAACACAATGCAACATTTCCAGTGTGCTAACTTGTGGCTTAGCTTTAGGAAGCAAACCCATGCTTACCAATCAAGCATCAGCTTGATTTTAATCACATTTCACATTTGTGGTAGGATAACGCTCTTTACATCAGCACATATTAAGTGCTGGGAAAAATGACGGTAATAAAGTAAAAAATTTGGAATGCATAAATTGCTCAGACAAACAGACACAGATTTACGTGGTTCAGCAAATTGCCTGTGTCCACGGAAGTTGCAGAGGATTTTATTATATTAAGGAATTACACCGTCGATCTCCTCGACGTACAAGAATACTCTCTCTCTCTCTCTCTTATTCTCTCTCTCTCTCTCCTCAATCTACCCGTAAGCCACCAAAAGGAAAAACAAGGAGAGCTAAGCCTTGCGATTCACCTTTCTACTGCAGGCCAATCACCGAGGAAGAAGAACGAGGGAGGGCTACCAACCTGCGATTTAATTCCAGCCTAGCCATCTCAAACCCTTGCATTTGACCAGGTGAAAAAGAAATTGAACCTTTAATCACGAAATTACAGCAAGGTGGTAGAGTGAGAGAAGCAAGGAACAATTCGGGCCACAAGACAAATTGGGAATTAAGACTACTTGCCTTATTTGGCAAATATATAAGAGGAAGGCGGGAGAGCAGAACCAAGGAAAGAAATACATGTATTTAAACATATTAATTCCAAAGATGCAAAACTGTCAAAAAGGGAAGTGGACCGAGCTCCACAATACTCAACAAATCTCCCACTTGGAGACTGGTACATTGACTGCATCATCCATTAGTTGCATCGTCATTTTCCTCAAATGTGATATCATCCACCTTTGCAACTCATGGCCCCTGTCTTCATGGTAGAAGGCCAATTGAAATTGCGCACAACTTCATTTTCTTAAGAATAACACCCTTAGTCAACATATCAGCAGAGTTCTTGCTTCCACAAATTTTCTCAAGTATCAATTGTCCATCCTCTATCAATGGTCGTATGAGTAGTACCCGATCTGAATGTGCTTAGTACTGGATTGAAATGTTGAATTCTTAGCAAGAAATATAGCGCTCTTCTTCTAACCCAATTCTTCCAAGAAGCCCTGTAGCCATATAATCTTCTTTGCAGCCCCTGACACTGCTATATACTGATCTTCTGTAGTGGACAAAAAAACTATTTTCTGTAGGTTGGAGCCCAATGATACTGCAATGCCAACAAGATTATAAACGTAACATATAGTACTCCCGCTATCAATGTTTCTAGCTAGGTCAGCATCAACATAGCCCAGTACCAATAAACTCTTTCCTGAGAAGCACAAGCAGATTTCTGAAGAGCCTTTCACCACAGAAGAAAAGATCTCAAAGTAATCAATGCCCTGCTTTTGCTAGATGCCTTTGACAACAAGTCTGGTCTTGTACCTCTTGTTGTCATCATGCTCAATTTTCACTCGGTATACCCACTTGTTGTATAATGTCATCTTCACTGGTGGAAGTTTTGTCAGCTCTCATGTCTGATTTTCTAGCAGAGAATTCAACTCTTTATTTATGGTCAGCTTTCACTTGCTCGAATCTTCATCTTGCTAGGTTTCTTCATAACTCAATGGTTCTCCATAATCTGTCAGCAGAATCTCGTTCAAGGTTGGTGAGAAACGTTAAGGAGAATGTCTATTCCTGACTGACCTGTGAACTGTAACTGCAGGGGTAAACGGCTTTGAAAATGACAATGGAACAATAGGAATGGGTGCACTGGACCCACTCTCCTCGTCACTTACATCTATGCACTGCACTGTAACCTTTTGTACGTCAACAAACCTACCAACTTAGATTCCTGATGAATTTTTTCAGAAACTGTACTGGACTTGTCCTTGTACATAATCTTCTCTTTAAAAATTACATTCATGCTTCTTATGATAGCCAAATATCTCATCTCCACAACCGACAAAATAACATTTCATTGACTTAGTCTCAAGTCTGCTATGAGCATCAGGATTAATAAGAACATAAGAGAAACAACCAAAAGTTTTAAGGTAAGAAAATTTGAACTTCTTCCCACTACAGATCTCCTCAGACAATTCACAGTCTAATGGAACAGATGGCCCCCTGTTGATCAAGTAAACTGTAGTGCTAATAACATCAGCCCAGAAAGTTGGCGATAGTCCGGCGTACAATCTCATGCTTCTAGCACACTCATTTATGGTCATGTTCATACGTTCTACAACTCCATTTTGTTGTGGTCTCTAGAATAGTTTCTCCATTCTGATGCCCTGAGTTGAACAATACTCCTTGAACCCACCATCAATGTACACAACACTATTAGACCTCAAATGTTTCAAGTTTGTCTCTATTTCAACCATGACCTTCCAAGTTTTGAACACATTAAACACATCAGAGTTATGCTTTAAGAAGTAAACCATACCTTTCTACAGTGGTCATCAAGGATGTGACATAGTAACGAGAACCTCCAAGAGATGCTACTGGAGAAGATCCCTACACATCTGTGTACAAGCTCTAGTTTTCTTGCCTTTAGCGCTCTGCCACCTTTCAAGAAACCAACTTTCAGTTTCCCAATAATACAACCCTCACACATGTTGATATCAACTGACTTCAGTTCTGGTAGTTAGTCTCTAGACTGAATTTTTTTCATACTACTCTGACTCATGTGGTCAAGCCTGTAATGTCACAAATCTGTTGTGCTCTCTGCAATGTTAGTGTCAACACTGTTAATTAAATTAGTCATATATAGTGTGTCAGTTTTCTTATGTTGATCCAGTACCAATGCACCTTTTATGACATTTATGGTGCTATCTGAGAACGCTACTGAATGATCACCTCCATTAAGCGGTCCAACAGAAATGGGATTTTTCTATAAATCAGGAATGTGTCTGACCTTTTGCAAAGTCCATTTACTCTTGTTAGGGAGCGCAATGTCAACGTTTCTCATCCCACCACGTTCAAAGATTCTCCATCAGCTAGATATACATTCTCAAAGTCACTTGCAACATAATTCAGCATTAACTCCCAATGGGAAGATGTATGGAAGGATGCCCCTGTATCTAGTATTCAGTCATCAACTGAACTATGAATTGCGAGCAATAGTGCATCTTGTATTTCTTCAAATAAAACATCAGCACTGACATTCTCTGTTTTCTTAGGATTTTTACAGTTCTTCTTTATGTGTCCAGTTTTGCCACAATTCCAACAGTTTGCTTGTTGACCAGGCTTTGACTTGCTCTTGTCTCTGTGCTTTGATTTTGATCTTCCTCTGTTTGAGTTCCCATTTTTTAATCTCCCTCTGGAATCAACATTAAATGCTGAACTCGAACCCGAGATCTCGCTGGAATCTTTTCTCCACACCTCCTCAGTCAAAATAAAATCACGAACATTATCATATTTCATCTTATATTTATCTACAAAGTTACTAACAACCATCCTCATGGCTTTCCAGTTATTTGGCAATGAAGTCAATAATATCAGTGCATGTATCTCATCATTAAATTCAATTTCTACAAATGACAATTGATTTGTGATAGTATTAAAGTCATTCAGATGTTGTGCAACAGATGTACACTCCGTCATCTTTAGGTTGAATAACTTTTCATCAAATGTGCATGATCTATAAAAAAATACCTATTTCTTTATGTCTTAATTCTTATCAATTAAGGATATTATGCTTTAATGAAAGGTATTTTTTCTGTGTTCTTGGATGTAGGTAATGTAAAAAGGTCCAAAAAGGAAAAAGAAGCAAAAGGAGCAAAAATGGAGCAAAATACAAAAAATATAAAAAAATATGGCCTGGCGCCTAGGCGCCAGACTCGATACAAAAACTGTCAAGTTTTTTACAACGTTTGATCGGTTATTTTGACGGAGTGAGCGGTTATTGGACATTCTAGAAGACTGGCAGTAGTTCCTGGATAATAGGACATGTGATACATTGCATTTGGACGCTCCAAAACGGTTTTAATCGCGAAGAGGTGCGAGCCAAAGTGAAGAGGTACGAAGAACTAGACGCTGGTTCCGGCGCCTAGGCGCCAGACCGACCTTCTAGAAGATTCAAACGAGATTTCCCACGGTCTGCATGAACTTATGGAATTCATTTAGTTGAGTTTAGTAAATTCATCTAAACTAAGTGAGTCCGAAAAAAATAGTAGTGCAGGAATGAGGGAACCGTGGGATCCTAACCGATATCTCTTAATCAACTTTAACATTTCCCCTAATAATGCATTAAGACACCTCAATTTAAACACTTTCAAAACATGACACTTCTCTCTTCTCTTCAATTTGACACTTCTAAAACTAAACTTGCTACGACGAGGAGCTTGAAGCATACACAGTTGAAAGCACGGCCATTTTTAACAGCAAAATTCCTTGGAATTAAACAATAAGCCATAAAACTTCGAGGTAGTTTGCCTAGTGCAGCATAAATCCTCACTTTATCTCCTTAGGACTTTGCATAACCATGTTGTGAAATAAAAGCCCTAACTCATCTTAGGTTCCGAGGTTGTCATCTGATATGACATAAATCCTCCTATCTTCTAGGCTATTCACATGATCGGTATGAAGTGAATGTAAGCCTTAAATAATAAAATTGGCAGGATGAAACACTAAATATTAATCTCAATTTGAAGCCAAACAATATGATAGTTTGGGAAATCACCAACATTCTTCCTGGAGCTGTGTTTTCCCCTAGCCTTCTCTTTCTTTGGATTCCAATAATAATTGTTTTGAAACTTGAGCCACTCGCCTATTGGATTTCCTATAGCCACATTTCCTTGAAGATCCTACATTTTGGAAGTCATGAAAATAATATTTACTGATCAATATCAAGAGTTTTCTTATGTGACATCGGTTATCTAAGATGTAATTAACTATAGGGTTTTGCCCTTATAGGAAACTCATATTAATATAAACCATGTTTAATCATTTTATATTAGATAGGGGAAGTTGTCGGTCAACATAAATGGTTCACGTAACCAAACAGATGTCAAGGATCCTTTAGTATATTTGATCAAGCCTCACCACTAAGCAATGCATCCATTCGTCGGGATAGATACATGGCTTGTGGTAAGTGCTCAATTATTTAAACTATTAATTATATGAGATTAGTTTGATTTCATATTTAAAAGAATGTTATTTTACAAAAATCTATATATATATATATATATATATATATATACACACACACACACACACACACACACACATTAAATCTCTCTCAAAACACACATTCATTCATTTTGAAATGGCTGACACCAACCTAACTTAGACCAAGTCCAAACCCTTTAAGTATAGCCTAACCTAGACCAAGCCTAAGTCTAACTTAAATTAGACTTAGTTCAAATTGAACACACCTTAGGTCTAGCCTAACCTTGATCTAGTCTAAGTCTAGCTTAAAGTAGACTTAGTTCAAATTGAAGAAAACCTAGGTCGAGCCTAAACTAGACCTAACCTAAGTCTTACCTAGCTTATACTTAGTTCAAATTAAACAAACCTTAGGTCTAGCCTAACCTAAACCCAACCTAGTTCCAACCTAACTTAGACTTGGTATAAATTGAACTCCCTTTAGGTTTAGCTTAAACAATACCTAACATAAGTCTAACACAACTCAAACTGCCCCTAGGTCTAATCTAAACTGGACCTAGTATAAGACCAACCTAGACTTAAGTTCTCTTGAGTTTAACTTAGACTCAATTTAAATAACCTTCCAGGTCAACGTGACGTAAATCAGGTGACCCACTTTAAATATGTTTGTAATTTATGTTTATAGCAACGGCACCAAAAACTTGATCCCGCTTTAAATATAGATGTATGATTTAATGTATAATGTGGATTCTACGCAAGTATACGTATTGTATCAAGTAATACGAGGCTCTAGTGAGTCCCGGTTATCGATCCCACGGGAAGTTTTTAACGAATTTGTTATCGACTAAATTTAAAGGAATTACTTACGAATAAAGTGAACGGAAATTCAAAGTAACTATAATAAACTAAAGTAAACTAATGCTTGAAATAAGTTGATTTAATTAATTCGTAAAAAGTATCATTCTCCTTGTTTTTAGAAAATTAAGTGAATGATGAATTTAAATAGGATTTTTTTATTGTATTGTGACAATCAGAGCATTCCTATTCTTTACCCTTTGGTCCGAGTGCAAAGAACATCGACTAATCCTATGTTTGATTACTCGAATCGCGGCTAAGTTCGGGAGGATACCGGCCGCCACTTCGAGCTCCCACGTTCCCCTCACTCCGAGGGCTAACATCTACACTTCGACTCTCAAACAATAGGACCAAATTGAATATTTTAGTCGGTCACACTAAAATGTTCAATTCTACGTCCGATAATTAATATTTCCCTATTTATTTGCACCCGCCTTCCAAGACTTTTGACTTCCCTGAATATTGGATGTAATTTTTACTATAGTTGATAATTCAACATATTTTAATTACTCAATTGGCCAGATTGAAAGTAAATTAAGTTTTAAGTAAAAATTATCACAATTGATTTATATTATATTAGGTGTTTCTATTTAATTTCATCAATCCGCATAATTTTCATAAACAAGGAGAAAGACTAAGAAAACTACTCAGAATGCATGGGAATAAAACAAAGCATGGATTTCATTTAAAGTTAACAACAATAAACAAAGATATTTATCTTAATTTCCTCCCTGCAGTACTCTCAAGTTCCTTTCGACTTTTCCTTCTAGTACAACAAACTAAATAGCACTCAATTAAACTAATGAACTCACTAAACACACTCAAACTCACTAAATTAGACACACAAATGACACTTAAGACAGTAGAAAGAGACACAAAAGACACACACAAATGACTAAAATTCGTCCTCTATTTATAGAGGTAGGCGAAAGGTCCAAGGGGTGCTTAAACACCTCTTCGAAAAGTGTACGGGTTCAATGTATATGCATTTTGAATCGTCTCGCCGTCGGCGGAAACGACCTCGCAGTCGACGGGGCTTCTAGAAGGTCTTCAAACCGCGCGATCTCGCTGTCGGCGAGCTCGGGCTCGCTGTCGGCGAGGTAGTTATAATTCCTTCAGAAATTCTCCTCACGATCTCGCCGTCGGCGGTCTCGATCTCGCCGTCGGCGACTTAGTTCAATTTGCATGAATTTCCTCCTTTTTGATCCAAATTTGCTCCATTTCATGTTTTTTGCTTCCATCACTTATAAATCTTCATTCCTGCAATAAAATAAAGGAAATACATTTCTTTAAAGTGCAATTTCATCAAAAATAGATATGAATTTCTTAATGTATTTTTCTGTGATCAAGTGACAATTTCTCGAATTGCATCTAAAACAACCAAAAAATCATCGATGATAGTGTCAGCTGTTGTAGCTGGTGACAAAGCTGCAAATACTTCTATCAGTATATCTATTGAGCTCTTCACGAAAACATGTTTTTTTTCCTCCTTTTCTCTAGCCCGAGCCTCTTTGATTGACACGTGGACTCGAGCTCCCTCAGGTTTATGCTAGGTCTTTCACCATAACTCGTAACATGCTCGGGTGGCAAGTCACCTAAGATGCTTGCAAACCCCTGCTCACTTGGGTTGAAGGCATGCTGACTCGTCAAGACAACTCCTTTAAACATTACGTCCAATTTATCTTCCAAGTCCGGGTCAATTCTGCACACCTTAAATTATTTTACAGCTGGTACCGCCTGCAACGTTGTTGGGGGTGGGAGAGGGGGGGTGGGGGCATATTAATTAAAACAAAACAAAAATACATATTAATCCACTATTATTACCTCTAACATCTTAGTCCACCATTCCTTTGAAGCATCGAAGGAACGATTAATGGGATCCCAACACAACCCAGTGGATCCCCGTTTTAGCTCCTTCCACAACGTACCTTTGAGCCTTCCTTATTAAAATATATGATAGGTCTATTTCCAAACTAAAATCTCTTTAATGCAAAGATCGCAAAAAAAAATATTTGTTACTTCATAATCCCACAGTGCTGACGAATCCCCTTCTTTCATCTTAGCCAAGTTGGAACTAATTAAAGAATTGACAGTTAAACAAAATAACTTGACATATAACAAACTCAACATGTTAGACCATTATAGAATGAGAACGAAGAAATTTGAATTAAATATCATTACAGAATGACAAATATATAAACAAAAACATAAAATAGAAGAGCTTGGAGAAAGCTCACACATTCACATGAACACTCATAGCCACCGTAAACTGCACTCAGCCACCACACATGCACAGCTCACATCCACCACCAACACACACTCAAGGCCACCAGCCAGCATAAACACCACTCACATCCACCACACACAAGCACAGCTAACATCCACCACCAACCCACACACACAAGGCCTGCAAAGCACACCCAAGCCACCATAAACTGTTCTCACAGCCACCACACACAAGCACAGCTAACATCCACCACCAACCCACACACCCAAGGCCTGCAGCTGGTACTGCCTGCAACGTTGTGGGGGGGGGGGGGAATATTAGTTAAAACAAAACAAAAATACATATTAATCCACTCTTATTACCTCTAACATCTCAGTCTACCATTCCTCTAAAGCATCAAAGGCACGCTTAATGGAATCCCAATTCAACCCAGTGGATCCCCATTTTAGCTCCTTCCATAACGTACCTTTGAGCCTTCCTTTTTAAAATATATGATAGGTCTATTTCCAAACTAAAATCTTTTTAATGCAAAGATCGCAAAAAAAAAAAATTTTGTTACTTCACAATCCCACAGTGCTGACGAATCTCCTTCTTTCATCTTAGCCAAGTTGGAACTAATTAAGGAATTGACAGTTAAACAAAATAACTTGACATATACCAAACTCAACATGTTAGACCATTATAGAATGAGAACGAAGAAATTTGAATTAAATATCATCACAGAATGACAAATATATAAACAAAAACATAAAATAGAAGAGCTTGGAGAAAGCTCACACATTCACATGAACACTCATAGCCACCGTAAACTACACTCAGCCACCACACACATGCACAGCTCACATCCACCACCAACACATACACTCAAGGCCACCAGCCACCATAAACACCACTCACAGCCACCACACACAAGCACACCTCACATCCACCACCAACCCACACACACAATGCCTGCAAAGCACACCCAAGCCTCTATAAACTGCTCTCACATCCACCACACACAAGCACAGCTAACATCCATCACCAACCTACACACCCAAGGCCTGCAGAGTACACCCAAGTCACCATAAACTGCTCTCACAACCACCACACACAAGTACAGCTCACATCCACCACCAAACCACACACCAAGGCCAGCAGAGCACACCCAAGGAAATATAAAAAAATTATCCAAATAAAAAATTATAACAAATTATCCAACGTTCATTATAATTCAATGCATATCAAATCATTATAAGCAACATAAGCACCCATATCAAAATTTGATGGAAGCTAAATGAATTCTTCGTATGAATTAATAATTGTTAAATGGTAGATACTGCTTTTTTAATTCTTTCTATTACAGCAAAACTATCACCAAACAACATAATCCATCCAATATTCACTGTCCTGATTGGAAGAAAAACACAAAATTCACTTCCACTATAAGATCATTTCATAAACATTCCTCCTTTTTTAAAGAAGATATGAAAAAGAGAATAGGTTGATATTCTCCATAACATTGTTTTTTAGCACAAAATTTTATAAGTTGCCCCAAACGCAAACTATAAACCACTCAATCCATCCAAAATGCATTGTCACAGTTGTAACAAAAGCTCAAAATTAACTTCAACTATAAACTACTCAATGTGGAATGATCAATCAAACTAGAAGAAGGAAGCCATACAGCTACAACCCTATGAATTGTCCAAACAGGATAAAAGAGAACCTCCATGCATCCATCAATTTTTTATACGATAGCTAAAATAGAGGATTGCACAGATCAAGCACCCTAGATCAAAGTCATTGATCAAACAACGCTACCTCAAATTTGTAATAACTATTGAAGGCACATCAAGACAGTTAAATATTCCCCCCCCCCTCTTTTTTTTACTTGCACATTCCCAAACCAAAATTTCCCAATAAAACGATGAGATCAGAAGCCACATAGGGCAAACGAGTGCTTCTCCATAAAAAACTGCAGAAATTAAAAACAAATCTCAATATACCAAACAAATATTTGGTATCGCAACAAATGTTCCAAAGAAAACCATGGGATCGGAAGCCGCAGAGGGCAAACGAGTGCAACGAAATGAAAACCACAGAAATTAAACATATAGGAATAATATTGCGAAATATCAGATGAACAATAGGAAGAACCGAGGGAGAAGAGAGGGAGAGGGGCGATGGAGAACCAGTCTAGGGCAAGTGCGGTCGCACGAGGGAGAAGGGCACAGGAGGTAATTGCTAATCAAACGCAGTTCTTCGAAGCAGGATGCGGGGTCGATGTTGTGACTTGCTTCCTTTAATAAAACATAATCGTTGTTTTCAAACAGTCGGACGAATGCTCGAACCAAACAGAAATTTAGCCTTTTCAAAACGCCAAATGTGGCAATAAGATGCCCTAACTGCACCCTAAGTTTGAGATTTTTATTAAGTAAACTAATAAAATGTTATATATCTATGAGTGAGAATTTAGTTAATTAATGTGTTAATATAAAGCTACTTAAATCGGGCATCGTAAGTGGATGATTTTGATGCCTATGAGAAGGGAGTTCGATCGTGCATGAAATTGGGCTTTAAGTGCGAACGACAAGAACCAAATCTTCTGCGTATTTAATTTTTTATGATATAAATTTGCTTAAATCTAATGTATTGGTTTACTTACTAAATGCTAATGATACATTAAAATTAATAAGAGATTAAAAAGTAGAAAATTAGAGGTTGAATAAATTAATCAGAGGAATTCTGTGCAAAGAAGCAAATCAAACTTTTGAGGTAAGAGATTTCATAATTTTTTGTCATTTTAACTATATGTCATTAGATATATTAAGTAGTTCTTTGAAGAATAGGATTCTTATCTGATGATATGCACATTCATTAGTAGATGGTTGTCTAAGAAAGTTAGTGAAGGGTTAAACTATTTCATAGGTCTCATGAAAGCAAAGACAAGTTTTTATTTTCTTTCATGCATTATATTAATATTTAGATAAATGAATAATTATAATAAATGATTTAAAATCAATACTTCATTATGAATTTCCTTTTGAAAGTCTGAAATGGTATAAGGGATGGAAAAAATACACAAACAACTTATTGAAATTAATAGATCCAAATGGCATGAATTTTTCACAAAAACAAAACACATGATTGATTTGAAATGAAGTTAATTAATCAAAATGATACAAAATTCAAAACTTAATCAATTTCAATAACATAGAAAGGATTAGTTGGGACATAACTATTATACCTCAAAAATAAAAATTTTGATATAAAATATGACATATACAATTGCAAAAGAGAAATAGATTGGATTCTAAATGAAAGTTGAAAATACTTGGCCAATAGAAATGATCGTCTTAATCATGAACACAATAATTGAAAATGTTCCATGAAAAGAAAAACATCAGGTCAAACAGATATATAAAAATGGAAAGAAAAATAATAATAAAAAAAAAATACTTTAGGCTAAGCTTTGGATATTGGGCATTGGATATTAGATTTTCAAATTCTTTCTATACCCTCCTAGATTGTGTTACGAAGTTATATTTAAGAAAGGAAATATATACTATGATTACTTGAAAAAGAAATTAAGTTTCAGAGTTTTGCAATAATCAATTAATTAAACTAATTAAAATTTAATTATTTGTATATTGCAATACTGAGGAATTATGACTTATAGGAAAATTAATGGATTTAAGAATTTAGGTCATTTTATGTTAAATGTATTCATTATTAATTATTTCATACGTATAATTTAATATTTAATTAAATTATCATTCAATAAAGAAATATTAAGATGCTACTGAGTTAAGGATATAAGGATATATTCAGGATTACTTGAGGATAAATAAAAGCTAAAGTTTTTGAGAAATTATTGACTTAAGGGCATGAAAATTAAATGTGAAATTGTGCTGAAATCTTATGCTTTTATGATTTCATATTACATTGATTATATGTTTTGTGACTAAAAATGGAAGGCAACAATTTGTAGGTCCAGAAAACAGCACCTATAACGCACAACACTTAGAGCCCCATTATTTGAGATAGACTCGGGCTCATCATCGCAGTGCTAGTTCGGAGAGCATCATAGACTCGAAAATATAAATAAGCAACGCTAAATCAGCAGCATAGTATTGTTGTAGAAGACAAAAATTAAAGAAAGATCCAAGTGCCAAAGCATTGCAATCTGAGCTCCACTATGGTAGTGATGCGGCATTACAGTGTTTTATAAGGAAATGTGTCAAAAACCAAAGAGTTTGGCACCAAGGCACCGTGGCACCGCATTAGTGTCGTAGTGCCATGGCGGGACGACCATATAGAGCAGTTTATGTTTGATCTCATAGCAGACCCAGGGTGGTTAAGGAGTAAGATGACAATGGAGAGTATATTAGTATGTATCTGGAAGGTATGTGGGACTTAATCCCTACTGGAGAGTGTGAGCAGTGAGTGTAAGGGTGTATCAAGAGCGTAAAACTGACCAAAGTGTTGAGCAGTAACTAATTCATGTGACACAACTAATAAATGGTTAAAATTGCTGGCAATACAACATTAAAATGAATGGATGATAATTACCTATTAAAAGAACAGATAGCCCTTCCTAAATATAATGAAGAGTCAATCAAACTCCATATTTTAATAAATGGGAGTACTCTAATTGTTTGTGTTTAATGCTGCCGAAGGCATTTGTCATTGCAAATATTCAGAATTCAATTCATAAAAACATACGACTATTGGTGCCAATATCAGAGAGCGATTTTGTAGTAATTTTGAGAAACAATAGACTTTCTAGATGTGAGAAAGTTGGATTGAACATGGACACCAAATTTACGCTGCATAGCCTCAACTCGTATATGAATGTAAAGGCAGCCACGAATTTCTAGAGGTTGTTAAACAAGGTAAGCGCGAGTTTCAATGAAAGTTATGACCAGCACCAAGATGAACAAACTCTGTTCCATGAGAAACTGAATACCAGGCTGTATCGTGAGCATGCTGACATGTGAGATACAACATCGCAACTCCATAAACTGAACATGACCATTTTTTATTCTTTCTCAATGCACTTTATAACAATATCCCATTTAGTTGCTTACAGAAGAGAAATGTATATCGTTTGAAAATTATAATTTTTACCAAATTCCTACATTCATTTGCATATCAATATTGACGTTTCAATCTAGAGGGCATTACCAAATGACAACCACACCGACGTCGATTTCACTTACCATAAGAAGACCAAAAACGAATACAAAAATCAGCGGCTCTACTGAGCGATCTCTTCCGGTGTTTTGGAAGAGAAGAACGCATCTATCCGGCGCACACCAGCCGGCAGCGGCTTCTCCGGATCGGTCCTTTTACCGGGCTTTGGAGTCCGCGGCTTCGATGCCTTAGGGAGGCAGTCGAGGAGGAAGTCCGCAGTCGGGGAGTGGCCGATGATGGCTTTCCTCAAATCCTCTAGCTTGATGGTCTTCCGCCGCTTCGCAGCAGCGGCATTCAACGATCTTTCGGCGAGGAATTCGATAAAGAGTTCGGAGCAGAGGGAGATCATAAAAACAGCCTCAGAGCTCACCTTATTGATTTCTCCATCCAGCCTCATGATCCGCTTGACCCTCCCTGTAGGAAACGAAGGGGTCCGCACGCCGGCGACGGGTTCTGGCTCGCCATTGTCTTCGGCGTCGCTCAATGACTGATTCGCCGGGAATAATTCGTCGACAGGCGCCATTTTCTGGGTGTTCAAAGCAGCGCTAGGGTTTGGGTGTGGGTTCTTGGTTATGAAATTTGAACAATCAAGTCCACATTCCGGATACGAGGGTTGGGATTTCCCACCAAATTGCAATTTCCCGCCAGTTTTAGGTCTCCGTTTTTATTAAATTCGCAAATTTTAATAAAAAAAAACTAAAAATTATTTGGTATCGCATTTAAGCAAGCCTCCCCTCCTCCAAGGTATGTTTTTATGTTTGTTTTATTTGGCATGGAATGCATTTATCACTTTGCAATGCAAGAAATTATCATGGTTATATAAAGATAGGATGCAAATTCAATATGCACTTTCAAATAAGATATTCATACTTTAGATTAAAATTCTAGGTTCAAAAACTATCTTTGAATAATGGTATGAAGTTCAAATTTAAATTTAAATAAGTTAAATTGCCTCTTTTACATTTAAAGGCATTCAATTTCTTAGTTGAACGTATAATTATTGAATAAAACTAAAAGCTAATTAGACTAGTACTTTGTCTAACCTAAAAATTAACTCAATTACAAGTGGGATCAGTACTCAACTTCTAATTCATATACTACTTGATCGACACGTGCACTTGTGTAGAACATGTGCTACTTGCAAACATACCAATCACCAACCTCATTAATTTAATTAAGTAGACTTCAACTCAGATGGATTATGAATCCATGATATATTTACTATATTATGTCTACCTACCTTAATATTCCTTACTTTTCATGTTAAATCATTTAAAAATATTTATATATATTCCTTAGTATATCTACTTAAAATGATCTCATATCTCTTTCATAATGATAGGTTACCACCGAATGAGACATAGTGATTCACCCACTACCCTTTGGCTTAGTCAAGTTTTTTAGCATGAGGTAACCCTTGCTGAGATAACTCATATATTCTTTATTGAATCTATGACAGATGATGAAACACAAATATAGATTCTTTAATCAAGAGTTTTATTAAGTACTCCTTAAGATGCAATTAAATAAAGAGAATACTTTCCCTTGGGATTTTTCTTATGGAAAAATATATTTAAATTATGATTCTCTATTCATGGATGAATATTATTTATAGGTCTTTTTTGAAAATGACATGGAGAGATTTAGTTCTTTCTTTGGGGAAGTAATGTTCATCTCCATGTTATTATAATACAAAATGCCAACCAACATCTTAAATAATTGATGTAAATGATATAATTATTTATAAGTTCATATAACTTGTGTTAGAAGCTATGATAAATGTATTGGATTTATGTAAATGTTTGTTATTGAAGTTTATATTACTAAGTCTACATTAAAATATTTTGTGATTTTTTTAAGTTCATGACAATATTTTATCAAGGTTTTTAATAAGGGTCACATCTAGTTGTAACCAATATAAATCCTTATTTTATTAAGGTTTAGATCTATTAAAAAATATTGTAGTATATTGAAAGCGATTCTATGCTTGCCCTAATAGTTTCAAATAAAATTCATCAAGTTTTGAAGAGTTTTAAATGATCTTAAAATATGTTTCAATATTCAAATTTTGTCCAAAAAAGTTTAAATAAGTCCTATAGACACTTACAACTTTGGAGAAGTAATCATAGTATAATATGAACAAAATATGAACAAGAGCAAGAAAAAACATGTATTATAGCTTCATTATACAAATGTGAAACAAAATTTTCCATTAAATAATTGTATCCTTATTCATTATTTAGTATAAGGATGTAAGTTACTAAAAATAAATAAATTTTTGAACCTAGTTGCTCAATTAGAATTTATCATTGATTTGGAAGTTTGAATATGAAGTTCCACTAAGGTTTAAACAATAATCAAAATGTTATTTTGAGCATCGACTCAACTTCAATGGATGAACACTTGGTTTGAACTAAATATTTTGGTTAATTTTTTTAAAAGTTTTAACTTTAATATTAAAACTTATTTGAATTAGTGAATTAATCACTTTTTACATCAAACCAAATTTTTTATTCTACAGTTGAAAATCAAGGACTTACTATTTCTTATCATCTATAGAGACATCAGAAGCATTGAAGCTTCATATTATGATTTAGTTTCTTAAACCCTTGAAAAACGCCTAAAAATTTCTCATTCCTCTATTTATTTAACTTCCCAAATTGCAACATCTCAATTCTACCAAAGAAATTTGTGTAAACTTAATTGTTCCACTAATTTTATGTTGAAAGATCTATATCTTGATGGATTTTAACAAACAATTGACCAAATTATGAAAAAATGACGTTTAAGAGGTTACTACATCAACTTAATTCATTCATTTTCCAAAACACAACTTGGATTGACTTCCAACATAAGAAAAATATTAATTTAAAGAAGTATGAATGAGTTTGAAATCATTACTATAAACATGAACAAATACGAAATAAAAAATGATAAAAGAGGAAAACAACACCTGCAATGAGATGCATGCAAGGTCATCTCATTCTTTTGATTCTATTATACTACAATTTACTCTTTAATCCCTTTGCCACTCATATAAATTCCTATCAAATCACACTTGCCACACTCACTAAACACTCCATACCTTCCTATTAAATCTCTTAACCACACTCACACTCCACACGCTCACCACACACTCCATACAATGTCGAGCCTCCATGCTTTGTTCAACCCTCTTTTTTTATGGATATCCCACTCTGTGAGTATATAACACATCAAAACTCACTCAAAATAGCATTTGGTCTGGTGGTAGTACCGCGGTGTTTGTAGTATTGTGGAGCTGATATAGGCACTACCTTCTAATGCTACAATAATGAACTTTTAGGTTGTTTGATCACTTTTCTTAAATTTGTGTAGTTGTGGCAATGTAGTTGTGGCATTGGTGTGTTGTATGTTGATGTTCAGGCGTAAATCTCTTAGAAATTTGCTTTTTTACTTTTGCAATATGACACCACGATGATGTCTTTATAGCACATCACTACTGATGCGGGCAGCTGCTACTAAGGAATAAAGTTTTAAAAGAAATTTTAGTTTAGTCACAAAATATAATCAGTTTAATAAGATAGCAGTTAATCTATGCGTAAGTATACGTATCGTTCAAATAATACAGGGCACTAGTAGAGTTTTGGTTATCGATCCTACAGGGAGGAAGCAAACCTTAAAGCGTAGCACACAAATCCAATATTCAAATTGCAATGCACTTAATGTTTTACCTAGATGCTAAAGTTTAACGATGCTAGAGATTTTAAGATCACAAAATTATTTTATATACTTCAAATTAAAGTTAACTACTATTGCAATAAGTTTTGTAATGCATGGTTCAGGTTTAGAGAAATTGTCCTCCCCCTCACAATGATATTATGGTGAGTGAATGATATAGATTAGTATAATTATTGTATTGTGCCAAATAGGAGTATACCTATTCTTTACCCTCTTCCGAGTGCTATAAAGAGCATTGGGTAATCCTAGGTTTAGTCCATAAATCCGTGGTTAGGCTGAGAGGATACTGGCTCTCACTACAGAGCTCCCACTTCCCTTCACCTGAAGGCTAACTCTCGCTTTAGTTTCCAAACACTAGAACCAAATTAGGAATTTTAGTTTGTCACCCTAAAATCTCCAATTCTACGCCCAACAAAGCATATTTACCTATTTATTTGCACCCCACCCCCATGAACTACATCACTTATTCATGGATATTGAATGTATTCTCCACTTTTGTTGTAGAAAGCATAGTCCTTTTCGGATCATATGTTTCACAACATATTTTAACAATTTAATTGGCCAAATCGAAAAATAAATGAAAAAAGAAGTGAAAAATTATCATAATTTCTTATCTTTCATATGACACATCCAATCTAAACCATCACTTCACCATTTATCATTGCAAGGAGAAAGACAAAGAAATCTACTCAGAATTCATTAGGAAGATACGACAAAATAAAGATTTTCTATATGAAAGCAAAGTCATACAAACAATAAGAAGTAAATACAACTTATCTTAAATTCTTTCCCAAGCAAATCTCTTGAAGTTCCTTTGAATCTCTTTCTCTCTTCACAACAACACACAATTCTCTCTTGGAATAGTAGGGAAGAAGCAATCTTCCACTTTCCCTCTCCTACAACTTTTTTTAAAAGAATCCCTCATAAAACAACACTTAACACCAAACCCTAGACTCTAAACTCTCTCTAAAAAATTCCTCTCAACTTACACACACTTTACTTCACTTACATCAACACACCACACCTAATTTTGGTGCCAAAACAAGTTAAAATAGTCTTGGAACAAATTTCCCAAGAGTTGCCTCAATAATCCCTCCAAAAGTCATCCAAATACATTGAATTTGGCCTCCACCGACATTGGGCACCGTCGGTGCCCAATATGGCGCCGTCGGTGCCCTATCGCGTGATTTAATTATGGAGTCTCTAGAAAAATGCGTCGTCGGCGCCAGAACTTAAAATTTATGGTTTTTACCTTTTTTTCACTCCAAATTCGTTCCTTTTCGCTTCTCTTTGCTCCATTTGCCTAAAATCATTATATCTGCAGCCAAACATAAAAAATACCTTCCTTTAAAGTGCAATGTCACCAAAATTGAGTACAAAATGTATATAAAAAATCAAATATATTTTTGGTGCATCAAAATCTCCTAAACTTAACTATTACTTATCCTCAATTATTCCTTTCACTACATATAATTATGGCTCATAGTAGTGAATTTTACTTAATGATTACTATAATTTTTTATTTAAATGAATATAATAGCAAGATTTTAGAAAGATTTTCAATAATCTAGGTCAAAACTATAGGTGTAAAACATTTAGTAATCAAGTCTAAGAGTTCTAGTTTCATATTCATTTCAAGAATAACCATAATTTGTCACATTAAGGATGCTTTGAATGATCATATGAAAAAGAAGTTCATGAGGTCTCTATGAGTAAGGATATTAATCTTTAAATATAAATTCAGAAATGTAACTAAGCTCTTCACTTAAGTTGATTCAAGTGAAACCAATTTTTTATTAGGCATCTCTTCAAGCTTCTCCTCACATATATTTTCTTTTTCTTTCTTTTCTTTTTTTTCTCTTTTAGGATTGCTTTTCAATCATTTTTTTTTCTTTCTTTTTCTTTTTCTCTTTTTCTTTTTTTTTGTGAGGATTACTATATTTGGATAGCTTTTAATAATTTTGAACTTCACTCTGCTCTCCCTAAAATTGGAACTTGAAACACCTATTTACTTTATATATACATATTAGCTTTTAAATGATTCATCATAGAGTCGCAATATTTTCTCCTCACATAAACCTCTAAGACTCTTAACATTTTAAAAATACAGTTTTCTCTACTTTAAATAGTCAACTATATTATAATCCTCTTATACTAAATATCTTAACCTCATAAAGTTAACCTTCATTACTAAAAACTTTCATTCAAATCTACTATGATATTTAAATGAAATAAAAAATTTAGTTATTTAAATATAATTTCAACTACTTTAAGTCATTTTAAAGTAATTTTGAAAATATATTTTATTTGAGAACAAATAAAAGTTATTTTTTTCTCCCCCAAACTTAAGTTTTTCAGTGTATATCACATTAATAAAAGAGAAAGAAAAAACATAAAACAAACTAACCTTTTTGTACAGAGCTTTTAATTTTTCTGAAGCAAGCTGGTATTAATTAAAAGTTTAACTACGAGCATAATATAGTTAGAAGCATTGTTCACATATATATCATAGATTCGCAAGGTAAAGTCAATTTAAAATACCACTTTAAACACTTAATACAACATCCATTACAATTTTACTATAGTAGTAACAAACCAACATATGCTTTAATACAACTATAGGTGTAAAACATTTAGTAATCAAGTCTAAGAGTTCTAGTTTCATATTCATTTCAAGAATGACCATAATTTGTCACATTAAGGATGCTTTGAATGATCATATGAAAAAGAAGTTCATGAGGTCTCTATGAGTAAGGATATTAATCTTTAAATATAAATTTAGAAATGTAACTAAGCTCTTCACTTAAGTTGATTCAAGTGAAACCAATTTTTTATTAGGCATCTCCTCAAGCTTCTCCTCACATATATTTTCTTTTTCTTTCTTTTCTTTTTTTTTCGTTTAGGATTGCTTTTCAATCCTTTCTTTTTTTTTTCTTTTTTTTTCTTTTTCTCTTTTTATTTTTTTTGTGAGGATTACTATATTTGGATAGCCTTTAATAATTTTAAACTTCACTCTGCTCTCCCTAAAATTGGAACTTGAAACACCTCTTTACTTTATATATACATATTAGCTTTTAAATGATTCATCATAGAGTCGCAATATTTTCTCCTCACATAAACCTCTAAGACTCTTAACATTTTAAAAATACAGTTTTCTCTACTTTAAATAGTCAACTATATTATAATCCTCTTATACTAAATATCTTAACCTCATAAAGTTAACCTTCATTACTAAAAACTTTCATTCAAATCTACTATGATATTTAAATGAAATAAAAAATTTAGTTATTTAAATATAATTTCAACTACTTTAAGTCATTTTAAAGTAATTTTGAAAATATATTTTATTTGAGAACAAATAAAATTTATTTTTTTCTCCCCCAAACTTAAGTTTTTCAGTGTATATCACATTAATAAAAGAGAAAGAAAAAACATAAAACAAACTAACCTTTTTGTACCGAGCTTTTAATTCTTCTGAAGCATGCTGGTATTAATTAAAAGTTTAACTACGAGCATAATATAGTTAGAAGCATTGTTCACATATATATCATAGATTCGCAAGGTAAAGTCAATTTAAAATACCACTTTAAACACTTAATACAACATCCATTACAATTTTACTATAGTAGTAACAAACCAACATATGCTTTAATACAACTTAACTAAAATAAGAAAAAGTAAAATTACTCAACAACTACTACACAAAAGCAAATAACAAAAACAAAGGTTTACACATAAAAAACTAAAAAGAATACTACACTACCAATCGTCCTCTCTTTCTTCTTCTGCTCTTTCTTCTTCCTCGGGTTAGTATGGAATATAACGAGAGCAAGTAGGAAATATCACACCAGCTTCTCCCCTCACAAATCTCATCTGAGCATCATGATAAGCTATATCACATTCCACTCTTCTCCTCTGATGATCATCATTGATGCTATTTCTTGCTTACAAACCATCAATTCGGCTATGAAGCCTCTTAATATCACCTTGTTGTATCATCAGCCGCTCCATAACATCATAAATGGTAGGAGTCCTGGAGGTAGAAGGTATGTCATGACCAGTAGAGGGAGTCTTACTACTCTTACTTCTAGATCAACATCCACATGAGATTCATAAGTGCAAATGTTGGCCTTACTAATAGACTTCAAAGGGTGGACCAACTCTTCGCTACCATTAACCTCAAATCCTGATTGTATACATAATGTATATATCAGGGCAGGATGTCCCAATCTTCTAGTAGTTTCTCCCATTTGCTATGGTCAAAATGCTATTATGAATAACTCTACCAATGTCAATTGCTCTCATGTCTTGAATAAAAAATGATCATCTAGACAAGGTATTAGTCTTGCAGAAATAAAGTAATACTAGGCTTTAGATGCAACATTAAGAGTGGAAGCAGGAAAGTTTATCTTTTATCTTTGCTTAGTTTTCAACTCTGCTTTTCCATCAGTAAGAAAAGTAATTACCTCATTCAAAGCAGCATCCATAGTACCAAATGATTTGTACTCATAGAACGAATTATCTCTCAATTAGTAGAAAGCATTGATCCGTGTAGGAGTGAATTCTACCATTTGTCCTCGAACCAACACATATTCTTCTTCAGTATACCACAAGTTAGCATAAAATTCACGGACTACATCAGCAACTGCATCAGCAGAAAAATAACAAAAAGTTTCCCAATTCCGATCAGCAATCACCTGCTCCACAATTCCACCCGGATTTTCAAATTCTCGATCTTGTATACACTTTTTTCTTTAGAGTTTAGAATTGAAGTAATACTGTGCTTTAATATTCACAAATCTTCTTTCATCAATATCAACCTTTTCTCTTTTCCTTAAATATTTTTGGAGCCATATCAAAATTTCTATAAAATTTGCAAATAAATCTCAATAAATTTCCAAAATCACAATGCAATAAACTCCAAAGTCAAATCTAATACGTAATAGCATTTCACCATGGATTTTCATAAAATTATTTCAAAAACCCTAAATTTTTGTATCTCTCCAATGTAGAAGACTTTCATAGTGAAAATAAAAAATTCTTAGCTTAAAGTAAAGCACTTACCAAGGGAAGATGAGATCCAACCTCAAATAGCTTCAAAATCGCTTTAAATCTGAATGCAAGCAAGCCCTATGGGTGTTTTTCAGCCTTGGATGGAGGTTAAAGGTGGTAAATGGGGTAGTTACTATTTTAAATCACAATTTTTAAGGGAATCTGGAACTTTCGGGTTTTGGGTGCCGCTGACGCTAGACCAAATTTCTGGTTCCATAATTATCTTGCGATTTCGATTGTTTCAAAATTATGAACGACATCTAATTAGTCTTTTTAAGCATCTATATTCAATATTAAGTGGTGAACTAATACCAAAATTACACAAACAACACAAAATATCACTTTTATTCATAAATCCAAAGTTACAAATTTAAACACATCAATCATTCTACTGCATTATTAATTCAGCATCACAATCAAATCACAACACTCTAACATTGAAAACATAACATAAATTCAAATCTCAAGCATAATAAGTTCACACCATAAGAAAGCCGGATATAAATCAACCTTAAGCAAATAAAGTCCAAATACTTAATAAAGTAGATAAAATAGAGAATCACTACTCCTCATCAATGTCAGTGTTATCTTCTCTGACATCTCCCAAGAATTGGTGGTGCACAAAAAAGTTGTAGAACAAATTGTAGAAGGGTTGATACGAGAATTCATCAGTCGAATCCTCTTCAATCCAAGCTTTTTTCTTCATCAATTATATCAATCCTTCTTCAATACGCCCAATATGATTGAATTGTTCATTTATCCTCCAATCTAGGTGATCAATTAATTTAGATATATTATTAATTGCATCCATAAGATTTCATGCCTCTTTCTCAAGTTTTTTTATCTTCTTCAAAATTAACTGCGCACTTTCAGGAAAATGAGGTTGAATATAAAGTAAACTCTGAGATGGTTGATCCATAGATAAACTCAAATCTTTTCATTCCCAATTGCTATATAGTCATAAATATTAGTTGAGTCCATGGGCTTCCAAGGAAGAAGCACTTTTCCCCGACTCTCATAAGGCACTTGTGACTTGCTACAGAGAAGAAATATAGTAGAATGATGTCCCAAACCATAATTTGATCCATTGACAATCAAACCCAAAACAGATTTCACAATTATGGTGCCAATATCAACAGGCCTTCCAGTTTGAATACAATATTTCAATATTGCACTTTCCTTTGTCACTTTACTAATTTTCATGGTCGGGAGTAATTTTGAAGATATAAAGAACGTCATTGCTTCGACACAGGATTCAATAAGATAGTAGATAAATTGGCATACCCATTGTCTCTTATCTCCCAATCTTTGCCTTCATCCGTCCAATATCAATAGATTTCATTCATATTGTCACTAGTAGGGGAAAAATTGGTGTAATGACAAATTGACACATTATTTATCATATATAGTTCATTAATCTTGGAAGGAGTGAATGATATCCACCTACCTCGCACATAGATGACTCCTTGTTTGATTCCATGAAGATTTGCATAAAATTCCTTCACCACAGGAATAACAACCACGGTAGTAGTATAACAAAACACTTCCCAACGCCTCTGCATAATAATTTCTTGTACTCAATTACTAGGAACATTCATACCTCTCTTAACAAAGCCTCGTTCCTTAATAAGCCTCCTCTTTATAAGAACTTTGTCACAAAGTCGTTGTGCCTCGAAACTGACGAACATTCTTCTATTGAAAACTCCAAGTCTTGAAGAATCTAAGAAGTTGGAAGCCATGGAATGTAGATTTTGGAACTAAACTTTCATTTTTGTAGAGTTTATGGGTTCTAAAATAAGTTTAGGGAGTTATAGGGGTGAAACTCCCGCTCCAAACAGCTAAAATTCACCATTTGTAACTCCAAAAACCGCTACTCGGCCGTCAGCGCCGTCGGTGACCAAGCTCTAAATATTAAAAATACTCTCTAGAAAATTGTCGGCGCTCAAGCTCCGAATATTACATATGCTCTCTGGAAAATCTCGTCGTCGGCGCCCATTTAGGCGCCGTTGACGCCAGAGCACAATTTTGCTTCGACAATGTTTTCGTCCAAATAAACTCAAAATCTTCAATTCAATCTAATAATTAACACCATTTAGAATATTTATCAGTGAGTAGAACTCAAATATATGACTATCTAATATTTATATTAACTAAAAGCAAATCAAACACACTAAACAACAAAGATAACTATGGATGCCTCCCATAAAGCGCTTGGTTTAACGTCACCAGCTCGACAAACATTAGTTTCATTTCATGATGACTTAACATTAAATCCTCTTTAAAATTAGGTCGTGAACTATCAAAATATGATTTTAATTGATGCCCATTAACTTTAACTGTTCTTCTAAATTTAGGATCCTCAATATCAATAGCTCCAAATTGGTAAATGACCCACAATTTTATATTATGATATTTTTAATTTAATTGCAACGACGCCAAAAACTTGACCCCGCTATATTATATGTATAGAATTGTAATTGTTTATATTGTGGATGCTACGCAAGTATACGTATCGTATCAAGTAATACAGGGCTCTAGTGGAGTCCCTGTTATCGATCCCACAGGGAAAGAGAAAATTAAATAACAACTAATTTTAAAATAATAATAATAATAATTTTAAAATAGTATACGAAAATTTGGAATTCTAAATTTAAGCACAATAAAGTAAACTAAGTATTTTAATTAGGTAACTTAACTAAGTAGAAAATTATTACGTATTGAAAGTGCAGGAAATTAAACTAATCGCTAAATAAGTCTTAACTATTAAGAAAAAGTATCTTTCCCTTGTTTAGAAATTTAAGTGATCGATGAATTTAAATAGATAATGTTAAGGTATTGTGACAAATAGGAGCATTCCTATTCTTTACCCTTTGGTCCAGGTGTAAAGAATATTGACTAATCCTATGTTTGATTATCGAATCCGCGGCTAAGTTCGGGAGGATACCGACCGCCACTTCGTAGCTCCCACGTTCCCTCGCCCGAGGGCTAACATCTACACTTCGACTCTCAAACAATAGGACCGAATTGAATATTTTAGTCTCGTCACACTAAAATGCTCAATTCTACGCCCAATGATATTATTTCCCTATTTATTTGCACCTTCCTTCCAAGGCTTTTGAATTCCTCGAATATCGGATGTAATTTTTACTATAGTTGTAAATCAACACATTTTAACAAATCAAATGGCCAGTTGAAAAGTAAATTAAGTTTTAAGTAAAAATTATCACAATTTATTAATATATAAAAGTATCTCTATTTTAATTTCATCAAGTCACTTAATTTCATAAACAGGGAGAAAGACTAAATAAACTACTCATAATGCATGGGAACTAAACTAAGCATGGATTTCATTTAAAGTTAAAAACAATAAATACAAATACTTATCTTGATTTATCCCTGCGTACTCCTCGTAGTTCCTTTCGACTCTTCCTTCCAAGACAGACACGACTCACTAATTACTTACTAAACTCACTAAATAAGATTCTAAAGACTGCTCACACACTTATAACACACTTAGAACAAACAAAAGACTCAAAAGATCGCACACAAAAGACTCGATTTTCGGCCTCTATATATAGAGGTAAGCAAAGGTCCAAGAGGTGTGTAAGCATCTCTTCAACAGGTGTCCGTGTTCAATGTATCCGTGCCATTTGAACTAGCTCGCCGTCGGCGACGAACTACCTCGGCTGTCGGCGAGGCTTCTAGAAAGTATTTGAACCGCGCTATCTCGTCGTCGGCGGGCTCGGGCTCGTTGTCGGCGAGACAGCTTATAAATCCTTCGAATTTCTTCCTCTTACCCTCGCCGTCGGCGAGCTCGATCTCGCCGTCGGCGGCTCAAGACAAATTGTATTATTTTCTTCCTTTTTGCTCCAAATCCGCTCCTTTTTATAATTTTTGCTTTTATCATCTAAATTCTCCATTCCTGCAACAAAATAAAGAAAATACCTTTCTTTAAAGTGTAATTTCATCAAAAATAGGTATGAATTTCTTAATAAATTTTTCAGTGATCAGTAAACTTTTATAACAATGAAAGGTCATATCCACCTAGACTTAAATTTTCTAAGAAATAATCTTAATCTTGTATTAAATAACAAAACTTCCTGTCCAGGTTCAAATTTTATAATCTTTCGATCATGTCATATTTTCATTTTCTCTTTATAAGTTCTTTCATATTCATAAGATTCATTTTTCATTTCTTCCAATTCATTAAGTTGCAATAATATTTTCTCACCAGCATTCTTTAAATTGAAATTGAACTATTTAATCGCCCAATACGCTTTATGTTCCAATTCAACTAATAAATGACAAGTTTTTCCATAAATCAATATATAAGGAGACATTCCTATAGGAGTTTTATAAGTAGTCGTATATGCCCATAATGCAGTATCTAATCTCACAGACCAATCTATTTCATAAGGATCTACAGATTTCTCTAAAATTTGTTTAATTTCACGATTAAATACTTCAGCTAAACCACTTATCTGGGGATGATAAGCAGTTGAGATTCTGTGCATAATATTATATTTTCCAGTCAATCTCTTAATCAAATTATTTCTAAAATTGGATTCACCATCAGCAATGATAACCCTTGGCATTCCATATCTTGTAAAAATATTTTTCATTAATAATTTTGAAACACTTCAAGCATCACATTTGGGTAAAGTTATCGCTTCAATCCATTTCGATACATAATCCATCTGACTAATATATATATATATATATATATATATATATATATATATATATATATATATATATATATATATATATATATATTCCAAAATGAAGGAATAAATGGTCCCATAAAATCTTATCCCCAAACATCAAAGATTTCAACTTCCAATGTAGAATTTAGGTGCATTTCATTTCTTCTAGAAATATTACCTACTCATGACATTAATCACATGTTTTAATATATCTATTAACATTCCTAAAAGAGTAAGACAATAGAATCCAGATTGTAAAATCTTATGTACAGTTTTGTCAATTATAAAACGTCCCCAAAATTCAAAATATGGCATCTCTGAATAATTGGCTCAATTTCTTCATAAAGTATACATATCCTAATAACTAGATCCTTGCATTATTTATATAAATATGGGTCATCCCAAAAATAAAATTTGGCATTATACAAATTTTGTTTTGTTGTTGCTTTGGAAATTCAGCTAATAAAATATCACTTACAATATAGTTCACAATATTAGCATACCACGGTAAATTCCATTCCTTAATATTATAAAGTTGTTCATCAGAAAAAGTTTCTGTAATTTCATTTTCAAAATTAGATAGTTCATGTTGTTCTAGCCTAGCTAAATGATTAGTTATTTGATTGTTAGATCCTTTTTTATCCACTATAATGAAGTTAATATTCTTGCATTAGAAGTACCCATCTAATTAATCTTGATTTAGCATCCTTCTTTTGCATTAAGTATTTGATAGTAGAATGGTCTGTGTGCACTATATATTTAGTTTTAATTAAGTACGGCCTAAAATTTTCAAAAGTATATACAATCACTAATAACTCTCTTTCAGTAGTGATATAATTAATTTGAGCATCAGTAAAAGTTTTACTAGCATAGTATATAACTTTGAAAATTTTATCATACATTTGTCTTAAAATAACTCCAATTTTAAAATCACTAACATCACACATAAGTTCAAATGGTTTTTCTCAATCAGGTGAAACTACTATAAGGGTAGTGATTAATTTTTTTTCAATAATTCAAAGGCATTAAAATCAAATTTCTTGTCTTTTTCAAAAAGTTAGTAAAAAGGTTTAGTAATTTTTTAAAAATCTTTAATGTAACGCCTGTAGAATTCAGCATGTCCTAAAAAGCTTCTCACCCCTCTCACAGTAGTTGGAGGTTATAGTTTTATGATGATTTAAATTTTTGCAGGGTCTACTTCTATCCCATTTTCAGAAATTTTATGCCCAAGTATAATTCCTCCTGCAACCATAAATTGACATTTCTCCCAATTTTGAACTAAATTTATTTTTTTGCATAACTCTAAAATTTTTCTAAATTATTTAATAAAGCGTCAAGTGAAGTTCTAAATACGGAAAAATCATCCATAAAAACTTATATTCTATTATCAATCATATTACCGAATATTGACATCATACATTTTTGAAATGTTGCAGGTGAGTTACATAATCCAAAGGACATTCGTCGAAAAGCAAATGTTCCATAAGGACTAGTAAATGTGGTCTTTTCTTGATCTTCAGGAGAATATGATATTTGATGATAGCCGGTATATCCATCTAGAAAGTAAAAATATTTGTGCCCAACAAGCTTGTCCAAGATTTAATCTAGAAAAGGTAAAGGAAAGTGATATTTCCTAGTGGCGTCATTTAATTTTCTATACTCAATATAGATTTGCCAACCAGTAGCTTGTTTCGTAGTTATTAATTCTTTTCTTTCATTAGTCTCAACTGTCACTCCTCATTTCTTAGGAACACAATGAATCAGACTTACTCATGCACTATCTGAATAGGATATATAATTCTGGCATCCAACCACTATAAAATTTCTTTCTTTACAACTTTCTTCATCAATGGATTTAATCTCCTTTGCGAATCAGCTTTAGGTTTATGTTGTTCATTCAATAAAATTCTATGCATACAGATTGAATGAATGATTCCTTTGATATCAGGTAACATCTAACCGAAACTTTTTTATATCTTTTCAATGTCTCTAATAATTTTTTCTCTTGCAAATCATTCAAGTCTGAGAATACAATAACTGGTAATGAAGATAATTCTCCTAAGAATACATACTTCAAATGGTTAGGAAGTATTTTCATCTCAAGTTCAGGAGGTGTTACGATAGATGAGGTTAAACTTTTATTATCATTTTTTATAATATCCAACATCTCAATTATTTCCTGAACATAATCTAGTTCCTCACTATCTATCTCAACATATTTTTCTTCTATTTCATTTTCATCCTCACATTTTGAATTTTCTTTCTCAACTTTCTTTTCATATTTCTCCTTAAAATGCTCATTTTCCAGATAATCATGTTTTTCCATTCTGAAACATTCATTATCTCTTTTGTTGTTGGATACTTCATAGCTTTTGATATATTGAATGTCACCTCTTGATCATTAACTCTCATAGTTAACTCTCCTTTTATAGCTCTTCCAGTAGTAAGGAATAATGTTCCCAAATTTATAGGAATTTCTTTATCTTTCTCCATGTCTAAAATAATAAAATCTACAGGGAAGATAAATTTATCAACCTTAAAACGTCCTCAACAACTCCTTTAGGATAAGTAATAGAACGATTAGCTAACTGAAGATTTACTGAAGTAGGGGAAATTTCTCTTATTCCCAACCTTTTAAAAGTTGATAGAGGCATGAGATTAATGCTGCCTCCCAGATCACATAAGGCTCTTCCAAAAAAGTTTTCTCTAATATCACAACGAATAGTGAAGCCACCAAGATCTTTAAGTTTTTCAGGAAGCTTTTTCTGAATAATTGCACTACACTCTTCACTGAGTGCAACAGTCTCATCATCTATAAGATTTTTTTTTTATTTAATATATTCTTCAAAAACTTCACATAATTAGGCATTTGTTCTAAGGCTTCAACAAAAGGGATATTTACAGTTAATTTTTTAAGGATTTCTAGGAATTTTGAGAATTGTTTATCTCTCTTTTGTTACTTCAATATTTGAGGAAATGGAGGTGGTGGTCTTTCAACAATAATTTTCATCGATTTAAGCGGATATTCTAAATCAGGATATATATTATCATTACATTTTTAAGTTTCCACCTTCTCTTTTTCAACTTCAACATCTTTTTGCACTCTTGATTCTAATTCTTTTCCACTTCTTAACTGAATAACCTTAATCCGTTCTTTATTTTGATCCTTTGGGTTAATATCGACATTACTAGGGAAAGTTCTTGAAGGTCTATTACTAAGTGCAGCAACAATATATCCTAATTGATTTTCAATATTTTTAATAGCAACTCCCTGACTTTGTAATTGGTTCCCTTAACTTTTTAATTGATTACCCATATTTAATATCAATTCTTCTATAGACAACTTCATTTCCTTATAATATGAGTTACTATTGAAACCTGGAGGGTAAGAAGGTCTAAAACTAGTATTTCCCTGGTCGATCGAATTCCCAATGGGTTTATAAAATTGTTTCCCCATTGCGGATTAACAGTAGCAGTGTTATTATTCCAGTTTAAGTTTGGGTGGTTTTTCCAATTGGGATTATAATAATTAGAATAAGGATTTTTAGGTTTATTATTTATAGCATTTAAAGTCTCATAAGATGATTGAGAATCTACTATCTGTCCCAAAGAATTTTCTTCTAACACCTGAGGTGTTTGAGAATAGTTCATTCTGAATTGATCTATTTTCTTCGAAATTGCAGCAATTTGAGAAGCCAATATAGATATTGCATCAAAATCATGAATACTAGCTACTCTTATTAGATTTTCTCGCTCAGAGAGCTATTGAAAATTATTTGTAGCCATCTCTTCAATTAAAGAATATGTCTTATCAAAGGGTTTTGACATTAACAATCCACCAACAACAGTGATCGATTTAAGAGATCCCACAAATCCATTATAAAATGTTTGAATAATTAACCAATCAGGTAAAGTATGATGTGGACACTTCCTAAGAAGATCTTTAAATCTTTCCCAAGCTTCATATATTGATTCCCCTTCAAACTGACAGAAATATGTAATATCATTTCTAAGCTTAGCAGTTTTTGATGGAGGGAAATATTTTGATAAAAATTTTGTGATAGTTCTCCCCAAGTTCTGATAGATCTAGGTGCTAACAAATTTAACCACGCCTTAATTTTATCCCTTAATGAAAAAGGAAAAAGTCTAAGCCTGACAACGTCGTTCGACACTCCGTCATATTTAAATGTAGCACACAATTCTAGAAAACTAGCAAGATGTAAGTTAGGATCTTCATTTGGTGTTCCACAAAATTAATTATTTTGTACCATTTGGATAATAGTAGGTTTAAGCTCAAATGAATTAGCAGCTGCATAAGGATTTTGAATAGTTAAGTGAATTTCATCTGCTGTAGTGTTAGCATAATTACTGAAAGGTCTAGGCTGATGTTCTTTTTCATGTCTTTAGTTATCTAGAGTGTTCACCATTTTGTTCAAAATTTTAAATTCTTTTAGTTTCCTTTTGAATTTTTCTAATAGTGCTTTCTAACTCTGAATCATAAGGTACTAAACCTTCAGATCCAAAACTACGCATGCACACATACGAATTTTAAAATAAAGGTTTTCAGTTGCTACTAAATTTACTATCGCCTCCCCGGCAATGACACTAAAAACTTGATGCCGGCAGCTGCTACTAAAGAATAAATTTTTAAAAGTAATTTAAGTTCAGTCACAACATATAATTAGTTTAATAAGATTGCAGCCAATCTATACCCAAGTATACGAATCATTCAAGTAATACAGAGCTCTAGTGAAGTTCTGATTATTGATCCCACAGAGTGGAAGCAAACCTTAAATCGTAGCACAAAAATCTAATATTCAATTTCCAATGCACTTAAGTATTAACAATATGCTAAAGTTTAATGATGCTAGAGATTTTAAGATCACAAAATTACTTTCTATACTTCAAATTAAAGTTAACTACTATTACAATAAGTTTTGTAATGCAAGGTTCAAGTTTAGAGAAAGTGTCATCACCTCACAATGATATTATGATGAGTGAATGATATAGATTAGTATAATTATTGTATTGTGCCAAATAGGAGCATACCTATTCTTTACACTCTTCTGAGTGCTAGAAAGAACATTGGCTAATCCTAGGTTTAGTCTCTAAATACATGGTTAGGCTGGGAGGATATTGGCTCTCACTTTAGAGCTCCTACTTCCCTTTGGCTGAAGGCAACTCTCGCTTTAGTTTCCAAATACTAGGACAAAATTAGGAATTTTAGTATGTCACCCTAAAATCTCCAATTCTACGCCCAACAAACCATATTTCCCTATTTATTTACACCCAACCCCCATGAACTACATCACTCATTCATGGATATTGAATGTAATCTCCGCTTTTGTTGTGGAAAGCATAACCCTTTCGAATCGTATGTTTCACAACATATTTTAACAAGTCAATTGGACAGATCAAAAAGTAAATGAAGAACGAAGTGAAAAATCATCGTAATTTCTTATCATTCATATGGCCATCACTTCACCATTTGTCATTGCAAGGAGAAATACAAAGACATCTACTCAGAATTCATGAGGGAGATACGACAAAACAAAGATTTTATATATGAAAGCAAATTCATACAAACAATAAGAAGTAAATACAACTTATCTTAATTTCTCCTCAAGTAAATCCCTTGAAGTTCCTTTGAATCTCCTTCTCTCTTTACAATAACACACAATTCTCTCTTGGAATAGTATGGAAGAAGCAATCTCTTACTTTCCCTCTCCTCCTACAACACTTTTGAGAAGAATCCCTCACAAAACAACACTTAACACTAAACCCTACACTCTAAACCTCTCTAAAAACATCCTGTCAACTCACACACACTTTACTTCACTTACAAATGAGGTAGACATAACAGACCGTCATGATCGTCATGATCGTCATGATAGACATAACATACCGTCATGATCGTCATTAGGATTGTTTGACACTATCCTCATGGGATCGATTTACAGACCCTTTTATACGTATATTATTTGATCGATGTGTATACTTGTTTGATTAATCGACCCATCTCATATCAAATTTCAGGCATCAGAGAGACAAAAATTAAAATACTAACTGATACTTTTTTTTAACTTGATAATCAACGATTTGAGAATGTCAACAAGAGAAAGGAAACACGAGTATACAATATTACTAATTTGTTTTTTTATTATCTCACAATTTTAAATAATATAATATGCGATATTAAGTGTGACCTTCCAACGCACAAGTTGATTGAAAATAAAATAAATAATCTTAAGAGGCCGAATTCAAGCGGTCATTCTATCTAAATAAAAAGTATCTGCATGAGATTGGAATCTTATTTATTCAATTAAAATTTGATTTAAACTTTGTAATGCTAATCTTAATCCATTAGCCTAAATAGTTTAGTTTTTTTAGGGTGACTTTGCACGCTTGGATGTCGGCAAATCGAGGTATGCTAAACCAGCTGCCACACTTGCACAATTGTAGCTATTGGCTGCAATACTGAGCGTTTTCTTATTAAATTTGAGTCTCCCACAGTTAATAACTTAATATTAATGAAAATTTTCACTTTATCAGTGCTCATTCCATTCGAAAAAAAAAAGTACAGAATCATGAAGTTGCTATTATTTGCTTTAAATTTAAGTAAAAGAAGGAAAAAAAAAAAGATAAAAAGAAAATAAAAGGCTAAAATGAATGTTGTAAATAAAATCATAATTAGTTAACCAACAAATTCTAAAAAAAATTGTTATTGACATTCAAAGTAAAGAAAGATTAAATTCTGTTTGATTTAAAGTTGAAGTTGTGGAGAAATGCTTAATTCAAATTTTTAGAAAATGATACATTAATTAATTTTAGTATTGACTTGTCGGCAATTAATTCTATCATTTAACATGAATTTTGAGAAATTTTTGAACAAGAAATATTCCAAATTTAAGTTAGAGAATATCTTGGGCTCCGATTTCAAGGATTTTATAATCAAACTGATGAACTACACAAGATAAACCAATAGTACTAAAATTGACCAAAATCGAGTCCAAACAGGGTCTTATCAATCCATTTAAATCATACAGAATGGTCAAAGAACTCCAAATTTGACTTTCTTAGTTGAATTGACTGTCTCAACGAGAGGAATCCAAGATTAAAAACTCACTTAATTTTGACATCATTAAAGCTTTTAAATCATTAAATAATCATCTATGATCATGGGAGATCAATGTGAAGTTATTTGATCGAGTGGTTATGGGAGTTATTCAAATGACCAAAATGTCCCTCTCCCTCAGGGAGAGTCGGATTTCAGTGACGCTCCATACTGAAGACCTGATGATAACTTCTGACCTTCGTAGCAGCCGACCATTGTCAACTACTGTCCGCTGATTACCTTTAATCATCGTTAGTCTCCCCCTACTCATCTCTGTTGACGAACTTTGTTGTGTAACCGCGTATCCCGAATATTGTGTAACAAAGTATTTTGAATATGGTGTAACGAAGTATCCCAAATACGCTGTAACATATGATGCTGCATTACAAATATGACAATAAATTATGGTGACAACTACTTACAACCAATGTAATCATAATACAAAGAGTTTCTTCAGACTCAAGTGTTTTGTACTTTGTGCACGCATAAGTGTTGTATTTAGTTTAGCATTATAACCATTTTTTCTCATTTACAGGATAAATGTTCATCTTTGTAATTACACGCTCATAGCGAATTACTTTGACTAAGCCATAGTTCAAAAAATTCTCAAAAACTTCATTTATGGCTGACAAGCATAACACACGAGCTTCTCATTATAGCACCCATCATTCCAGGGTATAATCTTCAAGCCAAAGATGAGAAGCTCTACTTCGTTACCCAATGATACCCATCATCCAGCTCGGGAAGGAACCTCTTAGCACCACTTGAAGACCATACAAAGGATGAAGGATTCTCAAAATGAGATCTTCTGACTTTGAGGTGAGACTCGACAACTGATAGTTGTGCATACTGGAGGGGTACAACTACCTCAAAATCCATCAACCAGAGGTGCGAAATTGGCAAACCCTCCACGAACTGAAGTTTTCCTATAGGAAATTAAACTCATGGCCTCTCTAAGCTCTGCACATCCACCACTCGTTATCAAGACTAATGACAAAACTCCAACGCATGTTGGGAACTTAACTCGACCTCGTGCAATTCATGATAAGTTAAGACGTATGATATGAGAAGAGTTCCATGTGTTGGATATAAGACATTTCTTAGCTCAATATGATTCTCAAGAGTCTTCTTCATTAGCCGAGATCATCCTTTTACGGCCTGTTCCAACAAGGTTTAAGCTTTTAAGCATTGATGATTTCGATGGGACATCTGACCCATAACAACATGTTAATCACTTCGGAACTAGCATGAAACACACAATGAGCTTCTAATGTGCTCTTATGTTAGTTTTTTCCTACAACTCTTAAAGACCAAGCATGCACTAGATTTTACTCACTCCTAGGGGAGAGCATTCATACTTTTGATGAGCTCACAATGGTGTTTGTGAAGCAATTCATTGCAAATCGAAAGATCGTCAAAGACTCCTCTCACATCTCTAGGATTCAACAATGAGAGGGAGTCACTGAATGATTATATTTTGGGAATCTCTATTGAAGCTCATCAAACCCCAGGAGTATATTCGGAGCTACGAAGAGGTGTGCTCTTGGGAGGACTACATCCTAGTTCTTTCTGCTCATCTTTTATGCTAGAGACAATTCATTCATATACTGACCTTAGTCAATATGTTAGACATAAATTACTACTAATAAAGCTATTAATACACACAAAAAGTAATTGGAGTCATAATCAAGAAAAATGAAGAAGCCTTTTAGATACTGCTTAATTATCTCAACCGAAGAAGTTTGAGCCATGGGGAAGTCCCATTTTACTCCCCGACTGTAAAGACATGAATCTCAAACAGAGAATGACACGTAATGTTTAACATTCTAATGACAGTTCAAGATAAGAAAATTCCTAAGTGGTCACCTCTGTTGAAGATGAATACAGGGAATCATGAACATTAATGTCACTTCCAACAAAGTCATGACCATAATACTGAAGCATATTTTCAAATTAAAGACGAGATTGAAATGTTGATTTGATAAGGGTAATTAAGCCAATTATATCAAAGAAAGATCCCTCATATTAACAATGTGCCTACTGGAGGGCAGCAAGCCCATAAGCAATACTGAGAGAATTATTAGATTGTTGGAAAAATCACAATGATTGTTGGAGGACCACTACTAGTCAAGCAAGTTCTTATTGTTGTCTATGAAGAGTCTTTACTAAAGAAAATTCATGTCATTCACTCCATCTTTTTTGACAAATTTGATCTTGAAGGGGTTCAAGTCCCTCAACGAGGTCCTCTTGTAGTAAGCGCTAGAATCGGTGACCCTTGCTACAATATAAAGAGAATCCTGATCGATGGAGGGAGTTTAGTTGATGTCTTATTCTACTCAACTTTTCCTAGTTTAGGATTGACCAGAAAAAAACTGTAGCCTACTATTGGGACCTCTCCATGCATTTGATAATCAACCAATGAATATTAATGATACAATTACTCTCCTCATTAGGAGAATTTACCTAATTGAAAACTCACATAATCCAATTTTTTATTTTCAAGTTGGAATGAACATATAATACCATCTTTGGAAGACTCTTCTAATCAATCTTTAGAGTTGTGGTTTTTATACTGCATCTTAATATGGAGTTTTCAACACCATCTGGAGTTGGTGCTATACATAGAGATAACAAAGTAGCATGATTGTGCTACCCCAAAAAAATCCCAATCGTGTTAATCGAAGACTCTTAGTATTCATAATTTTGATCTTTAAGATGATTTTTCTCAGTAGGCTTCACCAGCTGAATACTTGATATGCATGTTCTCGTCAGAGGAACACCACTCATGGACTGTGTAGCTTGCATTTCTACTATCCAATTAGCAAAAGTTATAGTACATAAATTTTCTATCGGGAAATCAAGATTTTTTTGCCTAGAGTCTACTAGATATACCTAGGGATAATCCTAAAATAATTATGCATTCTTTAGGGATTTGCCTCACATATTAGCTGATCATCTAGAAAAAGTAAAAATTTTCACCACAACACCAGCAAACGATTGAATAGGGGGTCAATAAGCTTTTCCAATTAAATTTCATACAGGAGGTACATCATCCCATTTGGCTCGCAAATATTGTTATGGTGAAGAAGGCTTATAGAGTATAGAGGTTGTGCATCAACTATATTGATACTATATTGATCTTAACAAAGCTTATCTAAAAGAAAATTTTCTTTTTCCCAAAATAGATCAATTAGTTGATGCTATGTTTGAACTTCAAATACTAAGCTTCATGGATTTTTATTCTGATTAAAACTGGATAATGATGCATTCCATTGATGAGGAAGTTACTTTCTTCTAGATAGACGAAGGTTTGTACTACTAAAAAGTGATGCCCTTCATACTGAAGAACTCCAGTGCAACTTACAAGAGTATCATGAACAAGGTTGTTAAAGGCCTCATCAAACATACTGTATAGGTACATATCGATGACATAATGGTCAAGAGATTGGAAACCTCTTAATATATTCCTAACATGGAAAAATCTTTTCATCTTCTTCAAGAGTATAACATACGCCTCAAACATGCTAAATGTGCCTTTAGAGCCATGTCAAATAAGTTTCTTGGACTTATGGTTGCTCACCATAAATTTGATGTTAATCCTAAAAAAATTAAGTCTTTTAAGAAGAAGATATCTCTCTAAAGCATAAAAGATGTGCAATGGTTAAACTGAATGTTAGCTTTAGTATCTCACTTTCTGGCAAGATCACAACATAATTCCTTTACTTATTAGTCATTCATGATAAGGAAAAAGATATTTCATTTACACTTCTTTAAATCTTATAAAAATCTTGCTATAATTAAATAATTGTTCCCTTTATCTTATAATTTAAGAAAATACCAAATAGAATCTTATTTTAAAAGTTTGTTGTTATATGAAACTATTTAAGTAAATGTCTTTTTCTAAGTAGAATTTGTGTTAAAAAAAATCTTTTTATCTTTTAATATCGATAAATTTTCCCCGTGCGATCGATATTTCGGGGCTTAATCAGAAAGTCATATATTACTTGATAATGATTCGTATACTTGCGTAGAATCCCTAAATTAAAATATCATTGTTGTATTCTTATTTACATCAAAATTAAGTTTATGGCGCCGTTGTAAAACAGTATTTTATATCAAAAATATAAGTTTAATTGGATTACAAAAAGCATAAATTTTATTAGTTTTCATCAAGAAGTAAAAAATATCGCAATCAAGTTTTTGGCGCTGTTGCCGGGGAATTGAAAGAAAATTCAAATTTTTCATGTATTTGAATTTAAAAGATAAATTAAAAAGAATGTTTAGAAAAACAAATTTTCTATTTTTAGAAAGTCTTATTTAAACCTTATTTGTTATTGTGTGTTTTATTTTATTTTATTATTATTTTATTGTTGTGTTGTATAATAGTTTATGCAAAGTTCATGTTCTGAAGAACTTGTGCCTTACGATTCTGAATTAGAACAAACTATTAGAAAATTTTAAAAAAATTAAAAATACAAAAGAAATTAAAAAATTCAAGAAATGGCAAATCAAATTAATCAAAATACTGAAATTCTTCATTAATTAAGACCTTTAAGAGATTATTCAAACTCTATGTGGATGAACTTCATAGTAGTATTCAAAATCATGTTGTAGCTGCTAATTCATTTGAACTTAAACATGTTATTATCCAAATGGTGTGTAATAATCAGTTTGAGGGATCAACAACTAAAGATCCAAATTTACATCTTGCCAATTTTCTAGAATTGTGTGCTACATTTAAATATGATGGAGTTTCTGATGATGCTATTAGGCTTAGGCTTTTTTCCATTCTCACTTAGGGATAAAGCTAAGATATGGTTGAATTCTTTAGCACCTGGATCTATCAGAAATTCCTTGCTGAATATTTTCCACCATAAAGACTGCAAATCTTATAAATGATATTACATCTTTTTGTTGGTTTGAATGGGAATCTATTTACGAAGCTTGGGAATGATTTAAAGAACTCCTAAGAAAGTGTCCACACCATGCTGTGCCAGATTTGTTAATTATTCAAACTTTTTATAATGGATTAGCTGGATCTCTTAGATCTATTATCGTTGCCCTTCATTGATGTTTAAACCATTTGCTAAAGCTTATGCTTTAATTGAAGAAATGACTACTAATAATTTTCAATGGCCTTTCGAGAGGGTACATCCTTAAAAGATAGTCAATATTCATGATTTTGAAGCTTTTGCCATGTTAAAAAATCAAGTTGCTACAATTTCAAGGAAGATAGACCAATTTGTAATGAGTTTTTCTCAACTCAATCCACTAATTGAAGAGAATTCATTAGGCTAAATGGTAGATTCTTAAACATTAATTGAGACTTTGAATGCTATTAATAACAAGTCAAATAATCCATATTTGAATTACTATAATCCATGTTGGAAAAACCATCCTAATTTTAACTGGAATAAAAATTTGGATGGTACCATTCAACAATGGGGAAGCAACCAAGTAAATCCATTAGGGAACTGGAACAACCAAGGTAATAGTAATTATAGACCTACCTATCCTTCAGGTTTCAATAATAATCCACAATTTAAGGATAAGAAAATGTCTATAGAAGAAGTGGTGTTACAAATGGGAAATAAGTTACAAAGTTAAGGGGCTGCTATAAGAAATATTAAGGATTTCAGACAAATTGCGAATTCATTAAGTAATAAAACCCAAGGAACACTTCCTAGTAATACAGAAGTTAATCCTAAAGACCAGAATAAAGAGCAAGTAAAGGCTGTTGAACTTAGTAGTGGAAGAGAGTTGGAAAGTAGAGTTCAAAAAGAGACTGAAGTAGAGAAATAAGAAATTGAAAAATCTAAAGAGGACGCTCCAGAAAATTTTAAGAGACCTATTTCTCCATTTAAGATTGATTTAGGAAAGCCGCCACCACCTCCATTTCCTTATAGACTTCATCAACAAAAGTTGGATAAGCAATTTTCAAAAGTTCTAGAAATCTTTAAGAAGCTTACAATTAACATTTCTTTTGCTGAAACATTAGAACAAATGCCAAGCTATGTGAAGTTTATGAAGGATATTTTTAACAGAAAAAGAGAGTTTGAAGATAATGAGACTGTTGCACTTAGTGAGGAGTGTAGTGCTATAATTTAGAAAAAACTTTCTGAAAAGCTTAAAGATCTTAGAAGATTCACAATTCCATGTGCGATAGGAGACAATTTTTTTGGAAAAGCTTTATGTAATTTGGGCGCAAGTTTTAACCTTATGTCATTATCTATATTTAAAAGACTGGGATTAGGAGAAATATCTCCTACAACTGTAACCTTGCAATTAACAGATTGTTCTATAACACATCCTAAGGGAATTGTAGAAAATTTTTTAGTGAAGGTGGATCGATTTATCTTTCATATTAATTTCATTAAGTTAGATATGGAGGAAGCTAAAGATATACCTATCAATTTAGGGAGACTTTTCCTAGCAACAGGCAGGGCAATTATAGATGTGCAAAATGGGGAATTAACTATGCATTTTAATGATCAAATGGTTGATCCCAGATATTTATGCTTATATTTTATATATGAATTGATACTTCTCTTTAATGATATCTCTTTCTTTACAATGAAATCAAAAACTTGATGCCAATGTGAATAAGAATTTTAATTGATATAAAGAAATGGGATACTACGCAAGTATACGTATCGTTATCAAGTAATATTGAACTTTCTGATTAAGCCCCGAGATATCGAACCCAAAGGAAAAATGTTAAATAGTTTTAACAAAGAAAACAAAAAAAAAATTATTATTATTATTATTATTTTTACTCTTTAAGAAAGATCTTCCTCAAACTAAAGACAATATTCTAGAAAATAAAGTTCAATTCTTTTTGTTAATTTTTATAATTTGAAATGAAAGTAAACAACTACTTTAGCTAAATTTTTGTAAGATGAAAACAAATACAAATAAAATATCTTTTTCATTATTATGAATTAGTAACGAGTCATGGAATTCTATTGTGGAAGTATCTAAAGTGTGTTATGCCAAATAGGAGCAATTATATTATTTACCGTTACTTGAGATGTTATAAAGAACGTAGTTTAACTTAGTGTTTTAGTAATCTCGAAGATGGGCTAGGCAGGAAAGATACTAACTCTAGCTCTAAAGTTTCCTCTTCTCCCTCCACCTGGGGGCTAACATCACATATCAAGACATAAAAAAATAAATCAAATTGGGAGATTTAGCCCGTCACTCTAAAGTCTTATAATTCTAGACCCATCAAAGTATATCTCCCTATTTATTTACACTCAACCATATGGATTACATTCTCACCCATATAATCTCATGTGATTATTTCCAATTGTAGACTGAGACAATACCATAACGGTTCTTGCATGTTTACACAACATATATTAACTTTTTAATTGGCCAAATCAAGAAGTAAATGAAGTGCAAGGTTTTAAATCATCACAACTTCTTCCAACATTGATTTCCTATACTTCACACAACATCCATTCACAACTTAATTACTTCATCATTTTAAGAGAAAAGATTAAGAAAACTACTCAGAATTCATGGAGAAAATACCATCACAACTTGGTTTAAAAGTAGAAATCATAGTGAAAACACAAGAAATCTTAATTAAAAACTAAATGTAATAACAACGATAAATACTTATATGAAAATCCCTTCCACCAAACTCTTGAAGTTCATTTGAAAGCTTTGTTTTTTCTTACAACAGTCCTTAGAGGATGGCGCCCAACTCTAAGGACTTCAATTTTCTCTTCTAATCCTAATACAAACTACTTTTAAGTAAGTAGAAATAGTGATGTAGAGTGGTGTGTTACTACAAACTCTCCTACATAATAATCATAAAATACAAACCCTCCAATAACAACCACTTTTATGATCTCCAAGTCATCCTTTTATATATTTCCAACAAGTGCCTTCGTATCTCTTCAAATTGTGTCTAGATTCAATGAATCCACCAAGAGATGCATCCATTCAAGGGTAATTTAAATTAATTTTGGTGCCTATAGAAAGTTACCCAAGTTTGTACAAAGAGATGCCTCGAAAACCCCTTCAAAATGATGCATAAAATTAAATAACTCCTTTAAAGTGACTGCCACACATAAGCGTGAGGTCTCGGTGCTTAGCTCCAAGTCTTCTGGTGTGTAAGCTCCATATCTGGGTGCATAGCCGCGGGGCTCTGGCACGTAAGCGCAGGTCCAGGCGATTAGCCGCCACAGATCAATTTTGCATCTTTCTGTATTTTTGCTCCAAATTTTGTCCTTTTTCACTCATTTCATCACAATCATCCATTCAATCATGCCTGCAAGAACAATACACAAAATATCTTCCATTAAAGTGCAATATCATTAAAAATACATATTAAAATGTGTATAAAAATACTATATCCCAAACTTGAAATGTTACTTGTCCTTAACTGACACTTTAATTACATAGAAAATGATATAAGAAAATTATGTGGATGTGTTTCTTTAGGAGTTTCTAAAATTTTGTTCTAGAAATGTAGTAGTTCAATTTAGAAAAAAAATTAGTAAATGAGACCAATATAAAGTTTAGAAATCTCTTAGATAAAGGTTAATGAAAAATATGAGTTCCTATCTTATTCAAAAATATTTGTTGATTTTTCAAAATACAGGGCTTAGGCATTTTATTTTCTTTAAAAATCTTTACTAAAAATAATTATACTAACTATATTATATTCATAAGCTTCAAGATTTTCTCAAGTCTTATACTCTAAAAAGATCAGGTGTGGAACCAATTTTGAATAGACCCTTATATCCTCTAGCTGCTCCTTCCTTTTTCACATACTATTCTTCACTTTTCTTTTTTTTATTCTCTTTTAATTTTTTTATAGGCAATGATTACTATATCTGGATATGCCTTCAATAATTTTGAATTCCACCCTTCCTTTCCTAAAGCATATGGTAGATATATATCTTTTACTTAGAAATATAATAAAAGTTTTGAAAATTATTTTCAATAAAATAAATTTAAGTATTAAAAATAAAAGTCTAATCCTTATATTTTTCTAAAAATACAATTTTTCCTACTAAAGATAGTTACAAAATGTTTATCAATTCTTCAGTAAGAAATTTTTAACTTTAAATTTTTCATCATTACTATAAATTTTGACTAAATTGTCTTACTCATTTCTATATTCAAAATTTTACTTCCCTAATATAACTTCATGCACATAATTATTTTTCAATCAAAAATCAAATTTTATTTATAGCACATTTGAGAACAAATAAAATTTAGGTTTTTTAGATTGTTTTTCATCCCTCGCAAACTTTAAAGTTTTTGTTATGATAAAACATTTAGGCATAGTAAATCGATACATGAGTAGGAATTGAAAACTATAAGTATCATGCTTTGAGGAATTTTTATATCATAAATATGCAAGTATAACAATTAAAAATAGGAGTAAAACCAACTAGATCAAATTTTAACTTTTCATTTATAAAAGGAATTGAAAATACTTCTAAAGTAGTGGAGGAAATAAAAGCAAATTTACACACACTTAAACAGAAATATACATCTAAAATATATGGTAGTAAATTGAAAAGTTAAGCATGAAATTTAAATAGTTGATTTTAATAGTGTTTTTAAACTTCCTAATAGTTTCAGGAATAAGTTCTACACTAACAAACAAATTACACTACAAATTCACTAACACATTTACTACCACAAAGACTCTAAACATTCACCTCACAAAATACAAAACAAAAACATTCACAAATAACATGAAAACAAACTATAGTCTCTCACCATCTAATTCATCAATCACTAAAGTCCAAACATAAATAAAAAGTTAACAACTCATGCAAAATAAAAAACCCAAACTTACGACACAACATAACAGTTCACAACACATACAAACTACAAATCCTAATCCTCATCTTCTTCTTCATCATTTTCTTCTTCATTCCAAGCACAAGTAGAATCATATGGGGTATAATGTGGATGCGGAGGTAGCACAACACTATAATCTCCTCTAATCAATATATCCATATAACTGTGATAATTCTCCTCATACTCACTATGTCTCTGTAGATAATCCCCAATATGATCTACCTTTACTTCTATATCATGAACTCTATCCGTAGTATAACTGATATTATCTTTCATTTTATTCAACAGTTCTACTTGCGAATCAGAAAACTAACCTGATAATTCCTGAGATGTGGAAGCACGAGATGTAGAAGCAACAAAAGTAGATGCACAGAAGCTCTAGAGAATCCTCCTATCCATCCAAAAAGGGAATGCTCAACATATGTCTTCACATTCACACTAGAAATAGGCTTAGGCAGCTGAAGGACCTCTTCCCAATTTTTACCATCTCGCTCACACAATGGATGTATAAGGGAAGCAAATCCCATACCTGCAGTAGTAGAAGCTCTGGCAGAACTCCAAATATAATCATAAATTATCTTTCTGATATCTATCCTCTTCCCCTAATGACTACATTAATTCAATGTAGCTCTTTCTCTAGTGACCTTGCTCAGATGATTTGTAGGAATCAACTTGGATGATATAAAATATAGTAATTTAATCTCCGGAACCGTTTGGGATATAGATTTGATAAAACGGGCGATGGTTGAAAACTCTTACTGAATCTTCTTCTATCCATTTGTTCTTAAAAAACATTGCTTTATCCGCCTCTTCAACATGAATAGTATGACTAAATTGCATTTTTAATTGCCAACCAATATGTGCTAAATGTGCGTTAGTTTCATGTACCTTTGCTTTGATTGACTCTACATCAGGCTCGATCTTTGCAATCTTCTCTGTTATTCCTTGAATACTAACGACTAGATATCCATTATATAACTCCTGCACACTCTCACAAATGAACTACTTCTTGTTTGCATCCTCTTTCTTCTTAATTTTACTCTCCCAAGAAGACATTTTTTTTAACTTAAATTCTTCCTTTAGACTCTTAGGATGAAAATTTGAAATGGGGTGAATATCTTTTGATCCGGTTCCTATTTATAGGCTTTAAATGCTTTAGAACCGTCCTCCCATGTTTAAAAACCATTATATTACGTCCCATACAATTTTCCCACAATTAGGACTTCTAGAAACCCATTTTTCACATTTTTCATAACTCTGGTGCCTATGCACCAACTGTTAGAGCTTAGTCACCATTGCTCAATTTAGCACATGTCTGCTAAACATCTAAATAATCATTTTAACTCATCCAATTTATTAATTAAGGTATAATCAAAATATTGCCATATAATTCTTATTTCAAACCAAACAAAACACACAAAAGAAATTCAAAATAAAGCACAACGATAACTATGGACTGCCTCCTACAAAGCGCTTGGTTTTTCATCGTCAGCCTAACATACCCAATACTTATTTTGGGTGACCCAACATCCTATTCTCATTAATTTTAAGTTGATCTACTGAGAAATAAGATTTCAGTCGATGATCATTTACTTTAAATATTTTCTCAGTTTTAGGATCTTTAATATCCACAGCTCCACAAGGATAATCTTTTATTACAATAAATAGGTCCATCCACCTGGAATTAAGTTTTCCAACAAATAATCTTAATTTGGCATTATATAGAAAAACTTATTGTCCTGACTTAATATTTTTATTCATAATCCTACGATCATGCCACATCTTCATCTTTTTTTTTATAGATCTTAGCACTTTCATATGATTCATTCCTTATCTCTTCAAGCTCATTTAACTCCAATAATCTTTCCTCACCAGCATCCTTTAACTTATAGTTGAACTCTTAAATAGCCCAATATGTTTTATGCTTAAGTTTAACTGGTAAATGACAAGCTTTCCTAAAAATTAGCCTATATGGGGACATTCCCATTGGAGTTCTATAAGCAGTCTTATAAGCCCACAAAGAAAAATCCAATTTGATTGACTAATCCTTTTTGTTTGGGTTAACAGATTTTCCAAAATTCTTTTAATTTCATGATTGGATAATTCAACAAAACCACTATTCTGAGGATGAAAAGCAATAGCGATTTTAAGAATGATATTATATTTCTTTTCTAGTTTATCCATAGTTGCATTTCTAAAGTGACTCCCCCTATCAGTTATGATTACTCTTGGCATTCCAAATCTAAAAAATATGTTCTTCTTAAAAACTTTGCAACACTTCGAGCATCACATCAAGGTAAAGCAATAGCTTCTATCCATTTAGATACATATTCTACTGTTATTAATATATATATAAATTTCCAAAAGACGGTAAAATGGTTCCACGAAATCTAATCCCCAAACATCAAATATTTCAACTTCTAACAAATAATTGAGGGGCATTTCATTTCTTCTAGAAATATTGCCTACACGCTGACATCGATCACAATTTTTAATATAAGCATTAACATCCTTAAAAATTGTAGGCCAGTTAAATCTAGATTGCAAACTTTTATATGTAGTTTTATAAAAACCAAAATGTCCCCCAAAATCAGAATCATGATATTTTAGAATAATTCCTAAACTTTCTTTTAATGGAACACATCTTCAAATAATTAAATCATTTCTTTGTTTATATAAAAATGGGTCACCCTAAAAATAAGCCTTAACTTAAGATAAAATTTTTTTGCTCTATTGGTATATCAATCCATAAGGTAATATGTTACTAACAATAAAGTTTATAATGTTAGCATACCATGGAACACACCACTCATCAATAGTGAACAATTTTTCATCAGGAAAATGCTAATTAATTTCTTCATCAGAAAAGAGAGATTTTTCATTTTCAAGCCTGGACAGATGATCAACAATTTGATTATTAGCACCCTTCCTATCTACCATCTCAAAGTTAAATTCTTGTAAAAGAAAAATCCATCTTATCAGTCTTGGTTTTGTATCCTTCTTTTTCCTTAAATATTTAATAACAGAATGGTCAGTATGCATCACACATTTAGTTTCAATTAAATATGATCTGAATTTATCAAAAGCATATACTATAGCTAATAACTCTTTCTCAGTTGTGGTATAATTAATTTGAGCTTCATTAAGAGTTCTACTAGCATAGTAGATTATTTTGAAAATTTTATCATGTTTTTGTCCTAAAACAGCTCCAATATCATAATCACTTGCATCACACATTAATTCAAAATCTTTTTCGTAATTTAATGAAACAATAACTGGTGTAGTGATTAATTTTTCTTTTAACAGCTCAAAAACTTTTAGGCATTCTTCATCAAAATTAAAAATTGCATCTTTTTCCGATAAATGACATAGATTTTTGAAAAATCTTTAATATAATGCCTGTAGAATCCAACATGTCCTAAAAAACTCCTAAGCTCCCTTACATTTGTTAGGCAAGGTAAATTAGCGATCACATGACTTTTTACAGGGTCTACTTCCATGCCTTTTTCTGAAATTTAATGTCCCAAAACAATTCCTCCTGCTACCATAAATTGACATTTATCCATTAAAGAATTAAATTTGTCTCTTCACAACATTTAAGAACTTTAGTTAAATTTTCTAAATATGATTCAAATGAAATTCCAACAATGAAAACTCATCCATAAACAATTCAATTCCTTTTTCAATTAAATTATAGAAATTTGCCATCATACATCTTTGAAATGTAGCAGGGGCATTACATAAACCAAAGGGCATTCTTCTAAAAGTAAATATACCATAAGGACTGAGAAACCGTTGTTTTCGCTTAATCCTCAGGAGTAACTTGTATTTGGTGATAACCAGTATATTCATCTAGAAAAAAAAAGTATGTATGCCCAACTAGTCTATCCAACATTCGATCCAAAAAAGATAGTGGAAAATGATCTTTTCTGGTGGCAAGATTTAATTTCCTATAATCAATGTATATTATCCATCTTGTAACTTGTCTTGTTAGTATTAGTTCATTCTTTTCATTAACAGTTACAGTTACTCCTCCTTTCTTAAGAACACAGTGAATATGACTAATTCATGCACTATTTGAAATAGGGTAGATAATTCTAGCATCTAACCACTTTAAAATTTCTTTCTCAACAACTTCTTTCAAAATATATTTAATCTCCTTTGAGGATCAGCACTGAGTTTGTAGTTTTCTTCCATAAGGATTTTGTGCATACAAATTGAAGTACTGATTCCTTTAATATCAGCTATGGTCCATCTAAAGGCTTTCTTATATTTGTTTAAAGTTTCAAGCAAACTCTCTTCTTCTTCAGTAGTTAATTTTGAGGAAATTATAACTGATAAAGTTGAGGAATCACCTAAAAAGGCATATTTTAAATGTTCAGGAAGTAATGTCAATTCAAGTTCAGGAGGTCTTTCAATTGATGGACAAAAAGATTCATCTTTTTTTGTCATGTCCTAAACTTCAAAACTTTCTTGAACATAATTTAAATCCTCATCATTAAAATCATCAGAATATTGTTCTTCATCTTCTTGCTAGTGTTCCAAATTTTTACTTTCAGATTTTTCTTCAAAATTTATTTTAAAATAACATTCATTCTGTTATCTCATTACAACCATCCTGAAACATGCATCATATTTACCTTTTGCAGAATATTTCATTGATTTTGAAATATTAAATGTAACAGCTTCGGTCATTGACGCACATAGTTAATTTCCCGTTCTACACATCTATCATTGCTCTTCCTGTAGCTAGGAAAGGTCTCCCCAAAATAATAGGTATCACTTTATCTTCCTCAATATCTAGCATAATGAAATCAACAAGAAAGATAAATTGATCCACTTTTACTAAAATAACTTCTATAACTCCTTTAGGATATGTTATCGAATGATCTGATAACTACAGATTTACAGTAGTCAGGGTCACTTCTTCTAATCCCATTCTTTTAAATATAGATAATGACATAAAGTTAATGTTTGCACCTAAATCACATAAAGCATTAACATAAAATCTGTCTCTGATTGCATATGGAATTGTGAAGCTACCAGGATCTTTAAACTTTTTAGGAAGTCTCTTCTGAATTATCGTGCTGCATTGTTCACTAAGTGCAATAGTTTCATTATCTTCAAACTTCCTTTTTTTGTTAAGGATATCCTTCATAAACTTCACTAGCTTGGCATTTGTTCTAAGGCTTTAGCAAATGGAATATTAATTTTAAGTTTCTTAAAAATCTCTAATAATTTTGAAAATTGCTTATCCAACTTTTTTTGTCGATGTCTCTGAGGAAATGGTGGTGGTGGCTTTTCTAGATCAATTTTCGATGGAGAAATAGGCCTTTCCAAACCTTTTGGAGCATCCACTTTTGGTTCTTCAATCTCTTCTTTCTCTACTTCAATCTCTTTTTAAACTCTACCTTCCAACTCTCTTCCACTTCTCGGTTGAATAGCTTTTACTAGCTCTTTATTTTTATCTCTTGGATTTATCTTTGTATTACTCTAAAGTGTTCCTTGGGATCTATTAATTAATGAATTGCCTATTTGTCCCAGTTGATTCTCAATATTTCTAAATGTAGCTCCTTCACTTTGCAATTGATTTCCTATTTTTAAGACCACTTCTTCTATAGACAACTTCTTCTCCTTAAATTGTAAAGTACTGTTAAAACCTGGAGGATAAGTAGGTCTATAATTATTATTCCCTTGGTTTTTCCAATTCCTCCATGAGTTTACTTGATTGTTTTCCCATTGTTGATTACTACCATCCAGATTATTGTTATTTCAGTTAAAGTTTGAATGGTTCTTCCAACCTAGGTTATAATAATTGGATTATGTGTTATTAGGCTTGTTTATGGCATTCAAAGTTTCCAATGACATTTGAGAATCTACCATTTCAATCACTGAAATTGGTTGATAAAATTTCATTCCAAATTGGTCTATCTTCCTTGAAATTACAACAACTTGATTTGCTAACATTAAAAAAGCATCAGATTCGTAAATAATGGCTACCTTTTCAGGATTACCTTCTCAGAAGGTCATTGAAAATTATTTGTAGCTATTTCTTCAATTAAAGCATAAGCATCATTAAACTGTTTAGACATCAATGAACCACCACCAGCAGCATCGATAATAGATCTAAGAGATCCAACTAATCCATTATAAAAAGTTTGAATTATTAACCAATCTAGTATCAAATGATGTGGACACTTTCTCATGAGATCTTTAAAACATTCCCAAGCTTCATAAATAGATTCCCTTTCAAACTGACAAAAAGATGCAATATCATTTCTAAGCTTTGCAGTCTTTGATGGTGAAAAATATTTAGCAAGAAACTTTTGTGATAAATCATCCCAAGATCTGATAGATCCAGGTTCTAACAAATTTAACCACATCTTAGCTTTATCCCTTAATGAGACATGAAAAAGTCTAAGTCTAATAGCATCATCTGAACACCATCAAATTTAAATGTAGCAAACAATTCTAAAAAATTGGCAAGATGTAAATTCGACCTCAGTTGGTGCTCCCCCAAACAGATTATTATATACCATTTGAATAATAATAGGTTTAAGTTCAAATGAATTAGTCGCTACAGCAGGATTTTGAATACTATCATGAAATTCAGGGGTTAGCATAATCTCTTAAAGGTCTAAATACTTGATGGATTTTAGAAATTTTATTATATTGATTTGCCATTTCTGGAATATTTTTATCTTTTTTGGTATTTTTAATTTTTCTGATTTTTCTTTTAGTCCTTTCTAATTAAGAATCGTAAGGTATAAGTCCTTCAAAACCTTAACTACACATACACTATTATAATTCACAATAAAATAACATAAACAAAAACTACACAACAATTTCCTAAAATAAACCTAACAAGTTTAAATAAAACTTTAAAAAGTAAAAATTATTTTTCTGAATTTTTTTTTCAAATATTGCTTTAACAATTTTTTTCTTATTTCTCCAACAATGGCTGTCAAAAAATTTTTCCCAGATTTTTATGCTTATGTTTTATATATGAATTGATACTTCTCTTTAATGATATCTCTTTCTTTACAATGACGTCAAGAACTTGATGCTAACGTAAATAAGAGTTTTAATTGATATTAAGAAATGGGATACTATGAAACCTATCCTTATCAAGTAATATAGGACTTTCTGATTAAGTCCCGAGATATCGAACTCATAGAGAAGAAGTTAAGTAGTTTAAATTTTTTTTTTACTCTTTAAGAAAGTTCTTACTCAAATTAAAGACAATATTTTAGGAAAGAAAGTTTAATTCTTTTTGTTAATTTTTATTATTTGAAATGAAAGTAAAAAAAAACTATTTTACTAGATTTTTGTAAGATGAATGCAAATGCAAATAAAATATCTTTTTCGTTATTATGAATTAGTAACAAGTCATTGAGTTTTTTTGTGGAAGTATCTAAAGTGTGTTGTGCCAAATATTATATTTTTTGCCCTTACTAGAGATGCTATAAAGAACATAAGTTAATCCAGTGCTTTTATAAACTTGGAGATGGGCTAGGCAGGAAAGATACTAGCTCTCAGTCTAGAGTTTCCTCTTTTCCCTCAGCCTAGGAGCTAACATCACGTATCAAGACATAAAACAATAAATTAAATTGGAGGCTTTAGCCTATCACTCTAAAGTCCTCTAATTCTACACCCATCAAAGCATACCTCCCTATTTTTTTGCACTCAACCATATGGATTACATTCTCACCCATATAATCTCATGTGATTCTTTCTATTTGTTGGCTGAGACAATACCATACCGGTTCTTACACATTCTCACAACATATATTAACCTCTTAATTGGTCATATTAAAAAGTAACTGAAGTACAAGGTTTTGAATTATCATAACTTCTTCCAACATTGACTTCCTATACTTCACACACATCCATTTACAACTTAATTACTTCATCATTTTATGAAAAATATAAAGAAAACTACTCCAATTTCATGGAGAAAAGACCATCAAAACTTGGTTTAAAAGTAGAAATCAGAGTGAAAATACAAGAAGTCTTAATTAAAAACTAAATGTAATAACAAAGATAAAGACTTATCTCAAAATCCTCTCCAACAAACTCTTGAGGTTCCTTTGAAACTTTGCTTTACTTTATAATACTCCTTAGAGGTTGGCGCCTAACACTAAGGACTCCAATTCTCTCTTCTAATCCTAATGCAAATTGTATTAAAGTAAGTAGAAATAGTGAAGTGGAGTGGTGTGTTACTAAAAGAACCGTCCTACACAATCAACATAAACCATAAACCCTACAACAACAACCATTTTCTGATTTCCAAGTCTTCTTTTTATAATTTTCCAACAGGTGCCTTCGTGTCTCTTCAAATTGTGTCTAAATTCAATAAATCCTCAAAGAGATGCATCCATTCAAGAGTAAGTTAAATTAATTTTGTCACTAATAGGAAGTTACCCATGTTTATACTAAGAGATGCCTCAAACACCCCTTCAAAATGGTGCCAAAAATTAATTAACTCCTCTTAAGTAACTATCGTGCGTAAGCATGAAGTCTCGACGCTTAGCCGCAAGTCTTTTGGTGTGTAAGCTCCAAATCTGAGTGTATAACCGCGGGGCACTAGCACGTAAGCACAGGTCCAGCGCTTAGCCGCCACAGATCAATTTTGCACCTTTCTTCATTTTTTCTCTAAATTTGGTCCCTTTTCACTCATTTCATCGCAATCATCCATTTAATCACAACTATAAGAAAAATACACGAATTACCATCCATTAAAGTTCAATATCATCAGAAATAGGTGTAAAATCTGTATAAAAATATAATATATTTTAGGTGTATCAATGGTCACTTTTAATATTTCCAAATCAATCAAATACCCTGCAAAAGGTAAAGATGATGAATGTTTTAGGATGGATGCAATGAGATATCTTAGTGAATGTCATTTCAAAATAACTTATGAAGAGAATTCATAATTGAATGAATTAGAACACGAACAAGAAGAGGAATTAGAACATCTTAACGATTTTATTGAAGAAAATTCAAATTTTGTTCAAGAAAGCTTTGAAGTTTTGGACATGATAGAAAAAGACAAATCTTTTTGTCCATCAATTGAGAAACCTCCTGAACTTGAATTGAAGTTACTTCCTAAACATTTAAAATATACCTTTTTAGGTGATTCCTCAACTTTTTTGGTTATAATTTCCTCGAATTTAACTTCAGAAGAAGAAGAATGTTTGCTAAAAATTTTAAAGAGATATAAGAAAGACTTTGGATGGACCATTGCTGATATTAAATGAATCAGTCCTTCAATTTGTATGTATAGAATCCTGATGGAAGAGAACTGCAAGCTGAAGGCTGATCCTCAAAGGAGATTAATTCTGATTATGATAGAAGTTATTAAGAAAGAGATTTTAAAGTGGTTAGATGCTGGAATTATTTATCATATTTCAGATGGTGCATTGGTTAGTCCTATTCACTGTGTTCCTAAGAAAGGAGGAGTTATTGTAACTGTTAATGAAAATAATGATTTAAAACCAATAAGAAAAGTTACAAGATAGTGAATATGCAATGATTATAGAAAATTAAACATTGCCAGAAGAAAATATCTATTTCTATTACCCTTTCTAAATTAAATGTTGGATAGTCTAGCTGGGCATAAATTCTTTTATTTTCTGGATGGATATACTGGTTATCACCAAATACAAATTGCTCGTGAGGATCAAGAGAAAAAAATATTTACCAGTCCTTATGGTAATTTTTCTTTTAGAAGAATGTCCTTTGGTTTATGTAATGCCCTTGTTACATTCCAAAGATGTATGATGGCTATTTTATGCGATTTAATAGAAAAAAGGAATTGAAGTTTTTATGGATGATTTTTTGGTGTTTAGAACTTTGTTTGAATCGTGTTTAGAACATTTATCATGATTTTTTTAAAGGTTGTGAAGAAACAAACTTTTTTTTAAATTGGGAAAAATGTCATTTTATGGTAACAGGAGGGATTGTTTTAGGACATGACATTTCTGAGAAAGGTATGGAAGTAGATCTTGCAAAAATTCAAGTGGTCTCTAATTTACCTCTTCTAACCAATGTGAGGAAAATTAGGAGTTTATTAGGACGTGATGGATTCTACATGCGTTATATTAAAGATTTTTAAAAAATTTCTAAGCCTCTATACCATTTTCTTGAGAAAGATGTGATTTTAATTTTGATAAAGATTGCCAAAAAGCTTTTGAACTTTTAAAAGAAAAATTAATCACTGCACCGGTTATTGATTCACCAAATTGAAAAGAACTATTTGAATTAATGTGTGATGCAAGTGATTATGCTATTGAAGCTATTTTGGGACAGAAATATGATAAAAGTTTTAAAGTAAATTACTATGCTAGTAAAACTCTTAATGAAGCTCAAATTAATTATGCCACATGAGAAAGAGTTATTAGCAATAGTTTTTGCATTTGAAAAGTTCAGATCATATTTAATTGGAGCTAAATGTGTGGGGCATATTGATCATTCTGCTATAAAGTATTTAATGAAAAAGAAGAATGCAAAACCTAGACTAATAAGATGGGTTCTTCTCTTGCAAGAATTTGATTTTGAAGTAGTAGATAGAAATAGAGTGGATAATCAAATTGTTGAGCATCTTTCCAGGCTTAATTCTGAGAAATTACTTTGTTCTGAAGGAGAAATTAATGAACATTTTCCACAAGAGAAATTGTTGAATATTAATGAATGGCATGTTCTGTGGTATGCAGACATTGTGAACGTTATTGTTAGTAACATTTTACCTTATGGTCTGACACACCAACAAAAGAGAAAATTTCTATCTGAAGCTAAGAATTATTTTTGGGACAACCCATTTTTGTATAAACAGGGGAAGGATTTAATTATTTGAAAATGTGTTTCTTTAGAAGAAACTTTTGAAATTATCCAAAAATATCATAATTTTGGTTTTGGGGGACATTTTGGTGTTGATAAAATAACATATAAAATTTTGCATTCTGGATTTTATTGGCCTACTATCTTTAGAGATGTAAATTCTTATATTAAAAATTATGATCGGTGTCAAATTGTAGGCAATATTTCTAGAAGAAATGAGATGCCCCTCAATTATATTTTGGAAGTTGAAATATTTGACGTTTGGGGATTAGATTTCATGAGACCATTTCAACCATCTTTCGAAAATTTATATATGCTGTTAGCAGTAGACTATGTGTCTAGATGGATAGAAGATGTTTCCTTACCTTGATGTGATGCTCAAAGTGTTGTAAAGTTCTTAAAAACAAATATATTTTACAGATTTGGAATGCCAAGAGTTATCATAACTAATTGGGGAAGTCATTTCAAAAATGTTAATAGAAAAATTATTGAAGAAATATCGAATCTATCATCGAATTTCTACTGCTTATCATCCTCAGATAAGTGATTTGGCTGAAGTTTCCAATAGAGAAATCAAAAGAATTTTGGAAAAACCTATTAATCCAACAAAAATGAATTGGTCAGTCAAACTTAATTTTGCTTTGTAGGCTTATAGGACTGCTTATAAAACTTCTATAGGAATGTCACCATTCAGGTTAATTTATGGGAAAGCTTGTCATTTACCAGTGGAACTTGAGCATAAAGCTTATTGTGCTATTAAGGAATTCAATTATAATTTAAAGGATGCTGGTAAGAAGAGATTATTATAATTAAATGAGGTGGAAGAGATAAGGAATAAGTTCTATGAGAATGCTAAGATTTATAAAAATAAGATGGAAAAGTGGCATGATCAGAAGATTCATAATAAAAATTTTGAGTCAGGACAACAGGTTTTGCTTTGTAATGCAATATTAAGATTATTTGCAGGAAAACTTATGTCCAGGTGGATGGGCCCATTTATAGTAGTAAAATTTTATCCCATTGGAGTTGTGGATATTAGGGCTCCTAAAATTCTGAAATTTTTTAAAGTGAATGGTCATAGATTGAAACCCTATTTCCTATGGGATCTAACCGAAGTGAATGATGTTTTAATGTTGGGTCACCCAGAATAAGCACTGGGTATGTCGGGATGATGATGAAAAACCAAGCGCTCGGTGGGATGTAACTCATAGTTATCAGCGTGCTATTACTTTGTTGTTGTTGTGTTTATATTTGGATAATTGTGGTAGTATTTTGATCTTTTGGTGATAATTTTAAGGCTTTGAATGATTTCTTAGACATGTAAGAATGAGTTTTTGGACGCTAAGCTGACCTGTGCTTAACTGAGCACTGGCGCCTAAGCACCCAAAACGGGCGCTTAAGCGCTGGAGTTATAAAAACGTGCCTAAATGATGTTCTAGAAGAATTAAACGTGGGAAAGTGGCCTTGAACATTATTTGGTGGTTTTTAAAATTGGGAAGTGGGTATAAGCTCTACTTAAGTCTATAAATAGCATGGCAATGAAGAGGAAACTTGCCCCATTCAAAATTTCCATTCACAAGTCTAAGAGAAGAGAGATTTGAGTTGTCTAAGGAATGATTAGATTGCAAAAATGTCTTCTTGGGAGTATGAATTGAAGAAAAAGGAGGAAGTCGTCAAGAAGAATTTTGTAAGTTAAAGTGTGCAAGAGTATATAATGGATTTCTATTTGTTAGTATTGAAGGAATAACGGAGAAAAAATGTGAAGATTGAGGCTGATGTGGCATCAATTGAGGCAAATGTAAATGAAATTAACACATTTAACACTTATTGGTTGGCAACACAAAATGCAATTTAGTCATACAAATTTTATTGAAGAAGCGGATAAGGCGATGTATTTGAAAATCAAATGGATTGAAGAGGATTCTATTAGAGTTCTTCATCATCGTCTATTTTATCAAAATCTTTGTGCCAAATGGTTCAGAAGGTACAAGTGAAGGTCAAGGATATATTCCACCTAATGGAGAATGTAATTAAGTTCTATCCTTAGTTTGTTTGCTTGTTGTTTGTGTTTATTTTTTTAGATGTTTAATGTAAGTTTGTCATGTGTTATAATGATTTAGAGGGTATCTCATACAAATTTTTTTTCAATTGAGATTAGACATGTGATGCGTGTTTGTACTTGTTGAATATATGTTAATGAAAGTGTTGTGTTTGTGTGAAAATTTTTGTGTTATCATGATCAAATCTAAGTTGTGAAATGTTGAATTTTTTTTTTGAGAAAGAAGAGAGGAGAAGGGAAGGAATTTGTATTATGATTTATTTAAGACCATGTGAGGGTGGTTAACTTGGGAAGTCATGCATTTTAATCAAAATATGGAAAAATCAAAATTTGTGCATTGGCGTCTAAGCACCAAAACTCGCGCTTAAGTGCGACCAAACCCGAGAGCCCCGCGCCTAAGTGCGGCAAATATCATGCTTAAGCTTCCGTTCACTAAAACTAGTTTATGACGGTTTTAAGTTCCGAAAAACCACCATTTCTTCCCCATTCTATCATCTTCTTCCTCAAGCTTTCACATTTTTACTCCTAGGGCATCCCTCTAAGTGAAGATTTTTTGGTGGAATCAAGCCAAATTTATTGGATTTCATCTTATTAAGGTTAGAGTTTCTATTTTATGTAAAAATTTTTATTTTCACCATAGATTTTGAGTTTATGATCGAAATTTTGAAATTTTACTATTCATGGTGAACATTTGATAAACATTGGTGAATTTTACATGGAAGAGTAAGTTTAAGCTTTTAGAAGTTAGATCTAGTGAATTTAAGTTGATTTTGGAATTTATTGTGAATTTATTTGCAAATTTTAGAATGACACCAAGAATGAAGAGAAGCAAGTGGAAAGGTACATTTGATTCGAACAAATTTGTAAGTTCTCAGGCTCAAGATTGTTATGTTAAAGCACTTCAATCGAGGAAGTTGATCCCTGAGTGATGTTTTAAAATTCCTATTGGAGAAGTGAAAGTTCTTATTGTTTGCCGAAAGTGGGATCAATTCTGCTGTTTCTCTGTTATTGCAGATATCTATGTAGGTAGGGGTTTTTATGCAAATCTCTCTAAATTCGAAGATGATCTAGTGATGGTGAGAGGAAAGACAGTAGCATTTACACCTGAGGTAATCAATTCATTTTACGAACTGCCTATGGATACTTTATGTTTTATTCCAATTACAATCCTACGGAGAAGGAGCTAGATGAGATTATATCTTCGTTAACTGTTGGAAGAGGTCTTTGGAAGATTACCAGTGGTAGAAGAGTAAACTTTTCTACATCGAAGATGGATGCCATAGAGAAAGCCTGGCTTTATTTTACTTATGCTCATTTACTCGCCACTAATCTTAGTGAAATGACCAGAGAGAGGGCTACACTGAACTACTGCATTCAACAGTATAAGCCGATTAATATTGGATCTCTCATATATCAGATTATTACCAGTTCTGCCAGAGCTTCTACTACTGCAGGTTTGGGATTCCCTTCCTTAATCTTTTTTATATGTGAGCAAGCTGGTGTTAAATATGATAGTTGGGAGGATATTCTTCAACCTCTGAAGCCCTTTACAAGTGTGAATGTGAAGACTTACTCTGAACATTCAATTTTTGGTTGGAGAGAAGGAATTTTTAGAAGTTATGGTGCTTCTAAATCACATGCTTCTACATCTAGAGCTTCTACATCTTGTGGCAGATCTAGTCCTGATTCGCAATCTAAAATAGTGAAGACTATGATGGATAATATGGATTATGCTATGGATAAGATATCATATCTTGAAAACTATGTTGATCATATTTATTCATATTTTGGAAGGCAAAGTGATTATGAGGAGATTAGAGTGTGGTATTTCCATCTTATCTATGGTATACTCAATTTGATTCTACTAGGTTTTGGAAGGATGATGATGAAGAAGAGGATGATGACGGAGATAAGGATGAGTGAGGATTGAGTTATGTTATGTTTTATTTGAAATTTTATGTTATTTGTGTTAATGTTTAGAGTATTTTATATCTTATCGGAGTTCGGAGCCATGTCAGAGATTTTCTCGGTGTCGACGTCATTGTTTTGGAGTCACCAATCTATCATATCGCCCTAATCCTCAAGAAATCTTATTTCTTCAAATCATGTAAAACACTTCGGTTAATAAGAAATTTAAAGAAAATAAGAGCTGATAAAATAGAAAATAGCAGAATATCAATGATAATCCTTATAAAGGGAGATTCTATAATACCTTATTCTAGAAATTTTATATAGGGAAAATCTCATATAAAATTTTGATAACCATGGATTTATTGGTGTGATACCTATCATGAGTTCTTAATTCTCCTATAGGAGCAAGCTCCTATAGTTAATTACATCTAAGACAATTTAAATTTGTCTAAGAAAACTTCTGATTAATGTTAATCACTTATTTTCTAAGAAGTTTCAAGAATAAGGAAAGAAACGTCAACGTTCAATCCTAGGGATAATATGTCATACTACCTTTAAGAGTTTGATTTTTGTCAATGTCTTTTGTTATGTCAATTTTATTTTGTTTTGTTGTTTGTCATTTTGTTGTTGTTTTGTCTTGTAGTATGTTATTTGTTCGGTGACTATCCTAAAAGTTTAGGTTTTGTGGCTATCCTAAAGGTTTAGGTTTTGTTTGGGTTTTGTTTTATTTTATCAAAGTTATGTTAATTATTTGTCATTTTTGTTGTCGTTTGTTGTCAAATTTGATGTCAAAATTTTGATTTTTAATGTCATTGTTTGATTAAGTTTCAGTGTCGTTGTTTCGTCTTTATCGTCCTACAAAAACAGAGTTAGCACATTCTATAACATGCAAAGAAAATCTAAAATGAAACTTATCTTCATCCTGCAAGGGAAAAGAGTGTCAGATTTAAAAGAAATAATGTCAATTTTATTTCTTAAATCCACTTTTAATTGATTAAATTTTAGATAACCCGATCAGGATGTCACTGGCTCCGTCGTCCTAGGGTTATCAGGGGCCTTAATCTATTTAGTCTGAAAGGTGTTTAAACCAGAACCGGAAGACTTCTGTTAGCAAATATGATTTTGTCGTCCAAGAAATCTTCATAGATCAAGGACACTAGGGTTCAAGTTGTGTTCTGTGATCTTTGTTCATTAAGGTTTCATTTAAGTCTTAATGTCTTTTAGGATTTTAGGTTGGAAAGTTTTAAGTTGTTTACGATTTATTAGCCAATTTTAAAATTTTCATTTGTCATTTTTATATGTCGGTCTTGATTTCTTTATTTAAGCCTAATGTCATTTAGACCTAAAGAAAGGAGTTTGGTGTCTTTTGAATTTGGATTCAGATGTTTTTTGAATCTAGAAGTTTCAAAGTAAATTTGGGGTTTTGGATTCCATATCATCTGAATTCAATTTAGATCCAAATGTCTTTTTGAATCTAAAAATATTAAGTCTAAATTTAATATGTAATAAATCTAGAGATTTAGATTCAATATCTTTTGAATCAAAAGGTTTTGAGTCTAAATTAAACTCAGAATTTTGATTGAATGTCGTTTGAATCTAAAGATTTAGATTCGATGTCTTTTAAATGTTTTGATTAGATTTAAAACTTTAGGCTTTAAATGTTTTCAAGTCTGTTGTGTTTAGGACTTTAATTTGATTTGATTTTGAGTTCGGTTTGGTTTGTTTGAGATTGAGGAGTTTAATTAAGTCTAAAGTGAATCAGACTTAAAGTTTAAATTCATTTTCAGTTGAACTTAATCAGTTTATGTAGGTTAGACTTAAAGTTTGTATTTGATTTGGATTAAGTGTGGATTGGATGTCAGCTGAACCTAAATTTGAGTTAGATCCAATATGATTTGAATCTAAGTTCAAGTTGATTTTAAGTTCAGTTTGGGTTGAACTTAAGATTCATGTTGTGTTAGGTTTAGTTCGAGTTGAACCTATGGTTTATGTTGAGTCTATTTCAATTTGGGTTAAACCTAAGGTTTATGTTAAGTTAGGTTCAATTTGAGTTGAACCTAAGTTAAGGTAGGTTCAGTTGTAGAACCTAAAGTTTAAGTCAAGTTAGGTTCAGTTTGGGTTGAACCTAAAGCTTAAGTTAAATTAGGTTCAATTTGGGTTGGGTTAGGTTCAATTTTGGTTAAACCTAAGGTTTAGTTAAATACAAGGTTTAAGTTCAATGTGGGTTGAACTTAAGTTAGGTTTGACTTTAGGTTAAACCTAAGGTTTAGGTTTGGACTTAAATTCAATATGGGTTGAACTTAAGTTGGGTTTGACTTTTGGTATAAGTTAGGTTAAACCTAAGGTTTAAGTTTGGACTTAAGTTCAACATGGGTGTTACTAAAATTAGGTTTGACTTAGGTTTAAGTTAGGTTAAACCTAAGGTTTAGGTTTGGACTTAAGTTCAATATGGGTTGAACTTAAGTTGGGTTTGACTTTGGTTTAAGTTAGGCTAAACCCAAGACTTAGGTTTGGACATAAGTTCAATATGGATTGAACTTAAGTTGGGTTTTAGGTCTAATGGGTTAGACCTAATTAAGGTTTAGGTATGATTAAACTTTAGTTAGTTAAGATTTAATGATTTCATTAGGTCTAATGGATTAGATATAATTAGGGTTTATGTATGATTAAACCTTAGTTAGTAAAGGTTTAAAGATTTCATTAAGTCTAATGGGTTAGACCTAATTAGGGTTTAGGTATGACTAAACCTTAGTTAATTAAGGTTTAATGATTTCATTAGGTCTAATGGGTTAGACCTAATTAGGGTTTGATTTGTCTTAAACCTAATGTAATTAAGGTTTAAGGTGTTTAATTAGGTCTAATTAGGGGTTAGACCTAATTAGGGTTTCATTTTTCTTAAACCTAATGTAATTAAGGTTTGAGGTGTTAAATTAGGTCTAATTAAGTGATAGACCTAATAAGAGTTTCATTTGTCTTAAACCTAATGTAATTAAGGTTTAAGGTGTTTAATTAGGTCTAATTAGAGGTTAGACCTAATTAGGGTTTCATTTGTCTTAAACCTAATGTTATTAAGGTTTAAGGTGTTTAATTAGGTCTAATTAGGGGTTAGACCTAATTAGGGTTTCATTTGTCTTAAACCTAAGGTTTAAGGTGTTTAATTATGTCTAATTAAGCGTTAGACCTAATTAGGGATTCATTTGTCTTAAAGCTAATGTAATTAAGGTTTAAGGTGTTTAATTAGGTCTAATTAGGGGTTAGACCTTAATTAAGGTTTAAGGTGTTTAATTAGGTCTAATTAGGGGTTAAACCTAATTAGGTTTTCATTTGTCTTAAACCTAATGTAATTAAGGTTTAAGTTGTTTATTTAGGTCTAATTAAGGGTTAGACCTAATTAGGCTTTCATTTGTCTTAAACCTAATGTAATTAAGGTTTAAGGTGTTTAATTATGTCTAATTAGGGGTTAGACCTAATTCGGGTTTCATTTGTCTTAAACCTAATGTAATTAAGGTTTAAGGTGTTTAATTAGGTCTAATTAGGGGTTAGACCTAATTAGGGTTTAATGGGATTAAGCCTAAGGTAATTAAGACTTAATCAGGGTTATTTAAATCTAATTTTATATCTTAGATCTAATTAAATTCTAATTTGAGTATATTTAGAGTTAGACTTACCATTGACTTGACCTAATGTGAAATAGGTCAAGTATGATGAATTTTATTTTTTAAAGGACTTTTAGGATTTTAAATATTAATTTAAAATTAATCATTTTTTACCCTAAAAGAAAGTTATCATTTGAAATTTTCCAATGGCTAAAAGACGTCATTTTAAGGTTAATGTCTGTCACATAAAGTTACTTAACCATTTTCCATTTTAATTTCCTATTTTTGGAATTTTTATAATTATTATTAAAAATAATTAGAAAGTTACAGGAAAATTAGGAAATCCTATGCTAGAGAATTTTCCTAGCCTTAGAAAAATCAGGAGATGTGTCTAAAGGCTTAAAGGTTATTCCCTAAAAATTTATTATTTTCTCATTTATAAATAATTTTTAATAATTAAAATATTCCAAAGAGTATTTAATTATTTAAAAATTAAATATTACTCCTAAATTCAAATTTTCATTTCCACATTGTTCTCTTCACTGTTCCTAAGTCCAGGAGTATTTTTGTCAAATTTTTATGATTTTTCTATGCAAAGACATAATTTTTTGAAGAATTTAAGGTTAATCTGGATTTAATTAAATCTAGATTAACCAGAAAAATCCTGAGAGTAACGCTTATCCTCGGAGGTGTCGAAAATGCGACTAATCACTTGTGGGGATCTAAACAATGGAGCGGCTATGTTTTAATCAGAGCCGCCCATTTCGAAAACACGGAAATGGATGACATTAGTTCATATTCTCCATTTTGCATATCCCGCAAGCCGTCCATGTTCTAGAGACAAAATCTCACTTGATTCTTGATGGGTTTAAGTGATTTTTGTTTCTAAAGCTTCATTTAGAGATGACGGACCCATCCATATGGTGATGTTAGGGTTTTGAAAAGGTTCGTTTCATAAAGTGTCAAACCCGGACCTAAGCTAGGTTGAATGAGCCATACATTGGCCTCAGAGTATGAAACTTCGATTTGATTGGCTCTACACCTTCGTATCAACATCAACAAGCTTGCCCTCACTTAAATTTGGAGTTGATTTGGGCCTAGGTATGAGTTCGTTCAATGTGTAACTCAACTTGGAGAGCTAAAGTTGGAAACTAGTTTAGAGCCTATGGGAGAGGGAAATTTCAATTGGGCTCAACTTCGTAGGGTCCTAGGAAGATTTAGGGAAGGTCAATTTGATGTTTTGGACAACTTCATTTTAAACCCAAAATTTTTCCTGTTTTGGGGTTTTCGAGTTGGCTTAATTGGGAGGATTGAGTGGGTTTAAGGGCTTGGATGCATGGGGGATCAACTGCTTAGGTCCTAGGGAACAACTTTTGTCTTGGATGTTTCAGAGTTTAGGCAGTGTATGTATGTCTTCTCCTCTCTTGGGTCTTCTCAGATTAGCTCTATTTATAGCCTATGGAGAGGCCATGACCGAGGTTAAATAAGCTTTAAATTGCTTGAGGATAAAGCTAACAGTCTCATGATGGCATGGAGATAAGTATTCAGCTAGGTGGCAACCATGGTTGAAGTTCCCAAGGTTACTCCATGTTAAACTTAAATATGGTGGAGGTTCAGTCTCATTCCTTGGCCTCCCTCTATTGGAAGGTTTGGGAGGTGGATAAGGCTGCTTAAGTATGCTTTGAATCAACCTCCCCCATGTAAACTTATTGATTCATTCCATAGGTTCAAATGAGAATGACACATAAGTCCTCTCTTTCCTTACTTCTATGGCATGTCATGATGAGATCTCCATGAAGTTGGCTCATGTTTATTGAGTGGGAGATGAGGTGCATGGTGACTCCAAAGTGAGCTAGTTAATCTCCTTCCGCATAAGTTAACATGTCATCCATGGTTTTGTAAAAGAATGATACATTCTTTCCATTTCTCATTATTTTTAAAATTTGGTAATAATGAGTTCATTCCATGATTTAGGGATGACTTAAGCCAAGATTTTCTCCATTGGATGGCTTGTGAGGTGAGTGATGACTCACCCATATCATCTCTTAAGCCTTTCATGAAGGAATGACACCTCCTTCATCCTTCATGATTACATCATAATGGTATTTTTAACCATGGTTAAAGTGATGTGTCATGGGTCATTTAATGTGTTAATTTATGGCTGAAGTGTCTCATGGGTCATGTGTAACCCATATGATGTCAATTATGAGGTCATTGTTGGGTTTTAAAATTTTAAGCTATTTATTGTGTCATGTGTGATGTCATATGTTCAAATTTATTTTATGGTTATTTAATTATAATTCAATTTTTAAATTAATTATGTAATTAATTAAAAATATTGGAAATAATAATATTAACAAATAAATTGATTAAAATAAATTTTAAAATTAATTATTTAACCAATTTTATCAATTTTGGTTCAAAATGAGGTATTTTGACCAAATTTGATTAATATTGACTAGGGTTGACCATGGTTGACCCAGGTTGACCCAACTTAACCCAGGTTGACCATTCCTAGTCTAAGGATGACTAATGTAACTTTTCCAACTTTGTCATGGTTGGGTTAGTCATAGAATCCATAGGTATTGTCATTATGGGATTGATTTGGTCATATTGATCAATTTTAGAGTTTAAGTTGACCCAATGGTCAATATGGTGACTTTTGGGTTTTCTATGTGTCTCCTTGACCAAAGTTAAGTTAATTAGTTCAATAGTTGACCAATGATGTCAATGTGTAGTCTTGGGTTGGCCAATTCAACCAATTTGGCCTCTTTAGGTCAAGGTTTGGCCTATGATGTCAATGTGTTTGTCTTTAGGTCATAGGTTGACTATTTTGTCCAAATTTGACCTATTTTGGTTAAATGTTGACTAATAAGATCAATGTGATGGTCAAAGGGTCATGAATTAATGATTTTGGCCATTTTTGACCTTTTTGGTAAAACGATGACCATTTGGGTCAATAGGGTTGTTATTAGGTCAAAACAAATTGATCAATTTGACCAAAGTTGACTTTTTGGGTCAAAGGTTGACTAGTTTGGTCAGTGTGGTGGTCATTGAATCATGGATTGATCAGTTTGACCAAAGTTGACCATTTGGGTCAAAGGTTGATCAAATCAGGGTTTGTCATTGCTAATTTGATTATTTAAGAATGTCATTAAGATTTGAGTTAAAAAGGCTTTATTAGGGTTTTACCTTAGACATTAGGGTTTAGTGATTATCATTGAGATTTAGGAAGTCAACTTCCTAGCTTAACTTGGTTTAGAAATGATCAAAAGTGAGGTCAACACTTTTATGTTATTTGTGTTAATGTTGATACTATTTTATGTGTTGTTATTTGTGATGGTAGTGAACATTGTTGTTATTTTTTGTCGTAATGTGTATCTTTGAGATGATAATGTGGTAGTATGTATTTGAACTCTTTTATTTTAAATGTGTTTTGTTGGTTTTTGTTAAACCTAATCCTGCTACTTTAGGAAGTTTAAATAGATCTAACCTTCATTTAAAATTTAATGATTAAATTTCAATTTACTCTCAGGAATTATCTATTGTGGTTGTGATGTTATGTTAGCTTTTATTTTAGCCTCCACTGCATAGAAGACTTTTTAATCTCTTAATCATTAAAACCAAAATGCATTGTGATCATTTTTACTCCAGTTTATAAATTTTTGTACCTGCATAATTAGGATATGAAAATTTTTGTTTGTATAAGTGTTACTATTTCATACCTGTCTACCTAAGTTTGGGAGGGGGGTTAAAAATCAATTTTCAAAACTTAAAGTTTATTTGTTCTCAAGTATGTTACAAATAAATTTGATTTTTGATTTGAAAATGTTAATGTGTATGAAGTTATATTAGGGTAATAAAATTTTGAATATGAAGTTTTATTAGGGTAATAAAATTTTGAATATAGAAATGTGTAAGAAAATTTGGTTAAAACTTTATAGTGATGAAGAAAATTTTCAAGTTAAAAATTTTCTTAGTAAAGAGATGATAAATATGATGTAATTATCTTTAGTAAGAGATATTGTATTTTTAAAAAATGTCGAAAGATTATATTTTTATTTTCAATACCTAAATTTCTTTTTTTAAAAGTAGTTTTCGGAACTATTATTATACCCTTTGCTTTAGGAAAGGAAGTGTGGAATTCAAAATCATTAAAGGCCTATCCACATATAGTAATTCCTTCCATAAAAGAAAAAAAAGAAGAAAAAAGAAAAAGAAAAAAAATAAAAAATAAAAAGAAAAAAGTAAAGTATAATATGAGAGGGAAGCCCGAGGAATAGTGCCTAATCAAAAATTGGTTCTACATTTGATCTTTTTAAATGCATAAGATTTGAGAAGCTCCTAAGCTTAAGGATATAATATAGTGAGTATAATTATTTTTAATGAAAATTTTTAAGTTGAGAAGATAGAATGCCTAAACTCTATATTTAGAAAAATTATAAGTATTTATGCATTAGATAGGAGCTCTTATATTCATACTTTTTCACTTGAGAAAATTTCTAAACTATAAATTAGTCTTATTCATTAAAGTTTTTTTTTTCTAAATTGGAATACCACATTTCTACAACATTATTTTAGAATCTCCTAAAGAAACTCATTCACATAATTTGCTTATGTTGGTTTTGAAAGATTATAGTGTCACTTGAGGAAAATTAACATTTCAAGTTTGGGGGAATTTGATATACCTAAAATATATAATATTTTTAATCACATTATTATACTTATTTTTTATGATATTGCACTTTAATGGAAGGTATTTGTGTGTTTTTATTTCAGGTATACTTAAATTGTGTCAAAAGGAGAGAGAAAGGATCAAATTTAGAGAAAAAGTGAAGAAGGTGTTAAAATGAACTGGGGCGCCTAAGCGCCCAGATCTGGCACCTAAGCGCTAGTAGACAGAGGGGGTAGCGCCTAAGCACCAGAGAACCTACACTTAAGCTCCAGACAGTTACTTTGTAATTTTAATGAATTTTTGGTGAATTTTTAAGAGGTGTTTGAGGCATCCTTTGGTACGAACGTGGGTAAGTAATCAAGCACGCCAAAAGACATTCAAATTTCACTTGAAAGGATGCATATCTTGGGTAGATTCATTGAATATGGACACATTTTGAAGAGACACCAAGGCACCTTTTCGAGAAAATATAAAAGGACTTAAAGTGTGCAAAAAGGGTGGGGTTGAGTTCTTTTAAAGAGAGGAAAATTAGAGTTTGTAGAGAGTAGTTTTAGTAAGAATTTGAAGGATTCTTTCTTAGGGTTTCTTCATACTTTTCTCCTTCTTAGTGAAAGACAGGGTGAGTAGGGATTCCTAACTAAAGTCTATTATGTAGAGAGCTTTAAACCCTCTTAGGTTGGGCGACTAGTTCATGGGAGGCTTGTAAGAGAAATGAAGAGATTCAAAGGAACTTCAAGAGTTTGATGGAGAAGAACTTGAGATAAGTTTTTATTTTGTACTTCATTTGGTTTTAATTGAGACTTCTTGATTTCTACATGGTTTCTACTTTTAAAACTATTTATGGTTGTTTTCTCCATGGATTCTGAGTAGTCTTCTTTATCTTCTTCCTTAAAATGAAAAGTAATTAAGTGTTGGATAAAAGTTGTGGAAGTACTGATTTTTAATGTTGGAAGAAGTTGTGTTGTTTCAACCCTTGCACTTCATTTACTTCTTGATTTGGCTAATGACGATGTTAACATTTGTTGTGAGAACATGTAAGATCCTAGTAGGTACTGTCTCAGTCAATAATATGTAGGAATCACATGGTATTATTTAGATGAGAAAGTAATTCATATACTCTTGTGCAAATAAATAGGGAAATGTACATTTATGGGTGTAGAATTAGAGACTTTAGGGTGACAGACTAAAGCCCCTAATTTAGTTTATTGTTTTAGGCTTTGATGCGAGAGTTAGCCCCCAGGTGGAGGGAAGGGAGGTAACTCTAGAGTGAAAGCTAGTATCTTCCCTATTTATCCCGTCTTTAGAACTATTCATACTTTAAACTAGGCAATGTTTTTTATATCATCTCTAGTAAGGGTAAAGAATAAATTTGTTCCTATTTGACACAACACATTTTGATTACTTTCATAGTAGAATTCCTTTACTTATTTTCATGATAAGGAAAAATATAATTTAATTTATACTTCTTTAAATCTTACAAAAATCTTGCTATAGTTAGACAATTGTTTCCTTTATCTTATAATTTAAGAAAAAACCAAAAAGAATCATATTTTAAAAGTTTGATGTTATTTGAAACTATTTATGTAAGTGTCTTTTTCTAAATAGAATTTGTGTTCTAAAAACCATTTTGTCTTTTAATATTCATAAATTTTCTTCGTGGGATCGATATTTCAGGGCATAATCAGAAAGTCTTATATTACTTGACAATAATATGTATACTTGTGTAGAATCCCTAAAGTAAAATATGACCGTTGTATTCTTATTTACATCAGAATCATGTTTTTGGCGTTTTTGTAAAAAAATATTTTATATAAAAAATATAAGTTTAATTGGATTACCAAAAGCATAAATTTTATCAGTTTTCATCAGGAAGTAAAAATATCGGGATCAATATCTAGAAAAAATGACATTTACGAAGCCTAAAAAATGGAAACGCAGAAAATGATGAGTAACAACACAGTATGGATGCTGTTATAATTACAACGAAGACAGAGATGGGAATCCGCCAATAATTTTATGACATGAATGGGTAGATCCAATGCCTACCATGGAACATAATGTCATCCAGTTGTATCCCTAACAGTTGCATCATCAATATCTATGAAGAGGGGGACTGTATCTCACCGCACATAGATCATCATGATGTTGAAATGCCTTTTTGTACAATATCTTTACTAAACATATGTGTTATAATGTTTGGGAAAGAAATCCAATTCATAGGAGCAAGGGAATTCCATGATTCTTATCAAGTTCCCCTCCCGTATGGATCAATACTAGTTCTGCAGGGAAATGGAGCTAACGTGGCTAAAAAATTCATACCATGAGTAAGCAGACAATGGATTTTGATACATTTACAAATAATGCGTCCCGAGAAGTGCCACATTGATTAACAACCTATACTGAAACTTGAGGGACTGCAACCTCTGGAACTTCCATGACCCCGTGAATATCTGAGCACCTAAGACATACTTCACAGAACATGCTTCTGATAGTAACTTGAAGTGCAAGATATCCATGGTTGGTCTCAAAGTTACCAAGGTTGCTAAGATGATAGATGGTAATATGGTAGTAATGTGTATTATGAGATATTTTGCTGACATCTTGGTTTGTGACGTTTTGATAATGTACTGTTGATATCTTTTCGTTAACACTCATGTTAGTGTATAATAGAACTCTAGTTTTATAAAAAAAAATCCCCTACTGTTGACAATGCTCGCGCAAGTTCAGAAATGTCAAGATATACACCTAAAAATACAAAAAAATGACATTAATTGAAAACAAACAAAATTTTGAAAAATGACATAAGAGTTGCCTCCCCAAATATAAACTAATGAAAATTAAAATTTCAAAACAATATAGTTGTCTTTGTGTGCTTTGCACCCTATTTGTTGTTATTGGATATAAGTCCTTTATGACACGGAGTTATGAGTTTCCTTTAGCTTTTCCTTTGGGATAGGATATAAGCCTCCTAACATTCCTTCCCAAGACTGACAATTGACATTTTTAAGCAATGAAATAAGACCTTCTTTAATGGTATATGACATCCACTCTCTTTCTTGTTATTAGATATAATACCTTCCTAACACAAATTTATGGCTTTCCCTTAGCCTTTCCTTTGGGATAGGACTTAAGTCCCTTGGCATTCCTTCAAATACTGACATTCGCATCTTTGAGCAATGGAGTAAGACTCCCTTCAACGAAATATGGCATCCGCTCTCTTTCTTGCTATTGGATATAAGACCTTCCTGACACAAGTTGTTTTTCGTTTAGCCTTTCCTTTAGGATATGATATAAGTCTCCTAGTACTCCTTCCCAAAATTGACATTCGACTTCTTTGTGCAATGGATTATGACATCCGCTCTCTTTCCCGCTTTTGGAAATAAGACCCTCCTGACCAGGAATTACGGTTTTCCTATAACTTATTCAATTTCTTTCCTACTGAACGACTTCTTTATGAATCTTGACATTCTTCTCCCCAGTAAGTTTTGAAAGTTGAATGTTAAAAATCCTGACACTGAACATTTACATTCTTATTTGAAACCAACGAAAACTGATAATTTTGTGGATTATCTTGGTTGCTTCAATTAACACCAATACGTGTTGCTTACTTATTCAGTATCCCACACAAATTGGGGGCCCATTTTCCTACCTCACTTTTGTGAGGATCAAACTTAAATGATATCCATGATCAAGAAATATCTTGAACCACCCAAGTCAACTCAGGATCCCATGGATTCTTCTACAAGTCCAATCATCACCATGATCATTAGATCCATTTTAGGGAAGAAGTATAATTTGATTTGAACCGTTATTGATCACATTGACCATTTGTCAACCCTGGACCCAATAGTCACCACACTGTCCATTTGGTCAGCCCTCGACCTAATGGCCACCTCATTAACCATTTGGTTAACTATGAACCTTATGGTCACCATATTGACTCTGTAATTGGCGCAACCACCATATGGTAAAAACATCACCATATGGTCAACTTGACCACCATGGTATATCTGTTGGTCAACTTGGTCAAAACTGGACCATATCATCAAGCCCATTGACCTTATGACAAACTTAACCATCATTTGGTCAACCCATCACCCTAGGGTCAATTGGGTCATCATGGTCAACCCTAAACCACAATGATCAAACTATGATTTTATGGTTAAAATTTTCACTTTTTTTATTAATTAATTATTTAATTAATTTAAAGGATGGAATTATGACCTATTAAACCTAAGACCATTCTTCAAAGCCCAACCTCATGGCAACCCAAGCCCCTGCGTAACATCCAAACCTAAATCTAACCCATGACCCATTGCTATTGGGTCATCTATGACCTTATAAGACCCATCATGACATGGCAAACACATTATACACATTATTCCACCAAAGGAGCCACCAATTTTTACTAAAAGTACAAAGCCATTGTTGTCCTCATTTTTTTTGAGGTATTTTCTCTTCTCTCTCCTTAGTAGTTAGGATCTAGCCTTAAGCTTTCCCTTTGACTATCTTAGAGGACTAGAAATGGAACCCACCACTTAGAAATTAAAACACCTCTTAACTCCCTGCAAACCCCATAAGTTTGATTGTAAACCCCTAAGTCACTTGGAGGGTTAAGATCAAATGCGGAGGTTTAAAGGATGAGTTCCCTATAGGACTCTTTGGCCTTAGAACTACCCTGGGTGGCCTGGTCTGGTGAGGGTTGACCTGCACACATTACACTTTCACACATATTCCAAGTCCTAAAACCATTCATACCTAGCTTGACTTCCTGACTAATGTAGGTAATTCATATGGATGGACCTTAACCCCTAGGCCCTTGGCTAAGAGGGTTAGGAACAACATAGTGAATGCCTCAAATGAGTCCTCTCATGGCTCTTATAGGCTTGATATGGCTTCATGGCTCAACCAAAGTGATTTCATTCTACTCAAACTTGATCAATCTTTATTTTTCCAAAAATTTCAATTTTTCACCTCCGGGACCCTACACCCACCAAACCTACCAAATGCCCTCGAAACTACCTAAAATTTGCAAAATCACCTAAATTACCAAAAACTCCTCAAAACCAATCCTAAACATTTCCTAACATTCAAATTGATCATCCTTAGCCAAATACACCAAAATTTCCAAAAATACCCCACAATACCCTCCAAATACCCAAAATGCCATTTTTAACTAAAAAAAATTCAAAAATTCCAAAAATTCCCAAAAAAATTCCAAAAAATCCCAAATATTCCCAATTTCATTTTGTTCAACTACACCATAAGCCATTTTTGTCAATTTAGCCCACTTTTACCAAAATCCCCAATTTGACCAATTTTTAACCCATATGGACCCAATGTCAAACCAAATCAACCCAATTGATCCTAATTTTGATCCAATTCAGTCTTAAACTTCAATTCAATATCTCCAATATCAATCTTGACCAAATCCAAGTCCAATTTGATTGACATTTGGATCCAATTTCAATTTGAAGCTTAAAATCTAATTTTGGCCCATAACCTAAACTTAACCCAAACTACCCAACTCAACCCCAACTAGCCCCAAACCTTTTCTAAAACTTCCCTAACATCCCCACAAACAAAACACTAACTTGATTTGCCCCAAATTTGAACCTAAACTCCACCCAAACCAAACCCAAACCAAAAATCCCTAATTTTGTCCTAAACCCACCATGAACCCAAATGGGCCCAAATCCCAAAATCAAAGCCCAACCAAAGTTGAAAACTCTTTGTAACACTCCCATAAACATTTATCAACATTAATTTTACATCAAATCTAACATTAGCCCAACCTTAGCCCAAGTTAGCCCAATTTGACCCACTTTGGCCCCTTTACCAAACAAAGTCCCAAATCAAACCCAATTCAACTCCAAATCACCTCAAATTTGTTTCAAATCACTCATGACACATCCCTAAACTAAACCCAACTTTTGTTTGGCCCAATCCTTCACAAAATTTCCATCCACCAATTTGTTTTCAAACCTAAAGACCCACTTTCATAAACCCATTTTCACCAAATCCAAAAGCCCAAAAATCCATTACCAAGCCCACATGAAACCTTTTCTTCATCATTCCTTTGATAATACTATTTGACCAAAGTCTTAAATCATCATGAAATCAACCCATTTGTAGCATCATGACAAATCCCATCAAAAGAATCCAAAGTTTTCAAAATTCCAACTAATCCACTTTCATGTAAATGAGCCAAGCCATGAGCCAAGCCATGGAGCTATGCCAAAGCCATATGTAAGCCATGAAGAGCCATAGACTTGTCATCACTCCCCAAATGGCAAAAGGGGGAGATCCTTTAAGCACTCCCTAAAAGTCATTAACCCATTACATGATTCCTCTTAACCTAAATTTAATCCAAATAATCCTTGATGGGGACTTCACCACACATGTGAGGCTGACCCAACTGATCCCCTTCAACCTAAATCAGGTCATGGGAGGGTGAACCTAACCTAAATCCACAGGTTGACCCATTTGGACCCAAAATCACTCCTCTCCCCTTGCCACTTAAATCTAATTCTTTACACATGTCCAAAGACAATTGACTGCACCAAACCCCAGCCCTGACTCCCCTGAGTCAGATGGTGACCTGACTCTGGCCGGCCAGCCACCAGGCCACCGAAAAATGCCATGGCCGAAAAGCTTGGAATGAGCCAAATTTCAAATTCTCACCTGCTCAGCTATCCCACTCCAATTGGCCACCACAGCTCTTCATCTCCTCCCCTAGGCAGCTGATCCCAGCCATCAATTACCCCTGGGAAGCCTTGGCCATGGCTATTTAAACCAGCCACCCCCTCTCGGCCAAAAGGTTGGCTGAAATTAACCTTCATAGAATCCCTCCAAACTCCTCACAGAGCTTCCCTTAGCCAAGAGCAATCCATCCCCACTGTTCTCAAACCCTAAATCCCATTGATTGAGCTCAATTTTAGAGCTCAATTCTCAGGCCAGAACAAGACATCTCTCAAACCTCCACCAAAATTAAATTAAACTCACCCACACCTGCACAGGACAAAGTGAAGGAGTTCCCCAATGAAAGCCCCCTCTCCAGGCCACCCAATTGCTCTAGCCTCCAAAGTCTGAAATCGGGCCTGGTCACTTTCATACTTAGACCTTTCACCAGGGCCAGAGGCCTCATCCCTAGGCTCTTCCAGCTCCAACGAACGTGCCGAGCACATTCAGTTGAGGCCTCACCTCCTTAGCCATGGAGACTTCTCTTTAACCTGAGCTTCCAGCGATTCTCCATTCCGTTTGGGTTAATTTCATAGCATGTAAACCATATGGATGTGTTCGTCTCTTCAAGATGAATCCATAGAGTATAAGAACACGAAAATCCATTGAGAAACGAGGGAGATATTAGGGTTTGAGTGTGGACGGTCACGGGTGCGCAACAGTCGGAGACAATGACCAGCCGCCGTTGGATCGAGCGTGTATCGACTGGACGACTCAGATTGCGTCGGACCAGGGAACGGTACGTGAACCGCGGGCTGCGTGGCACTGAGTCGGATGGCGGCGGCGAATGGGAGCGCGCCGCGTGGAGCTTTGGAGACGCTAAGGTTGCCGTGGCGCTGAGTCGGATAAGTAGGAAAATATGGAATTTATGATTTAATTAAATGCCTGAAACTTAAAAAATCCATATCTTTGTTTAGAAAAATCACAAAAATAAAATAAAAATACCCTCTTGCTCAGTGAACATGGGAGAATAATGTGGAAAAAGAATTGAGTTAATTTGATGAGTATTTTATTTTTAATTAATTATTTACTCATTTCAATATTTTAATTCTCCATTTGCATAGAAAATTCACCATGTCATGAGACCATAGGGCTTTTGAAGCCTCTGATCTTGGGAACATTCTCTGAATTTTTCAAGGTCAGAGGCTATCTCTATGGCAAGTTATGTATTTTTCAAGTTTATGTCACTGTTTTTGGTATTTTAATTCCATTAATTAGCATATTACTTAGAAAATTCTAGGAAAATTTGGGGAAGTTTTTTAGGATCAGAGGACCCTAGAATAATTATGTTTTGAGTTAATTCATTAAGAATAACCCTAATTAGCCTAATTACTCAAAACTGAACTTTAATTAATTAGGGTTAACCACACATCAAAAGAACTTGAAAATAATTCTCCACTGATCTTTAGGATTAGGGGGACCTCACATAAAAATTTGGAATCAATTGGTAATGTTTAACCCCACTAAATGGATTAATTAGGTCACATGAGTAAAATTAAACTTTGAAAACTCATAACTCCAAAAATACATTTTAAAAATTCACCAAATTGGTTTTGTGGGCTCTCTGGTAACAGAGGAGTCTAAGAAAATTAAAATTGGAAATTTCTAAAAGTTTTCATTTTTAATCATATTTTTAATATTTTAATAATTAAAAAATAATAAAAATCACAAAAATATTAAAAATCATAAAAAATATCATATTTCACCTCCTAATCACTTAGGAATAAACCAAGTATTTTTCCTAAGCCTCAAAGTAAAGATATTGAATTTTAAAACCTTAAAACAATTTTTGAATTAAAAAATGAATTTTCCAACATTTTCACTAAATTAATTCTAATAAATCAAAGAAAAATTAAAAAATTAGAAAATTTGTTTCTCTGGACTCCTTGAGGTCAGAGAGATTTAAGAAAAATATAAAAATCCATTTTTGAACTTTAATTTTATTTTATTATTGATTAATACTCCAAAACTCAAAATAATTATAATAAATAAAATATAATTCAAAAAATCACCAAAATTGGTCCAAGTGGTCCCCTGGTCATTAGGAACATCCCATAATTTTCTTAAGGACAGAAACCTTACCTTGGTTATGTTGTTGAATTTCCATTGAAAATCCCTATTTTCTATTAAAATAAATATATAAATTAAATTAAAAACAAAAAAAAAATCACAATTTCTCCTCTAATGTCTTAATTGACATGTGAGTGAAGTGACATAAAAAATTTCAAGCTCATTTGAGCTTAATTTGATAAGTTATGAAATAATTAAGCTTAAAAGGGCATATTAATAATTAAGAATTTTAACCCCTAATTAAAACTCTAGGTTTAATCAAAATGGGGGGTAAAATATTTGATCTTAATTCTTTCTTAGATGATTGAAACTTTGGAAAATAAAAGGGTAGCAACTCATTGATCACTTTTAATAAACCAAAAAAATGAAACCTTAATTAATTAAATAGTTTGAATTTTGGAAGAATAATTAAAAATTTTGGATTATTAAAATGGGGATATAATTTAAAGAGACTATAATCACTTAAACTAAAATCCCAAAATGAATCGCTTTAATTATATTTAACTCTTAATTAAACTTAAGATGATAATTGAAATTAATAAATTAATAATAAAGAAAATGTAACCCTTAATTAAATTAAAACTTAAAATATTAAATAACTTGATAATTAAATTGAAATAAATTTAAAACATTAAAAAAAGTATTAATTTCAAAAATCACTTGAAAGTAAATTTAAAACAAACTTGAAACATCAAAAATCAATTTCAAAAAAATAATTCTTAATTAAAAAATCGAACCAATTAAAAGTTAATCTAGAATATTGCAATTAAATTAAAATTAAATCATTAAATTCTAAATTAAATAATTTAAACTCCTATTTCAATTCAAATAATTTAAAACACTTAAGAATAAAACAACTTGAACACTATTCTAAACTTAAATTTATTAAAATTTTATAACTAAATTAAATCACCTTAAAACATTAATTCTAATTTTAAATCGTTGAAATTCTTAATAAATTGATTTGCCCCTAAAAAAACTTTTATCATTATAACTCTTAAATGGAGCATCAAGTGAGGTGTCACTTCATTCATGAGATAATCAAATGCCTTAAGTTCACTGAGCAAGAGTTACAACTTAACTAAAAATTTCTGAATGATTGATTCATCTCTACAATAAAAATTCATTTAGACTCGAAATAATCTCAGAAGGGTTGAAAAGATGTTTAGAACCCGTTCTAAGCACTTCCTCAATACAATGAGGTGTTTTAAGAAGAATAATTGAACTTAATTGTTCTTTGGTGAAGAAAATCATCCACAAAATATAAAGAACCTAGACGTCATAGGAACTGACTAGCAGTAGTATTAGGATCTTGGTAGACAACCAAAATCTTTCCCTTAGCTTTACCTAGGTACTTGTTGCAAATATTTAAATGTTCTAACATGTATTTTAAGAGCAGCTTGGAATGACGAGAAGACCCTCCAGGTACGCTTTTACTTTTTTGCAATTTACTTTATTGCAACTTATTTACCTGCACTGCACTTTACTTTTCTTGCATGACAAACAGGATTGTTGCATGAAAACTGAAACCTTTAGGATAGCCACAAAACTGAAACCAAAACTAAATTAAAAGTCACACAAGATAAAATTCACCACCACAATATCTAAAATATAAAACAACTATAAATTTAATCACAAACAGAACAACAAAACCACAACTTTAACTAAATTAAAACGTCTCGTTGAATGATCGGGAATACCTCGGATGATGTAACCCACGTGTTGCTAACGGGATTTCCCACGGTCTAAATGAAAGTGTGGAACTCATTCAGTTGAGCTTAGCAAACTCATGTGGACTAAGTGAATTTGATGAAAATAACGGTGCCGGGATGACAGAACTGTGGGATCTTAATTGGTTCTGTTTAATTAACTTTAAGATTTGTTTTAATTAAAACACAAAAGACATTTGGACTTTAAGATTTCTCTAAACCAAGACACTTTTCTCATCCCCTGATTTTCACCTTCTAAAACTAAACCTCTGCAACAACAAGGAGCTTGGAGCATAGTGGGCAGCACGACCATCGTCATCAGCAAAACTTGAGCCTACTTCAGCAAAAATTTCCTTAGAGTTAAATAACCAAGCCATAGGATTTCGAGGTAGTTTGCTTAGTGCAACATAAATCCTCAACTTTTCGTTAGGCATTTGCATAATCATATTATGTAAATTAAGCCCTAACCAGTCTTAGGATTCCGAGGTAATCATTTGGTACGACATAAACCCTCACATCGTCGAGGCTATTTGTGTGATTATATCATACAAATATAAGTCTTAATTAATTAAAATTGGCAGGATTGAAACATTAAATAATTTTCCCAAATTGAAGCCAAACAAATAGGATAGTTAGGAAGTCACCGAGACTTGTCTCGAATCCGTGACATCCCATACTTCTGCTCCATTGGTTTCCTAAAATAACTGTTCCAAATCTGATCCATTCCCAATTGAAATTTCCAAAATCCAATTGTTTGAAAACTTTAAACTTTGAAATTCTTGGGAGCAAAACCACTGATCATTATCGAGAGTTTTCTTGAGTGTCTTCGGACATTTAAGATGTAATTAACTATAGGGGCTTGCCCTTATAGGGAACTTTAAGAACCCATGTAATATAAACCCTGCTTAATTCCTTTATATTAAGCAGGGGAATTTGTCGGCTTATAAAATTTGTTCGCAGACCAAACGGATGTCACAAATCATCTAGTTTATTTAATCGAGCCTCATCATCAAGCAGTGTGTCCATTTTTTTTGGGATAGATACACGGTTTGTGGTGTGGTTCCCGTTTATATAAACTATTCGGGATGTGAGATCGGTTTGATTTCATATCTTAAAATTTTCAAACTTAAAATTATTTTCAAAACCAAATGCTACTTTCAAGTTATATATAATTATAAATTAAACACACAACCTAAAAATATGCCGACATATTTCTGGCGACTCTACTAGGGACTGGTTCCTCTCTCCATTTTAATCAGATGGTTTTGCTTTCATAAATCGGTAGTGTATCCATGTTCTAGTGGAGCAAACTACCATTCTTTCCGTTGGCATACCACGTTCGTTTCTACCTTGAACGGGTATAGACAACTTCTCTCGGATTTAGGAGCCACTGTTTAGACACCCCTAAACAGAGAGGTTCTGAAATCCTTTTACCTCTTTTCTGAGGTGGGGTGGACCCCCAATAGGTGTTAGCTTAGGAGCGGTCCCTCAGGTTGAGAAGTTTTGCGAGACTCTCTCTTCCTTTCCAATTCTGAATCGGGTCCTTTACCTTTTCTATAACCTTCCTCCTTTAATTGTTTTGTTCCTAACAAACAAATCCCCTAACAAATGACACTTTTAATAAATGAATTCTCTTAGAAATCATAAATATACTAAGATAAACAAAAATGTGTTCGAACTCTTTCTTTTACGTCCTAAGTTTTGCGACAAAGGGAAGCATAATTCGGGACTGACGTTCGGAATCTACCCTGCAGAAAATGACTGCCCCAAAGTTAATCTTCTCCTTCACCAACGAACTGGACTTGGCTGTCTACAAGGATGAGCTGCCTGACAATGGGATCATCCGTTTCAGACAGGGATTCGGTAATACATATATCAATTTTGCTGACGTCACTCTCTTCGCACTAATGGATAAAGTGCCAGAAACTGAGAAACCCCTGATTGAGTTCAACCTGAAGTCGACTCAAGAATTCCCTCCCCTGCAAAGGGTTCCAGCTGAAAGAAGTACTACTATTCGTAGGAGGACTGTTGTCTCTACCCCCACCGGTCTAGTCATCTCTGCACCTACCCCGGCTTCTGCCAACCGAAGGGGAAGGAAATCCAAGTCCGTGATGAGCCTCGTCACCGTGGAGGGTACAGATTTTGCTACAATACCATCTATTTTTGAGATTGGGTCCAGTTCAAGAGTTGCACCCCTAACTCGGACTCAAAGGAGAAATAAAAGCAGAAAGATAGCCAGGATTGAGAAAGCCAAGGCCGCTAAAGTTGCTTTCCTGGAAGAGATCCCTGAACTGCCTGAGTATATACCTCTGTTGGAAGAAAGTAGGTTTCACCCTCTCTCTGTTGCATTGGATGAAGAAGACGTCTAAAGGATTGCCGCTACACTACCCCAACCTGCATACTATAGTAACTATAAAAGAAAAAGGGTTAAGACTACGCCATTTGCTCGGCTACAAGCTGTGATAGAAAAATTGGCAAAGAAAGAAAGATGCCCTGTGTCAGAAATCCCAAGAAGAATGGGACGAGTGCCAGCTAGATCCCGCCTCGGACCGCGAGCAGAGCCTGTCACTGCCGTAGAGAAACCAAGGAAGAAAATGAGTGCTAGTTCACATGTTGTTGTATCGGGCCATCATATTAGGGAGGACACTACCTACCAGCATATAGCCGACAGTCCGTCTGGTCCTAGGCTTTCTGTTGCAAGAAGGATGGTGTGGCGACCTATTATTACCGAGCCGAGACCAACACAACGTCCTGAGAAGGAAAGCCTCGTCAAAAAGCCTGAATCACAAGAAAGTGCTACTGCAATAAAAGAAACTCCCGAAAAAGAAGTTCAACAGCCATCACACTATAACCGCGAGACCGTCTGGAAGAGACCCCTCGAGGATGCTATAAGAAAGCTAAGGACGGATATCCGACGGTTGGCGAAAGAAAGAGGAGAAAAGTTGGAAAATGAAGTTGATTCATCAGAGTTCATGGATGAGGAGTATGCCGAGATCAATATGGTTGAGACAAGAGCATCATCAGCTTCGTAAGGTGCTCCGGCAGCTGCGGAAAGAGATGAACCGGAAGCGATGAGAGCACAGCTTCGGGAAAGAGATGACACAATTTCCCAGATGGCAAGGAGGATGGAAGAGATGGCTACAGCTTTAGCCACTCTCCAGAGTCAGGTACAACCTCAGAAAGAAACAACCCCAGAGATCATCCATATTGCAAATGGAGGAAAAGAGATCACATTCGTCAACGGAGATGAGCCACAAAAAAGGATTCTACACAGAATATGATTCCCAAAAAGGACATTAAAAACATGGTAGAACAACAGGTGCGAGAAGCCTTAGCACAATCTAAGAACGGAGCATCTATTCATACGGGTAGACCTTACCCCGAAGAGTTCAATGCAGTCCAATACCCGAAAGGCTTCGTACCACCTCTATTTAAGACTTTTGATGGAACGGGAAACCCTCGACAGCATGTCGCACATTTTCGTGCTAGTTGCTGCAATGCCGGTGGGAGTGACGGTTTACTCTTCTATCAGTTCGTCAGCAGTTTGTCAGGGATCGCCTTCGACCTGTACACAGAATTGCCAAATGGTTTAGTTAAGACCTTTACAGAATTGGTAAACCTCTTCGTTAAGTAGTTTGCCGGGGCTCGACACCACATCACCATCGGTGATCTAGTGGTGGAGCACCAGAAACCGAACGAGACTTTAGTGGATTACATACTTCTATGGAGGAACATAAGCATGAAGTGTGAACCACAGCTTCAAGAATAGCATGCAGTCGGCATCTTGCTTAAGAGTATCCATGGCCCGATAGCACTTCTCCTTAAAGGATTTATAATCAAGACTTTTGGAGAAGTTGCTTAGCAAGGCCGGGAGCTTGCAAGAAGAGGCAAAGCAGTTAAGTTTCGTGGACAAGAATGATAAACAGAAGCCCGTAAAAGCATTCGAAAAGAAATCTGGAATCGTCTTGGCAGTAGATAAGGGCAAGCTGCCAGTTCAGATACAGCCAGAGCGGCCACAGCCTAGTTATCAACCGCCACAACGGACATACCAACAACCGCAACAGATCAATCAGCAACCTCAGTAGGGTTATCAACAGCCTCGACCGAGCTATCGGTCGCCTCAGCATTATGAACATCCGCCTCATCCACAGTGTACCCTAAAAGATTTTCTGAATAAGGAATATCCATTCAAAACTGAAGCAGTAGCGAAGATGTTCCACAATTTAATGAAGACACCAGATTTTCAGCTACCGGAGCCCAAGAGGCTGGAAGAAGTCAACAAGAAAGATCATCTGAACTATTGCCCTTACCACTGAATGCTCGGACACAAGATAGAGGATTGCATCACTTTCAAGAGTTAGCTTGATGACAATCTCTGGAAAGGGAGAATAACGATCCCGAAGGAGGTTCCGTCAATTTTATCTTGACGGGTCCTATTGTTCCGATAAACCCGTATACGGCCGATGATGGATGGAGTACCGTCTGGACAAAGTCTTCAAAGAAAATTTTGGATCACATCCAGACCGCTTCGGTGCGCGCTTCAACTCAAAGTTTGAAACCTGCCGAGCCGACACTATCGCTTGCGATCGAAGAACCGCCTCAGAAGGAGGAGAAGATCGTAGAAGAGAAGAATATTGAGGCTCTGAAGGGTAGACTAGGGGCTGCTTATCCTAGGATGGTTGTTTCCGATTCGAGGGAGAAATCCCTCAAAATTCTGACTCTGTATGATTATTTGCTTGCCCCAGCAGGATCTTATAATGATAAGAGTTATGGCGTTGGCTACATTTTGACTGTTTCTAACGATTACGTAACTAGCGAGAACTGACTTAATCTGGATCTCGATTCTAATACAAATAACGATTCTCAAATCATACACAACCTCGATGACCACGATGAAGATGTTCACAAAGGAGGCTACGAAAGCTCAACAAGCAACGAGTCCATTTATGAATTTCGAGGAGCTCCAATCGCGATAGAATTAGAGTTATCGGATTCTGAAGCAACTCCAAAAGAGCCAGTCATTCCAATTCAAGGGGAAACATCGGTAGATCCAGCACCAGACTCAGAAAATGTAACTGAAGTCAACCTAAGAAGCAGAAAAGTTCTACCTCCGAGAATGGGTCCAAAGGATAAAGGAAAGCAGGTGGTTGCTCAGGAGGAGCCAACCCCAGCAGAGGAATTGCCCATTCGGGAAGAAACTGAGGAACATGGTAATAAGGTAGACTATAATGTGCTAGCCCATCTTAGGAAGCTACCAGCCAAACTAAGCATATACGATGCTCGATCTCGTCAAAGGAGATGAGGGAAGCTCTGATCAAGGCTCTACTTGATCCAGAGATTTATTTAGCTCAAATGGCCGGTAATTCCTTCGACGAGGTTTGCTCGTTAAAAGAACAATGAGGTGTTACCTTCACGGACAATGATCTATTACTGGGCATAGCTGATCACAACCGACCGTTGTACATTTTAGTCACTATTAGAAAGTTTACGCTCTCCAGAGTGTTGGTTGATCCGGGAGCATCAATCAACATAATGAATCTTTGAACGCTAGCATATTTAGAAATTGATGCTCGTGAGCTTGAAGCAGATAAGATGTTATTGAGAGGCTTCAATCAGAAAGGAGAGAGAGCTCTCGGATATATTACACTGTTAATGAAAACCGGTGACTTAGCAAAGACAACCGCAAAATTCCATATAATTGATTCTGAGACATCGTTCAACGCTCTACTGGGTCAGCCATGGATCCATGAAAACTGGATGTTACCGTCGTCTCTGCACCAGTGCATAAAATATTAGGAAGGAGGAGAACAGTGTATTAAATGTGACTTGCAACCATTCTCTGTACACGAGATTGGAATTCATGAAGATGCAGCCTATTACGCGCCTCCGAAGAAAACAATCTTCTCCAGAAATGTCATACCAAATGAAGCAAAAGAAGTGCAAGACAATGAAGAGCCTGAAATTCTAGTCCAACAGTTACTCACCACTCTCTTACGGCGAGATGGTGAAGGTTTCTCCAGAACTCGCATCTGAGGTCGAGGCCAAGGACGAGGTCGTGGAAGAGACGTTGGAACATTTGGACAGAAGAAACCAGTCATCGACGTTGATTGGGAGAACAGTTCCAAAGAAGAAGAAATCAAGAAAGAAGCAGCGGCGATAAGTCAGAAGAAACCCCAGTTCAAGATCTCTCTCGAGGATGAAAAGAATGAAGAATATAAATCAATGTACGAGAAGATTAACCACTATGTACATACTATGACCCTAACCCCGATCCACCCTAATAAGGTTGAGGGTAAGATGGTCAAGGAGGCGCATTGTGGTGGTACTAAACCAATCAATTTTTATCGTGGTGCTTCTTCTTCCAAAACTGAAAATGATGTACAATTTGAAGATGTTGCTTCATCTGAACTAATGGAACTGCCTTTTGAGTGATACTCTCCTTGTGTTCAAAATTTAATTCAACGTGGAGTCTTACCTCGACGATGGACAAAAGGTCAATCACAACATTTTGAAAAATTATGGAATAATGCCAGTCGGCCTCCTAATCCAAAACAAGGTCTCGAATTCGGCACGGTAGGATCAGTTGACGATACGGGATTTTGCTTGGTTGTCACTTGCGAGCCTAATGAAGACTGCTTGGAAGCTTCAGAAGATCTCGAAGATCTACCAATCAGAGATGCTCCGCCAAAATTCGAAGAAGAAATTAAATCTACAATACACGAGTTAATGGAAGTTAACTTAGGTACTAGCGAAGAGCCTAGGCCGACCTTTGTTAGCTCCTTACTCAATAAAGAAGACTCCGAAAACATAATCAAGCTATTAATGGAGTTCAAAGACTGTTTTGCTTGGAGTTATGATGAAATGCCAGGATTAGCTCCAGAGGTTGCAGTTCACAGGCTAGGAGGGGATCACACTGCTGTTCTAGTCAGACAAGCTCCGAGAAGAATGCGTCTAGAGATTGAACAACAAGTAATAGTTGAAGTTAAGAAGCTAATAGACGCTAAATTTGTCCATGAGGAGAAATACCCGACTTGGTTAGCCAATGTGGTACCAGTCAGAAAGAAGAATGGTAAGATCAGAATCTACGTTGATTTCAGAGATTTAAATAAAGCATGTCTAAAGGATGAATTCCCGCTACCAATTCCAGAATTGATGATCGACATCGCTTCAACACATGAAATCTTTTCTTTCATGGATGGATCTTCGGGTTAAAACCAAATAAAGATGGCACCGGAAGATGAAAAACTCACAGCCTTCAGAACGCCAATTGGAGTGTACTGCTACACAGTGATGACATTTGGATTGAAGAACGCAAGAGCAACCTACCAAAGAGCAATGACGAGGATTTTTGATGATCTCATTCATAACCAAGTCGAGTGTTACGTGGATGATGTGGTCATCAAGAGCAAATTAAAGGAAGATCACTTGTATGATTTGAGAATTATTTTCGAGCGATTAAGACAATTTAACCTTAAGATGAATCCCCTGAAATGCGCCTTCGGAGTCACCTCTGGGAAATTCTTAGGATTTGTTGTCCGACATCATGGAATTGAAATCGATCCGGAGAAGATTAAAGCTATCTTAGAAATGCCACCTCCTAAAACCTTGAAACAATTACGGTCCTTTCAAGGGAAATTGACATATCTTAGACGCTTTATCTCGAATTTGTCAGGAATGTGTCAACTGTTTTCTGCTTTAGTTAAGAAGGATGCCAAGTTTACTTGGGACTCCAAATGTCAACAGGCCTTCGATGACATCAAACAATACCTAATGATACCTCCTGTCTTAGCAGCCCCAGTCTTGGGACGACCGTTGATACTAATGTAGAGGGAAAAGAAAACGCGCTCTATTACCTAAGTCGTCGTCTAATTCCGACAGAAGTAAAGTATGCTCCTATTGAGAAGCACTGTTTAGCCCTGATCTTCGCCGCACAGAAGCTCAGGCACTACATGCTTTATCATAAGGTCAACCTTATTTCGAAGTTTAATCCATTGCAATATTTGATGACCCATCTAACACTTTCTGGCAGACTAGCTAGGTGGTCAATGATACTATTGCAATTTGGTATAACTTTCGTTCCTATTCATGTCGTAAAGGGACAAGTCCTAACAAACTTCCTTGCTGCACACCCTTTACAGGCAGAATCGCCTCTCAACGACGACTTGCCAGACGAGCAGATAATGAGCCTAGAAGACCCCGATGATCAGCGTTGGGAACTGTACTTTGACGGAGCATCTTCAGCACAGAAAGATAAAGAATCGCAAACGATAGTGCCCGGTAAGGCAGGAATCAGACTAATCTTTATAACACCAGAGCGGGGGATGTTAAGGTATTCCTATCACTTAACAGAACCGTGTACGAATAATGAGGCAGAATACGAAGCCCTCATAACAGGATTGGAATTAACCATTCAGATGGGAATAACCGATATCAATATCTACGGAGATTCACAATTGATCATTCAGCAAGTTGCGGGACAGTACAGAATTCTGAAGCCAAGACTCGAGCAGTACTTTCAGTACGCCATGAAACTGTTGGATTTTGACATGGATTTTGACGCCCTGATCTTCAAGTTCTACATCAACCTCCAAATGTGTTACATCCGACAATTACATCGTGGCCATTTGAATGTTGGGGCACAGATATTGTATGTCCGATAGAACCGCCTTCTTCAAGAGGACATCGCTTCATTCTTGCAGCTACAGATTACTTTCCCAAATGGGCAGAAGCTATACCACTAAGAGAAGTGAAAGCGCACCATGAGTTGCAGTTTTTCAAGAATCAGGTCGTCTACCGTTTTAGGGTACCGCGCAGAATCATTTCGGATTATGGGTCCGCGTTCAGAAGTACGAAGATCAACAATTTTATCAGAAGACACGAGATTGATTGGTGTTATTCGATGATCTATTACCCGAGAGCAAACGACTTGGCCGAGGCTTTTAATAAACCTCTCGTACAAATCCTAAAGAAAACCTTGGACGACAACAAAAGAAATTGGCACGAGAAGTTGTTAGAAGCCTTATGGGCCTACAGGATGGCTTTCAGAACTCCTACTCAGTCTACGCCTTACGCTTTAGTGTACGGGTCTGAGGCCGTCTTACCCTTGGAAGTACAGCTTCCGTCGCTCAGAATTGCAGTTGCAGAAAAGATCACTACAGAAGAAAATGCCAAATTACGACTATAAGAATTGGAAAGCTTGGAAGGAAAAAGACTTTCAGCACAGCAGAATTTGGAACTGTATCAAGCCAAGATGATCCAGGCCCACGATAAACTAGTCCGTCCAAGGACATTTAAAGTCAGTGACTTGGTTCTAGTGCTTAGAAGACCTATTCTTGCACACCGCAAGATAGGAGGTAAATTTGAGCCAACATGGGAAGGGCCATTCGTGGTCGAGACAGTCTACTCAGGAGGTTCCTACCAACTGGTGAATTGCCGTGGAGAACGACCTATGCTTCCAATCAATGGACGATATTTGAAGAAGTATTACGCAACCTGATGTTTCGAAGGATGAACTTTAAAAATGAGGTCTCATTCCTAGAAGCACGGGTAGAGTAATCATTTATGACTGGGTCCAAACCCAAAACATAAAAAAAAATGGATGATAAAAAATAAAATCATTAACAAAAAATGTGTTAAAAGAAAAAAACGTGTGAAATTTTATTAATAAAATGTCAATCTTTCCTTTTAAATCAATTCATTCATGATCTTTCCCTCATCTTTTCCTACTTTCTTTAAAAATCAAAAGAAATAAATAAGAATTTTTCATTAATAAATGTTTTTCTTATTGTTCTTGTTCTTAGTACAGCCCCTGATACTTTCCTTATTTTTTCACAGGAAAATGTCGAACGGGCGGTTGGTTCTGAACTTTAGAATTGGCGTGAGTCTAGCACTTGATGAAAAGAGGGTGAGGGATGGAGCCGTGATCGAGATTGACTCTGACTTCACACCAGCTGAACTACAATATGATGAAAATGATTGGACCCCGATTGATCGGGAAGAGTTCCATAGCCAAACAGTGATGAAAGTGGGTGGCCCAAGTCAGCAATCCGCCAGCAAGAAGAGAAAAACAAACGCCGCTCATGCAATAGGAGAAGATAAGAAAGTTAAGTCAGTTGTTGCTACGGCAGAGGGCAGGCTTGTCAGCGCAATTCCCGCAGAAGTCCAAGGGGTAAGGAGAGCTACTCTCACTGCCACCCAGCGGAGGAACAAGAATCGCCGCATTCGCAAGATGTTAACCAAGTTAGCAACAGATCAACATGAAGAGACAGTTGCTACCGTCAATACAAATACTCCAAAGAAATTGGTTTGTCAGGAACCGGAAAGGAGGAGATCAACTCCAAGGAAAGCAGAACAGATAAAGGAAATTCCAAGAAGAGCAGAAATAGAATCAGCACCTCGACGCCGAGCGGATGCACCGGTTCGAAGAGTCTTGTTGCGAAAGCAACCCCGGAGGATGTCCCGACAGAGACTATCCCTGAGGAGCCAAGACATGCAGGAGAGCGTGCCGGGTTGAACCATACATTCCCCAGTACGTTACTAGACCTCGCCGATTGCAAATAATCCTGGAATATGAGTTGGAAAGAATGCAGAATGTTGAAAAGAAAACTTTTGAATACTTTGAGAGAGTTGGAGGCAAGAGGATCAATATCTTAGAAGGCCTCGAGCTGCATATAGATGTATTCTTAGATTAAGAGCAGCAACAAATTTTAGATTGCGCCGTTGAACTTCAGAAAATGGGCCGAGTCGGCCTCCTGAGGGAAAAGACCTATTCAGAACCCCGAAGATGGATGCCAGGAAATGGAAGAATTACAATCCAATGTTGATGTTGCTACAACTTCATGATAGACACAAAAGGGAATCCACCACGAATACTCTGTTGCAGTGAGGTGGATCCGACGCCGAATATTATTAAAAGAATGGTAAAGAGGATGATAACATGGACGGTATTGCCTGCAGATTGCATACCTAACAGCTGCATCATTAACATCTACAAGGAGGGCGACTGCATACCTCCACACATAGACCATCATGAATTCGTCAGACCTTTCTGTACAGTGTCTTTTGTCAACCAATGTAACATCATTTTTGGATCTGACCTCCGGATTTCAGGCTCCGGTGAGTTCCGAGGGCCGGTGGAGATACCACTACAGGTAGGTTCTGTCTTGGTGTTGAAAGGAAACGGAGCAGACATCGCAAAACAATGCATTCCAGGAGTTCCTGTGGAACAAATCTTCGTCACTTTCAGGAGAATGGATGACAGAAAAATGCCTTTCCACTTTCAGCCAAATCCAGAGTTAGAGAGTCTTCGGCTCTACGAGCTGTAATTTACATGGGAAATATCACACCTCCAATGCACATCCATACGACATTCCTGCCAAGGATGACTTGGAAGGTGATGTTAATGTCCATGTATCTCACTATTCAGACATGGATTTTGGCAGCTGCTTTTAAAAAAAGCATGAAGAATCTTACACAATCCGTGTTGGATTTATATGGATTGTATGAGATATTGAATTCTCACGGGAAATATCATCATGTTTTGGAGCAAGATGTATGATGTATTTTCGACAAGATTGGAATGACAACGACCATGTCATGTTTTGCCTTCACCTCTTTTTGTGCAAATTGACTGGGAAACGCCATTAAGTTAAATGAACTTTAAACAAAGAACAAAGGGAAAATAAAAATAAATTAAAACAAAGGGAAAATAAAAATAAATGAGAACTCTTTTAAAAATCTGAATGTCAAAACGAACCCCAAATAAATGTGAACCCTAAATTGAAAATCAAGCTAAAATCAAATCACAACAAGCGACTAAGACAAATTCCCGAATGCGAAATCCCCGACCTTCGGCTATTCTCAAATCTCTTTTTGACTCTCCATATTTTCTTCCCTCTTTTGAGAAGGTCGATCGAATCTATCGACACAGAACCACGAAAATTTTCGATTTGGTTCTGATGGCATGGATTCATATCCTTCGCCAAATAATCAGACTTTGATCGATCCTCGTGATGTTCCGCTAAACTCAAATCTCCACAGCAAATTTCAACCCTTTAGACCTTCGAGACTGGAACCAGATTCCAGTTCTCTTTAAACCTTCGAGACCGGAACCGGATTCCGGTTCTCTTTAAACCTTCGAGGCCGGAAACCGATTACGGTTCTCTTTAAACCTTCGAGACCGGAACCGGATTCCGGTTCTCTTTAAACCTTCGAGACCGGAACCGGATTCCGGTTCTCTTTAAACCTTCGAGGCTGGAACCGATTCCAGTTCTCTTTAAACCTTCGAGATCGGAACCGGATTCCGGTTCTCTTTAAACCTTCGAGATCGGAACCAGATTCCAGTTCTCTTTAAACCTTCGAGACTGGAAACAGATTTCAGTTCTCTTTAAACCTTCTAGACTGGAACCAAATTTTAGTTCTCTTTAAACCTTCGAGACTGGAACCAGATTCCAGTTCTCTTTAAACCTTCGAGACTGGAACCAGATTCTAGTTCTTTTTAAACCTTCGAGACTGGAACCAGATTCCAGTTCTCTTTAAACCTTCGAGACTGGTGTCAGCATATTTTTAGGTTTTAAATTTGATTTAAGTATATATATATAATTTGGAAAGTAGCATTTAATTTTTGAAAATAATTTCAAGTTTGAAAATTTTAAGATATGAAATCAAACTAATCTCACATCCCAAATAGTTTATATAAACGAGCACCGCACCACAAACTGTGTATCTATCCCGAAGAATAGTCGCACTGCTTGACGATGGGGCTCGATTAAATAAACTAAAAGATTTGTGACATCCGTTTGGTCTGCGAACCAATTTTATAAGCTGACAGGTTCCCTTGCTTAATATAAAGGAATTAAACAGGGTTTATATTTCCTGGGTTCTTAAAGTTCCCTATAACGGCAAGCCCCTATAGTTAATTACATCCTAAATGACGGGAATCATTTAAGAAAACTCTCGATAATGATCAGTGGTTTTACTTTCAAGAATTTCAAAGTTTAAGGTTTTCAAACAAATTGGATTTTGAAAATTTCAATAGAGAATAGATCAAATTTGGAGCAGTTTATTTCAGGAGTCCAAAGGAAGAGAAGTAGGAGAAGCTGGGGATCCAAGAAGAATCTTGGCAACTTCCCAAACTATCCTATTGTTTGGCTTCAATTTGGGAGTTCATTTAATGTTTCATCTTACCTGTTTTAATTAATTAGGACTTATATTTGTATGACACAATCATACAAACAGCCTGGAAGATGTGAGGGTTTGTGTCGTACCAAACGACTACCTCGGAGTCCTAAGACCGGTTAGGGCTTAATTTGCATAACATGATTATGCAAATGCCTAACGAAAAGGTTGAGGATTTATGTTGCACTAGGCAAACTACCTCAAAATCCTATGGCTTGGTTATTTAAAACTAGGAATGGTTTTGCTGATGTGGATTCCAGTTTTGCTGACGACGATGGCCGTGCTGCCCACTATGCTCCAAGCTCCTTATTGTTGCAGAGTTTTAGTTTTAGAAAGTAAAAATCAGGAGATGAGAGAAGTGTTTTGGTTTAGAAAAGTCTTAAAGTCCAAATGTCTTTAGTGTTTTATTAGGGGAATCTTAAAGTTGATTATAACAACAACGGTTAAGATCCCACAGTTCCATCATTCCGGCACCGTTATTTTTATCGGATTCACTTAGTCCAGATGAATTTTCTAAACTTAACTGAATGAGTTCCACACTTTCATTTAGATTGTGGGAAATCCCATTAGCAACACGTAAGTTACATCATCCGAGGTATTCCCGATCATCCAACAAGACGTTTTAATTTAGTTAAAGTTATAGTTTTTGTTGTTCTTTTTGTGATTAAATTTTGAGTTGTCTTATATTTTGAAATGTTGTGGCGGTAAATTTTATCTTGTATGACTTTTAATTTAGTTTTGGGTTTCAATTTTGTGGCTATCTTAAAGGTTTCAGTTTTCATGCAGGGTGACATTCTTGTTTAACATGCAAGAGAAGTGAAGTACAGTACAGGTAAGTAAATTGCATCAAAATCTAAATGTACTTGGTAGGGTCTTCTCGTCATTCCCAGCTGAAACTTTAGTATTGCATTACATGTATGTGTTTATAGTTTTGCAGAAATTAAAGCATGCCAGAAAACAGGAAGAAGTAGGACTAACAAGCAGTAACTACTTAATCCTATGATATCTATGTTAAGATCCCGGTTGTCTGCCAAGTCCTATGATGTCTATGTGAATTCCTATGTTGTGCTTCAATAAACTTTATTTAATTTAATTGAGGATGGTTTCATTAAGCAGACATATTAAGTTTAATAGATCTCTGAGGTATCCAAAAGGTTAGAGATGGATGCAGGTCCATGCTTCCCTCTCACAGCCTAATGAAAAGTCTCGGGCTCATTTAGACTTATTATGTTGCTTAACAATTCACCCCACCTATACCCTTATGCTTAATGAACACAGTTGTTCGGGGTAGGTTGGGGTAGATGGGTTTAGGTGTGGTTTGGATTTGGATTGGTGGCAATTGGTAGTTTGATTTGGACTTATGGGAGTGCTATGAAGAGTTTCTGGTTTTTAGTTGAGTTTGATTTTAGTTTGGGGATTGGAGGATTTGAATTTGGTTTGGTTTGTATTTGGTTTGGGTTTAAACTAGGTTTGGTTTTGGTTTATGTTTTGGTTTGGGTTTGGTTTGATTTTGGTTTGATTTTGGTTTAAATTTGAGTTTGGAATGTGGATTGGGAAGTTTGTGTGGATATCAGGTAAAATTTGGGTTACTCCATGCATTCACTAAGCATAAGGGTATTCTTATTATGTTTTCTACAACAAGTTGTGATTCCCTAGGGTCTTTGTAAAGGGAAAAATAAACCATGCCTCAGGAGGCCAATCCTAGGTTTGATTGCTATCGTGTTGGTATTATATTGTGGTCGGGATTGTTGTTGTATATTGTGATTATTGTTGTTTTGGGATTGTTGTTGTTGTTGTGATTTGTGATGGTTGTGTTGTGTTATTGTTATTATTGTGTGTTATTTTATTGTATTGTGTTATGTTATTAGTGTTTATATTGTTATGTATTATTATTTTATGTTATTATTGTTATTTATTATTTATGTGTTTTATTATTGTTATTTTTATTATGTGTTGTTTAAAATTATTATCTTTTATTTGTAATTGAAATTATTAATCATCTTTATTATTTATTTAATTTATTATCTTTATTTAATTCATTATGATTTATTTACTTTATCATCATTTATTTGTTTTTTTAATTGTTATTAATTTTATTTAATTCATTGATTGTTATTTATTTGTTTTATTTAATTAATTGTTATTAATTTAATTTATTTAATTAATTGTTATTTATTTATTTTATTTTACTTTAACTTGATATTTATTTATTTAAATTATTATTTTAGTTTTAATTTATTTTATTTTGTTATTTAATTTAATTTAATTTATTATTATTTACAATTATTATTAATTTAATTTAATTTATTTATTTAATTTAATGTAAAGTATTATTGTTTAATTTAATAAAATTTAATTTAATTTGTTTTATTTTATTTAATTTAATTAATTTAATTAGTTTAGTTTAATTTAATTTATTATTTATTTACATTATTAATTTAATTTATTTAATTTGTTTATTTAATTTATTTAATTTAATATTTATTTATGTAATTACTTAATTTAATGTAATATGATTTGATTAATTTAATTTATTTAATTTAATTTAATTTATTATTATTTACAATTATTATTTAACTTTAATTTATTATTCGGTTTCATTAATTTATTTAATTAATTTAATTTAATTTCAAAATATTTATTTATTTACATTATCATTTAATTTAATATAATTTTGATTTATTTAATTTGTTTAATTTAATTTGATTTAATTTAATTTATTGTTTATATACATTATCATTTATTTTAATATTTGATTTTCATTTATTTAATTTAATTTAATTCAATTTATTTAATTTATTTAATTTATTTAATTTATTTAATTTATTTAATTTATTTAATTTATTTAATTTATTTAATTTAATTTAAATTATTATTTTCATTATCATTTAATTTAGTTTATTATCCATTTATATTATTTAAATTATTTTTAATTTATATATATATATATATCTATTATTTATTTTATTATTCTTTATATTCTTATCTTTTAATATATATATATTATAAGACATTTTTATTTTAATTTATTGTTGTTATTAATTATATGTATATTTAAGTTTATCATTTATATTATTTAATTATCCTTTATATTATTATTTATTTAATTATAAAGCTTTTCATTTTCTCTCTCCTTAATTATCCTTTTCTTTATTTAAAGTTATAATCATTTATATTAAGTTATTATTTATTAAAAATTATTATTTACACATATATTTACATTTAGATTATTTTAAAGAGGCATGGTATTTTATTTGCTAATTTTTATTATTTATCTTGAATTTACAATTATTTTAAAGTATTATTATTATTATTCTTTCTCATATTTTCCTTATCTATTTAAGTTTATGGTTATTTATTTTATTCTTATCATATTATTTTTATTACTTACATATTGTTATTATTAATTTACATATATATATATATTATTATTCTTTATTTAGTTATTTATGCTTTAGTAGTATTTATTTAAATTTATTATTAGATTATTTTTATTATGTCACTTATTTATATATAATTTATTTACATTATTTAAAATTTTTTTTTTATTTAGTGTATTATAATTTATTTACAATATATTTAACATTAATTTATATATTATTTAGTACATATAATATATTTACATTTATATTATTAATTTACATATGTATAATTTATGTAGTTATTTTCTTTATATGTTATTTTATTATTATATGTTATAAAAAAAATTATTTCATTCCCTTTCATTTTATTTTATTCCTATTTTTATTTTCTTTTCTCTTTATTTTTATTTTCCTTTCTTTTTTTTTCTTTCCTTTATGTAAAATTATTTCTTTTAGATTTTAAATCTTATTTTTCAATTTAGTAGAAATAGGTGGTAGATTTGTAAATATTTAAAACTAGCTATATAACTTTGCATAAAAAAAGGAATTCCTAAGCCTATGCATGAATAAGATTTAAATAGCATGAAGATAACCTACAAATGAAGATATACATGGAGATAGCTTGCATGAAAAAGAAAATAAATCCCTAAGGCTAAACATGGGAAAGCCTACATGGTGTGAAGATTTGCAATAATTAACACATAATAATATATATATTTTTTTAAAAACCTATGTAGAGGAAGAAGAATTTTTTAAAGAAAATACATGTATGTGCTAAACATAAACAAGATAATGACACATTTTTTTTCTTTTTTTTTTAAAAATAAATTTTGAAACAAAAACAAAAGTAAAGGGAGGGGGGAGGAGATTACCTTAGTTTGGAGAAGCACTTGTTGGAGACCTTGAAGAGTCCCTTGTTGGAGATGAAGTGAGTGAGTGTGGCTAGCTTGGAAGGAGAGGAGGAGGAGAGGCTCACGGCTAGGAGGGGATTTTTGGGGGGTGGAATGGCTAAGTGTAAAGGTGTGTGTGTAAGAGTGTGTAAGGGGGTATTAAAATGGGATTATGAGAGGGATTTAATGGAGAGGCTCACGGCTAGGGAGTCAAAGGGGGAGTAATGGAGAGATGAGGTGGAGGTGTGGTGAGGGTAAGGAGGAGATGAGGTGGCGGGTAGGGTGAGGGAGAGGTGAGGGAAGAGGCATGGGGGAGAGATATGGAGGAGGGATATTTGTTTTTATTTTATTTGTTTTATATATTTTTTATATGTATGTATATATATATATATATATATATATATATATATATATATATATATATATATATATTTTTTTTTTTTTTTTTTTTTTGTGCTGAAACATGACTAACAATTGAATTGAATATATCTTTTAGTCCAGCTAAATATCTATCAACCTATTTGAAATCTACGATGAAGAACGGTACTGAACTGTATAGCTTCAGGATATCAGATCAAACCATGAATAGACAACATTTAGTTGCAGCAGTAGATTAAAAAAAATCTATGATATAGGTAAATATTTATGGCACTTCTGCTCTAATAATTTATTTTCCTTTCTAATGGAGTCCAAATCAGCTTGGAGTTCGGTAATGTCAAGGTGTCGGGAGGAGAAAGCTGCGATCTTTTGCTCCAAACCTGCTGCTTCTCTTTGAGCCCTATCAGTGGCGAGAATTGTGTCTGCTATCTGTACAAAACTGTCATGAATGCTGGTGAGGAGCCGATAGGCTTGCCGACCCACTGCATCTTTCTTAGCTTCCCTGAAGACAGTTTCTTCAACTACTGCATATGTTCTATTAAGTCGTTCTTGTATTGAGTTACTATCTAGTTGAAGCTCTCGTGTCTCCTTCAAGATTTGTTTGATATCAGCATCGAGTTTCCGGCTGTTCTTTGTAATCTCAGTTATGCGCTCGATGTATGATTTTCTGGAAGGAAGTTTGGGCTGCTTCTCAAGTTCTATAAGAAGATCCAGATGTTCTGCCTCTCGCTTCGAAATTTCAGCCAATGTGGCTTCTATTTCTTGCTCAATTTCTTTCAACTGGATAAGCTTTTCTTGTACTTCCGGTTGCTCAGAGTAAAATGTCTGCTCAAGCTTCATTCTTTCTTCTCCTAGTAAGTGTTCAGCAACATTTCTGGGAAGCATGCTCTCATTGCAAAGAAAATTTTCTTTCGGGTTCATGAACAAAACTTCAGATGGACCTTGGGAAGTTCCCTCTTGGCATAAGTTCTTTTCATCATTGGATCTTGGAGTCTCAGATTCAGAAATATTTCCAATTGTCTGTCCTTGCCCGGTAATGCAAACTTTTTTGTCTTCAGAAGGCACTTTAGACAGCCTCTCGACCAGAAATCTCACCAACTTATATGATTCTTCATCAGAAGGGTACAGAAACTGGTGGAAGCCGAGCTCCTCTCTGTAGCCGAGGGATTTGATCGCCGTGGCGAGTTCAGCGCAAATCCGGAAGCGTTCAGCTGTTGCAGCTGGAAGCGAAGTGGGAAAGCAGGAGGGTTCAGAATCGAGAATCAAGCGGAGTGATTGAGCGCAGATGGAGACGAGAGCAATAGAGGATAAATCCTTGATCAAGGAAACACTAACAGGAAGGGATACGCCAGAACTCTTCAGAGAGCTCAGCAGGATTTCGTGAGCCTCATCCATGCCGGAATAGATCAAATATATCAAATTAGCTTATTTTATCGGAAAAGATCAAATATATATCAAATCACGAAAGTTTGTACTGATAGTATAAAAGATCTGATTTTTTTCTCTAGAAGAGATCGAAGGCTTTGACAATGGGCTTGATCTGGCCATATATATATATATATATATATTAAAAATAACTTGCCAATGGCAAGTGCTTCATTAGATTACTTTTAAGTGGTACAATCTAAGGTCTAACATGCGGTAGACCCAAAATGTCACTATGAAGCAAAAATGCTAGAGGGGGGGGGGATAATACATTAAGAACAATATCTTCATTAATACATCCTTGATTAGCAAGCCAGTTTGCAGGAGCATTAGCTTCTCTGGGAACATAATGGAATTCCACCTTCATGAGATTATGAAATTCAGTGAATCTTCCAAGCCATCTTTTGATATGCCAAGGGGCAGACATATCATTATAAAGAAGCTGAATACTAATAGAAGAGTCGGTCTCCAGCATCAACTGTTTGATTTTGCATTGGAGAGCAATCTTTAAGGCCCAATATATAGCAATAACCTCAGCTTCAAGTGCATCCAAGGCCCAGGTGGGGGACTGAAAGGATAGAAGACATTTCCCCATATGATTTCTGAATAACTCTCCAAAACCAGCTTTCTTCCTGTGGTAGCTACCATTAGTGTTTACCTTCAGCCAGGGGGAGGGAGGAGGAGACCATTTAACCAGTAAAGGGGTGTATTTAGGAACATTTGCAGATGGGCAATTTATGCAAATAGGCTTGAACCTGTGAAGCCTTTGAAGTTTCTGAAGATAAGCTATGCAATTGGCAGCTGTCAACACATAAGAAGGAGGAAGTTCCTCAAATTTAGCTTGGTTTCTACACAACCAGATGAACCAAGCCACCAGGCAAGGGATGACCAAGAGACCTGCTTGCTTCCAATCCAATAAACTAGGAGTCCAGTGTAACCAGCTCAACTGCAAGGTGTCAATCCTCAGATTGCTCAGTAGCTGTATCCAAACCTGTTGGGAGAAGTGGCAGGAGAAAAAGAGATGTTCAATAGATTCCTCCCTGCAGTGACACAGAAGACAGATTGAAGGTCCCCTCAGTCCCTTCATCTTTAAAATATCATCAGTTGGGAGTAAATTATGTCTAGTTCTCCAACAGAAAAAGGATATGGAAGGGGTTAAAAATTTGTCCCAGAATTCCTGCCCCCACTGCAACTCCTCCCAACTGAAATTGTGGTGATATATATAATCAGCAAGTTTCTGAGAATGTTTATTTTTAGTGATCAGCTTATCCTTCTGATTGGGGTTGATAGTAGAGTGTTGAATCAACTGCATCTGCTCCTGACTCAGTAGTTGATTAAGAACCTGACAATTCCAGTGATCATCCTGCCAATAGTCTTTCACTTTACTGTTTAAAGGGGTACAATGATTGTTGGGAGATAGTTTATCACCTCCCCAGCTCCACTGGTCCAACCAAAAATTAATAGATCCCTCTCCCGGCTCCCGAATAAAGAGCAATTCAGCCTTCTCCCCGATCTTCGGAAGTTTAACCCATAATCGGAGTCTCCCGATTTAGGTTGAATGGTAGTTGGATGAGCTCGCACTGCGAGTACTTACCATGAATGAATTTTGCCCGGAGAGTGTCCCGAGCCCCGAACTTGATCCAAATTTTGCATAGATTAATGAAACTCATATGTTCAAAACTTTTGAATCCCAGCCCTCCTGCTGTAAGAGGTTTGCACAAGCTTTCCCAACTTTTCCAGTGTATTTGTTTATGTTGTCCAGCCCATAGAAATTTATTAAACAGTCTTCCAAGTTGCTGTTGAGTACTTTTTTTCATAGCAAACATTTGCAAGGCATAAGATGGTATTGCAAGGAGAATGCTTTTTATGAAGGTAATTCTACCCCCATTAGAGAGAAAGGTGTTAGTCCGGCAGTTAATTTGCTTCTTGATCTTCTCCATAGCCTCCCGAAATTGTGTTTGCCTAGTTACGCCCTTTAATAATTGAACTCCCAAGTAGGCGATAGGTAGAGAAGCTGGTTTGAATTTAGTGTAATTAGCAATCCATGATCTCATATGAGGCTTCACCTTGGAACTCAGAAATAATTGACATTTCTGGAGATTGAATTCCAGGCCAGATATGGAGCTAAAATGGTGTAAAATCCTGGTGATCCCTTTAACAGCTGCTTTAGAGGCTCTGGAGAAGATAATCATATCATCAGCATAGGATAGATGACTAATCATCAAAGTGGATCTATGGTGAAACTGGTGTTGAGGGGAAGTTTCCATGAAGTCGTCGAGCAGTCTGGATAGGTGATAAAAAACCAGAATAAAGAGAGAGGGAGAGAGGGGGTCTCCCTGCTTAATGCCTCTAGTAGCATGGAAGAAGCCATGGAATTTGCCATTAAACAATATAGAGTGAGCATTGCATTGTAACCACCTCTTGATGAGAAGAATGAAAGCATTAGAAAATCCTCTGGCTGCAAGGCGGTTGATAATATACTCCCAGCTTATGGTGTCATAAGCTTTCTTAATATCCAATTTCATGATCAGATTGTGGCTTCTACAATCTCTATCCGAGTCGAGGATTAATTCTTGTGCTAGGAGAATGTTGTCGGAAATATTCCCGCCTTTGACAAAGGCTGCTTAGTTCTCAGCGATAAGATGCTTAAGATGAGGTTGAAGCTCGGTAACCAAGATCTTACTCAATACCTTGGACATAACAGTAGTGAGGCTGATAGGTCTAAAATCATTCCAGGAGGTTCTTAACTTGTTCTTGGGAATGAGCACAATGGTAGATGCTTGGAAGTATTTGGGTAGGTCCATTCCTTGGAAGAAAGCTTGCACTGCTTGAATCACATCAGGGCCAATAATGGGCCAACCCTTTTATAGAATGAGGCTGTGAACCCATCAGGTCCAGCCGCTTTGCTATCATCAATAGATTCTAAAGCATTTTTATTTCGGTTTCCACGAGCACTCGGGTTAACCGAAGTTCCTGCACATAGTTGATGTTTCCACGGTAAAATTGAGTATTTAAATGAGAGGGGTGAGTAGGAACACGAGTGAAAAGTTCTTGAAAAAAGTTGACAGCATCCTCAGCAATTGCATCAGGTTCCAACAACAGGCTGCCATCAGTCTTGGTAATAGAAAGAACCATATTGCATTTCCTTCTGAAGTTGATAAAGGCATGGAAGTATTTAGTATTCCTGTCCCCAGCAATGAATTTAGTAGATGCAGCTTTTTGTTTAAAAAAGGATTCCTGATACTTGATAAGAGATAGGAGATCATGAGCCATATGCAAGTCTAGCTCTGATCTGAGACCCCTAACCAGATCAGTCTCAATTTGAGCTATTTTAGATTCAGCTTTACTAATATTATCATTGATGTTTCCCATTTTGTTCCAGTTCATCTGTTTGAAATGTTTCTGTTGTCATCTTGGGTAAATTCCATAGATTGCCCCAAGGAGAATGCCCCATCAATGGTTTCCAGACCTTCTGCAGATTAAATACGAAAGTCTGGATGAAGTAGCCACATATCCATAAATCTGAATTTGCCCCCATTTCCCCCTTCCACATTACTGATGGAGCAAAGGATAGGTCTGTGATCTGATCCAGCCATAGAAAGGTGAGTGATGTTTGTAAAAGGAAAAACTTGAAGCCAGTGGGAATTACCAAGCATTCTGTCCAATCTCTCCCATGTGTTGCCTCTTCTCCAAGTGAAGGCAGAACCTTGAAATCCTAAATCAAATAAACCTGCATCATTGATGAATTGATTGAAAGAGTTCATATAGGAAGTAGGAGGGGGACCCCCTCCTCTTTTCTCAGATGTAGTGGTGAGGCAATTGAAGTCACCCCCTAGTATCCAAAAGGAGTTCATCTGTTGGGCAATTTGCGATAAATCGATCCATAGAAGCTGCTTGCTTCCTGTAGTTCTTCGTCGGCATATATAAAGGTTGCATATCCAACTTTATTATCAATAGAGAACTGTATATGAGTGAATTGATCATGATCTAACAGCACTGACCAATTGAACTCCTTCCTGGCAAAGATCCAAATCTTATTTGAGATATTAATATGAATAGAGAAGCTAGCAAAAGACTTAGTGATAATATCAAAATTCTTTTTCACCATGGGTTCCAAAATAGCAAAGCACCACAATTTGTGAAAGTGCACTAAGTGTTTAATTCTACTGATAGATGAGGGATTTGCAATCCCCCTTATATTCCAAAACATAATATTGATCATTGAGAGGATTGTCTTCCTTTCCCCCTTGTTCTTGGGAGGTTTTTAGAAGAGGGGCTGTCAGGAGGGTCCCCAGTTGGCAGCTCATCCAGTAAAATTTGTAGTTCTGATTTGTGCTTTTTCTTTTGTTGTCTTTTTTGGGTTTTCCATTCCATGTTCAGTCTGGTATCCATCATACCAATATCTGTCTCTGAGAAACTGGTTTCTTCCTCAACTTCTAGCAGCCCACTTTTAATGGCCTGGGGACTGGTAAGGGGGTTTAAATTTGTTTCTACATTCCTGTTGGTTTGTGGCAGATTAGTAGCCAACATTTCAGCTGGGACTTCCTCATTAACTAAGTTAATAAGAGCATCTTGAGGTTTAATCACATCATTCACTACAGGAGTTAAGTCAATTTGCTCAATTGTCTCCACATCCTGTCCCATTTCTGCTTCAGGAGATATTTTGTTGGGGATTGGCTGCCCCACAGAACCATCCCCTAAGTTCTTGTCTATGACAGTTTTCTTCTTATTGGGTGGATGTAGTACGTAGCACTTGTCTTGGAGATGTCCAAACATCCTGCCGGTGTTGACAATACATTGGTTTGAATTCCGGTTCGGTTTCTTGCCGAAGCCTTCCTCCGGTAAGTCTTCATTAGTTCTTATCCAAATCCTGTGAATATTAGGGAGGGTTATGTCCCTCTCCACTAGTACTCTAGCTGCAGTTGGTCTAGCCATGTCATAGGTGTGGGTGTCAATTTTGAGGGGTGCCCAAAGCTTGGCTTATATTATAGAGTGCATTTTGATGGTAAAGTTGAATTGGTAAGTTAGGGAATTTAAACCACATAGGTATTATGGGGGTTCTTTTGAAGGATCAAAGTCAGGTGTCCACTTCAATAACTTCATATAAGTCCCAGCAATCAGCACCACCTGTTTCCCAAATAACCTTGCATAGTCCTCCTCATTGGACAGCCTTATTAACAAATGTCTTCCATCTAGGAGTCCTAACTTCCAAGATCCCAGCAAGTTAAGGTCTTCAAAGAATTTTCTAACCAGTTCCATCTTGGGATGGCCCATTTGAAACTTCCCAATCAGGCTGAATTTAATAGCATCTGATAAGGCTTTCATATCCTGTTTGGAGAAGAGGACGGCGGAGTTGTCCCTCCTTAATTCCCACGAGCTTGATAAAAGGACGGTTGCCTTTACCGGCAATGCTGTATCATGGAGTGCTTGGGGAAAGACCGGATGTTCATAGTTCTTATGAGGGGTAACACCACTCGCCAACTACCCCGGCATAAGTAGCCTTAGCCCACATTATGTTGGTAGCGAAGCAATAGGATGAGCCATAATAAAAGCGGGGAAGTGGCGAGTGAGATGTAGCAACGAGCGGCTCCGGTCGAATACTTCCTCCGACCGTAGTAGAGCACTCCGGCCGGAAGATGCCAGGAAGAGGCGAGAACTCCAAGAACAAGTCGGAGATGAAGAAACAAAACCAGGGAAGGAGCCGGCCAATACCACGACGGCGGCCTCCACCCGATGGAACGAGTAACTAATTTGAAAAAGTTGTGCCGGGAAGCACCAAAGAGATCCAAAATCCACAAAAGACCACCACGAGCTGCCAAGAGGGAAGAAGAAACAAGCTTACCAGCCACCTTCTCCAGCCGGACACCCAGCTCCAAGACCAGCTCGCCAACGGGGAACTCCATCAAAACCCTAGCGAGCCACGAGGAGCTCGGCTAGCCATTATATATATATATATATATATATATATATATATATATATATATATATATATATATATATATATATATATATATATATATATATATATATATATATTAGGGCTGCCATGAGGTGTAAAAAAAAGGGGGGAAGTATGTGGGTGTGTGTGAGTGGGTGTATTTTAGTTTGGTGAGTTTTGGATTTTGGGTCCATTTTAAGAACATTAGGCTAACTTGAGTTTAGATTGGGCTAGAGCTCGAATGAAGCCCAAGTATCTTGATCAATATTGTCCACTTGATTGTAATGAAGATCTTTCATGAAGACACAAAGTGGTTTTGAGCTCATTTAGAGGTTCAATTTTGGCATGGATTGGATTTTTGATTATTTTGGACCATGTTGGGTTTGTGTCAAGTTATCTTGAGTTTGAGTGGGAATGGGGTTCAGAGGTCTTCAACAATAATGTAGATATGGTTGTCTATAAGAATTTTCATGAAGACATAAAATGGTTTTGATAAGGTTTAGAGGGTCAGATTGGTGGATTTAAAATATGTGTTCAGCTTGGGCCAAAATTGGGGTTTCTTTGGTCCAAAATGGATTTGGGTAAGACATGAGCTCAAATTATGGGAAATTGATGATCCAATTCAGTTTAAGGAGGTGTTATAAATAGTTTGGAATTGAAATTTGGGAGGAATTGATTGACATTGGGTCACTTTAGGAGTTTTGGGTTATTTAGGCAAAATTGGGGATTTTGATTTCAAGTGGAATTAAATTAAAATGTGGGTCACATTGGACTTGAATTTGGTCTAAGTTGATATTGGGGATGTTTAATTTTTGTTTAGAATTGAATTTGATAAAAATTGGGGTCAATTGGGTCAAGATTGGGTTTGGTTTAGGCACCTTTAGGTTAAATGGGCCAAGTTGGGATTTTGGATTGAAAGTGTATTAATTTGGAAAAATTGACCCATAGTGTAGTTGAACAAAACAAAATTGGAGATTTTTAGGATTTTCTGGATTTTTTTGAGAATTTTTTGGAATTTTTGGATTTTTTTGGCAAAAAGGGTATTTTGGGTATTTTGAGGGTATTGGGGGGTATTTTTGTAAATTTTGGAATTTTTGGTCATGAATGGTCAATTTGAGTGGTAAGGAATATTTTGGAATGATTTTTGGGGAATTTTGGTGAATTTTAAGAGTTTTGGGTTATTTAGGGAATTTTGGGAGGCCGAGGGCCAAAAATTGAAACTTTGGAGATTTGAAGGTGGCTTCAAAGTGAGCATGATGTAATTACCAAGGGTCACTTACATTTGGTCCTCTATGTGTTGTTCCCTACCACTTAGTCATAGACTTAGGGCTGGGCTATCCACATGAGTTTCCAAAGAGTTCAGGGTTGAAATTAGGATGTGAAGTATGTGTATGTTGTGAATGTGAAGTGTATGAGTGGTGATCTCCAGACCTCCCTCAGGGAAAATCCTAAGGTCTGACCACCTATAAAAGACTTGCCCTAGGACTTCTTATGCTTGCCTTTTTTCCTACCAAAAGGTGGAGGTTAGGCCTTAAGCATATGAAAACCCCCTAGTGAAGCAAGAAGAGTTTTGAATTTCTATGGAAAGGGTTTCATGACTAGTCCTCTAAGAAAGTCACCAGGAGAATCCTATGGCTAGACCCTAGGCTATTCTAAAGAAATACTAGACCTCAACCAAAAATGAGGTCAACAAATGGACCCCCAATAGGTGTGGTGTGTTGGGCAAGCACACCGCGCGTATTGGTGTTGACCGAAAAGATCAATAAACCAACACAAAGCTGTCTGAGTGAAAACTCAAGATAGAACGAAGAGTTTAGCAAGTGAGTTTCCACTGGGGATTGTTTGGTTGAAGACCTTCAAATCCAGGGACTCTCGCTAGGGAAAGAAGAATGAAATACCTTTCAGCTGGAGCTGTGAATTTCAAGCTCCAAACTCTGAAGGAATCCGAATCGATTTGATTTGAAGAAGGGAATTTTGCATTTGATTTCAAGTTTCCGCTTGAATTTTAGTTTGAAATTTTGTTTTGAATTTGAAGTTTGGATTTTTGTTTTTAGAATTTTAATTTTAAGATTTGAATTTGTGGGAATTTGAAATTTTAAGCGAAATCGGTATTTCGGTACCGCTCGCAAGAGGAGAATCAAAATTTAGGTACTGACTCAGAAGGATGAGTACTGGAATTTAGGTACTAGCCTCGGGAATGGAAGTCGGGATTTAAGTACCGACCTCGGTAAGATGACAATCAGAATTTAGGTACTGACCTCAGAGGGAGAGAAGTGGATTTTATGTACCAGCCTCGAAAATTCAAGGAAATTTTTCTTTTTTAGGAAATCGGACGACTAAGCTCCGACCCCAGAATTTCATGGAAGGAGAAAAAAAATATCTCGGAAGGAAGATGGAAATTTATGGAATTTTTGGGAAATCGGAAGACTAAGCTCCGACCCCAGAATATCATGGAAGACAGAAAAATATCTCAGAAGGGAGATGTAAATTTAGGGAATTTTTGGGAAATTGGACGACAAAGCTCCGACCCCAGAATATCATGGAAGGAGGAAAAATATCTCGGAAGGAAGATGAAAATTTAGGTAATTTTTGGGAAGTCGGACGACTAAGCTCCGACCCCAGAATATCGTGGAAGGCGGAAAAATATCTCGGAAGGAAGATGGAAATTTAGGGAATTTTTGGGAAGTCGGATGACTAAGCTCCAACCCCAGAATATCATGGAAGGCGGAAAAATATCTTGGAAGGAAGATGGAAATTTAGGTAATTTTTGGGAAATCGGACGACTAAGCTCCGACCCCAGAATATCGAAGAAGGCGGAAAAATATCTCGGAAGGAAGATGGAAATTTAGGGAATTTTTGGGAAATCGGACGACTAAGCTCCGACCCCAGAATATCGTGGAAGGCGGAAAAATATCTCGGAAGGAAGATGGAAATTTAGGTAATTTTTGGGAAATCGGAAGACTAAGCTCCGACCCCAGAATATCGTGGAAGGCGGAAAAATATCTCAGAAGGAAGATGGAAATTTAGGGAATTTTTTTTTATTACAAAATTTTGGACCCAGTCACAGACACTAGCCCTATAGCTATATTGGAACAAATATCATTTTTTTCAGTCTTTTCACGTCGCGTAATATTTCTTTAAATATCGTCAATTGATGGGCAACATGGGTCTATCCCCTTGAGAATCCACCAACTGGTAAGATCCTCCTGTGTAGACCTTCTCCACCACGAATGGTCCTTTTAAGGTCGGTTCGAATTTTACACCTATTTTGCGGTGTGCAAGAATAGGCCTTCTAAGAATGAGCACGAGGTTACCAATTTTGAACGACCTCGGGCGGACCAATTTATTGTGGGCTTGAATCATCTTTGCTTGGTAGAGTTCCAAGTTCTGTTGTGCGAGCAATCTTTTTCATTTAAGGTTTTCTAATTCTTCAAGTCGTAACTTGGCATTCTCTTCTATTGTAATTTGATTGGCAAAGGCAACCCGGAGCGATGGTAGCTGAACTTCTAACGGAAGAACTGCCTTGGACCCATACACAAGAGCGTAAGGCGTAGACTGTGTCGGCGTCCTGACTGTCATCCTGTAGGCCCACAAAGCTTCTAGTAGCTTCTCGTTCCATCCTCTTTTATTATCGTCGAGCGTGATTTTCGTGCTCTTGAAAGCGGACCCATTGTCGGAGATGATTCTGCACGGTATACCAAAATGGTAGACGATTTGATTCTTGAAGAACTGTAAGACTTGCTGCGCTGTGACTTCTCGTAGTGGAACTGCTTCTGCCCACTTGGAAAAGTAGTCTGTAGCGGCGAATATAAACCTTTGTCCTTTTGAGGAAGGAGGGTCTATCGGACCCACTAAGTTCGTGCCCCAGCACTCGAATGGCCACGAGGCAATCGTTGGGTGTAGAACATTCGGAGGCTGGTGCATGACCACTCCATGCACTTGACACTAATGGCATCTCTTAGCTGCGTCCATGAATCTGTCATCATTGCTGGCCAGTAATATCCGAGTCTTTTGATTTTCATCTTCATTTTTGGTCCTGACTGGTGAGCACCACACAATCCAGCATGTACTTCTTTGATAATTTTTTGCGCTTCTGCTCTGCTTAGACATCTCAGCCACATCTGGTCGAAGGATCTCCTATACAGAACATTGTCGATCAGGGCATATGACAAAGCCCTCTTCTGAATCTGGTGCGCTACTGACTTATCTTCTGGTAGCTTTCCGGTTTGCAAATATTCTATTAATGGCTGATGCCAATCTTCTGTATCTTCTCGCCACCGCAAAGCATCGTCTTTTCTTTTCCAATTTCATGTAGACTGTCGAGGTCGATCTGAGACAACACCTGACGTCCTTGTACTGTAATATCTATAGAATCTTCGGGTGGACAAGCCAATTCTTTAGCGAGTTTTGCTAAAGCATCCGCATGGGCGTTGTCTGCTCGAGGAATCCTATAGAATATCACATTTGGAATTTGCTCGAGTAACTTCATCGTATATCGGTGGTATTCTTCTAATCTCGACTTTAGAATTTTGTACTGTCCTGCCACTTGCTGGATGACGAGCAGTGAGTTTCCATAAATGGAAATGTCCGTTATATCTATTAGTATTGCTAATTCCAAGCCGGTGATTAGGGCTTCATACTCTGCTTCATTGTTGGTACACGACTCTGTCAAGTGGTAAGAAAACCTCAGCATGGCCCGATCTGGTGTCACGAAGATTAAACCAATTCCTGGTTTGCCTGGTATGACTGTCCCTGATCCTTTGTCTTTTCTAGCTGATGACGCTCCATCAAAGTATATTTCCCAACGTTGAGCATTGGGATCTTCTATCTGTAGTATCTGCTCATCTGGTAACTCATCATTGAGCGGGGACCCAGCTGGCAGTGGGTGCGCTGCGAGAAAATCTGCAAGAATCTGCCCTTTGATAGCGCGAAGGGGCACAAAGGTTATATCAAATTGCAATAATATCATCGACCATCTTGCTAAGCGTCCAGAAAGCGTTGGTCGGGTCATCAAATATTGCAAAGGATTAACCTTCGAAATCAGGTTGACCTCATGAGACAACATGTAATGTCTAAGCTTCTGAGTGGCAAAAACTAAAGCTAAACAATGTTTCTCAATAGGAGGATACTTTACCTCTGCAGGTATTAGACGTCGACTCAAGTAGTAGAGTGCGTTCTCTTTACCCTCATCGTTGACTTGGGCAAGTAGAGCTCCGAGGGACTCATCTAATGTCGCGATATAAAGTATCACCGGTCTACCTGGGATAGGGGCTGCTAAAACAGGAGGTGTCGTTAGATATCGTTTAATATCTTCGAAAGCCTGCTCGCAATTATCTTCCCAAATAAATTTGGCATCCTTTTTAATTAATGCCGAGAAAGGCTGACACCTACCCGACAGATTAGATATAAAGCGCCTCAGATATGCTAGTTTTCCTTGAAATGAACGTAGTTGTTTCAAGGTTTTAGGGGGAGGCATTTCTAAGATGGCTTTAATCTTCTCTGGGTCGATTTCAATTCCCCAATGACGGACAACGAATACTAGAAATTTCCCAGAGGTAACGCCGAAAGCGCACTTTAAGGGATTCATCTTCAGATTATATTGTCGTAATCGTTTAAATACGATCCTAAAATCATATAGGTGGTTTCCTCTTATCTTGCTCTTGACGACCAAATCATCCACATAGCATTCTACTTGGTTGTGAATGAGGTCATCGAAGATCCTCATCATTGCTCTTTGATATGTAGCTCCTGCGTTCTTCAGTCCAAACGACATCATGGTGTAGCAGTAAATCCCGATCGGAGTTCTGAAAGTTGTGAGCATTGCGTCTTTTAGTGCCATCTTGATCTGATTGTACCCTGAAGACCCATTCATAAAGGAGAAAGTTTCATGTGTCAACGCGATGTCCACCATTAGTTCCGGTATCGGCAACGGGAATTCATCTTTTGGACATGCTTTGTTTAAATCCCTGAAGTCGACACACACTTGAATTTGTCCATTTTTTCTTTTTCACTGGCACAACATTAGCTAACCACGTTGGATACTATTCTTCTCGGACAAAATTAGCATCTATTAGTTTCTTGATTTATGCTGTAACTTGATGTTCTATCTCGAGGTGCATTTTTCTGGGAGCTTGCTTTACTAGCATCACATTCTTATCCACTCCGAGGTGGTGAACTGCGACTGCCGGAGATAGTCCTGGCATTTCATCATAGCTCCAGGTGAAGCAATCTTTGAATTCTGATAGTAACCCGACCAAGTCTGCAACCTCTTCTTCGTTGAGTAACGAACTTATGAAAGTCGGCCGGGGCTGCTCCTCAGTCCCGAGATTGATTTCTCTTAATTCATCGACAGTTGATTTGATTTCTTCTTCAAATTCTGGCGGAGCATCGCCTATTGGCTGATCTTCATATTCATCTTGAATGTCCAGGCAATCTTCTTTTGATTAACTAGTAACAACCATGCAAAATTCTGAGTCATCGACAGGTCCAAGCGTACCAAACCCAAGACCTTCCTTCGAATTGAGTTTCTTTCCTTTTACATTCCATAATTTTTCGAACGATTGTAACTTGTCCTTTGGCATTTTATTTGACACATATCCTTGTTGAATTAACTTTTGTACACACGGCGAAAAGTAGCTAAAAGGTAATTCCATTAATTCATTTGAGTCATTTTCTTCAAGAATTACACAAGGTTCAGAAGTAGAAGGGGAAGCTTTGTAAAACTTGATCGGTTTAAAACCATCGTTATGAACTTTCTTGACCTCAATACTCTCTATCTTTTGAGAATGGATCGGAGTAAGGGTCATTGCATGAACATAGTGGTTAATCTGATTGTACAGCGATTCATATTCATCCTTTGCTTCGTCGTCCAGAGAGATCTTGAACTGAGGCTTCTTCTGACTTATCATCATTGTTTCTTTATCTTCTTCGGAGCTTCCCTCCATGTCGATGTTGATTTTTGGCTTCGCCTGCTCAACAATCTGGGAAATTCTTTCTCGACCACATCCCCGACATCGACCTCGGATACGTGGGCTAAAAGAACTTTTACCAACTCGTTGAGAAGGAGCGGTATGAGATTGTTGAAGCCATACGGTCTCGTCCTTGTAGTTCCTTTGAGTCTTCAATCTTGCTTATCACAATATCTCTTGAAAATACTGTTTTCTTCAGAGGAGCATAGTAAGCGGCGTCTTCATGGATGCCCACTTCATGTATTGAAAACGGCTGTAGATCCCCTTGAATGCAATGTTCTTGTCCATCTTTGTTGTATTTGATGCACTGGTGAAGCGATGACGGGACCATATTGTACTCATGGAGCCACGGTCGACCAAGCAGGGTATTGAACGAAGTATCCGCATCGATGACATGCAATTTTGCAGTTGTTACTAGATTTCCGACTTTCATTTGTAGCGTTATAGATCCGAGGGCTCTTTCTCCTTTCTGATTGAAACCTCTTGACATCATTTTATCCATTGAAAGCTCTCGGGCGTCGATGTCCAAGTAAGCTAACATCCGTAGACTCATTATATTGAGCGACGCTCCAGGATCTACTAAGACTCTGGAAAGCACGAATCTGCCGATGATGACAGAAATGTAGAGTGGACGATTGTGATCGGCTGTACCGAGTAGCAAATCTTCGTCGGTGAAAGTCACGCCAAGATGTTCCTTTATGGTGCAAACTCCATCTGAGGATGTGCTAGCCAACTGCGCTAAGCAAATGTCGGGATCAAGTAGAGCCTTGATCAAACTTTCTATCATCTCCTTTGACAGATCAGAGCATCGTAAATACTTAGTTTGGCCGTCAACTTCCTGAGATGAGCTAACACGTTGTAATCCACTTTATTTGGGTTTTCAACTTCATTTCGAACTCGTATCTCTTCAGTAGTTGGAGGTATTTCTTCCTGAGTAACTATCTTCTTTCCTTTGTCCACTGGAGTTGTCTCAGAGGTAGCACCTTGCCACTTCTTAAATGCACTTCGGTTATTTCTTCTTCTTCTGGACCCAGAGGTCCTTCTGTATCTGAGAAGTCCAAACTGATGTCAAGTGGAACTCCTTTGCACTCGAGGACTGGCTCCTCACTTCTCTTACTGTAGTAGCCAGAGTTGTCAATATCTTCGTTATCTTTTGTGGAAGTTAATATGATTTGAGGATCATTTTGGGAATCGAAATCGGGGTTAGATAGGTTGTGATTAGTTACGTCATCACTAGAGATAGTAAGAACGTAGCCAACATCATTTATATCATTATTACGAGACCCTGGAGGGGTACAAAGATAATGATACAAAGTCAGGGGTTCGAGGAATTTCACCCCTGAATCTGAGACAACCAATCTAACTGGAGTAACCCCTATCCTATCCTCCGCGCTATTGTCATTAATCTCATTCACGATCTCTTTCTTCCTCCACTCTCGTTGTGGTGGCTTCCTTGGTGAAGCTTTCATCTTGGCCTGTGCTGACGGTGGACTCCGGACAACGGATTTCTTTGGAGCAGACTGAATCTGATCCAGGACCTTCTTGAGTTCATTCCAAATTACACTCCATCCACCCTTACCGGCATATGGGTCAAGCAGAGAGATTGGCTCGGCTGAAATTACATTTATAGAACCTTTTTCAGGCTCCTTCAGATATTCCTTCGGTATCGTTATATTTCCTTCTTTGTAATTCCGCTCAAGCCAATCCTTGAAACTGAAGCAGTTCTCAAATGTATGTCCAAGCATCCGGTGATAGGGACAGAAGTTGGGCTAATCTTTCTTATTCACCTCTTCTGATTTTTTCGGCTCGGGCAACTTGAACTCGGGCTTTTTTAGCAGATTCTTGAACATCTTTGCTATAACATCATCTTTAAAAGAGTAGTTTCGCGTAGTCATTCGATATTGTAGGAGCCGGTCTCCCGTCTGTTCCGTACGGTCTCTGCTACTCGCCGACCGGACCGAGTGTCTCGCGATGGACGAGGCTCGTCCGTACTGCCGAGGTCGACCGTATCTGCTGAGGCCACTGCTCGGTCTGAATCATCATCGGTTGCTTTCCTTTATCGACCGCGGCCACTATGCCATCTCTTTTCTCATAAGCCTTTGCGGGTTTTGTTTTCTCTGTCTTTTCTGCAGGCTCCGTGTGCTTGATTTCTTCTTATAAGCTGTTGGCCTTGCTGAGCAGTTTCTCGAAGGACTTGATCGTGAGACCCTTAAGAATGAAAGCTACCGGACCGTGAATACTCTTGAGTAGTATATCGATCGCGTGATGTTCTTCTAGCTGAGGTTCGCATTTCATGCTTAAGTTTCTCCACCTCAAGATGTTGTCAACCAAAGTCTCGTCGGGCTTCTGACGTTCTACCACGAGATCTCCTATGGTGACATGACGCCGAGCACCGGCGAATCTCTTTACGAACATGCTTTCCATTTCTGCGAAAGTCTTTACTGATCCATTAGGAATTGCAGCATACCAATCGAAAGCTATTCCTGACAGGCTGCTGACAAACTGACGGAACAATAGCACTTCACTTCCTCATGTATTGCAACAGCTTGCTCTGAAGTGCCCTATATGCTGTCGAGGGTTTCCTGTTTCATCGAAATTTTTGAAGGTCGGTGGCACGAAGCCTTTGGGGTAAGGTACAACATCAAATTCCTCCGGGTAGGGTCTACCCTTTGAAACTGATGCTCCGCCTTTGGACTAGGCCAAGGCCTCCCGAACTTGTTGTTCGACAATTTGCTTAAGCTCCTTTTCTGGTAGATTCGGGGTTGAATTCTTCTTCGGAAGCTCATTCTCGTTGGTAGAGGTGACCTCTCTTCTTTCATCGGCGATGTGTATTATCTTAGGTTGATTGATTTATGGAGTAACTGTACGACGTGACTGAGATTGTCCATGTAATGTGGCCATGGTAGTCATAGCGGCAGTCATCTCCTCCATTCTCTTTTCCAATTGGCTGATCATTTTGTCTCTAGCGGACACGGCTCTTTGAAGCTTTTCTATTGCGTCCTCCTCACGAGGAGCTTCACGCGCAGACGCTGTGGCCCTGGTATCGACCATGTTGATTTCCATGAATTCATTATCCAAGTAATCTGACAGGTGGAAATCTTCGTTATCGATTTCCAATCCTTGCTCCTTAGTTAACTCTGAAATCTCTTCACAAAGTTTCTGAATTCTATCCTCCATCAACCCTTCTTTTGCCACTGACTCTGAAGCAACAGGAGTGGTGACGATAGGAGTACCAGACTTATAATCCGTTTGATGATTTGTAGACTTCTCGAAGTGGACAGGTGCAGCGACTTTCGGTAACCACACTCTCCTATCGAGAATTGATGCCTCTGAATGTAATGTCTCAGCAGGGACATCAGAACCAAGAGAGGAAGTGTGCTCCCTAGAGTGCAGACCATGTAAAGAGGAAAGTAACCCTCTCTTCCTCCTCGGAAGTTCCTTGGGTGGCATTCTTGGACCTAGCAGAGACTTGACTGGTCTTCGTATCGCGGGCGTTGAATCGATGGTAGTTGTCTCAACACGCTTTCCCAAACGGTGCTTGACAGAAGCCTTGCTAGGCTTTTTCATTTTCAAAATTTCCTCTTTCACTTCTGGGGATATTGCACATCCCATCTTTTTAAGAAGCTTGGCAACAGAACACCTTTCTAATTCAGCCAATCTCCGTAGAAGAGTATAAGCTCGAGTGATGGGTGTGGACTTCTTTCCCTCCTCATCACGACTGTGCGGTGCTGGAAGCGCAGCGACAATCCTATGAAGATTTTCATTTCCAGTAGTAACAGCTAACGGGTGGAACCTACTACCTCGGAGGAGAGGAGAGGTATTTGGTAAACCGAGTTCCTTCTGCTGAGGAATCTCATCAATCACTGGAAAACTTGCAGCTTGTGCATTGGCGTCCTTACAAAGCTTCCGGTTGCGGTTCCTCTTTTGGGATTTTGTCAGCGGGGGAACCCTGGAACTGGAACCAATCTCAAAGACATACGGCAGAGCAGGGAATGCTTTGTCAGACTCCTCCTCGTGCATAATTTCTTTCCCTTTGGCAGACGGGGAAGTAGGTATTGTAACGGCGAAGCCGGAAGCAGTAGAGGTGACGACTCTCCTTGTCACTGAGTCAACTGGTTTGACGAGGACAGTAGTCATGTTCACCTTCTTAGCAGAAGGGAAGTCTTCATGGGAGTTCAGGTCGAACTCGGCAGATGGTTCTTGTACTTCGGGGGTGGCAATTTTCAGGACCACGAACGGGGCTTTTCCAAGCATGAATTCAAACTCACTGAAGCCGGCTCCAAATTGAATTAACGGTGCTGCGAGGCGAGCCTCACGGGAAGAGGGCAGGTCGCAGGAGAAAGTCAGCGAAGGGGTTGACATTTCGACTGTCAAAAGAAACGTTCCAAAATTTAGGAAGGGCCAAAGACCTTGTCATCATAGTATGAACACTATGAAAAAGATCGTTATGTGAACTGGGTAAAATTTCTGATTTCATTTAATATATTATTATTTTCTCTTATCATATTTTGTTCTTCTTTTTCTTTTATTTTCTCTTAGATTTTCATGTGTTTGTTTTAAATGATATTTAAAATTTTAATGGTGGATTAACTTACCGAAGGTAGAAAATTAAATCCAAGAGGCAGAAGAAGAAGGTGAAGCAAAGGACCCTGCTGAGGATCCCTTTTCACAACGCACATTGCCCAACTGAAATTAATCCACCAACACACCTATTGGGGGTCCAACCCCACAAGATCAAAAGAAAAATCCTGAGGATCCCTGAACCTCTCTGTCTAGGAGTGGCTAAACAGATGGTCCTGAAATCCCGGAAAGTTGGTCACACTTTCCCAAGAAAGAAATGGGTAAAGTACGTCAACGGAAGAACGGTAGTTTGATCCACTAGGGGCATGAACTTACTACCGATTTATGAAAGCAAAACCATCTGATCAAAATGGAGAGAGGAACTAGTCCCCAGCGGAGTCGCCAGAAGTTGTCGGCGTTGTTTTTTTAGGTTTTAAATTTGATTTAAGTATATATATATAATTTGGAAAGTAGCATTTGATTTTTGAAAATAATTTTAAGTTTAAAAATTTTTAGATATGAAATCAAACTAATCTCACATCCTAAATAGTTTATATAAACGAGCACCGCACCACAAACTGTGTATCTATCCCGAGGAATAGTCACACTGCTTGACGATGGGGCTCGATTAAATAAACTAAAAGATTTGTGACATTCGTTTGGTCTGCGACCAATTTTATAAGCCGACAGGTTCCCTTACTTAATATAAAGGAATTAAACAGGGTTTATATTACCTGGGTTCTTAAAGTTCCCTATAAGGGCAAGCCCCTATAGTTAATTACATCCTAAATGACAGGAATCATTTAAGAAAACTCTCGATAATGATGAGTGATTTTGCTTTCAAGAATTTCAAAGTTTAAGGTTTTCAAACAAATTGGATTTTGGAAATTTCAATAAGGAATATATCAAATTTGGAGCAGTTTATTTCAGGAGTCCAAACGAAGAGAAGTAGGAGAAGCTGAGGATCCAAGAAGAATCTTGGCAACTTCCCAAACTATTTTATTACTTACTTATTGTTATTATTAATTTACATATATATATATATATATATATATATATATATATATATATATATATATATATATATATATATATTATTCTTTATTTAGTTATTTATGCTTTAATAGTCTTTATTTAAATTTAGTATAGATTATTTTTATTATGTCACTTATTTATATATAATTTATTTACATTATTTTAAACTTTTTTTTATTTAGTGTATTATAATTTATTTACAATATATTTAACATTAATTTATAGATTATTTAGTACATATAATATATTTACATTTATATTATTAATTTACATATGTATAATTTATGTAGTTATTTTATTTATATGTTATTTTATTATTATATGTTATAAAAAAAAATTATTTCATTCCCTTTCATTTTATTTTATTCCTATTTTTATTTTCTTTTCTCTTTATGTTTATTTTCCTTTCTTTTATTTTTTCTTTCCTTTATGTTAAATTATTTCTTTTAGATTTTAAATCTTATTTTTCAATTTAGTGGAAATAGGTGGTAGATTTGTAAATATTTAAAACTAGCTATATAACTTTGCATAAAAAAAGGAATTCCTAAGCCTATGCATGAATAAGATTTAAATAGCATGAAGATAACCAACACATGAAGATATACATGGAGATAGCTTGCATGAAAAAGAAAATAAATCCCTGAGGCTAAACATGGGAAAGCCTACATGGTGTGAAGATTTGTAATAATTAACGCATAATAATTTTTTTTTTTTAAACCTATGTAGAGGAAGAAGAATTTTTTAAAGAAAATACATGTATGTGCTAAACATAAACAAGATAATGACACATTTTTTTTTCTTTTTTTTTTAAATAAATTTTGAAACAAAAACAAAAGTAAAGGGAGGGGGGAGGAGATTACCTTAGTTTGGAGAAGCACTTGTTGGAGACCTTGAAGAGTCCCTTGTTGGAGATGAAGTGAGTGAGTGTGGCTAGCTTGGAAGGAGAGGAGGAGGAGAGGCTCACGGCTAGGAGGGGATTTTTGGGGGGTGGAATGGCTAAGTGTAAAGGTGTGTGTGTAAGAGTGTGTAAGGGGGTATTAAAATGGGATTATGAGAGGGATTTAAGGGAGAGGCTCACGGCTAGGGAGTCAAAGGGGGAGTAATGGAGAGATGAGGTGGAGGTGTGGTGAGGGTAAGGAGGAGGTGAGGTGGGTAGGGTGAGGTGGCGGGTAGGATGAGGGAGAGGTGAGGGAAGAGGCATGGAGGAGAGATATGGAGGAGGGATTTTTTTTTTATTTTATTTGTTCTATATATTTTTTATATGTATGTATGTATATATATATATATATATATATATATATATATATATATATATATATATATATATATATATATATTAGGGCTGCCAAGAGGTGTAAAAAAAGGGGGAAGTATGTGGGTGTGTGTGAGTGGGTGTATTGTAGTTTGGTGAGTTTTGGATTTTGGGTCCATTTTAAGAACATTGGGCTAACTTGAGTTTAGATTGGGCTAGAGCTCGAATGTAGCCAAAGTATCTTGATCAATATTGTCCACATGATTGTAATGAAGATCTTTCATGAAGACACAAAGTGGTTTTGAGCTCATTTAGAGGTTCAATTTTGGCATGGATTGGATTTTTGATTATTTTGGATCATGTTGGGTTCGGGTCAAGTTATCTTGAGTTTGAGTGGGAATGGGGTTCAGAGGTCTTCAACAATAATGTAGATATGGTTGTCTATAAGAATTTTTATGAAGACATAAAATGGTTTTGATAAGGTTTAGAGGGCCAATTTGGTGGATTTAAAATATGTGTTCAGCTTGGGTCAAAATTGGGGTTTCTTTGGTCCAAAATGGATTTGGGTAAAACCTGAGCTCAAATTATGGGAAATTGATGATCCAATTCAGTTTAAGGAGGTGTTATAAAGAGTTTGAAATTGAAATTTGGGAGGAATTGATTGACATTGGGTCACTTTAGGAGTTTTGGGTTATTTAGGCAAAATTGGGGATTTTTATTTCAAGTGGAATTAAATTCAAATGTGGGTCACATTGGACTTGAATTTGGTCTAAGTTGATATTGGGGATGTTGAATTTTGGTTTAGAATTGAATTTGATAAAAATTGGGGTCAATTGGGTCAAGATTGGGTTTGGTTTAGGCACCTTTAAGTTAAATGGGCCAAGTTGGGATTTTGGATTGAAAGTGTATTAATTTGGCAAAATTGACCCATAGTGTAGTTGAACAAAACGAAATTGGGGATTTTTAGGATTTTCTGGAATTTTTTGAGAAGTTTTTGGAATTTTTAGATTTTTAGGCAAAAAGGGTATTTTGGGTATTTTGAGGGTATTGGGGGGGTATTTTTGGAAATTTTGGAATTTTTTGTCATGAATTGTCAATTTGAGTGGTAAGGAATACTTTGGAATGATTTTTGGGGAATTTTGGTGAATTTTAAGAGTTTTGGGTTATTTAGGGAATTTTGGGAGGTCGAGGGCCAAAAATTGAAACTTTGGAGATTTGAAGGTGGCTTCAAAGTGAGCATGATGTAATGACCAAGGGTCACTTAAATTTGGTCCTCTATGTGTTGTTCCCTACCACTTAGTCATAGACTTAGGGCTGGGCTATCCACATGAGTTTCCGAAAGAGTTCAGGGTTGAAATTAGGATGTGCGATATCTGTATGTTGTGAATGTGAAGTGTATGAGTGGTGATCTCCAGACCTCCCTCAGGGCAAATCCTAAGGTTTGACCACCTATAGGAGACTTCCCCTAGGATTCCTTATGCTTGCCTTTTTCCTACCAAAAGGTGGAGGTTAGGCCTTAAGCATATGAAAACCCCTTAGTGAAGCAAGAAGAGTTTTGAATTTCTATGGGAAGGGTTCCATGACTAGTCCTCTAAGAAAGTTACCAGGAGAGTCCTATGGCTAGACCCTAGGTTATTCTTAAGAGAGACTAGACCTCAATCAAAAGTGAGGTCAACAACTGGAACCAGATTCCAGTTCTCTTTAAACCTTCGAGACTAGAACCAGATTCTAGTTCTCTTTAAACCTTCGAGACTGGTACCAAAATTCCAGTTCTCTCCTTTCGAGGTCGGTACCAAATTTCGAATCTCTTCCCGAGATTGATTACCAAATTTCAACTCTCTCCTTCCAAGACGGCTACCAAATTCCAGATCTTATTTCGAGATCAGTACCTAAATTCTGATTCTCATCCTTTTCAATTGATACTTAAACTCTGATTCTCACTCCGAGGCTGGTACCTAAATTCCAGTTCTCTTCGCAATCCCGAGGTTGGAACCTAGGTTCCAATTCTCATTTCAAATCCAAATTTCCTTGAATTGATTTTAAATTAAACCTCAATCGAAATTGGAACTTAGAACAAATCGAAATCTAAACTCACACATTAAAAAAATTCGGAATAGAAAATGAAATGAAATCTAAATCAAATTTCCCCATATCTTATGATCTGGAATTCACCTCCTTTTCTTTTCCCCAGTGAGAGTTAAGGGATCTCCAGTCTTGGAGATATACTCGATACTCCCCAGCGGAAATTTGTTTCTACTCTGTTCTAAGTGTGTCACTTAGACGTCTGTGTTGGTTCTGTTGATCTCTTCGGTCAATGCCAATACGCGCGGTGTGATTAGTTAGCACACCACACCTATTGGGGGTCCATTTGTTGACCTCATTTTTTATGAGGTCTTTTCTCTTCTCTCTCCTTAGTACTTAGGATCTAGCCTTAGGCTTTCCCTTTGACTATCTTAGAGGACTAGAAATGGAACCCACCACTTAGAAATTCAAACACCTCTTAACTCCTTGCAAACCTCATAAGTTTAATTGTAAACACCTAAGTCACTTGGAGGGTTAAGATCAAATGTGGAGGTTTAAAAGATGAGTTCCCTATAGGACTCTTTGGCCTTAGGACTACCCCAGGTGGCACAGTGCGGTGAGGGTTCACCTGCACACATTACACTTTCACACACATTCCAAATCCTAAAATCATTCATACCTAGCTTGACTTCCTGACTCATGTAGGTAATTCATATGAATGGACCTTAAACCCTAAGCCCTTGGCTAAGAGGGTTAGCAACAACATAATGAATGCCTCAAATGAGTCCTCTCATGGCTCTTATGGGCTTGATATGGCTTCATGGCTCAACCAAAGTGATTCCATTCTACTCAAACTTGATCAATCTTTATTTTTCCAAAAATTTCAATTTTTGACCTCCGGGACCTTACACCCACCAAACCTACCAAATGACCTTGAAACTACCCAAAATTTGCAAAATCACCTAAATTACCCAAAATTCCTCAAAACCAATCCTAAACATTTCCCACCATTCAAATTGATCATCCTTAGCCAAATACACCAAAATTTCCAAAAATACCCCCCAATACCCTCCAAATACCCAAAATGCCATTTTTAACAAAAAAAATCCAAAAATTCCAAAAATTCCAGAAAATCCCAAATACTTCCAATATCATTTTGTTCAACTACACCATAAGCCAATTTTGTCAATTTAGCCCACTTTTACCAAAATCCCTAATTTGACCCATTTTTAACTCAAATGGACCCAATGTCAAACCAAATCAACCCAATTGATCCTAATTTTGATCCAATTTAGTCTTAAACTTCAATTCAATATCCCCAATATCAATCTAGACCAAATCCAAGTCCAACTTGATTGACATTTGGATCCAATTTCAATTTGAAGCTTAAAACCCAATTTTGGCCCATAACCTAAACTTAACCCAAACTACCCAACTCAACCCCAACTAGCCCCAAACCTTTTCTAAAACTTCCCTAACATCCCCAAAAACAAAGCACTAACTTGATTTGCCCTAAATTTGAACCTAAACTCCACCCAAACCTAACCCAAACCAAAAATCCTGAATTTTGGCCTAAACCCACCATGAACCCAAATGGGCCCAAATCCCAAAATCAAAGCCCAACCAAAGTTGAAAACTCTTCTAACACTCCCATAAACATTTCTCAACATTAATTTTACATCAAATCTAACCTTAGCCCAACCTTAGCCCAAGTTAGCCCAATTTGACCCACTTTGGCCCCTTTACCAAAAAAAGTCCCAAATCAAACCCAATTCAACTCCAAATCACCTCAAATTTGTTTCAAATCACTCATGACACATCCCTAAACTAAACCCAACATTTGTTTGGCCCAATCCTTCACAAAATTTCCATCCACCAATTTGTTTTCAAACCTAAAGGCCCACTTTCTTAAACCATTCTAAAAGCCCATTTTCACCAAATCCAAAAGCCCAAAAATCCATTACCAAGCCCACATGAAACCTTCTTTTCATCATTCCTTTGATAATACTATTTGACCAAAGTCTTAAATCATCATGAAATCAACTCATTTGTAGCATCATGACAAATCCCATCAAAAGAATCCAAAGTTTTCAAAATTCCAACTAACCCACTTTCATGTAAATGAGCCAAGCCATGACCCAAGCCATGGAGCCATGCCCAAGCCATATGTAAGCCATGAGGAGCCATAGACTTGTCATCACTCCCTAAATGGCAAAAGGGGGAGAACCTTTAAGCACTCCCTAAAAGTCATTAACCCATTAAATGATTCCCCTTAACCTAAATTTAATCCAAATAATCCTTGATGGGGACTTCACCACACATGTGAGGCTGACCCAACTGATCCCCTTCAGCTCAAATCAGGTCATGGAGGGTGAACCTAACCCAAATCCATAGGTTTACTCATTTGGACCCAAAATCACCCCTCTCCCCATGCCACTTAAATCCAATTCTTTACACATGTCCAAAGGCAATTGACTGCACCAAACCCCAGCCCTGACTTCCCTGAGTCAGATTGTGACCTGACTCTGGCCGGCCAGCCACCAGACCGCCGGAAAACGCCATGGCCGAGGAGCTTGGAATGAGCCAAATTTCAAATTCTCACCTGCTGGGCTGCCCCACTCCAATTGGCCACCACAGTTCTTCATCTCCTCCCCAGAGCGGTGATCCCGGTCATCGATTGCCCTCAGGAAGCCCTGGCCATGGCTATTTAAACCATCCACCCCCTCTCGGCCAAAAGGTTGGCTGAAATCAACCTTCATAGAATCCCTCCAAACTCCTCGCGGAGCTTCCCTAACCAAGAGCAATCCATCCCTACTGTTCTCCTGCCCTAAATCCCATTGACTGAGCTCAATTTTGGAGCTCAATTCTCAGGCCAGAACAAGACATCTGTCAAACCTCCACCAAAATCAAATTAAACTCACCCACACCTGCACATGACCAAGAGAAGGAGTTCCCCAGTGAAAGCCCCCTCTCCAGGCCACTCAATTGCTCTAACCTCCAAAGTCTGAAATCGGACCTGGTTACTTTCATACTTAGACCTTTCACAAGGGCCAGATGCTTCATCCTTAGGCTCTTCCAGCTCCAACGAACGTACCGAGCACATTCAGTTGAGGCCTCACCTCCTGAACCAAGGTATGGAGACTTCTCTTTAACCTGAGCTTCCAGTGACTCTCCATTTTTTTGAGTTAATTTCATAGCATGTAAACCGTATGAATGTGTTCGTCTCTTCAAGACGAATCCATATAGTATAAGAAAACGAAAATCCATTGAGAAACGAGGGAGATATTAGGGTTTGAGTGTGGACGGTCACGGATGCACACCAGTCGGAGACGACGACCAGTCGCCGTTGGATCGAACGTGTATCGACTGGATGGCTCAAATTGCGTTAGACCAGGGAACGGTACGTGAACCGCAGGCCGCATGGCGCTGAGTCGAATGGCGGCAGCGAATGGGAGTGCGCCGCATAGAGCTTCAGAAACGTTAACTTTGCCGTGGCGCTGAGTCGGATAAGTAGGAAAATATGGAATTTATGATTTAATTAAATGCCTGAAACTTAAAAAATCCATATCTTTGTGTTGAAAAATCACAAAAATAAAATAAAAATACTCTCTTACTCAGTGAACATAGGAGAATAATGTGGAAAAAGAATTGAGTTAATTTGATGAGTATTTTATTTTTAATTAATTATTTACTCATTTCAGTATTTTAATTCTCCATTTGCATAGACAATTCACCATGGCATGAGACCATAGGGCTTTTGAAGCCTCTGATCTTGGGAACATTCCCTGAATTTTTCAAGGTCAAAGGCTATCTCTATGGCAAGTTATGTATTTTTCAAGTTTATGTCACTATTTTTGGTATTTTAATTCCATTAATTAGCATATTACTTAGAAAATTCTAGGAAAATTTTGGGAAGTTTCTTAGGACCAGAGGACCCTAGGATAATTATGTTTTGAGTTAATTCATTAAGAATAACCATAATTGGCCTAATTACTCAAAACTGAACTTTAATTAATTAGGGTTAACCACACATCAAAAGAACTTGAAAATAATTCTCCACTGATCTTTAGGATCAGGGGGACCTCACATAAAAAATTAGAATCAATTGGAAATGTTTAACCTCACTAAATGGATTAATTAGGTCACACGAGTAAAATTAAACTTTGAAAATTCCTAACTCTAAAAATACATTTTAAAAATTCACCAAATTGGTTTTATGGGCTCTCTGGTAAAATAGGAGTCTAAAAAAATTAATATTGGAATTTTCTAAAAATTTTCATTTTTAATCATATTTTTAGTATTTTAATAATTAAAAATTAATAAAATTTACAAAAATATTAATAATCATAAAAATGTCATGTTTCACCTTCTAATCACTTAGGAATAAACTAAGTATTTTTGCTAAGCCTCAAAGTAAAGATATTTAATTTTAAAACCTTAAAATAATTTTTGAATTAAAAATGAATTTTCCAATATTTTCACTAAATTAATTCTAATAAATCAAAGAAAAATCAGAAAATTATAAAATTTGTTTCTCTGAACTCCTTGAGGTCAGAGAGATTTAAGAAAAATATAAAATCCATTTTTCAACTTTAATTTTATTTTATAACTGATTAATACTCCAAAACTCAAAATAATTATAATAAATAAAATATAATTCAAAAAATCACCAAAATTGGTCCAATGGTCCTCTGGTCATTATGAACATCCCATAATTTTCTTAAGGACAGAAACTTACCTTGGTCATGTTGTTGAATTTCCATTGAAAATCCCTATTTTCTATTAAAATAAATATATGAATTAAATTAAAAACAAAAAAATCACATTTTTTCTTCTAATGTCTTAATTGACATGTGAGTGAAGTGACATAAAAAATTTCAAGCTCATTTGAGCTCAATTTGATAAGTTATGAAATAATTAAGCTTAAAAGGGCATATTAATAATTAAGAATTTTAACTCCTAATTAAAACATTAGGTTTAATCAAAATGGGGGGTAAAATATTTGATCTTAATTCTTTCTTAGATGATTCAAACTTTGGAAAATAAAAGGGTAGGAACTCATTGATCACTTTTAACAAACCAAAAAAATGAAACCTTAATTAATTAAATAATTTGAATTTTGGAAGAATAATTAAAAATTTTGGATTATTAAAATGAGGATATAATTTAAAGAGACTATAATCACTTAAACTAAAATCCCCAAATGAATCACTTTAATTATATTTACTCTTAATTAAACTTAAGATGATAATTGAAATTAATAAATTAATAATAAAGAAAAGGTAACTCTTAATTAAATTAAAACTTAAAATATTAAATAATTTGATAATTAAATTGAAATAAATTTAAAACATTAAAAGAAATTATTAATTTCAAAAATCACTTGAAAGTAAATTTAAAACAAACTTGAAACATCAAAAATCACTTTCAAAAAAATAATTCTTAATTAAAAAAAATCAAACTAATTAAAAGTTAATCTAGAATATTGCAATTAAATTAAAATTAAATCATTAAAGTCTAAATTAAATAATTTAAACTCCTCTTTCAATTCAAATAGTTTAAAACACTTAAGAATAAAGCAACTTGAACACTATTCCAAACTTAAATTTATTAAAATTTTATAACTAAATTAAATCACCTTAAAACATTAATTCTAATTTTAAATCGTTGAAATTCTTAATAAATTGATTTGCCCCTAAAAAAACTTTTATCATTATAACTCTTAAATGTACCATCAAGTGAGGTGTCACTTCATTGATGAGATAATTAAATGTCCTAAGTTCACTGAGCAAGAGTTACAATTAACTAAAAATTTCTGGATGATTGATTCATCTCTACAATAAAAATTCATTTAGACTCGAAATAATCTCAAAAGTATTGAAAAGATTTTTAGAACCCGTTCTAAGTACTTCCTCAATATAATAAGGTGTTTTAAGAAGAATAATTGAACTTAATTGTTGTTTAGTGAAGAAAATCATCCACAAAATATAAAGAACCTAGACGTCATAGGAACTGACAAGCAGTAGGATTAGGAGCTTGGTAGACAACCAAAACCTTTCCCTTAACTTTACTTAGGTACTTGTTGCAAATATTTAAATGTTCTAACATGTATTTTAAGTGCAGCTTGGAATGACGAGAAGACCCTCCAGGTACGCTTTTACTCTATTGCAATTTACTTTATTGCAACTTATTTACCTGCACTGCGCTTTACTTTTCTTGCATGACAAACAGGATTGTTGCATGAAAACTGAAACCTTTAGGATAGCCACAAAACTGAAACCAAAACTAAATTAAAAGTCACACAAGATAAAATTCACCACCACAACATCTAAAATATAAAACAACTATAAATTTAATCACAAAACAGAACAACAAAACCACAACTTTAACTAAATTAAAACGTCTCGTTGAATGATCGGGAATACCTCGGATGATGTAACCCACGTGTTGCTAACGGGATTTCCCATGGTCTAAATGAAAGTGTGGAACTTATTCAGTTGAGTTTAGCAAATTCATCTGGATTAAGAGAATTCGAGGAAAATAACGGTGTCGGGATGACGGAACCGTGGGATCTTAATTGGTTTTGTTTAATCAAATTTTAGATTTATTTTAATTAAAACACTAAAGACATTTGGACTTTAAGATTTCCCTAAACCAAGACACTTTTCTCATCCCCTGATTTTCATCTTCTAAAACTAAACCTCTGCAACAACAAGGAGCTTGGAGCATAGTGGGCAGCACGGCCATCGTCATCAGCAAAACCTGAGTCTACTTCAGCAAAACTTTCCTTAAAATTAAATAACCAAGCGATAGGATTTTGAGGTAGTTTTCTTAGTACAACATAAATCCTCAACTTTTCGTTAGGCATTTGCATAATCATATTATGTAAATTAAGCCCTAACCGGTCTTAGGACTCTGAGGTAATCGTTTGGTACGACATAAACCCTCACATCTTCGAGGCTATTTGTGTGATTATATCATACGAATATAAGTCTTAATTAATTAAAATTGGCAGGATTGAAACATTAAATAATTTTCCCAAATTGAAGCCAAACAAATAGGATAGTTGGGAAGTCACCGAGACTTGTCTCGAATCCGTGACATCCCCTACTTCTCCTCCATTGGATTCCTAAAATAATTGTTCCAAATTTGATCCATTCCCAATTGAAATTTCCAAAATCCAATTGTTTGAAAAACATAAACTTTGAAATTCTTGGGAGCAAAACCACTGATCATTATCGAGAGTTTTCTTAAGTGTCTTTGGACATTTAAGATGTAATTAACTATAGGGGCTTGCCCTTATAGGGAACTTTAAGAACCCAGGTAATATAAACCCTGCTTAATTCCTTTATATTAAGCAGGGGAATTTGTCGGCTTATAAAATTGGTTCGCAGACCAAACGGATGTCACAAATCATCTAGTTTATTTAATCGAGCCTCATCATCAAGCAGTGTGCCCATTTTTTTGGGATAGATACACGGTTATTGGTGTGGTGCTCGTTTATATAAACTATTCGGGACGTGAGATCAGTTTGATTTTATATCTTAAAATTTTCAAACTTAAAATGATTTTCAAAACCAAATGCTACTTTCAAGTTATATATAATTATAAATTAAACACACAACCTAAAAATACGCCGACAGCCATCATGAGAGGAGGATTAAATGGCTCCCCACATAGATACCACCTCACTTCTGAGCTGTTTATCGACCCCACCACATCTCCAACGGGAAGGGAGCCTTTCATAGCCATCGTCTTCTCCCTATTTGATGCTATGATGAGCACACCATAAGAAAGCTCAAAGCATGATTATCCTCGCCCAAAATTTTATGCTTTAGACTTCTCTAAGACTCCCTAAACCATCTCCCACCTAATTTAATCACGCAAAAACTCAGCCATAGCCTTCAATGACTATAAAGAGGCCATACCTGAGAGCTTCCAAGGAGAAGAAAAGAAGACAGAGAGCCCTTAAACCTTGACTCTTATGACAACAAAGTCACTTCACATATCCTAAGCAACCAATCTTTCATAGCTTCAGTCTTGAAACCCTGCTGGAAGCCCTAATTTTACACCTCAAATCCAGGACATATTTTTGGGTTAACATAAAAACCTATTAAAGCTCCAATTCAACCATCCCAAAAGTTTCCCTGAGCCTCACGAAGAAGAATCCAATAGAAATTGGCCTCTTCGCACTCTCTAACCTATTTCAAGCTGAAATCGTGACACTATTTCAGCAAGGATATACCCCAGCCCAATTTCACTTCAAATTAAAATTGGCCTCTTCGCACTCCCTAATCGAGTCCTCGCCTCTTCAGAGTAGTTTTGTGCCTTAAAACCTAAAAATGTGCTCGAGCTTGGAACATTGTAAGGAAAACCATCACACCATGTATATATAATTGTATGGACTGACCAGAGAAAAATGAATTAAGAAATTCATAACAATATTATATTAATTTTTGATGAAATTGCACTTTAAAGAAAGGTATTTTCTATGTTTTATTGCAGGTATGAAGATTTATAGGAAATGGAGCAAAAAGATGGAAAAAGGAGAAAATCCGGAACAAAAAAGATTAAAAGAGATAAAAAAATGAACTAGCCTGCGTGTTTTTCCTGAGAGCATTTGAATATATTATAAAGGAGCCCGCCGACAGCGAGATCGAGCCCGCCGACAGTGAGCCTGAGCAGTTAGCCTACGTTCTAGAAGCCCGCTGACGGTGAGATCAAACCCATCAATGGCAAGAAGGTCGGTTCACACAAAATTCATTGAATCTGGACACTTTTTGAAGAGGTGCTTAAGAAACCATTAGAAATATTTCTTCCTCTTTAAATAGTGATGATTTTAGGCCAAGTGTGTGTCTTTTTGGTATTTTCTAGCTGTCTTCTTTGTGTCCTTGGTGTGTCATTAATTAGTGTATTTAGTGTGTGAGTGTGTTCTAGAGAGTATATTAGTGAGTTTAATTGAGTGTGTTGTACAACAAGGAAAAGTCAGAGGAACTTCAAAGAGTCTGCTTGGGGAGAAAATTCGAGATAAGTTTTGTTTATTGTTTTATAACTTTAATTTTATCCAAGATTTCTGGTATTCTTCCTATGCATTCTAAGTAGTCTTCTCTGTCTTTCTCCTAGTTTTTGAGATTTTGTGAAATGGAAAATTGAATTAGTTGTGCCTAAAATATTAGATAAAAATTTTGATAATCTTTTACTTGAATCTTAATTTACTTTCAATTTTACCAATTGAATTGTTAAAATACGTTGATTTTACAACTAAAGTAAAGATTACATCCAAAATTCACGGAAAGCAAAGGCTTTGAAAAGAGGGTGCAAATAAATAGGGAAATGTTATAATCAGGCGTAGAATTGGATATTTTAGAGTGACATACTAAAATCTTCAATTCGGTCCTATCATTTGGGTGCTGAAGTATAGATGTTAGCCATCAGGCGAGGGGAACGTAGAAGCTCCGAAGTGAGAGCCGGTATCATCCCAGCCTAGCCGCAGATGCAGTAACCAAGAAAAGGATTAGTCAATATTCTTTATGCCTGGACCAAAGGGTAAAGAATAGGAATGCTCCTATTTGGCTCAATATAATTCTAAGTAATTTGACTATCCTTTCACTTAATTCTTTTAAACAAGGGGAAAGATACTTTTCTAAATTGCAATCTTCCATTCAAAAATAGAGCTTAGTATAAGTGTTCTTTATTTCCGTATACTAGATAGTAATTGCATCTACTAAAAATTAGTTCATAATCTCTAACTTCTCTGTGGGATCGATATCCAGGACTCCATTAGAGCCCTGTATTGCTTGAACGATACGTATACTTGCATTGATAAAAGGGGTAATTTTTTATTTATTATTGAATATGATTTTTTTACTTATTAAAACAGTTATATAGTTGTTGTACGTTTTCGCCACCACACCACCCCCGGATTAAGTTTTTGGCGCCGTTGCAGGGGAAGTAAAGTAATTATTAAGATAACTAATAAATAATTATTAAAATAATTACTAGAGTAACGGACTATTTATATTTTACTTAAGTGTTGTATGCGTAAATTTGGAAACAAAAAATTAATACCTTACGATTGAAAATTAGAACGCACTATTAAAAAAATTAGAAAACAAAAAAGAGAAATTATAAATTTAAATCAAATGGCAAATAATCCAGCAATTGAAAATCAACCAAGACCTTTAAGAGATTACGCAAACCCTGCATTAGATGAAATTCACTTAGCTATTCAAAACCCTGATGTAGCGGCTAATTCATTTGAGCTTAAACCTGCAATTATCCAAATGGTACAGAATAATCAATTTAGTGGTTCACCAAACGAAGATCCTAATTTACATCTCGCTGTTTTTTTAGAACTTTGTGCTACTTTTAAATATGACGGAGTATCTAATGATGTTGTTAGACTTAGGCTTTTTCCTTTTTCTTTAAGGGATAAGGCTAAAATGTGGTTAAATTCGTTAGCACCTGGATCTATTAGAACTTGGGGAGAATTATCACAAAAATTTTGATGCAAATACTTTCCTCCTTTAAAAACTGTAAAGCTTAGAAATGATATAACCTCTTTTAGTCAGTTTGACGGAGAATCGATATATGAAGCTTGGGAGAGATTTAAAGATCTTCTTAGGAAATGCCCACATCATGCGTTACCAGATTGGTTAATCATTCAAACTTTTTATAATGGATTAGTAGGATCTCTTAGATCTATCATTGATGCTGCTACTGGTGGTTCATTAATGTCAAAACCATTTGATGAGGCTTATTCATTAATTGAAGAAATGGCTACCAACAATTTTCAATGGCCATCTGAAAGGTTAAATCCTAAAAAAATAGCTAGTATCCATGATTCTGATGCAATATCTATGTTAGCTTCTCAGATTGCTGCTATATCTAAGAAATTAGATTATTTTGGAATGAATTATTCTCCTAATATAATAGAAGAAAATTCACTTGGACAATTTATGGATGATCAACCTTCTTATGAAACAATAAATGCTATTATAATAAACTCAATAATCCTTATGCAAATTATTATAACCCTGGTTGGAAAAATCATCCAAATTTTAATTGGAATAACAATTCTACTAATCAGCAATGGATGAACAACTCAGTAAACCCATTAGGAAATTCATCTAACCAAGGAAATTCAAATTATAAACCTTCTTATCCACCTAGATTTAATAATAACTCTCAATTTAAGGAAAAGAAGTTATCTATGGAAGAATTGATATTAAATATGGGTCAACATTTGCATAATCAAGGAAATCAGCTACAAATTCAAGGGAACCAATTACAAAATCAAGTAACTGTTAAAAATATTGAAACTTAACTTGGGCATATCGCTACTGCGCTTAATAATTGAATTCCTGGAACTTTTCCTAGTAATGTGGAAATAAATCCTAAAGACTAAGGAAAAGAACAAATCAAAGTGATATAGTTACGAAGTGAAAAAGAGTTAGAAACAAGAGTACAAAAAGAAACATAAATTGAAAAAGAGAAAGTGGAAACTGAAAAAGAAAAGGATCAGCAAGATCAAGATTTAGAATATCTACAAATACCTATGAAAATTTCTGTAGAAAAACCACCACCACCATTTCCTCAGCGATTAAAGCAACATAATAACGATAAGAATTTTCTAAATTCCTTGAATCCTGAAGAAATTAACAGTGAACATTCACTTTGTAAAAGCATTAGAACAAATGCCCAATAATGTGAAATTTATGAAAGATATTCTAAGCAAGAAGAGAAAATTCACAGACAATGAAACTGTTGCACTTAGCGAAGAGTGTAGTGCAATTATTCAGAAAAAGCTTCCTGAGAAATTAAAAGATCCTTGTAGTTTCACTATACCTTGTGTTATTGGAGAAAAATTTTATGGAAAAGCTTTATGTGACTTGGGTGTCAACATTAATTTATGCCTCTATCAATTTTTAAAAGATTTGGATTGGGAGAAGTCTCACCTACTTCAGTAACTCTTCAGTTAGCTGATCGTTCAGTGACTTATTGATCCCCGATAGATATAAGTGCAACGGTTGCCAAAAACTTGATTCTGCTGGATATAAGTGCGTTGATGATTTAAGATATAAAAATTATGATTTTATAATATGGGATACTACGCAAGTATACGTATCGTTTATCAAGTAATATAGGACTTTCTGATTAAGCCCCGAGATATCGAACCCACAGGGAAAAGTTGAAAATCTTTAAAGGAATTTAGAAAATTATCTTTTTATTTTCTTTAATTGTTTTTGAAATAGTATGTCTTGATTTTGAAAAGTTTTAGAAAGTTGTTTTGTATTTTGAAATTTTCTCAATAAAATGCTAAGCAATGAATGTAAAGGTTTCAATAACTAATAACACTGGATGTAAAAATACTATTAACTAAAATATCTTTTTCTTTCATTTTATGAAGTAGTAATAATTCTTAAAGTATAGTTGTGGAAGCATTTAAATTTTGTTGTGACAGATAGAAGCAAATGTATTCTTTACCCTTACTTGGTTCAATAAAGAACATAAGTTAATTTGAAATTTATATTATTTTGAACATGGTTAGGCAGGGAAGATACTAGTCTCTCACTCACAGAGTTCCCTCGATTCCCACCACCAGGGGCTAACTTCTCATAACAAAACTCAAAACTTCAAACCAAATTAGGGGGTTTAGCCTTTCACTCTAAAATCCTCTAATTTTACTCCCTTCTATAAAAATATCTTCTAATATTACATTCACTTATATGGACTACGGTTCTCACCCATATAATTGCATGTGATTCCTACTAACTTTAATGAGATAATACCGCATTGGATCTTACATAATCTCAAGAAATTTTACAACTTAACGAGCCAAATTAAGAAGTAAACAAAGTTCTCAGAATCAATCTTTACAACTTCTTCCAACTTTTAAACACTGATACTTTCCACAACAATTCTCTTTAAATAAAGTACTTCTCCATTTTAAGAAAGAAAAAGATAAAGTAAACTACTCAGAATGCATTGGGAAAATATAAAAACACATTGATTTGAAATTAAAAATGATAAGAAAAATAATAAACGAAAGCAAGTATTGATAAGAAAAATAAAAGAAAACACTTATCTAAAAATCTTTTCTACAAGACTAAGGAAGTTCCTCTGAAACTTTGACTCTTCTCTAAACTACTCCTCAGAGCAAGTCTCCAAACTCCGATGACTCAGAATACAGACTTCAGACTTCAATAAAAACTAAACTAAAAGAGAGAAAAGAAGTGGGAGAAGTACTCTTAACTCCGACCCTTTTCTCCTTTCTACTCTCTACTCCTACTCTAAATAAAAACTTAAAATGCAGTGGAAGAATCTCCTAAATTCCTCTCTTCGAAATACGGTGAAGAGCCTCTTCAATTCTTCACTTCTTCACTTCTGAGACTCTCTTTAAATAATGAACCAAAAGGTGCCTTGGTGTCTTTTCAAAATGTGTCCAGATTCGATGTATCTACCAAGGAACGCACCCCTTCATTCAAATTTGCTGCCCAAAGGAAGTTATGGACATTACCACCAAAGGTTGCATCCATTCCCTTTTTAATTTGGCGCCAAATCTAATTAAAGTTCGATTTATAACTGTGGCGGCTAAGCGCCGGCCCATCGGCGCTTAGCCTCCAGTGCCAAATTTTTTATTTTTCATTTTTTTGTTCCAAATTTGATCCAATTTTGCTCCTTTCATCATGACCATCTATTTTCATCATACCTGCAAGAAAAACACAAAATACCTTCCATCAAAGTGCAATATCATTAAAAATAGGTATAAAAATGTGCATAAAAATATTATATATTTTAGGTGTATCAAAATCCCCCAAACTTAAAATGTTACTTGTCCTCAAGTGACAGTTAACCTCATAAAACATTTTAGCATGCAAATTATGTAATGAGTTTCTTAGGAAGATAACACAATTTTGTTCTAAAGATGCAATAGTCAAATTTAGAAAACATTTCAGTAATTAAAACCAACTTAAAGTTTAGAAAGTTCTTAAGTAAAAGAAAATGATAAATATAAGTCTCTATCTATTTCAGAAATATTTGTAGATTTTTCAAAATATAGGATTCAAACATTTATTTTTCTCACTTAAAAATCTTTATTTGAAAAATAATTTTACTTACTATATTACAACTTTAAGCTTTAAATTTTCTCTGATCTTATATCGTAAACTTTAGTTATGAAACCAATTTTTGATTAGTCCCTTAAATCCTCAAACTTCTCCTCCATTTTCGTATACTATTTTTCACTTTTTCTCTTCTCTTTTTTTTATAAGGTAAGGATTACTATATCTGGATAGGCCTTTAATGATTTTGAATTCCACCCTTCCATTTAAAATAAAGGTCAGATATACATCTTTCACTTAAAAATCATAATAATAGTATTTGAAAATTACTCTTCAATAAAATAAATTTAAGCTTTGAAGAATAAAAGTTAAATCTTCTATTTATCCAAAAAATACAAAACTTCTTACTAAAGATAGTTTAACTTTATTTAACACCTCTTCGTTAAGAAAATTTTAACTTTAAGTTTTTCATGATCAATATAAATTTTAACTAAATTCTTTTATTCATTTCAATATTCAAAATTTTATTCCCCTAATATAACTTCATGTACATAATTGTTCTTAATCAAAAATAAGATTTATTTTAAGTATTCTTGAGAATCAAATAATATTTTAGGTTTTTGAAAATCCTTATTTTTAAAATCCCCCCCCCCCAAACTTTAAATTTTTAATTAAGATAAAACATTTAAGCATAATAAATGATACAGGGGTGAAAAATAAAAAACTGACATAACATGCTTGCAGGAATTTTTAATATCCTAATATGCAAGTATAACAATTTAAATAACATGAGTAACATGATCAAATTTAGTTTTTCAAAACATTTTTCTTTTTTTTTTAAAGAAAAGTAAAAATTTTAGAAGACTTCTACAGTAGTGGAGGTTTTCAAAGCAAATACACACCAACTAAAACAAAACACTGATACAGATAACAGATAATAGTGGAATTTGAAGAATTTTAAACATGTAGTTTTCCTAAGTAGAAGTTCCTAATAGTGTTTTATAATCTCCTAACCTTTTTTTGAACTAAAGTACACACTATTAAAAACTCTGACATAACATACACATAAAAAACATTTATAATTACACACTACCACACAACAACATATAAATCCATAATAAAACAACAACAATACCTGAATATGCATAACAGATAAATAATACAACTACAATACGCATACTTATCGAGGTTTAAATCACAATACAATCATCAAACAAAATACTAGATGAAGCATACAAAAACACAACACAACAACACAATAACTAAAACAAACACACATACAACTACTCTTCATCCTTATCATCATCATCATCTTGCTCGTTCCAATCTCTGGATGGCACATAAGGTATATAAAATGGATGAGGTGGCATCTTAGCACTCTGATCTCCTCTAATCAGTCTATCCAAATATTGCTAATAATTCTCCACATATTCATCATGTTTTACAATATATTTTTCAACATTATCCAGCTTACCATCCATATCTCTCACATGCTCTCGAGTAAGACTCACTTTTTTCAAAATCTTTTTTAATAAACCAGTCTGTGAATCAGTAGATGAAGAAGCACGTGAAGTAGAAGCACGAGAAGTAGAAGCAACGAAGCGAAGCGATGAGAAGCCCTACCAAATCCTCCTCTCCAATCAAACTGCGAATGTACTGATGTAAGCACCAACGTTTACACTAGTAATTGGTCTCAATGGCTGAAGTACCTCTTCCCAGGTTTCAAACTTTACTCCAGATCTTTCACAAAGTGAATGAATCAAGGAAGAAAATCCCATACCTGCAGTCGTGGTTGATCTAGCACAGTTCAAAACATAATCATAAATTATGCTTCCAATATCAATCGGCTTCCCATGCTGAATACAATTGTTCAACACCGCTCTTTCTCTCGTCACTTCACTAGTGTGACTTGAAGGTAACAACTTAGATGAGAGAAAATAATGCCATACCTTAGAAATGTCATTCAATTTGGAAGCAGGAAAGTTCACTCTTCTATCATTTGTAATTTTTCATAATCCTCTTCCATCAGTCAGAAACTCCATAATCTCATCTAATTCTCCTTCCAAAGGATGATAGTTAGAGTAAAAACAAAACATATCAGGAGGTAGTCCATAAAAGGTATTGATTGCACCTGAAGAAAAGTTTACTTCATGCCTCCTAACCATCACTCTGATTTTCCTCTGCGGCGGGTAAATTTGCATAAAATTCTCTTACCACGAAACAACGGCAACGGCGGAGAAGCAACGATAATTCGCCGAGTTTCTTCTTGCAATCATATCTTCGATCATCTCTCCCGGCTTAATAAATACTCGCTCAGGAATCAACTTACGTGATTGCAATGCATCAACGTATCGTTCCTCAGCCCTCAAACTAACAAATTTGTCAGAATCAAACTTCGTCTTATCTCGAGAGCGCTTTGAATTTTGAGCCATCTCTAAAAATTCACGAAAAATTCACAATAAATTCTAAAATCAAACTAAACTTGCTAAATTATCTTCCAAAAGATATTTTCACTAAATCCAAGCAATTTATCAAGTTTTTCCTCAAATTTTCACCATGAATAGTGATTTTAAGATTTTCCATAATGTGCTCAAAATACATGGTGAAAATAAAAATTTTTTACTTAGGAGTAGTGCTCTTACCTCAAAGAATCCAAATCTAGCAATTTTTGTTGAGATCGGCTCTTAAATGATCCACAATATGTTACCCTAGGCTCCTCTTTCGCGGCAAAGCAAAGGTTGAAGACGATGGGGCGGTTGAAAATGGCAATTTTAGGTTTTTAACTTTCGGGAATCAATTTTCGCGAATTGGCACCTAAGCGCGAACAATCGGCGCTTGGCCGCGAAATCTGGCGCGTAAGCGCCGGCATTCTGGCGCTTAACCGCCAGTACCCAAATTTTTATAATTAAGGTATATGCACTAAATCACTTTGTTAATTACCCTTAATTAGTCCAAAATAATTATTTCTCCCACATAAGTCTTCTAATACTCCAAATCAAAGTTTAATAATTATTGATTCCACACAAATTTCACAAAACATAAACTTATATTCAAATAAACGTAACATTTAATACAACACTAGAATTTCTATCCAAACATAAAGGATAAAATTCTCAAAATACAAGACACTATAATATTAAACTGATAAGTATACATCTCTAAGATGTACCCAACACATCATCAGGCATATATATAAAAACACTAAACACATCAAACATGAACTCACAAGAACAATAACATAACACATTAAGACACTAAACATATACAAACAAAACACATTTAATTCCACTCTCAATTAGGCAGAATATAACCAGGACCACTATTATTCTCATTTGACCCTTCAGGAATGTAGATTTGATAGAACGGCGATCATTGTTCATTCTTATATCATCTGCTTCAATCCATTTATTTTTCACAAACATCTCTTTATCTATTTTTTCCACATACCTCGAATAATTGAATTGCATCTTGAGTTGCCATCCCATGTGATCCAGATGTAAGGTAATATAATTGATTTTTGCTTCCATTGAAGTCACTCGAGCTTCAATTTTTGCAATCATCTCTGCTATACCTTGAATACTAACAGCCAGATATCCATTAAATAACTCCTTAGCACTATCACTAATTAACTAAATTTTATCGGAATCTTGCTTCTTCTTCATCTCGTTCTCTCAGGAAGACATGGTGCTCTTCAAAATTTTCTTCTTAGACTTCAGAAATGAAATTTGGACTTAGGGTAAGTGTTTCTATCAAGTCTAGTCCTTTTTATAGACTTGAGAGAAGCTAGAATATTCCCCTAGATGTTTAGAATCTTCTAAATAACTCCCATAACTTCTCCCTCACGATCTAGGCTTCTAGATCCACATTTTTCATGTTTTTTTATAACTGTGGCGCCTAAGCGCCAACTAGTCGGCGCTTAGCCGCCAGTGCACATTTTAGCACAGGTCAGCTAAGTGTCCAAATTTTCATTCTGACTTCACTAAATCATCAATTAAGGTCGAATAAACTCTACTTAAGTTTAAAAACTCCAAATTACTACCAATAAAAACATAAAAATAAAGCAAACAAAACACACAAAACAAACATAAAGCAAAGCACACCGATAAATATGGGTTGCCTCTCACAAAGCGGTTGTTTTAACATCTTCAGCCTGACATACCCAGAACTCATTCTGAGTGACCCAACATTAAATTCTCATCAGATTTAGATTTATTGACCAAAAAATATGGTTTAAGTCTATGTCCGTTAACTTTAAATATTTTTCCAGTCTTAGGATCTTGAATATCTACAGCTCTATAAGAATAAACTTTTATCACAATGAATGGACCCATCCACCTGGACTTAAGTTTTCCAGAAAATATTCTCAATCTAGCATTATAAAGAAAAATTTGTTGTCCTGGTACAAGATTTTTGGTAAGAATCTTCCGATCATGCCATAACTTCATCTTTTCCTTATAAATCTTAGCATTTTCATAAGATTCATTCCTTATTTCTTGAAGCTCATTGAATTGCAATAATCTTTTTTCAGCAGCATCTTTGAAATTATAATTGAACTCTCTAATAGCCCGATAAGCTTTATGCTCGAGTTCGAAAGGTAAATGACGAAGCTTTTCAAAAATCGGCCTATGTGGGGACATTCCTATAGATGTTCTGTAAGCAGTCATATAGGCCCACAAAGCATAATCCAGTTTAATTGACAAATCCTTTTTATGATTAACAATTTTTTCCAATATTATTTCAGTTTCACGATCGGATAATTCAACCAAACCACTTGTCTGCGGATGATAAGCAGTAGCAATACGATGATTAATATGATATTTCTTTGCTAACTTCCCAATAATCGCATTTCCAAAATGACTTCCCCCATCAGTTATGATTACTCTTGGTATTCTAAATCTGCAAAATATATTCTTTTCTAAAAACTTTGCAACGCTTTGAGCATCACATCGAGGTAAAGCAATAACTTCAATCTATTTGGAAATATAGTATACTTCTATCAAAATATAAACATTTCCGAAAGATGGTGTAAATGGTCCCATAAAATCTAATGCCCAAACATCAAATATTTCAACTTCCAACATATAATTGAGGGGCATCTCATTTCTTCTAGAAATATTGCCTACACGCTGACATCTATCACAATTTTTAATATAATTATTCACATCCTTAAAAGATGTAGGACGATAAAATCCTGATTGTAATATTTTATATGCAGTTTTATCACTTCCACAATGTCCCCCATAATCAGAATCATGATATTTTTGAATAATTTCATAAGTCTCTTCCAAAGGTACACATCTTCAGATTATAAGATCCTTTCCTTGTTCATACCAGGGAACATTCCTTTATTTAACAGTGAACAGTTTTTCATCAGGAAAATGTTCATTAATTTCTTCAATATCATAGAGAGATTTTTCAATTTCAAGCTCGGACAAATGATCGGCAATTTGATTATCAGAACCCTTCCTATCTACTATTTCAAAATCAAATTCTTGCAAAAGAAGAATCCATCTAATAAGTCTCGGTTTTGCATCATTTTTCTTCATTAAGTATTTGATAGCAGAATGATCAGTATGCACAGCACATTTAGTTCCAATTAAATATGATTGAAATTTATCAAAGACAAATACTATAGCTAATAACTCTTTCTCAGTAGTGGTATAATTAATTTGAGCTTCATTAAGAGTTTTACTAGCATAATAAATTACTTTAAAAATTTTATCATATTTCTGACCCAAAACAACACCAATAGCATAATCACTAGCATCACACATTAATTCAAAAGGTTTTTCCCAATTTGATGAAATTATTATAGGTGCAGTGATTAATTTTTCTTTTAATGTTTCAAAGGCTTTACGGAAGTTATCATCAAAATTAAAAATTGCATTCTTTTCCAGTAAACGGCATAAATGTTTTGTAATTTTTGAAAAGTCTTTAATGTAACGCTTGTAGAATCTAGCATGTCCTAAAAAACTTCTAATTCCCCTTACATTGGTTGGGCAAGGTAAATTAGATATAACTTGAATTTTTGCAGGATCTACCTCCAAACCTTTTTTCGAAATCCGATATCCCAAAACAATTCCTCCTGTTACCATAAATTGGCATTTTTCCCAATTAAGGACCAAATTAGTTTCTTCACAGCGTTTTAGAACTTTAGATAGATGTTCTAAACATGATTCAAATGAAATTCCAAACACTGAAAAGTCATCCATAAAAACTTCAATCCCTTTTTCAATTAAATCACAAAAAAAGCCATCATACATCTCTGAAATGTAGCAGGGGCATTACATAAACCAAAGGGCATTCTTCTAAAAGCAAACATACCATAAGGACTGGTAAATGTAGTTTTCTCTTGATCCTCAGGAGCAATTTGAATTTGGTGGTAACCAGTATATCCATCCAGAAAACAAAAGTATTTATGCCCAGCCAGTCTATCCAACATTTAATCTAGAAAAGGGAGTGCAAAATGATCTTTCCTTGTGGCAAGGTTTAATTTTCTATAATCAATGCATATTCGCCACCCTGTAACTTGTCTTGTTGTTATCATTTCATTCTTTTCATTAATAGTCATAATTACTCCTCCTTTCTAAGGAACACGGTGAATAAGACTAACCAATACACTATCTGAGATATGGTAGATAATTCCAGCATCCAACCACTTTAAAATTTCTTTCTTAACAACTTCTTTCATAATAGGATTTAATCTCCTTTAGGGATCAGCCCGCGGTTTGCAATTATCTTCCATAAAAATTCTGTGCATACAAATTGAAGGACTGATTCCTTTAATATCAGTAATTGCCCATCCAAAGGCTTTCTTGTACTTCTTCAAAATTTCAAGTAAACCCTCTTCTTCTTTTTTAGTTAATTGAGAGGAAATTATAACAGGCAAGGTTGAGGATTCACCTAGAAAAGCATACTTCAAATTTTCAGAAAGCATTTTAGCTTAAGTTCAAGAGGTTTTTCAATTGATGGACCATAAGATTTATCTTTCTCAGTCATATCCAACAATTCAAAACTTTCATGAACATACTTTAAATCTTCCTCTTGAAAATCTTCAGAATCAAATAACTCATCTTCTTGCTTATATTCAAATTCTTCTCTTTCAGCTTTCTCTTCATAAGTTGATTTGAAATGACATTCACTTATAATAATTTGGAGGTATAAAAACTTAAAATTTGGATGATTCTTCCAACCTGGGTTATAATAATTAGAATATGGGTTGTTAAGTTTGATTATAGCATTCACAGTTTCTGGTGAAGAATAAGAATCAACCATTTGGCCTAATGAATTTTCTTCAATCATGAGATTTGGCTGAGAATAATTCATCCCAAATTGGTCTCATCTTCCTTAATACATCGACGACTTGATTTGCTAACATTGTAAAAGCATCATTTTCATAAACACTCTGGCTAACCTTTTAGGATTTAACCTTTCAGAAGGCCATTGAAAATTATTAGTAGCCATTTCTTCAATTAAAGCATAAGCATCAAAATATGGTTTAGACATTAAAGATCCACCACCAGTAGCATCGATGATTGATCTAAGAGATCCAACTAATCCATTATAAAAAGTTTGAATTATTAACCAATCTAGTATCACATTATGTGGACATTTCCTCAGGAGATCATTAAATCTTTCACATGCTTCATATATTAATTCCCCTTCAAACTGACAAAAAGTTGTTATATCATTTCTCAACTTAGCAGTCTTAGATGGTGGAAAATATTTAGCAAGGAATTTTTGTGACGGTTCACCCCAAGTTCTAATTGATCAGAGTGCTTAACGAATGTAACCAAATTTTAGCTTTATCCCTTAGTGAGAAAGGAAAAAGTCTAAGTCTAATAGCATCATCCGAAACACCATCATATTTAAAAGTAACACACAACTCTAGAAAATTAGCAAGATGCAAATTAGGATCTTCAGTTGTTGCTCCCCTAAACTGATTATTAGATACCATTTAGATAATAGCAGGTTTAAGCTCAAAAGAATTAGCAGCTACAGCAGGGTTTTGAATACTAGCACGAAGTTCATCTACTGTAGGGTTAATATAATCTCTTAAAGGTCTTAATTCTTGATGGATGCCAACATTTTGATCTTGATGATTTGCTATTTCTTGAATATTTTTTTCTTTTTCTGTATTTTTTATTTTTTTTTTATTTTTCTGATAATTCTTTCTAATTCAGAATCGTATGACACAAGTCCTTCATAACCTGAACTACGCATACAACAATAAAACAAAACAAAACACAACACACTAACAAAAATAAAGAAAATTAAAAATTTAAAATTTCTTAATTCTCTTTAAAATGCAATTTAACTAATTTTTCCCCGGCAACGGTGCCAAAAATTTGTTCCCCTATAGATATAAGTGCAACAGTTGCCAAAAACTTGACTCCGCTGGATATAAGTGTGTTGATGATTTAGGATATGAAAATTATGATTTTATAATATGGGATACTATACAAGTATACATATCGTTTATCAAGTAATATAAGACTTTCTGATTAAGCCCCGAAATATTGAACCCACAGGGAAAAGTTGAAAATCTTTAAAGGAATTTAGAAAATTATCTTTTTACTTTCTTTAATTGTTTTTTAAATAGTATGTCTTGATTTTGAAAAGTTTAGAAAGTTGATTTGTCTTTTCAAATTTTCTTAATAAAATTCTAAGCAATGAAAGTAAAGGTTTCAATAACTAATAACACTGGATGTAAAAATACTATTAACTAAAATATCTTTTTCTTTCCTTTCATGAAGTAGTAATAATTCTTAAAGTATTGTTGTGGAAGTATTTAAATTTTGTTGTGACAGATAGAAGCAAATGTATTCTTTACCCTTACTTGGTTCTATAAAGAACATAGGTTAATTTGAAATTTATATTATTTTGAACATTGTTAGGCAGGGAAGATACCAGTCTCTCACTTTAGAGTTCCCTCGATTCCCAGCACCTGGGGCTAAATTCTCATAACAAAACTCAAAACTTCAAACCAAATTAGGGGGTTTTAGCCTGTCACTCAAAAATCCTCTAATTTTACTCCCTTCTATAAAAATATCTTCTAATATTACATTCACTTGTATAAACTACAGTTCTCACCCATATAATTTCATGTGATTCCTACTAACTTTAATGAGATAATACCGCATTGGATCTTACATAATCTCAAGAAAATTTACAAATTAACAGGCCAAATTAAGAAGTAAACAAAGTTCTCAGAATCAATCTTCACAACTTCTTATAACTTTTAAACACTGATACTTTCCACAACAATTCTCTTTAAATTAATTACTTCTCCATTTTAAGAAAGAAAAAGATAAAGTAAACTACTCAGAATGCATTGGAAAAATATAAAAACACATTGATTTGAAATTAAAAACGATAAGAAAAATAATAAACAAAAGGAAGTATTGATAAACAAAATAAAAGAAAACACTTATCTGAAAATCCTTTCCACAAGACTAAGGAAGTTCCTCTGAAACTCTGACTCTTCTCTAAACTACTCCTCAGAGCAAGTCTCCAAACTCCGATGACTCAGAATACAAACTTCAGACTTCAATAAAAACTAAACTATAAGAAAGAAAAGAAGTGGGAAAAGAACTCTTAACTTTGACCATTTTCTTCTTTCTACTCTCTACTCCTACTCTAAAAAAAACTTAAAATGCAGTGGAAGAATCTCCTAAATTCCTCTCTTCGAAATACAGTGAAGAGCCTCTTCAATTCTTCACTTCTTCACTTCTAAGACTCTCTTTAAATAGTGAACCAAAAGGTGCCTTGGTGTCTCTTCAAAATGTGTCCAGATTCGATGTATCTACCAAGGAACGCACCCCTTCATTCAAATTTGCCGCCCAAGGGAAGTTATGGACGTTACCACAAAGAGTTGGATCCATTCCCTTTTGAATTTGGAGCCAAATCTAATTAAAGTTTGATTTATAACTGTGGCAGCGCTTAGCCGCCAGTGCCAATTTTTTATTTTTCATTTTTTTGCTCCAAATTTGATCCAATTTTGCTCCTTTCTTCATGACCATCTATTTTCATCATACCTGCAAGAAAAACACAAAATACCTTCCATCAAAGTGCAATATCATTAAAAATACGTATAAAAATGTGCATAAAAATACTATATATTTTAGGTGTATCACTTATCCTAAATGAGTTATTGAAGATGTGTTAGTAAAAGTGGATAAATTTATCTTTCCTGTGGATTTTATTATTTTAGATATGGAGGAAGATAAAGAAATACCCATAATTATAGGAAGGTCCTTCTTAGCTACTGGAAGAGCTTTGATTGATGTTCAAAAAGGAGAATTAACTATGAGAGTAAAAGATCAAAAAGTAACTTTCAACATAGCAAAATCAATGAAATATCCTGCTATTGAAAAAGATGATGAATGTTTTCAAATGGAAATTCTTGAACATCTGCAAAATAAACATTTTAAAGAATACTTTGAAGATAAACAAGAAATAGAAAATACAGAATTATTTGAAGAAGCAGAAAATGAAGAATTAGACTATATACAAGAAAGTTTTGAGATGCTGGATATTACAGAAAATGTTGAAAAGAATATAGTTCTATCGATTATAAAACCTCTTGAACTTGAGTTAAAATTTTGACCTACTCATTTGAAGTATGCATTTTTTAGGAAATCCTTTAACTTTACCGGTCATTATATCGGCAGAGTTAAATGAATTACAAGAGCAAAAACTTTTGGATACACTAAAGAAGTATAAGAAAGCTTTTGGTTGGACCTTAACAGATATTAAAGGAATTAGTCCTTCAATCTGTATGCACAAAATTATTTTGGATAATGAACATAAACCAAGAGTTGATCCCCAAAGGAGATTAAACCCAATGATGAAAGATGTAGTCAAGAAAGAAATATTAAAATGGTTAGACAATGGTATTATATATGCTATTTCGGACAGTGCTTGGGTAAGCCCAATTCATTGTGTTCCTAAGAAAGGAGGAGTAACTGTTGAAGCTAATCAAAATAACGATTTAACACCTATCAGACAAGTTACTGGGTGGCGTATATGTATTGATTATAGAAAATTAAATGTAGCCACCAGGAAAGATCACTTCCCTTTACCATTCCTAGACCAAATGTTGGATAGACTTGTTGGGCACAAATACTTTTGTTTTTTAGACGGATATACTGGCTATCATCAAATTCCTATTGCTCCTGAGGATCAAGAGAAAACTACATTTACTAGTCCTTATGGAACATTTGCTTTTCGAAGGATGCCCTTTGGACTATGAAATGCACCTAAACATTCCAGAGATGTATGATGTCTATATTTAGTAAATTAATTGATGATGGAATAGAAGTATTTATGGATGATTTCTCTGTTTTTGGAACATCATTTGGTGCATGCTTGGATCATCTTGAAAAGGTCTTGGAGCTAAGCGAAAAAACTAATCTGGTTCTAAATTGGGAGAAATGTCAATTTATGGTTGCAGGAGGAATTGTATTAGGACATAAATATTTAGAAAATGGCATGGAAGTACCCTGCAAAAATTTAAGTAATAGCTAAATTACCACCTCCTACTACAGTGAGAGGGGTAAGAAGTTTTCTTTGACATGCCGGATTTTATAGACGCTACATAAAAGATTTTTCAAAAATTACCAAATCTCTATGCCAACTTTTAGAAAATGACAAGAACTTTGAATTAACCTTTAAGCCTTAATTAACCTTAAAGCCTTAATTACATTAGGCTTAATTAACCTTAAACCATAACGAGGACTAAACCAAATTAAACCTAATTAAATTATTAAGCGTTGCTTACATTAGGCTAAATTTACCATAAACCCTGATTAGGTCTAACCCTAATTAGACCTAATTAAACTATTAAGACTTACTTACATTAGACTTAGTTAACCATAAAACCTAGTTAGGACTAACCCTAATAAGACCTAATTAAACTTTTAAGCCTTACTTACACTAGACTTAAATAAACCTAAACCCTAATTAGGTCTAACCCTAATTAGACTAAATTAAACCTTTAAGCCTTACTTAGATTAGGCTTAATTAAACTTAAACCATAATTAGTTATAACCTGATCTAGACCTAATTAAAATATGAAGCCTTACATACATTAGGCTTAATTAAGCTTTAGACCCTAATTAGGTCTAACCTTAAGTTGACTTAATTAAATTATTAAGCCTTATTTACATTACTTAATCAACCTTAAACCTTAAATAGGTATAACCCTAGTTAGACCTAATTAAACTATTAAACCTTACTCATATTAAACTTAATCAATCTTTAAAATCTAATTAGAACTAACCCTATTTAGACCTAATCAACCTATTAAGCCTTACCTACATTAGGCTTAATTAACCTTAAAACTTTATTAGTTCTAACCTTACTTATACCTTAATTAAACATGTTAAGCCTTACTTATATTAGGCTTAATCAACCTTAAAACCTAATTAGGTCTAAACATAATTATATCTAATTAAACCAGTTAAGCTTTACTTACATTAGGCTTAATAATACTTAAAACCATAATTTGTTCTAAACCTAATTAGAACTAATTAAACTTGTAAGCCTTACTTAAATTTGGCTAAATCAACCTTAAATATTAATTAAGTCTAACCTTAATTAGACTTAATCAAATCTTTAAGCCTTAGCCAAATTATGCTTAACCTTAACCTTTAAACTTAATTTCCAACCTCAGGTCAACCAAAATCTTAGGTTCAACCCAAATTGAACCTAAGTTAACCTAAACCATAGGTTCAACCTAAATGGAACCTAAGTCAAACTAAACCTTAGGTTCAACCCAAATTGAAACTAGGTCAACCTAAATCTTAGGTTCAACCCAAATTAAATCTAAGTCAACCTAAACCATAGGTTCAACCCAAACTAAACACAAGTCAACATAAACCTTGGTTCAATCCACATGTAACCTAAGTCAACCAAAACTTTAGGTTCAACCTAAATTGAACCTAAGTCAACCTAAAGTTTAGGTTCAACCCAAATGGAAAATAAGTCAACCTAAACCTTAGGTTTAACTCAAATTGAACCTAAGTCAACCTAAACCTTTGGTTCAACCCTGAAATCCCAATTTTAAACTACATTAGATTTAGCCAAACTTCTTTAGGTCCAACCTACATCGGGCCTAAACCCTAAGTCTAACTCGCATTAGACTCAACCAAACCTCCTTAAGTTTAACCTACATCAGAACTAAACCCTAAGTCCAACAACCTACATTAGACTTAACTAATCTCTCTTAGGTTCAACTTACATTGAACCTATATCTTAAGTCAATCTTATGTTAAACTCGTCTAATCTTTCTTAGATGTATCCTAAAGATGATGATTCAACCCACATCTAAAGTAACCTATAATTCTATTGATATAAAACTCGAAATCAACCAAACATAAAATTCACTTTAAAACATTAACGTCTTAAAATTCACCCTATAAGATATACAAACTTAAAGTTCAACCCTAAAATGTAATTTGGTTTGAGAAGAGATTTTGGAGAAGGTAACCCATGGTTGCTAAATAATTATTTTCCAATCACTTATGACTAATCAGACCGCAAAATTAATGACTCAGGAAGACAAAACCATGAGATCTCGATCGGGTCATCACCAAATAAAAATAAAAATAACAAAAGGATAAAAATTTAATCGGCTCTAAATTGTAAACAACCTAAAATTTTAAACCCCTAAAATCTGAAAAAGACACTAAAACTTAAATGAAAGCCTAATGAACAAAAATTACTAAACGCAACTTAAACCCCAGTGTTTAAATCTACAAATCTTTCTTGGACGACGCAAATGGTGTTGCTGACAAGAATCTTCTAATATTGGTTTAAATACCTTTCACACTAAGTAGATTTGAATAACTTGATGACCCTAGGATGACGGAGCTATAGACATCTTGACTTGGTTGTCTTAAAATTAAAAATTTAACCAATTAAATCAACAAGTTATGATATAATTTCATACACACTTTGTTTTGCAGGTTTGCTGAAGACACAAAGCAAATCTACTTTAGAATTACTTTACATGTTATTAGGATGTGCTAACTCTGTTTTGCAGAGACAATATTCTAAAGCTTGAATGAGAATCTCACAACAACAAAATAAAATGACAATAACAAAAGAAACAATGATAAAAAAAATACAAAAATAAAAAATGACAACAAAACAAAATGACAATAAAATAAAATTACAACAATAAAATAAAACGACAATAACAAAAAAAAAAGACAATAACAAAACAAAATCACAATGATAAAATAAAAAATAATAATAAAACAAAATGACGTAAACAAAAATAAAAGAAAATAAAAAATTAGGGTAATATTTGATTCTTAGAAATATATTACCCTTAGGATTGAACATCAACATTTCTCTCATTGTTTTTGACACATAAACTTATTTGAGAACAAATGATAACCATAATCAGGAGTTTTTTTAATCAGTTTTGACTGCTTAAGATATAATTAACTATAAGAACTTGCTTTTATAGGAGAATAAGAAACTCATAATAGGTATTATACCTAAATCTCTGGTTATGGGATATTCATGTGGATTTCTTTATTTGAGGACCTCAGAAGTCAAATACTCCAAAATTTTATCTATAATGTTTACCACAATGAATTCTCCCCACACTATTCTTTTGTCTGTTATCCAATTGATTTTTCCTTTGCCTCCTTCCTCTAAGCTTCTTAAAATTTTGAGATCATGCATATGATCAGAGAGAAGAAGTTATTTGAAGACTAAGGCAATGTAATGGATAAATAGAGTGGCAAATCCTTGAGAACAACGACCATCAACAATAATGATAGAGAATTGGCGACGATAACAGTGACAAGTCCAATGGCAAAAGAATTTCCTGATGAGCACTTGTTGGTTATTGATTCTCTTGACTAGTAGAAGGGTTATGTCACTCACATACTTTGATTTCTTGGATGCTTCTCCTTAGAATAATAATAGGACAATACTAGTTGTTGTTGAGGAATCAAATGTGGATTGAATAAAATCCATAATGACATATTTAAAAAATGGAATCCTCCTTAACAATTGATTCCATGCCGCTCAAATACAAAGAAGAGCTTTTTCGTTCACCATCGTTAACAGTACATTGTCTTGATACTCATTTGAGTAGATGTGTTTATGTTGTCTAGGGTGAGATGAAATCTAAAAATTCTTAAATGAGGTTCATGTCAGTGTTTTTTTATCTCATCATTCAGGTCCTAAAATAAAGCTAAAAATTAAAATACTTGGTTACTAATGGCCTATAATGACCCTTGATTGCTTGGAATGTGCCAAGTGGTGCCTTCAATGCCAAATCTTTAGCTATATGCTTAATCAACCCCTGAATGCCCTGCATCCTAAAATGACATCATGGTCTTTTTAAGCCAGTGAAACTGATATTATAGGGCCTATTGACCCTCCATCCACTAAAGGACATAAACTCATTCTTCCAACTACTGATTACTTTTCTAAGTGGGTGGAAGTCATTCCCTTAAGAGAAGATAAGGCTAAGAATGTATTGTGTTTCCTGAAAAATCATAGTGTATATAGATTAGGTGTACCGTGCCACATCTTATCGAATAACAGGCTAGCTTTTAAAAACAACGGGATCAATATATTTGCTGATCGCCATCAAATTGATTGACAATATTCCATGATTTTCTATCCAAAAATAAATGGTTTGGCCAAGGAATTCAAAAAGACCTTGGTAAATGATATAAAGAAAATTCTCCATGCAAATAAAAAATAATGAAATGAGAGGCTCTTTGAAGCATTGTGGGCATATCAAACCATATATTGTACACCAACTGGTTCTGCTCCCTATGAATTGACTTTCGAGTTTGAGGTAGTCCTTCCTCTGGAAGCTAAATTGCCCTCATTGTGGGTATAGTAAGCCATAAAGTAAAAAGTGAGAAGAATGTTCGACTTTGGTTATAAGAGTTGGATAATTTAGAAGGCCTACAAAACCTCGAGCTATATCATGCTCAAATGGAGAAAGCCCATGATCAGCTATTATGGTCTTGGACCTTAACAGTTGGAGACATGTTGTTGGAGTTAAGACTCCTAATTGTGACTGACCATAAAAGGCATGACAAATTTGAGCACATTTGGGAAGGAAGCTTTATGATTGAAAGGGCATATGAAAGAGGAGCTTATTGTTGATCAATGTAGACGGATCTTACCCAATGCCAGCCATTAATGGGCGATAATTGAAGACATATTATGCTTAAGGTATACTTGTAATTAATGTATTGTACATTTGTAGTATTCATTACTTGATGTATAAAATTTTGATGACATCTCAAAGCTTGATTGTTTATGTAACTCAACTTTCAACAATAAATGTATGACTTGTAATTTAAAAAATCATTTTGTGATAACAAATGTGAGAAAATTCATATACTTCTCCTAACATTATCTCTTGGTTTTCATCCAGGAAAGGAGTAATTTCTTCTAGGTGTTCTATACCTAGTAAAACCAATAAGTGGTGTGAGAAAATAAATGCACTTTTCTTCACATTTTTGGATATGTAATTTGTATATAGGGTCTGAAACAACATTATTACCTGTCATAATAGTAGATATCCATTAAATTATAATGAACGAGGTAGATGTCGTTAAAACATCATTGTAAATATTATTTTAATTTCTCTACCCGGTCTGTATTTAGCAAGACACTTAGTGTTTGGACTATCATAGAATTTTTTCATTACCTGTTGTATTAGCTATAACATCTTGTTGTTTGGCTAATCCATGTTAAGTTGGGGTACACCTCTCTCTGACTATTTAAAGGTGCTTCATTCAAATGAGCTACTTAGTATACTTTGTTAGTTCTTGAAAGAAGACTCTAATAGTTGGATCACATTGAATGTCCAACTTATAATATTTTGACATCATCAAAACATGATATAGTTGTTAGAATCGCTTGGATGATCTAAATGATCCTTGTTCGCCACGATTTGGCTTATGTTGAAATCATAATACTTACCCAGCGAGAGTGGCATTGATACTTCATATGATAGAACCTATCTTGCTACTTTGAAAAGAATTCTTTGTAAGAGTCATCTGTTGTATTGACTAAACCATCCTGCCGATCGAGCCAATCTAGATACACTTGAGATATGGTCAGAATACATATCTCCTTGACCATTTGATGATGCTTTGCTCAATGGAGTTAACATGTATGTTCGGCTGGATCTTGATGCAAACATCCATGATATTAGCAAGGATGCATAACTCCTTTGCTATGCTCTTTGTTGAGGATGCTTTGCTCAATGTAGCTAGCATGAATTTTTAGCTAGATTATGATGGAGACATTGCATTGCGATATATTCAAGATAGATATCTTCTTAACTATTTTATATCGCTTCTATCAATGAAGCTAACATGCCTATTCAACTAGTTCTTGATGTGAGAATTTCTTTGCTACAACCATGATACATATCTCCTTGTTTAGTTACTATTTGGGGTTATTTTGTTTGATAGAGCTATCATGTATAATCGGTCACTCTTGATTCAAATAATTAATTGCAACAATCAAGATACATATCTTCTTGGCTAGTTCTTATTTGATGTTGCTTTGCTCAAAAGAACTATCATGCTTATTTGGTCAGTTTATTGGAGCAAACAACTCATTTTCAAATAGTCGGAAGCTTTTCTACAGAGCTGTTAAATCCCTTTTCATAGTTGGCTCCATATGCATTACATGTAATACTATGTATTAACTATCTATTTTATATGTTGAATCTTTATTTTTATTTCATATATATTTTTTAGAGTCCCTAGGATGAGTCTCGAAACTAAGATACGAGCATGGGTTGCAGTGGAACCGTGTGACAAGAACCAGGCGATATACCTGTGACTCATATCTTAAGTTTGAATCTTTATTTTTTATAGAACTATGGATCATACATGTATATGCAGAGCCTGACTGCAATTTTTTTACTTCTTGGATATGTTGCCCATCTAGTAGTATTTGGGCCTCTTTTATCACTTTAATTTTATTTTCGTTGTTTTATCAAGTGCTTCACATTCTCCTTTCTTTTCTTGCTTGGTTTGTTTTGAGCTTATCAAAAATGAAATATAGTATGATTAAGGACTTAAAATTGCATTTTGATAAAAATTTCAATAATAAATTTTTGAGATTAACAAAATTTAGGATTAACATAGTATCATTTTAAAATAAGCGATTTATTTTTTTATCTTGGCCCTCAGGCTAGATTTAAAATGAGTCGCATTTCATAGCAAGATCCCAAGTCATACTTTGATAGAGCTTTCAAACCCAAGGGCATCTCTAGATAACATCATCATACTACATTTTTCTCGGAGAAGACCTCATACTTCTCCATCCTAACTAGCCAAACATAATATTTTTACTTACCAGTTGTTTGGAATGTTTGGGTTATTAGAGGCTTACCTGACCCAGATATGAATTAGTTCTTTGTGGAGTTGTTCAGCTTTGTAGCCAGAATCTTGTTCTCTTCCACTCCAGAGGCAGCCTTGCCACTTTTTGGCAAGTGTAAGTCCCACACGTTTATATAACACCTATATAGGGTCGTAAAAAGTAAATGTTGTTTTCCTTGACTTTAGGGCTACCGATGTCTCATTCGACGAGCAATTTATGGATAGCTAATAAGGGATCTCTGGTCGGGTTGGGTCGACTACCTTGATGACCAAGTAGACATAGAATTCTAAGAGCTTGGGATGAAGGATCCATGGTATCCTAACCTGACTCTCTCTATATTTAAGATATCTTTATTTTTTCTTCATTTTTTTTTATTTTGGGGGAGTTACTAGCTTGGCTATCGTCATATAATCCCTTTCTTCAAGTAAATCTCCCTCCCGGATCATATGAATGACATGGAGAAGAAAGGAATTGGAAGGAAAAGGTTTACAATGATGAAGACAAATGAGAAAAAAAAAATATGTAGGGAAATTTCATGAGGTGAACTTCATGTGGAGAGCTTAAAGTTGCATATTCGAAACGAGATCGGATAAAAAATACCTTGCATATTTTTTAAGAAGACTTTACGAAAAGTACTCACAATCAGAGATTTAGATTTTTTGTGCCTTTTTTGGGTTTTTCTTCTTCATATAGGGGCAAGACTCTATAGTTAATTAAATTATAAGCAACCAGAGTTGCTTAAGAAAACTCTCGATTATGGTTATGATTGTCCTCAAGAAATTGAGCTTGTCTTTTTTGAAGAAAGATTTTGAGAATACTAGGACTTACACTGCACGACATACAATCATGTAGGAGCCTAAAAGTGAGAATTTATATTGTATCTAGACGAACAATCTCAAAATCCTAGGTAATGTTCATCGGGAGAAGTGAAACTTAGGAACCCTAACCTACAAAAGGGAAGCATGCAATGCAGCTGGCTTACAAACCTGCCTAGAAGGGCTTCTATCTAAACTGCTTAATCTCATTCAAAACCATGCATGACTGGTTTCAATGATGCGAGATAAGATAAGTTATTGTTTATTTTAAGTTATAGATATTATGACTTGATTATCTTCAAGCTGCCTAGATATATATGGTATGCATAATGTCTAGGATTAATGCAAATATATTTTTGGAATTTCATATTTACATGTTTTACACCTACCACACTTAAATATTTGTTTTAATTGGCGTTGAGTGCATCGAAGTACGCTATGTAACAGGTGATGAAAATCCCTGATGATGAATTCATACAAGGCCTGTTTCAAGAAGCCAATTAGTATGCATGTGTCTAACTCACTCTATAAGGTAGTAGTTCTCAAGGGTCTGTTGTCCTCATTTTGTGTGAGGTCAAATTCTTCTCATAGAACTTGGGATCTAGCCACATGACTTTTCTACAGACCCTCCTAGTGGAATGGCAATGAGACCCACCCCACTTATAAATTTGAATCGCTCCTTGACTCCCCTTAAGTCTCATATGTTTGGTTTCAAATCTTCAATATCTAGTTGAGTCGATTGAAACCAACATGTTGAAAGTTAAGGCGAGCTCCAATAAGGATTGAAAATGCACTAGGAACGCCTTTTGGACTTATGAACTTCCGTTCTTTAAAGCACCAAAATTTACACAATATACACGTAAACACCATAATCCACACATAATTCATTATCTAAATCAAAATCAAATTTAAAAAATGAAACCCTCATAATAAGAATTTGAAACCTTTTGGCAAGGGTTGACCGACTTGCTACCGAGATAGTTCCACTTAATTTTGTTCATCTCTTAAGGAGGACTGGTTGATAATTCGCTTGTCGAACGACTCGGATCGGCTCGACGAATTGCATTTTCCGCACTGTGCACAGGTCGAACTCAAATTGGCCTGATCGTCGAACTTGTCATAATGAGCCCGAGTGATGAAATGAACCGCACAAATGCGTCTGGAATGTTGATTTCATTGAGAAAAGACACCCATGTTGTTACATACCATGCACGAGTGAATCCCTATTAAACCCCCCGCCACAGGCCCTAGCGGCTCAGCCAACCCTCTCACGCGCTGCACTCGCCCTCTTCTCCCTCTCGCGCCTGAGTTTGCCGGCCGGCGCTCCTCCTCGCCGGCGAAAGGCCAGCTGCCGGTTCTCCCTGTCTCCTCTCTCTCTTTTTCGGTTTTGAGCGATGGGCAGCCACCTCACTCCGGTTTTCTTTCTCTTCAAGCCGTGACCACATTCCTCCTCTCTGGCGAAAGGTCAGCCGCCGTTGAGGTCTTCTGCCTCTCCACTTCGTGAGAGAACTAATTAGGTCTGCGTCGATGGGATTTCGGCTTTAGTCTGGCCACTATGTTTTCTTGATTGCTTACTCGATTTCTTGTTTCTTTGATCGACAATTTTGCTGGTTTGCTTGACATTCTTGTTTGTTTGATGGATCGGTTTTCTTTCTTGGTTGCTCGATATTTTGCTCGATGTTTTTTTGCTTGGCTGTTCCCTCAAGTCATTTCGCTTCAGCATGGCCTAGCAAGGCTGCCGAGGTGTTGTTTATGGCTTTGAGGATCAAAGCCATATTTCATACGGAGCACGTACGCAGTCCGCACGCAGCTCCTCCGATACCGATCCAATACTCTCCCAATATCCAACCAATACTCTCCTAATACCCAATACCCAATACCCAATACCCAATAACAAATACCCTGTAAATACCCTCCCAGTACCCTTAAAATCCGCACCCAGCGCTGGGTACGTGCTCTGGATGGGATAATTCGCCCAAAAAAGGACATTGCTTATATGTATCAGTTGGTATTTTATTGGTTTAAAAAAAAAAGAAAAAACAAAAAAGGAAAAAGAAGCACCGATTCATTCTTCATTAGCAATGTTAGAGTTGACGCCGGCTGTTAATTGCTGTACTTAATTTACAGTGATTAGAATAGATAGAGTGTTGCTGCTATCTGTGAGATATTTTGTTGATTTAGGTACTTACAAAGGGAAGTATTTGGTATATATATATATATATATATATATATATATATATATATATATATATATATATATATCCTTCTGTGCATCATTCATTAATGGGAGCTAAATAGTATTTTATTTGATAGCTTGCTTGATACCTATTCAAAAATACATTGTAGCAATGCCCTAAAGCAAGTTAAAAGTGTGTTATTGCAAGTGAAAAGTCTATTTTTTATTCATGGCTTTTAATCTTTGAGAAACATGAGCACAATGACTCATCTATATGAGTTCGTTATTATATCAAAATGCTTATTTGTGGGTATCAAGCATATCTTTTTACCAAGGCATTGGAAATCAATATTTAACTGTGGCTGGAATAGATAGTTTGCTTGAGACTTATTCACGAATACATTGTAGCAATGTTCTAGAGCAGGAAAAAAAAAAAAAAACTGGTTCATTCTTCATTAGCAAAAAATACTTTAACAACAATATTAAGATGTTCACATAGTTCATATGCCACTCAATCCCAGTATATATATATATAATATGATTCCCAAACTTCAATTTTTATAAGAACACCATTTTACCTGCACATGAAGGAGTGAAATTTCTATTTAAAATAGAGACAGTGGCTTCTTTTTCTTATGATATAAAAGAGTTGGATGGTATGTCTATAATTGCTCCATTTATTTGACTTTAGATGTTATCCCACTCAATTTACATTGAGATTTTCGGTGTTATAAATGTTAAAAGTAAGATTTACGTGCTAGATTTGTAAATACCTAGGAATTGGGTGGTCTATATGTAATTGTCCCTTTATTTATTTATCTGCTATCCTTATGTTGGTGGTTCAGATGGTTATGAGACAAAATATTGCTGCCTTCTCAATTCCTTTGCAAGAAATTTTAAAACGAAGTGAGAACGTAACTTACAAATGCTTGCTTGATCATAAATATTTGTCACGAGTATTTGTGTAAAATTTGGTTAAAATCTGATAGTTCATTCAAGGAAAAATGAATTTTACAAGACTGAAGTTAGTTTTACTTGACCAAGATGATAAAGAATCTCTTATGACTGTTGGGAATTGCTGCTGGTGAGTTTTGCATGAATATATTGCAGTTTGCAAAGTGATTATCATGTTGTTTAAAGGTTGTTTGAAGCCCCTTCTAGTGAAGTCTCAAATACGAATACGTGCTTCCCTTTATTGCTTACTTGGGTACGTTATGCCATATTATTATCCACTTCCAAGCATTTTGGAGTTATTGGGGATTAAATCATCAAAGTGCTATTCACGTGAAGATGAAAAGCTTTAGTGTGGGGTATTTAAATGCATCAGAATTGAATAATATGCATGTCTAGAGTCCTTTTGTCTACATGTTTAATACTTGAGTTTAAAAAGGGGGGCATTTACATCATGCCACCCAATTCCTATGTCAGAATGAATGGGAAAAAAAATGCTTGCTGTGTTTAAAGGGTGTAATGTGATTTATGATTATCTTATTTTATCTAATGCCAGGGAGGTGAAATATTGCTTTCTTTTTTCTTTAATTTATTATTATTATTATTTTTTTTTTGTTGCTGTTTAGTAGCTTTGACGCTTTTTAGGCATCACTATTTTGGAGTAGTAAACCATGCTTGGTCCATCCAATTATAGAGCTTCATCTAGAAAATTGGGATGTTGTTTAATAGCATCATTGGTGGTGTATCTAAATATGTGTGAGTGTATGAGTGTGGGTTCAAGTTACATACAGAAGCAATCCAGAAGAGTGAAGGGAATAAAAAAAAAAAAAGAGAAGAGAATTTTACATGTCAGGTACCCAAAATTTAGTTTACATGCATACCACTTTACCCTATGCATGAAATGATGTATTTTTTTTTTTAAATGGTGGTATTCCATTTACATCATGCCACCCAATTCCTATGTCAGAATGAATGGGAAGAAAAATGCTTGCTGTGTTTAAAGGGTGTAATGTGATTTATGATTATCTTATTTTATCTAATGCCAGGGAGGTGAAATATTGCTTTCTTTTTTCTTTATTTTTTTTTTATTTATTTATTTTTTTTGTTGTTGTTGCTTAGCAGCTTTTACGCTTTTTAGGCATCACTATTTTGGAGTAGTAAACCATGCATGGTCCTTCCAATTATAGAGCTTCATCTAGAAAATTGGGATGTTGTTTAATAGCATAATTGGTGGTGTACCTTAATATGTGCGAGTGTATGAGTGTGGGTTCAAGTTACATACACAAGCGATCCAAGTGAAGGGAATAAAAAAAAAAGAGAAGAGAATTTTACATGTCAAGTACCCAAAATTTAGTTTACATACATACCACTTTACCCTATTCATGAAATGATGTATTTTTTTTTTTTTAAATGGTGGTATTTCTTTTGCGATATGAAGGATTTGAGTGAAATAAATATAGAAGTAAGACTTAGGTGCTAGATACGTAAAGACATGAATTGGGTGGCATGTAAGTAGATATTGGCACTGCATGGAACACATTTATATGAGTTTGGAGGTTTTTATTTTCTTTTCTTTTACTTAACCCATGCTTGCTTTTTTATTTCACGGTGGGGATCTTCTCATCCATGCATTCATAAACTGTTTATGAAATAGTTGGTTATCATTTTGCGACAGCTAGCTACTGCATGGAACGTATTAGGTTTCCTTGTCCTCGTGATTCTCATTCCATACGCTGCCATTGAAAAGGCCAGTGCAACATTTGTGTTTACTCATTTGAATACTGAAAGTGACATCAGGATCCATGACAAACTCTATATATTTCTCATGCAAGCCTTTGAGGGCTTTGTTTTGTGGTGAATGAAGTTGTTCTTATGTTCAAACTTCCAAATCCAACAGATGCATTTTCATTTTCTTCAACAAGCCTTGAGAGCTTAAACGATATATAAACAGTTCTCTTTTAGGGGTAGTTACATGTATAGTACACAATCCTAACGTATCTACTTATTTCACACCTTAACTTTCATTCTTACGCACACACCTCTCAAATTATTTCTAGTTTTGCAAAAAGGGCGATTTACGTTTACATAAGTGGTAATATATAAATGTATAAAGATCTGAGTAGCATACTAAGGTGGTATGAGCATAGTAGAGGGTATGTCATATTTTTAGCCAATAATATAATTTCTTTTCTTCTATCCACTCTAGCATATTAACATCTCAAATTGTTGGGACATTTTTTGTAGCAATTTGTGCTCTTAATGAGCCCACCCACTAGGCAACTCTGTCTTACTACCAAATGGCCATATGTACATGCTCATTCTTCAAAATATGATTGTCCATTATGGTGATGTTTCAAGCAGTTGATATCACTCCCATATTAATTATGTTAGATACAAAATATGAGCTTCAACTCAAAGAGAAAGTTAGACTTGAATTTATGGGAATTAAATTATCTCGATGTTGTTTGCCATTTAGCACTCTTCTTGTAAGCTTGAATAGTAGTATGGCTTCCATAAACTTATATATGAGGATCTGTGTGCCCTTTTTGGTGACATTGTGACATCTTTGGATGGCTCTTCGTTTTCTCAGGTAATCCATGTGGCCATTATTGGGATGGATAAATTGTACTTATAGGATTTACAAATATTCTGTTCTTTTTTTTCATGTGTTTGCATATGTGACTCCTAATCATTTTTTTTATTCATGCCACCTTACTATGCATGAAGGATGTCATTTCTCTTTTAATAATGGGAATTGTGGTATTAATAGTTTTTTATGAAAGATCAGGATGACACATCCAAAAGGTGCAAGTTTGGGAGTTAAATATGTAAACACACAGGGATTGAAGCAAGACATGCAAACCTTCATAATAATCTCATATGCCATATCTAACATAAATTGTGGGGGTGTTTAAGTTCAAATGGAGACGTTCAAAATGTGTCAATTTGATCATTGATCGGGCTTTAAGTAGGATGGTTTGGGGCTAAGGGCGATGACGGAAAACTATATTAATGCTTATATAGTTGAAACTTTGAAACAAACAATTGATTAGTAGCTCCCCTTCTCACTTCTTTAGGTTGTTGGTAGCTTTAACTCTAATCTTGAATGACTTGTGAACTATTGCTCTGAAATCTAGAAATTACAATGCTACAAAAATACTACATTACATATACATGACACATGATCGGAAAGGCTTACCTATTACATGTTCACTTGTCAGTCAGGTAATAGGGATTCGAAGTTACCCAACCTTAGAATGTTTTGCTAGTAGCTACTATTCAATATTGGTATATAGACTTCGATGCCTCGGTTGCTTGTGGGAGTATAACGAATGGAAAGTCTAAAGTTGAGCCATCTCCAATCTAAATTCTTATACCCTTTTCTGATTTTTCATATACTTATCACTTATCCTTTTATGAAAACATACATGTTTAAATTTTTTTTTTAATATATTTAAATTGCAACTGTTTGCTTAATCTTTTTATATACACTTTTGCTACCTAAGTGTAATTCATTTTAAGTTTCTTCGGAGTCGGCAGGTATGCACTGACCTTTTTCTCTCTATTGCACTTTACTATTCATATTTCTTTATACTTGTGATATTATTCTTTAGTTATCTACTGCACTTCACTATATATGCTCTCATATATGCAATATATTATTATTTTGTTATTCTTTACTATGCTTCTGTCATGTTTATATAACACTCTAGGATAACAAATGTTGAACATATGTTTAGGAATGAGATCCTATAACACATAGTCAACATACATTTTTTCTTTAATTTCAACACTTCTCTCAAATTTTCATAACAAAACATTTTTTTAATTACAAATAATGTTTTAAAACTTCTATAAATTCATAATAACATAATAATAATACATATTTTTTGATTTACGAAAATCCCTCGGAAGAGGTAACCTACGGTTACTAACGAGAATTCTATGGGCTAAATAAATTTATCCGCTTGTTCAGGCTAAGTTAATCCAAAATAAATAGCAGTGTCGGGATGGCGGAACCGTAGAATCTTGATCGGTATCACTTAACATAATTAAAATGCTCCTCCACTTTCTTCAATTATTTTGACAACGATGAACACTAATTCAAAACAGTTTGCACAAGATCACACTAAATAACAACAATGACTTAGGATAGAATGTTCTAAGCATAGTTCTCTCCTCTTCTCTTTCTCAGAACGAGACGACGACACGATCGAGCGGTGGACAATCTTCGGACGATGGTCGAGACTACAAAATGAAGCGAAGGATGATCTTCACTGGAATCTTTCCATAGACTTAAAAAACTTGAACTCTTTAGGATTTTGAGGTCATTCGTCTAGCATGACACAAATCCTCAAGCTATCTTTAGGCCTTTGCACCATCATATTTTGCAATATAAGCCCTAACTCTTTTTAGAATTCCGTGGTTGTCGTTCGATAAGACATAAATTCTTTTATCTTTCTAAGCTATTTGTATGACCAGATATTATGTAAGTGTAATCGCTAAATTTAAAATATAGATAGCTTTACTCTCAAATATAGGTTAGTTCGAAAAGTCATTGAGGTTCGCCCTAAGATCTATGATGTCTCCTACTTTTCACTCTTTTGACTCCAAAATAGTTGTTTCTATTTTGAGCCTCTTATTGACCTTTCCGTGTCAAACTGTGAAAAGTCAATTTTGAATTTGGGAAGACGAAACTTTGATCTTAATCGAGAGTTTTCTTAGATGACTTTTATTGCCTAAGATGTAATTAATTATAGGAGCTTGCTTCTATAGGGAATTAAGAATCCAAGTAAAATAAGTCTAATTTGTGTATTAGATAGGGGAATTTGCCGACTATAAAACTTGCAGGCCAAAATGGAGTCAGAAACTTCTATGTTTAAATAATCAAACCTAGTAACAAGTGATACGCTTATCTCTCGAGATGATATATCACTTGTGGTATCGTGCTCAGCTATCTAAACTATTAGATATATGAGGTATATCCGGTCTCGTTGTTCTTCAAAATAAAGAATATTATTTTCAAAATCAAAATTACATTACATATTAAAATTAAATTTTAGAATTTTATTTAAAAAAAAAAATGACCGACAGGGTCAAACCACTCCTTTCCGTGCAATGAGTAAAGACCTAAAGGTAAGGAATAGGAGCAATATATTGTGCATATGTCTAGAAATCATGCTAACGTTCATATTCCTAAGTTAAAAATGGGGTTCTACTCGATTTTATCTTAGTGTCAACTGAGGTTATTTAGATGCATGATGATTCTAGGGTTGTGAATGCAATGGTTTCTGTAATTTTGGTTATGAGTTTCATTTTTTAAAAAGGTTAAGTTGAGGTTATTTAGCTTGAGTTAGAAATTAAGTGAGGCTACCGGTAATCTAGGTAAAAGGTAGAAATGTAGATATCGGCTTACAATTTGCTTATCGAACAATCACAGACAAATTGTCAGAATGGGTACCAACCCTAACTTATGTCATATTCATCAACTGACATCATCCAAACTACCATTGTTGGTTTAGTGAGGATCATCCTTTGCTTATTGTTTCATCTTCCTTTTGATTGTTCTGACGTTTATAATCGATTGACCACAGAGCCTCCTAACTCTACAAAAGAAAAAAAGAATCAAATGAAAATAACCTAGGTTACTACAACATTTATGTCATCACTGCAAAATAGAGTTAACAAGCCCTAATAACATGCAAAATAAATTTAAGGCATTTCATAAGCCTTTTAATAGACTTAGTTATTCTAACATGCAAAGTAAATTTAAGGTATTTCATAAGCCTTTTATTAGACTTAGTTGAATAACTGTCCTTTCTTTGACCTTTGATGAGTAGATTTTTGAGAAGATTATTGCTTAGATTCTTAGATAAGATATTCATTAGATTGATTTCCTAGAAGATTAATTGCTTGCTCATCCCAAAGGAGGGGCTTTGTTTGCTTGTCCCGGAGGAGAGAGAAGACTTTTTTTAAGTCTTTTTTCTTTCTTTTGTATCTGTATTTACCGCGTCTCCATATTTTGTTTTCTATCATTTATTTTTCTCTTTCTTCCTTAATGAATGATAAGTAAATAATTTAAAGGGAGGAGATGCTTATCTCTTATTGTTTTCTTGTACGGGCCTTTCTTCCCCATGGAATGTGAGAGGGAATCTTCTTCCTTTTCTTTCTTTTGTCTATTTTTTCTTTGCTTATTCTTTATTTGCCTTGTCATCTACTTTATGTCATCGAATTTTTATTGTCTTTTTGTCTTTTTGTTTTTCAACTTGTCACATCTTATCTACTTCATCTTCTTTTCTTGCTTCATTTATTCTTCTTTTCTTTTATTTTCATTTCTCTCTGTCTTGGGCTTTCTCCAAACCGAATGACTGTTCATCAAGTTAGGAACACGCTCCATGTTATTGTACCTTTAACGGTGTTGAGCCCAAATTTAATCTTTGGAATAGACCCAGATTTTGAGGGAGGGACGGAGGGAGGGAGAGAGAGAGAGAGAGAGAGAGAGGATGAGTTGCCATGTGGGGGGCAAAGAGGGGTGTTCGCAGGCTCTTCGGCCTCTTTTATTCCACATAACTTGGGAAGAGAAGGGAAAATAACTCCCTACATGAAGGGGTAAGAGAGAGCCGTAGGGTTCTCTTTTACATCCTATGGGGGCCCTTTGTTTATAGAGAAATAAAGAGGGGAGATGGGGATTACATTTATGCCCCTGTTTAGAGGGGAGCACTGAGGTATATTTTGGTTCTATTGTCATTTTGAAGCGTTGGAGTAGGTTGATGTTAGGTGGCCGACTACTAGGGTGGCCGGCCAAGTCGACAAACTGGACTTGGGGGCCAACACGAGGGCTAGTAGCCAACATGAAGGGCTGGTTAGCTGGACTAGGTTGGCCCGCTGAAAGAGGGAGTCTTTACTTGCGTGACCCCGACGACGGCTTATCCTAGCTCAGCGAGGTGGTGTTTTCCGGCCTGGAATCCTCCTATGCTTAAATTCTATTTACTTGAATTTATTTATGCTGAATTTTCTTTATGTGGAAACTTGCATGTTTAATTTCATTTATGTTGGCGGCTAAATGAAGGAATCTTCTTGTTACAATTTGATTTATACTTTTCATTATTTTTTTTGTGCTAAATCTATATAAGACTAAGATTTTTATTATGATATGAAATTTTTATTTGTTGGGTTCTATAAGTTGAAATCATATTTATTATTTTGATTTCTTTGATTTTAGAGTGCATTCAATGAGTTGGAATAGAAATACTGAAAAATTGAAATGAAAATTGAGATTGTTCTATTTTGGGTTTCTTTCATTTTGAGATGACTTTTGATTGCAGGAATTGAGATGATTGTTCATTCTTGCATATAGTAATTAAGCTTTATTGGTGTTTCAATAGAGTGCTTTGTAGTTTCTACTTTATTTTATCTTGTGGTATGATGTTTTCGGTGCATATAGTGTTTGTAGTTGCTCGATACATAAATCCATGTTTCTTATGTTGTTTCTTGTAGGATTCTAATACCTTATGATCTAATATAGTGTAGATTTTTATTCTGGGAAACTTGCATATGGTGATTCTATTTTTACTTTTGTGAGCTTCTCTTATTTCTACTTTATCTTTTGTTGGATAATTCTACTCTTGAATCTATATGATATCATCCCCTCTCATTTTTGTGATTGCTTTTGGTTGTGGCCGTAAAAAGGAAAATTATCTGGTCTTTGACTCTATGTACAAATAGTGATTTTTCATTTTTTTTTAGTGCAAGTTGGCAAACATAAATAGGTTGATTGCATGTGTTGATTTTTGATTGGTTGTGCTGTTGCCAGTCATGATTTTACAAAAACTAATGATTTAACTAAATAGATTGTATTTGTTGTGCTTGTATTTTATTTTTATGTTGTAACATACTCTATAATGTCCTTTCATGATTGTTTTTTATTCATGTCAAGATTGGATATGCTAAATTAGGAAGCATTGGAAGCCATGCCTGTTTTGCTTCTCAAACTTGGCATGTTCCTTTCTTTCCTTCATGGAATTATGCCCTTGAATATACAAAGTTAAATCAATATTCTACCAATTTTAACTGTTTTACTGTAAAATTTTCATAGGAAATTAACTCTACTGAAGGTCATTTATTCCCCTTGATTTAAGAAATTAAATACCCTCATCAATAATGCAAGGTCACACTCTCTAACATTTAATGAATTAGATTATGAATGCACATAATAAATTATAACATATGCTCTATTTATCTAGATATAAATTATTTAAAAGCATTTTTCATTGTTCCTTTCTTTCCTTTATGGAATTATGCCCTTGAAGATGCAAAGTTCATTGAATATTCTACCATTTTTTAATCGTCTTACTGTAAATTTTTCATATTTCTAACATTTAGTGAATTAGATTATGGATACACATAATAAATTATAACTTATGCTCTATTTATCTAGATATCAATTATGTAAAAGCATTTTTTGATTTTGAAAATTTTTCTAACCATCCAGGAAAATGGAGAAAGAGAAAACAAATGAAAAGTTAAGGATTTCATTTAATGTTAATCAAAGACAGTCGTAACTACAAATGCTCCTCAATGAGTACACAATAATATGTTAATTTGCAAATAAGATTCTTTGTAAAGATAGTTGTTGACTGCATGATTAGATGAATGATGGATAATGGGGAAAGAATCCATATTTAGCAGTTTTATTTTCATATGCTCGATTCACTATCTTTTTGATTTACTTTCTTCTTCTTTATCTATCGTGGCCTCTCAAGTGGGGGCTAAGACTTCTGTTTATGCTCATCCATAGCTCTGGTTATCCTTTTGTGTGGTGGATTTGAATAGAATTGATTTCTTCTTTAATAAATTTTGAAGTTGTTCGAGTTTCTGTTATGAATAAGCTTAGATCACAAGTTTCACTATATGTCCTCTACAAATGCCTTCAATTCCACGCCCTAAACAAAGAATAAATTCTCTATTTGTTGAGCTTTTGTCAGTGTGAGGTTAGTTAAGTTTTTTTTTGAGTCGGATCAACACTAACTCAACTTGAAGAATTTACAGGTCAAGTTGGGTCAAGTTAACTATGAGTTCACAACATGAAAATTTGCTAATTGGTAATCAACTAATTTGGTGAGTCAGCAATGGTCAAGATTAATCTTTCTCAGTCAAATCCAAATACAAACTTTAAGCATGAATTCAAACTGCTGTCTCAAACCCGTGATATTAGATGGGTCTATGCCAACGTTAACTATGATTGAGAAATGTCAAAAAGCAAATGGCTCAAATCTCAATTATTTAATCGAGTGGGCTTTTAATTCTTGATGACTTTGATAACTTTTGGTTGAAGTAAAGTGATGACATCCATGAGAGTAGTTTACTTTACTAACGAGTGATTAAAAATTATGATGCAAAATTAACTAGCTAACCTTACCCTTTTATTCAAGTGTTTCAAATAAAAATTAATTTTGATTACATATCCGACTAAAAGTTGGCACTTTTTTTATGCACTCCCTCATAAAAAAATAAACTTATTATTTTGTTCTGTTTTACATGATCGATTTTTTGAATTTATTTTGATATATATATGACCATCAAATGTCATTAATGCTTAAAGAAAAACAAGTTAAACAATAATTCAAATTGCTTAAACTACTCTAAGCACAGCCAGTTTGGGATTACATTTTGTTTTATTTTTATTTTTATTTTTGTTTTATTTTTGTTTTTAGAAAACCATATGATTTATAATTTTTCAAAAATAAAAAATATAAAATATGTTTGATCGGATATTTTCTATTTCAACTTATTATTTTGTTATGTTTAACATTATGCATTTTATGAATTTATTTTGATGGATATATGTTCAGTCTCATTAATGCTTAAAAAAACAAGTTAAACAATAATTAAAATTGCTTAAGCTATATTCTAATCACAGGTAGTTTAGGAGCACTTTCTGTTTTTTTATTTTTATTTTGCATTTTATTTTTAGAAAACGTTGTAATTTATATGTTTTCAAAAACAAAAAATATATAACTTGGTTGGATAGTTTCGATTTTTTTTAAATGAAAAAAACTATACAATTTTAAAAATTAAATGAGTTTATTATTAAGAATATACTATTGTTAATTCATTGAATTATTAGTTGAAATTAAGTAAGTAAAAAGTTAATTAAGTTAACTAATTAAATTTTTATTTGAAATCATTAATTAATTAAAATTAATAATTATTAGGTTAATTAATTTAATCTTATAATTATTAATTGAAATTAAATAATCAATAAGTTTATAATTATTATGTTAATTAAGTTAATTAATTGAAATTATTAATTAATTAAAATTTATAATTATTAAGTTAATAAAACACAATAGCCCACTTAGGTTTAGAAACAACTTTAAATGAAAAAACAGGCAACAAACCGTGTTTTTCTGTTTGTTTTTTGTTTTTACAAAAAAAAAAAAAAGAAGAAAAGAATTAATCCCAAACAAACCCTAAGGGCTTTGTTTTTGTGTCGTGAATGTGACATGTTAGAGAGTTTCAATAAATAAGATGCTAGATTGATAAATAGTTAATTTTTATTTTAACAAGTACTAATACATGTCATACCATTTGTTCTCTTTGAGTAGAAGCATTCACGACATAAAAACAAATAGAGGGGAATTTCCGTTACATCAGAAAATAGGTCGCTTGTCCTTCATCCTTCCTCGAGCAAAGCCTCGTCTTTGATTTGAACTTTTTTGGAGATCAAACACTCTCTGTTATCATAGCATAAAAGAAAAAAGTTAGTGTTACGAATTGCTAGCTAAATATTTTCCTTTTTCTTTGCCATAAGTTCTTCATTTTAATGGCATTTTCAAGTATCAAATATGTTTTATTCTGATGAGACTTGCTCTGTCTCAATTATGGGGGCTGAAGTTTGAATTGTGGATTGTACTAGGATGCTTAAAGAAGTTAAAACAATTTCTCATTTATTCAATAAAATGCACTTGCTCTATGATTTAAAGAAGAAGAAACATCAAAATTTAAAGGATAGTTAAAACAGGGTAAGTGTAGAAGAATCTTGTCCAAAAAATTTTTTAAATTCTGCAAGGCTCCGTCATGGAGACAGACATTGAGAGATGGTAGCTTGTGGTATCTGCAGCTTGATGTACACAACTGTGACCCAACGGTAGCTTTAGTTTTCAATGATTAGAATTTGTCAATTTCAAATCACAATTGAGGAGAACAAATCAATAATCCAAATACACACTTACCAAATTAAAGGAAGGCATGAGGTTATTTTCTAATACTTCTAAATAAAAATAAAGTGTAACATTTGAGAAAGGAAAAATATAATTTACAACTTAATTAACATGCTTGGAACCTTGTAGAATCAGCATACCTTCGTCTTACTTATTTGTAGAGAATCCATATTCAACAAGTTGTGAATCTCATCAAACTCGATGCATGCTTTAAATATAGCTTCCGAGAGATCACTATCTTCTTCTGCATTGTGGAAGCAACTTCGTTCCTTCGCATCACAAATTAGTTTTGACCAAATGTTTTCATTGCTGCTTAAGGTTCCATCATTTCCCAAAATCCACAAACAATGCCTTTCATTTAATATTAAATGCATCAGGATAACGTAGATGGTGATATTTTTATTATTTAACTAAATATGATATTGTCTAATTGAATAACTGATTGATAAGAGAAACATACTTAGCTCTTGTAAGGGCAACATTTGATCTTTGAACATTTGCGAGAAAACCTATCGATCCGCTTTTATTAGATCTTACAGTTGAAATAATAATAACATCCTCTTCACTTCCTTGAAAACCATCAATGGATCTAATTTTGACTGAAAAGTAGTTTGATAGTTCGTACTTATTCCCTATTTTTTCATTGATTGCGAGCACCTGTGCAGTGTATGGTGTCACAACACCGACACTAATTTTCTGATTTGTATATTTTGATGCTGTAGGAAAAAAAGGAAAACAAAGTTAGTTCTCATCTACCAACTTATGCGAGCAAAAAGAACCATTTGACAAAGTTTCGAGATTGATTAAGGAAGTACACTCTAAATTTATGCCTTAATCACGTGTGTTTTTTGTGAAGTTCATGCATAGCATTGCAGTTTTAGAATCTTTAGGCTAAGCAATGATCTTAAGTTCTTTAGTTATGGTGATAGCTACCTTTTTCTTAATAATTTAAAGTAGTTAACATTTTTTTCTCAATGATGCTTATTTATGATCCAAGTGAGACAACCTGTCTTTGTATGTATATATAAGTGTAGAATATAAAGTTGTAAAACTATGTGTATGACTAAAAGCTCGGTGACCAGATTCAAAGAATAAATTCAACTTGCCAAGCTAGCGAAACCTTTTGCCTAGGGAAATCAACCCAAGCAACTTGACTAAGAAATCTGATAGGATAGTTTGCCAAGATGGTTGGTATCCACTACTTCCCCACATCAGATCGACCAACTCGCTTTGGATATCAACTCAAATAGGAATGTGCGGCGTTCGTGAGGGCGTACTCCCTCGAAGTGAATAGAAAGACCTTGTTAGCACAGTTCATGGACAATAGGCTGCCAAGTTATAAAAGAATATAAAGGATAAGGCTATCGAACCATTAGCAAGAGAAGTATTAATGTGGAGCAATTATTAAGACAAGGTGTTATTAAATATTACATGCTCATGCCAGAAGGAGATAAGGGGATAAGACTTCTCAAGTGAATTACCCAGACAAGTTAGAGAAGAAGACAAAGAGGGTAAATAAATGGTTCTTTTATATTTGTGTACAATAAATGAATTATTTGTAATATATAAGCCAACATTTTTAGAAGGACGGCGAAAAATGTAATACGAGAAATGGATCATGAGATTTGAGGTGGCTATTACTTGTCTCTCTAATTTTTTTTTTGTTTATCTTCTTTGTGCTTTAAATTTCTTTTACATTTTTCTCTTTGGTTGTGTAAATTCACTGACAAGTCAGGATCCAAGATACTGAAATGTGTAGTGAAGTTTAGTTGTGAAGTTTTAATCCTTCAATCTTCATTCATATTGAACATTGTCAATGGAGTTATTAAGACCCGTGAAATTTGTGTTTCTAAAGAATCATTAGTGGAAAAAAAAAGGTTAACATTTATTAACTTAGGATAATAGGAATATTGCTCTTAGGTTAGTGAGATCTTGTTAGGAAATAATGGATCATGGGATATAACTTGTTTTATGGTATTAAACTTGTTTGATGTCTAAACTTTCTTATTGCCGCCGGGAGAAGCATGGAAGAGAATTGTTCCTAATAGTTACCGATAATTTTGTCACTTTGCTAACCCTAGGCTTTTAGGACTTAACTCGAGAGAGGTACTCTCACTCATTTGAGTACCTCACATATTTAAAATAAGATTTTCCTTTTTGCAAAAATTAGATTTAAATACTTTCAAAAATTATAAAATGTTAACCTTCGGGCTAGACTCAAATCAAAAAGTCTAGTATTTTTCTGGACCTTGGGAGTTCACTCATTGCTCGAGGAATTGATACAAAGACTCAATCCCATATACTTCTTGGCCGACATGTATACTTGAGTGTGTAGTCTGTGCTTAGTGGTACTTGGTCCTTATCAAATTTTTGGCAACGTTACTAGGGAAGATTTTGAATTTCAGTTTTCGGAAGATTTTAGTTGAACCTTTAGAATTTAAACTTAAAAATTGGTGTGTTAAACTTTATAGTTTATTTTTTATTTTTTATGTTAGAAAATACAAAAAAAATTCATGTTGTGCTTCCTATTTCTAGTGTTAATTTAGTGCAACTGTTTTACTGCATTCCAATTTTTGTGAAATTGTGTTTTTTTGCTTTGTAATTTCAACACTATAATTGTTTAGCTTCTTGTTCCGAGTAGATTGTTTGTTATGACTTGATATATCTATTAGTTTAGAGTTACTCACTAGATTATCCTAGTTGTGAATGCGCAGGACAAAAATTTTAGAACTAGTATCGTATGACTGTAAACTTGAAAAAATTATAAACAAAAAAAAAATCATAAAGCTTAAAAGAAAAAAAAGAAAGGAGAGAGGATAAACATTCCTTGGGAAAAAGATAACACATATAGACTTAATATCATGCTTAGACCACTTAAGAAATTTGTCAACCCATTAGTATAGGAGATTCACTTGAGCATCAATAACCCTTTCGCAGAAGCAAACACTTTTGAACTTAAACCCGCTATTATTAAGGTAATACAAAACAATCAATTTGGGGGATCACTCACAAAAGACCCTAACCTCTACTTAGCTTGCTTCTATAAATTATCTGGTACTTTTCGCTATAACGGTGTTTCTAACAATAATGTTACACTTAAAATTTTCCCTTTCTCACTTCAATAAGGTTAAGATGGGGCTCAACTCTTTAACACCAGGATCTATTATTACATGAAATGAATTAACCCAAAAAAATTATCCAAATATTTCCTTAATCCAAAACGACAAACATAGAAATGATATCATCTCATTTACCGAATTAGATGGAAAATCAATCTATGAAGCTTGAGAGATATTTAAAGAGCTATTTATGAAATATCCCCACCACAACTTACCAGATTGTCTAATAATTCAAATATTTTAAAATGAGCTGATGAGATCGTTGAAGTCAATAATATATGTTGTAGATGGGGGATTTCTTATGTCTAAGACATCTGAGGAGGTGTATTCACTAATTGCAGAGATGACGTAATTTTTAATAGCCCTCGGATAGAGTCAACTCCATGAAGATCGCTAGCGTGCATGATAAAAGACGTGTTAGTAATTCTATCATCTCTATTAGCTCCTAAGTAGTTAAGGCCATCTTGGGTTGAATTATGTACCTGGATCAGCAGTAATAGAGAAAAATATTTGTGAAGAACTAGTTGATCCTAGTGCTATGTCTGTAGAATTCATTAAAACTATAATCAATAGATTCAATGCCCCGTATTCCAACACCTACAACCCAAGCTAGAAGAATCACTCGAAAAATAAATTAATTGTAGGAACCAAACAGTGGGCTAGCAACCAACCCAATCCAGTAGGTAATTTGAATAACTAGTGTAGCAGTAGCTCAAGTCCGACATACTCACCAAAATTTACTTTAAATGCACAATTTAAAGAAAAGAAGTTATCTTTGAAAAAATTGTGTTACAAATGAGGAATCAATTGCAGCGTCAAACTGTAACTATCATGAATTTTGAAAATCAGTTAGGATAGATAATCAATCATGATAGATGACAAACTAACTAAGCTACAAACCCCAAGAGGCTACCTACTAATACAAAAGAATCCTGAAGACAAAAGAAGAGCATGGGAAAGTCACTAAGTTATAAGGAATTGGAAGAAGTGACTAAGGCCCTGTTTGGTTCGACGGCCTCGCTGCGGCGCGGCAGAGGGCCGTGTTTTTTTTTTTTAGCTGTTTGTTTCGGCGGCCTCGTAGCGGCTTACCGCGGTGCGTAGGAAAAAGTCGGTAGCCAGGTTATTACCGTGGCCCGGCTTCCTCGACGCAGCTTTACCCCCATGCCCTTACGAAGCCCTAACCCCCTGTCCCGCGAAAAAGAGGATCCCGCAATTTTTTCCCCTCCCCTTCTCTTCTCCGGTCGGTGACAGTTACAGATCGTGTTCTCCTCCTCTTCTCCTTATCCTTTCCTTCCTATTCCGTGATCTCCTCACAACAAGGGTAAGAAATTTTTTGTCCCTTCCCCCTGGATCTACTGCTGTGTATAGATTTGCATGTGGTTTTTTTGGGCTATTGCTCCGTTTGTATATGATGTTCTTGTGGGTAGTCATCATCTATTGGAGGTTTCTCTTGATTTTTTTGGGGTCCTGCGGCGTTCTTCTTCTATTTTCCTTTGCAGTAGCCGACCATTTTTATGGAATTGATTTCGGGAATGGATTTTTGTTCCACTTTAAACAAAATAAACAGCTGGTATTGAAATATTGGAAGTAGGGTTCTAGCTAGTTGGTGCAATCATATCTCTTGCCTAGTTGGTTGCTATATTGCAGATATCAGCGTTTATTTATTACAAATATCTTACAAATATCATCGTTGCCTAGTTGGTTGCTATATTACAGATTTTGTTTCCACTTTAATACGGTTAAAGCTACATTGACAATTCCCACTTACAGTTTTGCATTAAGTTCCTGTTGTGGTTTCCTTGCTGGAATACTAACCGGTCTTGTTTAGCTCTTTTGGTTGTTTGTGATCGGGGTTATTAGCAGAGAGACTTCAAAACCAATGTAGCAATGTAGCATTTTTAGTAGGACCGTTTTTATTTACATATTACTCCAAACACATCTATTTTCATATCTAACACCTTGCTGGTATACTAATTGGTCTTGTTTAGCTGTTTATTTTGAAGAAGTAATCTTTGAAGCAGAAAGTTTGCATTGCCTATGCAAAGCATGAGTTTTGTCTTTGCAGATATTATAACATACATATTAGAATCATCAAATTATGCTGTAGTTTAAAGTAGCCATCAAACTAATCTTTGAAAAAATAAGTAATTATAACTGTTTAAGGGCCTATTTGGCAGAATTTTTTGACTGCCATAAAATAAACACCAGCCTTATGGCCCGTATCCTACATAGATGCATGTATGTGGGAAAGAACAGTAGTAGAAAGGAAACCTGGGAAAGGTGGTTGATCCTGATTGCCTGTGATTAGTTCTTTCAAATTATTTGGTGAGAGGTGAATGGTTCTGGAATTTATAGCTTGTTTTGGTTTTTGAGATTGTAGCTATTGTGCTATGAGCAGTAATTAACTTTTTGAATTGCCAAAGGAAATAAAGGAAGTATCATTTGTTCGGCTTTTACTGATACCTCCTATTCGTTTTATATTGTAGTGTAGCCATTTTGTTTTATATATTTCGGTTATTTTCTATGGACTATGTGGGTGTGATCTATGAAGTGGTTGGAAGCTATGCAGCTGCCTTATCGGTTCGTGGTCTGTATGTGGTTATTTTCTATGGAGCTGCGTCACCTTTTTTGAGTATATGTAGCAAAGTTTGACTGTATGTGGGAAAGAGCCCCAACAGTTAATTTTTTTTTTTGGTTTGTACTTTTTCTTAGTTTATGTATTTGTTTTCTATTGCCGTAATAAAGATATACGATTCCTTCCCCGTGGATGTAGGTCAGTTTGACCGAACCACGTAAATTGTTGTGTCCTTCTGTGGTTATTTATTTATTTTGGTTAACTGCAAGGTAGATCTCTCCATGTAGTACTTGCAATAGCACTGTTGTCATATGTTAATTCCATTCTGTTTCAATGATTGTTTTTATTGTATTAAGAGCTGGGAAAAGGAGACAGATAATATTTTGCGACCTCAGTCTAATGTAAATTGAAAGAGGAAATAGACCATCCACCTTTTTCAATAAGGAAGGGTGACAAACCATCATTAAAAAAATTCAAGGAGTCCACAGGCAGGGAGCACGACAGAACGAAACTCAAGAACAAATGGGATCAACTTAAAAAGGACTGGAAGATTTCGAAGGATTTGAAAAAAAGATCGACTGGCTTGGGATGAGATCCGGTGAAGCGTTGATGCTCCGGAGGAGTGGTGGAAAGAAAGACTTGCGGTGAGATATTTCCCATTCTGTATACTTGATGTTATTAACTTTCTCTTAGTCGAACTAAATTGTTACATCTTCTATTGCAGGTCGTGCCATCAGCAAAGAAGTTCAGTGGAATTCGAGGAGACTTAGCTGGATTAGACCCCGAGTTCGAGGAGAAATTAGACCGAATGTTTGGTGGGGTCGTTGGAACAGGACAATATGCATGTGCTCCAAGCCAGACAGGTTTTGGTGTTACCCCCGAGAATGTGACTGTTAGTTTATCAAATGATTCACTAGAATTCCACAACCAGGATATCCCTGAAATCCAGTCCACCAACTGTTCAAAGCGTGCTTGTTTGGATAGTAGGAACAAACGCAGAGCTCCATCTATAAGAAACCAGCTATCATACCTTGTTGACTCGTCCAATGACGCACCGCATAAAGTTCAAAAAACTTCCACTGGTGAGGTTGCTGGACTTCTCGAAGTAGAACCGGATAATGAAGTGGATCCTGAGCTATTCTACTTTGCTCTCGAGCTCTTTCATGATTCGGTCCACAGGGATTTCTTTACTGCAATATCTAGAGAACGACGGATGGCATATCTATGCCATTTTTATTATCGTCGGACCATATAATTTTTAGCATTGTTCTTTTCTATTTTATGATAGCATTTTAATTTCAAGTTGTGGTTGTTTGGGACATTGTACCTTAGTATTGATTTCAGTGTTATCGAGATTGTTTCAGTACACCTTCATATCTATCTATATTGATTGTGATGTGATTTTCGTCTTCTTTTATATATATCCTTGTATTGATTTTTGTTTCTGCATTTGGTGATACATGCACAGTTTGCATCGTCATGGACCCAGAGTAAGCACAATAGAGGAGAAATGCAGCAATAAACTTACTGGTTGAGTACTACAACACATACATCTACCGCTCCTCATGTTACACATCATCTCAAATCGGGGACAAATGAGTTGGAAAAATGCTTACTGGACATCCAACTAGATTTATAAACATTTTCCGCATGATGCAGAAGGTATTTTGTGATATACTAGCGGAACTAACAACATCTCATGGCCTCCACGGGTCATCGAGGACGACTGACCGTGAGGTGTTGGGCATCACTCTGTATACATTATCACAGATGGAACACTTCCAGCACTCATCAGAGACCATAATCAGATATTTTTCAATAGGTTTGAACACGTCATAAAGCCACAGATTAAACTTTTGCACGAACACTGACGGAGTTTCGGCACGATGCACGTTACATGCCATTTTTCAAGGTACATATTGAACTTTCTATAATTCATCATTATGCATGAATTCATTAGTCGAATAATTGGAGTGTTTCCATAAGTAGATGGAACACACGTTCAAGCAAGAATTCCGGATAATGAGAAAATTGTATTTATCAGTCGTTCCGGAACGCCAACGCAAAATATCATGACAGTCTGTGACTTCAACATGTGTTTTACATTTGTTATGCCTAGTTGGGAGGGTAGCGCTCACGACAGTAGAATTTTCAAAAGTGCAATCCGGAATCCACATTACAACTTTCCTCACCCTCCGCAAGGTACGTTGCATACCAATATCATTTAAAATTTCTTTTGTATGATGAACTGAAGGTTGAATATTGGCAAAAAAGTATTATTTGTGGATGCCGGCTACCCATTTCAGCGAGGGTATCTTAAACTCTACCATGACACAAGGGTATCTTCTTACTATGACGATGGTCGGGAGTGGCGAGCTTCACTTGAGGGAAGGGCTGGCACAGGAGCTACACCGTGTCAATGTTAAAAATAACATTATTATCATGTTAATTGTCGTTGTAATAGTTTTAGAATTTTTTTTCGCTCTCCTGCTACTAGCTGCTGCTTGAGATGTCTTTATGTACTTCTGGACTGTTTTAGAATTTTGAGTATGTAAACAATGAATTGCTGTGGTGAATTGAACGAGAAACTAACTATAATATGTGAAAAAGTAAAGTTTATGGTTTAATATTATACATTTACAAATTTTTTAAACATGTATACTTTTACCAATTTTTTAAACTTATATACAAATTTTTTAAACATATGTATATATACATAAATAAATTTTTTAAACATATACATTTACAAAGTTTATGATGTAATTTTATAGTAAAGCAATTAAACATTTAAATTTTTCTCATAAATATATATACATGTAATATCATACATTTACAAATTTTTTTAAAAATATTCTTTTACAATTTACGCACACACATACACACACGTATGTAATAGTTAAATTTATTTCATAGAAATTATTAACACATGATATTTTTAAAAATTTTACATATATTAAACATTCTCATATAAATACATAATAATTTTTAAACAGTTTTAGCAGACAGACAGTTTGGTCATTTCTCCAGAAAAAGCTGCCCGCAGATAGCTTTAACACACTAGCACTAAACGGACGATCGAACTTCACTGCAGATTGCTTCCATAGCGAAGTTTTAGGCAAGCAGTACAATGGCAATTGTGCTAAACAGAGACCTAAGAAGTAGCATAGTGTAGCTCTGAGCCCATAATACTTAATGACAAATCTACCTCGAACTTAGAATAAACAAACTCACCTTAGAAAAAGCAAACTCACCTTCTCGGAAAGAACCAGAAAGACCACCCCTATCATTTCCTCAGAGGCTTCAATAACACTAGATGATCAATAATTCTCGAATTTTTTGAATTGTTTAAGAAGATTGCAATTAACATTCCTTTCGTAAGATAATCTTAATAAGAAAACTAGATAATTTTTAGTCTGTAACACTAACCAAGGAGTGTTGCATTCTTTAAAAGAAAATCCCTCAGAAAATTGAGTTAATCTTTTTTGGGAAGCCTTATGTAACTTAAGCGCCAACATAAATATTATGCCCTTATTGATTTTCAAGATAATAGGATTAGGAGAAGTCCAACCTACCGTAACCCTTAAACTTGCTGATCGATCTTTGACTTACTCTAGAGATGTTATAGAAGATTTCTTGGTTAAGGTGGATAAATTTATCTTTCTTGTTGATTTTATAGTTTTGGCAATGGATAAAGATAAGAAGACCACAAATCTTAGATAGACATTTTCCAGCCACAAGAAAGCCAATGTTTGATAACCAGAAAAAGGGAGTTGACTATAGGAGTTAATGATCAAGAAGTGACATTCAATAATTTAAATCAATTAAATACCCCCATGACTTTAGTGATAATTCTTGTTATATTTTAGATTTGGTGAATGGGTTGATTAAAAAATGATTTTGAGACACATTTGAAGTTGGCTCAGTAGAGCAATAAATGATAGAAGATAAGATTTTAGGCACCTAAACTAATGTTAAACTCTTAATACCATATGTAGTTGGAGCAGCTAAAGTAGAACTTAAGATTCTCCCATAACAATTGAAGTATGTATTATTAAAATAATCTTCCAGTTTGCTTGTCATTATTTCTTCTAAATTAAGTAAATTATAAGAGACAAAGTTGATGAGTGTTGAGAATTTTAGGAAAGCTCTAGGGTGGACTATAGCTGATATAAATGGTATAAGCTCTTCATCATGCATGCATAGAATTTTGATGAAAAAATACCAACCCGAAGCTGACCCCCTGAACCCTATCATGAAAGTGGTGATGAAAAAGAAAAATTAAAGTAGTTAGCTGTGGGTAGGAATTATCTATCCTATTTTGGAGAGTGCATGGGTTAACCCAATACAGTGTGACCCTAAGAAATGATGAGTTATAGTAGTAGAAAATGAAAAAAAGAAAAACTTACCTTACTAGGAGTCTCACAAGGTGAAAAATATGCACTGACTATAGAAAATTAAACAAAACCACTAAGAAAATATCATTTCTCCTTGCCCTTTCTTGATTAAATGTTAGATAAACTAACAGCGCACCTTGATCTACTGTTTTTTAAATGGTTATTATCATTGTCATCAAAATTCTATAGCTCCAAAAGATCAGGATAATGTCACCTTTACCAGACCTTATGGAGCTTTTGTCTTCAAGGGAATGCTTTTTGGAAAATCTAACGCCCAGACTACTTTTTCAGAGATATGATGATCTTTTCAGCTTTGATAGAAAAGGGGATAGAAGTTCTTACATACGATTTCTTGGTATTTAGCATATCCTTTTATGCATGTTTTGAACACTTCGTAAAAGTTTTGCAAGGGTGTGAAGAGACTAATCGTAAGTTTCAATTTATGGTTTGTGAAGGGATTGTCCTTATCCATAAGTTATCAGAGAAAAAGACGAAGATCAGGTTAAAATTCAAGTTATAAAAAAATTACCTCCACCCACATTTGTTAGAGGAACTAAGAGTATTTTTAGGCACGCAGGGTTCTATCGTAAATATATTTAGGACTTGTCTAAGATATTCAAATCGTTATGTCATTTGTTAGAGAAAGATGTGTCTTTTGAGCTTGGTTAAAAAGGCTTAACTTCTTTAGAGTATTTAAGAGAAAATAGTCACCACACCAGTTATTGTTGCACCAAATTGAGAGTTATTTGAGCTAGTGTGTGATGCTAGTGATTATGTTGTAGGGGTAGTGCTATAACATCTTGTGGATAAAATCTTTCATATGTATATTATGCGAGTTTGACTTTGGATGAAACACACGTGATTATTTCACCATAAAGAAAGCTGCTATAGTTTTTGCATTTAAAAAGTTTGTCTTACTTGATAAACAATAAAGTACAGATCACCTTGCAACTAAATATCTCGTAACTAAGTAGGATGTTAAATCTTGACTCATTTGTTGGATAATTTTGTTATAAGAATTTAATTTGGAGATAGTCGATATGAAATGTACTAAAAATAAATTAGCAGATAACTTGTCTCGATCAAAATAAAAAAATTCTGTTGAACATTGTGAAAATTTTAATAAGAAATTTTCTGATGAACAATTACTAGATATTTCTGAACAAAACCATTCATTTATATGCGGACATAGAGAACTACATAGTTAGTGGAATTATATTTTTTTGACACTCGTATAACAAAAAAGGAGGAAGTTCATTTTTGACGTTGGGATGAACCTTACTTGTTTAAAAAATGTAATGATCAAGTTATTTGTCGTCTTACAAGAATAAGCACATGAGATTTTTAAAGTCCTCCATGGTTCCAAAATTGGAGGGCATTTCGTAGGATTTATGACTTATTTTTAGATTTTACCATATGGATTTTATTGAGAAACTCTATTTAAAAATCTTAGTGATTATGTTAGGAAATATTATTGGTATCAAAGGGAAGACAATATTTCTAGAATAGTTGAGAAGCCCTCAAATTAATTTTTGGAGAAGTGTTTGATTTTTTGGGAATAGATTTCATGGAGTATCTCCTTTATATAAGATTTATATCTTGGTAACAGTAGACTAGGGGTGCGTTTGTTTTGGCTATGGTAGTACGAAATTTCAATTCAAAATCCGTTGTCAAGCAGTTGGTTTGTTTGAAGGATGTAGTTTTAAAAGGATTGTATGTGGAAAAATATCTGCAATACTACTTAGTTAATATTTTTCTCTATTTCACAGGTATTTTCAAAGCATGTAAAATTCTATTTTTTAACCTTGTTGTCTAAATAAGCAGGACTACGGAATTAAAGTCATAATTAAATTGTAGGTTAAAGAGAATGCTACATTTTAGAAAATTAATTTTTTAAAAAATTATTAAGTATAATATTGGAGTATGAGTACCAGAAGAATCTCGCGGAGATATGTGAGCTTCTATAGAAATCAATCCAACGCATAAGAAGATTCCTGTGTTGCTCCACCACGATAAAACTATATTTGAATCCCTCATCATAGTCCGGTACATTGACGAGGTTTTCCCCAGCAGAACCCCACTCCTCCCTTCTGTTCCCAACGCCTGTGCCCTTGCACGCTTCTGGGCTGACTTCGTTGACAAAAAGGGTAATAAATGGGGGTTGAATCTGACCCCTATCATATCGTCTTCGCTTAAACAATTTTTGAAGTAGTTTTTGTTCTGCTTTAGCTTACCAGAACTTAGAATGTGCTATCCGCCTCACAAGGTTGTAGAAGGGCGAGGAACTTAGAGCAAACAAAAGAATTAGTAGGGAACCTGTGAATACTAAGGCAGAGCTTAGGGAGAATATTAATTCTGAGGCGAGGAGTTTAGGCTGGTCGACATCGCACTAGTTCCTTTCACCTCATGATTCTACAACTTCGAGTGCTTCACGGAGTTCAGTCTGGAGAATGCCCCAAGCTTGCGGCTTGGGGAAAGCGCTCCCTCAAGCGGGAACTCAGCGAATCACAAAAAAATATTCGTGTTCACGTTCCTATTAACCCGTGGAACGACACTTGCAAACTGCATGAGTAGAAAGGCGCAACAAACAAGCTCTATATCTCTAAATGGATCAAGTATTGATTTTAATCAAATATGATTCATACAGTATTCTGAGTTTTTTAAAGTATAATATTTTTAGTAAATTTAGAACACTTAGGGTTATAATCAATGATGGGGAGACCATTTATGCAATAAAAGAATTGAGACCGTTATGGCTAAATTGTAATCAAATAAAAGATGTTTACTGCTTATCATCTTCAAACAAGTGGATTAGCAAATACATCCAATAGCGATATGAAAAGAATTCTAGAGAAAATTGTTAAACTGAATAGGAATGATTGATCACTCAGGCTATATGATGCTCTATAAACTTATAAGACAACATATAAGACTCCTAAAGAATTTCCTCATATAAGTTGAATTTTGGAAATGTATGTCACTTGTCAGTTGAATTAGAGCATAAGACCTACTGAACGGTTAATGAATTCAATTATAATCTTAAAGATTCAGCATAAATAAGGTTATTGTAGTTGAACAAATTAAAGGAGATCAGATTTGAAACTTGTGAGAATGCTAGAATCTATAAAGAGTTAGATTTGAAACTTATGAGAATGCTAGAATCTATAAAGAGCAAATGAAGAAATGACATGATCAAAGCTTATTAGGAAAAATTTGGAACTTTGATAGGATATTTTCTGACATAATTAAAAATAAAATTTATTTCTGAAAAACATAAATCCAGGTGGTTTGGTCTGTTGACTGTAATAAAAATTAACTCATTTGGAGTTGTTGATATCGAGGATAGAAACCTGTTCGTGTATCTAAGGTTAATGGCTTGAGACTAAAATTATACTTAGAAGGTGATAGGGCCTTGGAAAAAATTTAACATTTGGTCAGCCCAAATAGTAAAGTCTGAAAATAGATATACCTCATTAGCCTACATAATGGCAGATTAGAATGACAAAAGCATTATTAAATGTGAAGCACCAAAGAAGTATTAATGCAGAGGGTTCACTAAGACGATATTATAAAATATTACATATTCGTTATAAGATAAGAGGAAATTTTAGCTTCCCACTCGTGTTATCTTGATAAGTTAAAGAGAAAGACAAATAAAACAATTTTTGACATTCGTGTACAATAAATATATTATTTGTAATGTATCCGACAAATATTGCAAAATATGGTAAGTCACAAATGAAGCTACCAACAAATAGGCAAATTGAGAATGAAATGACCAAGAAAATCAAATTAAATAATACCACAATAGTACAATAGAAAAATAAATTTTAAATTCTTGACGGTAAAATCATGGTATTACATTTACTAGAGTTCAGAATATAACAATCATACCTTTGAAAAGCTTTTCTACTATTTGTGCAACAACTATAGCTTCAATCATATTTTTTCTGCTTCTTCCATGTTTATCTGTTTCCTCCTTGCCTCGTCCAATGTTTATAAAAGAATAAGGACCATAAAGTGGCCCTGATAGATACTGCTTTATATAGCTTGGATCTAGTACATTTTCTCCATCGAAAATCTTGTTTCCATAGAAGTTGATATTCGGAAACTTGCTTATGGATGGATGCATCCTATATTGAATGTTTAGAAGATTTTTTTCTTTACCTATTGAGCTCAATCTTTCGAACAGGCTTCTGCCATAACCAACCTTCTCTGAAATCTAAAGAAAGCAATAGAAATAGAGAGAGAAAGAGAGAGAGAGAGCGAGATTAATGTAGTAATTTGGCATCAAAATATGAAATTTTGACAAAAAATGGTCATTATCTATACTTAGAAAGATCATAACCTGGCTTTTGACCATGGCTGGTAATTGAAACTCATCCCCAATTAAAACAGCATTTTCTATACCTGAAATCTGTAGGGGGATCAAGGATTCACATTCCTTAAGCTGTGCAGCCTCATCTACAATAAAAAATTCCAAGGGTTTCTTCATTTCAATTTTATGTAGATTGAAAGAACTACAAGCTGTGCAAAAAATAACTGTTGCTTTTTGCAGGCAAAAGTCTTTCACAGAAGCATAGTCATTGATCTTTGGAAGTTTGAATTCTCTAGAAAGAGTCCTGAGTATTTTCAACAAGAAAGTTCTGACTTTTCTCAATCTATTTTTTATTGAAAGATACCCAACCAAGCGTTTATTTGAACCAACTGATAGAAACATCTCATTGCTTTTCTCAACTGTAGATTCAAATAGCTTTTCAATATCTTCACCCATTTTGCTTGCTGATATCAACAAATTTCTGAATATTTTGATCAAATCTGAGCATAAATTCATGTTTCTAAAGATTTTATCAGGTATGATGCTCCTTGGAAGATCCTTGCATATAACTTCAATACAGTCCGCCAATTTCCTAGCAAGAGGACTATATCGGGTCAAGATAAATTCATTGAATGTTTCAACTGTTACAAATTCGTCTTCATCCTCTATTTTTTCCTCTCTGGCCTCTTTTTTTTCTTTAACTCTCTCTATTTTTTCTACATGTAGTCTATATTGTGAAATAGCATTCTTAAGGAAATTTATCATTGTTCGTACAAGATGCCTCCAACCTGTGATAGGTATAAAACATTTTTCTAAAAGCCTCTTCACTCTGTGGTCAAGAAAGATTTGAGAGAGATTATCATCAATTTTCATCCTGGTACTATTCCCAAACATGACAATATCTCCTGTTGAGAACTTGATTTTGCCAATGTATTCTTGACCTTCAAGTAATTTGTGGAGGCGCGAAGCAACTTCAACGACAGCAGTATTTGTTGGTGCACATGTGAGAGTTCTGCATCCTTGATGCAGAAGAGCAAGTAGTAAAGTACTTGTAGTTTTTGTTTTTCCTGTTCCTGGAGGACCCCATATAAGTTTTATGGGATCATCTTCGTAGCCTTTTTGCCTCATTGATAAACAATCTTGTACAACACTTTTTTGTGAGTCGTTCAAGTTGAATTTATCCAGATTGTCACCCACCAATGCATCGAGGGAATTTTTTGTTAAACAAAATGAAGAGTTTGCACTTTTTACCTGTCACAAAAAATAGAAAAAATTAAAAAGAAAAATCAGATGCCTAATTACGATCTAAAGATGAAATTTATAAACCCACAGTTAGAAGAGTCTCTCTGTATTTTTAATCCGGATGTTGAGTAAGAGATAAAGCTATTCATATACTAGTTGTTGGATGAAATGAGCGCAATAACTAATGTGCGTTAATTTGAAAGATCGAGAATATATTTTTGTTAGATGGTGGAAGTAATGTAATATCTCCTGAAGCTTTTGATTAAGGGAAACGGAATTCGATCATTTTGATAAGTACATTAGAAGTTCAAAAATATATTTTAGTAATATTATTAACGATGATCATTATAATTATTAGTATTATTATCATACTTATGTGAAATCAAAGTAGAAAAATTATGTAACATACCGGGGAACCATACGATAATAATTTATTGACGACGTGCATATTTCTCGACATGGCCAACTCTTGATCCAGTGAATTGAAGATCCTATTCGTTGTTGTCATGTTCAATAGATAAACTATAAAATATGATTCTCGGTATGATTTAATGTCCGGGTCACGTGATAGCTTGACAATATATAGACCAGAGCCCAGTTTTACATCATAATCTTTATATCGATTAACATAACCAATAATGTATGAAGTTTCATTGCGTAATAAATCTGATATATGTCTTGGTTTTCTTCGCGTGAGCAAGAAAAGGTCTGCATCCATTGGTTGGTAAGGATCTTTTCGAATATTAACATCATCATCTTCTTTATCTGCAACTTTTGGATTATAGAGTGTAATACTGTAAAACATCTTAGCTGATATCTGCTTTATACTCTCTAATTCTGCATGTGGTGTTGCTCGAGAAAGTGTCTCCAGACTAGAACGTAGATCCGCATGAGTTTCCTCCATCAATGGTGTGGTGAAGGAATCAAAATAATGCCCCAAGGACGTAAATGTTTTTGGTATCCTCTGTACCTACAGTAATTATGAATATTTTGGAATCCAAAAGTTATCAGCAAGCATTGAAGTGATTTTCTAATTAGGAAGCTTATTTTGGCATTCCAAATTAAAGGGATAATATTGACAAAAACTGATAGTCGGAAACTAAGTTGCAGATTAAGCACTGTTAGTCTCTTGAACAACGTCAAATTGATTCATTTCAAAAGAAAAAAAAGGAAAGGAAATATTGATTGTTACATATCAATCAACGGTACTAACATAAAAACCACTAATTAATTAAGATATGTAAAGTTAACCTTTCCCCTATAGAGATCGCGATTAAAAACATCAGTAAGAGACCAGGAGAAGATGATCTGAACAAGGCTGGCCTCCTTATTCTTATCCTCGAGCATCAAATTCTTTAGAAAACTGTCTTCGGCATCATCAATACCATAGCTGCTTATTCTGTGATTGTCATCATCACTCCCATGGCAGCTCATTCTCTTTGCTTACAATTCAAGTTCAGAAGTATCGGAAGAATAAATCACTTTTATATAGAGAATAAAGAAGAGCGGGGAAACGAAGATGAAGTGTAGCACTTCTACCTCAATAATTCACACTTTAATGAAGAAAGGAGCTCAAAGGTCTCCTCGGTGATACGGCTGGCATCTTTCGGTGGCTGGCAACTAAGCGATGCATGCATTGTTCGTATGGGAAGATACGGCAGTCTGCCGTTAGACGGGGCGTCGTCTTGGGAACTGTTGTATTTTACATTCAACGTGTGTTTAAAAAAATAAAATTTGTAATTATTACAACCATAAAACGGCCAAAACTTTAACTGGAAATTTTGATTGAAAGAGGTAATTTTTTTATTTTCCTCCATTTCATCCTTGACTAAACACAGAAGTAGTGTCTTCTGAACTAGTGGAAGAGAGGCTCTGAGAATTTGCTAGATTAAGGTTTCGTTTGGGGCTGTTTTTTCATGCGGAGTGCGGTTCCAAGCCACGAAAAATTACTGTTTGGCTCCCCGCTTCGCTGCAGCTCGACGCTAAAGCGGCGAAAAGCAGACCCGCGGCCCCAGCTTTCGCCTGACTAATATTCGTAATTGCCTTCGCGAAAGAAGCCTCAGCGTAGCGATCTTTCCCTCGCCTTCTTCTTCGAAATCGCCATCTCGCCTTGTTCTTTGTCGCCGTCTCGCCATCTCTACAGTAAGCCCGCGACTGTACCCCGCAACTCTAGCGATCCTCCGCTGCTCCTTCCTTGTTCGCACGAAGTAAACGCCTCCGCTGCTCCTTCCCTAGTGCCAGCCATGGCTTTGGGCGAAACCGGGAGGGAGGGAGGAGATGGATTAATTTTGTTATTAGTTTTAATTTTGTTAATTTAATTTATATATTTAGTATTTAGTGATTAATTATCTCATTCCCCAGGCCAACTTCCTCTTTAATTTTGTTAATTTAATTTTGTTAACTTAGTAGTTTTAATTTTGTCATATATTTTTAAATTAATCATAATTAGATGAATTTATATATTATTATTTAGTAATTAATTAATTAATTATTAAACATATTTTTATGTTTTTAATTATTTTATAAAAATATAATTTTTCTTAATTATTAAAACTATTTAATTATTAATTAATGTGAATTTATTATTTAAGAAATTTGTTCAATAAAAAAATTATTTTATATTATTTTTAAAAGAGTTTTATTGTATAGGGGCATAATGATCATTTTACAAAATACAGCTGTCTTATAGCTGTTTTCATACAGCCGCAACAAACAGTCAGTTTTCTCGCAGCAGCTTCCCCACAGCAGCTTCCTAGGACAGCGTAGCTGCAGCTGAGAAGCTGCAGTTGCGCCAAACAGAGCCTAACAAAAATATAAGAGTTGTTGTACCTAAAACTTTCTATATCTGTGCATCAAGAATGCGCCAATGCGGATCTCAAGGAGATCAAACATTCCAGAAGGGAGTACAACGAAAGATGGCCCGTCAATAGGAGATCAAGAGGCCCATTTATCCAATTGGATGCAACCATCCGTGACAAGGATGAAGGCAACCGAGCCAAAAGAATGACACAAGGGATTATCAAATTTCGAACAGATTGGATTAGAGAAATAAATAAACACTGGAGCTAACCACAATCAGAAAGTCGAGCAAAGGCATCGACATATCTTTTGTCAAATAGGACCCAGAGAAAGAATTCAGTTAAGGTGATTCACTCTATGCTCGATAGTCTTGTCTCGATCTACTAATAGGGAGCTCCTCATCTCTGGATGGAGGTCGACAACCAGAAATAGATCAATTGATCAAGTGTAGCAGACCGAGTCAGTCATGGCGATCAGAAGCTACTTAAGTCCAGCCGACCGACTGCACCAACCCAGCCTAGTCAGCCGAACCGACCTTACCATGCTAAAGTCATGCTAGTCCAACCACCCGAGTCATGCGTTAACTGAGCAATAGGTTCCTACATGTAAAATATCTAGAATACATTGTACAACACTCATTAAAGCAGATGCTGAAATATAATTTAACATATTATATTTTCTCTCCTATAACTAGTGAGATCATTTTAAGAGAATTGGCTAATAGATTCATTTTGTACTATGTATTAGTGTTCATTTATTTCTCAATCTCTCTCTTCTTTCTTAAGTTTTAAACCTCGGGGTTTGATTCATTGATAAATCATGATTCAACATCCTAAAAAGGTCTAGTGAGGTTGAATCACGCCACATATAAGAAGAAGAGCAACACACGGAGAAGAAGCCCATCATAGAAACACTAGTAATAGAGTATACTAATGAGTTTGTGAACCAACAGATTCAAGAGTTGAAGAATTAGATGTTGGTTGTCATTTGAGGGCACTGACTCGGAGAAGGGAGCAACATCCTTGAAAGGAAGAGGCGATGCCCAAGGGCAGAAAGGACCCATAGTTTTGGTTAAAGGAGATTCACTTTGAGAGTACTGGTTCAACAACGATCAATAGGCATTAGTTGAAGTGTACCTAAGAACCTAAAGTTTAGGTGTTAGATATGTAACACTTAAGAATGTGTGGTTTGTATGTGAAAATTGAAGTATAGGTGTTTGATATGTAATTCACAATAGTTGTGTTGTTTGTATATAAATATTAAAGTTTTGGGTTATGTACATAAAAAAGGTCTCAGCATGAATTTCAAAGAAATTCAACAAAATTGAAGACAACAAGACAAAATTCAATGGGTATCATTAACAAAAACCAAATGACACTGTATTTGGATAGTTAAAAGACAAAAATATTTTGTGCCCTTTCCTTCGGTCGAAACTCTGAGCCAATCGAACAAAAGGACATCCAAATGAGAGATGGAAGGAGTTCAATCTAAGAGGCAGTCAATCACGGTCAGCCCTCTCATCTGATTCAGTAGCTCCTCACAAAACGACAGAAGGCATGCTATTTGATCTTCTGAGAAGGCTACTTGTCCAAGGAGGACTGCCTGTCGAATTACGATGGTACATTATCTGCATGCTGACCTAGTTTATCATGACAACAAGAGCGCCTCTTAAAGGAAATTTCCTTTTAAAACCATATTGTTAGATCTATGCCAACTGATGACTTTCCAACTGATCAAACTGCTTCCAGTCGACTGGATACCCCCATCCGACCGAATGGTAAGGTCATTGATTCATCAGGTCCCCAAACAAATCAATTATGAATATGAAAAGGTGTCTATTGGCATCAAATTTTGATTTCATATGTAAGATGTCCTCATGACTAGCTCGGGCTTGTTTTCTCTTTATTTGTAGCATCCCATAGCTTGAGATATCCATTGAGACCTCCAAGTAAGTGTACTGACCACAAAACCAGTTTTGGTCGTGATTTAGCCTTACCATGGAGACCTCAATGTTGTGTGGCTTCAATCTTAATATAGGCTACATTTATTGTCCATTATACCATCTAATGACCATGCTTCTCCCATTCAGGACCTCCCATAGGCAAGGGTAGCTATAGTACCCTCCAACGTATGTTTTGAAGATAATAAGGGTTTAGACTGATGCACCTGTGTGATGGTTTGGGCTGCTCGTTGGTAATAAAATTTCTTAAAACTTCCAAAATGTTTAGTTTTATGTATGAAGTTGTATTTCAGTGATACACAATTTCCCATAGCTAACAGATTCGTTAAAATCTTTTAACAGGTGCCCGACGCGCAAAATCAGGTTTTGGTATGAAACAGTTTTACTTAGTAAATTATTGTCATATAACATTATTCATATGATTTTACACAACCCAGATGTTCATTATAATGCCTAGAAACCATATTTAATGAAAGGAAGGTCTTCTATAGTCAAACAATGCATAACAAGCCACCCTCACTAACCTTGGTGAACATAGTAGAAATGAGAGGGGAAGAATAGGATTTGGAGCTTAAGAGCCCAAATATGGGTGCATAGGCACCCACCCCATGTGATATGTGGTAGAGTGGACGCCTAAGCACCTAGCTGTGGTGTTGTCAGCATTTAAAAGTTGGAGTTTGTCAGTCGCCGGAATGGGAATCACGTCGCCCGTTTTATCATAGATTTAATTTAATATGTATATGTAATTTTGAAAAGTAACATTTTAATTTGAAAATATGAAATCAAACCGATCTCATATATGCAATAGTTTAAATAAAAGAGCACAACATTGAAAGCTATGCATCTACCTTAAAAGAACAGACGTATTACATGATGATAAGGCCAATTTAAATAAACTAAAGAAGTTATGACATCCGTTTAGTCTGCGAACCATTTATGTTGACCGACTAGTTCCCCTGTCTAACATAAGAGATTAAATAGGGTTTATATTTCCTGGGTTCTTAAAGTTTCCTATAAGAGTGAGCCCCTATAGTTAATTACTTCTCAAGCAACCAAAGTCACATAAGAAAACTCTCGACATTGATCAGAAAATATTGTCTTCATGAACTCAAAAGGTTTAGGATTTTTAAGGTTGGACACAGGAAATATCAAATGGGAATAGTTATTGTGAAGTCCAATGAGAGAAAACTAGGGGATGCCACGAATCCTTAGGTGAACCTCAGTGATTTCCCAAACTACCTTATGGTTTGGCTTCAGTTTTGAAGAGATACTATTTAATGTATCATCCTAGCAATTTTATTATTTAGGGATTACATCTGCATGACACCAATCATACAAATAACATGAAAGAAATGAAGAATTACATCATATCGGACGTCAACCTCAGAGTCCTATGATAAGTTAGGGCTTATATTGCACAGTGTGCAAAGGCCTAAAAGATCAATTGAGGATTTATGTCGCATGATCCCTGATATTTTTGCTTACATTTTATATATGAATATATACTTCCTTTTTAATAATATCTATTTTTTTACAATGACGCTAAAAACTTGATGCCAATGCAAATAAGAGTTTTAAATTGTTATATTTTAAAATAAGATTCTACGTAAGTATACATATCGTTATCAAATAATACATGACTTTCTGATTAAGCTTCGAGATATCAAACGCACAGGAAAAATGTTAAAAAGTTTCGTAAAAAAAGAAAACAGAAAATAATTTTTTACTTTTTAAGAAAGATTTTACCCAAACTAAAAAATAATATTATAAGAAATAAAGTTTAATTCTATTTGATAATTTTTATAACATGAAATAAAAGTAAATAGCTATTATAACTATTTTTGTAAGATTAAAGCAAATACAAATAAAATATCTTTTTCCTTATTATGAATCAGTAACAAGTCACGAAATTTTATTGTGGAAGTATCTAAAATGTGTTGTGCCAAATAGGAGCAATTATATTCTTTACCCTTACTAGAGATGTTATAAAGAACATAGGTAAATCGAATGTTTTAGTAACCTTAAAGACGGGCTAGGCAAGAAAGATACTAGCTCTCACTCTAGAGTTTCCTCTTCTCCCTTCACCTGGGCGCTAGCATCACATATCAAGACATAAAACAACAAATCGATATGGGGGCTTTATCCCGTCACTCTAAAGTCCTCTAATTCTACACCCATCAAAGTATATCTCTCTATTTATTTGCACTCAACCATATGGACTACATTCTCACCCATATAATCTCATGCGATTCTTATCAATTGCTGACTGAGACAATAACATATCAGTTCTTACATATTCTCACAACATATATTAACATCTTAATTGGCCAAATCAAGAAGTAAATGAAGTGCAAGGTTTTGAATCATCACGACTTCTTCCAACATTGATTTCCTATACTTCACACAACATCTATCTATAACTTAATTACTTCATCATTTTAAGGAAAAAGATAAAGAAAACTACTCAGAATTCAAGAAGAAAAAATAATCACAACTTGGTTTAAAAGTATAAATCATAGTGAATACACATGAAGTCTTAATTAAAAATCAAATGTAATAACAAAGATAAAGACTTATATGAAAATCCTCTTCACCAAACTCTAGAAGTTCCTTTGATTTTATTGCTTTTCCTTACAATATTCCTTAGAGGGCGGCGCCCAACTCTAAGGACCCCAATTTTCTCTTCTAATTCTAGTACAAACTATATTAAAGTAAGTAGAAATGATGAAGTGGAGTGGTGTGTTACAGAAGAACTCTCATACACAATAAATATAAACCACACCCCCTCCAACAACAACAATTTTCTGATTTCCAAGTCTTCTTTTTATAATTTTCCAATAGGTTTCTTCGTGTCTCTTCAAATTATGTTCAGATTCAATGAATCCTCCAAGAGATGTATCCATTCAAGTATAATTTAAATTAATTTTGGTGCCAATAAAAAGTTACCCACGTTTGTACCAAGAGATGCCTCAAACACCCATTCAAAATGAAGCTAATAATTAACTAACTCCTCTTAAGTAACTACCGTGCGCAATCGTGAGATCTCGGTACTTAGTCACAGGGCTCCTGGCGTGTAAGCTCCAAGTCTGGGCGCTTAGTCACGAGGCTCTGGCGTGTAAGCGCCATCTGGGCACTTAGCCGCCAAAAATCAATTTTGCACATTTCCTCATTTTGCTACAAAATTTATTCTTTCTCACTCCTTTCATCACATTCATCAATTTAATCATATCTGCAACAAAAATATACAAATACCTTTCATTAAAGTGCAATATCATCAAAATAGGTATAACAATGTATATAAATATACTATATATTTTAGGTGTATCAAAATCCCCCAAACATAAAATGTTAGTTGTCCTCAAGTGACACTATAATCACATAAAAATCAAACAAGCAAATTATGTGGATAAGTTTCTTTAGGAGTTTCTAAAATTTTGTTCTGGAAACATAGTAGTCCAAATTGAAAAAGACTTAGTAAATGAGACCAATTTAAAGTTTAGAAATCTCTTAGTAAAAGTTTAAGAAAATTATGAGTTCCTATCTTATTCAAAAATATTTGTAGATTTTTCAAAATATAGGGTTTAGGTATTTTATTTTCTTTACTTAAAAATCTTTACTAAAAATAATTTAACTAACTATATTATATTCATAAGCTTTAAGATTTTCTAAATCTTATACTCTCGAAAGATCAGGTGTGGAACCAATTTTTGATTAGGCCCGTAAATCCTCAAGCTTCTCCTTCGTTTTTCATATACAATTTTTTACTTTTTTTTCTTTTTCTCTTTTTTTGTTTTTTTTTTCAGGCAAGTTTACTATATTTGGATAGATCTTTAATAATTTTGAATTCTACCATTTCTTTCCTAAAACATAAGGTAAATATATTTCTTTTACTTAGAAATATAATAAAAGTTTTGAAAATTATTTTCAATAAAATAAATTTAATTATTAAAAATAAAAGCCTCATCCTTCTATTTCTTCAAAAATACAATTTTTCCTACTTAAGATAGTTATAAAATATTTATCACTTCTTCACTAAGAAATTTTATTTTGAATTTTCATAATTACTATAGGTTTTAACTAAATTCTCTTACTCATTTTTGTATTCGAAAATTTTACTTCCCTAATATAATTTCATACACATAATTATTTTTCAATTAAAATCAAATTTATTTTTAGCACATTTGAGAACAAATAAAATTTAAGTTTTTGAAAAATTTTCACCCCCCAAACTTTAAAGTTTTTGTTATGATAAAACATTTAAGCACAGTAGAAATATACATGAGTAGGAATTAAAAACTATAAATATCATGCATGCATCAATTTTTTTATCTTAGATATGCAAGTATAATGATTAAAAACATGAATAATAATAATAATAAAACTAGATCGAATTTTAACTTCACATTTTATATAAAAGAAATTCAAAAGACTTCTAAAGTAGTGGAGGTAGTAAAAGAAAATTCACACGTACTTAAACAAAAATACACAACTAAAACATATGGTAGTAAATCGAAAAGTTAAGCATGAAATTAAATGGTGAATTTTAATAGTCTTCTAAACCTTCCTAATAGTTTCTAGAATAAGTTTTACACTAACAAACAAAATACACGACAAATTTATTAACACATTTACTGCCACAAAAACTCTAAACATTCACATCACATAACACAAACAAACAACATCCACAAATACAATAAAAAACTAAAGTAGTTCACAACTAGTACATCAGTTTTTCCATCACATCTACAATAGAATAGTCTAAATAACAATAAAAAATAAAGAGTTAACAACTCATACAAAATAACATAAAAGTCCGCATATACAAACATAACATAAAAGTTCACAACACATACAAAATCTAAATCCTAATCCTCATCTTCTTCCTCATCATTATCTCCTTCATTCCAAGCATGTGTAGGGTCATATGGGGTATAGTGTGGATGTGGAGGTAGCATAACACTATAATCACCTCTAATATGTTTATCCATATAATTGCGATAATTCTCCTCATATTCACTATGTTTCTGCAGATACTCCCCTATATGATCTACCTTTCCTTCAATATCATGTACTCGATCCGCAATATAAGTAATATTAATTTTCATTCTATTCAAAAGTTCTGTTTGTAAATTAGTAAACTGACCTGATGATGCATAAGAAGTTGAAGCACAAGATGTGGAAGCAGCAGAAGTAGATGCACATGAAGCTCTAGAGAATCCTCCTCTCTAGCCAAAAAGAGAATACTCAGCATATGTATTTACATTCACACTGGTAATAGGCTTAAAAGGCTAAAGGACCTTTTTCCAATTATCAGATCTTACACCAGCCTGCTCACACATTGAATGAATAAGAGAAGCAAATTCCATACCTGCAGTAGTAGCAGCTCTGGCAGAACTCCAAATACAATCATAAAAAATCTTTCCTATAACAATTGCCTTCCCCTGCTAAATACAATAATTTAATGTGGCTCTTTCCCTCTTAACTTCACTCAGACAATTGGTAGGAATCGGTTTGGATGATATAAAGTAATTCCAGGCCTTAGTGGTGACATTCAGCTTTGAGGCAGGGAAGTTAACTCTTCTTTCATTTGTTATTTTCCACAACCCTCTTCAATCAGTCTAAGCAGAAATAATTCATCCAATTTCTCCTCTGTAGGATTATAATTAGAATAAAACATAATGTAGTAGGCAACAATAGATAAAACTTGTTAATAACCTCGGGTGTTAAATGAACTAACTGCCCTCGAACCATCACAAAATTTTCTTCTGCCTCAAGGATTCATAAAACTCTCGCACAAAAGAAATAACCGCTACTGCCGAGAAACATCAAAATCTGTCCCAAAGTCTTTTAACGATTATATCATCATCACTCCACCGAGCTTGTCAAAGCCTCGCTCTTGAATCAATTTACGTGACTGTAGTGCTTGCATGTAACTATCTTGAGCCTTCAAACTTACAAACTCGTCTGAATCAAAAGTGGTTCTCCCCTTGCTTCTTTTTGGTGCCATTTCTAAAATTTTCATAAAAATTACCATAAATTCCAAAATTAACTTAAAATCACTAAACTCAACTTCTAAAGGCTTAAACTACAAAATCTAAGTAATTTCTAAAGTTTTTTCTTAAATTTTCATTATGAATAGTAGATCTTAGATTTCTCCACAATGTTCTTCAAATAGATGGTGAAAATAAGAAAAAATTACATAATAGTAGTGCTCTTACCATAAGAAGATCAAATATAGCAAATTTGGCTTGAAACGACTTAAAAATCATAAATTTGGAGATGCCCTAACTCTCTCGGTCACGAACTCTGAATAAAGAAGATGGGAGGGAGAAGAAAATGGTTATTTTTGGGTTTTTAACCTCTGCGAACCGATTTTCGTGAATCGGCGCCTAAGCGCGAATGTTTGGTACTTAGTCGCAAAGCTCAGACGTGTAAGGGCGGGGTCTCTGCGCTTACCCGCTAACTCGCTATTTTTGATTTTTCATTAAATGCACTTTTAAGCTCATTTGATCAAACCTAAATGTTTTTAATAAGTATATATTCTCCTTATATTCTTTTTATCTCCAGAATCATGCATTAATACTAAAATAAATTCAATACAAGTTTCACACAAACATAAAAATTTCTTTACTAAAGAACATATAAGTATAGACTACAAATCTTTAATCCAAAATTCTTGGATAAGATCTCATCTCTACTCACAATTTAACATTTTAAACAAAACAAATACTTGAAAAATAACAAACTTATAACACAAGTAGTGCATAAAACATTAAACACTAACAACTAAACAAGACTAACTCACAACTTAATATGACATAACAACTTAATTCCATTCTCCATTAAGCAGAACATATCCATAACCTCCATTAGTTCCATTTGAACCATTTGCTATATAAATTTGATAAAATGAGCGATGATTGAAAACTCTTACTGAATCTTTTTCTATCCACTTGTTCTTAAAAACATCGCATTATTCGCCTCTTCAACATGACTAGTATGACTAAATTGCATCTTTAATTGCCATCCATTATCTGCTAAATGTGCATTAATTTCATTTACCTTTGCTTCGATTGACTCTACATCAACCTTGATCTTTTCAATCTTCTCTGCTATTCCTTGAATACTAAGGACTAGAAATTTGTTGTATAACTCTTGCGTACTCTCACAAATGAATTTTTTCTTGTTTGCATCATCTTTCTTCTTAATTTCACTAGCCCAAGAAGACATTTTTGTAACTTAAACTTTTCTTTTTGGCTTTTAGGATGAAAATATGGAATGACTTAATCTAGTTCCTATTTATAGACCTTAGATGCTTTAGAACCATCCTCCCACTTTTGCAAACCATTAAATCACGTTCCATACAACTTCCCCATGATTAAGACTTCTAGAAATTCATTTTTCACATTTTTTAAAACTCCAGCGCCTAAGTGCTAACTGCTGGCTCTTAGCTGCCCGTGTTCATTTTAGCACAGGTCTGCTAAAAGTCCAAATAATCATATTAACTCATCCAATTTATTAACTAAGGTCTCATTAATCTCCACTAACATAGTATAATCAAAATACTACCACATAATTCTTACTTCAAACCAAACAACAAACACACAAAACAAACTCAAAACAAAGCACACCGATAACTATGGGTTGCCTCTCACAAAGCGCTTGGTTTTACGTCGTCAGCCCGACATACCCAGTGCTTTTTCTAAGTGACCCAACATCTTATTTTCATCAAGTTTAAGTTGATTTACTAAGAAATAAGGTTTCAGTCTATGACCATTCACTTTGAATATTTTCTCAGTTTTAAGATCTTGAATATCTACAGCTCCATAAAGATAAACTTTTATTACAATAAATGGGCACATCCACTTGGACTTAAGTTTTCCAATAAATAGTCTTAGTATGGCCTTATATAGCAAAACTTGTTGTCCTGACTCAATATTTTTAGTCAAAATCCTATGATCATGCCACATCTTCATTTTTTCTTTATATATCTTAGCACTTTTTTATGATTCATTCCTTATCTTTTCAAGCTCATTTATTTGCAAAAATTTTTTCTGACCAGCATCCTTCAAGTTATAATTAAACTCTTTAATAGCCTAATATGCTTTATGCTCAAGTTCAACTAGAAAATGACAAGCTTTCCCAAAAATTAGCCTATATGAGGATATTCTTATAGGAGTTTTATATGTAGTCCTATAGGCCCATAAAGCATAATATATTTTGATTGACCAATCCTTTTTGTTTGGATTAATAGATTTTTCCAAAATTCTTTTAATTTCACAATTGGATAATCAAACCAAAACCACTTATCTGAGGATGATAAGTAATAGCAATTTTATGGTTGATATGTTATTTTTTTACTAATTTCTCCATAATTGCATTTCTAATATGACTTCCCCCCATCAATTATGATTACACATGGTATTCCAAATCAACAAAATATATTCTTTCTTAAAACTTTTGCAATGCTTCGAGCATCACATAGAGGTAAAGCAATAGTTTCTATCCATTTAGATACATAGTCTACTACTAACAATATGTATAAATTTCTAAAAAATGGTATATATAGTTCCATGAAATCTAATCCCCAAAGGTTAAATATTTCAACTTCCAACATATAATTGAGGAGCATCTCATTTTATCAAGAAATTTTGCCTACACACAGATGCACCAAAAATATATATTATTTTTGCTATATAATTTTACTCATTTTTGGTGATATTGCACTTTAAAGAAAGGTATTTTTCATGATTTATTGCAGATATGATGATTTTAGGTGGTTGGAGTGAAAAGAAGAAAAAAGTAACGAATTCAGAGTAAAAAGGAGCAAAATGGTGAAAAAGGTGTTCTGGTGCCGTCAACACCAGAATGGGCACCGCTGGAGCCCAAATCCAGAGACTTCAAAATATATTGGCATTAGATCGCCGCCGACGCCCTATTAGGCGCCGCCGGCTCCCGAAGTCGGTGGAATTCGAATTTAAAGTGATTTGGTGACTTTTTAAAGGGATGCCTATGGAAACTCTTGGGATTTCGTCCCTATCTTATAAGTAACTGTTTTTGGACAAGAATGGGTGTCTCTTGTGTGTGTATTGTGTCTTCTACTGTAGTTTTAGTGAGTGTTAAGTGTTAGGGTTTAGGAGAAGTGAGTGAAGAGTGAGGATTTAAGAGATTCTTCTCTAAGGAGTGAAGGAGAAGGAGTAAAGTGAGAGATTGCTTCTTCCTTTCTATTCTAAAGAGAGAATGAAGTGTTGTAAAGAAAAGAGAGAAGAGGATTAAAAGGAACTTCAAGGGAATTGCATTGGGGATGAGAAAGAGATAAGTTGTATTTTCTTTTGTGGTTTGTATGACTTTTCTTTTATATATAAAATCCATGTTTTATTGTATCTTCTCCATGAATTCTAAGTAGTCACCCTTATCATTCTTCTTGCATAGAGATGTGATTATGGATTGATGTGGATTTGATGTGCTTTTAATGTAATGAAGAAATTGTGATGGTTTTTCATTTCGAAATTAAATTACTTTTCGATTTGGCCTATTAAAAAGTTAAAATATGTTGTTGAACATTAAGTTTGAAAACATTTAATGTCCTACAACAATAATGAAATATCCATTCAATTTCTATGGATGAATTGCATAGTTCATGGGAATTGAGTGCAAATAAATAGGGAAATAAGTTTTGATGGACTTCAATGTGGAGATTTCAAGGTGACAGGCTAAAATCCCCAAATTGGTTCTAAGATTAGTAACTAATATCAAAGGTTAGCCTATGGGTCAAGGGTGAGTGGGAGCTCCGAAGTGAGAGCCGGTATCCTCCCATTCTAGACCTAGATTTAGTAACTAAACTTAAGATATGTCAATGTTCTCTTCTTGCTTAGAAGAGGGGGTACTCTTTTAAGGGTAAAGAATCATCTATGCTCACATTGGAATTTGAAATTTTTGATGTATGGGGATTAGATTTTATGGGACCATTTATTCCTTCATTTAAAAATTTATATATATTAATTGTTGTAGATTATGTATCAAAAAGGATTGAAGTAATAGCTTTACCTAAATGTGATGTTCAGAGTTTTTCAAAATTTTTAATAAAAAATATTTTTACAAGATATCGAACGCCGAAAGTGATCATTACTGGTGGAGGATCCCATTTTAAGAATAAAAAAATTGAGAAATTAGTTGGAAAATATAATATTATGCATAGATTCTCAATTGTTTATCATCCCTAAACTACTAGTCTAGTAGAAGTATCAAATCATAAAATTAAATGAAGTTTGGAAAAAACTGTAAATCCCAACAAATTGGATTGGTCTATAAGATTAGATAATGCATTGTGGGCACATAGGACGATTTATAAAACTCCTATAGGAATGTCCCCATATAAACTAATTTTTAGTAAGACCTGCCACTAGCTAGTAGAATTGGAATATAAAGCATATCAGGCTATTAAGGAATTTAATTTTGATTTAAAGGATGTTGAGATTGTTGCAACTTAATGAACTTGAAGAGATCAGAAATGAATCTTATGATAATGCTAAAATTTATAAAGAGAAAATGAAAATATGACATGATCAGAAGATGTTAAGAGAGAAATTTGTACCTGAATAAGAAGATTTGTTATATAATACAAGATTGAGATTATTTTCAAGAAAATTGAAGTCTCGGTGGTTAGGACCATTCACTGTTATTAAAGTCTATCAATATGGAGCTGTTGATATTGAAGATACTAAAACTTGAAATATATTTAAAGTTAATGAGCATAGATTGAAACATTATTTGAAGGGCATAGACCACATTTTAAAAAGGTTTTAATGTTGAATTATCCTGAGTAAAAAATGGATTTATCGGGCTGACGACATTGAACCAAGTGCTTTATGGGAGGCAACCCATAGTTATTTTTATTATTTGGTTTTGTTTTAGTTGTTTTTGTTGATAATATTATGAGTTAATACTACTTTGGAGTCCTACACATCCATATATGTCATAAATCATGGCAATTATTGGGTTTTATGAAAGATTTTGAATTCTTTGGACCAAAGTGAAACAATGTGCAATTTTGCTCTTGTGCTGGTGGCTCCGGGATGGGCGTCGATAGCGCCATTTGATAGAGCACGGGCGCCGACAATGCCCAATTGCAGCGTCGATGGTGCCGCCATTATGATGATGGCCTAGATGCTTCTAAGGACAGTTTTGACAGTTTTGGATGGATTATTCGTCCTAATAACTCCATAAACTTGTTTTTAAAGTCAATTTAGACAGAAAAACTTTAAGAGATTCACCAATGATGAATTCCATGGCTTCCATTTTCAAAAGAACTTCAAGGTATGGAATTTTCAATAAAAAAAAGTTGATCAGTTTTGAGATGTAGAAACTTTATGATAAAGTTCTATTGAAGAAGAGACTAATCAAGGAAAGAGGCTTTGTGAATCTTAGATTGATCACTCCAAGTACTCAAGTGGAAGATATTATTGTGCAAAGGCGTTGGGAAGTGTTGTGCTACACTAGTGCTGCAGTACTCGTTCCTGTGGTGAAAAAAAATTTATGCAAATCTTCATGGAATCAACCATGGAGACATCTATGTTTGAGGCAGGTGGGTATCATTTACTCCTTTTAGGATAAATGATATGTTCATGATTCAAAGTGTTTCAATTTTCCATTACACAAATTTTGCCCCTACAAGAGATATCATGAATGAAAACTATCGATTCTTAACTGATGAAAATGAAAATTGGGAGATAAGAAATGACGGGAATGTAAGTTTTTCTTCTTCACTTTTAAATCTGACGGGAATTTAAGTTTTTATTCTTCACTCTTAAAAACATTTATTTATTTTAGCTAAATTACTCCCTACCATGAAAACTAGTAAAGTAACAAAGGAGAGTGTTATCTTGAGTTATTGCATTCAAACGGGAAAACCTATTGATGTGGGTTTTATAATTGTAAAATTGGTTTCGGGCTTGAATGGCATGGATCTACTTATGGGCTGGGGCATCTATCTACCATATTTCTACTTTGTAGTCAGTCACAAGTGTCATATGAACAAAAAAGTGCTTTTACCTTGTAGGCTCATTGATCCATAAAATAAATACCCATTTTTATGCCTTGATTTTTATCAAAATTTTAAGGATATTATGCTTTAATGAAAGGTATTTTTGTGTTTTTGGATATAGGTGATGGAAAAATGTTCAAGAAGGAAAAAAAGTGAAAAAGGAGCAAAAAGGAGCAAAAATGGAGCCAAAATGCAAAATTGTCAAAATTATTGGTCTGACGCCTAAGCGCCAGGTTGATACGGGATCTGTCAAGATTTTTAACGACTTTTGGACGGTTATTTTGATGGTGTTAGCGGTTATTGGACCTTCAGAAGACTGGCAGTTGTTCCTGGTTTATAGGACATGTGATACAATGTATTTGGACGCTAGGAAACGGTTTTAATCGCGAAGAGGTGCGATCCAAAGTGAAGATGTGCAAAGAACTGGTCGCAGAGTCCGGCGCCTAGGCGCCAGATTCCGGCGCCTAGGCGCCAGACAAACCTTCTAGAAGATTCATTGAATGTGGACACATTTTGAAGAGGTGCCTCAAGGCAACCCTTGAAGTCTATAAATAGGAGGGTACTCCTTCAGAGAAAAACGCCCCATGAGAGAGAGAAAGTCTAAAGTTCCTTTAAAGAGAGAAAATAGAGAAATATTTTAGGGCCACTTTTATTAATTAGTGAGTTTATTTAGAGTTTGTATTGAGAGTATTTGAAGAGTCGGTGCTTTTGAAGTTTATTTGCTTTGGAGTCAGAAGAATTCAGAGGTTTAGTAAGAGAAACACTTGAGATAAGTATTTGTAATTTTATACAAAGTTTCATTATCATGTTTTGTTGTTTAAATTCAATTGTTCTGAGTAGTTAGTTTACTTTCTCCTTTCAATTATGAAAAGATAAATAAGATAATATAAAATTCGTTGGAGAATTAAAAACTATTTATATTTTAAAACATTGTGATGATATTAATACCGAATCTTAATTTACTATTTAAATTGGCCATTTAAATTGTTAAAATCTGCTGAAGAGTTTTGATACATAGAAGGAGATGAATTCTTAACTAGTAGATATCACATGAATCCTTGGGTAGTCGAAGGCCTTGTACGGGCTATTCAAGGTGAAGTGCAAAAAAATAGGAAGATATTATATAATGGGCGTAGAATTAATAAGTTTTTAGAGTTACAGACTAAATTCTTGTGATTTGGTTTATAGAGAAGGAAAGGGTCACTTGTAGGGCTGACCATAGCCACCCTTGGATATCTAGTAGTGTGAGCCTAGATTAACCCATTCTATTTACAATACATCCGGACCTGATATATAGGTTAGCCAATGTTCTTTACACCTGGATCAAAGGGTAAAGAATATGAATGCTTCTATTTGGCACAATACCATAAAGTTATATTCTCCACGAATATTATCATTATCTTAGAAAATCTTGGATTAATTGAAAGGAAGAAAGTTGTTTTCTTATAGCTATTTACATCAATCATTTCATATCTGCTTTATTATTGCATCTAGTAAATTAAAAATATCAAATTTATAAATTATAAAAGAAATAAATAAAAATAAAATTAAAATATTTAAAATATCCATAACTCACTCATCATGGGATCGATACTGGGGTCTTTGTTTCAAAGCCCTATATTACTTGATACGATACGTATACTTGCGTAGTACCCCTAGTGTGTAAAATATTTTCGATAAAATTATATTTGTATACACTAGTCGCTATTGTTATCTATTACATTATTTGAAAGCATTAATTATTATATATGTCATCAGCGGACTGCGGGTCAAGTTTTTGGCGCCGTTGCCGGGGAGGAGCGGAGGCAAATTTTTAAATTTTAAATATTTTTATTTTATTTTATTCATTTTCTTTTATTGTCAAAAATATTAAATACCAAAAAATATATATAAAAAATAATTTTTTTTTAAGTAGAGATTTTATTTCTTGTTAATTTATTTTTTATACGTAGTGCTGGATCTGAAGGATTATTACCTTTAGATTCTGAATTAGAAAGAACTATTAAAAGAATTAAAAAAGGAAAACAAACTAACAAAATTCAAGAGATGGCTAATTTACATCAAAAATTTACAAAATCCAATTGAAATTAATGAACAAAATGTTTACAAACCATTAAGGGATTATGCTAACCCTACAGTTGATGAACTTCATAGTAGTATTCAAATACCTACTGTAGATGATAATTCTTTTGAGCTTAAACCATCTATCATTCAAATGGTGCAAAATAATCAATTTGGAGGAACACCAAATGAGGATCCAAATTTACTCCTTGCTAGTTTTTTAGAACTTTGTGCTACCTTTAAATATAACAATGTTTCTGATGATGCTATTAGACTTAGACTCTTTCCTTTTTTTTAAAGAGATAAAGCAAAGAAGTGGTTGAACTCATTAGCAACAGGTTCTATTAAAACATGGGCTGAAATGGCACAAAAATTCCTTGCTAAATATTTTCCTCCTTCTAAAACTGTTAAATTAAGGAATGATATTACTTCATTTAGTCAATTTGACTGGGAGACAATTTATGAAACTTGGGAAAGATTTAAAGAACTATTAAGAAAATGTCCTCATCATGCTTTACCTGATTGGTTAATTATTCAAACATTTTATAATGGTTTAATTGGATCTTTAAAATCAATTATTGATACTGCTACTGGAGGTTCTTTAATGTCTAAATCATTTGAAGAAGCTTATATTTTAATTGAAGAAATGACTAAGAATAATTTTCAATGGCCTTCTGAAAGGATTAATCCTAAAAGAATGTCAAGTATTCAAGATAACGAAGCCTTTTCTATCTTAGCTTCACAAGTAGCTGCAATATCTAGGAAATTAAGTAATTTTGCCATCAACATATCACATAACAACTCATCTAATATTGAAGATTCTCAAACTATTGAAACTTTACAAGCTATTGCTAGTAAAAATAATCCATATTCAAATTATTATAATCCTGGATGGAAAAATCACCCTAATTTTAACTGGAATAATTAACAACAACAATGGGGTAATAATCAATCCCATCCAACTGGAAATTGGAATAATCAAGTAAATTCAAATTATAAACCACTTGGATTTAATAATCAACGATAAAAGTTATCAATAGAAGAATTAATTTTACAAATGAGTAATCAATTACAAAATCAAAATACTGTTGTTTGTAATATTGAGAATCAAATGGGACAAATCGCTAATTTAATTAATTACAGACCTCCAGGAACACTTCCTAATAATGTTGAAATTAATCCAGAAGAAACTGGAAAAGAACATGAACATGTTAAAGCTGTACAACTTAGAAGTGGAAAGGAATTAAAAGAAAAAATGCAGAATAAAATTGAAAAAGAGATTGAGGTTGAAGAGATTGAAAAACCTAAAGAAACTCCTTCTCCTAATCAAGATCAAACTAATATTTCTATTAATGTGGAAGTTGAAAAATCACCACCACCTTTTCCTCAAAGATTAAAACAACAGAAGCTTGATCATCAATTTTCTAAGTTCTTTGAAATTTTTAAGAAACTTACTATAAATATACCCTTTGCTGAAGCCTTGGAACAGATGCCAACTTATGCAAAATTTATGAAGGATATATTAAGTAAGAAATGAAAATTTGAAGCTTTTGAAATCGATGCATTAAGTGAAGAATGTAGTGCAATAATTCAAAAGAAATTACCTCAGAAACTTAAAGATCTTGGAAGTTTTACTATACCTTGTGCTATTGGAGAAACATTTTGTGGAAAAGCTTTATGTGATTTAGGAGTAATTATTAATCTCATGACATTTTCTATTTATCGAAGGTTGAATTTAGGAGAGATTACTCCCACCACTGTAACCCTTCAGTTAGCTGATAGATCTATCACTTACCCTAAAGGAGTTATAGAGGATGTACTTGTTAAAGTAGATAAATTTATTTTTCCTGTGGATTTAATTGTGCTTGATATGGAAGAAGATAAAGAAATATCAATTATTTTAGGGAGACCTTTTCTAGCTACCATACGAGCTATGATTGATGTGCAAAAAGGAGAACTAACTATGAGAGTTAATGATCAAGAGATTAAATTCAATGTTCTTAAATCGATGAAGTATCTTGACAACGAAAAATGTTATCAAATGGATATTTTTGATTTTATAATTGAAAAACACTATCGAGAAAAATGTAAAATCATTCCTGAAGAAGAAATTAAATTTTTAACAGATGAAAATGAAGAACTAAAAGAAGATGAATTACTTAAAGAAACTCATTATATTAAAGATAACTGGGAAACTTTAGACATAAATCAAAATGATATACTTACCCTCAATTAAAAAGCCCCTGAACTGGAATTAAAAATGTTACCTTCACATTTAAAGTATGCATTTCTTGGAAATTCATTAACTTTACCTGTTATTATTTCTTCTAAGTTAAGTTTAGATCAAGAAGAAAAATTAATAGGAGTGTTAAAGAATTATAAGAAAGCTTTTGGTTGGACTATTGCTGATATAAGAGGAATAAGCCCTTCCATTTGTATGCATAGAATTTTAATGGAAGAAAATTTTAAACCTACTATTGAACCACAAAGAAGATTAAATCCTATCATGAAAGAGGTTGTTAAAAAAGAAATTTTAAAATGGTTAGATGTTGGAATTATTTATCTTATTTCAGATAGCTTAATGGGTAAGTCCTATTCATTGTGTTCCAAAGAATGGAGGAGTAATTGTCACTATCAATGATAAAAATGAACTAATTCCTACAAGACAAGTTACTGGATGACGAATTTACATTGATTATCGGAAGTTAAATGACGCCACTAGAAATGATCATTTTCCTTTACCTTTCTTTGATCAAATGCTTGACAAATTAGCTGGACACTCATATTTCTGTTTTCTGGATGGATATTCTGGTTATCATCAATTACTTATTGCTCCTGAGGACCAAGAGAAAACAATATTTACAAGTCCTTATGGAACATTTGCCTTTAGAAGAATGCCTTTTGGTTTATGTAATGCACCTGTAACTTTTAAAAGATTTATGATGTCAATATTTTGTGATTTGATTGACAAAGGAGTTAAAGTATTCATGGATGATTTTTCAATTTTTGGAACTTCTTTTGAGTCTTGTTTGTAAAATATTTCCAAAGTTTTGAAAAGATGTGAAGAAAAAAATTTAGTTCTTAACTGGGAAAAATGTCAATTTATGGTCACAGAAGGCATTCTACTTGGTTATAAAGTTTCACAAAAAGGGATGAAAGTTAATCAAGCAAAAGTAAAAATTATTGCCGAACCGCAACCCCTACTATCGTTATCGATGTGAGAAGTTTTCTAGGTCATGCTGGATTTTATAGAAGATATATAAAGGATTTTTCTAAAATTGCTAAACCTCTTTGTCATTTATTGGAAAAAGAAGCTAAATTTTAATTTAATGAAGACTGTGTTAATGCTTTCAATATTTTAAAATAAAAATTAATAACTGCACCTATAATTATTGCACCTAATTGGAATAAACCTTTTGAATTAATGTGCGATGCAAGTGATTTTGCAATTGGAGTCGTATTGGGACAAAAATATGAGAAAATTTTCAAAGTTATATATTATGTTAGTAAAACTCTTACCGAAACTCAAAGAAATTACACTACTACTGAGAAAGAGCTTTTAGCTATAGTATATGCCTTTGATAAATTTAGACCTTATCTTCTTGGTACCAAATGCATAGTTCATACTGATCATTCCGCTATTAAATATTTAATGATGAAAAAAGATGCTAACCTAGACTGATAAGATAGGTTTTACTTCTACAAGAATTTGATTTTCAAATAGTGGATAGAAAAGGAACGGACAACCAAATTGCTGATCATTTATCTAGAATTAAGAATGATGTTATTACTGAAGAATATATAAATGAGAAATTTCCTGATGAACATTTGTATGTTATTCAAGGATGCCAAACACCTTGGTTTGCAGATATAGTTAGCTATTTAGTTAGCAATATTTTACCTTATAGTTTGGATAACAAATTTATTAAGAAATTTAAAAATGATGCTAAATCTTATATTTGGGAAGATCCTCATTTATTTAAATTAGGAAGACATTCTATAATTCGTAGATGCATACCTTATGAAGAAACTTATGCTATTATTCAAAAATGTCATGATTACGAATTTGGAGGACACTTTGGAGTAGATAAAACTGCATTTAAAATTTTAAATTCAGGGCCTACCTTATTTAAAGATGTGAGACATTATGTGAAAACATGTGATCGATGTCAAAGGATGGGAAATATATCCAAGAAAGATGAAATGCCTTTAAACTATATATTGGAAGTTGAAATTTTCGATATTTGGGGTTTAGACTTTATGGGACCATTTGTACCATCATTTGAAAAGATTTATATTTTATTAGCAGTTGATTACGTTTCAAAGTGGATTGAAGCTGTAGTTTTACCAAGCTGTGATTCCAAAAGTGTTTCAAAATTTTTAAAGAAGATGATTTTTTCAAGATTTGGAATGCCTAAGGTAATTATCACAGATGATGGAAGTCATTTTAGAAATATAAGAATTCAATCATTATTGGAAAAATTTGGAATCAAACACGTAATTGCAATCGCATATCACCCACAAACAAGTGGAATGACCGAAGTATCAAACAGAGAAATTAAAAGAATTTTAGAGAAGACTCGTTAATCCTAAAAGAACCGATTGGGCGATAGACTTGATTCCGCATTATGGGCTTATAGAACAGCCTTATAAGACACCAATCGGAATGTCACCTTACCTGTTATTTTATGGTAAACATTGTCACCGACATGTTGAACTTGAACATAAAGCTTATTGGGCGATAAAGGAGTTTAATTTTGATTTGAATACCGCAGAGAAAAATGATTATTGCAATTAAATGAGATGGATGAAATAAGAAATGAATCATATGAAAATGCAAGGATTTATAAAGAGAAAATGAAATTATTACATGATAAAAAGATTTCTGGAAAAATATTTGAGCCTGAACAAGAAGTACTATTATTTAATACTCGGTTAAGACTTTTTCCTAGAAAATTAAGATCAAAATGGATATGACCGTATATAATTGAAAAAGTATACCATTATGGAGCTGTGGATATTAAAGATCCCAAAACGGGAAAACTTTTGGATTAAGACTGAAGCCTTATTTGGGAGATTTTAAAAAGATTTATAAAGAGGCTTATGAGTTGAGTCTACCTGATCAGAAACTTAATTAGGTCGGGCTGACGACATTATAGCAAGCGCTTTGTGGGAGGCAACCCATAGTTATTCGTTGTTTTGTGTGTTTTTACATTTTAATGTAAGGTTATGCCTCGGTCTTGTTTAATTTTATATTATTTTAGAAAATTTGATGCTAACAAGTCTTTATTGACTTAAGCTGAAAATTATCTTGAATTATATAAAACTTAGACATTGAATCATTCTATTTCATATATGAGTAAAAAGGAGATCAAGTTAACCTTCATTAGAATTGCTTATAATTTGTGTTACTAAGTCTATAATGATCTTACCATTCTAAATTACCTATTTTGGAAAATGAAACTTTGAAATTTGACGTTAGGCGAAACGGAGTCGAACATGGTTCAGGTGCCTAGGCGCCAGATTTGGCGCCTACGCGCCAGAATAAACTATGTATCGATGGGTCCGGCGCCTAGGCGCCAGATTTGGCGCCAGCTTTGGCGCCTAAGCGCCACAGTTACTAGATCATGTCAAAAACCGAAAATCTTCAGTTTTTCACATGATTTTCTCTTATAAATTACCCTATCTTCGTCCCCAATCCTTATGCAATCATTATTTTGACCCATACACTCCATTCTTGAGAGATTAGAGAGGATTTTTGAAGAAATGGAGAGGAGAAATCTTGGAGAAGAGGCTAGAGACAAGGTTTCAAAAGATCCTCAACCCTACTTTAATGGTTTCATCGCTGTAAGTTTGGAGAAAATTTCTAATCAACTAGATAAGTTTAAAGCAGAATTTAAAAGCATTGGAGATCGCCTCCATGAGATGTATCATCAAATTGAACATCTGGAATGACAGACGAAACTTTAATTTGATCAACTAGCGGCTTATCAAGATGCTCAAGTGGAGATGTATGTGAAGAACAATTGGATTGACGAGAAAACGGCTACAGATTTTCCGAGGGCGTTAGTATTCTTTCCAAGTGGGCTGAATAGTTTTCCTTGCCAACATAATGGGAATTAAATAGTGATGTGGTGAGATTGTGATTTATATAGTGTGTCGTTGTATCGATTTAGTGAATCAATTATGTTTGTTTGTGTGTTTGCTTTCATGTTCAATGTGTGTTGTATTTGCTTTCAAATTTGTGTTGTTTGATCGTTGTTAGAACTTGAATCATGTTATGATACTTATCTGAATTGTATTGAGCTCGAAATTGAAAATCATGAATGGAATTAGAAGAGTTTGATTTAAACTTGTGTTTAATTGGTGGATTTAATTTTTAATTTTTAAAATTTTTGGAAAATATTTTGGAAGATGGAAACTGAAGCAATACTCTTATATGAGTAATTAGAAGTTTACCTTATGAATTTTGGTGGAAAATAAAATTTTTAATTTATTTTTTTGGAAAGGCGAGTCTAGCGCCTAGGCGCCGGTTCGGCCTGCTTACCCAAAAAACACCATTTAAACCCCCAGTAGCCATTTTTGACGATTAAGCTTCATCTTCTTCCTATTTTTCGCTAAAACCCACCTTCTAAATCCATTTTGAGGTCAAAACATCAAGATTTTGAGCCCGAAATCACTTGATTTCTTCATCTTAAGGTCTGATCTACACTCTAATCCATTTATTTTTGATTTTCACCATAGTTTTTCCCATTTTTTTACTAAAAACTGAAATTTTGAGAAAAATTTTGATTTTTAGTGTTTCTCCATGAATTTATAAACTCATTTTAAGTTTCTTAAGCTTAAAAAGAGTTTAAATCTTTGATTCCTTAATTTATTTGTGTTTTCTTTCACGTTTAGATGGCACCAAAATCTAAGCGAGGAAACACACGAGAAAATCTTGACAGTAGCAAGTTCGCGACTGCGGCAGTGTATTTTTGATATCACGAATTTGCGACGTCCAGAAAATTTATCTCAGAGCGAAGCTTTTACAATCCCGGTGAAATGATTGAGAACACGATCGTTGCGCATAACTGGCAACGATTCTGTTATTTCACCGCTGTTGCTGTTATTCCAGTCATGCGCGAATTTTATGCTAACTTTTTGGATGCGGAAGACTACGAAGTCTTCGTCAGAGGTGTTGGAGTAGGATTTACTCCGGAAAGGATCAATGTTTTTTACGGACTGCCACCTACCATCGAGTGCCACTATTCTGGATTATCTCCATATGAGGGAGATCTTGAGATGATTATTGCTTTTTTGACTAACGAAACTGGAGCTTAGGAGATCCAAAATGATAAACGGGTAAATTTCAAATCTTCTAAGTTAAATGGTGTTTCAAAGACATGGCATTACTTTATTTCTACAAGACTTATACCTTCCAACCACTTGAGCGAAGTAACTAGAGATCGAGCTATCTTAAACTACTGCATTCAGGAGAGGAAGCCGATAGATGTCAGCAGTATTATTTATGATTCTGTGGAGTCTACTGCTAGATCCAGTACTTCTGTAGGACTAGGATTCCCATCTCTAATTTATTCTTTATATGTGAACAATGGAGTCACTGCCGATATTTCGAGGAGAAGCCGAAGTTTACCAAGCCAATCAGGGCGGAGAGTGTTAGTATCTATGATCGTCTTCGTGGGAAGAGAACTACGGCCCCTTCTACTTCGCACCTACCTGTGTAGAGCTTCCACTTCCGGACCTTCTACTTCTACCTGCCGAGCCACCGTCTAGTTTTTGGGAATCGATGCATGATCAATTTCCGGAGCGATGAGAATGAGTTATTTCTAACTCACTCGCGAGTTGATACTATGGATAAGAAGATTGATCACCTATCCGATTACACCCGGAGGAGGAGTGAATATGATGCTGAGTATTCAGAGTCTTTAGTTAGATTCTTGAAAGGTGAGCATGATATTCAGTTTCCCACCTGTCCTAGATTTTCACCATATGTTGATCCTAAGGATGTGGAGTTTTCTTTTGGTGATGATGATGATGAGGATACAGACAGTGATTAGTGGCCTGATTTACCTCTGAGATGTGCTGAGTCTGTTGTTAGTTTAGTTTTTGTTTGCTAGTACTGATTGCTGTTTGCTGTTTGTTAGTTTAGATTTGTTTATGAGACTTTGTATGAATTGTTTGATGTTGAGACTGTTTTAGATATTTAGTTGCAGACGTGAAATTTGAATGAATTTGTGTTTATTTTTAGTTTCAGCTTCCTGCTTAGTATTTTAGAATAGTTAGTAATGTTATTCTATTTCTATTAGTAATATAGTTATTTAATTCAACTACTGCTATAAAAATTTTTTGAGCCTGTTTACTTTTATATGCTCCATTATTTCTATAATACTCATAAAAAGCATGTGTAGAAGTAAATTATATTTCTTTCTAGAATTTTTTTTAACATGCTTATAAAATTCCTTTTTAAATTATACTTTTCTTTCTCTCATACTTCAATTTTTTTATGATATACCAAAACTTAAGTTTGGGGGAAGGGAAAATACATGAAAATTTAAATTTTATTTGTCCTTAATAAACTAATATTTTCTAAAAAAAAATCTTAACATAACATAAGGAATGAAGAATCTATTTAAGATCACTTAAATTTTTGAAATTATAAATAATTTAGTGGACTTAACCAATATTTTAATAACTTTGATTGATTTTAAGAATATAATTATTTAACTTAAAGAAGAATAAGATTAAGAAAATTTTCTATTCATAATAGAAATAATTGAATTTTAGAAGTATTAAGAAATAAAAAATTATAACTTGAAAAAGAAAGGATTGAAAATCTTTTTGAAATTCTATTCATTTTATAATAATTAAGTGAAAATGTAAAAGTTTGAAAATATAAGTTAAGGATAGTGAAGTTCAAAATCATTAACAGGCTATCCAGAAACAATAATCCTCACTGTGAAAAAAAAAGGAGAAGCTTGAGGATATGCCTAATCAAAAATTGGCTTCACTTGAATTATCTTATATGAAGAAAACTAGATACATACTTTACTTAATTTTTATGCATGAATCTTTATTTAAGAAAGACTTTTCAAGAAAATCTTCTTCTTGTAAATAATATATGTGATCTTAATATAATAAAATTCTATTATTTTCGAAATGAATGAAAAATTTTTTACATCTTATGATTTGGTAGTTGAATATTCTTTAAATTCTTAAAATTAAACTTAGTTAGTGAAATTTTGTTAATGATTTACTAAAGCCTTTATAAGATAAAAAATTACAAGGAGTCTTAAATATTTATCTTTCATTCCAAATGTTATACATTTTATATAGTAAAAAGGGTTACTTGAGGACAAGTAACGTTTAAGTTTGGGGGATTTTGATCCATAAAAAAAAACCCATTTTTATGCCTTGATTTTTATCAAATTTTTAAGGATATTATGCTTAATGAAAGGTATTTTTGTGTTTTTGGATATAGGTGATGGAAAAATGTTCAAGAAGGAAAAAAAGTGAAAAAGGAGCAAAAAGGAGCAAAAAAGAGCAAAAATGGAGCCAAAATGCAAAATTGTCAAAATTATTGGTCCGGCGCCTCGGCGCCAGAATCCGACGCCTAAGCGCCAGGTCGATACGGGATCTGTCAAGATTTTTGATGACTTTTGGACGGTGTTAGTGGTTATTAGACCTTCTAGAAGACTGGCAGTTGTTCCTGGTTTATAGAACATATGATACAATGTATTTGGACGCTTGGAAATGGTTTTAATCGCGAAGAGGTGCGATCCAAAGTGAAGAGGTGTGAAGAACTGGACGCAGAGTCCGGCGCCTAGGCGTTAGATTTCGGCACCTAGGCGCCAGATACACCTTCTAGAAGATTCATTAAATGTGAATACATTTTGAATAGATGCCTCAAGGTAACCCTTGAAGCCTATAAATAGGAGGGTACTCCTTCGGAGAAAAACTCCCCATCAGAGAGAGAAAGTCTAGAGTTCCTTTAAAGAGAGAAATTAGAGAAATATTTTAGGGCTACTTTTATTAATTAGTGAGTTTATTTAGAGTTTGTATTGGGAGTATTTGAAGAGAAGGTGCTTTTGAAGTTTATTTGCTTTGGAGTCAGAAGAATTCAGAGGTTCGGTAGGAGAAACACTTGAGATAAGTATTTGTAATTTTATTCAAAGTTTCATTATCATGTTTTGTTGTTTAAATTCAACATGTTCTGAGTAGTTAGTTTACTTTCTCCTTTTAATTATGAAAAGATAAATAAGATAATATAAAATTCGTTGGAGAATTAAAAACTATTTATATTTTAAAACATTGTGATGATATTAATACCAGATCTTAATTTACTATTTAAATTGGCCATTGAAATTGTTAAAATCTATTGAAGAGTTTTGACCTAGAAGGAGATGAATTCTTAACTAGTAGATATCACATGAATCCTTGGGTAGTCGAAGGCCTTGTGCGGGTTATTCAAGGTCAAGTGCAAATAAATAGGAAGATATTATATAATGGGCGTAGAATTAATAAGTTTTTAGAGTGACAGACTAAATTCTTGTGATTTGGTTTATAGAGAAGGAAATAGTCACTAGTAGGGCCGACCATAGCCACCCTTAGACATCTAGTAGTGTGAGCCTAGATTAACCCATTCTACTTACAATACATCCGAACCTGATCTATAGGCTAGCCAATGTTCTTTACATCTGGATCAAAGGGTAAAGAATATGAATGCTTCTATTTGGCACAATACCATAAATTTATATTCTCCACAAATATTATCATTATCTTAGAAAATCTTGGATTAATTGAAAGGATGAAAGTTGTTTTCTTATAGCTATTTACATCAATCATTTCATATCTGCTTTATTATTGCATCTAGTAAATTAAAAATATCAAATTTATAAACTATAAAAGAAATACATAAAAATGAAATTAAAATATTTAAAATATCCATAACTCACTCCTCGTGGGATCGATATTGGGGTCTTTGTTTCAAAGCCCTATATTACTTGATACAATACATATACTTGTGTAGTACCCCTAGTGTGTAAAATATATTCGATAAAATTATATTTGTATACACTAGTCGCTATTGTTATCTATTACATATATTTGAAAGCATTAATTATTATATTTGTCATTAGCGGATTGCGGGTCAAGTTTTTGGCACCGTTGCCGGGATTGAATTTTTAGTACGCATATATATAACATTGGGTCACTCATTAACCCAATTAATTATTCTAATTGCATAGAAAATGGGGAGTAAAATGATATGAACATTCTTATGGATCAATCATATAAAAGCTCGACACCTTTACGACCCTGCTTTCCTAATAGTTCGAAAGTTATTTCCAAAAGGATCAAGAAACTGGAGAAAGAGGTTCAGAATATTATGAATGAAACAAATAATATTTCAGAATTATTTGATCACTTGGATTGAACAATGAAAGAGCATTTTGATCACACGAGACGTATTGAAGAAGGTATTATACGCATGTTTAAGAAAAATGCTTGGATTGAAGAAGATTTGACTGATGAATTTTTGTACCGACCTTCTTAAAATCTATATGTGCATCACCAATTCATGAGAGACATTAGATGAGATGATAGTATTGATGATGACAGGAGTAGTGACTTAGAAGATTAGATTTCTAGTATTTGAACTTATATGTTCTTATGTGTGTTTATGATGAATTTTCTTTAATTAAGTGTTTATTGTTTAGTTTTAAGCGTTGGGGTGTGGTAGTTTGATTTCAACACTGAAATTTTATGTTGTGTGGCTTGCATTACTTGTGTGTTGTTGTGGATGGAAATATTTGTTTACAAGTGTTGGATGTTATATATAAATGTTAAGTTTTGTGTTGTTTTTGAAAATTATTGTTTGTAGGCCACTTAATTTTGAAAAGCAATGCTTAATAATGCTAATTAGATGATGGTGTGACTTAGAAATGACTAAATTGATGAAAAAATTTTGAATTTCTGGAAATTTGTTCTGTCATCAACGACGCCAGGATGGGCGTCGACGGCCCTCGATAACCGAATTCACCCTGGTCTTTTGAAATGATGAAAATTGTATGGTAAAAACCATTTTTACCCCTTTTAGTCCCCTTCTTCCTTTAGCCTAGGCTGAAAAATTCAACAAGGTCTTGATTTCATTCGGATTTGAGGCAATATGAAGCGTAATAAGTCTAGGATCTCATCTTCTCTTTGTAAGAGCTTTACTTTAAGCTAGAAATTTCTTATTTCTACCAAGGATTGCTCCTACAATTTGGAAATATGAAATTTTGAAGTTGTTAAAGAATAGTTTGAGAGAATCCATGGTGGAAAATTCTTACCTCTTAGATTGATTTTTAGAGTTTTCCACATTATTATCTTTGAATTTATTTGGATTTATTTTCACTTTTATAGAAATTACTATGGCTCCAAGGATGAGTAAAGACAAGAGAAAATTGGATTTTGATGAGAAAAGATTTTTTAGTATTACAGCTCAATATCATTACAATACTCAACTTAAAACAAAGAAGATAGTTCAAGATCGAGCTTTTCAATGTTCGGGCGGGGTTGTTGAAGGTTTAATTGTTTCTCGACACTAGGAAAAAGTTTGTTACTTCATGGCCGAGGCGATTGTTAGTATAGTGCGTGAGTTCTATGCAAATCTGATGGAAACACCAGACGAACATGTGTCAGTACGAGGTAAAATGGTGGAGTTTACCCCATATCGAATCAATGCTTTTATGTGAGTATTCTACATTTAGCACTATTGATTCTGCCTTGGATGAAGTTATTGCCTTTCTAATCGATGGAAAAGAACTTTGGAAGTTGAAGCATAACTAAAAGGTAAATTTTTCTGCTTCAATGTTAAATGTTCCGTCTAAAGTAGGGCATTATTTCATTTATGCTAGATCACTGCCTACCTACCACCATAACGAAGTGAAAAGAGACAAACAAATTTTAAATTTATGCATTCAACAAATGAAAATTATTGATATCAGCTTTGTTATTTATAGAAATATTTGTGCTATTACTATGGGTGAGACTACTAGAGTTTTAGGTCATCCTACCCTGATTTTGACTTTATATGATTAATCAGGAGTTGATTTTGATAAGTATGAAGAATTGGTTCAACAACTTAAGCATATAGTAAAGGCCAATATTAAAACATGTAAGTCTCATGTTGGATGGCGAACTGGGAGTAAAAGAAATGATGTCACATCTACTTCTAGTACTCATACTCTTCATAGTGTCATGGAGCAGCTTATGATCTAACAAGGAAATATATTGACAATACAGAAAAGGATCTAAGGTTTAGAGGCTCGGAACACTCATAATGATGAAATTATGAAGAGGAGATTTGAGTATGATGCTGCTTATAATGAGGTTATGATCAGATTTATGAGGGGTAGTCATACATTTGAATTCCCTACTTGCCCTAGCTTCACTCCTTATCAGCAACAAGAACTAGACGTAGAAGAAGATGATGAGGATGAAGAAGAAGAGGACGATGAGTTTTGTTTAGTGATAGTGGTGTGATGTGATTATGTTTTGATGTAATATATTGTTATTAGTGGTACTTTTATTTTGTTTTTTTTATTGCATAGTTAAACTATGGAGTTGATTGATATGTTTAATTTCATGGTACCTTTTTAGATTTAGATTTGAATCGTTATATGTTTTCATGTTATTGTTAAAATGTTTAGAGTTTATATATTAATGTCTCTTTTCCCAGCAAATCTTTGATATATTATGTGTAGCAAATTTTTTACACTATCATATGCTTATTAGTGTAAATCTTTAAACAATACCTGCATAGCTTTAAAGAAAAAAAATCAAAGACCCAATACAGAAAGGTTAGTTCATTTTGTTATTTCTTCTTACATTTTATATTTTAATGTGTTATATGTTAAAAAAGGTAAGTTTAGGGGGGGGGGGGAGAAAAAGAAAAGATTATAAATATATTTGTCTCCAATGAACTATATTTTTAAAACTATTTTTAACATGATTTTTGGTAAAAAATTAACTTTAGAAAGTTATATTTTTTTATTTTATTTAAATATTATAATAGACTTAAAAATTAAGAATTAATAATAAAAGTTAACTCTAGGGTTAAGATATTTAGTATAAGATTATAAGAATATACTTTACTATTTAAAGTAAAGAAAAATGTATTTTTAAATAATTAAGAGTTTTAGGATTACATATAAGAAGAAATTATTGAAACTTTATGTAATAATGTTAAATCTAATAATGATGTATAAAGAAAGAAATGTAATGAGTTATAAGTTTAGGAAAAGGATAGTGGAGTTCAAAATTCTTAAAGGCTATCGAGATATAGTAATCCTCACATGAAAGAAGAGAATAAAGAAATAAAAGAAAGGATTGAAAAATTGTCCATATATTAAAAAAGAGAAAAAAAAAGAAAAAGAAATGAGGAATATATGAGAGGAGAAGCTTGAGGAGATGCATGATTCCAACACACGAATACAGGTTTATTTTTACTTGTGGTAAAAAGATTGTAATTATATTTATGATATAAAATTTTCTTCTTCACAGCGACACCAAAAACTTTATTATAATGTAAATAAGAATACAACAGTTATATTTAAGTTTAGGGATTCTATGCAATTATATGTATCATTATCAAGTAACATAGGACTTTCTGATTAAGCCCCAAAAAATTGATCCCTCGTGGAAAGAGTTTTGGATATTTAAAAGATAAAAAGGTTTTAGATCACAAAATCTATTTAGGAAAAGACACTTATTTAAACAGTTCTTGATAATAGAAAACTTAAAAATGCGGTTCTTTTTAGTATTTTCTTAAATTATGAAATAAAGTAAACAATTAACTAACTATAATTAGATTTTTATAAGATTAAAGAAGTATAGAAGAAAATATCTTTTTCCTTATCACGAATAAGTAATAAGTACAGGAGTTCTGTTGTGGAAGTATTTAAAATGTGTTGTGCTAAATAGGAGCAATAATTATATTTACCCTCACTAGAGATGCTCTAAAGAACATTAGCTAGATTAAAGTTTGAATAGTTTTGAAGACAGGTTAGGTAGAGAAGATATTAGCACTCACTCTAGAGTTCCCTCCTTTCCTTTCACCCGAGGGCTAACATATCACATCAAAACCTAAAACAATAAACCAAATTGGGGGCTTTAGTCTGTCACCCTAAAGTCCTCTGATTCTACACCCATTAAAGTATATTTTCCTATTTATTTGCATAGAATTAAATGAATTACTTTTTTATCCACACAATCTCATGCAATTTTTACCAATTGTTGATTGAGATAATATCTACTTGGATATTACATGTTTTCACAACAAATATTAACATCTTAATTGGCCAAATCAAGAAGTAAATTAAGTGCAATGATTAAATCAACACAACTGATTTGAACATTAAAGATCAATACTTCCATAGCTTCCATCCAACACTTAATTACTTTTTATTTTAAGAAAAAATATAAAGAAGACTACTTAGAATCCATGCAGAAAACACTACTTAGAATCCATGCAGAAAACACAACAACAAGTAGTTTTAAAAGTAGAAATCATATAGAAATACAAGAAGTCTCAGTTAAAACCAAATGAATTACAAAGTTAAAAACTTATCTCAAGTTCCTTTCCACCAAAATTTTGAAGTTCCTTTGAATCTCTCCTTTATCTTGCAAGACTCCCGAAGACTGCTCGCCCAACCCAAGAGGGTTCAAATCTCTCTAAAATAATGGATTTTTACTTAGAAATCTTTACTCACCTTCCCTTTCACTAGGAATTTGATAAGTGTGAAGAAACCCTAAGTAAGATTCCTACAACTTCTTACCATAATTACTCTCTAAACTCTATAAAAACTAACTCTAAAACTCTTTCTATAACCTCTCTTTTACTTCTTCTTCAAGTCCATTCTTTTATATTTTCTCAAAAGGTGCCTTGGTATCTCTTCAAAATGTATCCATATTCTACCCAAGAGATGCATCCTTTCATGTGAAATTTGAATGTATTTAGGCGCCCTTGATCAGTTACCCAAGTTTGTACCAAATGGTGCCTTAAACACCTTTTCAAAATTCACTAATAATTCCTTGAAATAGCAAAGTAACTACCCTACGCTTAAGTGTGGGGCCTCTGACGCTTATGCGCAGCCTTCTCTATCTGCCAGCGCTTATTATACTTACTATATTATACCTACTATATTATACCTACTATACTATATTATACCTACTAAAACAATAATTACACTTAATATGTATTATATTATATTTACTATATTATACCTACTATATTATACCTACTAAAATATTATACCTACTATATTATACCTACAATACTAAAACAATAATTATACTTACTATATTATACATTAAGCTTAGGAGTTTCTCAAATCTTATGCATTATAAAGATTAGATGTGGAAAAATTTTTTGATTAGGCACTAATCCTCAAGCTTCTCCTCCCTTTTTTTTCTGACAAGATTACTATATCTGGATAGGCATTTAATGATTTTGAATTCCACTCTTCCTTTCCTAAAGCAAAGGTCTGATATATATCATTTACTTAAAAATATAACAATAGTTTCGAAAACTACTTTAATAAAAGAGATTTAAGTATTGAAAATAAAAGTCTAATTTTACTACATTTTTCAACAATACAATATCTCTTACTAAAGATAATTACACCATATTTAACATCTCTTCATTAAGAAAAATTTGAACTTGAAATTTTTCTTCATCAATATAAAGTTTTAACCAAATTTTTCTGCGCATTTTTTTATTCAATATTTTATTTCCCTAATATAACTTCATACACATAATCATTTTTCAAATAAAAAATTAAATTTATTTGTAGCATATTATAGAACAAATAAATTTCAAGTTTTGAAAATTGATTTTTCATCCCCCCAAACTTAAATTTTTATAAAGATTAAACATTTTAGCATATCATATATAAAGACAGGAATGAAAAATTAAAACATTATGCTTACAGGAATTTTCATATCCTAAGTATACAAGTACAAAAAAAATTAAAAACAGGAGTGAAAATGATTAAATTTCATTTTGATTTTTAGCATAGATGAGATTCAAAATACTTCTATGCAATGGAGGATAACATAAAAGCAAATCACGCAAACTAACATAATATCACAACCACAATAGAAAGAAAATTCATGGTAGTAAATTGAAACTTAAAAATAAAATTTTAAATGAACGTTGGTTCTATTCTAAACTTCCTAAAATAGTAGGAGTAAGTTCAGCAAAACCAACAAAGTGCATTTAAAATAACAAAGTTCACATACTTATTACCACATCAACATCACATACATACACATAAAAACAAATAACAAAAATAATGTTCACCACAACCACAAATAATAACACACTTAATAGTCCATACATCAACACAATTAAAAGTTCAAACAAAACAAAACATAACCCAATCTCAACTCATTCTTGTCACCATCGTCATCTTCTTCATCTTCATCATCTTCAACCCAATAACTAGTAGAATCAAAATGAGGGTACCTTGGATATGGAGGAAATACCACACTCTGATCACCTCTAATGAGTTTCTTCATAGATATGTTGTATTTCTCTTCATAATCACTATGTCTCCTTAAAATAAGTATGATCAACATATTTTTCAAGATTTGATATCTTATCTGTAGCATAATCAATGTTTACCATCATCCTTTGTTACATTTGAGTTTGAGAATTAGGACTGGATCTGCCATGAGATTTGGATGCACGAGATGTAGAAGCACACTATGTAGAAGCACCAAAACTTCTAGAAAACCACCTCTCCAGCCAATAATCAAATGCTCATAATAAGTCTTCATATTCACACTAGTAATGAGCTTCAGAGGTTGAAGAATCTCCTCCCAACTATCAAATCTAACACCAGCTTGCTCTCATAAAGAAGAGATTAAGGAAATCAATTCCAAACCTACAGTAATGGCAGCTTTGACAGAGCTAGTGATAACTTGATAAATAAGAGATCCAATATTAATCAGCTTACACTGCTGAATGCAGTAGTTCAGTGTAGCCCTGCGGTAGCTTTGCTAACATGATTTATGGGGAGTCGACAAGCAGAAATAAACTAATGTTACGCTTTTGCTGTTGTATCCATCTTTGATGTACCACTGGTAATCTTCCATAGAACTCTTCCAGCAATTAACTAAGAAATATTCTCATTTAACTCCTCCTCAGTAGGATTGTAATTAGAATAAAAACACAACGTATCCGTAGGCAGTTGGTAAAATGAATTGATTACCTCTGGTGAAAACACTACTGTCTTCCTTCTAACCATCACTAGATCGTTCTCTGATTCAGAGACCTAGCCACAGAAATCTCCATAACAGCAAAAAATAAGTAGAATCAATCCCAGTGTAGGTGTACAATTGAGTCTTCTACTTCTCTGCTCGGATTCTTAAAAAAACACTCAGGAATTAACTTCCTCAACTGCAGTTCATCGGTATATCTATCCTGAGCCTTAGAACTCACAAACTTGCTTGAATCGAAAGTGGCCTTCCCCTTCCTCCTTTTCATCTTTGGTACTACTTCTAAAAATTATATAAAAAAATTGCAATAAATTCTAAAAGCAACCCTAACTCACAAGATCTACTTCTAAAAGCTTAATCTCACCTTTCCCTGTAAAATCCATCAAATTTCATCAAATTTTCACCATGAATAATAAATTTCATATTTTCCATAATGCACTCAAAATCTATGGTGAAAACAAAAAATTTTTACGTAAAGATAAGCTCTAACCTTGAGAAGAAGAAATCCAATGAATTTGGCTCAAATCCACAAAGTATTCTTCACTTATAGGGATGTCCTAAGTGTAAAACTGCAAACTCTTGAGGAAGAAGAAGATGAAATGAGAATAAAATGGTGGTTTTTGGCACTTAAAACCGTACGAACCAGTTTTTGTAAACTGACGCTTAAGCACGATAGGTTTGGAGCTTTGGCGCCAAGCTCTCGGGTTTGCCTGTGCTTAAGAAAGGAGTTTTGGCACTTAGGCACCAGTGCACAAATTTTGATATTTTCAAATTTTGGTTCAAATGCACATCTTCCGAAGTCATCCACCCTCACATGGTCTTAGTAAATCATAATAACAATTTTCTTCCCCCTTTTCTCTCTTCTTTCTAAAAAATTCTCAACTTTTCACAACTTAGATTTGTTGACCTCATTTTTGGTGAGGTCTTTTCTCTCCTTAGTGCTTAGAATCTAGCCATAGGTTTTCCCTTTGACTATCCTAGAGGATTAGAGATGGAACCCACCATTTAGAAATTCAAACTCCTCTTAACTCTTCTTAAACCCCATAGATGACCATAACCTCCAAGCCCCTTTGGAAGGTTGAAAGTCAAGTGTGGAGGTTCAAGGATGAGTTCCTATAGGATGGTCAAGCCTTAGGATTACCCTGGGTGGCCTGGTCTTGGTGATGGTTAACCTGCACACACCACACTCTCACACACATCCCAAACCTAAAACCTCTCTTACCCAACTTGGCTTTCTGACTCATGTAGGCAACTCATATGGATGGACCTCAACCCCTAAGCCCCTGGCTAAGAGGGTTAGGAACAATATGTTGAGTGCCTAAAATGAGTCCTTTTATGGCTCTTGTGAGCTTAACATGGCTTCATGGCTTAACCAAAATGGTTTCATTTCACTCACATCTAATCAATCTTCTTCTTTCCCAAATTTCAATTTTTGACCCCCGGGACCCTAAATCCACTAAACCTACCCCAAATGACCTAAATTGCCCCTACAACCCCAAAACTCTCCAAAATTTCCCAAAATTAACCCAAAATTCCCAAAAATCCTAAAAAATATTTTAAAACAATTCCCACCTCTTAAACATACCAAAAATTCCAAAAATACCCCCCCAATACACTCCAAATACCCAAAATACCCTTTTTGGCTCAAAAATCCAAAAATTCCAAAAATTATCAACAAAATTCCAAAAAATCCCAAATATTCCCAATTTCATTTTGTTCAACTGCCATATACCCCAATTTTGTCAATTTAGCCTAATTTAATCAAAAATCCCAAATTAGCCCTTAAGGCCCAAAATGACCAACAAGCCCAATCCATCCCAAATTCAACCTAAATGTCACCCAATTTTCCCTAAATTTGTTTTGAAACCTTCCTAACATCCCCAAAAACAAAACTCTAACTTAATTTACCCAATATTTGGACCCAAACTCCACCCAAACCCAACTCAAACCAAAATTCTCCAAATTGGCCTAAACCAACCATGAACCCAAACAAGCCCAAATCCCAAAATCAAGGCCCAACCAAAATTCTCCCATAAACCTTTTGAAACAATAATTTTACATCAAACCCAACTTTAACCCAAGTTAGCCCAATTTGACCCACTATGGCCCTATTACTAAAAGACCCAAATTAAACCCAATTCAACTCCAAAATTACCCCAAACTTATTCCAAATCACTCATGGCACATACCTAAACCAATTGCAACATTTATTTGGCACAACCTTTCACCAATTTTTTATCCAAAAGTCTATTTTAAAACTTAGAAGCCCACCTCTTTAAGACTTTTCAAAAGCCCATCCAAAACAATTTCAAAAGCAAAAAATCTATCCTAAAGCTCACATGACATTTTCATTTGTCATCCCTTTAATCAAAATCAACGCTTAAGTTTTAAATCCATGATCAAATGATTCTAAATCAAGCCTCATGCCAAATTACCCCTAAATGCCAAAAATTTCAAAAAACCCATTTTCATGAAAGTTAGCCAAGCCATTCCCAAGCCACATGGAGCCATGAAGCCATGGGTAAGCCATATGCAAGCCTTAGGAGCCACTTTACACATCACCATGCCATTAATTGCAAAAGGAGGAGCCTCTTTTAAACCCCCTTAAAAATTTTTTAACCCTTTTAATGCTTCACCTTAACCCATGATTAATCCAAATATTCATGGATGGGGACCTCACCACCTTCTCTTGGCTGAACCCACTAATTTCCCTCAGCCCAAAATCAGACCTTGGTGGGTGCACCAAACCCTTTTCCATGGCTTGACCAAACTGAGCCCAAAATACCCCCTTCCCCCTTTCCATTTGTATCAAGCTCTTTACACATGGCCAACCTCCATTGATTGCACAAAACTCAATCCCTGGACTCACTGAGTCAGATGGTGACTTGACCCTGGCCGGACCACCACCTGGGTCGCCGGAAAACACCAGGCCGAGAGCTCCATGTGAGCCAAAATTTCAAATTTGAGCTTGCTGAGTTGTTCCAAACCCAGTGGACACCAGGGCTCTTCTTCTCCTCCCCTGAGCAGCTGATCCCAGCCTTCAATTGCCTCTGGGAAGCCCCATAGCCATGGCTATTTAAACTCCTCACCTCCACGGCCAAAAGGTTGGATCACTGGACTTTAACAAAACTCTATCAAATTGGTTCTAAACTCCTCACCTAACCTAGCGCAATTGATCCCCACTGAAATCCAGCCCTAAAGTCCTCTCTGTGAGCTCAATTTTTGAGCTCAATTTTAAGCCCAAAAATAGGACACTTCACCACAGTGAGCCAATCTTCAAATTGATTGACTCTACACCATCACCAGACCAAGAGAAGAAGTTTCCCAGTGGAAGCCCCCTGAATAGGCCGACCATTCCTTCTATCGGTCAGAGCTCGAAATCAGTCTTGGTGGAAGTCAGGTCTAGGAATTTCGCCACAGCTCCAGGCTTCATCCCTAGCTTCCTTGGACTCCAACGAACGTGCCGAGCCACTCTGATTGAAGCTTCACTTCTCAGAGCCAAGGTATTGAACCCTTCCTTCCCGAGACCTTCTTTCGATTCTCTATTTTGTTTAAGTACATTTCATAGCATCATAGCCGTATAGATGTGTTCGTCTTGTCGTAGGGTTAGAACGTGGTTGACTCTCAGGACGCACCAGTCGTAGACGATGACCAGCCACCGTCAGATGGCGCATGTAATGAACAAACGGTGGAGATCAAGCCGGACGAGGAGATGAAACGGAACAGCGGGCTGCGTGGCATCCCAGTTAGATGGGGGCGTTGAATGAGAAACCACCGCGTGGGACTTCGGAGCTGCCGAGGATGACGAGGCGCCGCGCTGGATAAGTAGGAAATTATGGTATTTTTGATTTATTTAAATGCCCAGAACTTTAAAAATTCATATCTTTGCATAAAAAATCATAAAAATAAAATAAAAATACCTTCTTGCTCAGTGAACAGAGGAGATTAATGTGGAAAAAGAATTAAATTAATTTGTTGAGTATATAATTTTTAATGATTTAAATACTCTCTGTGATGTTTTAGTTCTCAACTTGCATACATAATTCATCATGGCATGAGACAATAGGGCATTTGAAGCCACTATTCTTGGGAACATTCCCTAAATTTTCCAAGACTAGAGTTCATCTCTATGGAGGGTTATCTAATTTCCAAGTTTATGTGTCTATTTTGGCATTTTAATTCCAATAATTTGCATGTTGCTTAGAAAATTCTAGAAAAATTAAGGGAGGTATCTTATAACCAGAGGACCCTTGGAAAATTATGGTTTGATTTAATTTCTTAAAAATAACCCTAATTAGCCTAAACACTCAAAACCAAACTTTAATTAATTAGGAGTAACCACACATCAAAATTACTTGAAATCAATTCTCCACTACTACTTAGGATATAGAGAATCTCACATAAAAATTTCAAGTCAATTGAAATTAATTTAATTTATTAAATGAATTAAAAGTGACATAGCTATTTTAAAAATTAAAAAATTGATAAAACCCAAAATACATTTCAAAATTTCACCAAATTAGTTTTGGGGCTTCTCTGATGTCAAGAGAGTCTAAGAAAATTAAAATTAAGATTTTTATAAAATTTTTATTTTTAACCCTATTTTTAATATTTTAATAATTAAAAAATTAAAAAATCACAAGAATATTAAAAATCACAAAAATGTCATATTTGGTCTCCTAATCACTTAGGAACCAACCAAATATTTTTCTAAGAACCAAAGTAAAGATATTAAATTTTTAAGGCTTAGGACAATTTTTAATATTAAAAATTGATTTTCCAACCTTTTCACTAAATTAATTCTAATAAATTAAAGAAAAATGAAAAAATTATAAAATTTAATTCTTTGGACTCCTTGAGATTAGAGAGATTTAAGAAAAATATAAAACTCAATTTTCAACTTTAATTTTATTTTATAATTAATTAATTCTCCAAAAGTTAATATAATTATAATAAATAAAATAAAATTAAAAAAATCACTAAAATTAGTCCAAGTGGTCCTCTGGTCAGTAGGAACATTCCATAATTTTCCTAAGGATAGAAACCTTAACTTGGTCATGTTGTTGAATTTTCATTGAAAATCCTTATTTTTTTAAAATAATTATATAAATTAAATTAAAAATGGAAAAATCACTTTTTCTCCTCTATTGTCTTAATTGACATGTGAGTGAGGTGACATAAAAATTTCAAGTTCATTTGAGCTCAATTTAGTGAGTTATGGAGCGAACATGCTTAAAAGGGCATAAATGTAATTAAGGATTTTAACCCTAATTAATGCTTTAGGCTTAATCAAAGGGAGGGATGAATATTTGATCTTAATTTTCTATTGGATGATTGAAACTTAGAGAATTAATGGGTAGAAACCCATTAATCACTTTTAATAAATAAAAAATGGAACCTTAATTAATTAAATCATTTAAATTTTGGGAGAATAATTAAAATTTGGATTATTAAGATTAGGGATATGACTTAAGAAGATATCAATTCTTTAATCTAAAATCCCTAAATGAATCACTCCAATAATATTCAACTCTTAATTAAACCTAAAATGATGATTGAAATTAATAATCAAAAAGAAAACAACCCTTAATTAAATTAAATCTTAAGACATTAAATGTTTTAATAATCAAATTAAAAATAAATTTAAACCATTAAAACTAATTTGAAATCACTTAAGAACAAACTTGAAACAAATTTGAAACATTAAATAATCTTAAAACCATTCATAACAAAAAATGTAAAAAATCAAACCAATTAAAATTAGCCTAAAGTAATATGATTAATTCAGATCAAATTTAAATCATCAAAATTTAATGAAATTAAATAATTTAAACTCTTCTTTCAACTCAAGTAATTTAAAAGACTTAAAAGAAAATCAACCTGAATTTTGAAACTAAATTATCTTAAATCATCAATTCAACCTTAATCAAAACGGTTAAATTCTTTAACAAACTAATTTGCCCCTAAAGACTTTCATTATTATAACTCTTAAAATGAAGCATCAAATGAAATGTCACTTCACTCATAGGATAATCAAACATCCTAATTCTCTGAGCAAGAGTAACCCAGGTGATTGATTCACCACCTCAATGAAACTAACTGAACTTGAGGTAATCCCTAAAATGATTAAGAAGATGTTCACAATTCAATTCTGAGGACTTCTCTAACTTGATGAGATGTTTCAAAGAACAGTGAAACTTCATTGTTATTTGGTGAAGAAAATCATCCTCAACAAAACACAAGAACCTAGACATCATAGGAGGTGACTAGCAATAGGATTAGGATCTTGGTAGACAACCAGAACCTTCCCTTAGCTTTATCTAGGTGCTTTCCTTGAAATATATAAATGCTCTAATATGTGTTTTAAGTGCAACCGGGAATGACGAGAAGAACCTTCAGGGACGCTTTTATTTTATTGCGATTTATTTATCTGCACTGTGCTTTACTTTTCTTGCATGCTAAACAACAATGTCACCCTGCATGAAAACTGAAACTTTTAGGATAGCCACAAAACTGAAACCCAAAGGTAAATTAAAAGTCACAACAAGATAAAATTTTCCGCCACAACATTCAAAAGATAAAACAACTCAAAATTTAATCATAAACAGAACAACAAAACTACAACTACAACTAAATTAAAATGTCTCGTTGGATGATCGGGAATCCCTCGGATGATGTAACCCACGTGTTGCTAACGAGATTTCCCACGGTCTAAATGAAAGTGTGGAACTCATTCAGTTGAGTTTAGCAAATTCATTTGGACTAAGTGAATCCGATGAAAATAGTGGTGCCGGGATGACGGAACCGTGGGATCTTAATCGGTTCTGCTTAATCAACTTTAAGATTTGTTTTAATTAAAATACTAAGCCATCTCAATTTTCAACTTTTCTAAAACAAAAACTTGATCGCACGACATTAATTGTTATAAATATAAGTATTAAGCACGATTACTAAGAGATATAAATCCCTAGCAATAACGCTAGAAACTTGACTGGCTCGGGGGAGAGCAGGGTGGAAATTTGAGGGTATATATGTTTGGTAAGCTTTATAAATGTTTTTCAAGTAAAATAGTAATTATACTCCCTCTCCTATTTATCAATGCAAGTATACGTATCGCTCAAGTAATAGAGGGCTCTAATGGAGTCCAAGATATCGATCCCACAAGGAAGTTAGAGACTTAAGGACTAAATTCAACAATTGTAATTACTAATCTAGCATACGGAAATTAAGAACGCTTATACTAAAAACTATTACTTAAAGATTAAATAGAAGATTGAAATTTAGAAAAGTATCTTTCTCCTTGTTAAGAGAATTAAGTGAATGAAGAATTAAATGAGTTTAGAATTATATTGTGCCAAATAGGAGCATTCCTACTCTTTACCCTTTGGTCCAGGTGCAAAGAGCATTGACTAATCCTATGTTTGGTTACTGAATCTGCGGCTAGGCTGGGAGGATACCGGCTGCCACTTCAGAGCTCCCATGTTCCCCTCGCCTGAGGGCTAACATCTACACTTCAGCTCCCAAACAATAGGACCGAATTGAATATTTTAGTCTGTCACACTAAAATGTTCAATTCTACGCTCGATAATTAATATTTCCCTGTTTATTTGCACCCTCCTTCTAAGGCTTTTGACTTCCCTGAATTTTGGATGTAATCTTTACTATAGTTGATAATTCAACATATTTTAACAGTCTAATTGGCCAGATTGAAAGTAAATTAAGATTTAAGTAAAATGATTATCACAATCTTTATTTAATATTGTTAGGCACAACTACTTTAATTCTTCATTTCATGAAATCTCATCAACAAGGAGAAGGACAAAGAAAACTACTCAGAATGCATAGGAAGAATAACACAAAACTTGGATTTCATTTAAAGTTATAAAATAATAAAAAAATATACTTATCTCAAATCTTCTTCCCAAGCAGACTCCTTGAAGTTTCTTTGACTCTTCTTTTTTTGTACAACACACTTCAAATACTCACCAAGACACTAACTTAAACACTCTTAAACACACTACTGACTTTCAGATTGCACTTAAATGACACTTAACGACCCCTTATGACACAAAAATCGTTTCTATATATAGAAGGAGGCATATTTCCAAAGGTTACTTAAGCACCTCTTCAAAAAGCGTCCAGATTCAACGTATTTGGCTTGAATCAACTATCTCGCCGTCGGCGGGCTCGATCTCGCCGTCGGCGGGCTTCTAAAAGAATGGATAACTGCTCATGCTCGCTGTCAGTGGGCTCCTTTGTAATATATTCAAATTCTCTTGGGAAAATCTCACCGTCGGCGGCCTCTTCCTCGCCGTCGGTGGGATAGTTCAATTTTCATCTATTTTAGTTCTTTTTGTTCCAGATTCGCTCTTTTTTGATCTTTTTGCTCCATTACCTATAAAGCTTTATTCCTGTAATGAAACATAGAAAATACCTTTCTTTAAAGTGCAATTTCATATAAAATTGGTATGAATTTCTCAGTATATTTTTCTCTGGTTAAGTAGCTACCCCCAAAACTGTCATCTCTACCCCCACCGATCTGGTCATTACTGCACCTACCCAGGCTCCTGCCAAACTAAAAGGAAAAGAAGTCCAAGTTGGTGATGAGCCTATTACCGTGGAGGGTTCAGATTTTACTGTAATACCATCTGTCTTCGAGATAGGATCCAGCTCTAAAGTTACACCCTTAACTCGGACTCAAAGAAGAAATAAGAGCAGAAAGATCTTCAAGATCAATAAGACCAAGGCTGCTGAAGTTGCTTTTCTGGAATAGATTCTTGAGGTAGAAGAAGAGCTGCCTGAGATCTCACCGCTGTTAGGAGGGAGTAGGTTTCACCCTCTCTCTACTGCATCCGATGAAGAAGATGCTCGAAGGATCGCCGCAGTGTTACCCCGACCTGCATACTACAGTGACTGTAAGAAGAAAGAGATTAAGACTACTCCGCTAACCCGTTTGCGAGCAGCGGTAGAGAAATTAGCTAAGAAAGAAGGTTGCCCCGTGTCAAAAATTTTAAGAAGAATGGGACGAGTACCAGCTAGATCCCGCCTCGGACCACGAGTAGACCCTGTCACTGCTCCAGAGAGACCAAGGAAGAAAGTGCGAGCTAGTGAGAGAAGTTCACCTGTTGTTGTATCAGGTCACCATATTAGGGAGGACACCATCTACCGACGTATAGCCGACAGTCCATCTGTTCCTAGGCCTTCTACTGCAAGAATGATGGTGTGGCAACCTATTATTGCTGAACCGATACTGATAGAACGCTCTGGGAAGAGGAGTCTTGTCAGAGAGCCTGAATCTGAAGAAAGTGCTACTGCATTAAACGAAACTCCCGAAAAGAAGTTCAACGAGTCGTCGCCCGACAACCGCGAGACCGTTTGGAAAAGACCACTTGAGGATGCTATAGGAAAGCTAAGGACGGACATCTGACGGTTGGCAAGGGAAAGAAGAGAAGGATTAGGAAATGAAGTAGATTCATCAGAGTTTATGGATGAAGAATGTGCCGAGATCAACATGGTTGAGACCCGAGCGTCGTTAGCTCTGCAAGGAACTCCATCAAATTCAGAAAGAGATGAACCAGAAGCGATGAGAGCACGTTTTCAAGAAAATGATGACACAATTTCTCAGATGGCAAAGAGGATGGAGGAGATGGAGGCTGCCTTAGCCACTCTCCAGAGTCAGCTTCAACCTCAGAAGGAAACACCCCCAGAGATCATTCACATTGCCGATGGAGGAAAAGAAATCACATCCGTCAACGGAGATGAGCAACCAAAGAAGGATTCAGCCCAAAGCATGATTCCCGAAAAGGATATTAAGAACATGGTGGAACAGCAGGTGCGAGAAGCCTTAGCCCAGTCTAAGAATGGAGCATCTATTCAGACTGGTAGACCTTACCCTAAAGAATTTGATGCGGTCCAATACCTGAAGGGCTTTGTACCACCTCTGTTTAAGACTTTCGACGGTACGGGAACCCCCGGCAACATGTCGCACATTTTCGTGCTAGTTGCTGTAATGCCTGTGGGAGCGACGCCTTGCTCTTTAGTCAGTTCGTCAGTAGTTTATCAGGGATTGCCTTCGATTGATATGCAGAATTGCAGAATGGTTCAGTCAAGACCTTTACAGAATTGGAGAACCTCTTTGTCAAGCGGTTTGCCGGGGCTCAGCACCACATCACTATCGGTGATCTAGTGGTGGAGCAACAGAAACCGAACGAAACTTTAGTGGATTACATACTTCAATGGAGGAACTTAAGCATGAAGTGTGAACCAAAACTTCAGGAACAGTATGCAGTCTGTATCCTATTGAAAAGTATCCACGGCCCGATAGCACTTCTCCTCAAAGGATTCACAATTAAGACTTTCAAGAAGTTGCTTAGCAAGGCCAGGAGCTTACATGAGGAGGCAAAACAGCTGAGTTTTGTTGACAAGACAGATAAGCAGAAGCCCGTAAAAGCATTTGAAAAGAAATCCGGGATCGTCGCGGTAGTGGATAAAAGAAAACAGCCAGTGCAGATACAACTAGAGCGGCCACAACCAAGTTAACAACCACCGCAATGGATTTATCAGCAACCTCAGCAGATTTATCAGCAACCTCAGCAGATTTATCAACAACCTCAACACAACTATCAACAGCCTCGACCGAGCTATCAATCATGGCAGCATGATCAACCACCGCCTCGTCCACCACGTGCCCTGAAGGAACTTTTGAATAAGGAATACCCCTTCAAGACTGAAGTAGTGGCTAAGATGTTTCGTAGTTTAATGAAGACACCCGACTTTCAACTACCAGAGTCCAGGAGGCCAGAAGAGGTTGACAAGAAAGATCATCCGAATTACTGTCCCTACCATAAGATGCTCGGACATAAGATAGAAGACTGCTTCACCTTCAAGAATTGGCTCAAGGATAATCTCTGGAAAGGGAACATAACGATGCTGAAGGAATACATGAAGGAACCCCAAAAAGGAGGTTCCATCAATGTTATTTCAACGGATCCTATTGTTCCGATAGACCCGTACACAACCGATGTTGAATGTAGTACTGTCTGGACAAAGTCTTCGATGATAATTTTGGATCACATCTAGACCGCTTCGGTACGTGCTTCAACTCAGAGTTTGAAACCTGCCGAGCCGGCACTATCGCTTGCGATCGAAGAACCACCCCGGAAGGAGGAGAAGATCGTGGAAGAAGAAAGGACTGAGGCTCCAAAGGGTAGACTAGGGGCTGCTTATCCTAGGATGGTTGTTTCTGATTCGGGGGAGAATGCCTCGAACCTCTGACTCTGTATGATTATTTGCTCACTCCGGCGGGATCTTATAATGATAAGAGTTTTGGTATTGGCTACGTTTTGACTATTTCTAACATATTACGTAACTAACGACAACCAACCTAATCCGGATCTCGATTTCGATACAAATAACGATTATCAAATTATACTAAACCTCGATGACCATGATGAAGGAAAAGACGTTCACAAGGATGGCTACGAAAGCTCAAGAAGTGATGAGTCCATTTGTGAATTCCGAGGAGCTCCAATTGCAATATAATTAGAGCTATCAGACACCGAAGCAACTGCAGAATAGCCAATCATTCCGATTCAAGAGGAGACACCGACAGATTCAGCACCATATGCAGAAGAGATAACAAAAGTTAATTTAAGAAGTGAAAAAGTTCTACCCCCAAGAATGGGTCCAAAGGATAAAGGAAAGCAGGTGGTTGCTCAAGAAGAGCCAACCCCAGCAGAGGAATTGCCCATTCGGGAGGAAATTGAAGAACCTGGTAATAAAGTAGATTATAATGTGCTAGCCCATCTTAGGAAGCTACTAGTCAAACTAAGCATATACGACGCTCTGATCGTGTCAAAGGAGATGAGAGAAACTCTGATCAAGGCTTTACTTGATCTAAAAATTTACTTAGCTTAAATGGCCGGTAATTCCTTAGACGAGGTTTGCTCGTTAAATGAACAGCAAGGTGTTACCTTCAGGACAATGATCTGCTACTTGGAACAGCTGATCACAATCGACCGTTGTACATTTCAGTCTCCATCAGAAAGTTCACACTTTCCAGAGTGTTAGTTGATCCAGGAGCGTCAATCAACATAATGAACCTTTGGACGTTAGCATATTTGGAAATTGATGCACACGATCACAAAGCAGACAGAATGTTACTAAGAGGATTTAATCAGAAAGGAGAAAGAGCTCTTGGATCAATAACACTATTAATGAAGACCGGTGATTTGGCAAATACAACCGCAAAATTCCATATAATTGATTCTGAAACATCGTTCAACGCTCTACTGAGTCGGCCGTGGATCCATGAAAATCGGATGGTACCGTCGTCTCTGCACCAGTGCATAAAGTATTATGAAAAAGGAGAACAGTGTATCCAAGGTGATTTGCAACTGTTCTTCGTGCATGAAATCGGAATTCACGAAGATGCAGCTTACTACGTGCCTCCAAAAAAGACAATCTTCTCCAGAAATATCATACCAAATGAAGCAAAAGAAGTTCGAGACGATGAAGAACCTGAAATTCTAGTTCAATAGTTACTCACCACTCCCTTACGGCGAGATGGTGAAGGTTTCTCCAGAACTCGCACTCGAGGTCGAGGCCGGGGATGAGGTCGAGGAAGAAACGGTGGAACAATTGAATAGAAGAAACCGGTCATCGATGTTGATTGGGATAACAGTTCTGAAGAAGAAGAAACCAGGAAAGAAGCAATGAAGATAAATCAAAAGAAACCCCAGTTCAAGATCTCTCTCGAAGATGAAAAGAACGAAGAAAACAAATCAATGTACGAGAAGATTAACCACTATATACATACTATTACCCTGACCCCGATGTATCCTAATAAGTCGAGGGTATGGTGGTCAAAGAAGTGCATGGTGGCGGTGCTAAGCTGATCAAGTTTTACAGTGGTGCTTCCTCTTCCAAAATTGAAAATGATGTCCAATTTGAAGATGTTACTTCATCTGAATTAATGGAGTTGCCTTTTGAGTAGTACTCTCCCTGTGTTCAGAATTTAATTCAACGTGGCGTCTTACTAAAACAGTGGCCAAAAGGTCAATCACATCACTTTGAAAATTATGGAATAACGCCAGTCGACCTCCCAATTCAAAGCATGGTCTTGGATTCGACACAGTAGGATCAGTTAATGATACGGGATTTTGCTTGGTTGTCACTTAAGAGCCTAATGAAGACTGCTTGGAAGCTTCAAATGATCTCAAAGATCTACCAGTCGGAGACGCTCCGCCATAATTTGAAGAAGAAATTAAATCTACAATAGACGAGTTAATGGAAGTTAACTTAGGTACTAGCGAAGAGCCTAGACCGACCTTTGTTAGCTCCTTACTCAATAAAGAAGACTTCGAAAACATAATCGAGCTACTGATGTAATTCAAAGACTATTTTGCTTGGAGTTACGATGAAATGCCAGGATTAGCTCCAGAAGTCGCAGTTCACAAGCTAGGTGTGGATCACACTACCGTTCCAGTCAGGCAAGCTCTAAGAAGAATATGTCTAGAAATAGAACAACAAGTTATAGCTGAAGTTAAGAAGCTAATAGACGCTAAATTTGTCTGTGAAGAACAATATCCAACTTGTTTAGCCAATGTGGTACCAGTCAGAAAGAAGAATGGTCAGATCAGAATCTGCGTGGATTTTTGAGATTTGAATAAAGCATGCCCGAAAGATGAGTTCCCGCTACAAATTCCAGAATTAATGATCGACATCGCTTCGACACATGAAGAATTCTCTTTCATGGATGGATCATCAGGATACAATCAAATAAAGATGGCACCGGAAGATGAAAAACTCACGGCCTTCGGAACACCAATCGGAATATACTGCTACAAGGTAATGCCCTTTGGATTGAAGAACGCAGAAGCAACTTACCAAAGAACAATGACGAGGATTTTTGATGATCTCATTCACAACCAAGTCGAGTGCTACGTAGATGATGTGGTCATCAAAAGCAAACTAAAGGAAGATCACTTGTATGATTTGAGAATTGTTTTCGAGCAAATAAGGCAATATAACTTTAAGATGAATCCCTTGAAATGCGCCTTCGGCGTTACCTCTGAGAAATTCTTAGGAATCGTTGTCCGACATCGTGGAATTGAAATCGATCCGGAGAAGATTAAAGCTATCTTAGAAATACCGCCTCCGAAAACTTTGAAACAATTACGATCCTTTCAAGGGAAATTGGAATATCTTTGACGCTTTATCTCGAATTTGTCAGGTAGGTGTCAACCCTTCTCGGCATTGGTTAAGAAGGACGCCAAATTCATTTGGGAAGAAAAATGCCAACGGGCCTTCGAGGACATTAAACAGTATTTAATGACACCTCCTGTTTTAGCAGCCTCAGTCTCGGGAAGACCGTTGATACTTTATACCGTAGCTTTAGACGACTCCCTTGGAGCCCTGCTAGCCCAGGTCAATGACGAGGGGAAAGAAAATGCTCTTTACTACTTAAGTCGTCGTCTAATTCTGATGGAGGTAAGGTATCCTACGATTGAGAAGTATTTGTTTGACCCTAATCTTCACCGCTCAAAAGTTCAGGCATTATATGCTTTCTCATAAGGTCAACCTTATTTCAAAGTTTAATCCATTGCAATATTTGATGACCCAACCGACGCTTTCCGGCAGACGTGCCAGTTGGTCGATGATACTATTGTAATTCGATATAACTTTCGTCCCTCTTCGTGCCGTAAAGGGACAAGTCCTAGCAGACTTCCTCGCAACACACCCTTTACCGACAGAATCACCTCTCAACGACGACTTGCCCGACGAGCAGATAATGAGCTTAGAAGACCCCGATGATCAGCATTGGGAATTGTACTTCAAAGGAGCATCTTCAGAATAGAAAGACAAAGAATTGCAAATGATAGTGCCTGGTAAGGCAGGAATCAGACTAATCTTCATAACACCGGAGCGAGGGATGTTAAGGTATTCCTATCATTTAACAGAACCGTGTACAAACAATGAAGCATAATATGAAGCCCTTATAACTGGACTGGAGTTAAATATTCAGATGGGGATAACAGATATCAACATCTACGGTGATTCGCAGTTGATCATACAACAGGTTGCATGAAAATATAGAGTCTTGAAGCCAAGGTTCGAGCAATACTTTCAGTATGCCATGAAGTTGTTGGAGTAGATTCCGAATGTTACGATCTACAAGATTCCCAGAAGAGAAAATGCTCTCGCAGATGCGTTAGCCCGCCTCACAAAAGAATTTTCCTGCTTACAGGATGAGTCAGTTGAAATGTCAGTTTAGGGACGACAGGTCCTATCACAGCTCGACATGGATGCAATACACCATTCAGAAGGAAAAGAGAAAACAGTTGCAACAGTGGCTGAAACTACAGAAGATTGGCGGCAACCATTAATAGAATACCTACAAATAGGAAACCTACCGGACGATAAGTCATTAACCCATCAGATCAAGAAAAGAACTCTGTTATACGCATTAATAAACAATACGTTATACAGAAGGTCTTTCGACCGGATGTGGCTAAGGTGCCTGAGCGAGTCCGAGGCTCATGAAATTGTTAAAGAGGTACACTCAGAATTTTGTGGCGCTCATCAGTCGGGTCCGAAGATGAAAATAAAGATTAAAAGACTAGGGTACTACTGGCCCTCGATGATGACTAATTGCATGAAAGTTGCCAAGAGTTGTCACCAGTGCCAAGTGCATGGAGTGGTTCTACATCAACCTGTAAATGTGCTACATCCGATAATCGCATCGTGGCCGTTTGAGTGTTGGGGCACAGATATTGTGGGTCTGACAGAACCGCCTTCTTCAAGAGGACATCGCTTTATCCTTGCAGCTACAGATTACTTTTTGAAAATGGGCAGAAGCTGTACTGCTCAGAGAAGTGAAGGCACATCACGTGCTGCAATTCTTCAAGAATCAAGTCGTCTCTCATTTCGGGGTACCGCGCAAAATTATCTCAGATAACGGGTCCGCATTCAGAAGCACGAAGATCAACAGTTTTGTTAGAAGACACGGGATTGATTGGTGTTATTCGACGATCTACTACCCAAGAGCAAACGGCTTGGCCGAGGCTTTTAATAAAACTCTCGTCCAAATCTTAAAGAAAACTTTGGACGACAACAAAAGAAATTGGCACAAGAAGTTGTTAGAGGGCTTAGGAGCCTACAAAATGACGTTCAGAACTCCTACTCAGTCTACACCTTACGCTCTAGTGTACGGGTCAGAGGCCGTCTTGCCCTTGGAAGTTTAGCTTCCGTCACTCAGAATTGCAGTTGCAAATAGGATCACTACAGAAGAGAATTCCAAATTACGATTAGCAGAATTAGAAAGCTTGGAAGGGAAACGACTTTCAGCTCAACAGAATCTTGAATTGTATCAAGCCAAGATGATCCAGGCCCATGATAAACTGGTCCGCCCAAGAACATTTAAAGTCGGTGACTTGGTTCTAGTTCTCAAGAGACCTATTCTTGCACACCGCAAGATAGGAGGTAAATTTGAACCGACTTGGGAGGGGCCATTCGTGGTCGAGACAGTCTACTCTGGAGGTTCCCACCAACTGGTGAATTGCCGTGGAGAACTACCTATGCTTCCAATCAATGGACAATATTTGAAGAAGTATTACTCAAACTGATGTTTCAAAGGATGAACTTTAAAAATGAAGTCTCATTCCTAGAAGCACGGGTAGAGTAATCATTTGTAACTGGGTCCGAACCCAAAATAAAAAAAAATGGATGATAAAAATCATTTAAAAAAATGTGTTAAAAAGAAAATATGTGGAATCATAATAATAAAATTTTGATCCTTCCTTCCGAATCAAGCTCTATTCCTAATATTTCCTCTTCTTTTCCTACTCCTATTAAAATTTGAAAGAAATGAATAAGAATTTCTCATTGATAATTGATTTTTCTTATTATTCTTGTTCTTAGTACAGCCCCTGATCCTTTCCTTATTGTTCGTAGGGAAATGTCGAACAGGCGGTTGGTTCTAAACTTTAAGAATGGCATGAATCTAGCACTCGACGAAAAGTGGATGAAAGATGGGGCCGTGATTGAGATCGACTCTGATTTCACACCGGCCGGGCTATAGTACAAGGAAACTGATTGGACCCCGATCGATCGGGAAGAGTTCAACAGTCAGACAGTGATAAAATTGGGTGGCCCAAGTCAGCAGTCCACCAGCAAGAAAAGAAAAGCAAACGCCGCTCATGCATTGGGGCAAGACAAGAAAATCAAGTCCGTCATTGCTACAGCAGAGGGCAGGCTTATCGGCGCCATGTCCACAGAAGTTCAAGAGATAAGGAGAGCCACTCTCACTCCGAACCAACGAAGAAACAAGAAACGCTGCATTCGCAAGATGCTGAGCAAGCTAGCAACAGATCAACATGAAGAGACAGTTGCTACCATCAGTACATATAGTTCAAAGAAATTGGTTCGTCAGGAACCAGAAAAGAGGAAATCAACTCCAAGTACAGCAGAAAAGATGAAAGAAAATCCAAGCAAAATAGAAATAGAATCAGCATCGCGAATCCAGACAGATGCACCAGTTTTGAAGAGTCTTGTTGCGAAAGCAACCCAGGGGAATGTCCTGACGGAGATTATCCCTGAGGAGCCGAGACATGCAGGAAAACGTGCTGGGGATGAACCATACATCCCACAGTACGTTACCAGACCTCGCCGATTCCAGATAATCCCAGAATACGAGCTGGAGAGAATGTAGAAGGTTGAAAAGAAAACTTTTGAATATTTTGAAAGAATTCAAGGCAAGAGGATCAACATCTTGGAAGGCCTTGAGCTGCATACAGATGTGTTCTCAGACTACGAGTAACAGCAAATTGTGGACTGCGTCATTGAGCTTCAGAAAATGGGTCGAGCTGGTCGTTTGAGAGAGAAGACCTATTCAGAACCTTGAAGATGGATGAAAGGAAAAGGAAGAGTTATAATCCAGTGCGGATGTTGCTACAACTTCGTCGAGGACAGAAAGGGAAATCCACCAGGGATACTTCATTGAAGTGAGGTGGATCCGATGCCAAGAATTATTAAGAGGATGGTAAAAAGGATGGTGACATGGAGGGTATTGCCTGCAGATTGCATACCCAATAGCTGCATCATTAATATATACAAGAAGGGCGACTGCATACCGCCACACATAGACCATCATGACTTCGTCAGACCTTTCTGCATAGTGTCTTTCGTCAACCAGTGTAACATCATGTTCGGATCTGACCTCCGAATAGCAGGCTCCAGAGAATTTCGAAGGCTGGTGGAGATACCTCTACCGGTAGGTTCTGTCTTAGTGTTAAAAGGAAATGGAGCGGACATAGCAAAACACTGCATTCCAGGTGTGCCTATTGAGCGGATCTCCGTCACTTTCAGGAGGATGGACGACAGCAAAATGCCTTTCCACTTTCAGCCAGATCCAGAGTTAGAGAGCCTTCGGCCCTACGAGCTGTGAGCTACAAGGGAGATAACACACCTCCAATGCACATCTGCATGGCATTTCCTGCCAAAGATGACTTGGAAGGTGATGTTATTGTCCATGTGTCTCACTATTCAGACATGGATTTCAACAAATGCTTTTGGAAGAAACTTGCAAGAATCTTACAAAATCCGTTTTGGATTTATGTGGATTGTACGAGATACTGAATTTTCAAGGAAAATATCATCATGTTTTGGATCAAGCTAAATGATGTATTTTCAACAAATTAGAATGGAAATGACCATGTCATGTTTTGCCTTCACCTCTTTTGTGCAAATTGACTGGGAAACACCATTAAGTTAAATGAACTTCGAACAAAGAATGAAAAGAAAAGAAAATGAATAAATAACTCTTTTTAAGAATCTAAATGTCAAAATGAACTCCAAATTAACACAAACTCTAAATAAACAAAAATGAAATTGAATCACTAAAACAAACGAAACGAATCTAAATCTCGAATTGAATTCTGATCCGAATCTGTTGATTTGAATCTTTCGACTGAAATCCATTTGAAGCTCCTTTGAGCCCTCTTTTAAGTTGATTCTTCCCCATAGAAGACTTCAGCTTCATTTTCAAACTTCTAAACTTTTTCGTCGTCTTGAAATCCTTTCGACTCTACGTGAACTCTTTCCCTGTTTTGAGAATGTCGACTGAGTCTACTGACACAGAACCACGGAATTTTTGATTTGGTTCTGATTGCATGGATTCATATGCTTCGCCAAACATCCAAACTTTGATCAACTCTCTCGGGATATGAAACACTTTCATGTCTCATTCCAACCTTCCACTAAACTAAAATTTTCCACAGAAACTTCAAAACCAAATAAAAAAAAACTTTTGGGATTGGCACTAAACTAAAATTTTCCACAGAAACTTCAAAACCAAATAAAAAAACAAACTTTTGGGACTGGTACCTAACTTCCAGTCCCCATCCTTCTGAGGCATGTACTTAACTTCCAGTTCTCATTTCGAGATCGACACTTGAATTTTGATTCTCTTCTTTGAATTTCTGCCAATTCCGCATCCTTCCGAGAAACTTTCCCGCATCCTAATCCTCCGAATTGGGTATAAGACCGTCAAGGCATCCTAATCTCGGTGTCTGCTAATGTCGCACTCTTTCCGAGAAACTTTTTTGCATTCTAATCCTCCGACTTGAGTATAAGGCTGCCATGGCATCCTGATCTCGGTGTCTGCTAAACTCGCACTCTTCTGAGAAACTTTTTCGCATTCTAAACCTCCGACTTGGGTATAAGGCCGCCAAGGCATCCTGATCTCGGTGTCCGCTAAACTCGCACTCTTCCGAGAAACATTTTCGCATTCTAATCCTCCGACTTGGGTATAAGGCCGCCAAGGCATCCTGATCTCGGTGTCTGCTAAACTCGCATTCTTCCGAGAAATTTTTTTCGCATTCTAATCCTCCGACTTGGGTATAAGGCCGCCAAGGCATCCTGATCTCGGTGTGAGCTAAACTCGCATCCTTCTGAGAAACTTTCCCTCATTCTAATCCTCCGACTTGGGTATAAGACCGCCAAGGCATCCTGATCTCGGTGTCTGATAATCTTGCATTCTATCCGAGAAAATTTCCCGCACTCCTGAAATCTCGAGGTCAGTACCTAACTTTCGATTCTCTTCTGAGGCTGGTACTTAACTTCCAGTTCTCATCTTTTTCGAGGTTGGTATCTAACTTCCGACTCTCTTCCTAGGCTGGTAACTAACTTCCAGTTCTCATGCTTTTCAAGGTCGGTACCTAACTTCTGACTCTCTCCCGAGGCTGGTACCTAACTTCTAGTTCTCATCCTTTCCGAGGTCGGTACCTAACTTTCGACTCTCTTTCGAGGCTGGTACCTAACTTCCAGTTCTAACCCTTTTCGAGGTCGGTACCTAACTTCTGACTCTCTTCCGAGGTTTGTACTTAACTTCCAGTGCTCACCCTTTTCGAGGCTGGTACCTAACTTTCAATTCTTATTTTGAGATCAGTACCTAAATTTTGATTCTCATCCTTCTCGATCGGTACCTAAATGTCTGATTCTCACCTCAAGGCTGGCACCTAAATTCCAGTTCTCTTTGCAATCCCGAGGATGGAACCTAGGTTCTGATTCTCATTTCAAATCCAGAATTTCTGCCAAATCTATCTTGAAATCAATCTCAAATCAAATTTCAACCAAAATTGAAACTCAAATCGAAATTCAAACTCAAAATTAAAACTTGAAATAAAAATGAAATGAATTTGAAATCGAATCTCTCCAAATCTTGTGATTTGAAATCCACCTCCTTTTCCCCAGCGAGAGTTCTGGAATCTTCAGTCTTGGAGATTTACCCGATACTCCCCAACAGAAATTTTTTTATGCTTCATTCTAAGTGTGTCGCTTAGGCATTTGTGTTGGTTGATCTTTTTGGTCAACGCCAATATGCGCGGTGTGCTCCTTTTAAGCACACCACACCTATTTGGGGTCCATTTGTTGAACTCATTTTTGGTGAGGTCTTTTCTCTCCTTAGTGCTTAGGATCTAGCCATAGGTTTTCCCTTTGACTATCCTAGAGGATTAGAGATGGAACCCACCACTTAGATGACCATAAACCTTCAAGCCCCTTTGGAAGGTTGAAAGTCAAGTGTGAAGGTTCAAGGATGAGTTCCTATAGGATGATCAAGCCTTAAGATTACCCTGGGTGGCCTGGTCTTGGTGATGGTTAACCTGCACACACAACACTCTCACACACATCCCAAACCCTAAAACCACGCTTACCCAACTTGGCTGTCTGACTCATGTAGGTAACGCATATGGATGGACCTCAACCCCTAAGAGGAACAATATGTTGAGTGTCTAAAATGAGTCCTTTTATGGCTCTTGTGAGCTTAACATGGCTTCATGGCTTAAGTAAAATGGTTTCATTTCACTCACATCTAATCAATCTTCTTCTTTCCCAAATTTCAATTTTTGACCCCCGGGACCTTAAACCCACCAAACCTACCCCAAATTACCTAAATTGCCCCTACAACCCCAAAACTCTCCAAAATTTCCCAAAATTTACCCAAAATTCCCAAAAATCCTAAAAAATATTTTAAAACAATTCCCACCTTTTAAAACTACCAAAAATTCCAAACATACCCCTCAATACCCTCCAAATAACCAAAATACCCTTTTTGGCTCAAAAATCCAAAAATTGCAAAAATTCTCAAAAAATTCCAAAAAATCCCAAATATTCTCAATTTCATTTTGCTCAACTGTCATATACCCCAATTTTGTTAATTAACCTAATTGGATAAAAAATCCCAAATTAGCCCTTAAGGCCCAAAATGACCAACAAGCCCAATCCATCATAAATTCAACCTAAATGTCACCCAATTTTCCTTAAATTTGTTTTGAAACCTTCCTAGCATCCCCACAAAACAAAACTCTAACTTAATTTACCCAATATTTGGACCCAAACTCCACCCAAACCCAACTCAAACCAAAATTCTCCAAATTGGCCTAAACCAAGCATGAACCCAAACAAGCCCAAATCCTAAAATCAAGGCCCAACCAAAATTGAAAACTATTTGTAACACTCCCATAAAACTTTTGCAACAATAATTTTACATCAAACCCAACTTTAGCCCAACTTTAGCCCAAGTTATCCCAATTTGACCCACTTTGACCCTATTACTAAAAGACCCAAATTAAACCCAATTCAACTCCAAAATTACCCCAAAATTGTTCCAAATCACTCATGGCACATTCCGAAACCAATTGCAACATTTATTTGGCACAACCTTTCACCAATGTTTTATCCAAAAGTATATTTTAAAACTTAAAAGCCCACCTCTTTAAGACATTTCAAAAGCCCATCGAAAACAATTTCAAAAGCCTAAAATCTATCCTAAAGCCCACATGACATTTTCATTTTTCCTCCCTTTAATCAAAATCAACCCCTAAGTTTTAAATCCATGATCAAATGATTCCAAATCAAGTCTCATGCCAAATTACCCCTTAATGCTAAAAATTTCAAAAAACCCATTTTCATGAAACTTAGCCAAGCCATTCCCAAGCCACATGGAGCCATGAAGCCATGGGCAAGCCATATGCAAGCCTTGGGAGCCACTTTACACATCATCATGCCATTAATTACAAAAGGAGAAGCCTCTTTTAAACCCCCTTAAAAAAGTTTTAACCCTTTTAATGCTTCACCTTAATCCATGATTAATCCAAATATTCATGGATGGGGACCTCACCACCTTCTCTTGGCTGAACCCACTGATTTCCCTCAGCCCAAAATCAGACATTGGTGGGTGCACCAAACCCATTTCCATGGATTAACCAAATTGGGCCCAAAATACCCCCTTCCCCTTTCCATTTGCATCAAGCTCTTTACACATGGCTAACCTCCATTGATTGCACAAAACTCAATCCCTGGACTAACTGAGTCAGATGGTGACTTGACCCTGGCCGGACCACCACCTGGGTCGCCAGAAAACACCAGGCTGAGAGCTCAATGTGAGCCAAAATTTCAAATTTGAGCTTGCTGAGTTGTCCCAACCCTAGTGGACACCAGGACTCTTCTTCTCCTCCCTTGAGCTGTTGATCCCAGCCTTCAATTGCCTCTGGGAAGCCTCATAGCAATGGATATTTAAACTCCTCACCTCCACGGTCAAAAGGTTGGATGCACTGGACCTTAACAAAACTCTGTCAAATTGGTTCTAAACTCCTCTCCTAACCTAGAGCAGTTGATCCCCACTGAAATCCAGCCCTAAAGTCCTCTCTGTGAGCTCAACTTCTAAGCTCAATTTTAAGCCAAAAAATAGGACACTTCACCAAGTGAGCCAATCTTCAAATTGATTGACTCTACACCATCACCAGACTAAGAGAAGCAGTGGAAGCCCCCTCACCAAGCCGGCCATTCCTTCTATCGACCAGAGCTCAAAATCGGTCTTGGTGGAAGTCAGGTCTAGGCATTTCGCCACATCTTCAAGCTTCTTCCCTAGCTTCCTTGGACTCCAACGAACGTGCCGAGCCTCTCTGATTGAAGCTTCACTTCTCAGAGCCAAGGTATTGAACCCTTCCTTCTCGAGAGCTTCTTTCGATTCTCCATTTTTTTAAAGACCATTTCATAGCATCATAGCCATATAGATGTGTTCTTCTTGTTGAGATGAGTTCATAGAGCCTAAGATCACACAATTTGGTTGAGAGATGAGGGAGATCTTAGGGTTAGAACGTGAACGGCTCTCAAGACACACCAGTCGTAGATGATGACCAGCCACCGTCGGATGGCGCGTGTAATGAACGAATGATGAAGATCAAGCCTGACGAGGAGATGAAATAGAACAGCGGGCTGCGTGGCATCCCAGTCAGATGGCTGCGTCGAATGATAAAGCACCGCGTGGGACTTTGGAGTTGCCGAGGATGACGAGGTGCCACGCTGGATAAGTAGGAAATTATGGTATTTTTTATTCATTTAAATGCCCAGAACTTTAAAAATTCATATATTTACATAGAAAAATCATAAACATAAAATAAAAATACCCTCTTGCTCAGTGAACAGAGGAGAATAATGTGGATAAAGAATTAAGCTAATTTGTTGAGTATATGATTTTTAATAATTTAAATACTCTCTATGATGGTTTAATTATTCACTTGCATACATAGTTCATCATGGCATGAGACCATAGTGCTTTTATAGCCACTATTCTTGGGAACATTCCCTGAATTTTCCAAGACTAGAGGTCATCTCTATGAAGAGTTATTTAATTTCCAAGTTTATGTGTCTGTTTTGGTATTTAATTCCAATAATTTGCATGTTGCTTAAAAAATTCTAGAAAAATTAGGGGAGGTATCTTATAACCAAAGGACCCTAGGAAAATTATGGTTTGATTTAATTTCTTAAAAATAACCCTAATTAGCCTAAACACTCAAAACTGAACTTTAATTAATTAGGAGTAACCACAGATCAAAATTACTTGAAATCAATTCTCTACTGCTACTTAGGATATAGAGAACCTCACATAAAAATTTCAAGTCAATTGAAATTAATTTAATCTATTAAATGAATTAATTAAGTGACACAGCTATTTTAAAAATTTAAAAATTCATAAAACCCAAAATACATTTCAAAATTTCATCAAATTAGTTTTGGGGCTTCTCTGATGTCAGGGGAGTCTAAGAAAATTAAAATTGGGATTTTTATAAAATTTTCATTTTTAATCCCATTTTTAATATTTTAATAATTAAAAAAATTAAAAAATCAAAAAATATTAAAAATCACAAAAATGTCATATTTGGTCCCCTAATGACTTAGGAACTAACCAAATATTTTTCTAAGCTTCAAAGTAAAGATATTGAATTTTAAAGGCTTAGGACAATTTTTAATATTAAAAATGGATTTTCCAACCTTTTCACTAAATTAATTTTAATAAATCAAAGAAAAATCAGAAAATTATAAAATTTGTTTCTCTAGACTCCTTGAGATTAAAGAGATTTAGGAAAAATATAAAACTCAATTTTCAACTTTAATTTCATTTTATAATTAATTATTACTCCAAAATTTAAAATAATTATAATAAATAAAATAAAATTAAAAAAATCACCAAAATTGGTCCAAGTGGTCCTCTGGTTAGTAGAAACATCCCATAATTTTCCTAAGGATAGAAACCATACCTTGGTCATGTTGTTGAATTTTCATTGAAAATCCTTACTTTTTAAAAATAATTATGTAAATTAAATTAAAAATGGAAAAATAACTTTTTCTCCTCTAATATCTTAATTGACATGTGTGTGAGGTGACATAAAAATTTCAAGTTCATTTCAACGTTTCAAAACCAAAACACTTCTCTCATCTCCTGATTTTCACCTTCTAAAACTAAACCTCTGCAACAACAATGAGCTTGGAGCATAGTGGGCAGCACGACCATCTTCATCAGTAAAACGTATGTCTACTTCACCAAAACCTTTCTTAGAATTAAATAACAAAGCCATAGGATTTCGAGGTAGTTTGCCTAGTGCAACATAAACTCTCAACTTTTCGTTAGGCATTTGCATAATCATATCATGCAAATTAAGCCCTAACCGGTCTTAGGACTCCGAGGCAGTCGTTTGGTACGACATAAACCCTCACATCTTCGAGGCTATTTGTATGATTATGTCATATAAATATAAGTCCTAATTAACTAAAATTGACAGGATTAAAACATTAAATAATTCTCTCAAATTAAAGCCAAATCATAGGATAGTCAGGAAGTCACTGAAGTTCACTTCGGGTCCGTGACATCCCCTACTTCGCTTCCTTTGGACTCTTAAGAATAAACTGTTCCAAATTTGAGCTATTCCCTATTGAAATTTCTAAAATCCAATTTGTTTGAAACCTTAAACTTTGAAATTCTTGAAAGCAAAATAACTGATCATTATCGAGAGTTTTCTTAAGTGTCTTTGGAAATTTAGGATGTAATTAACTATAGAGGCTTGCCCTTATAGGGAACTTTAAGAACCCAAGTAAAATAAACCATGCTTAATTCCATTATATTAAGCAGGGGAACTTGTTGGCTTATAAAATTGGTTCGCAGACTAAACGGATGTCACAAATCTTCTAATTTATTTAATCGAGCCTCATCATCAAGCAGTGTGTCTATTCCTCGGGATAGATACACAATTTGTGGTGCGGTGCTCGTTTATATAAACTATTTGGGATCTGAGATCGGTTTGATTTCATATCTTAAAAGTTTCAAACTTAAAATTATTTTCAAAAATCAAATACTTCTTTATAAATTATATATATATATTTAAATTAAATTTAAAATTTAAAATTCTCCGACAATTTCTGTAGGTGACCCCCTTTTCAAAACACTTAACCTAAAAATATACCGACAAGATTCGATCATAATAACATGAATATTTTCACACACAAAAAAAACGCTTTCATTAACGTGTTCGACAAATACAAACACAAATCGCTTATCCAATCTCCATTTCAAAAGTTTTAGATGAGATAAACTCAAAATTAATCATAATACAAATCAAACTTACATAAACACTTAAAACAAACTAAACATAAAACTTAATTCCATTCTCCATTAGGTGGAACATATCCTTGACCTTCATTTGATCCTTCTGAACAATTCAGCACATAGATTTGATAAAATGGATGATGATGAAGAACTCTGATAGAATCCTCTTCAATCCACATGTTTTCATATGCATCACCTTGTCCACTTCTTCAATAGAACTTGAAGACTGAATTCATTTTGAGTTGCTAACCAATATGCACTAAATGTGTGTTAACTTCATTTACCTTTGTCTCAATTGAAGTCACATCAGCCTCAACATTTGCAATCTTCTCTGTTATACCTTCAATTCTAAAATCTAGGAATCCAGTATATAACTCTTGCGCACTTTTACTTACAAACTTCTTCTTGACGGCTTCATCCTTTTTTCTTTAATTCATTCTCCCAAGAAGAAATCTTTGCTAACTTATCACTTCTTACAACTCAATTTTCTTATCTCTTAGACTTTAGAATGAAAATTTTGAAAGGGGAAAATATTCTCTTCATTTTCATGCTATTTATAGACTTTAGTTGAGCCCACACCCACTTCCTACATCTAAAAATAACCAAATAAAGTTGAAGGCCACTTTTCCATGTTTAATTCTTCAAGAACATAATTTAGACACGTTTTTATAACTCTGGCGCTTAAAAGCCAAATTTGGGCGCTTAGGCGCCAGTGCTCATTTTAGCATAAGCCAGCTTAACAACCAAATACTGATTCTAACACGTCTAAGACATCATATAAAGTCTTAAAATTATCACCAAAATTTCAAAATACTACCACAATTCTCTAAACTAAATACAACAACATAACATGCAAAATAAAAACACACTGATAACTCTGGGTTGTCTCACACTGAGCGCTTGGTTTTACGTCATCAGTCCGACATAACCAGTGCTTATTCTGGGTGACCCAACATTAAAATATCATTCACTTTAGTCTGATCCCCTAAGAAATAGGGTTTCAGCCTATGCCCATTCACCTTGAAAATTTTAGGGTTTTAGGATCTTTATTATCCACATCTCCATAGGGATAAACTTTTATCACAATAAATGGGCCAATCCAACTAAAATTAAGTTTGCCTAAAATTAACCTCAATATTGCATTATAAAGCAAAACTTATTTCTGTGGCTTAAATTTTTTAGAAAGAATCTTTCGATCATGCCACTTTTTCATCTTATCTTTATAAATCTGAGCATTATCATAAGACTCAATCCTTATCTCTTCTAGCTCATTTTTGCAATAATCACTTTTTACCAGCAACCTTCAAATTAAAATTAAATTCCTTAATAGCCCAATAAGCTTTATGCTCAAGTTCCACTTGTAAATGACAAGCTTTCCCATAAATTAACCTGAATAGTGAAATTTCTATAGAAGTTCTATATGCAGTCCTATAAGCCCACAAAACATAATCAAGTTTGACTGACCAATCCATTTTTGTTGGATTTATAGATTTTCCCAAAATTCTTTTGATTTCTCGATTAGATAATTCAGCCAAACCGCAGTTGAAATTTGATGATTGATACAATATTTCTTCAATAATTTTTCAATTTTTGCATTTTTGAAATGACTTCCCCCATCAGTTATGATAACTCTTGCATTCCAAGTCTAATACCATCATCAGAAACACTATCATATTTAAATGTAGCACACAATTCTAGAAAATTGGCAAGATGTAAATTTGGATCTTCAGTTGGAGCTCCCCTAAATTGATTATTATATACTATTTGGATAATTGAAAGTTTAAGTTTAAATGATTTAGCAACTACAGTAGGAATTTGAATACTACCATGAAGTTCATCCACTGTAGGGTTTACATAATCTCTTAAAGGTCTTAATTCATAATGAATTTCAGTATTTCGATTAATTTTATTTGTCATTTCTTAAAAATTTTAATTGTTTTTCTGTGTTTTTAATTTTTTTAATTTTTCTAATAGTTTGTTCTAATTCAGAATAGTAGGGCATAAGTTCTTCAAAACCTGAATTTCGCATAAACTATTACAACACAACAATGAAAATAAAAATAAAACAATCATAAATAGATAATGTTCATATAAGACTTTCCAAAAATAGAATTTTTTTTTTCTAAAAATTCTTTTTAATTTTTCTTTTAAATTCAAATCCAAAGGAATTTTGATTCCACGGCAACGTCGCTAAAAACTTGGTGCCGCCACACGCGAATAGAAGTCTATTTTTACTTGTGGTAATAAGATTATAATTATATTTATGATATAAAATTTTCTTCTTTACAACGACACCAATCTTCATTCTAATGTAAATAAGAATACAACACTTATATTTAAATTTAGGGATTCTACGCAAGTATACATATCGTTATCAAGTAATATAGGACTTTCTGATTAAGCCCTGAAATATCCATCCCATGAGGAAAAGTTTTGGATATTTAAAAGATAAAAAGGTTTTAGGTCACAAAAACTATTCAGATAAAGACACTTACTTTAGATAATAGAAAACTTGAAAATGCAATTCTTATTTTGATTTTCTTAAATTATGAAATAAAGTAAACAATTAACTAACTATAACAAGATTTTTGTAAGATTAAATAAGTATAGATGAAATTATCTTTTTTCTTATCATGAAAAAGTAATAAGTACAGAAGTTCTGTTGTGAAAGTATTCAGAATGTGCTGTGTCAAATAGAAGCAATAATATTATTTACCCTTACTAGAGATGCTATAAAGAACAATGGCTAGTTTAAAGTTTGAATAGTTTTGAAGACGGGGTAGGTAGGGAAGATACTAGCTCTCACGCTAGAGTTCCCTCCCTTTCCTCCACTTAGGGGCTAACATCTTGCATCAAAACATAAAAAAATAAACTAAATTGGGGGCTTTAGTCTGTCACCCCAAAGTCCTTTAATTTTACACCCATCAAAGTATATTTTCCTATTTATTTGCACAAAATTATATGAATTACTTTCTCATCCATACAATCTCATGTGATTTCTTTCTATTGTTGATTGAGACAAAACCTACTAGGATCTTACATGTTCACACAACAAATGTTAACATCTTAATTGGCGAAATCAAGAAATAAGTTAAGTGAAATGATTAAATCAACACAACTTCTTCCAACATTAAAGATTAATACTTCCACAACTTCCATCTAACACTTAATTACTTTTCATTTTAAGGAAAAAGATAAAGAAGACTATTGAGAATCCATGGAGAAAACTCAGCAAGTAATTTTAAAAGTAGAAATCATGTAAAAAACACAAGAAGTCTCAATTAAAATCAAATGAAGTACAAAGATAAAAACATATATCAAGTCCCTCTCCAACAAAACATAAAGTTCCTTTGAATTTCTTCTTTTATCTTACAAGACTCCCTAGGACTAGTCGCCTAACCAAAGAGGGTTAAATCTCTCTAAAACAATGGATTTTTACTTGAAATCTCTACTCACCTTCGCTTTCACTAAGAATGAGATAAGTGTAAAGAAACCCTTAGTAAGAATCCAACAACTACTTATTATAACTACTCTCCAAACTCTGTAAAATGAGCACTAAAACTCTTGCTACAACCTCTCTTTTACTTCTTCCTCAAGTCCATTCTTTTATACGTTTTCAAAAGGTGCTTTGTTGTCTCTTCAAAATGTGTCAATATTCAATGAATCTACCCAAGAGATGCATCTTTTCAATACAAATTTGAATGTCTTTAAGCACCCTTAATCAGTTACCCACGTTTGAACCAAAGGTGCCTCAAACACCTCTTCAAAAATCACCAAAATTTCTTAAAATTGAAAAGTAACTACCCTGTGCTTAAATGCGGGGCCTCTGACTCTTAGGCGCAGCCTTCTCTGTCTGTTGACGCTAGAACTGGGCGCTTAGGTGCTCCACTTCATTTTAATACCTTCTTCATTTTTGCTCCAGATTTTGATCTTTTTCACTCCTTTTAACATATTCAGTCCATTTAATTATACATGAAAGAAAATCACACAAATACCTTTCATTAAAGTACAATAACATCGAAAATAGGTATAAAAATGTGCATAAAAATATTATATATTTTAGGTATATCAATGCATAATCAAAAAATGGTTTCACTTAAACTAACCTAAAGGAAAGAACTTAACGATTTATATTTATGTGTTAGTATCTTTATTAATAGAATCTTTATGAGAATTCTATTTCATATGATTCTTCTAATTATTCTTAATATGACAAATTGCACTTATTCTTGAAATGAATAAAAGACTAGATCTCATAAAATTGATTACTAAATATTCTTACCTATAATTTGACCCGAGTTATTAAAACTGATTTAAAAGTCTGCCGGTGTTGACCTCATTTTTGATGAGGTCTTTTCTCTTCTCTCTCCTTAATACTTAGGATCTAGCCATAGGGCTTCTCCTTGACTATCTTAGAGGACTAGAAATGGGACCCACCACTTAGAAATTCAAAACACTTCTTGACTCCCTTCAAACCCCACATGTTTGATTGTAAACCCCCTAAGCCACTTGGAGGGTTAAGATCAAATGTGGAGATTTAAAGGATGAGTTTCCTATAGGACTCTTTGGCCTTAGGAGTACCCTGGATGGTCTGGTCCGGTGAGGGTTGACTTGCACACACCACACTCCCACACACACATTCCAAGCCCTAAGACTACCTTTAACCAATTTGACTCCCTGACTCATGTAGGTGACTCATATGGACGGACCTTGACTCCCTTCAAACCCCAAATTTACCAAAATTTTCCGAATACCCCCTCAATACCCTCCAAATACCCAAAATACCCTTTTAACCCAAAAATTCCAAAAATTCCCAAGAAATTCCAGAAAATCCCAAATATTCCCAATATCATTTTGTTCAACTACACCATAATCCAATTTTGTCAATTTAGTCCAATATTTACCAAAACCTCTAATTTGACCTATTTTTAACCTAAGTGGACCCAATGTCCAACCAAACCACTCCAATTGACCTCAATTTTGATCCAATTCAATCCTAAACTTCAATTCAATATTCCCAGTACCAGTTTAGACCAAATCCAGACCCAATTTCATCAATATGTGGATCCAATATCAATTTTAAGCTTAAAACCCAATTTTGGCCCATGACTTAAACTTGGCCCAAATCAATCCCTCAACTCCAATTAACCCCAAATATTTTCCTAAACCTTCCTAACATCCCCACAAACAAAACACTAACATGATTTGCCCCAAATTTGAAACCAAACTCCACCCAAACCTAACCCAAACCAAAAATCTCCAATTTGGCATAAATCCATCATGAACCAAAATGAGCCAAAATCCCAAAATCAAAGCCCAACTAAAGTTGAAAACTCTTTGTCACACCCCTATAAACATTTTTCAACATTAATTTTACATCAAACCCAGCATTGGCCCAACCTTCACCCAAGTTAGCCCAATTTGATCCACTTTGGCCTCATTACAAAAAAAAGCCTAAATTGAACAAATTCAACTCAAAATCACCCCAAACTTGTTCCAAATTACTCGTGGCACATTCTTAAACCAATACCAGCATTTATTTGACACAAACCTCAACCAATTTTCATCCATCAATTTATTTCAAAACCTAAAAGCCCACTTCCTTAAACCATTTTAAAAGCCCATCCAAAATGATTTCAAAAAGCCCAAGACTTATTCCAAAGCCCACATGAAGATTCCTCTCTTCATCCCTTTGATTTAAATCATCCCTAAATCATAAATCAATAATCAAATCATTCCAAATCAAGCTTCATCCAAATTTCCACCAAAATGCCAAAATTCCTAAAATCTACTTCCATGAAATTGACTAAGCTTTACCCCAAGCCAAATGGAGCCATGGAGCCATGCATAAGCCACATGCAAGCCTTGGGGGCCCCTTTACACCTCACCAAGCCATTAATGGCAAGAAGAGGGGGCTCTTTCTTAAACCTTCATTAAGCATTTTTAACCTCATCCATGCTACACTCTAAACTAAGATTAGCCACATCACCTTAGATGGGGACTTCACCACCCTTTCCTAACCGACCCAAGTGACTTTCTCTTCAAACCAAACCAGCCTTGGGGAGGTGCACCTAGCCTAAACCACTACTTGACCAAATTGAACCCAAAATGAACTTCCCCCTTACCACTTAAATCAAACTCCTTTACACATGTCAAGCCTCAATTGAACTCACCAACTTCCAGCCCAGACCCCACTGAGTCAGATGGTGACCCATGCCTGGCCGGCCAACCACCACAGCTGCTAGAAAACACCAGACCGAGAGCCTTATTTGGCTTCAAAAAATTCAAACCCACTGGCTGAGTTGTCCCAACCCAAATGGACACCATGGCTGTTCTTCTCCTCCCGTGAGCAGCTGATCCCAACCTCCAATTACCCCTGGGAAGCCCTCTAGCCACCTCTATTTAAACTCACCACCCACTCGGCCAAAAAAGGTGCTGAACAAAACCATACCAAAACTCTGCCAAAAATCACTCCAGACCCTTCTCCAAACACAGAGCACTTGATCCCCACTGAAATCCAGCCCTAAAACCCCACTCTGTGAGCTCAATTTCTCAGCTCAAAATCCACCCAAAAAACATGACACTTCACCACAGTGAGCCAATCCTCAAATTGATTGACCCTACACCTTCACCAGACTAAGAGAAGAAGTTCCCTAGCAAAAGCCCCCTCTCCAGGCCAGCCATTTCTTCTATCGGCCAAGCTTTGAAATCGGACTTGGTGGAAGTCTGGTCTAGACAATTCACCAGGGCCAGAGGCTTCATCCCTAGGCTCCTCCAGCTCCAATGAATGTACCAAGCCCCTCTAATTGAAGCTTCACTTCTCAGAGCCAAGGTATGGGACTCCCCCTTCCCGAGAGCTTCCAGCGATTCTCCATTTCATTTGAGTTAATTTCAATGTATGTTAGCCGTATGGATTTGTACCTCTCGTTTAGAAAAACACATAGGATCAAATTTCATGTAAATTAATTAAGAAATGAGGGAGATATTAGGGTTTTAGTGCGGACAGCTCTCGGCACACACCAGTCGTAGATGATTACCAGGAACCGTTGGATCTCGTGTGTATCGAATGGACGATCCAGATCAAGCCGGACGAGGAGATGGAGTGAGACCGCGGGACGCGTGGCTGCTGACTCAGGTGGCAGCGTCGAATAGGAGCGCGCTGCTTGGGACTTCGGAGCTGCCAAGGTTGACACATCGCTGACTGGTTTAAGAAGATAAATTAGGTATTTTCTATTTATTTAAATACCCAGAACTTTAAAAATCCATATCATTGCATAGAAAAATCACAAAAATAAAATAAAAATACCCACTCGCTCAGTGAACAGAGGAGAACAATGTAGAAAAAGAATTAAGTTATTTTGATGAGTATTTTATTTTTAATTAATTATTTACTGATTTCAGTATTTTAATTCTTCATGCATTTATACAATTCACCATGGCATGAGACCATAGGGCTTTTGTAGCCTCTATTCTTGGGAACATTCCTTGAATTTTCTAAGGCCAGAGGCTATCTCTATGGCAAGATATTGATTTTTCAAATTTATGTATCTGTTTTACCATTTTAATTCTAGTAATTAGCATGTTTCTTAAAAAACTCTAGGAAAATTTAGGGAGGTATCTTATGACCAGAGGACCCTAGGAAAATTTTGGTTTGGTTTAATTCCTTAAGAATAACCTTAATTGGTCTAAACACCCATAACTGAATTTTAATTAATTAGGACCAATCACACATAAAAATTACTTGAAAAACATTCTCTACTGATTTTTAGGGTCAGAGGAGTCACACATAAAAATTTTAAGTCAATTGGAAATGATTTAACCCATTAAATGAATTAATTAGGTGACATAGCTATTTTGAAAATTAAAAAATTCATAAAACCCAAAATATACTTTAAAAATTCACCAAAATGGTTTTGTGGGCTCTCTGATACCAGAGGAGTCTAAAAAAATTAAAATTAGAATTTTCCAAAAATTTTCATTTTTAACCATATTTTTAATATTTTAATAATTAAATAATAATAAAAATCACAAAAATATTAAAAATCATAAAAATGTCATATTTTACCTCCTAATCACTTAGGAAGAAACCAAATAATTTTCTTAAGTCTATAGGTTAAGAAATTGAATTTTAAAGGCTTAAAACAATTTTTAATATTAAAAAATGGATTTTTCAACATTTTTACTAAACTAATTCTAATAAATCAAAGAAAAATCAGAAAAATATAAAATTTGTTTCTCTGAACTCTTTGAGGTCAGAGGGACTTATGAAAAATATAAAATCTATTTTTCAACATAAATTTTAATTTATAATTAATTAATACCATAAAACTAAAAATAATTATAATAAATAAAATATAATTAAAAAATCACCAAAATTGGTCCAAATGGTCCTCTAGTCAGTAGGAACATTCCATAATTTTCCTAAGGACAGAAACCTTACCTTGGTCATGTTGTTGAATTTTTATTGAAAACCCATATTTTTCATAAAAATAAATATATAAATTAAATTAAATTATGAAAATCACATTTTCTCCTCTAATGTCTTAATTGACATGTGAGTGAAGTGACATAAAAATTTTAAGTTCATTTCAGCTTAATTTGATGAGTTATGAAATGAACATGCTTAAAAGGACATAAAGGTAATTACAAAATTTTAACCCTAATTAATATTTGGGTTTAATCAAGGGGAGGGTAAAATATCTGATTTTAAAATTTTCATTAGATGATTGAAACCTAGGGAATTAAGGGGTAAAAACCCATTAATCATCTTGAAAATATTTAAAGTAAATTTTAATTAATTAAACAATTTGAATTTTGGAAGAATATGTTAAAATTTGGATTATTAAGATTAGGGATATGATTTAAGAAGATATCAATTCTTTAATTTTAAATACCTAAATGAATCTCTTTAATAATATTCAACTCTTAATCAAACTCAAAAATGATAATTGAAATTAATAATTAAATAATTAAAAGGAAAATAAACCTTAATTAAATTAAAAGCTTAAAACATTAAGTGATTTAATAATCAAATTGAAATAAATTTAAAACATTAAAATTAATTTGAAATCACTTAAAAAACAAATCTAAAACAAATTTGAAACATTAAAGAAAATCAACTTTAAGACAATTCATAATTAAAAACATAAAAAATCAAACCAATTAAAATTGACCTAAAGTGTTACAATTAAGTCAAATTAAATTTAAATCATTAAAAGTTTAATTAAATTGAATAATCTAAACACCTCTTTCAAATCAAACAATGTAAAACACTTAAGAGAAAATCGAATTGAATTTTGAAACTAAATTAAATCATCTTAAATCATCAATTCAACTTTAATCAAAGCGGTTAAATTCTTTAACAAACTGATTTGCCCCCTAAAGGCTTTCATTATTATAACTCTTAAGTAAACATCAAGTGAAATGTCACTTTACTCATAGGATAATCAAACATCCTAATTCACTAAGCAAGAAACAAACTAAACTAAATTTTTGGATGATCAATTCCCCAATACAATAAAACTCATTTGGACTCAAAATAATCCCAAAAATATTGAAAAGATGTTTAGGACTCGTCCTAAACACTTCCTCAATATGATGGGGTGTTTTAGAAGAACAATTGAACTTAATTGTTCTTTGGTGAAGAAAATCATCCACAAAAACAAAAGAACCTAGATGTCATAGGGATTGACTAACAATAAGATTAGGATTTTGGGAGACAACCAGAACCTTTCCTTAGCTTTACCTAGGTACTTGTTGCAAATATATAAATGCCTTAACATGTGTTTTAAGTGCAGCTTAGAAATGATGAGAAGACCCTCCAGGTACGCTTTTATTTTATTGCAATTTATTTACTTACCTGCACTGCACTTTACTTTTCTTGCATGTTAAACAAGATTGACACCCTGCATGAAAAATGAAACCTTTAGGATAGCCACAAAACTGAAACCCAAAACTAAATTAAAAGTCACAACAAGATAAAATTCACTGCCATAACATTCAAAATATAAAACAACTCAAAATTTAATCACAAACAGAACAACAAAACTACAACTACAACTAAATTAAAACGTCTCGTTGGATGATCGGGAATACCTCTGATGATGTAACCTACGTGTTGCTAACGGGATTTCTCACGGTCTAAATGAAAGTGTGGAACTCATTCAGTTGAGTTTAGCAAATTCATTTGGACTAAGTGAATCCGATAAAAATAACGGTGCCGCAATAATGGAACCGTGAGATCTTAACCAGTGTTGTTATAATCAACTTTAAGATTCCCCTAATAAAACACTAAGATATTTGAACCCTAAATCTTCTCTAAACCAAAACACTTCTCTCATCTCATGATTGTCACTTTCTAAAACTAAAACTCTGCAACAACACGGAGCTTGGAGCATAGTGGGCAGCACGACCATCGTCGTCAGCAAAACTGGAATCTACATCAACAAAACCTTTCTTAGAATTAAATAACAAAGCCATAGGATTTCGAGGTAATTTTCCTAATGCAACATAAATCCTCAACTCTTCGTTAGGCTTTTGCATAATCATATTATGCGAATTAAGCCATAACCGGTCTTAGGACTCTGAGGTAGTTGTTTAGCACGACATAAACCCTCACACCTTCGAGGCTATTTGTATGATTGTGTCATACGAATATAAGTCCTAATTAATTAAAATTGGCAGGATTTAAACATTAAACATACTCTTAAATTGAAGAAAAATAATAGGATAGTTTGGGAAGTTGCCAAGATTCTTCTTGAATCATCAGCTTCTCCTACTTCTCTTCCTTTGGACTCCTAAAATTAACTGTTCCAAATTTGATCAATTTCCTATTGAAATCTCCAAAATTCAATCCTTTGAAAACCTTAAACTTAGAAATTCTTGAGAGCAAAACCACTGATCATTATCGAGAGTTTTCTTAAGTGATTCCCATCATTTAAGATGTAATTAACTATAGGGGCTTGCCCTTATAGGGATCTTTAAGAACCCAGGTAATATAAACCCTGCTTAATTCCTCTATATTAAGCAGGGGAACTTGTCGGCTTATAAAATTGGTTCGTAGACTAAACGGATGTCACAAATCTTCTAGTTTATTTAATCGAGCCCCATCATCAAGCAGTGTGTCTATTCTTTGGGATAGATACACGGTTTGTGATGCGGTGCTCGTTTATTATATAAACTATTTGAGATGTGAGATCGGTTTGATTTCATATCTTAAAAATTTGAAAACTTAAAGTTATTTTTAAAATCAAATGCTTCTTTCTAAAACTATATATATATTTAAATTAAATTTAAAATTTAAAATTCATCGACAACTTCTGTAGGCGACCCCTTTTTTAAAATACAACACACATACCTAAAAATATGCCGACAATTTCTGGCGACTCCGCTGGGGACTAGTTCCTCTCTCCATTTTGATAAAATGGTTTTGCTTTCATAAATTGGTAGTGAGTCCATACCCCTTATGGACCAAACTACCATTCTTTCCGTTGGCATACCACATTCATTTCTATCTTGAACGGGTATAGTCAACTCATGTTGTATTTTGGAGCCACCGTTTAGACACCCCTAAATAGAGAGGTTCCGAAATCATTTTACCTCTTTGAGGTGGGGTGGACCCCCAATAGGTGTTAGCCTAGGAGCGGTCTTTTGAGTTGAGAAGTCTTACGAGACTTTCTCTTCCTTTCCAATCCTGAATCGAATCCTTTACCTTTCCTTTAACCTTCCTCCATTAATCATTTTTTTCCTAACAAATAAATCCTCTAATAAAAAACCTTTTAATAAGTGAACTCTTTTAAATAGCAAATACATTAAAATAACTAAAAAGTGTTCGGACTCTTTCTTTGCCGTCTTAAGTTTTGCGACAAAAGGAAGCATAATTCGGGACTGACGTTTGAAATTTACCCTGCAGAAAATGACTGCACCAAAGTTAATTTTCTCCTTCACCAATGGAATGGACTTTGCCGTCTATAAGGACGAGCTACTCGACAATGGAATCATCCGTTTTGGATAAGGATTCGACAATACAGATATTAGGTTCGCTGACGTCACCCTCTTCACACTAATGGACAACATATCAGAAACTGAGGAGCCCGTAATTGAGTTTAACCTGAAGTCGACTCGAGAGTTTCCTCCCTTACGAAGGGTCCCAGCTGAAAGAAGTACCACTGTTCGTAGGAGGACTGTTGTCTCTACCCCCACCGGTCTAGTCATCTCTGTACCTACCCTGGCTCTTGCCAAATTGAAGGGGAAGGAAATCCAAGTCTGTGATGAGCCTGTCACCGTGGAGGGTACAGATTTTGCTACAATACCTTCTGTCTTCGAGATAGGGTCCAGTTCAAGTGTTGCACCCCTGACTTGGACTCAAAGAAGAAATAGGAGCAAAAAGATCACCAGGATAGAGAAGGCTAAGGCTGCTGAAGTTGCTTTTCTGGAAGAGATTCCTGAGGAGGAGAAAAAACTGCCTAAGTATTCACCCTTGTTGGAAGGAAGTAGGTTCCACCTTCTCTCTGCTGCATCAGATGAAGATGTCCGGAGGATCGCCGCTGCATTACCTCGACCTGCATACTATAGTGACTGTAAGAGGAAAAGGGCCAAGACTACGCCGCTTACTCGACTGCGAGCCGTAGTAGAGAAACTAGCTAAGATATATTAGAGATCTTAAGGAGAATGGGACGAGTGCCAGCTAAATCCCGCCTCGGACCACAAGTAAACCTTGTCACTGCACCAGAGAGGCCAAGGAAGAAAGTGCGAGCTAGTTCGCCTGTTGTCGTATCGGGACACCATATTAGGGAGGACACCACCTACCGATGCACAGCCGACAGACCATCTGGTCCTAGGCCTTTTACTACGAAAAGGATGGTGTGGCGACATATTATTGCTAAACCGATACAAGCACAATGTTCTGGAAAGAAGAGTCTCGTCAGAAAGCCAGAATATGAAGAAAGTGCTACTGCATTAAAAGAAACTCATGAGAAATAAGTCCAACAGTCATCACATGACAACCGCGAAACCGTTTGGAAGAGGCCACTAGAGGATGCCATAGGTAAGCTAAGAACCGACATTCGATGGTTGGTAAAGGAAAGAGGAGAAAAATTGGAAACTGAAGTTGATTCATCAGAATTTATGGATGAAGAATACGCCGAGATTAATATGGTCGAGACCTGAGCATCAACAGCTTCACAAGGCGCTTCGTCAGCTTCCAAAAGGGAGGAACCGGAAGTGATGAGGGCACAACTTCAAGAAAAGGATGATGCAATTTCCCAGATGGCAAAAAGGATGGAAGAGATGGCTGCCGCCTTAGCCACTCTCCAGAGTCAGCAGCAACCTCAAAAGGAAACACCCCCAGAAATTATTCACATCACAGACAGAGGAAAAGAAATCACATCTGTCAATTGAGATGAACAGCCGAAGAAGGATTCTACACAGAGCATGATTCTCGAGAAAGATATTAAAAACATGGTAGAACAGCAGGTGCGAGAAGCCTTAGCTAAGTCTAAGAGTGGAGCATCTATCCATACGGGTAGACCATACTCCGAAGAATTTGATGTGGTCCATTACCCAAAAGGCTTCGTAGCACCTCTGTTCTTGACTTTTGATGGAACGAGAAACCCCTGGTAGCATGTAGCACATTTTCGTGCTAGTTGCTACAATGCCGGTGAGAGCGATGCTTTACTCTTTTGACAGTTCGTCAGTAGCTTATCAGGGATTGTCTTCGACTGGTATGCAGAATTGCCAAATGGCTCAATTAAGAAATTTTCGGAATTAGAAAACCTCTTCGTTAAGCGGTTTGCCGGGACTCGACACCACATCACTATCGGTGATCTAGTGGTGGAGCAACAGAAACCGAATGAAACTTTAGTGGACTATATACTTCGATGGAAGAATTTAAGCATGAAGTGTGAACCCCAGCTTCAGGAACAACATGCAGTTGGTATCCTACTAAAGAGTATCCATGGCCTAATAGCACTTCTCCTCAAAGGATTTACAATTAAGACTTTCGAGAAGTTGCTTAGCAAGCTTGGGAGCTTGCAGGAGGAGGCAAAGCAGCTGAGTTTTGTCGACAAGTCTGATAAGCAGAAACCCGTAAAAGCATTCGAAAAGTAATCCGGGATCGTCTCTGCAGTAGACAAAGGTAAACGGCTAGTGCAAATACAGCCAGAGCAGCCACAACCTAGTTATCAGCCACCGCAATGGATCTATCAGGAACCTCAGCAGATCAATGAGCAACCTCAACAGAACTATCAACAGCCTTGACCAAGCTACCAATCATGGCAGCATGATCAACCGCCGCCTTGTCCGCCTCGTGTTTTGAAAGAACTTCTGAATAAAGAATACCCTTTCAATACTGAGGCAGTGGCAAAGATGTTTCACAGTTTAATGAAAACACTCGACTTTCAACTACCAGAGCCCAAAAAGGCCAGAAGAAGTCGACAAGAAGGATCATCCAAACTATTGCCCTTACCACCAGATGCTTGGGTACAAGATAGAGGATTGTATCACTTTCAAGAGTTGGCTTGAGGATAATATCCAGAAAGGGAACATAACGATCACGAAATAATACATGAAGGAGCCCCAAAAAGGTGGTTCCATCAATGTTATCTCGACGGATCCTATTGTTCTGATAAACCCTTACACGACTGACGATGGGTGGAGCACCGTCTGGACAAAGTCTTCAAAGAAAATTTTGGATCACATCCAAACCGCTTCGGTGCGTGCTTCAACTCAAAGTTTGAAACCTGCCGAGTCGGCATTATCGCTTGCAATTGAAGAACTGCCCTAGAAGGAGGAGAAGATCGAAGAAAAAAAGAAGACTGAGGCCCCAAAGGGTAGACTAGGGGCTGCTTATCCTAGGATGGTTGTTTCTGATTTGGGGGAGAAATCCCTCGAACCTCTGACTCTGTACGATTATTTGCTTGCCCTGGCGGGGTCTTATAATGATAAGAGTTATGGGGTTGGCTACGTTTTGACTGTTTCTAACGATTACGTAACTAGCGACAACCAACTTAATCCGGATCTAGATTCCGATATAAATAATGATTCTCAAATCATACTAAACCTCGATGACCACAACGAAGGAGAAGACGCTCACAAAGATGGATACGAAAGCTCAACAAGTAACGAGTCTATTTGTGAATTTCGAGGAGCTCCAATCACGATAGAATTGGAGTTATCAGATTCCGAAGCAACTTCAGAAGAGCCAGTCATTCCGATTCAAGAGAAGACACTGACAGATTCAGCACCAGATACAGAACAAGTAACTGAAGTCAATCTAAGGAGTGGAAAAGTTTTACCCCCGAGAATGGGTCCAAAGGATAAAGGAAAATAGGTGGTTGCTCAGGAAGAGCCAACCCCAACAGAAGAATTGCCCATTCAGGAAGAGACTAAAGAGCCTGATAATAAAGTGGATTACAACGTGCTAGCCCATCTTAGGAAGCTACCAGCCAAACTGATCTTCTACGACGCTCTGATCCTATCAAAGGAGATGAGAGAAACTCTGATCAAGGCCTTACTTGATCCAGAAATTTTCTTAGCTCAAATGGCTGGTAATTCCTTCGACGAGGTTTGCTCGTTAAAAGAACAGCGAGGTGTTACCTTCACGGACAATGATCTACTGCGGGAACGATCGATCACAACCGACCGTTGTAGATTTCAGTCACTATTAGAAAGTTTATGCTCTCCAGAGTGTTGGTTGATCCAGGAGCATCAATCAACATAATGAATCTTCGGATGCTAGTATATTTGGAAATTGATGCTCGTGAACTCGAAGCATACAAGATGTTATTAAGAGGCTTCAATCAAAAAGGAGAAATAGCCCTTGGATCGATAACACTATTAATGAAGACCGGCTATTTGGCAAAGACAACCGCAAAATTCCATATAATGGATTCCGAGACATCATTCAACGCTCTACTGGGTCGGCCATGGATCCATGAGAACCGGATGGTACTGTCGTCTCTGCACCAGTGCATAAAATATTATGAAGGAGGAGAACAGTGTATCAAAGGTAATTTACAACCATTCTCCGTGCATGAAATTGGAATTCATGAAGATGCAGCCTACTACGCACCTCCGAAGAAAAAAATCTTCTCCAGAAACACCATACCAAATGAAGCAAAAGAAGTTCGAGACGATGAAGAACCTGAAATTCTAGTCCAACAGTTACTCACCACTCCCTTACGGCGAGATGGTGAAGGTTTCTCCAGAACTCGTACCCGAGGTCAAGGCCGGGGATGGGGTCGAGGAAAAGACGTTGGAGCAGTTGGACAGAAGAAACCGGTCATCGATGTTGATTAGGAGAATAGTTCCGAAGAAGAAGAAATCAAGAAAGAAACAACGACAGTAAGTCAGAAGAAACCCCAATTCAAGATCTCTCTCGAAGAAGAAAAGAACGAAGAATACAAATCAATGTACGAGAAGATTAATCACTATGTGCATACTATGACCCTGACCCCGATCTATTCTAATAAGGTCGAGTGTATGGTGGTCAAGGAGGTACATGGTGGCGGTACTAAACCGATCAAATTCTACCGTAGTGCTTCTTCTTCCAAAACTGAAAATGATGGACAATTTGAAGATGTTACTTCTCCTGAATTAATGGAACTACCTTTCGAGTGGTATTCTTCCTGTGTTCAGAATTTAATTCAACGTGGTGTCCAACCTAAACAATGGACAAAAGGTCAATCACAACACTTTGAAAAATTATGGAATAATGCCAGTCGGCCTCCCAATTCAAAGCATGGTCTCGGATTCGGCACAGTAGGATCAGTTGATGATACGGGATTTTGCTTGGTTGTCACTTGCGAGCCTAATGAAGTCTGCTTAGAAGCCTCAGATGATCTCGAAGATCTGCAAATTGGAAATGGTCCGCCCGAGTTTGAAGAAGAGATTAAATCTACAATAGATGAGTTAATGGAAGTTAACTTAGGTACTAGCGAAGAGCCTAGGCCGACCTTTGTTAGCTCCTTACTCAATAAAGAAGACTCCGAAAATATGATCAAGCTACTAATGGAATTTAAAGACTGTTTTGCTTGGAGTTATGATGAAATGCCAGGATTAGCTCCAGAAGTCGCAGTTCACAAACTAGAAGTGGATCACACTGCCGTTCTAGTCAGACAAGCTCCCAGAAGAATGCGTCTAGAGATTGAACAACAAGTAATAGCTGAAGTTAAGAAGCTAATTGACACTAAATTCGTCTGTAAGGAACAATATCTGACTTGGTTAGCCAATGTGGTACCAGTCAGAAAGAAGAATGGATAGATCAGAATCTGCGTAGATTTCAGAGATTTGAACAAGGCATGTCCAAAGGATGAATTTCCTCTACCAATTCCAGAACTGATGATCGACATCGCTTCGACACATGAAATCTTCTCTTTCATGGATGGATCATCAGGATACAACCAGATAATGATGGCACCAGAAGATGAAAAGCTCACAGCCTTCAGAATGCCAATCAGAATATATTGCTACACAGTCATGCCTTCTGGATTGAAGAACGCAGGAGCAACATACCAAAGATCTATGATGAGGATTTTTGATGATCTCATTCACAACCAAGTCGAATGCTACGTGGATGATATAGTCATCAAGAGCAAATTGAAGGAAGATCACCTGTATGATTTGAGAATTATTTTCGAGCAATTAAGACAATTTAACCTTAAGATGAATCCTTTGAAATGCGCCTTCAGCGTTGCCTCTGGGAAATTCTTAGGATTTGTTGTCCGACATCGTGTAATTGAAATCGATTTGGAGAAGATTAAAGCTCTCTTAGAAATGCCTCCTATCAAAACTTTGAAACAACTACGATCCTTTCAAGTAGGTGTCAGCCCTTCTCGGCATTGGTTAAAAAGGACGCCAAATTCGTTTGGGAAGAGAAATGCCAGTTGGCCTTCGAGGACATTAAGTAGTATTTAATGACACCTCCTGTTTTAGCAGCCCTAGTCTCGGGTCGACCGTTAATACTTATACAGCGGCTTTAGACGACTCTCTCGGAGCCCTGCTAGCCCAGGTCAACGACGAGGGAAAAGAAAATGCTCTCTACTACTTAAGCCGTCGTTTAATTCCGACGGAAGTAAAGTATCCTCCTATTGAGAAGCATTGTTTGGCCCTGATCTTCGCTGCTCAAAAGCTCAGGCATTACATGCTTTCTCATAAGGTAAACCTTATTTCGAAGTTTAATCCGTTGCAATATTTGATGACCCGACCGACGCTTTCCGGCAGACTTGCCAGGTGGTCGATGAAACTATTGCAATTCGATATAACTTTCATGTTGCTTCGTGCTGTAAAGGGACAAGTCCTAGCAGACTTCCTCGCAGCACACCCTTTACCGGCAGAATCGCCTCTCAACGACGACTTGCCTGACAAGCAGATAATGAGCCTAGAAAACCCCGATAATCAATGTTGGGAATTATACTTCGACGGAGCATCCTAAGCACAAAAAAGACAAAGAAATGCAAACGATAGTGCCCGGTAAGGCAGGAATCGGACTGATCTTTATAACACAGGAGCGGGGGATGTTAAGGTATTCCTACCATTTAACAGAACCGTGTACAAACAATGAAGCAAAATACGAAGCCCTTATAACCGGACTGGAGTTAACCATTCAAATGGGGATAACAGACATCAACATCTACTGAGATTCACAGTTGATCATTCAGCAAGTCACTGGACAGTACAAAATTTTAAAGCCAAGACTCGAGCAGTACTTTCTGTATGCCATGAAGTTGTTAGAACAGATTCCAAATGTAACGGTCTACAAGATTCCCAGAAGAGAAAATGCTCTTGCAGATGCGCTAGCTCGCCTTGCGAAAGAATTTGCCTGCTTACAGAATGAGTCAGTTGAAGTGTCAGTTCAGGGAAGACAGGTCCTCTCACAGGTCGACATGGATGCAATACACCAATCAGAAGGAAAAGAAGAAAACACAGTTGCAGCAGTAATATAAATTATAGAGGATTGGAGATAGCCATTAATAGACTACATGCAAACAGGAAACCTACTGGACGATAATTCATTAGCTCATCAGATTAAGAAAATAACTCTGCTTAAACATTAATAAACAATACATTATACAGAAGGTCTTTCGATCATATGTGGCTAAGGTGCCTGAGTGAGTCCGAGGCTCGTAAAATTGTTAAAGAAGTGCACTCAGGACTTTGTGGCACTCATCAGTCAGGTCCGAAGATGAAGATGAAGATTAAAAGACTAGGGTACTACTGGCCTTCAATGATGACTGATTGCATGAAAGTTGCAAAGATTTAAATTAAGATTTAAATTAAGATTTAAATTCATCTTGTTAATTTTGGTGATTCAATTTCAAAAATATTTAGAGTTCTTATCAGTTTAGAATTCATTTTGACATTTAGATTCTTAAAAAAGTTCTCATTTATTTTCATTTTCCCTTTGTTCTTTGCTCGAAGTTCTTTTAATTTAATGGCGTTTCCCAGTCAATTCGCACAAAAAGAGGTGAAGGCAAAACATGACGTGGTCACTTTCATTCCATTTTTGTTGAAAATACATCATACATCTTGATCCAAAACATGATGATATTTTTTTTTGAGAATTTACTATCTCATACAATCCATAAAAATCCAAAACGGATTATGTAAGATTTTTTAAGTTTTTTCTAAAAGCAACTGTCAAAATCCTTGTCTGAATAGTGAGATACACAGATAATAACATCACCTTCGAAGTCATCCTTGGCAGGAATTCCGTATGGATGTGCATTGGAGGTGTGCTATCTCCCAAGTAACTCACAGCTCGTAAGGTCGGAGACTCTCTAACTCTGGATCTGGCTGGAAGTGGAAAGGAATTTTTCTGTCGTCCATCTTCCTGAAAGTAACAGAGATCCGCTCAACAGGCACTCCTGGAATGCAATGCTTTGCGATGTCCGCTCCATTCCCTTTCAATACCATGACGGAACCTACCGGTAGTGGTATCTCCACCGGCCCTTGAAACTCACCGGGGCCTGCTATCCGGAGGTCAGATCCGAACATGATATTGCACTGGTTGACAAAAGACACTGTGCAGAAAGGTCTATCGAAATCGTGATGATCTATATGTGGAGGTATGCAGTCGCCCTCCTTGTAGATGTTAACGATGCAGCTGTTGGGTATGCAATACGCAGGTAATACCCTCCATGTTATCATCCTCTTTACCATTCTTTAAATAATGTTTGACATCGGATCCACCTCACTGCGATGGAGTATCCCTGGTGGATTTCCTTTTCTGTCTACTGCGAAGTTGTAGCAACATCCGCACTAGATTGTAACTCTTCCTTTCCCTGGCATCCACCTTCGGGGTTCTGAATAAGTCTTTTCCCTTAGGCGGTCAGCTGTACCCATTTTCTGGAGTTCAAGTATGCAGTCTACAATTTGTTGTTGTTCGTAGTCTGAGAACACATCTGTATGCAGCTCAAGGCCTTCTAAGATATTGATCCTCTTGCCTCTAATTCTCTCAAAATATTCAGAAGTTCTCTATTCGACATTCTGCATTCTTTCTAACTCATATTTTGGAATTATCTACAACTGGCAAGGTCTAGTAACGTACTGGGGAATGTATGGTTCCACCCTGACACGCTCTCCTGCATGTCTTCGCTCCTCGGGGGTAGTCTCTGTCGGGACATCCTCTGGGGTTACTTTCGCAACAAGACTCTTCAGAACTGGTGCATCTGCTTGGCGTCGAGGTGCTGATTCTATCTCTGCTCTTCTCAAAATTTCTTTTATCTGTTCTGCTTTCCTTGGAATTGACTTCTTCCTTCCTGGTTCCTTATGAACCAATCTTTTCGGAGTATTTGTATTGACTGTAGCAACTGTCTCTTCATATTGATCTGCTGCTAACTTGGTCAGCATCTTGCAAATGTGACGGTTCTTGTTCCTTCGCTGAGTGGCTGTGAGAGTAGCTCTCCTTATCCCTTGGATTTCTGTGGGCATGGTACTGACAAGCCTGCCCTCTGCTGTAGCAACAACGGACTTAACTTTCTTATCTTCTCCTGTTGCATGAGCGGCGTTTGCTTTTCTCTTTTTGCTGGTAGATGGTTGATTCGAGCCACCCAATTTCATCACTGTATGGCTGCAGAGTTCTTCCAGATCGATTGGGGTCCAATCATTTTCTTCATATTGTATCCCAGCTGGTGTGAAGTCAGAGTAAATCTCGATCACGACTCCATCCTTCACCCTCTTTTCATCAAGTGCTAGACTCACGCCATTCTTAAAGTTCAGAACCAACCGCCCGTTCGACATTTCCCAGCAAAAAATAAGGAAAGGATCAGGGGCTGTACTAAGAACAAGAACAGTAGAAAAATATGTTTATTAATGATGAGCTTTTATTCGTTTATTTTAAATTTAAATAGAAGTAGGAAAAGATCATGAGAGATCAAGAGTGAGACTCGATTTAAAAGGAAGGATAAAGATTTTATTATCATGATTTCACATGTTTTATTTTAACATTTTTTTTAACGATTTTCTTTATCATCCACTTTCTTTATTTATATTTCTGGGTTCGGACCCAGTCATAAGTAATTACTGTGCCCGTGCTTCTAGGAATGAGGATTCATCCTTCGAAACATCAGGTCACGTAATACTTCTTTAGATATCTTCCATTAATTGGAAGCATAGGTCGCTCTCCACGGCAATTTACAAGCTGGTAGGAACCTCTCGAGTAAAGCTTGTCTCGACCACAGAATGGCCCTTCCCGAGTTGGCTCGAATTTACCACCTATCTTGCGATGTGCGAGAATAGGTCTTACGAGAACTAAAACCAAGTCACCGACTTTGAATGTCCTTGGGCGGACTAATTTATCATGGGCTCGAATAATCTTTGCTTGATACGGTTCCAAATTCTGCTGTCTTTGAAAGTCGTTTCCCTTCCAAGCTTTCTAACTCTTCTAGTCGTAATCTGGCATTCTCATCTATAGTGATTTTGTTAGCAACTGCAATTCCCTCGGACCCGTACACTAAGGCGTAAGGCGTAGACTGGGTGGGCGTTCTGAAAGTCATCCTGTAGGCCCATAAGGCTTCTAACAACTTCTCGTGCTAATTTCTCTTATTGTCGTCCAAAGTTTTCTTTAGGATTTGGACGAGAGTTTTATTAAAAGCCTCGGCCAAGCCGTTCGCTCTTGGGTAGTAGATTGTTGAATAGCGCCAGTCGATCCCATGTCTTCTGACAAAATTGTTGATCTTCAGACTCTTGAATGAGAACCCGTTATCTGAGATAATTCTGCGCGGTACCCTAAAATGGTAGACAACTTGATTCTTGAAGAATTGCAGTACATGATGTGCTTTCACTTCTCTGAGCGGTACTACTTCTGCCCACTTGGAAAAGTAATCTGTAGCTGCAAGAACAAAGTGATGTCCTCTTGAAGAAGGCGATTCTATCGGACCCACAATATCTGTGCCCCAACATTCAAATGGCTATGATGTGATTGTCAGATGTAGCACATTTAGAGGTTGATGTAGAACCACTCAATGCACTTGGCACTGGTGACAACTTTGGGCAATTTTCATGCAATCTGTCATCATTGAGGGCCAATAATACCCTAGTCTTTTAATCTTCATTTTCATTTTTGGACACAGTCGATGAGCGCCACAAAGCCACGAGTGTACTTCTTTGACAATTTCACGAGCCTTGGACCTGCTCAGGCATATTAGCCACATCTGATCAAAAGACCTTCTGTATAATGTATTGTTTATCTATGCGTAAGACAGAGTTCTTTTCTTGATTTGATGGGCTAATGACTTATCGTCTGATAGGTTTCCTATTTGCAAATAATCTATTAAAGGTTGCCGCCAATCTTCTGCATTTTCTGTTACTGCTGCATGACTTGTTTCTTCTTCTTTTTCTGATTTGTGTATCGTGTCCATGTCGAGCTGTGAGAGAACCTGACGTCCCTGAACTGACACTCAACTAACTCATCCTGTAAGCAGGCAAATTATTTTGCAAGGCGGGCTAACGCATCAGCGAGAGCATTTTATTTTCTAGGAATCTTGTAGATTGTTACATTCGAAATTTGCTCCAATAGTTTCATGGCATACTGAAAGTACTGCTCGAGCCTTGGTTTCAGAATTTTGTACTGTCCGGCGACTTGTTGAATGATCAACTGAGAATCCCCATAGATGTTGATATCCGTTATCCCCATCTGAATGGTCAATTCCAATCCGGTTATGAGGGCTTCGTATTATGCTTCGTTATTTGTACACGGTTCTGTTAGGTGGTAGGAGTACCTTAACATTCCCCGCTCCGGCGTTATAAATATTAGTCTGATTCCTGCCTTACCGGGCACTATCGTTTGCGATTCTTTGTCTTTCTATGCTGAGGATGCTCCATCGAAGTACAGTTCCCAACGCTGATCATCGGGGTCTTCTAGGCTCATTATCTGCTCGTCTGGCAAGTCGTCATTGAGAGGCAATTCTGCCGAGTAAAGGGTGTGCTGCAAGGAAGTCTGCTAGGACTTGTACCTTTGCGGCACGAAGAGGAACGAAAGTTTTATCGAATTGCAATAGTATCATTGACCACCTGGCAAGTCTGCTGGAAAGCATCGGTCGGGTCATCAAATTTTGCAACGGAGTAAACTTCGAAATAAGGTTGACCTTATGAGAAAACATGTAATGTCTGAGCTTCTGTGTGGCGAAGATCAGGGCCAAGAAGTGCTTCTCAATAGGAGGATACTTTACTTCCGTCAGAATTAGACGACGGCTTAAGTAATAGAGCGCTTTTTCTTTTCCTTCATCATTGACCTGGGCTAACAGGGCTCCGAGAGAGTCGTCTAAAGCTGCGGTATAAATTATCAACGGTCTACCTGAGACTGGGGCTGCTAAGACAGGAGGTGTCATTAAATATTATTTAATGTCCTCGAAGGCCTGCTGGCATTTCTCTTCCCAAACGAATTTGGCGTCCTTTTTAACCTGATGCCGAGAAGGGTGACACCTACTCGACAAATTCGAGATAAAGCGTCGAAGATATGCCAATTTTCCTTGAAAGGATCGTAATTGTTTCAAGGTTTTGGGAGGTGGCATTTCTAAGATGGCTTTAATCTTTTCCGGATCGATTTCAATTCCACGATGTTGAACAACAAATCCTAAGAATTTCCCAGAGGTGACGCCGAAGGCGCATTCCAAGGGATTCATCTTAAGGTTATATTGTCTTAATCGCTCGAAAATAATTCTTAAATCATACAAATGATCTTCTTTTTGTTTACTCTTGATGACCACATCATTTACGTAGCACTCGATTTGGTTGTGAATGAGATCATCAAAAATCCTTGTCATTGCTCTTTGATAGGTTGCTCCTGCGTTCTTTAATCCAAACTGCATCACTGTGTAGCAGTATACCCCGATCGACGTTCTGAAGGCTGTAAGCTTTTCATCTTCCGGTGCCATCGTTATCTGGTTGTATCCCGAAGATCCATCCATGAAAAAAAAGACTTCATGTGTTGAAGCGATGTCGATCATCAATTCTGGAATAGCTAGCGGGAATTCGTCCTTTGGACATGCTTTATTTAAATCTCTGAAGTCCACGCAGATTCTGATCTGACCATTCTTCTTTCTAACCGGTACCACATTGGCTAACCAAGTCGGGTATTTCTCTTCACGGACAAATTTAGCGTCTATTAGCTTCTTAACTTCAGCAATAACTTGTTGTTCAATCTCTAGACGCATTCTTCTCAGGGCTTATCTGACTGGAACGACAATGGGATCCACTCCTAATTTGTGAACTGTGACTTTTGGAGCTAATCCTTGCATTTCATCATAATTCCAAGCAAAACAGTCCTTGAATTCCATCAATAGCTTGATTATCTCTTCAGAGTCTTCTTTATTGAGTAAGGAGCTAACAAAGGTCAGCCTAGGCTCTTTGCTAGTACCTAAGTTAACTTCCATTAACTCTTCTATTGTAGATTTAATCTCTTCTTCAAATTCTGCTGGAACATCTCCGATTGGTAGGTCTTCAAGATCTTCTGAAGCTTCCAAGCAGTTTTCATTAGGCTAGCAAGTGACAACCAAGCAAAATCCCGTATCGTCGACTGATCCTACTGTGCCGAATCCGAGACCATGTTTTGAATTGGGAGGCCGACTAGCATTATTCCATAATTTTTCAAAACGTTGTGATTGACCTTTTGTCCATCGTCGAGGTAAGACACCACGTTGAATTATATTTTGAACACAAGGAGAGTACCACTCAAAAGGCAGTTCAGTTAATTCAGAAGAAGCAACATCTTCAAATTTTACATCTTTTTCAGTATTGGAAAAAGAAGCACCACGGTAAAACTTGATCGGCTTAGCACCACCATCATGCACTTCCTTGACCACCATACCCTCGATATTATTAGAATGGATCGGGGTCAGGGTCATAGTATGTACATAATGGTTAATCTTCTCGTACATTGATTTGTATTCTTCATTCTTTTCATCTTCGAGAGAGATCTTGAACTGGGATTTCTTTTGATTTACTGTTGATGCTTCTTTCTTGATTTCTTCTTCTTCAGAATTGGTCTCCCAATCAATGTTGATGACTGGTTTCTTCTATCCAACTGTTCCAATGTCTCTTCCACGACTTCGTCCCCAGCCTCGACCTCGGGTGTTAGTTCTGAAGAAACCTTCACCATCTCACCGTAAGGGAGTGGTGAGTAACTGTTGGACTAGAATTTTCGGCTCTTTATCTTTTTGCACTTGTTTTGCTTCATTTGGTACGACATTCTTGGAAAAGATTGTTTTCTCCGGAGGTGAGTAGTAGACTGCATCTTCATGAATTCCAATTTCATGCACGGAGAACGGTTGCAAGTCACCTTTGATACACTGTTCTCCTCCATCGTAGTACTTTATGCACTGGTGTAGAGACGACGATACCATCTGGTTCTCATGGATCAATGGTCGACCCAGTAGAGCGTTGAACGATGTCTCAGAATCATTTATATGGAATTTTGCGGTTGTCTTTGCTAAGTCACCGGTCTTCATTAACAGTGTTATCGATCCGAGTGCTCTTTCTCCTTTCTGATTGAACCCTCTTAATAACATCTTGTCTGCTTCGAGGTCGGGAGCATCAATTTCCAAATATGCTAATGTTCGAAGGCTCATTATGTTGATTGATGCTCCCGGATCAACCAACACCCTGGAGAGCGTAAACTTTCTAATAGTGACTGAAATGTACAACGGTCGATTGTGATCAGCCGTTCCGAGTAGTAAATCATTGTCCGTGAAGGTTACACCTCACTGTTCTTTTAACGAGCAAACCTCGTCAAAGGAATTACCGGCCATTTGAGCTAAACAAATCTTTGGATCATGTAGAGACTTGATCAGAGCTTCCCTCATCTTCTTTGACAGGATCAGAGCGTCGTATATGCTTAGTTTAGCTGGTAGCTTCCTAAGATGGGCTAGCACATTATAGTCCACTTTATTACCATGTTCCTCGGTTTCTTCCCGAATGGCCAGTTCCTATGCTGGGTTTGGTTCTTCCTGAGCAACCACCTGCTTTCCTTTATCCTTTGGACCCATTATTGGGGGTAGAACTTTTCCACTTTTTAAATTTATTTAGTTATTTCTTTTGAATTTGGTACTGAATATGCCGGTGTATTCTCTTGAATTGGAATGACTGGCTCTTCTGGCGTTGCTTCGGAATCTGATAACTCCAATTTTATCGCGATCGGAGCTCCTCGAAATTCTCAAATAGACTCGTTGCTTGTTGAGCTCTCGTAGCCATCCTTGTGAACGTCTTCTTCTTCATCGTGGTCATTGAGGTTTAGTATGATTTGAGAATCATTATTTATATTGGAACTGAGATCCGGATTAGGTTGGTTTTCGTTAGTTACGTAATCGTTAGAAATAGTCAAAACGTAGCCAACGCCAAAACTCTTATCATTATAAGATCCCGCCGAGGCGAGCAAAATAATCATACAGAGTCAGAGGTTCGAGGGATTTCTCCCCCGAATTGCAAACAACCATCCTAGGATAAGCAGCCCCTAGTCTACTCTTTGGAGCCTCAATTTTCTTCTCTTCTGCAATCTTATCTTCCTTCTAGGACGGTTCTTCAATCGCAAGCGATAGTGCCAGCTCGGCAGGTTTCAAACTTTGAGTTGAAGCATGCACCGAAGCGGTTAAGATGTGATCTAAGATTTTCTTTGAAGACTTTATCCAGACGGTACTCCATCCATCCTGGGTTGTGTAAGGGTCTATCGGAACAATAGGATCCATCGAGATAACATTGACGAAACCTCCTACGAATAACAGTTCTTCTTTTGGCTGGAACCTTTTGCAGGGGAGGGAATTCTTGAGTCAACTTCAGGTTGAACTCAATTACGGGCTCCTCAGTTTCTGACACTTTATCCCTTAGTGCGAAGAGAGTGACGTCAGCGAACTTGATATCTGTATTGTCGAATCCTTGTCCAAAATGAATGATTCCAGTGTCGGGCAGTTCATCCTTATAGATGGCGAAGTCCATTCCATTGGTGAAGGAGAAAATTAACTTTGGGGCAGACATTTTCTGCAGTGTAGATTTCGAACGTCAGTCCCGAATTATGCTTCCTTTCGTCGCAAAACTTAGGACAAAAAAGAAAGAGTCTGAACACATTTTCGTTTATCTTAATGTATTTATGATTTAAAAGAGTTCGTTTAAAGGGTTGTTTATTAGAAGATTTGTTTGTTAGGAACAAAATGATTAAAGGTATAGAAAAGGTGAAGGACCTGATTAAGAATTGGAAAGGAAGAGAAAGTCTCACAAAACTTATCAACCCGAAGGACCGCTCCTAAGCTAACACCTATTGGGGGTCCACCCCACCTCAGAAAAGAGGTAAAAGGATTTCAGAACCTCTCTGTTTAGGGGTGTCTAAACAGTGGCTCCTAAATCCGAGAGAAGTTGGCTATACCCATTCAAGATAGAAATGAACGTGATACTCCAACGGAAAGAATGGTAGTTTGCTCCACTAGGGACATGGATATACTACCTATTTATGAAAGCAAAACCATCTGATTAAAATGGAGAGAGGAACTAGTCCCCAGCGGAGTCGCCAGAAGCTGTCGACATATTTTTAGGTTATGTGTTTTGAAAATGGGGTCGCCTACAGAAATTGTCGGCGAATTTTAAATTTTAAATTTAATTTAAATATATATATAATTTAGAAAGTAGTATTTGATTTTAAAAATAATTATAAGTTTGAAAATTTTAAGATATGATATTAAACCGATCTCACATCCCAAATAGTTTATATAAACGAGCACCGCACCACAAACTGTATATCTATCCCGAAGAATAGACACACTGCTTGATGATGGGGCTCGGTTAAATAAACTAGAAGATTTGTGACATCCGTTTGGTACGCGAACCAATTTTATAAGCCTACAAGTTCCCTCGCTTAATATAAAAGAATTAAGCAGGGTTTATATTACCTGGGTTCTTAAAGTTCCCTATAAGGGCAAGCCCCTATAGTTAATTACATCCTAAATATTCGAAGACACTTAAGAAAACTCTCGATAATGATCAGTGGTTTTGTTCTCAAGAATTTCAAAGTTTAAAGTTTCCAAAGGATTGAATTTTGGAAATTTCAAAAGGGATTAGCTCAAATTCGGAACAGTTTATTTTAAGAGTCAAAGGAAGAAAAGTAGGAGAAGCTGAGGATCAAGAAGAATCTTGGCAACTTCCCAAACTATCCTATCATTTGGCTTCAATTCGGGAATTTATTTGATGTTATAATCCTGCTAATTTTAATTAGTTAGGACTTATGTTCGTATGATATGATCATACAAATAGCCTTGAAGATGTGAGGGTTTATGTCGTATCGAACGACTACCTCGGAGTCCTTAGACCGGTTAGTGCTTAATTTGCATAACATGATTATGCAAATGTCTAACAAAGAGTTAAGGGTTGATGTTGCACTAGGCAAACTACCTCGAAATCCTATGGCTTGTTATTTAAACTAAGAAAGGTTTTGTTGATGTAGATTCCGGTTTTGCTGACGACGATGGCCGTGCTGCCCACTACGCTCCGAGCTCCTTGTTGTTGCAGAGGTTTTAGTTTTGGAAAGTGAAAATCAGGAGATGAGAAAAGTGTCTTGGTTTAGAAAATTTAAGGTCCAAATATTTTTAATATTTTAATTAGAATAAATCTTAAAGTTATTTAAACAGAACTGATTAAGATCCCACGGTTTTGTCATCCCGACACCGTTATTTTCATCGAATTCACTTAGTTCAGATGAATTTGCTAAACTCAACTGAATGAGTTCCACACTTTCATTTAGACCGTGGGAAATCCCGTTAGCAACATGTGGGTTACATCATCCGAGGTATTCCCGATGATTCAACGAGACGTTTTAATTTAGTTGTAATTGTAGTTTTATTGTTCTATTTGTGATTAAATTTTGAGTTGTTTTATATTTTGGAATGTCGTGGCGGTGAATTTTATCTTGTGATGACTTTTTAATTTAGTTTTGGTTTCAGTTCAGGGACTATCCTAAAGGTTTTGGTTTTCATGCAACAGTCTTGTTTAACATGCAAGAAAAAGTAAAGTACAATGCATGTAAGTAAATTGCAATAAAGTAAATTGCAATAAAATAAAAGCGTACCTGGAGGGTCTTCCCGTCATCCCAAGCTACACTTAAAACATATATTAAGGCATGTAAATATTTATAACAAGTACCTAGGTAAAGTTAAGGGACAGGGTCTGGTTGTCTACCAAGATCCTAATCCTACTGCTAGTCATTTCCTATGACGTCTAGGTTCTTGTATTTTGTTTAAGGATAATTTTCTTGATCAAATAAAAATTAAATTCAATTGTTCTTCTAAAACATCTCATCATATTGAGAAAGTGTTTAGGACGAGTCCTAAACATCTTTTCAACATTTCCGAGATTTTTTTGAGTCCAAATAAATTTAGTTGCACAGGTGAATTAATCATCCAGGAGTTTAGTTAAGTTTTGTCTCTTGTTCAGTGAACTTGGGCATTTGATTACCTGACGAATGAAGTGACATCTCACTTAATACTCTATTTAAGAGTTATAATAATTAAAGCCTTTAGGGGCAAGTTGTTTTGTTGAGAATTTTAATCATTCTTAATTTGAAGTTTGGGTTAAAAGTTTAAAGTGATTTAGTTTAATTATGAGATTTTAATCAATAATTTTAAGTTTGGAATAGTGTTCAAATCATTCTTGGTTTAAATCTTTAAGCTTTAAGTGATCTTAATATTTTAAATTTGTTTTACTTTTATAATTGAATGATGTTAATTTAATTTAATTTAATTTAATTTCATTTAAATATTTTTTTAATTTAACTTGACTTAATTGTTAAGATGTTAATTTAACTTAATTTTAATTTTAATTTAACTTTTACTTAGTTTAATTTAATTTAATTTAATTTAATTTAATTATTAAATTATTTAATACTTTGAACTTTTCTTTAATTTAAGGGTTATTTATTTTTTTAATTTTTAATTTTTAATTTACTTAGTTTGGGTTATCATTTTAATCTTAATTAAGAGTTAAATATTATTGAAATGATTTATTTAGGGACTTTTATTATAGAATTAAGGGTTCAATTTATTGAAATGATTTATTAAGGGTTCAATTTGGGCTTTTTGGTAATGAGGCCAAAGTGGGCCAAATTGGGCTATCTTGGTTTAAGGTTGGGCTAAGGTTAGATTTAATGTAAAATTAATGTTGAAAAATATTTATGGGAGTGTCACAAAGAGTTTTTAACTTTGGTTGGGCTTTGATTTTGGGATTTGGGCCCATTTGGGTTAGGTTTGGGTTTAGGCAAAAAATGGGGATTTTGACTTTGGGTTAGGCTTGGGTAGAGTTTAGGTTCAAATTTGGGGCAAATATTGTTAGTGTTTTGTTTGTGAGGATATTAGGAAGGTTTAGGAACAGATTTGGGGTTAATTGGAGTTGAATTGGGTTGGTTTGGGCTAGGTTTAGGTCATAGGCCAAAGTTGGGCTTTAGGCTTCAAATTGAAATTGGATCCAAAAGAAAATCAAATTTGGCTTAGATTTGGTCTAAATTGACATTGGGGATATTGAATTGAAGTTTAGAATTGAATTGGACCAAAATTAAGGTAAATTGGGTTGGTTTGGTTTGACATTGGGTCCATTTAGGTTAAAAATGGGTCAAATTGGGGTTTTGGTAAAAGTGGATTAAATTGAAAAAATTGACCTATGGTGTAGTTGAACAAAATGAAATTGGGAATATTTGGGATTTTTTGGAATTTTCTGGGAATTTTTGGAACTTATGGAATTTTGGCTAAGAAGGGCATTTTGGGTATTTGGAGGGTATTGGGGGGTATTTTTGAAAATTTTGGTATATTTGGCTATTGATGTTCAATTTGAGTGGGGGGAAATGTTTAGGATTGGTTTTGAGGAATTTTGGGTAATTTAGGCAATTTTGCAAAATTTGGGCAATTCCGAGGGTGTTTGGTAGGTTTAGTGGGTGTAGGGCCCTGGGGGTCAAAAATTGAAATTTTGAAAAAATGAAGATTGATCAAGTTTGAGTAGAATGGAATCACTTTGGTTAAGCCATGAAGCTATATCAAGCCCATAAGAGCCATGAGAGGACTCACTTGAGGCATTCACTATGTTGTTCCTAACCCTCTTAGCCAAGAGCCTAGGGGTTAAGGTCCATCTGTATGAATTACCTACATGAGTCAGGAGGTGAAGCTAGGCATGAATGGTTTTAGGATGGGAATTTGTGTGAAAGTGTAATGTGTGTGCAAGTCAACCCTCACCAGACCAGGCCACTAAGGGTAGTCCTAAGGCCAAAGAGCCATATAGGGAACTCATCTTTTAAACCTCCACATTTGATTTTAACCCTCCAAGTGACGTGGGGGTTTACAATCAAACTTATGGGGTTTGAAGGGAGTTTAAGAGGTGTTTGAATTTCTAAGTGGTGGGTCCCATTTCTAGTCCTCTAAGATAGTCAAAGGGAAAGCGTAAGGCTTGATCCTAAGTACTAAAGAGAGAGAAGAGAAAAGACCTCATCAAAAATAACGTCAACAAATGGACCCCCAATAGGTGTGGTGTGCTAACCAAACACACCGCGCGTATTGGCGTTGACCGAAGAGATCAACAAAACCAACACAAACGTCTAAGTGACACACTTAGAACAGAGTAGAAAACAAATTTCCGCTGGGGAGTATCGAGTATATCTCCAAGGCCGGAGATCCACGAACTCTCGGCCAGGGAAGAGGAAAAGGAGGTGAATTCCAGATCATAAGATATGGGGAAATTTGATTTAGATTTCAATTTATTTTCTATTTCAAGTTTTAATGTATGAGCTTATATTTCGATTTGTTCTGAGTTTCAATTTCGGTTGGGGTTTAATTTAAAATCAATTCAAGGAAATCTGGATTTGAAATGAGAATTGGAACCTAGGTTCCAACATCAGGATTGCGAAGAGAGCTGGAATTTAGGTACCAGCCACAGAGTGAGAATTGGAGTTTAAGTATCGATTGAAAAGGATGAGAATCAGAATTTAGGTACTGATCTCGAAATTTTAAAGAGAACTGGCATCGGGTTCCAGCCTCGAAAGGGAAAATTGGAATTTAGTATCAATCTCGGAAAGAGAGTCGGAGTTTGGTACCGACCTCGAAAGGAGAGAACTGGAATTTGGTACCAGTCTCGAAGGTTTAATGAGAAATGGAAACTGGTTCCAATCTCGAAGATTTAATGAGAAATAGAAACTGGTTCCAATCTCGAAGATTTAATGAGAATTGGAAACTGGTTCCAATCACGAGGATTTAATGAGAATTGGAAGCTGGTTCCAATCTTGAGGATTTAATGAGAAATGGAAACTGGTTCCAATCTCGAGGATTTAATGAGAAATGGAAACTGGTTCCAATCTCTAGGATTTAATGAGAATTGGAAACTGGTTCCAATCTCGAGGATTTAATGAGAATTGGAAACTCGTTCCAATCTCGAAGATTTAATGAGAATTAGAAACTGGTTCCAATCTCGAGGATTTAATGAGAAACGGAAACTGGTTCCAATCTCGAAAATTTAATGAGAAATAAAAACTGGTTCCAATCTCGAGGATTTAATGAGAATTGGAAACTGGTTCCAATCTCGAGGATTTAATGAAAATTGGAAACTAGTTCCAATCTCGAAAATTTATTTGTATGAAGAGGGACCCAATCCCATGCCATCAGAACCAAATCAAACAAAGTTTGTGGCTTCGTGTCAATAGAACTAGTCGATCCTCTAACACGGAGAGAAAAGATTTAAAAAGAACTGGTAAGTGAACCAAGTTGAAGAAACTCGACCCGGTGACAAGTCGAGGACAATATTTGAATTTCAGAAGAGTTTCAAACAGATTTCATTTTGAAGAAAAATTGAAGGAATCAGATCGAAGAACTTAGATTGAAGGATTCAGATCGAAGGATTCAGATCGAAGGATTCAGATCGAGGGATTCAGATTGAGATTCAAATTGAGATTTAAATTAAGATTTAAATTAAGATTTAAATTAAGATTTAAATTCATCTTGTTCGTTTTGGTGATTCAATTTCAAAAATATTTAGAGTTCGTATCAGTTTAGAATTCATTTTGACATTTAGATTCTTAAAAAAGTTCTCATTTATTTTCATTTTCCCTTTGTTCTTTGCTCGAAGTTCTTTTAATTTAATGGTGTTTCCCAGTCAATTCGCACAAAAAGAGGTGAAGGCAAAACATGACGTGGTCACCTTCATTCCAATTTTGTCTAAAATACATCATACATCTTGATCCAAAACATGATGATATTTTCTTTGAGAATTTACTATCTCATACAATCCATATAAATCTAAAATGGATTGTATAAAATTCTTTAAGTTTCTTCTAAAAGCAGCTGTCAAAATCCATGTCTGAATAGTGAGATACACTGATAATAACATCACCTTACAAGTCATCCTTGACAGGAATGTCGTATGGATGTGCATTGGAGGTGTGCTATCTCCCATGTAACTCACAGCTCGTAAGGCCGAAGACTCTCTAACTCTGGATCTAGCTGGAAGTGGAAAGGCATTTTTCTATCATCCATCCTGCTGAAAGTAATGGAGATTCGCTCAACAGGCACTCCTGGAATGCAATGCTTTGCGATGTCCGTTCCATTCCCTTTCAATACCATGACAGAACCTACTGGTAGTGGTATCTCCACTGGCCCTCGAGACTCACCAGGGCCTGCTATCCGGAGGTCAGATCCGAACATGATATTGCACTGGTTGACAAAAGACACTGTGCAGAAAGGTCTAACAAAATCATGATGATCTATATGTGGAGATATGCAGTCGCCTTCCTTGTAGATGTTAATGATGCAGATGTTGGGTATGCAATCCATGGCCAATACCCTCCATGTTATCATCCTCTTTACCATTCTTTTAATAACGTTTGGCATCGGATCCACCTCACTGCGACGGAGTATCCCTGGTGGATTTCCTTTTTTATCTACTGCGAAGTTGTAGCAACATCCACACTGGATTGTAACTCTTCCTTTCCCTGCATCCATTTTCGAGGTTCTGAATAAGTCTTTTCCCTTAGGCAGCCAGCTTGAACCATTTTCTAGAGTTCAAGTATGCAGTCTACAATTTGTTGTTGCTCGTAGTCTGAGAACACATCTGTATGTAGCTCAAGGCCTTCTAAGATATTGATCCTCTTGCCTCCAATTCTCTCAAAATATTCAAAGTTCTCTTTTCGACATTCTACATTCTTTCTAACTCATATTCTGAAATTATCTGCAACTAGCGAGGTCTAGTAACGTACTGGGGAATGTATGGTTCCACCCCGGCACGCTCTCCTGCATGTCTTGTCTCCTCGGGGGTAGTCTCTGTCGAGACATCCTCTGGGGTTGCTTTCGCAACAAGACTCTTCAGAACTGGTGCATCTGCTTGACGTCGAGGCACTGATTCTATCTCTGCTTTTCTCGAAATTTCTTTTATCTGTTCTACTTTCCTTGGAATTGACTTCTACCTTCCTGGTTCCTGACGAACAAATCTCTTCGGAGTATTTGTATTGACAGTAGCAACTGTCTCTTCATGTTGATCTGCTGCTAACTTGGTCAGCATCTTGTGAATGCGACAGTTCTTGTTCCTTCGCTGAGTGGTTGTGAGAGTAGTTCTCCTTATCCCTTGGATCTCTGTGGGCACGCACTGACAAGCCTGCCCTCTGCTGTAGCAACAACAGACTTAACTTTCTTATCTTCTCTTGTTGCATGAGCGGCGTTTGCTTTTCTCTTTTTGCTGGTAGATGGTTGATTCGAGCCACCCAATTTCATCATTAATTGCTGCAGAGTTCTTCCCGATCGATCGAGGTCCAATCATTTTCTTCATATTGTATCCCGATTGGTGTGAAGTCGAGTCAATCTCGATCACAGCTCCATCCTTCACCCTCTTTTCATCAAGTGCTAGACTCACGCCATTCTTAAAGTTCAGAACCAACCGCCCGTTCGACATTTCCCTGCGAAAAATAAGGAATGGATCAGGGGCTGTACTAAGAACAAGAATAGTAGAAAAATATGTTTATTAATGACGAGCTTTTATTCATTTATTTTAAATTTAAATAGGAGTAGGAAAAGATCAAGAGAGATCAAGGGTGAGACTCGATTTAAAAGGAAGGATAAAGATTTTATTATCATGATTTCACATGTTTTATTTTAACATTTTTTTAACAATTTTCTTTATCATCCACTTTCTTTATTTATATTTCTGGGTTCGGACCCAGTCATAAGTAATTACTGTGCCCGTGCTTCTAGGAATGAGGATTCATCCTTCGAAATATTAGGTCGCGCAATACTTCTTTAGATATCATCCATTAATTGGAAGCATAGGTCGCTCTCCATGGTAATTTACAAGCTGGTAGGAACCTCCTGAGTAAACTGTCTCGACCACAAATGGCCCTTCCCATGTTGGTTCAAATTTACCACCTATCTTGCGATGTGCAAGAATAAGTCTTCTGAGAACTAAAACCAAGTCACCGACTTTGAATGTTCTTGGGCGGACTAATATATCATGGGCATGAATCATCATGGCTTGATACAGTTCCAAATTCTGCTGCGCTGAAAGTCGTTTTCCTTCTAAGCTTTCAAACTCTTCTAGTCGTAGTCTGGCATTCTCTTTTGTAGTGATTTTGTTTACAACTGCAATTCTGAGAGACGGAAGCTGAACCACTAAGGGTAGAACGGCCTCGGACCCGTACACTAAGGCGTAAGGTGCAGACTGGGTGGGCGTTCTGAAAGTCGTCCTGTAGGCCTATAAGGCTTCTAACAACTTCTCGTGCCAATTTCTCTTGTTGTTGTCCAAAGTTTTCTTTAGGATTTGGACGAGAGTTTTATTAAAAATCTCGGCCAAGCCGTTCGCTCTTGGGTAGTAGATTATTGAATAGCGCCAATCGATCCCATGTCTTCTGACAAAATTGTTGATCTTCGTACTCTTGAATGCGGACCCGTTATCTGAGATAATTCTGCGCGGTACCCCAAAACTGTAGACAACATGATTCTTGATGAATTGCAGTATATGATGTGCTTTCACTTCTTTGAGCGGTACTGCTTCTGCCCACTTGGAAAAGTAATCTATAGCTGCAAGAATGAAGCTATGTCCTCTTGAAGAAGGCGGTTCTATCGGACCCACAATATCTTTGCCCCAACATTCAAACGGCTACGACGCGATTGTCGGATGTAGCACATTTGGAGGTTGATGTAGAACCACTCCATGCACTTGGCACTGGTGACAACTTTTGGCAATCTTCATGCAATCGGTCATCATTGAGGGCCAATAATACCCTAGTCTTTTAATCTTCATTTTCATTTTCGGACCTGACTAATGAGTGCCACAAAGTCCTGAGTGTACTTCTTTGACAATTTCACGAGCCTCGGACCTGCTCAGGCATCTTCGCCATATCTGATCAAAAGACCTTCTGTATAATTTATTGTTTATCAATCGTAAGACAAAGTTCTTTTCTTGATTTGATGGGCTAATGACTTATCGTATGGCAGGTTTCCTATTTTCAAATAGTCTATTAAAGGTTGCCGCCAATCTTCTGCATTTTCTGTTACTGCTGCAACTGTTTCTTTTTCTTTTTCTGATTTGTGTATCGTGTCCATGTCGAGCTGTGAGAGAACCTGACGTCCCTGAACTGACACTTCAACTGGCTCATCCTGTAAGCAGGAAAATTCCTTTGCAAGGCGGGCTAACGCATTAGCGAGAGCATTTTCTTTTCTAGGAATCTTGTAGATTGTTACATTCAAAATTTGCTCCAATAGTTTCATGGCATATTGAAAGTACTGCTCGAGCCTTGGTTTCAGAATTCTGTACTGTCCGACGACTTGTTGAATGATCAATTGAGAATCCCCATAGATGTTGATATCCGTTATCCCCATCTGAATGGTTAATTCCAATCCGTTTATGAGGGCTCGTATTCTGCTTCGTTATTTGTACACGGTTCTGTTAGGTGGTAGGAGTACCTTAACATTCCCCGCTCCGGTGTTATAAATGTTATTCCGATTCCTGCGTTACTGGGCACTATCATTTGCGATTCTTTATCTTTCTGTGCTGAGGATGCTCCATCGAAGTACAGTTCCCAATGCTGATCATCGGGGTCTTCTAGGCTCATTATCTGCTCATCTGGCAAGTCGTCATTGAGAGGCGATTCTGCCGGTAAAGGGTGTGCTGCAAGGAAGTCTGCTAGGACTTGTCCCTTTATGACACGAAGAGGAACGAAAGTTATATCGAATTGCAATAGTATCATTGACCACTGGCAAGTCTGCTGGAAAGCGTCGGTCGAGTCATCAAATATTGCAACGGATTAAACTTCAAAATAAGGTTGACCTTATGAGAAAGCATGTAATGTCAGAGCTTCTGTGAGCGAATATCAGGGCCAAGAAGTGCTTCTCAATAGGAGGATACTTTACTTCCGTCAGAATTAGACGACGGCTTAAGTAATAGAGCACGTTTTCTTTTCCCTCATCATTGACCTGGAATAACAGGGCTCCGAGAGAGTCGTCTAAAGCTGCGGTATAAAGTATCAACGGTCTACCTGAGATTGGGGCTGCTAAGACAGGAGGTGTCATTAAATATTGTTTAATGTTCTCGAAGGCCCTCTGGCATTTCTCTTCCCAAACGAATTTGGCATCCTTTTTAACCAATGCCGAGAAGGGCTGACACCTACCTGACAAATTCGAGATAAAACGTCGAAGATATGCCAATTTTCCTTGAAAGGATCGTAATTATTTCAAGGTTTTGGGAGGTGGCATTTCTAAGATGGCATTAATCTTTTTCGGATCGATTTTAATTCCACGATGTTGAACAACAAATCCTAAGAATTTCCCAGAGGTGACGCCGAAGGCGCATTTCAAGGGATTCATCTTAAGGTTATTTTGTCTTAATCGCTCGAAAACAATTCTCAAATCATACAAATGATCTTCTTTTAGCTTACTCTTGATGACCACATCATCTACGTAGCACTCGACTTGGTTGTGAATGAGATCATAAAAAATTCTTGTCATTGCTCTTTGATAGGTTGCTCCTACGTTCTTTTATCCAAACGACATCACTGTGTAGCAGTATACCCCGATCGGCGTTCTGAAGGCTGTAAGCTTTTTATCTTCCAGTGCCATTTTTATCTGTTGTATCTCGAAGATCCATCCATGAAAGAAAAGACTTCATGTGTTGAAGCGATGTCGATCATCAATTCTAGAATAGCTAGCGGGAATTCGTCCTTTGGACATGCTTTATTTAAATCTCTGAAGTCCACGCAGATTCTGATCTGACAATTCTTCTTTCTAACCGGTACCACATTGGCTAACCAAGTCGAGTAATTGCTCTTCATGGACAAATTTAGCGTTTATTAGCTTCTTAACTTCAGCTATAACTTGTTGTTCAATCTTTAGACGCAATCTTCTCGGGGCTTGTCTGGCTGGAACGGCAGTGGGATCCACTCCTAATTTGTGAACTGCGACTTCTGGACCTAATCCTGGCATTTCATCATAATTCCAAGCAAAACAGTCCTTGAATTCCATCAATAGCTTGATTATCTCTTCAGAGTTGAGTAAGGAGCTAACAAAGGTCAGCCTAGGCTCTTTTCTAGTACCTAAGTTAACTTCCATTAACTCGTCTATTGTAGATTTAATCTCTTCTTAAAATTCTGGCGGAGCATCTCCGATTGGTAGATCTTCAAGATCTTCTGATGCTTCCAAGCAGTCTTCATTAGGCTTTTAAGTTACAACCAAGCAAAATCCTGTATCGTCGACTGATTCTACTGTGCCGAATCCGAGACCATGTTTTGAATTGGGAGGCCGACTGGCATTATTCCATAATTTTTCAAAACGTTGTGATTGACCTTTTGTCCATCGTCGAGGTAAGACACCACGTTGAATTAAATTTTGAACACAGGGAGTGTACCACTCAAAAGGGAGTTCCATTAATTCAGAAGAAGTAACATCTTCAAATTGTACATCTTTTTCAGTATTGGAAGAAGAAGCACTACGGTAAAACTTGATGGGCTTAGCACCACCATCATGCACTTCCTTGACCACCATACCCTCGATCTTATTAGAATGGATCGGGGTCAGGGTCATAGTATGTACATAATGGTTAATCTTCTCGTACATTGATTTGTATTCTTCATTCTTTTCATCTTCGAGAGAGATCTTGAACTGGGGTTTTTTTGATTTACTTGTTGCTTGCTTATTTCTTGATTTCTTCTTCTTCGAAGCTGGTCTCCCGATCGATGTTGATGACTGGTTTCTTCTGTCCAACTGTTTCAATGTCTCTTCCACGACCTCATCCCCAGCCTCGACCTCGGGTGCGAGTTCTGAAGAAACCTTCACCATCTCGCCGTAAGGGAGTGGTGAATAACTGTTGGACTAGAATCTCCGGCTCTTTATCGTTTTGCACTTCTTTTGCTTCATTTGGTATGACATTCCTGGAAATGATTGTTTTCTTTGGAGGCGCGTAGTAGGCTGCATCTTCATGAATTCCGATTTCATGCACCGAGAACGGTTGCAAGTCACATTTGATACACTGTTCTCCTCCATCATAGTACTTTATGCACTGGTGCAGAGACGATGGTACCATCCGGTTCTCATGGATCCATGGTCGACCCAGTAGAGCATTGAACGATGTCTCAGAATGAATTATATGGAATTTTGCGGTTGTCTTTGCTAAGTCACTAGTCTTCATTAACAGTGTTATCGATCCGAGTGCTCTTTCTCCTTTCTGATTGAACCCTCTTAATAACATATTGTTACGCTTCAAGTTCGCGAGCATCAATTTCCAAATATGCTAATGTTCGAAGGCTCATTATGTTGATTGATGCTCCTGGATCAACCAACACCCTGGAGAGCGTAAACTTTCCAATAGTGACTGAAATGTACAACAATCGATTGTGATCAGCCCTTCCGAGTAGTAAATCATTATCCGTGAAGGTAACACCTCACCGTTCTTTTAATGAGCAAACCTCGTCGAAGGAATTACCGTCCATTTGAGCTAAACAAATCTCTGGATCAAGTAGAGCCTTGATCAGAGCTTCCCTCATCTCCTTTGACAGGATCAGAGCGTCATATATGCTTAGTTTGGCTGGTAGCTTCCTAAGATGGGCTAGCAAGTTATAGTCCACTTTATTACCATGTTCCTCGGTTTCTTCCGGAATGGGCAGTTCCTCTGCTGGGTTTGGCTCTTCATGAGCAACCACCTGCTTTCCTTTATCCTTTGGACCCATTCTTGGGGGTAGAACTTTTCCACTTCTTAAATTTACTTTAGTTATTTCTTCTGAATTTGGTGCTGAATCTGCAGGTGTATTCTCTTGAATTGGAATGACCGGCTCTTCTGGCGTTGCTTCGGAATCTAATAACTCCAATTTTATCGCGATCAGAGCTCCTCAAAATTCGCAAATGGACTCGTTGCTGTAAGGCTTATTTTTAGGTTGAGTGTTGTGTTTTGAAAAGGGGTCCCCTACAGAAATTGTCGGTGAATTTTTAAATTATTTTAAATAAATAATTTGAAAAGCAGTATTTGATTTTTTAAAATAATTTTAAGTTTCAAAATTTTAAGATATGGAAAATCAAACCGATCTCACATCCCAAATAGTTTATATAAACGAGCACCGCACCACAAACCGTGTATTTCTCCCGAGGAATAGACACACTGCTTGATGATGGGGCTCGATTAAATAAACTAAAAGATTTGTGACATCCATTTGGTCTGCGAACCAATTTTATAAGCCGACAAGTTCCCCTGCTTAATATAAATGAATTAAGCAGGGTTTATATTACCCAGGTTCTTAAAGTTCCCTATAAGGGCAAGCCCCTATAGTTAATTACATCCTAAGTGACGGGAATCACTTAAGAAAACTCTCGATAATGATCAGTGGTTTTGCTCTCAAGAATTTCAAAGTTTAAGATTTTTAAAGGATTGAATTTTGGAAATTTCAATAGGGATTAGCTCAAATTGGGAACAGTATATTTTGGAGTCCAATGGAAGAGAGGTAGGAGAAGCTGGAGATCCAAGAAAAATCATGGCAACTTCCCAAACTATCCTATTGTTTGGCTTCAATTTAGGAAGAACTATTTAGTATTTAGATCTTGTCAATTTTAACTATTTAGGACATATATTCGTATGACATGATCATACAAACAGCCTCGAAGATGTGAGGGTTTGTGTCGTACTGAACGACTACCTCAGAGTCCTAAGACCGGTTAGGGCTTAATTTACATAACATGATTATGCAAATGCCTAACAAAAAGTTGAGGATTTATGTTGCACTAGGCAAACCACCTCGAAGTCCTATGGCTTGGTTATTTAATTCTAAGAAAGTTTTGTTGAAGTGGATCCGAGTTTCTGCGATGACGATGGCCGAGCTGCCCACCATGCTCCGAGCTCCTTGTTGTTGCGAGAGGTTTAGTTTTAGAAGTCATAAATCAGGAGATGAGAGAAGTGTTTTGGTTTAGAGAGAATCTTAAAATCCAAGTGTTTTTTAATATTTTAATTAAAACAAATCTTAAAGTTGTTTAAACAGAACCGATTAAGATCCCACGGTTCCGTCATCCCGGCACCATTATTTTCATCGAATTCACTTAGTCCGGATGAATTTGCTAAACTCAACTGAATGAGTTCTACACTTTCATTTAGACCGTGGGAAATCCCGTTATCAACACGTGGGTTACATCATCCGAGGTATTCCCGATCATTCAACGAGACGTTTTAATTTAGTTGCAATTGTAGTTTTATTGTTCTGCTTGTGATTAAATTTTGTGTTGTTTTATATTTTGAAATGTTGTGGCGGTAATTTTTATCTTGTAATGACTTTTACTTTAGTTTTGGTTTCAGTTCAGGGACTATCCTAAAGGTTTTGGTTTTCATGCATGCAAGAAAAGTAAAGTACAGTGCACGTAAGTAAATTGCAATAAAGTAAATCGCAATAAAATAAAAGCGTACCTGGAGGGTCTTCCCGTCATCCCAAGCTGCACTTAAAACACATGTCAAGACATTCAAATGTTTCAACAAGTACCCAGGTAAAGTTATGGGAAAGGTTTTGGTTGTCTACCAAAGTCCTAATCCACTAATCATCTCCTATGACGTCTAGGTTCTTGTGTTTTGGTTTAAGGATGACTCTCTTCACCCAAGAACAATTAAATTCAGTTGTTCTTATAAACATCCTATCATATTGAGGAAGTGCTTAAGACGAGTCTTAAACATCTTTTCAATACCTCTAGGATTGTTTTAAGTCCAAGAGAATTTAATTATACAAGTGAATTAATCATCCATGAGTTTAAGTTTTGTTATCTTGCTCAATGAACTAGGACATTTGAATATCCTATAAATGAAGTAACACTTCAATTGATGCCTCATTTAAGAGTTATAATAATAAGAGCTTTAAAAGGGCAAATCAAATTATTAAATATTTTGATGATTTAAGCTTAATGATTTAATTTTAATTTTGACTTAATTATAAAAAGTTAGTTTAAGTTTGGAATAGTGTTCAAGTTATTTTAGATTTAATTCTTAAGAATTTCATTTAGGTTTGTTGTTAAATGATTTTAATTTAATTTAAATTAAATTAACTTTAATTTAATTTAATTTAATTTTGATTTAATTTGATTTGATTTTAATTTAATTTCAATTTAATTTTAATTTAATTTAATTTTAATTTAATTTTAATTTTAGTTTTAATTTAATTTTAATTTTAATTTAATTTTAGCTTAAGTTTTAATTTAATTTTAATTTTAATTTAATTTTAATTTTAGTTTTAATTTAATTTTAATTTAAATTTGGATTATTATTTTAATTAATTACTTTTTATTTATTTATTAAGAATTAAGTATTATTGAAGTGGTTTATTTAGGTACTTTTAAATTAAAGAATAAATATCCTCTTAATAATATCCCTACTTTAATAATTCCAATTTCCATCATTCTTCCAAAATTTCAATTAATTAATTAATTAAAGTTTATTTTAATTATTATTATTATTATTTTTTTTTGAAATGGTTAGTAGGTTTCTACCCTCAATCATTTAAGTTTCAATCATCCAAAATCAGTTTAAAATCAAATATTTTACCCTCCCTTTTTGATTAATCCTAAAATTTTAATTAAAGGTTGAAATTTTTAATTACAATTTTGCCCTTCAAGCTTAATAATTCTATAACTCACTAAATTAAGCTCAAATGAACTTAAAATTTTTATGTAACCTCTCTCACATTTTAATTAAGACATTAGAGGAGAAAATGTGATTTTTCTGTTTTTAATTTATTTATGTAATTATTTTTAATGGAAAATAGGGGATTTCAAGGAAAATTCAATAACATGACCAAGAAAATGTTTCTGTCCTTAAGAAAATTATGGGATATTCCTAATGACCAGAGGACCATTTGGACCAATTTTGGTGATTTTTTGAATTATATTTTATTTATTAGAATTATTTTAAATTTTGGAGTATTAATTAATTTGAAAATAAAATTAAAGTTAAAAAATGGATTTTATATTTTTCTTCAATCTCTTTGACCTCAAGGAGTTCAAAGAAACAAATTTTGCATTTTTCGGATTTTTTTTATTTATTAGAATTATTTTAGTGACAAGATTGAAAAATACATTTTTTTAATATTAAAAATTACATTAAGCCTTTGAAATTCAATATATTATCCTAGGGACTTAAGAAAAATATTTGGTTTGTTCTTAAGTAATTAGAATTCAAAATGTGACATTTTGGTGATTTTTAATATTTTTATGATTTTTATTATTTTCTAATTATTAAAAAATATTAAAATAATGATAAAAATCAACTTTTTTAGAAAATTACAATTTTAATTTTCCTAAGTTCCTCTGATATCAGAGAAGTTCCAAAACCATTTTTGTGAATTTTTGAAAAGTATTTTGTGAGTTATGAATTTTTAAAATTTAATTTTACTCATGGGGCTTAATTAACCCATTTGGTGGATCAAATCAAGTCCAATTAGTTTCAAATTTTTATGTGAGACTCTCCTAACCCTAAAGGACAGTGAAGAATTTTTCCAAGTCAATTTGATGTATAGTTAACCCTAATTAATTAAAGTTCAATTTTGGGTGTTTAGACCAATTAGGGTTATTCCAAGTGAATTAACTCAAAACTTATTTTTCCTAGGTTCCTCTGGTCATAAGAAACATCACCAAATTTTCCTAGAATTTATTTCTCAACATGCTAAATATTGGAATTAAAATACTCAAAATAGTAACATGCAATTCAAAAATCAATAACTTCTCATAGGGATGGCCTCCGACCTTGGAAAATTCAGGGAATGTTCCCAAGTTCAGAGGCTTTAAAAGCTCTATGGTCTCATGCCATGGTGAATTTCCTATATGCATGGAGAATTGAAATAGTGTAGAGAGTAAATAAATTATTAAAAATAAAATACTTGATGAAATGACCTGATTTCTTTTCCACATTATTCTCCTCTGTTCACTGAGCAAGAGAGTATTTTTATTTTATTTTTAGGATTTTTCTACACAAAGTTATGGATTTTCTAAGTTATGGGTATTTAAATAAATCCATAAAATCCTATTTTTCTATTTATCCGAATCGGCGCCGCGTCATCCTTAGCATCTCCGAACAGCCATGCGGTGCTTTCTGGTTCGACGCCGCTATCCGAATCAGTGCTCCAGGGGCCCGCGGTTCATGTACCATCGCGCTGTCCGGCTCGATCCCGACCATCCGCTCGATACACGCTCGATCCGACGGCTCCCGGTCATCGTCTACGACTGGTGTGAACCCGTGACCGTCCACACTAAAACCCTAAGATCTCACTCAATACTTAACGAATTTTTGTGTTCTTATGCTCTATGGATTCGTCTTGAAGAGACGAATACATCTATATGGTGATCATGCATTGAAATTAAGGCATTTGAAATGGAGAATGTTCAGAAGCTCGGGAAGAAGAGAGAGCTCTTACCTTTGCTAAGAGAAGTGAAACTTCGATCTGAGAGTTGTGTCACGTTCGATTGGGTCCAAGCAAGCTCCAGATGAAGTCCCCTTGCCTGGTGAATTGCCTAGGTACAAAAGTGACCACAGCCGATCACAAAGCTTGGAGGCTGGAGCAACTGGGTGACCTGGAGAGGGGGCTTTCATTGGGGAAATTCTCCTCTTGGTCTGGTGAAGGTGTAGGACCAATCAATTTGGAGATTGGCTCACTGTAGTGAAGTGTCCTGTTTTTGGGTGGAATTTGGACTCTGAAATTGAGCTCTGTTAATGGGGATTAGGGCAAATGGACACTGGAGCTCAATTGCTCTAAGTGTGAAGAGTGGTCTGGGACAATTTTGGCAGAGTTTCAATAGGTTTGTTTCAGCACCTCTTCCATGGCCGAGAGAGGTGGGGTTTAAATAGAGCTGGCTGGAGGCTCTCCTAGGGAGAGTTAGGGGTTGGGATCAGCTGCTCTGGTGAGGAGAAGAACAGCCATGGTGGCCATTGGGAATATGGAAAGAGCCTCCTCCTAGGAGAGCAGAGCAGCTGATCCCAACCCCTAACTCTCCCTAGGAGAGCCTCCAGCCAGCTCTATTTAAACCCCACCTCTCTCGGCCATGGAAGAGGTGCTGAAACAAACCTATTGAAACTCTGAAGAGAAAGTGGTTTAGGTCAGCTTAATTAGTGGGGAAGGGTCACCATCCAAGTACAATTAAGTTTAAGCAAGGTTTAGTGGAATCATGGAAGTGGCTAATACCCTTAAGAGAATATGGACAGAGCCTCCTCCTCTTGTCATCTTGGGTATGTTGAGGTTTCCAAGGCTTTCATGGCTCCCATGTGGCTCATGCATGGCTTCATGGCTCCATTTGGTTTGGGAAAAGTTAAGTCAACTTTCATGAGGAAGGATTTTGTGATTTTTGGCATTTTGGTGAGAGTTGTCATGAGGTTTGATTTGGAATGGGTTGATGATGAATTTGAAAGTTAGGGAAGGTTTTAATTGGAATGGATGATGAAGTGTAGTGTCATGTGGGCATTAGAGTAAAATTTGGGCCTTTGAAATTATTTTAGGAGTGGGCTTTTTTTAGGAAGGCTTAAGGGAGTGGGCCTTAGGCTTGAAAATAAATTTATGGATGGGAATTTTGTGAAGGATTGGGCCAAACAAATGTTGGGTTTATTTTAGGGAAGTGTCATGATTGATTTGAAGCAAGTTTGAGGTGACTTGGAATTGGATTGGGACTAATTTGGGTCTCTTTGGTAATAGAGTCCAAATGGGTCAAAATGATCTATCATGGGCTAAAGTTGGGCTAATGTTGAAATTGATGTAAAATTAATGTTGGGAAATGTTTATGGGGGGTTACAAATAGGTTTCAACTTTGGTTGGGTTTTGATTTTGGGATTTGGGCCCATTTGGGTTAGGTTTGGGTGTAGGCCCATTTAGGGAATTTTGGGTTTGGGTTGAATTTGAGTAAGGTTTGGGTCCAAATTTTGGGCAAATCATGTTAGTGTTTTGTTTGTGGGGATGCTAGGAATGTTTTAGAAAAGCTTTGGGTCAAATTGGGATTGAATTGGGTTGGTTTGAGGTAGGTTTAGGTCATGGGTCAAAATTGGGCCTTAAGCTTAAAAATGAAATTGGATTCAAATGTCAATCAAATTGGGCTTGAATTTGGTCTAGATTGATATTGGGGATATTGAATTGAAGTTTAGAATTGAATTGGACCAAAATTGAGGTCAATTGGGGTGATTTGGTTTGACATTGGGTTCATTTGGGTTTAAAATGGGCTAAATTGGGGGTTTTGGTAAAGGTAGGGTAAATTGACAAAATTGGCCCATGGTGTAGTTGGATAAAATGAAATTGAGAATATTTGGGATTTTTTAGAATTTTCTGGGAATTTTTGGAATTTATAAAAGTTTGGCCAAAAGTGTATTTTTGGAAATTTTGGTATATTTGGTTATGGATGATCAATTTGAGTAATGTGGCAATGTTTGGGATTGGTTTTGAGAAATTTTGGGTAATTTGGAGATTTTGGAAAAATTTGGACAATTTCAAGGGCTTCTGGTAGGTTTGATGGGTGTAGGGTCCCCGGGGTCAAAAATTGAAATTTTGGAAGAATGAAGGTTGATCAAATGTGAGTGAAATGGAATCACTTTGATTGAGCCATGAAGCCATATTAAGCCCATATGAGCCATGAGAGGACTCATTGGAGGCATTCACTATGTTGTTCCTAACCCTCTTAACCAGGGGCTTAGGGGTTAAGGTCTTTCCATATGAATTACCTACATGAGTCAGGGAGTCAAGTTGGGTACAGGTGTGGTTTTAGGATTTGGATTGTGTGTGTGAGAGTGTAGAGTGTGAGTGTAGTGAGTGTGTAAGTCAACCCTCACCAGACTAGGCCACCCAGGGTAGTCCTAAGGCCAAAGAGTTCTATAGGGAACTCATCCTTTAAACCTCCACATTTGATCTCGACCCTCTAGGTGATTAGGGGTCTCGATCAAGCTTGTGGGGTTTGCGGGGAGAAAAGAAGTGGTTTAAATTTCTAAGGGATGGGTCCTAATTCTAGTCCTCTAAGATAGTCGAAGGAAAAGCCTAAGGCTTGATCCTAAACACTAAAGAGGAAGAGAAGACCTCATCGAAAATGAGGTCGACAAATGGACCCCCAATAGGTGTGGTGTGCTAACCAAGCACACCGCGCGTATTGGCATTGACCGAAGAGATCAACAAAACCAACACAGATGTCCAAGTGACAAACATAGGACGAAGTGGAAGAATTTTCGCTGGGGAGTATCAGGTATATTTCCAAGACTGGAGATTCCTGAACTCTCGCTGGGGAAAGGAAAAGGAGATGAATTCCAAATCATATGATCTGGGGAATTCGATTTAGATTTCACTTCATGTTCAAGCTTTGATGTGTGAGTTTAGATTTTAGTTTGAGTTTTAATTTAGATTGAAGTTTGGTTTAAAATCAATTTGAGGGAATTTTGAATTTGAAATTTGGATTTGAAATGAGAATCGAAACCTAGGTTTCAACCTCGGGATTGCGAAGAGAACTGGAATTTAGGTACCAGCCTTAGAGTGAGAATCAGAATTTAGGTACTGATCTCGGAAAGAGAACTAGAATTTAGGTACTAGCCTTGAATGAGAACTGGAATTTAGGTACCATTCTCGAAAGAGAGTCGAAATTTAGGTATCGACCTCGAAAAGGATGAGAATCAGAATTTATGTACTGATCTCGGAATGAGAACTAGAATTTAGGTACTAGTCTTGAATGAGAACTGGAATTTAGGTATGATTCTGGAAAGAGAGTCAAAATTTAGGTATCAACCTCGAAAAGGATGAGAATCAGAATTTTAGTACTGATCTCGGAATGAGAACTAGAATTTAGGTACTAGTCTCAAATGAGAACTGGAATTTAGGTACTAGTCTCGGAAGAGAGTCGAAATTTAGGAATCAACCTCGAAAAGGATGAGAATCAGAATTTAGGTACTGATCTCGGAATGAGAACTAGAATTTAGGTACTAGTCTCGAATGAGAACTGGAATTTAGGTACCAGTCTCGGAAGTTTAGAATTGAAATTTAGGTATCAATTCGGAAGAGAATCGAAATTTAGGTATCGATCTCGAAAGGAGAATCAAAATTTAGGTACCGACCTCAAAGTGAGAACTGGAATTTAGGTACCAGTCTCAAAAGTTTAGAATTGAAATTTAGGTATCAATTCGGAAGAGAATCAAAATTTAGGTATCGATCTCGAAAGGAGAGTCGGAATTTAGGTACCGACCTCGAAGTGAGAACTGGAATTTAGGTACCAGTCTCGAAAGTTTAGAATTGAAATTTAGGTATCAATTCAGAAGAGAATCGAAATTTAGATATCGATCTCGAAAGGAGAGTCGGAATTTAGGTACCGACCTCGAAGTGAGAACTGGAATTTAGGTATCAGTCTCGGAAGTTTAGAATTAAAATTTAGGTATCAATTCGGAAGAGAATCAAAATTTAGGTATCGATCTCGAAACGAGAGTCGGAATTTAGGTACCGACCTCGAAGTGAGAACTGGAATTTAGGTACCAGTCTCGGAAGTTTTAATGTATGAAGAAGGACCCAGTCTCGTGCCATCAGAACCAAACCAAACCAAGTTCGTGGCTCTGTGTCAATGAACCTAGTCAATCTCCATACAAGAGGGGAAGAAGATCACAGAAAATCAAAAGGATTTCGATGTGACGAAAAAAAAGGTGTAGGATTTTTGAAATTTGAAGTGTGAGTTTTTCCGTGAGGAAGAACAATCCCGAAAGAGGGTTTCAAAGTAGTTTGAAGTAGATTTTGATCTGAGGAAGAGTTGAAGGATTTAAAAGAGATAAATTGAGATTGTAATTCCATTTGAAATTCATTTTTCATTTTGTTTGTCCTTTAATGATCCAATTTTATTTTTGTTGTTTATTTGATGTTCACGTGAATTTTATTTGGTGTTCATGTGAATTTTATTTGGTGTTCATGTGGATTTGAAGTTCATTTGAATATTTGGATTTCTAAGAACGGCTCTTATTTATTTCTCTTTTCTTTTCTGTTCTTTGTTCAAAGTTCATTTAACTCTAATGGCGTTTCCCAGTCAATTTGTAAAAAAAGAGGTGAAGGCAAAATGTGACATGGTCACTTTCATTCCAATCTTGTTGAAGATACATCATACAACTCGATCTGAAATATTTCTCATACAATCCGTGACTCAAAAGGACTATGTATGATCCTTGTTGATCCATCCAAAAAGTATACGTTAAAAATCCATGTACGAATAATGAGATACACGGTCAATAACATCACCTTCCAAGCCATCCTTGGCGGGAATGCCGCATGGATGTACAATGGAGGTGTGCTTATTTTCCGTGTAACTCACGGTGTACGGAGACTCTCCGATTACGGATCTGGCTGGAAGTGGTAAGGTGCCTTTCTGTCGTCCATCCTTCTAAAAGTGACGGAGATCCGTTCCACTGGTACTCCCGGTATTCAATGTTTTGCGATGTCTGCTCCATTTCCTTGTAATATCATGACGGAACCTACCGGAAGTGGTATCTCCACCGGCCCTCGGAACTTACCCGGGCCTGCTATCCGGAGGTCAAATCCGAACATGATATTGCATTGGTTGACGAACGAAGCTGTGCGAAAGGTACGACAAAGTCATGGTGGTCTATGTGTGGAGGTATGCGGTCGCCCTTATGATAAATGTTGATGATGCAAGCTGTTGGGAATGCGACTGCTGGCGCGTACCCTCCACGTTATTATTCTTTTCACCATTCTTTTAATTATCCTCGGCATTGGATCCACCTCACCGTGACGGAGTATCCCGGTGGGTTTCCTTTTCATGTCTCTGCGAAGTTATAGCAACATCCGTATTGTATTGTGACTCTTCCTTTCCCTGGCATCCATTTCCGATGTTCTGAATATGTCTTTTCTCTCAGACAGCCTGCTCGACCCATCTTCTGAAGTTCTAAAATGCAATCCACAATTTGTTGTTGCTCGTACTCTGAGAATACACCTGTGTGTAACTTGAGGCCTTCCAAAATGTTGATTCTTTTACCTCTAATCCTTTCAAAGTATTCGAAAGTCTTCTTCTCAACATTTTACATTCTTTCTAGTTCATATTCTGAGATGATCTGCAAGTGACGAGGCCTAGTAACGTATTGCGGGATGTATGGCTCAATCCCGTCACGTTCTCCTGCATACCTTGGCTCCTTGGGGATTGTCTCTGTTGGGACATCCTCCGGGGTTGCTTCTGCAACAAGGTTCTTCAGATATGGTATCTCTGTCCGGTGTCGAGGCACTGATTCTATTTCTGATCTTCTTGGTACTTTTTCGATATGTTCTGATTTTCTTGGCGTTGACTTTCTTCTTTCTGGTTCATGACGAACCGGATCTTTGAAATGTGTGTGTTGGCGAAGGTGGTTGTTTCCTCGTGTTGATCTGCTGCTAGTTTAGTCAACATCTTGCGGATACGGCGATTCTTATTCCTTCTTTGAGTAGCAGTGCGAGTAGCTCTCCTTACCTCTTGAATTTCTGCGGGCGCGGCGCTGACAAGCCTGCCCTCTGCCGTAGCAAGTACTGACTTAATTTTCTTGCTTTCCTCGGTGTTTGTCTTTCTTTTCGTGTTGCTGGATTGGTGGCTTGGGCCATCCATCTTCATCACTGTACGGCTATGAAGCTCTTCTCGGTCTCACTGGGACCCGATAATTTTCTTCATATCGTAGGCTAGGCGGTGTGAAGTAGAATCAATTTCTATCACAGCTCCATCCTTCACCCTCTTTTCATCGAGTGCGAGACTCACGCCATTTTTAAATTTTAGGACCAACCGCCCGTTCGACATTTCCCTGCAAAGAAGACAAGGAAAGGATCAGGGGCTGTACTAAGAACAAGAACATTAAGAAAATACTTACCACTGAAGATTCTTATTCTCTTATTTTAATTTTAATCTTTAAGGAAAGTAGGAAAAGATGAAGAAAGATCAGGAACAAGATTTGATATGAAAGGAAGGGTAATACTTTATTATTATGATTTCACATATTTATTTTTAGCACATATTTTATTTTATCCATTTTTATGTTTTTTGGGTTCGGACCCAGTCAAAAAGTGATTGCTTCACCCGTGTTTCTAGGGATAAGACTCTATTTTAAAGGCCACCCTTCGAAACATCAGGTTGCATAACACTTCTTCAAATACCGTCCATTGATTGGAAGCATTTGTCGTTCTCCTTGGCAATTCACAAGTTGGTAGGAGCCTCCTGAGTGATTTGCCTCGACCACGAAACGACCCTTCCCAAGTCGGTTCAAATTTGCCTCCTATCTTGCGATGTGCAAGAATAGGTCTTCGAGAACAAGAACTAAGTCACCAACTTTGAAAGTTCTTGGGCGGACCCGGTTTATCATGGGCACTGGATCATCTTAGCTTGGTACGAGTTCCAAATTTTGCTGCTTGCTGCAAGTCTCTTCCCTTCCAAGCTTTCCGAGTTCTTCCGGTCGCAATACGGCATTTTCTTCTGTAGTAATTTTATTTGCAAGCTGCAATCCTGAGTGATGGAAGCTGGACCTCCAAAGGTAAAACGGCCTCGAACCCGTACACTAAAGCGTAAGGCGTACACTGAGTAGGAGTCCTGAAAGTCGTCCTGTAGGTCCATAAGGCTTCTAACAACTTCTCGTGCCAATTTCTCTTGTTGTCATCCAAGGTTTTCTTTAAAATCTGAACGAGAGTTTTATTAAAAGCCTCGGCCAAGCCGTTTGCTCTTGGGTAATAGATCGTTGAGTATCGCCAATCGATCTCGTGTCTTCTGACAAAATTGTTGATCTTTCTACTTTTGAATGCATACCCATTATCTGAAATGATTCTGCGCGGTACTCCGAAATGGTATACAACTTGATTTTTAAAAAACTGTAGCACGTGGTGTGGCTTTACTTCTCTGAGTGGAACTGCTTCTGCCCAATTAGAAAAGTAGTCTGTGCTGCAAGGATGAAGCGATGTCCTCTTGAAGAAGGCGGTTCTATCGGACCCACTATATCTGTGCCCCAACACACAAATGGCCACGACGCAATTGTCGGATGTAGCACATTTGGAGGTTGGTATAGAACCACTCCGTGCACTTGGCACTGGTGACAACTCTTGGCGACTTTCATACAGTCGGTCATCATTGAAGGCCAGTAGTACCCTAGTCTTTTAATATTCATTTTCATTTTCGGACCCGACTGATGAGCGCCACAAAGTCCTGAGTGTACCTCTTTGACAATTTCACGAGCCTCGGACCCGTTCGAGCATCTTAACCACATCGATCGAAAGACCTTACGTATAATGTATTGTTTATTAATGCATAAGACAGGGTTCTTTTCTTGATTTGATGGGCTAATGACTTAATGTCCAGTAATTTACTGTTTGCGGGTAGTACTGATAGCGGTTGACGCCAATCTTCTGTGTTTTCCGTTCTTGCTTGCAGCTGATTCCTCTGCTTTTTCTGATTTTTGTATCATATCCATGTTGAGCTGTGATAGGACCTGTCGTCCTTGAACTGACACTTCAACTGACTCATCTTGTAAGCAGGAAAATTCTTTTGCAAGGCGAGCTAACGCATCCGCGAGGGCATTTTTTCTTCTGGGGATCTTGTATATTGTTACATTCGGAATTTGTTCCAACAGTTTCATGGCATACTGAAAGTATTGCTCGAGTCTTGGCTTTAAGATTCTGTATTGTCCTGTGACCTGTTGAATGATCAACTGAGAATCTCCGTAGATGTTGATATCCGTTATCCTCATTTGAATGGTCAGTTCTAGTCCTGCTATGAGGGCCTCGTATTCTGCCTCGTTGTTTGTGCACGGCTCTGTTAAGTGGTAGGAGTATCTTAACATCCTCTGTTCCAGTGTTATAAAGATTTTTCCGATTCCTGCTTTACCGGGCACTATCGTTTGCGATTCTTTGTCTTTCTGTGCTGAGGACGCTCCGTCGAAGTATAGTTCCCAACGTTGATCATCGGTGTCTTCTAGGCTTATTATTTGCTCGTCAGGCAAATTATCGTCGAGAGGCGAATCTGCCGGTAAAGGATGTGCTGCAAGGAAGTCAGCTAGTATTTGTCCCTTTACGGCGCGAAGAGGAACGAAAGTTATATCAAATTGCAGTAGTATCATCGACCACCTGGTAAGTTTGCCAGAAAGTGTCGGTCGGGTCATCAAATATTGCAACAGATTAACTTTCGAAATGAGGTTGATCTTATGAGAAAGCATGTAGTGCACGAGCTTTTGAGCGGCGAAGATCGGGGCCAAACAATGCTTCTCAATCGGAGGATACTTTACTTCCGTCGGCAATAGACGACGGATTAAGTAATAAAGAGCATTTTCTTTTCCCTCGTCATTGACCTGGGCTAGCAGGGCTCCGAGAGAGTCGTTTAAAGCCGTGGTATAAAGTATTAATGGTCTACCCGAGACTGGGGCTGTTAAGACAGGAGGTGTCATTAAGTATTGCTTAATGTTCTCGAAGGCCCATTGGCATTTCTCTTCCCAAACGAATTTGGCGTCCTTTTTAACTAATGCGAGAAGAGTCGACACCTACCTGACAAGTTCGAGATAAAGCGTCGAAGATATGTCAGCTTCCCTTGAAAGGATCGTAGCTGTTTTAAGGTTTTGGGAGGCGGCATCTCTAAGATAGCTTTAATCTTTTCCGGATCAATTTCGATTCCGCGATGTCGAACAACAAATCCTAAGAATTTCCCGGAGGTGACGCCGAAGGCGCATTTTAAGGGATTCATCTTAAGGTTGTATTGCCTCAGTCGCTCGAAAACAATTCTCAAATCATACAGGTGATCTTCCTTCAGTTTGCTTTTGATGACCACATCGTCCACGTAGCACTCGACTTGGTTGTGAATGAGATCATCAAAAATCTTTGTCATTGCTCTTTGATATGTTGCTCCTGCGTTCTTTAGTTCGAATGACATTATTGTGTAGCAATACACTCCGATCGGCGTTACGAAAGGCTGTGAGCTTTTCGTCTTACGAGTGCCATCTTTATCTGGTTGTATCCTGATGATCCATCTATGAATGAAAATATTTCATGTGTTGAAGCAATGTCGATCATCGGTTCTAGGATTGGCAGTGGAAATTCATCCTTTGGACATGCTTTATTTAAATCCCTGAAGTCTACACAAATTCTGATCTGATAATTCTTCTTTCTGACTGGTACCACGTTGGCTAACCAAGTAGGGTATTGTTCTTCACGGACAAATTTAGCGTCGATTAGCTTCTTAACTTCAGCTACAACTTGTTGCTCGATTTCTAGACGCATTCTTACGGGAGCTTGTCGACTTGGAGCGAAGTAGGATCTACTCCTAACTTGTGAGCTGCGACTTCGGGAGCTAATCACGGCATTTCGTCGTAACTCCGAAGCAAAACAGTCCTTGAATTCCATTAATAGCTTGATCATTTCCTCGGAATCTTCTTTATTGAGTAAGGAGCTAACAAATGTTGGTCTAGGCTTTTCGCTAGTACCTAAGTTAACTTCCATTAACTCGTCTATTGTAGATTTGATTTCTTCTTCGAATTCTGGTGGAGCATCTCCGATTGGTAGATCTTCGAGGTCCTGCGAAGCTTCCAGCGAGTCCTTATTAGCCTCGCAAGTGACAACCAAGCAAAATTTCGTATCGTCAACTGAACCTACTGTGTCGAATCCGAGACCATGTTTTGAATTGGGAGGCCGACCGGCATTGTTCCATAGTCTTTCAAAATGTTGTGATTGACCCTTTGTCCATTGTCGAGGTAAGACACCACGTTGAATTAAATTTTGAACACAGGGAGAGTACCACTCAAATGGTAATTCCATTAATTCGGAAGAAGCGACATCTTCAAATTGTACATCTTTTTCATTATTGGAAGAAGGAGTACCACGGTAAAATTTGATTGGTTTAGCACCACCGCCATGCACTTCCTTGACCACCATACCCTCGATCTTATTAGATTGGATCGGGGTCAGGGCCATAGTGTGTACATGGTAGTTAATCTTCTCGTACATTGATTTATATTCTTCATTCTTTTCATCTTCGAGGGAGATCTTGAATTGTGGTTCCTTCTGGTTTATTGTAGCTGCTTCTTTCTTGATTTCTTCTTCTTCTTCAGAGCTGTTCTCCCAATTCACGTTGATTACCGGCTTTTTCTGTCCAACTGTCCCAACGTTTCTGCCACGACCTCGTCCCCGGCCTCGACCTCGGGTGCAAGTTGTGAAGAACCCTTCACCATCTCACCGTAAGGGAGTGGTGAGTGACTGTTGGACTAGAACTTCAGGTTCATCGTCGTCTTGAACTTCTTTTGCTTCATTTGGCATGGTATTTCTGGAGAAGATTATTTTCTTTGGAGGCGCGTAGTAGGCTGCATCTTCATGAATTCCAATTTCATGTATGGAGAAAGGTTGCAAGTCACCTTTAATGCACTGTTCTCCTCCATCGTAGTATTTTATGCACTGATGCAGAGACGACGGTACCATCCGGTTCTCATGTATCCACGGTAGGCCCGATAGTGCGTTGAACGATGTTTCAGAATCAATTATATGGAATTTTTCGGTCGTCTTTGTTAAATCACCGGTCTTCATCAACAGCGTTATTGATCTGAGGGCTCTTTCTCCTTTCTGGTTGAATCCTCTTATTAACATCTTGTCCGCTTCATGCTCGCGAGCATCAATTTTCAAGTATGCTAACGTCAGAAGATTCATTATGTTGATTGACGCTCCTGGATCCACCAATACTGCGGAGAGCGTAAACTTTCCGATTATAGTCGAAATGTACAACGGTCGGTTGTGATCGAGTCATCCCAAGTAATAGATCAGCTGTCCAGCGAAGCTAACACCTCGTTGTTCCTTTAACGAGCAAACCTCGTCTAAGGAATCTCCGGCCATCCGAGCTAAACAAATCTGCTGGATCAAGTAAGGCTTTGATCGAGCTTCCCTCATCTCTTTTGATAAGATGAGAGCGTCGTAGATGCTCGGTTTGGTTAGTAGTTTCCTAAGATGGGCTAGCACGTTATAGTCCACTTTGTTACCATGTGTTTTGAGTTTCTTCTCGAATGGGCGATTCTTCTGTCGGGGTTGATTCTTCGGAACAACCACCGCTTGCTCCTTTGTCTTTTGGACCCATTCTCGGAGGTAGAACCCTTCCGCTCCTTAAGTTGACTTCGTGATTTCTTCGAATGCGAGTGCTGAGTTTACTGGTGTCTCCTTTTGAATTGGCATGACAGGTTCTTCTGGAGTCGCTTCGGAATCCGAAAGCTCTAACTCTATTGTGATTGGGGTTCCTCGAAATTCACAAATAGATTTATTGCTTGTTGAACTTTCGTAGCCTTCTTGGTGAATGTCTTCTTTGTCATCGTGATTGTCGAGGTTGTGTATGATTTGAGAATTGTTATTTGTATCGGAATCGAGATCCAGATTAGGTTGGTTGTCTTCAGTTGTGTAATCGTTAGAAACAGTCAAAACGTAGCCAACGCCATAACTCTTATCATTATAAGATTCCGCCGTAGCGAGCAAATAATCATACAGAGTCAAAGGTTCGAGGAATTTTTCCGCCGAATCGGAAACAACCATCCTAGGATAAGCAGCCCCTAGTCTAGCCTTAAGAGCTTCAGTCTTTTCTTCTTCTACGATCTCCCTCTTTTCTACGATCTTTTCTTCCTGGGGTAGTTCTTCAATCGCAAGCGATAGCGCCGGCTTGACAGGTTTCGAACTTTGAATTGAAGCACGCACCGAAGTGGTTTTGATGCGATCCAAAATTTTCTTCGATGACTTCATCCAAGCGGTACTCCATCCATCATTCGTCGTGTAAGGATCTATAGGAACAATAGGATCCAGTGAAATAACATTGACGAAACTGCCTTTCTGGGGTTCCTTCATGTATTCCTTCGGAATCGTTATGTTCCCTTTTCGGAGATTGTCGTAGAGCCAAGTCTTGAAGGTAATGTAATCCTCTATCTTGTGCCCGAGCATCCGATGGTAAGGGCAATAGATGAGATGGTCTTTCTTATTGACTTCTTCTGGGTTTCTGGGTTCTGGCAGTTGAAAATCCGGAGTCTTCATCAAACTGCGGAACATCTTTGGTACTGCCTCATTCTTGAATGGATATTCGCTATTTATAAGCTCCTTTAACGTGCGCTGCGGCGAGGCGGTTGCTCATCTTGTTGAGTTGGCGATAACGGGGTCGAGGTTGTTGGTAGTTCTGCTGAGGTTGTTGATAGGCAGGTTGCTGGCTGCTCCATCTGTATTTGCATTGATCTGCTTGCCCTTATCGACTGCCACAACGATCCCAGATTTCTTTTCAAATGTCTTCACAGGCTTCTGCTTGTCTGTTTTGTCGACAAAACTTAGTTGCTTCGCTTCCTCTTGCAAACTTCCGACCTTGCTTAACAACTTCTCGAAAATCTTAATCGTAAATCCCTTAAGGAGAAGTGCTATCGGGCCGTGAATGCTTTTAAGCAAGATACCGACTGCATGCTGCTCTTAGCTGTGGCTCACACTTCATGCTTAGATTCCTCCATCGAAGTATGTAGTCCACTAAAGTTTCGTTCGGTTTCTGTTTCTCCACCACTAGATCACCGATGGTGATATGGTGTTGAGCTCCGGCAAACCGTTTCACAAAGAGGTTCTCTAATTCTGAAAATGTCTTTACCGAACCGTTTGGTAACTCTGCGTACCAATCGAAGGCGATCCCTGACAGGCTGGCGACGAACTATCGGAAGAGTAAGGCGTCACTTCCACCGGCGTTGCAACAACTAGCGCGAAAATGTGCAACATCTTCGTCGAGGGTTTTCGATACCATCAAAAGTCTTGAACGAGAGGTGGTACGAAGCCTTTTGGGTATTGTATTGCATCAAATTCTTCGGGGTAAGGTCTACCGTTCGAATAGATGCTCCGCTCTTAGAGCTGTGCTAAGGCTTCTCGCACTCTTTGTTCTACCATATTCTTGATGTCTTTCTCCGGAATCATATTACGGGTAGAATCTTTCTTCGGTTGATCGTCTCCGTTAACGGATGTAATCTCTTTTCCTCCGTACGTAATATGAATAACTTACGGAGGCGTTTCTCTTGGGGGTTGAACACGACTGCGAAGAGTGGCTAGGGCTGCAGCCATCTCTTCCATCCTTTTTGCCATTTGAGAGATTGTATCATCTTTTTCTCGAAGTTGTGCTCTTAATTCTTCTGGTTCATCTCTCTCCGTAGCTGCCGGAGCACCTTGCGAAGCTGACGATGCTCGTGTCTCAACCACGTTGATCTCCATATATTCGTCATCCATGAATTCCGACAAATTGACTTCATCTCCAAACTTTTCTTCTCTTTCTCTTGCTAATCGTTGAATGTCGGTCCTTAGCTTTTCCATAGCATCCTCCAGTGGTCTTTTTCGTACGGTTTCGCAAGTTATCATGCGATGGGTTGTTGGATTTCCTTCTTGGGAGTCCCCTTCATCGCGAGTGGCACTCTCTTCGGACTCGAGTCTCTGACGAGACTTTCCTTTCGGGTCGTTGTTTCGGTCTTAATTGGCCGGTAGTAGGACGCCATACCATCCTTCTAGCGGCAGAAGGCCTCAGGACCGGATGGTACGTCGGTGAATGTCTGGAAGGTGGTATCCTCCCCGATGCGTAAACTTGAAACAACAACGAGGTGGACTAGCTTTCATCTTCTTATTCGGCTTTTACGTGGCGCTAACGGGTTCTATTCGCGGCCCAAGGCGGGATTTGGGCGGCACCGCCCTATCCTTCTTAAAATCTACGATACATGACATTTCTCTTTCTTTGCTAACTTCTACTATCACGATCTGCGGTCGAGCAAATGGTGTGATCCTAGCCCTTTTCTTTCGGTTGTTGCTATAGTATGCGGGTTGAGGTAATGTAAAAGCAATCTTGCGGACATTTTCCTCGTCGAGCTGCGGCGGAGAGGGGATGGAATCTACTTCCTTACAAAAGCGGTGTATACTCAGGCAATGGTATGTACTCGAGCAATGGTGTGTACTCGGGGATCTCTTAAGAAAGCGACTTCGGCGGCTACGGCCTTTACGGCAATCTTTCTACTTCTGTTTCTCCTCTGAGTCCGTGTTAGGGGTGGAACCCTTGAGTTGGACCCAATTTCGAAAATAGAAGGTCTCGCAGGGAGATCTGTACCCTCCACGGTAACAGGCTCATTACAAACTTGGACATCCTTCCCCTTTAGTTTAGCGGGAGCCGGGGTAGGTGCAGAGACGACTAGACTGGTGGGGGTAGAGACAACAGTCCTCCTACGAACAGCAGTATTCCTCTTAGCTGGAACCCTTTGCAGGGGAGGGAACACTTGAGCTGACTTCAGGTTGAATTCAATCACGGGCTCTTCAGTTTCTTACATTTTGTCCATTAGTGTGAAGAGAGTGACGTCAGCGATCTTGACATCTGTGTTGCCAAATCCTTATCCAAAACGGATGATCCCATTATCGGGCAGCTCATCCTTGTAAACAGCGAAGTCCAGTCCATTGGTGAAGGAGAAGATTAACTTTGGGGCATCCATTTCTACGAGGGCAGATTCCGAACGTCAGTCCCGAATTATACTTCCTTTCGTCGTAAAGTTTAGGACGAAAAAGAAAGAGTCCGAACTCATTTTTGTTTATGTTAGTGCATTTGTGATTTATAAAAGAGGTTGTTTATTAGGTAGTTCGTTTGTTAGAAACAAAACAATTAAAGGAAAAAGGTTATAGAAAAGGTAAAGGGCCTGATTTAGAATTGGAAAGGAAGAGAGAGACCTATGTAAGACTTCTCAACTTGAAGGATCGCTCCTAAGCTAACACCTATTGGGGTCCGCCCCACCTCGGAAAAGAGGTAAAAGGATCTCGGAACCTCTCCGTTTAGGGGTGTCTAAACGAGTGGCTCCAAAATCCAAGAGAGTTGACTATACCCGTTCAAGACAGAAATGAACGTGGTATTTCAACGGAAGAATGGTAGCTTGGTCCACTAGGGACATGGACTTGCTACCGATTTATGAAAGCAAAACCATTTGATCAAAATGGAGAGAGGAACTAGTCCCCAGCGGAGTCGCCAGAAGTTGTACGGCTTATTTTTAGGTTGAGTGTTGTATTTTGAAAAGGGGTCGCCTACAGAAATTGTCGGCGAATTTTAAATTTAATTTAAATAAATAATTTGAAAAGTAGTATTTGATTTTTGAAAATAATTTTAAGTTTCAAAATTTTAAGATATGAAAAATCAAACCGATCTCACATCCCAAATAGTTTATATAAACGAGCAACGCACCACAAACCGTGTATTTATCCCGAGGAATAGACACCTTTGCTTGATGATGGGGCTCGATTAAATAAACTAAAAGATTTGTGACATCCGTTTGGTCCGCGAACCAATTTTATAAGCCGACAAGTTCCCTGCTTAATATAAATGAATTAAGTAGGGTTTATATTACCTGGGTTCTTAAAGTTCCCTATAAGGGTAAGCCCATATAGTTAATTACATCTTAAGTTACGGGAATCACGTAAGAAAACTCTCGATAATGATCAGTGGTTTTGCTCTCAAGAATTTCAAAGTTTAAGATTTTCAAAGGATTGAATTTTGGAAATTTCAATAGGGATTAGCTCAAATTGGGAACAATATATTTTGGAGTCCAATGGAAGAGAGGTAGGAGAAGCTGGAGATCCAAGAAAAATCTTGGCAACTTCCCAAACTATCCTATTGTTTGACTTCAATTTAGGAAGAACTATTTAGTATTTAGATCTTGTCAATTTTAATTATTTATGACTTATATTCGTATGACATGATCATACAAACAGCCTCGAAGATGTGAGGGTTTATGTCGTACTGAACGACTACCTCGGAGTCCTAAGACTGGTTAGGGCTTAATTTACATAACATGATTATGCAAATGCCTAACTAAAAGTTGAGGATTTATGTTGCACTAGGCAAACCACCTCAAAGTCCTATGGCTTGGTTATTTAATTCTTAAGAAAGTTTTGTTGAAGTAGATCCGAGTTTTGCTGATGACGATGGCCGAGCTGCCCACCATGCTCCGAGCTCCTTGTTGTTGCAGAGGTTTAGTTTTAGAAGTCATAAATCAGGAGATGAGAGAAGTGTTTTGGTTTAGAGAGAATCTTAAAATCCAAGTGTTTTTTAATATTTTAATTAAAACAAATCTTAAAGTTGTTTAAACAGAACCGATTAAGATCCCACGGTTCAGTCATCCCGACACCGTTATTTTCATCGAATTCACTTAGTCCAGATGAATTTGCTAAACTCAACTGAATGAGTTCCACACTTTCATTTAGACCGTGGGAAATCCCGTTAGCAACACGTGGGTTACATCATCCGAGGTATTCCCGATCATTCAACGAGACGTTTTAATTTTGTTGCAATTGTAGTTTTATTGTTCTGTTTGTGATTAAATTTTGTGTTGTTTTATATTTTGAAATGTTGTGGTGGTAATTTTTATCTTGTAATGACTTTTACTTTAGTTGTGGTTTCAGTTCAGGGACTATCCTAAAGGTTTTGGTTTTCATGCAACAATTGTTTATCATGCAAGAAAAGTAAAGTACAGTGCACGTAAGTAAAGTGCAATAAAGTAAATCACAATAAAATAAAAGCGTACCTGGAGGGTCTTCCCGTCATCCCAAGCTACACTTAAAACACATGTTAAGACATTCAAATGTTTCAACAAGTACCTAGGTAAAGCTAAGGGGAAAGGTTTTGGTTGTACCGAAGTCCTAATCCTATAGCTAATCATCTCCTATGACGTCTAGGTTCTTGTGTTTTGGTTTAAGGATGACTCTCTTCACCCAAGAACAATTAAATTCGAGTTGTTCTTATAAACATCCTATCATATTGAGGAAGTGCTTAAGACGAGTCTTAAACATCTTTTCAATACCTGCAGGATTGTTTTAAGTCAAGAGAATTTAATTATACAAGTGAATTAATCATCGAGGAGTTTAAGTTTTGTTATCTTGCTCAATGAACTAGGACATTTGAATATCCTATAAGTGAAGTAACACTTCACTTGATGCCCCATTTAAGAGTTATAATAATAAGAGCTTTAAAAGAGCAAATCAAATTATTAAATATTTTGATGATTTAAACTTAATGATTTAATTTTAATTTTGACTTAATTATAAAAAGTTAGTTTAAGTTTGGAATAGTGTTCAAGTTATTTTAGATTTAATTCTTAAGGATTTCATTTAGGTTTGTTGTTAAATGATTTTAATTTAATTTAATTTAATTTAACTTTAATTTAATTTAATTTAATTTTGATTTAATTTGATTTGATTTTAATTTAATTTAATTTAATTTTAATTTAATTTCAATTTAATTTTAATTTAATTTAATTTTAATTTAATTTTAATTTTAGTTTTAATTTAATTTTAATTTTAATTTAATTTTAGCTTAAGTTTTAATTTAATTTTAATTTTAATTTAATTTTAATTTTAGTTTTAATTTAATTTTAATTTTAATTTGGATTATTATTTTAATTAATTAATTTTTTATTTATTTATTAAGAATTAAGTATTATTGAAGTGGTTTATTTAGGGAATTTTAAATTAAAGAATAAATATCCTCTTAATAATATCCACTACTTTAATAATTCAATTTCCATCATTCTTCCAAAATTTCAATTAATTAATTAATTAAAGTTTATTTTAATTATTATTATTATTTTTTTTGAAATGGTTAGTAGGTTTATACCCTCAATCATTTAAGTTTCAATCATCCAAAATCAGTTTAAAATCAAATATTTTACCCTCCCCTTTTTGATTAATCCTAAAATTTTAATTAAAGGTTGAAATTTTTAATTACCATTTTGCCCTTCAAGTTTAATAATTCTATAACTCACTAAATTAAGCTCAAATGAACTTGAAATCTTTATGTAACCTGACTCACATGTCAATTAAGACATTAGAGGAGAAAAATGTAATTTTTCTGTTTTTAATTTATTTATGTAATTATTTTTAATGGAAAATAGGGGATTTCAAGCAAAATTCAATAACATGATCAAGGAAATGTTTCTGTCCTTAAGAAAATTGTGGAATATTCCTAATGATTAGAGGACCATTTGGACCAATTTTGGTGATTTTTTGAATTATATTTTATTTATTAGAATTATTTTAAATTATCGAGTATTAATTAATTTTAAAATAAAATTAAAGTTGAAAAATGGATTTTATATTTTTCTTAAATCTCTCTGACCACAAGGAGTTCAGAGAAATAAATTTTGTATTTTTCTGATTTTACTTTGATTTATTAGAATTATTTTAGTGAAAAGGTTGGAAAATACATTTTTTTAATATTAAAAATTACATTAAGCATTTGAAATTCAATATCTTATCCTAGGGACTTAAGAAAAATATTTGGTTTGTTCCTAAGTAATTAGAATTCAAAATGTGACATTTTGGTGATTTTTAATATTTTTATGATTTTTATTATTTTTTAATTATTAAAAAATATTAAAATAATGATAAAAATCAACTTTTTAGAAAATTACAATTTTAATTTTTCTAAGTTCCTCTGATATCAGAGAAGCTCCAAAACCATTTTTGTGAATTTTTGAAAAGTATTTTGTGAGTTATGAATTTTTAAAGTTTAATTTTACTCATGTAGAGGCTTAATCAACCCATTTGGTGGATCAAATCAAGTCCAATTAGTTTCAAATTTTTATGTGAGACTCTCCTGACCCTAAAGGACAGTGAAGAATTGTTTCCAAGTCAATTTGATGTATAGTTAACCCTAATTAATTAAAGTTCAATTTTGGGTGTTTAGACCAATTAGGGTTATTCCAAGTGAATTAACTCAAAACTTATTTTTCCTAGGTTCATCTGGTCATAAGAAACATCACCAAATTTTCCTAGAATTTATTTCTCAACATGCTAATTATTGAAATTAAAATACTCAAAACAGTAACATGTAATTGAAAAATCAATAACTTCTCATAGGGATGGTCTCTGACCTTTGAAAATTCAGGGAATGTTCCCAAGTTCAGAGGCTTTAGAAGCCCTATGGTCTCATGCCATGGTGAATTTCCTATATGCATGGAGAAATGAAATAGTACAGAGAGTAAATAAATTATTAAAAATAAAATACTTGATGAAATGACCTGATTTCTTTTCCACATTATTCTCCTCTATTCACTGAGCAAGAGAGTATTTTTATTTTATTTTTAGGATTTTTCTACACAAAGTTATGGATTTTCTAAGTACTGGGTATTTAAATAAATCCATAAAATCCTATTTTTCTATTTATCCGAATCGGCGCCGCGTCTTCCTTAGCATCTCCGAACAGCCACACGGCGCTTTCTGGTTCGACGCCGCCATCCGACTCAGCGCTCCAGGGGCCCGCGGTTCATGTACCATCGCGCTGTCCGGCTCGATCACGACCGTCCGCTCGATAAACGCTCAATCCGACGACTCCTGCTCATCGTCTACGACTGGTGTGAACCCGTGACCGTCCACACTAAAACCCTAAGATCTCACTCAATACTTATCGAATTTTTGTGTTGTTGTGCTCTATGATTCGTCTTGAAGAGACGAATACATCTATACGGTGATCATGCATTGAAATTAAGGCATTTGAAATGGAGAATGTTCAGAAGCTTGGGAAGAAAAGAGAGCTCATACCTTTGCTCAGAGAAGTGAAGCTTCGATGCGAGAGTTGTGTCACGTTCGATTGGGTCCAAGCAAGCTCCAGATGAAGTCCTTGGCCTGGTGAATTGCCTAGGTACAAAAGTGACCACAGCCGATCACAAAGCTTGGAGGCTGGAGCAACTGGGTGGCCTGGAGAGGGGGCTTTCACTGGGGAAATTCTCCTCTTGGTCTGGTGAAGGTGTAGGACCAATCAATTTGGAGATTGGCTCACTGTAGTGAAGTGTCCCGTTTTTGGGTGGAATTTGGACTGCGAAATTAAGCTCGTGTAATGGGGATTAGGGCAAATGGACACTGGAGCTCAATTTCTCTAAGTATGGAGAGTGGTCTGGGACAATTTTGGCAGAGTTTCAGTAGGTTTGTTTCAGCACCTCTTCCATGGCCGAGAGAGGTGGGGTTTAAATAGAGCTGGCTGGAGGCTCTCCCAGGGAGAGTTAGGGGTTGGGATCGAGTTGCTCTGGTGAGGAGAAGAACGGCCATGGTGGCCATTGGGCACGGGGCAACTCAGCAGGTGAGAATTCCAAGCTTGGGCTCACATGGGAGCTCTCGGGTGTGGTGTTTTCCGGCGGCCCAGGTGGCTGGCCGGCAGGCATGGGTCACCCTCAGGGTCAGGAGGTCCAGGGCTTGATGTTTGTGTAGGGAATTGGCAATGGCCATTTGTAAAGTGGTTGAATTAAAATGGAATGGGGTAAGGGTGTATTTTGGCTAAGTTTAGTCAAATGTATGGATTGGGCTAGGTGCACCTCCCCATGTCTAGTTTAGTCTGAAGAGAAAGTGGTTTAGGTCAGCTTAATTAGTGGGGAAGGGTCACCATCCAAGTACAATTAAGTTTAAGCAAGGTTTAGTGGAATCATGGATGTGGCTAATCCCCTTAAGGGAATATGGAAAGAGCCTCCTCCTCTTGCCATCTTGGGTATGTTGAGGTTTCTAAGGCTTTCATGGCTCCAATGTGGCTCATGCATGGCTTCATGGCTCCATTTGGCTTGGGAAAAGTTAAGTCAACTTTCATGAGGAAGGATTTTGTGATTTTTGGCATTTTGGTGAGAGTTGTCATGAGGTTTGATTTGGAATGGTTTGATGATGAATTTGAAGATTAGGGAAGGTTTTAATTGGAATGGATGATGAAGTGTTGTGTCATGTGGGCATTAGAGTCAAATTTGGGCCTTTGAAATTATTTTAGGAGTGGGCTTTTTTTAGGAAGGCTTAAGGAAGTGGGCCTTAGGCTTGAAAATAAATTTATTGATGGGAATTTTGTGAAGGATTGGGCCAAACAAATGTTGGGTTTATTTTAGGGATGTGCCATGATTGATTTGAAGCAAGTTTGAGGTGACTTGGAATTGGATTGGGTATAATTTGGGTCTCTTTGGTAATAGAGTCCAAATGGGTCAAAATGAGCTATCTTGGGCTAAAGTTGGGCTAATGTTGAAATTGATGTAAAATTAATGTTGGGAAATGTTTATGGGGGTGTTAAAAATAGGTTTCAACTTTGGTTGGGTTTTGATTTTGGGATTTGGGCCCATTTGGGTTAGGTTTGGGTGTAGGCCCATTTAGGGAATTTTGAGTTTGGGTTGAATTTGAGTAAGGTTTGGGTCCAAATTTTGGGCAAATCATGTTAGTGTTTTGTTTGTGGGGATGCTAGGAAGGTTTTAGAAAAGATTTGGGTCAAATTGAGATTGAATTGGGTTGGTTTGAGGTAGGTTTAGGTCATGGGTCAAAATTGGGCCTTAAGCTTAAAAATGAAATTGGATTCAAATGTCAATCAAATTGGGCTTGAATTTGGTCTAGATTGATATTGGGGATATTGAATTGAAGTTTAGAATTGAATTGGACCAAAATTGAGGTCAATTGGGGTGATTTGGTTTGACATTGGGTTCATTTGGGTTTAAAATGGGCTACATTGGGGGTTTTGGTAAAAGTAGGGTAAATTGACAAAATTGGCCCATGATGTAGTTGGACAAAATGAAATTGGGAATATTTGGGATTTTCTGAAATTTTCTGGGAAGTTTTGGAATTTATAAAAGTTTGGCCAAAAGTGTATTTTTAGTGTATTTAGAGTGTATTTTTGGAAATTTTGGTATATTTGGCTATGGATGATCAATTTGAGTAATGTGGCAATGTTTGGGATTAGTTTTAAGGAATTTTGGGTAATTTAGAGATTTTGGAAAAATTTGGGCAATTTCAAGGGGTTTTGGTAGGTTTGATGGGTGTAGGGTCCCCGGGGTCAAAAATTGAAATTTTGGAAGAATGAAGGTTGATCAAATGTGAGTGAAATGGAATCACTTTGATTGAGCCATGAAGCCATATTAAGCCCATATGAGCCATGAGAGGACTCATTGGAGGCATTCACTATGTTGTTCCTAACCCTCTTAACCGGGGCTTAGGGGTTAAGGTCCATCCATATGAATTACCTACATGAGTCTAGGAGTCAAGTTGGGTATAGGTGTGGTTTTAGGATTTGGATTGTGTGTGTGAGAGTGTAGAGTGTGAGTGTAGTGAGTGTGTAAGTCAACCCTCACCAGACCAGGCCACCCAGGGTAGTCCTAAGGCCAAAGAGTCCTATAGGGAACTCATCCTTTAAACCTCCACATTTGATCCCAACCCTCACAGGTGATTAGGGGTCTACAATCGAGCTTGTGGGGTTTGCGGGGAGACAAGAAGTAGTTTAAATTTCTAAGGGATGGGTCCCAATTCTAGTCCTCTAAGATAGTCAAAGGAAAAGCCTAAGGCTAGATCCTAAACACTAAAGAGGGAAGAGAAGACCTCATCAAAAATGAGGTCAACAGTTGCTTGTTGAGCTCTCGTAGCCATCCATGTGAACGTCTTCTTCTTCATCATGGTCATTGAGGTTTAGTATGATTTGAGAATCGTTATTTATATTGGAACTAAGATCCGGATTAGGTTGGTTTTCGTTAGTTACGTAATCGTTAGAAACAGTCAAAACATAGACAACGCCAAAACTCTTATCATTATAAGATCCCGTCGGGGCGAGCAAATAATCATACAGAGTCAGAGGTTTGAGGGGTTTCTCCCCCGAATCGCAAACAACCATCCTAGGATAAGCAGCCCCTAGTCTACTCATTAGAGCCTCGGTTTTCTTCTCTTCTGCGATCTTCTCTTCCTTCTGGGACGGTTCTTCAATCGCAAGCGATAGTGCCAGCTCGGCAGGTTTCAAATTTTGAGTTGAAGCATGCACCGAAGCAGTTTGAATGTGATCTAAGATTTTCTTTGAAAACTTTGTCCAGACGGTACTCCATCCATCCTGGGTTCTGTAAGGGTCTATCAGAATAATAGGGTCCGTCGAGATAAAATTGACGGAACCTCCTACGAATAGCAGTACTTCTTTCGGCTGGAACCCTTTGCCGGGGAGGGAATTCTTGAGTCGACTTCAGGTTGAACTCAATTACGGGCTCCTCAGTTTCTGACACTTTGTCCATTAGTGCGAAGAGAGTGACGTCAGTGAACTTGATATGTGTATTGTCAAATCCTTGTCCAAAACAGATGATTCCATTGTGGGGCAGTTCATCCTTATAGATGGCGAAGTCCATTCCATTGGTGAAGGAGAAAATTAACTTTGGGGCAGACATTTTCTGCAGTGTAGATTTCGAACGTCAGTCCCGAATTATGCTTTCTTTAGTCGCAAAACTTAGGACAAAAAAGAAAGAGTACGAACACATTTTCGTTTATCTTAATGTATTTATGATTTAAAAGAGTTTGTTTAAAGGGTTGTTTATTAGAAGATTTGTTTGTTAGGAACAAAATGATTAAAGGTATAGAAAAGGTAAAGGACCTGATTAAGAATTGGAAAGGAAGAGAAAGTCTCGCAAAACTTCTCAACCCGAAGGACCGCTCCTAAGCTAACACCTATTGGGGGTCCACCCCACCTCAGAAAAGAGGTAACAAGATTTCAGAACCTCTCTGCTTAGGGGTGTCTAAACAGCGGCTCCTAAATCCGAGAGAAGTTGGCTATACCCGTTCAAGATAGAAATGAACGTGATACGCCAACGGAAAGAATGGTAGTTTGCTCCACTAGGGACATGGATATACTACCGATTTATGAAAGCAAAACCATCTGATTAAAATGGAGAGAGGAACTAGTCCCCAGCGGAGTCGCTAGAAGCTGTTGGCATATTTTTGGGTTATGTGTTTTGAAAATGGAGTCGCCTACAGAAATTGTCGGCGAATTTTAAATTTTAAATTTAATTTAAATATATATATATAATTTAGAAAGTAGTATTTGATTTTGAAAATAATTCTAAGTTTGGAAATTTTAAGATATGAAATTAAACCGATCTCACATCCCAAATAGTTTATATAAACGAGCACCGCACCACAAACCGTATATCTATCCCAAAGAATAGACACACTGCTTGATGATGGAGCTCGGTTAAATAAACTAAAAAATTTGTGACATCCTTTTGGTGTGCGAACCAGTTTTATAAGCCGACAAGTTCCCCTGCTTAATATAAAAGAATTAAGCAGGGTTTATATTACCTGGGTTCTTAAAGTTCCCTATAAAGGCAAGCCCCTATAGTTAATTACATCCTAAATGTTCGAAGACACTTAAGAAAATTCTCGATAATGATCAGTGGTTTTGTTCTCAACAATTTCAAAGTTTAAAGTTTCCAAAGGATTGATTTTTGGAAATTTCAAAAGGGATTAGCTCAAATTCGGAACAGTTTATTTTAAGAATCAAAGGAAGAAAAGTAGGAGAAGCTGAGGATCCAAGAAGAATCTTGGCAACTTCCCAAACTATCTTATCATTTGGCTTCAATTCGGGAATTTATTTGATGTTATAATCCTGCCAATTTTAATTAGTTAGAACTTATGTTCGTATGATATGATCGTACAAATAGCCTTGAAGATGTGAGGGTTTATGTTGTACCGAACGACTACCTCAGAGTCCTAAGACCGGTTAGGGCTTAATTTGCATTACATGATTATGCAAATGCCTAACAAAGAGTTGAGGGTTTATGTTGCACTAGGCAAACTACCTCGAAATCCTATGGCTTGTTATTTAAACTAAGAAAGGTTTTGTTGATGTAGATTCCGGTTTTGCTGACGACGATGGTCGTGCTACCCACTACGCTCCGAGCTCCTTGTTGTTGCAGAGGTTTTAGTTTTGGAAAGTGAAAATCAGGAGATGAGAGAAGTGTCTTGGTTTAGAAATTTTAAGGTCCAAATATTTTTAATATTTTAATTAAAACAAATCTTAAAGTTGTTTAAACAGAACCGATTAAGATTCCATGGTTCCGTCATCCCGGCACCGTTATTTTCATCGAATTCACTTAGTCCAGATGAATTTGCTAAACTCAACTGAATGAGTTCCACACTTTCATTTAGACCGTGGGAAATCCCGTTAGCAACACGTGGGTTACATCATCTGAGGTATTCCTGATCATTCAATGAGACGTTTTAATTTAGTTGCAATTGTAGTTTTGTTGTTCTGTTTGTGATAGGGTCTGGTTGTCTACCAAGATCCTAATCCTACTGCTAGTCATTTCCTATGACGTCTAGGTTCTTGTATTTTATTTAAGGATGATTTTCTTCATCATAGAACAATTAAATTCAATTGTTCTTCTAAAACATCTCATCATATTGAGAAAGTGTTTAGGATGAGTCCTACACATCTTTTCAATATTTCCGAGATTATTTTGAGTCCAAATAAATTTAGTTGCACATGTGAATTAATCATCCAGGAGTTTAGTTAAGCTTTGTCTTTTGTTCAGTGAACTTGGACATTTGATTACCTGACGAATGAAGTGACATCTCACTTAATACTCTATTTAAGAGTCATAATAATTAAAGCCTTTAGGGGCAAGTTGGTTTGTTGAGAATTTTAATCATTCTTAATTTGAAGTTTAGGTTAAAAGTTTAAAGTGATTTAGTTTAATTATGAGATTTTAATCAATAATTTTAAGTTTGGAATAGTGTTCAAATCATTCTTGGTTTAAATCTTTATGCGTTAAGTGATCTTAATATTTTAAATTTGTTTTACTTTTTGTATTGAATGATGTTAACTTAAATTAATTTAAATTTGATTTAATTTAATTTAATTTAATTTAATTTAAATATTTTTTTAATTTAACTTGACTTAATTGTTAGGATGTTAATTAAACTTAATTTTAATTTTAATTTAACTTTTACTTAGTTCAATTTAATTTAATTTAATTATTAAATTATTTAATACTTTGAACTTTTCTTTAATTTAAGGGTTATTTATTTTTTTAATTTTTAATTTTTAATTTACTTTGTTTGGGTTATCATTTTAATCTTAATTAAGAGTTAAATATTGTTGAAATGATTTATTTAGGGATTTTTATTAAAGAATTAATATCCTCTCAAATTATATCCCTATTTTTAATAATTCAAATTTTCATTAATCTTCCAAAATTTAAATTGTTTAAATAATTAAAGTTTCATTTTTGGTTTATTAAGAGTGATTAATAGGTTCCTACCCTTTTAATTACCCAAAGTTTCAATCATCCAAGAAAGATAAAATCAAATATTTTACCCACCATTTTAATTAAACCTAAAATTTTAATAAAGGGGTTTAAATTCTTTAATTACCTTTATGCTCTTTTAGGCTTATTTATTTCATAGTTTACTAAATTGAGTTCAAATGAACTTGAAATTTTTATGTCACTTCATTCATATATCAATTAAGACATTAGAGGAGAAAATGTGATTTTTCTGAATTTAATTTATTTATATAATTATTTTTAGTGAAAAATAGGGATTTTCAATGGAAATTCAACAACATGACCAAGGAAAGGTTTCTGTCCTTAAGAAAATTATGAGATGTTCCTAATGACTAGAGGACCACTTAGACTAATTTTGGTGATTTTTTAAATTATATTTTATTTATTATAATTATTTTAAATTTTAGAGTATTAATTAATTATAAAATAAAATTGAAGTTGAAAATTGGATTTTATATTTTTCTTAAATCTCTCTGTCCTCAAGGAGTTTAGAGAAGAAAATTTTACAATTTTCTAATTTTTCTATGATTTTTTGGAATTAATTTAGTGAAAAGGTTAGAAAATACATTTTTTAATATTAAAAATTGTTTTAAACATTTAAAATTTAATATCTTAACTTAGAGACTTGGGAAAAATATTTGGTTTGTTCCTAAGTTATTAGGAGTCAAAATATGACATTTTTATGATTTTTAATATTTTTGTGATTTTTATTATTTTTCATTATTAAAATATTAAATATATCATTAAAAATGAAAAATTTTAGAAAATTACAATTTTAATTTTTATAGACTCATCTGATACTAGAGAGCCCACAAAACCAATTTGGTGAATTTTTAAAATGTATTTTTGGAGTTATGAATTTTTAAAATTTAATTTTGGTTATGTGACTCAATTAATTCATTTAGTGGGGCTAAACATTTCCAGTTGATATCAAATTTTTATATGAGGTTCCTCTGATCCTAAAGTTCAGTGGAGAATTATTTTCAAGTTATTTTAATGTATGGTTAACCCTAATTAATTAAAATTCAATTTTAGGTATTTAGGTTAATTAAGATTATTCTTAATGAGTTAATTCAAAATATAGCTATCCTAGGTTCCTCTGCTCTCAAGAAATTTCACCAAATTTTTCTAGAATTTATTGGACAATATGGTAATTATTGGAATTAAAATACCAAAAACAGTGACATAAACTTGAAAAATACATAACTTTCCATAGAGATGGCCTCTGACCTTAAAAAATTCAGGGAATGTTCCCAAGGTCAGAGGCTTCAAAAACTATATGGTCTCATGCTATTGTGAATTGTCTATGTAAATGAAGAATCAAAATACTGAAATGAGTAAATAATTAATTAAAAATAAAATACTCATCAAAATAACTTGATTTCTTTCAACATTATTCTCCTATGTTCACTGAGCAAGAGGGTATTTTTAGTTTATTTTTATGATTTTCCTACAAAAAGATATGGATTTTCTAAGTTCTGGGTATTTAAATAAATAGAGAAAACCCTATTTTTCTACTTATCCGCGCGGCACCGCATCAACCTCGGCAGCTCTGAAAGCCCACGCGTCGCGCTCCCATTCGATGCGCCATCTGACTCAGCACTCCAGGGGCCCGCGGTTCATGTAACGTTCTCTGGTCCGGCGCAATCTGGACCGTCCACTCGATACACGCTCGATCGAACGGCGCCTGGTCATCGTCTACGACTGGTGTGCACCCGTGACCGTCCACACAAAAAACCCTAAGAGTTCTCTCATTTCTCAACGAATTTTAGTGTTCTTATGCTCTATGGATTATTTTTGAAGAGATGAACACATCCATAAAGTTTACATGCTATGAAATTAAGTAAAACAAAATGGAGAATCACTGGGAGCTCGGGAGGAAGGAATGATCCATACCTTTGCTCTGAGAAGTGTAGCTTCAATCAAAGAGTTGTGTCACCTTCGATTGCACCCAAGGAAGCTCCAGATGAAGTCTCCGGCTCTCAGGGAACCGTGCCTAGGTATGAAAGTGTCCACGGCCGATTTCAAAGCTTCGGAGGCCGGAGTAAATGGGTGACCCGGAGAGGGGGCTTTCACCTGGGGAACTCCTTCTCTTGGTCCCATGCGGGTGTGGGTGAGTTTAATTTGGATTTGGTGGAGGTTTTGGAAATGTCCCGGTTTTCCATTTAAATTTAAACTCGGAAATTGAGCTCGATTGGGGAAATTGAGTCGGAATCCAATGGAGATCAAGTGCTCTAGGTGAGGAGAAGGTCCTGGAGCAATTTTGGCAGAGTTTTGTTTAGGTCTGGTTCATCACCTTGTTTGGCCGAGAGGGTGTGAGGTTTAAATAGACATGGCTGGAGGGCTCCCTAAGGGCAATTGAAGGCTTGGATCAACTGCTCAGGGCAAGGGAAGAATAGCCATGGTGGCCATTTAGGTTGGGACAACTCAGCAAGGGGAATTGAATTTTGAATCAATTTAGACCTCTCGGCCATGGTGTTTTCCGGCGGCGTGGTGGTCGGCCGGCCAGGGCATGGGTCACCCTCGGGGTCGGGGAGGTCGGGGCTTGATGTTTGTGAGCTCAATCGTCGTTGCCATGTGTAAAGAGGTTTGATTTAAGTGGAATGGGGGAGAGTGTATTTTGGGCTCATTTCTGGTCCAATGCATGGTTTAAGGTGAGAGTACTGTTGACCTCATTTTTGATGAGGTCTTCTCTTCTTCTCTTTAGTACTTAGGATCTAGCCTTAGGCTTTTCCTTTGACTATCCTAGAGGATTAGAATTGGGACCCACCACTTAGAAATTCAAACCACTTCTTAACTCCTGAAAACTCCACAAACTTGATTGTAGACCCCTAATCACCTAGAGGGTTGAAATCAAATGTGGAAGTTTAAAGGATGAGTTCCTATAGGACTCTTTGGTCTTAGGACCGCTCACGGGTGGCACAGTCGCAGTGAAGGGTTGACTTACACACACACTACACCTATACACTACACTTTCACACACCTCCTAAAACCACACCCATACCCAACTTGACCTCCCGACTCATGAAGGTGATTCACATGGATGGTCCTTAACCCCTAAGCCCTCGGCTGCGAGGGTTAGAACAACATAGTGGATGCCTCAAATGAGTCCCTTCATGGCTCATGTGGGCTTGATATGGCTTCATGGCTCAACCAAAATGATTTCATTCCACTTGCATTCACCCAAGCTTCAATTTTCCAAATTTTCAATTTTTGACCCCCGGGACCCTACACCCGCTTAGCCTACCTAAAACCCTTGAAATCACCCAAAATTTGTAAAATCACCTAAATTACCCAAAATTCCACAAAATCAATCCCAAACATTCCCACATTACTCAAATTAATCATCCATACCCAAAAATACCAAAATTCCAAAAATACCTCCCAATACCCTCCAAATACCCAAAATGCCCCTCTTAGCCAAAAAATCCAAAAATTCAGAAAATTCCCAAAAAATTCCAGAAAATCGCAAATATTCCCAATTTCATTTTTTTTAACTACACCATGGGCCAATTTTGTCAATTTACCCCACTTTTATCAAAACCCCCAATTTGACCCATTTTAACCCAAAATGAACCCAATGTCAAACCAAACCTACCCAATTGACTCAAATTCTGGTCCAATTCAATTCTAAACTTCAATTCAACATCCCCAACACCAATCTAGATCAAATCCAAGTCCAATTTGATTGACATTTGGATCCAATTTCACTTTTGGCCTTACAGCCCAATTTGGACCCATGACCCAAACTTAGCCCAAACTCACCCAATTCAACTCCAATTAACCCCAAATCTTTTCTAAACCTTCCTTAAAATCCCCATAAACAAAACACTAACATGATTTGCTCAAAGTTTAGACCCAAACCCCACTCAAATTCAACCCAAAGCTAAAAGGCCCAATTTTGACCTAAACCTAAACCTAGCCCAAATAGGCCCAAACCCCAAAATCAAAACCCAACCAAAGCAAAAACCTCTTTGAAACACTCCCATAAACATTTCCCAACATTAATTTTACATCAATTTCAACCCTAGCCCAACATTGGCCCAAGTTAGCCCAATTTGATCTACATTGGCCCACTTACCAAATGAACCCAAATTCAAACCAATTCAATTCCAAATCACACCAAATTGACTCCAAACCATTCATGAAACATCCCTAAACCATTTGTAACATTTATTTGACATGGTCCTTCACAAAATTTTCACCCAAATGCCCATCCTAAAATCAAAAAGCCCACTTCCCTTAAACCTTCCTAAAAGCCCACTTCCTTCGAATTCAAAAGCCCAAATTCATCCAAAGCCCACATGACACTTCCCCTCATCATCCATTTAATCAAAATCACCCCTAAGTTTCAAAATCATCAATTAAACAATTCCAAATCAAGCCCCATACAAATTCCCATCAAAATACCAAAATTTTCTTAAATCCATTTCCATGAAATTGACTTAACTTTTCCCAAGCCAAAGGTGAGCCATGAAGTCATGCATGAGCCACATGTGAGCCATGAAAGCCTTGGACACTTCACCATACCCAAAATGGCAAGAAGAGGGGACCCTTTAATGATTCTCTTAAGAGTGATTAACCACTCCCATGTCTCCCCTAACTCTTGCTTAAGCTTAATTGTACTTGGATTGTGACTTGACCCCACTAATCGAAGCTGATCCAAGTGACTTTCCCTTCAGCCCAAATTGGCCTTGGAGGGTGAACCTAACCCAAAACCAAGGGTTGACCCATTTAGACCCAAAACTAGCCCTTTCCCATTCCACTTTGATCCAAGCCTTTTACACATGGCATTTGCCAATTGCCTACACTAAACCCCAGCCCTGACCCACCTGGACCTGAGAGTGACCCATGCCTGCCGGCCAGCCGCCTGGGTCGCCGGAAAACACCATGGCCGAGACCTTGGGAGGAGCCAAATTTTGGAATTCCACCTTGCTGAGCTGCCTCACTCCAAATGGCCATTGCAGCTGTTCTTCTCCTCACCAGAGCTTGCTGATCCCAACCATTAAACCCCCACGGGAGGCCCTCCACCCTCTCCTATTTAAACACCACCCCTTCTCGGCCATGAGAGGTGCTGAAAAAAACCTTAAGGAAACTCTGCCAAAATTGTTCCAGACTACTCCCCACACATAGAGAACTTGATCCACACTAAAATCCCCCTGCCATTTCCTCTCTGTGAGCTCAATTTCAGAGTTGAAATCCAAGCCCAAAACCGGGACACTTCTCCACGGTGAGCCAATCCCCAAATTGATTGGTCCTACACCTTCACCGGACCAAGGAAGAAGTCCGCCGGCAAAAGCCCCCTCTCCGGGCCACCCATCCGTTCCGGACTCCAAGCTTTGTGATCGGTCGTGGTCACTTTCATAGCTAGACAATTCACCAGGCCGAGGGACTTCATCCGGAGCTTACTTGGACCCAATCGAAGGTGACACAACTCTCGGATCGAAGCTTCACTTCTACGAGCAAAGGTATGGACTCACTCTTCTTCCCGAGCTTACGGAGATTCTCCATTTAATTTGAGTCGATTTAAATACATGTTTACCAGTATGGATGTGTTCGTCTCCTCAAGATGAATCCATAGAGCATAAGAACACAAAAATCCATTGAGAATCGAGTGAGAAATTAGGGTTAGAAGGTTGACGGTCACGGGTGCACACCAGTCGTAGACGATGACTGGGAGTCGTCGGATCGAGTGTGTATCGAGCGGATGGTCTGGATTGAGCCGGACAGCGCAATGGTGCATGAACCGCGGGCCCCGGAACGGCGAGTAGGATGGCGGCGCCGAATCGGGAGACGACGCGTGGCCTTTCGGAGCCGCCGAGGATGGCGTGGCGCCGCGTGGATAAGTAGAAAAATAGGTTATTTTTCTATTTATTTAATTACCAGAAATTGGAAAATTCATAACTTTGTGAAGAAAAATCCTAAAAATAAAATAAAAATACCCTCTTGCTCAGTGAATAGAGGAGAATAATGTGGAAAAGAAATCATTTAATTTCATTAAGTATTTTATTTTTAATGATTTATTTATTGTCTGCATTGTTTTAATTCTCCATGCATATAGAAAATTCACCATGGCATGAGACCATAGGGCTTTTGAAGCCTCTGAATTTGGGAACATTCACTGAATTTTCCAAAGTCAGAGGCCATCCCTATGAGAAGTTATTGATTTTTCAAATTCATGTTACTGTTTTGAGTATTTTAAATCTAATAATTAGCATGTTGTAAAATAAATTCTAGGAAAATTTGGTGAAGTTTCTTATGACCAGAGGACCCTAGGAAAAATAGGTTTTGAATTAATTCACTTGGAATGACCCTAATTGGCTTAAACACCCAAAATAGGTCTTTAATTAATTAGAGCTAACCATACATCAAATTGACTTGAAATCAATTCTCCACTGACCTTTAGGATCAGAGGAACCCACCATAAAAATTTGAAGTTAATTGGACTTGGTTAGCCCTACTAAATGGGTTGATTAAGCCATTTAGCCAATTTAAACTTTAAAAATTCATAACTTTCAAAATGCTTTTCAAAAATTCACCAAATTGGTTTTGGAGCCTCTCTGATATTAGGGAAATTTAAGAAAATTAAAATTGCAATTTTCTAAAAAAGTTGATTTTTTGCATTATTTTAATATTTTAATAATTAAAAAAATAATAAAAATCACAAAAATAATAAAATTCACCAAAATGTCACATTTTGAATTTTAATCACTTAGGAACAAATCCCATATTTTTCTTAAGTCTCTATGATGAGATATTAAATTTTAAAGCCCTAAGGTAATTTTAAAATTAAAAAAATGTATTTTCTAGCATTTCCATTAAAATAATTCTAATAAATCGAAGAAAAATCAGAAAATTATAAAAATTGATTCTCTGATTTCCTTGATATCAGAGAGATTTTTGAAAAATATAAAATTCATTTTTCAAACTTTATTTTATTTTTAAATTAATTAATACCCCAAAACTCAAAATAATTATAATAAAAATAATATAATTCAAAAAAATCACCAAAATTGGTCCAAGTGGTCCTCTGATTATTAGAAATGTCCCATAATTTTCTTAAGGACAGAAACTTTTTCTTGGTCATATTATTAAATTTTCCTTGGAAATCCTTATTTTCCACCAAAAATAATTACATAAATAAATTAAATACAGAAAAATCACATTTTCTCCTCTAATGTCCTTATTGACATATGAGTGAAGTCACATAAAAATTCTAAATTCATTTGAGCTCAATTTAGTGAGTTATGAAATTATTAAGCTTGAAGGGCAAAATGGTAATTAAAATTTTAACCCTTAATTAAAACTTTAGGCTTAATAAAATGAAAGAGTAAAATATTTGATTCTAATCTGACTTGGATGATTGAAATTTAAATAATTAAAGGGTAGAAACCTATTAAACAATTTAAAAATAATTGAAATGAACTTTAATTAAATAATTGATTAAATTTGGAAGGATAATAAAAAATTTGGAATTATTAAAATAGGGATGTTATTAGGAAGAAATTTGTTCTTTAATTTAAGAATCCCTAAATTAATCATCTCAATAATATTTAATTACTAATTAAAATGATAATTCAAATTTAAGATTTAAAAATGCTAAAAGACTTAATCATTAAATTGAATTAAATTAAATTATTTAAATCAAACCCTTTTAAAATAAAATATTAAATTAAAATTAAAAATTAAATCAAATTAAAATTTAAATTAAATTAAATTAAATTAAATTAAATTAAAACATATTAAATTAAATTGAATTAAATCAAATTAAATTAAATCAAATTAAATTAAATTAAATCAAATTAAATTAAATTAAATTAATTAAATCAAAATTAAAATTAAATTAAATTAAAATTAAATTAAAATTAAATTAAATTGAATTAAAATTAAATTGAATTAATTTAAATTAAAATCATTTAACAACAAACCTAAATGAAATCATTAAAAAATAAATCTAAAACAACTTGAACACTATTCCAAACTTAAATCCATCAACTAAAATTAAATCATAAACCATTTGAACATCCATTTGCCCTCGAAAGCTTTTGTTGTCATAACTCCTAAACGGAGCATTAAGTGAAGTGTTACTTCACTTATAGGATATTCAAATGTCCTAGTTCACCGAGCAAGACAACAAACTTGAACTCCCGGACGATTAATTCATTTGTATAATTAAATTCATTTAGACTTAGAATAATCCTAAAAATATTGAAAAGATGTTTAAGATTCGTCTTAAGCACTTCCTCGATATGATAGGATATTTATAAGAACAATTGAACTTAATTGTTCTTTGATGAAGAAAATCGTCCTCAAACCAAAATACAAGAACCTGAGACGTCATAGGAAATAACTAGCTATAGGATTAGGAACTTGGTAGAAAACCATAACCCTTCCCTTAGCTTTACCTAGGAACTTACTTTAAATGCTTAAATATTCTAACCGTGTTTTAAGTGCGACTTGGGATGACGGGAAGACCCTCCAGTGTACGCTTTTATTTTATTGCAATTTACTTTATTGCAATTTATTTAATCGCATCGCACTTACTTTTCTTGCATGATAAACAACTCGTTGCATGAAAACCCACACATTTAGGATAGTCCCTAAAACTGAAACCAAAATTAAATTAAAAGTCATTACAAGATAAAATTCACCGCCACAACATTTCAAAATATAAGACAACTCAAAATTTAATCACAAACAGAACAACAAAACTACAACTACAACTAAATTAAAACGTCTTGTTGGATGATCGGGAATACCTCGGATGATGTAACCTACGTGTTCCTAACGGGATTTCCCACGGTCTAAATGAAAGTGTGGAACTCATTCAGTTGAGTTTAGCAAATTCATCTGGACTAAGTGAATCCGATAAAAATAACGATGCCGGAAGGATGGAACCGTGGGATCTTAACCGGTGTTGTTATAATCAACTTTAAGATTTGTTTAATCAAAATATTAAAAAACACCTGGATTTTAAGATTTTCTCTAAACCAGAACACTTTTCTCATCTCCTGATTTATGACTTCTAAAACTAAACCACTACAATAACAAGGAGCTCGGAGCATGGTGGGCAGCACGGCCATCGTCGTCAGCAAAACTGAAATCTACATCAGCAAAACTTTCTTAGAATTAAATAACCAAGCTATAGGACTTTGAGGTAGTTTGCCTAGTGCAACATGAATCCTCAACCTTTATGTTAGGCATTTGTATTGCAAATTAAGCCCTAACCGGTCTTAGAACTCCGAGGTAGTCGTCCGATACGACATAAACCCTCACATCTTCGAGGCTATTTGTATGATTTTATCATACAAATATAAGTCCTAACTAATTAAAATTGGCAAGATCAAAACATTAAATAAATATTAGGACTTTCCTAAATTCAAGCCAAACAATAGGATAGTCGGGAAATTACCGAAGTTCGCTTCGAATCTGTGATTTCTCCTACCTTTCTTCCCTTGGATTCCCAAAATAAAATGTTCCAAATTTGATCCATTCCCTATTGAAATTCCAAAATTCAATCCATTGAAAACTTAAACTTTGAAATTCTTGAGAGCAGAACTACTGATTATTATCGAGAGTTTTCTTAGGTGATTCCCGTCACTTAAGATGTAATTAACTATAGGGGCTTGCCCTTATAGGGAATTTTAAGAACCCAGGTAATATAAACCCTATTTAATGTTTTCATATTAAACAGGGGAATTTGTCGGCTTATAAAATTGGTTCACAGACCAAACGAATGTCACAAACTTCTCTGGTTTATTTAATCGAGCCTCATTATCAAGCAGTGTGTCTATTCTTCGGGATAGATACACGGTTTGTAGTGCGACGCTCGTTTATATAAACTATTCGGGATGTGAGATCAGTTTGATTTCATATCTTAAAATTTTCAAGTTTAAAATTATTTTCAAAATCAAATACTACTTTTCAAATTATTTATTTAAATTAAATTGAAATTCACCGACAATTTCTGTAGGCGACCCCCTTTCCAAATAAAACACCCTAACCCAAAAATAAGCCGCACAGCACCTCCCCAAGGCTAGACTTTGGGCTGGGAGGAATCATTTGGGTGAGCCAAGAGAGAGTGGTGAGGTCTCTTTCCATGGTGAGGTGGCTAAGCTTGGTTTAGAGTGTGACATGAATGAGGTTAAAAAGCTTAATCAAGGATTAAGAAAGAGGCCCCCTCCATTTGCCATAAATGACATCGTGAGGTGTAAAGTGACTCCCATGGCTTGCATATGGCTTATGCATGGCTCCATGGCTTCATTTGGCTTGGGAAAAGATTTGGTCAATTTCATGAAAGGGGATTTTATGAATTTTGGCATTTTGGTGGAAATTTGGATGAAGCTTGATATGGAATGATTTAAAGATGATTTTGAAACTTAGGGGTGATATCAATTAAAGGTATGATGAGAAGAAATTGCCATGTGGGCATTAGAGCCAATTTTGGGCTTTTGGATTTGGTGAGAATGGGCTTTTAGAATGGTTTAAGAAAGTGGGCTTTTAGATTTTAAAATGGACTTTTGGATGAAAGTTTTGTGAAGAACCATGCCAAATAAATTTTGGGTTTAGTTTAGGGATGTATCATGAGTGATTTGGAAAAGGTTTGGTGTCATTTGGAGTTGAAATGGGGTCAATTTGGGCTTTTTGGTAATGAGGTCAAAGTGGGCCAAATTGGGCTTACTTGGTTTAAGGTTGGGGTAAGGTTGGATTTGATGTAAATTTAATGTTGAAAAATGTTTATGGGAGTGTCACAAAGAGTTTTCAACTTTGGTTGGGCTTTGATTTTGGGATTTGGGCCCATGTGGCTTAGGTTTGGGTTTAGGCCAAAAATGGGGATTTTGACTTTGGGTTAGGCTTGGGTGGAGTTTAGGTTCAAATTCGGGGAAAATCGTGTTAGTGTTTTGTTTGTGGGGATATTAGGAAGGTTTAGGAAAAGATTTGGGGTTAATTGGAGTTGAATTGGGTTGGTTTGGGTTAGGTTTAGGTCATGGGGCAAAGTTGGGCTTTAGGCTTCAAATTGAAAATTGGATCCAAAAGTCAATCAAATTTTGCTTGGATTTGGTCTAAATTGACATTGGGGATATTGAATTGAAGTTTAGAATTGAATTGGACCAAAATTGTGGTAAATTGGGTTGGTTTGGTTTGACATTGGGTCCATTTAGGTTAAAAATGGGTCAAATTGGGGTTTTAGTAAAAGTGGGTTAAATTGACAAAATTGGCCTATGGTGTAGTTGAAAAAAATGAAATTGGGAATATTTGGGATTTTTTGGAATTTTCTGGGAATTTTTGGAACTTATGGATTTCTGGCTAAGAAGGGCATTTTGGGTATTTGGAGAGTAATGGGGGGTATTTTTGGAAATTTTGGTATATTTGGCTATGGATGATCAATTTGAGTGGGGGGAAATGTTTAGGATTGGTTTTGAGGAATTTTGGGTGATTTAGGCAATTTTGCAAAATTTGGGCAATTCCGAGGGTGTTTGGTAGGTTTAGTGAGTGTAGGGCCCCGCGGGTCAAAAATTGAAATTTTGGAAAAATGAAGATTAATCAAGTTTGAGTAGAATGGAATCACTTTGGTTAAGCCATGAAGCCATATCAAGCCCATAAGAGCCATGAGAGGACTCACTTGAGGCATTCAACTATGTTGTTCCTAACCCTCTTAGCCAAGAGCCTAGGGGTTAAGATCCATCCATATGAATTACCTACATGAGTCAGGAAGTGAAGCTAGGCATGAATGGTTTTAGGATGGGAATGTGTGTGCAAGTCAACCCTCACCAGACCAGGCCACCCAGGGTAGTCCTAAGGCCAAAGAGCCCTATAGGGAACTCATCTTTTAAACCTCCACATTTGATTTTAACCCTCCAAGTGAGTTGGGGGTTTACAATCAAACTTATTTGAAGGGAGTTTAAGAGGTGTTTGAATTTCTAAGTGGTGGGTCCCATTTCTAGTCCTCTAAGAGAGTCAAAGGGAAAGCCTAAGGCTAGATCCTAAGTACTAAAGAGAGAGAAGAGAAAAGACCTCATAAAAAATGAGGTCAACAGTCCAACAGTCATCACATGACAACCACGAAACCGTTTGGAAGAGGCCACTAGAGGATGCCATAGGCTAGCTAAGAACCGACATCCAATGGTTGGCAATGGAAAGAGGAGAAAAATTGGAAACTGAAGCTGATTCATCAGAATTTATGGATAAAGAATACGCCGAGATTAATATGGTCGAGACCCGAGCATCGACAGCTTTACAAGGCGCTTCGTCAGCTTCAGAAAGGGAGGAACCGGAAGTGATGAGGGCACAACTTCAAGAAAAGGATGATACAATTTCCCAGATGGAAAAAATGGAGGAGAAGAAATCACATCCGTCAATGGAGATGAACAGCCGAAGAAGGATTCTACACAGAGCATGATTCTCAAGAAAGATATTAAAGACATGGTAGAACAGCAGGTGCGAGAAGCCTTAGCTCAGTCTAAGAGTGGAGAATCTATCCAGACGGGTAGATCATACCCCGAAGAATTTGATGTGGTTCAATACTCAAAAGGCTTCGTAGCACCTCTGTTCAAGACTTTTGATGGAACGGGAAACCCCCGGCAGCATGTAGCACATTTTTGTGCTAGTTGCTGCAATGCCGGTGGGAGCGATGCTTTACTCTTTCGACAGTTCGTCAGTAGCTTATCAGGGATTGCCTTTGACTGGTATGAAGAATTGCCAAATGGCTCAGTTAAGACATTTTCGGAATTAGAAAACCTCTTCGAAAGTGGTTTGTCGGGGCTCGGCACCACATCACTATCGGTGATCTAGTGGGGGAGCAACAGAAACGGAACGAAACGTTAGTGGACTATATACTTCGATGGAGGAATTTAATCATGAAGTGTGAACCCCAGCTTCAGGAACAGCATGCAGTCGGTATCCTACTAAAGAGTGTCCATGGCCCGATAGCACTTCTCCTCAAAGGATTTACAACTAAGACTTTCGAGAAGTTTATTAGCAAGGCCGGGAGCTTGCAAAAGGAGGCAAAGCAGCTGAGTTTTGTTGATAAGACTGATAAGCAGAAACCCGTAAAAGCATTCGAAAAGAAATCTAGGATCGTCGCGGCAGTAGACAAAGGTAAATGGCCAGTGCAAATACAGTCAGAGCAGCCACAGCCTAGTTATCAGGCACCGCAATGGATCTATTAGTAACCTCAGCAGATCTATCAGCAACCTCAACAGAACTATCAACAGCCTCGACCGAGCTACCGATCATGGCAACATGATCAACCACCACCTCGTCTGCCACGTGCTTTGAAAGAACTTCTGAATAAGGAATACCATTTCAAGACTGAGGCAGTGGTAAAGATGTTTCGCAGTTTAATGAATACACCCAACATTCAACTACCAGAGCCCAAAAGGCCAGAAGAAGTCGACAAGAAGGATCATCCAAACTTTTTCCCTTACTACCGGATGCTTGGGCACAAGATAGAGGATTGTATCACTTTCAAGAGTTGGCTTGACGATAATCTCTGGAAAGGAAACATAATGATCCCGAAAGAATACATGAAGGAGCCCTAAAAAGGAGGTTTCATCAATGTTATCTCGACGGATCCTATTGTTCTGATAAACCCTTACACGACTGACGATGGGTGGAGCACCATCTGGACAAAGGCTTCAAAGAAAATTTTGGATCACATCCAAACCACTTCGGTGCGCGCTTCAACTCAAAGTTCAAAACCTGCCGAGTCGGCATTATCGCTTGCGATTGAAGAACCGCCCCAGAAGGAGGAGAAGATCTTAGAAGAAAAGAAGACCGAGGCTCCAAAGGGTAGACTAGGGGCTCCTTATCCTAGGATGGTTGTTTCCAATTTGGGGGAGAAATCCCTCAAACCTCTGACTTTGTATGATTATTTGCTGGCCCCGCCGGGATCTTATTATGATAAGAGTTATGGCGTTGACTACGTTTTGACTGTTTCTAATGATTACGTAACTAGCGACAACCGACTTAATCCGGATCTCGATTTCGATATAAATAACGATTCTCAAATCATACTAAACCTCGATGACCACAACAAAGGAGAAGATGCTCACAAAGATGGCTACGAAAGCTCAACAAGCAACGAGTCTATTTGTGAATTTCGAGGAGCTCCAATCACGATAGAATTGGAGTTATCAGATTTCGAAGCAACATCAGAAGAGCCAGTCGTTCCTATTCAAGAGGAGACACCGGTAAATTCAGCACCAGTTACAGAACAAGTAACTGAAGTCAATCTAAGGAGTGGAAAAGTTTTACCCCCAAGAATGGGTCCAAAGGATAAAGGAAAGTAGGTGGTTGCTCAGGAAGAGCCAACCCCAGCAGAAGAATTTCCCATTCAGGAAGAGATTGAAGAGCCTGGTAATAAAGTGGATTACAAAGTGCTAGCCCATCTTAGGAAGCTACCAGCCAAACTGAGCATCTACGACGCTCTGATCCTGTCAAAGGAGTTGAAAGAAACTCTGATCAAGGCCTTACTTGATCTAGAAATTTACTTAGCTCAAATGACCGGTAATTCCTTCGACGAGGTTTGCTCGTTTAAAGAACAGCGAGGTGTTACCTTCACGGACAATGATCTACTACTGGGAACAGCTTATCACAATCGACAGTTGTACATTTCAGTCACTATTAGAAAGTTTACACTCCCCAGAGTGTTGGTTGATCTAGGAGCATCAATCAACATAATGAATCTTCGGATGCTAGCATATTTGGAAATTGATGCTCGCGAACTCGAAGCAGACAAGATGCTATTAAGAGGCTTCAATCAAAAAGGAGAAATAGCCCTTGGATCGATAACACTATTAATGAAGACTGGTGATTTGGCAAAGACAACCTCAAAATTCCATTAAATTGATTCTGAGACATCATTCAACGCTCTACTGGGTTGGCCATGGATCCATGAGAACCGGATGGTACCATCGTCTCTGCACCAGTGCATAAACTATTATGAAGGAGGAGAACAGTTTATTACAGGTGATTTGTAACCATTCTCCGTGCATGAAATCAGAATTCCCGAGGATGCAGCCTACTACGCACCTCGAAAGAAAACAATCTTCTCCGGAAACACTATACCAAATGAAGCAAAAGAAGCTTGAGATGACAAAGAACCTAAAATTCTAGTCCAACAGTTACTCACCACTCCCTTACGGCGAGATGGTGAAGGTTTCTCCAGAACTCGCACCCGAGGTCGAGACCGGGGACGGGGTCGAGGAAGAGACGTTGTAGCAGTTGGACAGAAGAACCCGGTCATCGACCTTGATTGGGAGAACATTTCTGAAGAAGAAGAAATCAAGAAAGAAACAGCAACAATAAGTCAGAAGAAACCCCAATTCAAGATCTCTCTCTCGAAGAAGAAAAGAACGAAGAATACAAATCAATGTACGAGAAGATTAATCACTATGTGCATACTATGACCCTGACCCCGATCTATCCTAGTAAGGTCGAGGGTATGGTGGTCAAGGAGGTACATGGTGGCGGTACTAAACCGATCAAATTCTACCGTGGTGCTTCTTCTTCCAAAACTGAAAATGATGTACAATTTAAAGATGTTACTTCTTCTGAATTAATGGAACTACCTTTCGAGTGGTATTCTCCCTGTGTTCAAAATTTAATTCAACATGGTGTCCTACCTAAATAATGGATAAAAGGTCAATCACAACAGTTTGAAAAATTATGGAATAATGCTAGTCGGCCTCCCAATTCAAAACATGGTCTCGGATTCGGTACAGTAGGATCAGTTGATGATACGGGATTTTGCTTGGTTGTCACTTGCGAGCCTAATGAAGTCTGCTTAGAAGCCTCAGATGATCTCAAAGATCTGCAAATTGGAAATGCTCTGATTGAGTTTGAAGAAGAGATTAAATCTACAATAGACGAGTTAATGGAAGTTAACTTAGGTACTAGCGAAGAGCCTAGGCCTACCTTTTTTAGCTCCTTACTCAATAAAGAAGACTCCGAAAACATGATCAAGCTACTAATAGAATTTAAAGACTGGTTTGCTTGGAGTTATGATGAAATGGCAGGATTAGCTCCAGAAGTCACAGTTCACAAACTAGGAGTGGATCACACTGTCGTTCCAGTCAGACAAGCTCCAAGAAGAATGCTTCTAGAGATTGAACAACAAGTAATAGCTGAAGTTAAGAAGCTAATTGACAATAAATTCGTTCGCGAAGAACAATATCCGACTTGGTTAGCCTAATGTGGTACCGTCGAGAAAGAAGAATGGACGATCGGAATCGCGTAGATTTCGCGAGATTCAACAAGGCATGTCCAAAGGATGAATTTCCTCTACCAATTCCAGAACTGATGATCGACATCACTTCGACACATGAAATCTTCTCTTTCATGGATGGATCATCAGGATACAACCAGATAAAGATGGCACCAGAAGATGAAAAGCTCACAGCCTTCAGAACGCTAATCAGAATATATTGCTACACTGTCATGCATTTTGGATTGATGAACACAGGAGCAACATACCAAAGAGCAATGAAGAGGATTTTTTATGATCTCATTCACAACCAAGTCGAATGCTACGTGGATGATGTAGTCATCTATAGCAAACTGAAGGAAGATCATCTGTATGATTTAAGAATTGTTTTCGAGTGATTAAGACAATTTAACCTTAAGATGAATCCCTTGAAATGCACCTTCGGCGTCGCCTCTGGGAAATTCTTAGGATTTGTTGTCCGACATCGTGGAATTGAAATCGATCCGGAGAAGATTAAAGCTATCTTAGAAATGCCTCCTCCCAAAAATTTGAAACAACTACGATACTTTTAAGGGAAGTTGGCATATCTTCGACGCTTTATCTCAAATTTGTTAGGTAGGTGTCAGCCCTTCTCCGCATTGGTTAAAAAGGACGCCAAATTCATTTGGGAAGAGAAATGCAGGGGCCTTCGAGGACATTAAGCAGTATTTAATGACACCTCTTGTTTTAGTAGCCCCAGTCTCGGGTCGACCATTAATACTTTATACCGCGGCTTTAGACGACTCTCTCGGAGCCATGCTAGCTCAGGTCAACGACGAGGGAAAAGAAAATGCTCTCTACTACTTAAGTCGTCATTTAATTCTGACGGAAGTAAAGTATCCTCCTATTGAGAAGCATTGTTTGGCCCTGATCTTCGCTGCTCAAAAGCTCAGGCATTACATGCTTTCTCATAAGGTCAACCTTATTTTGAAGTTTAATCCGTTCAATATTTGATGACCCGACCGATGATTTCCAACAGACATGCCAGGTGGTCGATGATACTATTGCAATTCGATATAACTTTTGTGTCGCTTCGTGATGTAAAGGGACAAGTCCTAGCAGACTTCCTCGTAGCACACCCTTTATCGGCAGAATCGCCTCTCAACAAAGACTTGCCTGGCGAGCAGATAATGAGCCTAGAAAACCCCGATAATCAACGTTGGGAATTGTACTTCGACAGAGCATCCTCAGCACAGAAAGATAAAGAATTGCAAACTATAGTGCCCAGTAAGGTAGGAAACGGACTAATCTTTATAACACCGAAGCGAGGGATGTTAAGGTATTCCTACCATTTAACAGAACTGTGTACAAACAATGAAGCAGAATACGAAGCCCTTATAACTGGACTGGAGTTAACCATTCAAATGGGGATAACAGACATCAACATCTATGGAGATTCACAGTTGATCATTCAGCAAGTCGCAGGACAGTACAAAATTTTAAAGCCAAGACTCGAGCAGTACTTTCAGTATGCCATGAAGTTGTTAGAACAGATTTCGAATGTAACGGTCTACAAGATTCCCAGAAGAGAAAATGCTCTTGCAGATGCGCTAGCCCGCCTTGCGAAAGAATTTGCCTGCTTACAGGATGAGTCAGTTGAAGTGTCAGTTCAGGGACGACAGGTCCTCTCACAACTCGACATGGATGCAATACACCAATCAGAAGAAAAAGAAGAAGAAACAGCTGCAACAGTAACAGAAATTACTGAGGATTGGCTGCAGCCATTAATAGACTACTTGCAAACAGGAAACCTATCGAACAATAAGTCATTAGCTCATCAGATTAAGAAAAGAACTCTGTCTTACGCATTAATAAACAATACATTATACAGAAGGTCTTTCGATCAGATGTGGCTAAGGTGCCTGAGCGAGTCCGAGGCTCATGAAATTGTTAAAGAAGTGCACTCAGGACTTTGTGGCGCTCATCAGTCGGGTCCGAAGATGAAAATGAAGATTAAAAGACTAGGGTACTACTGGCCTTCAATGATGATCGACTGCACGAAAGTTGCAAAGAGTTATCACCAATGCCAAGTGCATGGAGTGGTTCTACATCAACCTCAAAATGTGTTACATCCGACAATCATATTGTGGCCATTTGAGTGTTGGGGCACAGATATTGTGGGCCCGATAGAACCGCCTTCTTCAAGAGGACATCGCTTCATTCTTGCAGCTACAAATTACTTTTTCAAGTGGGCGGAAGTAGTACCGCTCAGAGAGGTGAAAGCACACCACGTGCTACAATTCTTTAAGAATCAAGTCGTCTACCATTTTGGGGTACCGCGCAAAATTATCTCAGATAATGGGTCCGCGTTCAAAAGCACGAAGATCAATAATTTTGTCAGAAGACACAGGATCAATTGGCGCTATTCAATGATCTACTACCCAAGAGCGAACGGCTTGGCGAGGCTTTTAATAAAACTCTCGTCCAAATCCTAAAGAAAACTTTGGACGACAACAAGAGAAATTGGCACGAGAAGTTGTTAGAAGCCTTATGGGCATACAGGACGACTTTCAGAACTCCTACTCAATCTACGCCCTACGCTCTAGTGTACGGGTCTGAGGTCGTCTTACCCTTGGAAGTCCAACTTCCGTCTCTCAGAATTGCAGTTGCGAATAAGATCACTACAGAAGAGAATGCCAAATTACAACTAGAAGAATTGGAAAGCTTGGAAGGAAAATGACTTTCAGCTTAGCAGATATTGGAACTGTATCAAGCCAAAATGATACGGGCCTTGATAAACTGGTCCGCCCAAGGACATTCAAAGTCGGTGACTTAGTTCTAGTCCTCAAGAGACCTATTCTTGTGCACCGCAAGATAGGAGGTAAATTTGAACCGACCTAGGAGGGACCGTTCGTGGTCGAGACAGTCTACTCAGGAGGTTCCTACCAACTGGTGAATTGCCATGGAGAACGACCTATGCTTCCAATTAATGGATGATATTTGAAGAAGTATTACGCAACCTGATGTTTCGAAGGATGAACTTAAAAAAAAATGAGGTCTCATTCCTAGAAGCACGGGTAGAGTAATCATTTCTAACTGGGTTCGAACCCAAAATATAAAAAATGGATGATAAAAAAAGTGAAATCATAGTCCTTCCCTTTCGAATCAGCTCACTCCTGATCTTTCCTCATCTTCTCCTACTCTTATTAAAATTTGAAAGAAATGAATAAAAATTTTCCATTGATAAATAAATTTTTTTTATTGTTCTTGTTCTTAGTATAGCCCCTTATCCTTTCCTTATTTTTCGCAAGGAAATGTCGAACGAGCGGTTGGTTCTGAACTTTAAGAATGACATGAGTCTAGCACTCGATGAAAAGAAGATGAAGGATGGAGCCGTGATTGAAATCGACTCTGATTTCACACCAACCGGGCTACAGTACGAAGAAAATGATTGGACCCCGATTGATCGAGAAGAACTCCATAGCCAAACAGTGATGAAATTGGGTGAACCAAGTCAGCCGTCTACTAGCAAGAAAAGAAAAGCAAACGCCGCTCATGCAACGGGAGAAGACAAGAAAATAAAGTCCGTGGTTGCTACAGCAGAGGGCAGGCTTGTCTGCGCCATGCCCACAGAAATTCAAGAAGTAAGGAGAGCTACTCTCACTCCTACTCAGCGAAGGAACAAGAATCTCCGCATACACAAGATGCTGACCAAGCTGGCAGCGAATCAACAAAAAGAGACAGTTGCTTCCGTCAATGCAAATACTCCAAAGAAATCGGTTCTTCGGGAACCAGGAAAGAGAAAGTCAATTCCAAGAATAGCAGAAAGGATGAAAGAAACACTAAAGAGAGCAGAAATAGAGTCAGTGCCTCGACGCCAAGTAGATGTACCAGTTTTGGAGAGTCTTGTTACTAAAGCAACCCCGGAGGATGTCCCGACAGAGACAATCCCCGAGGAGCCAAGACATGTGGGAGAACGTGCTGGGGTTAAACCATACATCCCCCGGTACGTCACCAGGCCTCGCCGATTGTAGATAATTCTGGAATATGAGCTGGAGAGACTGCAACAAGTTGAAAAGAAAACCTTTGAATACTTCGAAAGAATCCGAGGCAAGAGGATTAATATCTTGGAAGGCCTTGAGCTGCATACAGATGTGTTCTCAGAGTATGAACAACAGTAAATTGTAGACTGCATCGTTGAACTGTAGAAAATGGGTCGAGCTGGCCGCCTAAGGGAAAAGACCTATTCAGAACCCCGAAGATGGATGCCAGGAAAAGGAAGAGTTACGATCCAATGCGGGTGTTGCTACAAATTCGCTATGGACAAAAAGGGAAATCCACCAGTGATATTCCGTCGCAGTGAGGTGGATCCGATGCCAAGAATTATTAAGAGAATGGTAAAGAGGATGGTGCATGGAGGGTATTGCCCGCAGACTGCATACCCAACAGCTGCATCATTAATATCTACAAGGAAGGCGACTGCATACCTCCACACATAGACCATCATGACTTTGTCAGACCTTTCTGCACAGTGTCTTTTGTCAACCGGTGCAATATCATGTTCGGATCTGACCTTCGGATTGCAGGTCCTGGAGAATTTCGAGGGCCGGTGGAGATACCACTACCCGTAGGTTCTGTCTTGGTATTAAAATGAAATGGAGCAGACATTGCATTCCAGGAGTGCCTGTTGAGCGGATCTCCGTTACTTTCAGGAGGATGGATGACAGAAAAATGCCTTTTCACTTTCAGCCAGATCCAGAGTTAGAGAGCATTCGGCCCTACGAGCTGTGAGCTACATGGGAGATAGCACACCTCCAATGCACATCCAAATGGCATTTCCTGCCAAGGGTGGCTTGGAAGGTGATGTTATTGTCCATGTAACTCACTATTCAGACATGGATTTCGACAGATGCTTTTGGAAGAAACTTGCAAGAATCTTACACAATCCATTTTGGATTTATGTGGATTGTATGAGATGTTGAATTTTTAAGGAAAATATCATCATGTTTTGGATCGAGCTATATGATGTAATTTCGATAAGATTGGAATGAAAACGACCATGTCGTGTTTTGCCTTCATCTCTTTTGTGCAAATTGACTGGGAAACACCATTAAGTTAAATGAACTTCAAACAAAGAACGAAGGAAAAATAGAAAATAAATAAGAACTCTTTTTAAGAATCCGAATGTCAAAATAAAGTCCAAATTAACACGAACTCGAAATAAACAACAAAAATGAAATTGAATCACCAAAACAAACGAAAAAAATCTAAATCTCGAATTAAATTTCGATCTGAATTCGTTGAGTTGAATCTTTCGACTGAAATCCATTTGAAGCTCTTCTAAATCCTCTTTTGAGTTGATTCTTCCCTACAGAAGACTTCAACTTCGGTTTCAAACTTTGAAACTCTAAATCTGAAATTCCCAGCCTCAGGCTATTCTCAAACCTTTTCGACTCTCCGCGATTTCTTCCCTCTTTTGAGAAGGTCGACTGAGTCTACTGACACAGAACCACGAAATCTTTGATTTGGTTCTGATGGCATGGATTCATATCCTTCGCCAAACAATCAAAATTCGATCAACTCACCAGGGATGTGAAATACTTTCATGTCTCATTCCAATCTTCCACTAAACTGAAATTTCCACAAAATCTTCCAAACCAAATCAAATACAAACTCTTGGGATCAGTACCTAAATTCTGATTCTCTCTTTCGAGACTGGTACATAATTCCGGTTCTCTCCTTTCAAGGTAGGTACCAAATTCCGACTCTCTTTCTGAGATTGATACCAAATTTCAATTCTCTCTTTCGAGACTGGTACCAAATTCCAGTTCTCTCCTTTCGAGGTCGGTACCAAATTCGACTCTCTTCCGAGATTGATACCAAATTTCAATTCTCTCTTTCGAGATCGGTACCAAATTCCAGTTCTCTCCTTTCGAGGTCAGTACCAAATTCCGACTCTCTCTCTGAGATTGATACAAAATTTCTATTCTCTCTTTCGAGACTGGTACCAAATTCTAGTTCTCTCCTTTCGAGATCGGTACCAAATTTCGACTCTCTTTCTGAGATTGATACCAAATTTCAATTCTCTCTTTCGAGACTCGGTACCAAATTCCAGTTCTCTCCTTTCGAGGTCGGTACCAAATTCCGACTCTCTTTCTGAGATTGATACTAAATTTCAATTCTCTCTTTCGAGACTGGTACCAAATTCTAGTTCTCTCCTTTCGAGGTCGGTACCAAATTCCGACTCTCTCTCCGAGATTGATACCAAATTTCAATTCTCTCTTTCGAGACTGGTACCAAATTCCAGTTCTCTCCTTTCGAGGTCGGTACCAAATTTCGACTCTCTTTCCGAGATTGATACCAAATTTCAATTCTCTCTTTCGAGACTGGTACCAAATTTCAGTTCTCTTCTTTCGAGGTCGGTACCAAATTCTAACTCTCTCTCCGAGATTGATACCAAATTTCAATTCTCTCTTTCGAGACTGGTACCAAATTCGAGTTCTCTCCTTTCGAGGTTGGTACCAAATTCTGACTCTCTTTCCGAGATTGATACCAAATTTCAATTCACTCTTTTGAGACTGATACCAAATTTCAGTTCTCTCCTTTCGAGGTCGGTACCAAATTCCGACTCTCTTTCCGAGATTGATACTAAATTTCAGTTCTCTCTTTCGAGACTGGTACCAAATTCCAGTTCTCATTTCAAGATCAGTACCTAAATTCTGATTCTCATCCTTTTCAATCAATTCTTAAACTCCGACTCTCACTTCGAGGCTAGTGCCCAAATTCCAGTTCTCTTTGTAAATCTCGAGGTTGGAACCTAGGTTCCAATTCTCATTTCAAATTCTGAATTTTCTTGAATCGATTTTAAATTAAACTTCAATCAAAATTGAAACTCGAAACAAATCGAAATCCAAACTCAACATTAAAACTTGAAATATAAAATGAAGCGAAATCTAAATCAAACTTCTCTAGATCTCGTGATTTGGAATTTACTTCCTTTTCTTTTTCCCAGCGAGAGTTCAGGGATCTTCAGTCTTGGAGACTTACCTGATATTGCCTAGCGGAAATTTTTTTGTGCTTCGTTCTAAGTGTGTCACTTAGACATTTGTGTTGGCTTTGTCGATTTCTTCGGTCAACGCCAATACGTGCGGTGTGCTTGGTTAGCACACCACACCTATTGGGGGTCCATTTGTTGACCTCGTTTTTGATGAGGTCTTTTCTCTTCTCTCTCCTTAGTACTTAGGATCTAGCCATAGGACTTCTCCTTGACTATCTTAGAGGACTAGAAATGGGACCCACCACTTAGAAATTCAAAACATTTCTTTACTCCCTTCAAACCCCACATGTTTGACCGTAAACCCCCTAAGCCACTTGGAGGGTTAAGATCAAATGTGGAGGTTTAAAGGATGAGTTTCCTATAGGACTCTTTGGCCTTAGAAGTACCCTGGATGGTCTAGTCTGGTGAGGGTTGACTTGCACACACCTCACTTCCATACACACATTCCAAGCCCTAAGACTACCTTTAACCAATTTGACTCCCTGACTCATGTAGGTGACTCATATGGATGGACCTTGACCCCTAAGCCCCTGGCTAAGAGGGTTAGGAACAACATATGGAATGCCTAGAATGAATCCCCTCATGGCTTTTGTGAGGTTAATATTGCTCCATGGCTCAGCCAAAATGGTTTCATTTCACTCACACTTAATCAATCTTCATTTTCCCAAAATTTCAATTTTTGACCCCCGGGACCCTAAACCCACCAACCTACCAAACGCCCTTGAAATTGCCCAAAATTTGCAAAATTGCCTAAATTACCCAAAATTCCTCAAAATCAATTCTAAACATTTCCCACCACTCAAATTGATCATAATTGGTTAAATTTACCAAAATTTTCCAAATACCCCCCTCAATACCCTCCAAATACCCAAAATACCCTTTTAACCCAAAATTCCAAAAAATTAGAAAATTCCCAAAAAATTCCAAAAAATCCCAAATATTCCTAATTTCATTTTATTCAACTACACCATAAGGTAATTTTGTCAATTTAGCCCACTTTTACCAAAACCCCCAATTTGACCTATTTTTAACCTAAGTGGACCCAATGTCCAACCAAACCACTCCAATTGACCTCAATTTTGATCCAATTCAATCCTAAACTTCAATTCAATATCCCCAATACCAATTTAGACCAAATCCAAACCCAATTTCATCAATATGTGGATCCAATCTCAATTTGAAGCCTAAAACCCAATTTTGGCCCATGACTTAAACTTGGCCCAAATCAACCCAACTCAACTCCAATTAACCCCAAATCTTTTCCTAAACCTTCCTAACATCCCCAAAAACAAAACACTAACATGATTTGCCCCAAATTTGAAACCAAACTCCACCCAATCCTAACCCAAACCAAAAATCCCCAATTTGGCCTAAATCCATCATGAACCCAAATGAGCCCAAATCCCAAAATCAAAGCCCAACTAAAGTTGAAAACTCTTTTTCACACCCCCATAAACATTTTTCAACATTAATTTTACATCAAACCTAACATTGGCCCAACCTTAACCCAAGTTAGCCCAATTTGATCCACTTTGGCCTCATTACCAAAAAAGAATCCTAAATTGAACCCAATTCAACTCAAAATCACCCCAAACTTGTACCAAATTACTCATGGCACATTCTTAAACCAATCCCAACATTTATTTGACACAACCCCCACCAATTTTCATCCATCAATTTATTTCAAAACCTAAAAGCCCACTTTCATAAACCATTTTAAAAGCCCATCCAAAATGATTTCAAAAAGCCCAAGACTTATTCCAAAGCCCACATGAAGTTTCCTCTCATCATCCCCTTGATTTAAATCATTCCCTAAGTCCTAAATCAATAATCAAATCATTCCAAATCAAGCTTCATCCAAATTTTCACCAAAACGCCAAAATTCCTAAAATCTACTTCCATGAAATTGACTAACCTTTACCCCAAGCCAAATGGAGCCATGCATAAGCCACATGCAAGCCTTGGGGGCCCTTTACACCTCACCAAGCCATTAATGGCTAGAAGAGGGGGCTCTTTCTTAAACCTTCATTAAGCATTTTTAATCTCATCCATGCTACACTCTAAACTAAGATTAGCCACATCACCTTGGATGGGGACTTCACCACCCTTTCCTAGCTGACCCAAGTGACTTTCTCTTCAACCCAAACCAGCCTTGGGGAGGTGCACCTAGCCTATACCATGACTTGACCAAATTGAACCCAAAATGACTCTTCCCCCTTACCACTTAAATCAAACTTCTTAACACATGTCAAGCCTCAATTGAACTCACGAACTTCCAGCCCTGACCCCACTGAGTCAGATGGTGACCCATGCCTGGCCGGCCAGCCACCACAGCCGCCGAAAAATACCAGGCCGAGAGCCTTATTTGGCTTCAAAAAATTCAAACCCACTGGCTAAGTTGTCCCAACCCAAATGGACACCATGGCTGTTCTTCTCCTCCCCTAAGCAGCTGATCCCAGCCTCCAATTACCCCTGGGAAGCCCTCCAGCCACCTCTATTTAAACTCACCAACCTCTCAGCCAAAAGAGGTGCTGAACAAAATCTTACCAAAACTCTGCCAAAATCACTCCAGACCCATCTCCAAACACAGAGCACTTGATCCCCACTGAAATCTAGCCCTAAAACCCCCTCCATGAGCTCAATTTCTCAACTCAAAATCCACCCAAAAAATAGGACACTTCACTACAGTGAGCCAATCCTCAAATTGATTGACCCTACACCTTCACCAGACCAAGAGAAGAAGTTCCCCAGCAAAAGCCCCCTCTCCAGGCCAGCCATTTCTTTTATCGGCCAAGCTTTGAAATCGAGCTTGGTGGAAGTCAGGTATAGACAATTCACCAGGGCCAGAGGCTTCATCCCTAGGCTCCTCCAGCTCCAACGAACGTGCCAAGCCCCTCTGATTGAAGCTTCACTTCTCAGAGCCAAGGTATGGGACTCCCTTTTCCCGAGATCTTCCAGCGATTCCCCATTTCATTTGAGTTAATTTCAATGCATGTTAGCTGTATGGATTTGTAGCTCTCGTTTAGACGAAGACATAGGATCAAATTTCATGTAAATTGGTTAAGAAATGAGGGAGATATTAGGGTTTTAGTGCGGACGGCTCTCGGCACACACCAGTCGTAGACGATGACTAGGAACCGTTCGATCGTGCGTGTATCAAATGGATGATCCAGATCGAGGCGGACGAGGAGATGGAGCGAGACCGCGGGACGCGTGGCTGCTGACTCACATGGCGGCGTCGAATAGGAGTGCGCTGTGTGGGGCTTTGGAGCTGTCAAGGTTGACGCGGTGCTCACTGGGTTAAGTAGATAAATAGGGTATTTTCTATTTATTTAAATGCCTAGAACTTCAAAAATCCATATCTTTGCGTAGAAAAATCACAAAAATAAAATAAAAATATCCACTTGCTCAATGAATAGAGGAGAACAATGTGGAAAAAGAATTAAGTTATTTTGATGAGTATTTTATTTATAATTAATTATTTACTGATTTCAGTATTTTAATTCTCTATGCATTTATACAATTCACCATGGCATGAGATCATAGGACTTTTGTAGCCTCTGTTCTTGGGAACATTTCCTGAATTTTCCAAGGCTAGAGGCCATCTCTATGGCAAGATATTGATTTTTCAAATTTATGTATCTGTTTTGCCATTTTAATTCCAGTAATTAGCATGTTGCTTAAAAAATTCTCGAAAAATTTAGGGAGGTATCTTATGACCAGAGGACCCTAGCAAAATTTTGGTTTGGTTTAATTCCTTAAGTATAACCTTAATTGGTCTAAACACCCAAAACTAAATTTTAATTAATTAGGACCAATCACACATCAAAATTAATTGAAAATAATTCTCTACTGATCTTTAGGGTTAGAGGAGTCACACATAAAAATTTTAAGTCAATTGGAAATGATTTAACCCATTAAATGAATTAATTAGGTGACATAGCTATTTTGAAAATTAAAAAATTCATAAAACCCAAAATATCTTTCAAAAATTCACCAAAATGGTTTTATGGGCTCTCTGATACTAGAGGAGTCTAAGAAAATTAAAATTGGAATTTTCCAAAAATTTTCATTTTTAACCATATTTTTAATATTTTAATAATTAAAAAATAATAAAAATCACAAAAATATTAAAAATCATTAAAATGTCATATTTTGCCTCCTAATCACTTAGGAACAAACCAAATAATTTTCTTAAGTCTATAGGTTAAAAAATTGAATTTTAAAGGCTTAAAACAACTTTTAATATCAAAAAATAGATTTTTCAATATTTTCACTAAATTAATTCTAATAAATCACAGAAAAATTAGAAAAATATAAAATTTGTTTCTCTGAACTCCTTGAGGTTAGAGGGACTTAAGAAAAATATAAAATCCATTTTTCAGCTTTAATTTTATTTTATAATTAATTAATACCATAAAAATCAAAATAATTATAATAAATAAAATATAATTCAAAAAAATCACCAAAATTGGTCCAAATGATCCTCTGGTCAGTAGGAACATCCCATAATATTTCTAAGGAGAGAAACCTTACCTTGGTCATGTTGTTGAATTTTTATTGAAAACCCATATTTTTCATAAAAATAAATATATAAATTAAATTAAATTCAGAAAAATCACATTTTCTCCTCTAATGTCTTAATTGACATGTGAGTGAAGTGACACCATAAAAATTTTAAGTTTATTTGAGCTTAATTTGATGAGTTATGAAATGAACATGCTTAGAAGGACATAAAGGTAATTACAGAATTTTAACCCTAATTAATATTTGGGTTTAATCAAGGGGAGGGTAAAATATCTGATTTTAAAATTTTCATTAGATGATTGAAACCTAGGGAATTAAGGGGTAGAAACCATTAATCATCTTGAAAATATTTAAATTAAATTTTAATTAATTAAACAATTTGAATTTTGGAATAATAAGTTAAAATTTGGATTATTAAGATTAGGGATATGATTTAAGAAGATATCAATTCTTTAATTTAAAATCTCTAAATGAATCACTTTAATAATATTCAACTCTTAATCAAACTCAAAAATGATAATTGAAATTAATAATTAAAATAATTAAAAGGAAAATAAACCTTAATTAAATTAAAAGCTTAAAACATTAAGTGATTTGATAATCAAATTGAAATAAATTTAAAACATTAAAATTAATTTGAAATCACTTAAAAAATAAATCTAAAATAAGTTTGAAACATTAAAGAAAATCAACCTTAAGTGAATTCATAATTAAATACATAAAAAATCAAACCAATTAAAATTGACCTAAAGTGTTATAATTAAGTCAAATTAAATTTAAATCATCAAAAGTTTAATTAAATTAAATAATCTAAACACCTCTTTCAAATCAAACAATTTAAAACACTTAAGAGAAAATCAACTTGAGTTTTGAAACTAAATAAAATCATCCTAAATCATCAATTCAACTTTAATCAAAGCGGTTAAATTCTTTAACAAACTGATTTGCCCCCTAAAGGCTTTCATTATTATAACTCTTAAGTAAAGCATTAAGTGAAATGTCACTTTACTCATAGTATAATCAAACGTCCTAATTCACTGAGCAAGAAACAAACTAAAGTAAATTTTTGGATGATCAATTCACCAATACAATAAAACTCATTTGGACTCAAAATAATCCCAAAAAAATTGAAAAGATGTTTAGGACTTGTCCTAAACACTTACTCAATATGATGGGGTGTTTTAGAAGAACAACCGAACTTAATTGTTCTTTGGTGAAGAAAATCATCCACAAAAACAAAAGAACCCCGACGTCATGGGGATTGACTAGCAATAAGATTAGAATTTTGGTAGACAACCAGAACCTTTCCTTAGCTTTACCTAGGTACTTGTTGCAAATATATAAATGCCTTAGCATGTGTTTTAAGTGCAGCTTGGAAATGATGAGAAGACCCTCCAGATACGCTTTTATTTTATTGCAATTTATTTGCTTACTTACACTGCACTTTACTTTTCTTGCATGTTAAACAAGATTGACACCCTGGATGAAAACTGAAACATTTAGGATAGCCACAAAACTGAAACCCAAATCTAAATTAAAAGTCACAACGAGATAAAATTCACCGCCACAACATTCAAAATATTAAATAACTCAAAATTTAATCACAAACAGAACAACAAAACTACAACTACAACTAAATTAAAACGTCTCGTTGGATGATCGGGAATACCTCGGATGATGTAACCTACGTGTTGCTAACGGGATTTCCCACAGTATAAATGAAAGTTTGGAACTCATTCAGTTGAGTTTAGCAAATTCATTTGGACTAAGTGAATCCGATAAAAATAACGGTGCCGGAATGATGGAACTGTGGGATCTTAACCGGTGTTGTTATAATCAACTTTAAGATTCCCCTAATAAAATACTAAGATATTTGAACCCTAAAACTTCCCTAAACCAAAACACTTCTCACATCTCATGATTATCACTATCTAAAACTAAACCTCTGCAACAACACGTAAGCTTGGAGCATAGTGGGCAGCATGGCCATCGTCGTTAGCAAAACTGGAATCTACATCAACAAAAACTTTCTTAGAATTAAATAACAAAGCCATAGGATTTCAAGGTAGTTTGCCTAGTGTAACATAAATCCTCAACTCTTCGTTAGGCATTGCATAATTATATTATGCGAATTAAGCCCTAACCGGTCTTAGGACTCTGAGGTAGTTGTTTGGTACGACATAAACCCTCACACCTTCGAGGCTATTTGTATGATTGTGTCATACGAATATAAGTCCTAATTAATTACAATTGGCAGGATTGAAACATTAAACATACTCTTAAATTGAAGCCAAATAATAGGATAGTTTGGGAAGTTGCCAAGATTCTTCTTAGATCCTCAGCTTCTCCTACCTCTCTTCCTTTGGACTCCTAAAATTAACTGTTCCAAATTTGATCAATCTCCAAAATTCAATCCTTTGAAAACCTTAAACTTTGAAATTCTTGAGTGCAAAACCACTGATCATTATCGAGAGTTTTCTTAAGTGATTCCCGTCATTTAAGATGTAATTAACTATAGGGGCTTGCCCTTATAGGGAACTTTAAGAACCTGTGTAATATAAACCCCGCTTAATTGCTCTATATTAAGCGGGGAACTTGTCGGCTTATAAAATTGGTTCACAAACTAAACAGATGTCACAAATCTTCTAGTTTATTTAATCGAGCCCCATCATCAAGCAGTGTGTCTATTCTTCAGGATAGATAAACGGTTTGTGATGTGGTGCTCGTTTATATAAACGTTTTGGGATGTGAGATCGGTTTGATTTCATATCTTAAAAATTTCAAAACTTAAAGTTATTTTTAAAATCAAATGCTTCTTTCTAAAACTATATATATATATATAAATTAAATTTAAAATTTAAAATTTGCCGACAACTTCGTAGGCGACCACCTTTTTAAAATACAACACACAAACCTAAAAATATGCCGACAGTCGGTCATTAAATTTGGAAAAGGTTAATATTTTTGTAAAGGTTTAGAATATAGTTTTATAAAATAGAAATTTTATTTAATTTAATATATATATATATATATATATATATATATATATATATATATATATATTTGGATTTTGAAAGTAATATTTAATTTTAAAGAATATGAAATCAAACTGATCTCATATAAATAAAAGTTTAAATAATCAAGAAATTCTCCACAAGACATGTATTTATCCCGAAGAATAAGTACATAGCTTGAGGTTAAGCTTGATCAAATAAACTAAGGAGTTTATGACATCCTTTTGATCTGCAAACCATTTTGGCTGATAATTTCCCCTTTCTAATATGATGGAATTTGATAGGGTTTATATTAATCTGGGATCTTTAAGTTTTCTATAAGAGCAAGCCCCTATAGTTAATTACTTAGATAACCAAATTCATCTAAGAAAACTCTTGATATTGATCAAGAAATATTTATATTCATGACTTCCAAAGGTAAGGTTTACAAATAAAATGTGATAGTTAAAAATTCAATAGGTGAATGGCTCAAGTTTTAGAACATTTCATTTTGTCAGAATCCAAAGGATAGAAGGCTAGGGGAAGGACATAGATTCAAGGAAAATCTTGATGTCTTCTCAAACTATACTATGATTTGGCTTTGATTTAGGATATTTATTTGGTATTTCATCCTATCAATTTTATTATTTAGGACTTACATTCACTTGAAACCGATCATTATTGGTGAATTTAATTTATATATATATATATATATATATATATATATATATATATATATATATATATATATATATATATATATATATAATTTGGAAAGTAGCATTTGATTTTGAAAAAAATTTAAGTTTGAGAATTTTAAGATATGAAATCAAACTGATCTCACATCTAAAATAGTTTATATAAATTAGCACCACATCACAAACCGTGTACCTATCCCGAGGAATAGACACACTGCTTGATGATGGGGCTCGACTAAATAAACTAGAAGATTTGTGACATTCATTTGGTCTGCAAACCAATTTTATAAGCTGAAAAGTTCCCCTGCTTAATATAAAGAAATTAAGCAGGGTTTATATTACCTGAGTTATTAAAGTTCCCTATAAGGGCAAGCCCCTATAGTTAATTACATCTTAAATGACGGGAATCATTTAAGAAACTCTCGATAATGATCAGTGGTTTTGCTCTCAAGAATTTCAAAGTTTAAGATTTTCAAACATTTGGATTTTAGAAAATTCAGTAGGGAATAGCTCAAATTTGGAACAGTTTATTTTTGGGAATCAAAGGAAGAGAAGTAGGGGATGTCACGGACCCGAAGTGAACTTCGGTGACTTCCTGACTATCCTATTGTTTGGCTTCAATTTGAGAGTATATTTAATATTTCAATCCTGCTAATTTTAGTTAATTAGGACTTATATTTATATGACATAATCACACAAATAGCCTTGAAGATGTGAGGGTTTATGTCGTATCAAACGACTACCTCAGAGTCTTAAGATAGGTTAGGGCTTAATTTGCATAACATGATTATACAAATGCCTAACGAAAAGTTGAGGATTTATGTTGCACTAGGAAAACTACCTCGAAATCCTATATCTTGGTTATTTAATTCTAAGAAAGGTTTTGCTGAAGTAGACACAAGTTTTGCTGTTGAAGATGGTCGTGCTGCCCACCGTGCTCCATGCTCCTTGTTGTTGCAGAGGTTTAGTTTTAGAAAGTGGCAATTAGGAGATGAGAGAAGTGTTTTGGTTTAGGGAGGTTGAAAATTGAGATGACTTAATGTTTTAATTAAAACCAACCTTAAAGTTGATTAAGCAGAACCGATTAAGATCCCACGGTTCCGTCATCCCGTCACCGCTATTTTCATCAGATTCACTTAGTCCAAATGAATTTGCTAAACTAAACTGAATGAATTCCACACTTTCATTTAGACCGTGGGAAATTTCGTTAAAAACACGTGGGTTACATCATCCAAGGGATTCCCGATCATCCAACGAGACGTTTTAATTTAGTTGTAGTTGTAATTTTGTTGTTCTGTTTGTGATTAAATTTTGAGTTATTTTATCTTTTGAATGTTGTGGCGGTGAACTTTATCTTGTGTTGATTTTAATTTACATTTGGGCTTAAGTTTTGTGGCTATCCTAAAAGTTTCAGTTTTCATGCAGGGTGACATTGTTGTTTAACATGTAAGAGAAATAAAGTACAGTGTAGAAAAATAAATCACAATAAAACAAATGTGTACCTGGTGGGTCTTCTCGTCATTCCCGGCTGCACTTAAAACACATGTCACAGCATTTAAATACTTAAAAGAAACACCTAGGTAAAGCTAAAGGAAGGTTCTGGTTGTCTACCAAATCCTAATCTTATTGCTAGTCAATTCCTATGACGTCTAGGTTCTTATGTTTTATGGATGATTTTCTTCACCAAAGAATAATTAAGTTCAATTGTTCTTCTAAAACACCTCATCAAATTGAGAAAGTGCTCAAGACGGGACCTGAACATCTTTTCAATGCTTCTGAGATTATTTCAAGTCCAAATGAATTTCATTGTACAGGTGAATTGGTCATCCAAGAAATTAGTTAAGTTTCGTTTCTTGCTCAGTGAACTTGGACATTTGATTATCCGATGAGTAAAGTAACATTTCACTTGATGCTCCATTTAAAGGTTATAAATGTGAGATCCTTCAGGGGCAGATTAGTTCATTGAGAAATTTAACCATTAAAGTTGAGTTGATGATTTAAAACAATCCAATTTAATAGTAAGGTTTCAGGTTAATTTTTAAATGTTTTAAAATTAGTTAGGTTGAAAGAGGTGTTTAAATTATTTAATTTCATTAAATTTTGATGATTTGATTTGAATTAATTATAGTACTTTAGGTTGGCTTTAATTGGTTTGATTTTCACAGTTTTAATTATGAATTGTTTCAAGATTATTTAATGTTTCAAATTTATTTTAAGTTTGTTCTTAAGTGATTTAAAATTAGTTTTAAATGTTTTAAATTTATTTTAATTTGATTATTAAATCATTTAATGTTTTAAGCTTTAATTTAATTAAGGATTATTTCCTTTTTAATTATTAATTTCAATCATCATCATTTTTTTAGAATTAATTAAGAGTTGAATATTATTGAATTGATCCATTTAAAAATTTTTAGATTAAAGAATTGATACTTTCTTAAGTCATATTCCTAATCTTAATAATCCAAATTTTAATTATTCTCCCAAAATTTAAATGATTTAATTAATTAAGGTTCCATTTTGATATTTTTAAAGTGATTAATGGGTTTTTACCTCTTAATTTCCTTAAGTTTCAATCATCCAAGAGAAAATTAAGATCAAATATTTTACCCTCCCTTTGATTAGGCCTAAGGTATTAGTTAGGGTTAAAAATCCTTAATTACTTTTATGCCCTCTTAAGCACATTCATTTCATAACTCACTAAATTGAGCTCGAATGAACTTAAAATTTTTATGTCACCTTACTCACATGTCAATTAAGACATTAGATGAGAAAATGTTATTTTTCCATTTTTAATTTAATTTATATAATTATTTTAATGAAAATAGGGATTTTCAATGAAAATTCAACAACATGACTGATCACTGAAAAATTTATTAAGAAATTCATACCTATTTTTGATGAAATTACACTTTAAAGAAAGGTATTTTCTTTATTTTGTTGCAGGAATGGAGAATTTAGGTGATAAAAGCAAAAATCATAAAAAGGAGCGGATTTGGAGCAAAAAGGAAGAAAATAATGCAATTTAGGCCGAGTCGCCGACGGCGAGATCGAGCTCGCCGACGGCGAGGGTACGAGGAAGAAAATTCGAAGGATTTATAACTGTCTCGCTGACAGAGAGAAACGTGCCCGCCGACAGCGAGATAGCGCGGTTCGAAGACCTTCTAGAAGCCTCGCCAACAGCGAGGTAGTTCGTCGCCGACGGCGAGGTAGTTCTAATGGCGCAGATACATTGAACCTGGACACTTTTTGAAGGGATGCTTACACACCTCTTAGTCCTTTGCTCAACTCTATATATAGAGGCCGAAATTCAGCTTATAAGTGTATGTTATAAGGGTGTGTCAATTTGTGTCTTAAGAGTCTTTTATTTATGTGTGTGAGCAGTCTTTAGAGTCTTAATTAGTGTAATTAGTGAGTCTTTAGTGAGTTAGTGAGTTTTTAGTGAGTCTTGTCAGTATCTGGAAGGAAGAGTCAAAGGAACTGCGAGGAGTCCGCATTGGGATAAATCGAGATAAGTATTTGTATTTATTGTTTTTAACTTTAAATGAAATCCATGCTTAGTTTAGTTCCTATGCATTCTGAGTAGTTTATTAGTCTTTCTCCCTATTATGAAATTAAGTGACTTGATGAACTTAAAACAGAAGTACTTTTATATATATTAATAAATTGTGATAATTTTTACTTAAAACTTAATTTACTTTCAAACTGGCCATTTGATTTGTTAAAATATGTTGAATATCAACTATAGTAAAAATTACATCGGATATTCGAGAATTCAAAAGCCTTGGAAGGAAGGTGCAAATAAATAGGGAAATAATATCACTGGGCGTAGAATTGAGCATTTTAGTGTGACAGACTAAAATATTCAATTCGATCCTATTGTTTGAGAGCTGAAGTGTAGATGTTAGCCCTCAGGTGAGGGGAACGTGGGAGCTCTGAAGTGGCAGTCGGTATCCTCCCAGCCTAGCCGCAGATTCAGTAATCAAACATAGGATTAGTCAATATTCTTTACACCTGGACCAAAGGGTAAAGAATAGGAATGCTCCTATTTGGCACAATACCTTAAAATTATCTATTTAAATTCATCAATCACTTAAATTTCTAAACAAGGGGAAAGATACTTTTTCCGAATAGTTAAGACTTATTTAGCAATTAGTTTAATTTCCCGCACTTTCAATACATATTAATTTTCTACTTAGTTAAGTTACCTAATTAAAATACTTAGTTTACTTTATTGCGCTTAAATTTAGAATTCCAAATTTTCGTATACTATTTTAAAAATTAGTTGTTATTTAATTTTCTATTTCCCCGCGGGATCGATAACCGAGACTCCACTAGAGCCCCGTATTACTTCGATACGATACGTATACTTGCGTAGCATCCACAACATAAACAATTACAATTCTATACATATAATATAGCGGGGTCAAGTTTTTGGCGTCGTTGCAATTAAATTAAAAATATCATAATATAAAATTGTGGGTCAAGTTTTTGGCGTCGTTGCCGGGGAAAGTAAGAAAAATTTACTAGAGTAACGGACTATTTTAAAATAATCATAATAAATAAATTAATATCTATTCTAAAATTGTATGCGCAAATTTGGAAACAAAAATTTAATACCTTACGATTCTGAATTAGAGCGTACAATTAAAAGAATTAGAAAATAAAAGAAACAAATTATAAATTTAACACAAATGGCGAATATTCCTGAAATTCAAAATATGAACCAACAAAGACCATTAAGAGATTATGCCAACCCTACATCGAGATGAAATTCATTTAACTATTCAAAACCCCGATGTAGCTGCTAATTCATTCGAACTTAAACCCGCAATTATCCAAATGGTACAAAACAATCAATTTAGTGGTTCACCTACCGAAGACCCTAACTTACATCTTGCTAGTTTTCTAGAACTTTGTGCTACTTTTAAATATCAAGGAGTATCCGACGATGCTATAAGACTTAGACTTTTTCCTTTTTCATTAAGGGATAAGGCTAAAATGTGGTTGAATTCGTTAGCACTCGGATCTATTAAAACTTGGGGAGAATTATCACAAAAATTTCTATCCAAATATTTTCCACCATCTAAAACTGCTAAGTTTAGAAATGATATAACTTCTTTTGTCAGTTAGATGGAGAATCAATATATGAAGCTTGGGAGAGATTTAAGGAACTTCTTAGGAAATGCCCACATCATGCGCTACCGTATTGGTCGATTATTCAAACCTTTTATAATGGATTAGTAGGATCTTTAAGATCAATCATCGATGCTCGCTGCTCGGAGGTTCATTAATGTCTAAACCATTTGATGAAGCCTATGCACTAATCGAAGAAATGGCAACAAATAATTTCCAATGGCCTCACTGATAGAGTAAATCCGAAAAGATAGCCAGCATTCATGAAAACGATGCAATATCTATGTTAGCTTCTCAAATTGCTGCTATATCTAAGAAATTAGATCATTTTGGAATGAATTACTCTCCTACTTTAGAAGAAAACTCATCTGGACAAATCATAGAATCTCAATCTAATTATGAAACTTTAAATGCTATTAATAATAGAACTAATAACCCTTATTCAAACTATTATAATCCTAGTTGGAAAACTCATCCAAATTTTAATTGGAATAACACATCTAATCAACAATGGATGAATCAACCTAATCAAGCAAATCCAAACTATAAACCTAATTACCCACTCGGATTTAATAACAATAACCCTCAATTCAAAGATAAGAAATTATCTATGGATGAATTAATATTGAATATGGGTCATCAACTACAAAATTAAGGAAATCAACTACAAATTCAAGGAAATCAATTACAAATTCAAGGAACATCTATTAAAAATATCGAAACTCAACTTGGACATATTGCTACTGCGCTAAATAATAGAATACCTGGAACTTTTCCTAGTAATGTGGAAATAAATCCTAAAGATCAAGGAAAAGAACAAATTAAAGCAATACAACTAAGGAGTGGAAAAGAATTAGAACCTCAAATTCAAAAAGAACTTGAAAGCCAAAAAGAGGAAGTGGAAATCGAAAAGGAAACACTTCAACAAGATTCAAACTTAGAACATCCTTTAATACCAATGAAAATTTCGTTGAAAAACTTCCACCACCATTTCCTCAACGACTAGCTCAACATAAAAAAGATAAACAATTTGCTAAATTCCTTGAAATATTAAAGAAATTAACAATCAATATACCTTTTGTCGAAGCTTTAGATCGTATGCCAAATTATGTAAAATTTATGAAAGATATTCCAAATAAGAAAAGAAAATTCACCGATAATGAAACCAGTCGCACTTAGTGAAGAGTGTAGTGCTATTATTCAGAAGAAGCTTCCTGAAAAATTGAAAGATCCTGGTAGTTTCACTATACCCTGCGCTATAGGAGAAAAATTTTATGGAAAAGCTTCGTGTGACTTAGGAGCAAGCATCAATCTAATGCCTCTATCGATTTTTAAGAGATTAGGATTAGGAAAAATTACACCTACTTCAGTAACCCTTCAATTAGCTGATCGTTCAGTTACCTATCCTAAGGGAGTTATTGAAGATGTGTTAGTAAAAGTGGATAAATTTATCTTCCCAGTAGATTTTATTGTTTTAGATATGGAGGAAGATAAAGAAATTCCTATCATTTTAGGAAGACCATTTTTAGCTACTGGAAAAGCTATGATTGATGTTCAGAAAGGAGAATTAACTATGAGAGTAAATGACCAAAAATTTACATTTAATATTGCAAAATCAATGAAATATCCTGCGCTAGAAAAAGATGATGAATGTTTTCGGATGGAAATACTTGAACATTTACAACAAGAACATTTTAAGGAATATTACGAAGATAAATTAGAAAAAGAAAACACTGAATTAATTGAAGATAATAATGAAGAACTAGATTATATTCGGGAAAGATTTGAATTTTTGGATAATACTGAAAACACTGACAAGAATATAGTTCCATCAATTATTAAACCTCATGAACTTGAGCTAAAAATATTACCTGATCATTTGAAATATGCTTATTTAGGTAATTCTTCAATTTTACCAGTTATTATTTCATCTGCATTAAACTAATCTCAAGAACAAAAACTTTTAGAAACTTTAAAAAAATATAAGAAAACTTTTGGTTGGACCTTAGCAGATATAAAAGGAATTAGTCCTTCAATCTGTATGGATAGAAATATTTTAGATGATGAACATAAACCTAAAGCAGATCCCCAAAGGAGATTAAACCCGATAATGAAAGAAGTAGTTAAGAAAGAAATTTTAAAATGGTTAGATAATGGTATTATATATCCTATTTCTACGAGTGCTTGGGTAAGCCCAATTCATCGTGTTCCTAAGAAGGGAGGAGTGACCGTCACCGCCAATGAAAATAACGATCTTATTCCTATAAGACAAGTTACCTGGTTGGCGTATATGTATTGATTATAGGAAATTAAATACCGCCACCAGGAAAGATCACTTCCCTTTACCATTTCTAGACCGGATGTTAGATAGATTAGTCGGACATAAGTATTTTTGTTTTCTAGATGGATACACCGGTTATCATCAAATACAAATTGCCCACGAGGATCAAGAGAAAACTACATTTACTAGTCCTTATGGAACTTTTGCTTTCCGAAGAATGCCTTTTGGATTATGTAATGCACCAAGCAACATTCCGAGAGATGTATGATGTCTATATTTAGTAAGTTAATTGACAATGGAATAGAAGTATTTATGGATGATTTCTCTGTATTTGGAACAACATTTGACACATGCTTAACTCATCTTGAAAAAGTATTAGAAATATGTGAGAAAACAAATTTAGTTCTAAATTGGGAGAAATGTCAATTTATGGTTGCAGGCGGCATTGTATTAGGCATAAAATTTCGGAAAAAGGCATGGAAGTGGACCCTGCAAAAATTCAAGTTATAGCTAAATTACCACCTCCAACTACGGTAAAAGGGGTAAGAAGTTTTCTTGGACATGCTGGATTCTACGGACGCTATATAAAAGATTTTTCAAAAATTACTAAACCTCTATGCCAACTTCTCGAAAAGGACAAGAAATTTGAATTTACAATCGAATGCCCGAATGCTTTTGAACTCTTAAAAGAAAAATTAATTACATCGCCTATAATAGTTTCACCTAACCGGGAGAAACCATTTGAGCTTATGTGTGATGCTAGTGATTATCGTCGTAGGAGCGATTCTTGGGCAAAGATATGAAAAGATTTTTAAAGTTATATACTATGCTTAGTAAAACTCTAAATGATGCCGAAATAAATTATACGATTCTGAAAGAGAATTATTAGCGGTAGTATATGGTTTTAATAAAATTAGACCTTATCTGATTGGAACAAAATGTATCGTGCATACCGATCATTCTCGCTATCAATTATTTAATGCAAAAGAAAGATTCCAAACCAAGATTAATTAGATGGATGCTATTAATGCAAGAATTCGATTTTGAGATCGTTAATAAGAAAGGAACTGATAATCAAATTGAGAATCATTTATCAAGATTAGAAAATCATGAATTATCTGATATTGAAAATGAAATTATAAACAGTTTTCCTGATGAACAACTATATAATATCAATGAGTGGAAAATACCATGGTATGCTGATATAGTAAACTATATAGTTAGTAATATTTTACCACCTATGCTAACTTTGCAAAAACAGAAAAAATTCATCCATGATACGAAAACCTATTTTTGGGATGAACCATATTTATATAAGCAATGTAAGGATTTAATTATTAGAAGATATGTACCTTTTGAAGAAACTGAACCAATTATTCAAAAATGTCATGATTCTGATTTTGGAGGACATTTTGGGACTGATAAAACTACTTATAAGATTCTACAATCTGGATTTTACTGGCCTACTCTATTTAGAGATGTATACGTATATATTAAAACTTGCGATAAATGTCAAAGAGTAGGAAATATATCTAGAAGAAACAAAATGCCTTTGAATTTTATATTAGAAGTTGAAATTTTCGATGTTTGGGGATTAGATTTTATGGGACCTTTTATTCCTTCATTTGGAAACTCATATATATTAGTAGTTGTTGATTATATTTCCAAATGGATTGAGGCACACGCTTTACCTAGGTGTGATGCTAAGAGTGTTTCAAAATTTCTGATGAAAAATATTTTTACTAGATTTGGAATGCCGAGAGTGATTATCACTCACGGAGGAACTCATTTTAGAAATAAATACATTCACAAACTAGTAGAAAAATACAATATTACTCATAAGATATCCACTCGCTTATCATCCACGTACTAGCGGATTAAATTTGAAGTATCTAATCGTGAGATTAAACGTATTTTAGAAAAATCTGTAAACCCAAATAGGTTAGATTGGTCTATTAGATTAGACAATCGCATTATGGGCTTATAGGATCTGCTTATAAAACTCCGATTGAAATGACTCCTTACGAGCTTATATATGGAAAAACATGCCACTTACCAATTGAATTAGAACATAAAGCATATTGGGCGATTAAAGAATTTAATTATAATATGAAGGAAGTCTGGTGAGAAAAGATTGCTGCAATTAAATGAATTGGAAGAATTAAGAAATGAATCATATGATAATGATTGGATTTATAAAGAAAAGATGAAATTATGGCATGATCGGAAGATTAATCGTAGAAATTTTGAACCGGGACGGGAAGTTTTGTTATATAATACTAGATTGAAATTATTTCCTGGAAAATTGAAGTCTCGATGGTTAGGACCTTTCACCATAACTCAAATATATTCATACGGAACTATAGAAATCGAAGATCCAAAAACTGGACATAAATTTAAAGTTAATGGACATAGATTAAAACCATATTTCGAAGGTATAAAACCTAACTATAAAGAGGTTTTAATGCTTAGTCGACCTGATCAATAATTGAAATTAGGTCGGGCTGACGACGTTAAACCAAGCGCTTTATGGGAGGCAACCCATATTAGTTATCTATTTTTATTGTATCTTAATAGTTAATCTATATTATTGAAACTTTACTACTCAATTATTATTAAGAATCATCACATATTCGAACCATTATGATGAGAAAAGAAATTATTCGATTTAGAGCGAAATTAGACATTATTTTAGAATCTCACCGACGGCTAGGTCGATACTCGCCGACAGCGAGGTTCGCGCCTAAATTAAATTCAGTTTTATAACTGAGTCGCTGACGGCGAGAAACTTCTCGCCGACAGCGAGGAAGTTATAAAGATGAGTTATTTATAATTTGAATGCCGATTTGGACGGTTTCAACACCAATTCCTTTGTGAAAACCCATTCTTAAATCATTCTAGATCTGCCTTCTTCACTAGAATTCATTCCATTCACCATAATGGCCTCCAAATTCTTAGATTCCTCTAATTCCGGAGTGTTTAACGGAGGAAATTTGTGAGTGCGGAAGCGCAGCGGATCTTCAACAAGGTTTTGGAAAAGAAAAGAGTTATCAAGGAACGGGGATTTGTCAATCGAGGATTAGAGAATTCCACTACGAAGATAGAAGAAACGATCGCGCAGCGGCACTGAGAGGTATTTTGTTACACTACGTCTGCTATTGTTATTCCAGTTGTGAAAGAGTTCTACTTTAACTTACATGCGATCAACAATGGGAGTGTCTACGTCCGAGGAAGATGGGTGACGTTTACTTCATCAAGAGTAAATGAATTATTCTCTATAGAAAACACCCCGGTATGTCACTATTCAAAATTTGTGCCTTCTCGATATAATATGAATGAGATATTTTGATATCTAACTGATGAACCGGAAGATTGGGAAATGCGTGAAGACGGGTATGTTAGTTTCTCTGCATCACTTTTGAATCCTGTCTCCAAGCACTGGCACTTTTTCATCTCATCTAAATTGTTACCTACTATGAGGGTAAACAAGGTTTCGAAGGAATGCACTAAATTGAATTATTGTATTCAAAATGGATTGCCTATTGATGTTGGATCAATAATTGTTAAGTCTACATTGGGTTTAATTGTGCATGGGTCAGTTCACGGACTAGGACACCCATCTACTATTTTTGCATTATGCAGTCAGTACCAGGTTTCTTATGAAGCTTGGGAAAAGGTTCGTTACCTTGGAAGCCGCTTGATCCTACGGATATGTTCCCTACTTTGGACAATAATGATGAAATTACATTTATCTCTGATAGAGCTTCACAGAATAATCCTATAGCAAGGCCTATTTCAGATAAAATGGAGTTACTTATGAAGAAAATTAAAGGAATGGAGAAAGAAGCTGCAGAAAGTGAGAGATTCGATCGACAATATATCCGATTTATTTGATCACATTGATCGGAGGATGAAGGAACACTTTGATCATTCTGGACACTCGAAGCTAGCTTTCTTCATTTGCGAGACAGAAGGGTTGGATCAACCGAAGAATCAGCTCGGAGTTTCCCTTCGAGCCTTTCTATAACTTATTTGTGCATCATCGTCATATCGAAATATCGGAGAAGATGAAGATTCGACATTGAAGAGTAGTAGTAAAGATTTCCATAGTATGTTTGTATTTATGTTATTTGATTTGATTTAGATTTTATTATGTGTGGAGTGATGATTTGAATATCTCAAACTTAATTGAGATATGCGTCATAGTTTTGTATCAGCATTTAGTGTGTCGTGAATTGGTTTGCGATGCTGATTAGTAGTAAGGATTGGAGAATTGAAGTTTGATTATAGAATTTAAATTATGTTAGTTTGTACATCTCATGGATTTCAACATTAAAGTTAATTTGTTGTGTTGTGTGAATTTGTTTGTGTATAAGTAGCTAATCTTCATATTAAATTAATAAATGATGTGATCGGAAATATAATATAAGGCAAATCAAGGATGAAAATGAGTGACGAATTTCGGAAATTAAATTTTTTGGAATCTCACCGACGGCGAGAAAAATCCCGCCGACAGCGAGATCGATCTCGCTGACAGCGAAGGTTAGAGCAAAAATTTCTCGCCGACAGCGGATTTTTCCCGAGATTTTTTGGTTCCGAAAAATATTAGCTCGCCGACGGCGAGAAAAATCTCGCTGACAGCAAGGTCGCGAAAAACACTTTAATTGACCGGTCAAAAACACTATTCATCATCCCCAACCTCTCATTTTCGCAAAAACTACCCTAGGGCTCACGAAATTACGGATTTAGAGGCGATTTCATCACTAAAAAACACCGGATTTCATCTTCTCTTGGTAAGTGCTTCACTCCTATGAAAATTTTTTTTATTTTCACCATGTATTTTCTCCACATTGAAAAATTTTGAAAAATCCTAAATGTGGAAGAATTACTCTGTAGAAATCCATAAAATTTGTTTTAATTTGATCTTAGATGTTGTAGGAAGCCTCCATAGTAATATTAGGAAGTTTAGTGACGATTTTTGTGAATTTCATAGATCGATCGAAAAATGGCTCCGCGACGGAAAAGACGAGTAGATTACGATGCGGCGATTTGTCAATGCACGAGCACAAAATCGGTATTTTCAAAACATTCAAGCAAGAAAGTGCATTGCGAATCGAGTTTTTAAGAATCCGGGAGGCGAAGTTGAGCGGATCATTAAAGTATGAGGTTGGGAGAATCTCTGCTACATCACCAATAGAGCTGCTGTGGAAGTAGTAAAGTAATTTTATTCTAACCTGACTGCTGTAGAGGACGCACCAGTAAAGGTACGTAGATTTATGGTTGACTTCAGTGCTGCTAGAATTAATTCCTTCTATGAAGTTCGGGACGGTCCAAATGAGTACGAAACATTTGGAACTATGCCGGAACCTCTAGAAGATGTGATAAATTTTCTTACTGACGGGACTGGAGTTTGGAAGATAAAGCAGCGGGAAAGAGTGAATTTTCCTCTTTCTAAGTTAAATGCAAATTCTAAAGCATGACACTATTTTATTTGTTCTACTTTGTTACCTACATACCACCACGAGTGAGGTAACAAGGATAGAAGCGGTTCGAATTTCGTATTCGTAACAATAGAAGTATAAACATTGGAAGTGTCATCTATAGAAATATCTTAGCCACTGCTTGGAAATGAAAGTGGAGGGGGATTGGGACATCCCGGGTTGATTTATGCAATCGCCAACTCTGCGAGTTGAGGCGGCAGATGATGAGGAGTGGATAGAACCCATGAACCCACTCACAGCGGCCAATATTAAGAAATATGAGTCTCATGAAGGGTGGAGATCGGGAGTGAGAAGTTATTTCACTCGGTCAAGTAGAGATATACCCTCTACTAGCTATGAACCTCCCGAGCCTACCACCCCTACCCTACAAGATCCGATGAATGAGCCGACACTCTGCATAGGAGGAGTTTTGAGCAGTTTGGAGAGACAATGGGGAGAAGATTTGATCATTTTGATCAAAGGATTGATAATCTGGAGAAGAGACATGATTATGATAGTGAGTACCTGCAGAGACATTCAGAGTACGAGATAGCATATCATGAAGCTGAACGTCGCTACAGGAGTGGAGATTTAGATGTCATATTTCCAGAGTGCCCGAGGTATACTCAGTATCATCCTACTCAGTCTTCTCAGCCTACAGATCAAGGAGGGGATGATAATATAGTTTGGGACTTTGATGCTGAAGATTAGGACTTTATTTGTTTTGTTTGTTTGATGTTAAGTTATTTTGGAAACTTTTTATATGTTTGTAATATTGAGTACTTTATGTTGTGAGACATTGGATGTTAATTAGATTAATTTGCTTGAATTGTGATAATAGTTTAGTTATTGTTTTTTGTGTTAGTTAATTGCATTTGTTTTTATGTTAAATAGGATGTTAGTTTTCTTTAGTATGTTTTTATTTTATTTTGTATTGTTTTAAGTTTTTAAAATTGTTAATCTGTTAGTTCAATGTTTTTAATATGTTAGTAATTCATATGTGTAGTGTAGAGTTAATTTTAATTGTTGTATTTAATACTTATCTCGGATTTTATCCCTGCATTTTCTTTAAATTGTTATATATATTTGGAAAATACTAACGGTACGGAGTTCAATGAAAAATGAAAAAGCACGCAAAAATTTCAAAGAAAAAGAAATACCTAAACTTCAAAGGTATGATTTATTTACTTTCCTTTTTTCATTATTTAGAGTAGATATAAAAATTTAAGTTTGGTGGGGGAGTAAAATACAAATTTAGTTATTAACTTGTTCTCAATTTCTATTTTCAAATTATTATAAAATGATTTTTATAGCAAATTTTTCAATTTAATTAATATGAATTATTTTATTTAATTATTATAAAAGGTTAAATGAAATATTTCTAGTGCTTTAATTAATTAAATAGAATAAAATATTTGGTTAAAGGGAATAAGAATATAGTAAACTATTTTTAGTAAGGAAAAATATATTCTAAAATTAAAATTCTTAAGTATTCAAGTGAAAAAGAAAAGATTGAAAATCAATGAAGTAAAAACTATGAAGTATATATAAGCTAACTAAGTTTCAAATTTAGGAAGATGAAAATGAAGTTCAAAATTATTAACAGGCTCTCCAGATACAGTAATCCTCATTAAAAGAAAAAAAAGAAAAGAAAAAGAAAAAGAAAAAGAAAAAGAAAAAGAAAAACGAGGAGATGCTTGAGGAGATGTCTTATCAAAAATTGGCTTCATTTGAATTAACCTAAAGGGAAAAACTTAGATATTTCCAAACTTATGTTTATGGATTAGAATTTTACCTAATAGTGTTTTCTTGAATTTCTTATCAAATGAATATCTTAAGTAGTTATTCTTTTAAATATAGTCATTCCTGAAATGAATAGTAAGCTAGAAATCTTAGACCTGATAACTAAATAATTTATTTCTATAAGATTAATTAAATTACATGAATTATTTTTATTTTACTTTATTATGATATTAATTAATCTAATTCATAGTTTATTTAAATTGAAAAATCTTATTATAGAACTCATTATTTTTATGTAGTACTAAAATTACTTGAGGACAAGTAATAAGTAAGTTTGGGGGATTTTGATCACTGAAAAATTTATTAAGAAATTCATACCTATTTTTGATGAAATTGCACTTTAAAGAAATGTATTTTCTTTATTTTGTTGCAGGAATGGAGAATTTAGGTGATAAAAGCAAAAATCATAAAAAGGAGCGGATTTGGAGCAAAAAGGAAGAAAATAATGCAATTTGTGCTGAGTCGCCGACGGCGAGATCGAGCCCGCCGACGGCGAGGGTACGAGGAAGAAAATTCTGAAGGATTTATAACTGTCTCGCTGACAGCGAGAAACGTGCCTGCCGACAGCGAGATAGCGAGGTTCGAAGACCTTCTAGAAGCCTCGCCGACGGCGAGGTAGTTCAAATGGCGCAGATACATTGAACCTGGACACTTTTTGAAGGGATGCTTACACACCTCTTGGTCCTTTGCTCACCTCTATATATAGAGGCCGAAATTCAGCTTATAAGTGTATGTTATAAGGGTGTGTCAATTTGTGTCTTAAGAGTCTTTTATTTATGTGTGTGAGCAGATCTTTAGAGTCTTAATTAGTCTAATTAGTGAGTCTTTAGTGAGTTAGTGAGTTTTTAGTGAGTCTTCATTGTACTTGGAAGGAAGAGTCGAAAGGAACTGCGAGGAGTACGCTAGGGATAAATCGAGATAAGTATTTGTATTTATTGTTTTTAACTTTAAATGAAATCCATGCTTAGTTTAGTTCCTATGCATTCTGAGTAGTTTATTAGTCTTTCTCCCTGTTATGAAATTAAGTCAGAAGTACTTTTATATATATTAATAAATTGTGATAATTTTTACTTAAAACTTAATTTACTTTCAAACTGGCCATTTGATTTGTTAAAATATGTTGAATATCAACTATAGCAAAAATTACATCGGATATTCGGGGAATTCAAAAGCCTTGGAAGGAAGGTGCAAATAAATAGGGAAATAATATCACTGGGCGTAGAATTGAGCATTTTAGTGTGATAGACTAAAATATTCAATTCGGTCCTATTGTTTGAGAGCTGAAGTGTAGATGTTAGCCCTCAGGCGAGGGGAACGTGGGAGCTCTGAAGTGGCAGTCGGTATCCTCCCAGCCTAGCCGCAGATTCAGTAATCAAACATAGGATTAGTCGATATTCTTTACACCTGGACCAAAGGGTAAAGAATAGGAATGCTTCTATTTGGCTCAATACCTTAAAATTATCTATTTAAATTCATCAATCACTTAAATTTCTAAACAAAGGGAAAGATACTTTTTCTGAATAGTTAAGACTTATTTAGCAATTAGTTTAATTTCCTGCACTTTCAATACGTATTAATTTTCTACTTAGTTAAGTTACCTAATTAAAATACTTAATTTACTTTATTGTGCTTAAATTTAGAATTCCAAATTTTCGTATACTATTTTAAAATTATTATTATTATTATTTTAAAATTAGTTGTTATTTAATTTTCTATTTCCCCGTGGGATCGATAACCGAGGACTCCACTAGAGCCCTGTATTACTTGATACGATACGTATACTTGCGTAGCATCCACAACATAAACAATTGCAATTCTATACATATAATATAGCGGGGTCAAGTTTTTGGCATCGTTGCAATTAAATTAAAAAATATCATAATATAAAATTTTGGGTCAATGACCAAGATAGAGTTTATGTCCTTAGGAAAATTATGGGATGTTTCTACTGACCAGAGGACCACTTGGACCAATTTTGGTGATTTTTTGAATTTTATTTATTTATTATAATTATTTCAAGTTTTAGGGTATTAATTAATTATAAAATAAAATTAAAGTTGAAAATTGGATTTTATATTTTTCTTAAATCTCTCTAACCTCAAGGAGCTCAGAGAAACAAATTTTATATTTTTTTTATTTTTCTTTGATTTATTAGAATTATTTTATTGGAAGGTTAAGAAACTTCATTGTTTAAATGTTAAAAATTATCCTAGGCCTTTAAAAATTAATATCTTAACTTAGAGACTTAGGAAAAATATTTTGATGGTTCCTAAGTGATTAGGAGACCAAACATGATCTTTTAGTGAATTTTTATATTTTCGTGATTTTTTATAATTTTTAATCATTAAATATTTAAAAATGATTGAAAATCAAATTTTTATGAAAAATATATTTTTATTTTTCTTGAACTCCTCTGATCACAGAGAACTCCCAAAATTAATTTAGTGAATTTTTGAAATGTATTTTGGGTTTTATGAATTTTTTAAATTTCAAAATAGCTATGTCACTTAGTTAATTTATTTAATAGGGTAAATTAATTCCAATTGACTTGAAATTTTTATGTGAGATTCTCTGTATCCTAAGTGATAGTGGAGAATTGATTTCAAGTGATTTTAATGTGTGGTTACTCCTAGTTAATTAAAATTCATTTTTAAATGTTTAGGCTAATTAAGGTTATTTTTAAGAAATTAAATCATGCAGAGATATGAATTTTCAAAGAACAGGGCATTTAAATAATTCAAAAAATACCCTATTTATCTACTTAACCACGTCGACGCCGCATCATCCTCGTCCGGGTCGAAGCTCTATGCGGCGCCCTCCTGTTCGACGCCGCCATCTGACTCGACAGCCACGCAGCCCACGGTTCCGTCCCAATGCTCCATCAGGCTTGATCTCTACCATTCATCCAATACACGTGCGAATGGACTACATCCGTTTATCATCCCCAAGCGTCCTAACCCGAAAACCGTCCACACTCAAACCTTAAGATCTCCCTCATCTCTCAACCAAATTACATGATCTTGGGCTCTATGAACTCTTCTTAACAAGGTGCACACATCTATACAACTATGATCCTTTGAAATTGATTTAAACAAAATGGAGAATCGAAACAAGTTCTCAGGAAGGAGGAGATCAATACCTTGGCTCTAAGAAGTGAGGCTTCAATCAGAGGGGCTTGGCACGTTCGTTGGAGTCTGAGGAAGCTAGGGATGAAGCCTGGAGCTGTGGTGAAATTCCTAGACCTGATTTCCACCAAGGCCGATTTCAAACTTTGGTCTCCAGCACAGATGGGTGGCCTGGTGAGGGGGCTTCCACTAGGAAACTTCCTCTCTTGGTCTGGTGATCGTGTAAGGTTGATCAATTTGGGGTTTTGCTCACTGTGGTGAAGTGTCCTATTTTGGGGTAAAATTTTGGTTTGAAAAATTAAGCTCTGTCAATGGAGATTAGGGCAGGGAAGCAATGGAGTTGACCTTCTCTGGACTCAGGGAAGGATTTAGGCCACTTGTTTTGAGAGACTTGGGTTTAACCAACCTTTTGACCGTAGAGGTTGTCTGTTTAAAAACCATGGCTAAAGGGCTTACCAGAGTCAATTGGAGGTTGGGATCGGCTGCTTAGGGGAGGAGAAGAAGAGCTGTGAAGTCCAATTGGGTTGGGACAGCTCAGCAAGCTCAATTTGAATTTTTGAATCAAACTAATCCTCTGGGTTTGGTGGTTTCTGGTGAGCTAGGTGGTGATCCAGCCAGGCATGGGTCACCATCTTGACCAGTGAGGTCAGTGGTGGGGTTTAAAGAGTTTGATTTAAGTGGAATGGGAGGAGAGTGCATTTTGGATCCAAATGGGTCAAATGCATGGATTGGGGTTTTGTGCACCCACCAAGGGGACTTTGGGTGCTGTTGACCCAAATGCTATGTATATGCGTACTAAAATACAATCCCCGACAACGGTGCCAAAAACTTGACCCAAATGCTATATATATGCGTACTAAAATTCAATCCTCGGCAACGGCACCAAAACCTTGACCCAAATGCAATATTTATGCGTACTAAAATTCAATCCCTGGCAACGGCGCGAAAAACTTGACCCAAATGCTATATATATGCGTACTAAAATTAAATCTTCGGCAACGGCTTTAAAAACTTGACCCGCAATCCGTTGAAGACAAATATAATAATTAATGCTTTCAAATTTATGTAATTGATAATAATAGAGACTAGTGTATACAAATATAAATTTATCAAAAATATTTTACACACTAGGGGTACAATGCAAGTATACGTATCGTATGAAGTAATATAGGGCTTTGAAACAAAGACCCCAGTATCGATCCCAAGGGGAGTGAGTTATGGATATTTTAAATATTTTAATTTAATTTTTATGTATTTCTTTTATAGTTTATAAATTTGATATTTTTAATTTTCTAGATGCAATAATAAAGCAGATATGAAATGATTGATGTAAATAGCTATAAGAAAACAACTTTCTTCCTTTCAATTAATCCAAGATTTTCTAAGATAATGATAATATTCGTGGAGAATATAAATTTATGGTATTGTGCAAAATAGAAGCATTCATATTCTTTACCCTTTGATCCAGGTGTAAATAACATTGGCTAGCCTATAGATCAGGTCTGGATGTATTGTTAGTAGAATGAGTTAATCTAGGCTTACACTACTAGATATCCAAGGGTGGCTATGGTCAGCCCTACTAGTGACCCTTTCCTTCTATATAAACCAAATCACAAGAACTTAGTCTGTCACTCTAAAAACTTATTAATTCTACGCCTATTATATAATATCTTCCTACTTATTTGCACTTCACCTTGAATAACCTGCACAAGGCCTTCGACTACCCAAGAATTCATGTGATATCTACTTATTAAGAATTCATCTCCTTCTAGGTATCAAAACTCTTCAACAGATTTTAACAATATAAATGGCCAATTTAAATAGCAAATTAAGATCAGGTATTATTATCATCATAATGTTTTAAAATATAAATAGTTTTTAATTCTCCAATGAATTTTATATTATCTTATTTATCTTTTCATAATTGAAAGGAGAAAATAAACTAACTACTCAGAACACATTGAATTTAAAAAAAAAACATGATAATGAAACTTTGAATAAAATTACAAATACTTATCTCAAGTGTTTCTCCTACTGAACCTCTAAATTCTTCTGACTCCAAAGCAAATAAACTTCAAAAGCACCGACTCTTCAAATACTCTCAATACAAACTCTAAACAAACTCACTAGTTAATAAAAGTGGCCCTAAAATATTTATCTAATTTCTCTCTCTAAAGGAATTCTAAACTCTCTCTCTCTCTAATGGGGGTGTTTTTCTCTGAAGGAGTACCCTCCTATTTATAGGCTTCAAGGGTTGCCTTGAGGCACCTCTTCAAAATGTGTCCACATTCAATGAATCTTTTAGAAGGTGTGTCTGGCGCCTGGGCGCCGGACTCTGCGTCCAGTTCTTTGCACCTCTTCACTTTGGATTGCACCTCTTCGTGATTAAAATCATTTCCATGCGTCCAAATACATTGTATCACATATCCTATAAACCAGGAACAACTGTCAGTCTTCTAGAAGGTCCAATAACCGCTAACACCGTCAAAATAACCGTCCAAAAGTCGTCAAAAATCTTGACAGATCCCGTATCGACCTGGCGCTTAGGCACAGGATTCTGGCGCCTACGCGCCAGACCAAAAATTTTAACAATTTTTCCTTTTGGCTCCATTTTTTCTCCTTTCTGCTCCTTTTTCAGTTTTTTTCATTTTTGAACATTTTTCCATCACCTATATCCAAAAACACAAAAATACCTTTCATTAAAGCATAATATCCTTAAAATTTTGATAAAAATCAAGGCATAAAAATGGGTATTTTTTTCATGGATGAAAATCCCCCAAACTTAAATGTTACTTGTCCTCAAGTAACCCTTTTTACTATATAAAATGTATAACATTAGGAATGAAAGATAAATATTTATGACTCCTTGTAATTTTTGATCTTATAATGGCTTTAGTAAATCATTTACCAAATTTCACTAACTAAGTTTAATTTTTAAGAATTTAAAGAATATTTAACTACCAAATCATAAGATGTCAAAAATTTTTCATTCATTTCCAAAATAATAGAAGTTTATTATATTAAGATCACATAGATTATTTACAAGAAAAAGATTTTCATGAAAAGTCTTTCTTAAATAAAGATTCATGCATAAAAATTAAGTAAAGTATGTATCTAGTTTTCTTCATATAAGATAATTCAAGTGAAGCCACTTTTTGATTAGGCATATCCTCAAGCTTCTCCTCTTTTTTTTTTCATAGTGACGATTACTGTATCTGGATAGCCTCTTAATGATTTTGATCTTCACTATCTTTAACTTATATTTTCAAACTTTTACATTTTCACTTAATTATTATAACATGAATAGAATTTTAAAAAGATATTCAATCTTTTCGTTTTCAAGTTATAATTTTTGATTTCTTAATACTTCTAAAATTCAATTATTTCTATTATGAATAGAAAAATTTCTTAATCTTATTCTTCTTTAAGTTAAATAATTCTATTCTTAAAATCAATCAAAGTTATTAAAATATTGGTTAAGTTCACTAAATTATTTATAATTTCAAAAATTTAAGTGATCTTAAATAGATTATTCATTCTTTATGTTATGTTAAGATTTTTTTTAGAAAATATTAGTTTATTAAGGAAAAATAAAATTTAAATTTTCATGTATTTTCCCTTCCCCCAAACTTAAGTTTTGATATATCATGAAAATAATAAAGTATGAGAGAAAGAAATGTATAATTTAAAAAGGAATTTTATAAGCATGTAAAAAAATTCTAGAAAGAAATATAATTTACTTCTACACATATTTTTTATGAATATTACAGAAATAATGGAGCATATAAAAGTAAACAGGCTAAAAAATTTTATATAGCAGTAGTTGAATTAAATAACTATATTTCTAACAGAAATAGAATAACATTACTAACTATTCTAGAATACTAAGTAGTAGGCTGAAAACAAAAATAAACACAAATTCATTCAAATTTCAGTCTGTAACTAAATATCTAAAACAGTCTCAACATCAAACAATTCATACAAAGTCTCATAAACAAATCTAAACTAACAAACATCAAACAAAAATCAGTACTAGCAAACAAAGACTAAACTACCAACAGACTCAGCACATCTCAGAGGTAAATCAGGCCACTAATCACTGTCTGTAGCCTCTTCATCGTCATCACCAAAAGAAAACTCCACATCCTTAGGATCAACATATGGTGAAAATCTAGGACAAGTGGGAAACTGAATATCATGCTCACCCTTCAAGAATCTAACTAAAGAGTCTAAATACACAGCATCATATTCACTCTTCCTCTGGGTGTAATTAGATAGGTGTTCAATCTTCTTATCCATAGTATCAACTATGCAGTGAGTTAGAAATAACTCATTCTGTCGCTCCAGAAATTGATCATGCATCGATTCCCAAAACTAGATGGTGGCTCAGCGAGTAGAAGTAGAAGGTCCGGAAGTGGAAGCTCTACACCGAGTAGGTGCGAAGTAGAAGGGGCCGTAGATCTCTTCCCACGAAGAAGATCATAGATACTAACACTCTCTTGCCCAATTGGCTTGGTAGACTTCGGCTTCTCCTCGAAATATCGCGGTGACTCCATTGTTCACACATAAAGAATAAATCGGAGATGGGAATCCTAGTCCTACGAAGTACCGGATCTAGCAGTAGATTCCACAGAATCATAAATAATTCTGCCGACATCTATCGGCTTCCTCTCCTGAATGCAGTAGTTTAAGATAGCTCGATCTCTAGTTACTTCGCTCAGGTGGTTGGAAGGTATAAGTCTTGCAGAAATAAAGTAATACCATGCCTTTGAAATACCATTTAACTTAGAAGATTTGAAATTTACCCGTTTATCCTTCTGGATCTTCCAAGCTCCAGTGTCGTCAGTTAAATAAGCAATAATCATCTCAAGATCTCCCTCAAATGGAGATAATCCAGAATAGTGGCACTCGATGGTAGGTGGTAGTCCATAAAAGATATTGATCCTTTCCGGAGTAAATCCTACTCTAACACCTCTGACGAAGACTTTGTAGCTTCCGCATCCAAAAAGTTAGCATAAAATTCACGCACGACTGGAATAACAGCAACAGCGGTGAAATAACAAAATCGTTGCCAGTTGTGCGCAACGATCGTGTTCTCAATCATTTCACCGGGATTGTAAAAGCTTCGCTCTGAGATACATTTTCTGGACGTCGCAAATTCATGATATTGAAAATGTGCTGCCGTAGTCGTGAACTTGCTACTGTTAAAATTTTCTCGTGCCTTTCCTCGCTTAGATTTCGGTGTCATCTAAACGTGAAAGAAAACACAAATAAATTAAGGAATCAAAGATTTAAACTCTTTTTAAGCTTAATAAACTTAAAATGAGTTTATAAATTCATGGAGAAACATTAAAAATCAAAATTTTTCTCAAAATTTTGGTTTTTAGTAAAAAATAGGAAAAACTATGGTGAAAATAAAAAATAAATGGATTAGAGTGTAGATCTGACCTTGAGATGAAGAAATCAAGTGATTTCGGGCTCAAAATCTTGATGTTTTGACCTCAAAATGGATTTAGAAGGTGGGTTTTCACGAAAAGAGGAAGAAGATGAAGCTTAGGCGTCAAAAATGGCTAATGGGGGTTTAAATGGTGTTTTTCGGGTAAGCAGGCCGAACCGGCGCCTAGGCGCCAGACTCGCCTTTCCAAAAAAATCACATTAAAAATTTTATTTTCCACCAAAATTCATAAATTAATCTTCTAATTACTCATATAAGAGTATTGCTTCAGTTTCCATCTTCCAAAATATTTTCCAAAAATCTTAAAAATGAAAATTAAATCCACCAATTAAACACAAGTTTAAATCAAACTCTTCTAATTCCATTCATGATTTTTAATTTCAATCTCAATACAATTCAGATAAGTATCATAACATGATTCAAGTTCTAACAATGATCAAACAACACACATTGAACATGAAAGCAAACACACAAACAAACATAATCGATTCACTAAATCAATTCAACGACACACTAGATAAATGACAATCTCACCACATCACTATCTAGTTCCCATTATCTTGGCAAGGAAAACTATTCAGCCTACTTGGAAAGAATACTAACGCCTTTGGAAAATCCGTAGTCATTTTCTCGTCGATCCAATTGTTCTTCGCATACATTTCCACTTGAGCATCTTGATAAGCCGCTAGATGATCAAATTGAAGTTTCATCTGCCATTCCAGATGTTCAATTTGATGATACATCTCATGGAGGTGATCTCCAATGCTTTTAAATTCTGCTTCAAACTTATCTAGACGACTAGAAATTTTCTCCAAACTTACAACGATGAAACCATTGAAGTAGGGTTGAGGATCCTTTGAAACCTTGTCTCTAGCCTCTTCTCCAAGATTTCTCCTCTCCATTTCTTCAAAAATCCTCTCTAATCTCCCAAGAATGGAGTGTATGGGTCGAAATAATGATTGCATAAGGATTGGGGACAAAGATAAGGTAATTTATAAGAGAAAATCGTGTGAAAAACCGAAGATTTTTTGTTTTGACACGATCCAGTAACTGTGGCGCTTAGGCGCCAAATCTGGCGCCTAGGCGCCAGACCCATCGACACAGTTTATTCTGCCACTTAGGTGCCGAATTGGGCGCCTAGGCGCCGGAACCATGTTCGACTCCGTTTCGCCTAACGTCAAATTTCAAAGTTTAGTTTTCTAAAATAGGTAATTTAGAATGGTAAGATCAGTATAGACTCAGTAACACAAATTATAAGCAATCATAATGAAGGTTAACTTGATCTCCTTTTTACTCATATATATGAAATAGAGTGATCCAATGTCTAAGCTTTATATATTTCGAGATAATTTTCAGCTTAAGTCAATAAAGACTTGTTAGCATCAAATTTTCTAAAATTATATAAAATTAAACAAGACCGAGGCATAACCTTACATTAAAAATGTAAAAACACACAAAATAACGAATAACTATGGGTTGCCTCCCACAAAGCGCTTGGTTTAATGTCGTCAGCCCGAACTAATTAAGTCTCTAATTAAGTAGACTCAACTCATAAGCCTCTTTATAAATCTTTATAAAATCTCTTAAATAAGGCTTCAGTCTTAATCCATTAACTTTAAAAAATTTTCCCGTTTTGGGATCTTTAATATCCACAGCTCTATAATGGTATTCTTTTTCAATTATATACTGTCCTATCCATCTTGATCTTAATTTTCCTGGAAAAAGTCTTAACCTAGTATTAAATAATAATACGTCTTATCCAGGCTCAAATATTTTTCCTGAAATCTTTTTATCATGTAATAATTTCATTTTGTCGTTATAAATCCTTGCATTTTCATATGATTCATTTCCTATTTCATCCATCTCATTTAATTACAATAATCATTTTTCTCCTGCAATATTCAAATCAAAATTAAAATCCTTTATCACTCAATAAGCTTTATGTTCAAGTTTAACAGGTAAGTGACAATGTTTTCCATAAACTAACCGGTAAGGTGACATTTTGATTGGTGTCTTATAAGCTGTTCTATAAGCCCATAATGCAGAATCAAGTCCATCAACCCAATCAGTTCTTTTAGGATTAACAGTCTTCTCTAAAATTCTTTTAATTTCTCTGTTTGATACTTCAGCCATTCCCCTTGTTTGTGGGTGATATGCAGTTACAATTCTGTGTTTGATTCCAAATTTTTCCAATAATGATTGAATTCTTATATTTCTAAAATGACTTCCACCATCTGTGATAATTACCTTAGGCATTCCAAATTTTGAAAAAATCATCTTCTTTAAAAATTTTGAAACACTTTTAGAATCACAGCTTGGTAAAGCTACAGCTTCAATTCACTTTGAAACGTAATCAACTGCTAATAAAATATAAATCTTTCCAGATGATGGTACAAATGGTCCCATAAAGTCTAAACCTCAAATATCGAAAATTTCAACTTCCAATATATAGTTTAAAGGCATTTCATCTTTCTTGGATATAATTCCCATCCTTTGACATCGATCACATGTTTTCACATAATGTCTAACATATTTAAATAAGGTAGGCTAATAAAATCCTGAATTTAAAATTTTTAAATGCAGTTTTATTTACTCTAAAGTGTCCTCCAAATTCGGAATCATGACATTTTTTAATAATAGCATAAGTTTCTTCATAAGGTACGCATCTACAAATTACAGAATCTCTTCTTAATTTATATAAATGAGGATCTTCCCAAATATAAGATTTAGCATCATTTTTAAATTTCTTAATAAATTTGTTATCCAATCCATAAGGTAAAATATTGCTAACTAAATAGTTAACTATATCTGCATACCAAGGTGTTTGGCATCCTTGAATAACATACAAATGTTCATCAGGAAATTTCTCATTTATATTTTCTTCAGTAATAACATCATTCTTAATTCTAGATAAATGATCAGCAATTTGGTTGTCCGTTCTTTTTCTATACACTATTTGAAACTCAAATTCTTGTAGAAGTAAAACCCATCTTATCAGTCTAGGTTTAGCATCTTTTTTCGTCATTAAATATTTAATAGCGGAATGATCAGTATGAACTATGCATTTGGTACCAAGAAGATAAGGTCTAAATTTATCAAAAGCATATACTATAGCTAAAAGCTTTTTCTCAGTAGTAGTGTAATTTCTTTGAGTTTCAGTAAGAGTTTTACTAGCATAATATATAACTTTGAAAATTTTCTCATATTTTTGTCCCAAAACAGCTCCAATTGCAAAATCACTTGCATCGCACATTAATTCAAAAGATTTATTCTAATTAGGTGCAATAATTATAGGTGCACTTATTAATTTTTCTTTTAAAATATTGAAAGCATTTACACAGTCTTCATTAAATTCAAATTTATCTTTTTTTCCAATAAATGACAAAGAGGTTTACCAATTTTAGAAAAATCCTTTATATATCTTCTATAAAATCCTGCATGACCTAGAAAACTTCTCACATCAGTTACAGTAGTAGGGGGTTGCAGTTCAGCAATAATTTTTACTTTTGCTTGATCAACTTCCATCCCTTTTTGTGAAACTTTATGACGAAGTACAATGCCTTTTGTGACCATAAATTGACATTTTTCCCAGCTAAGAACTAAATTTGTTTCTTCACATCTTTTCAGAACTTTGGAAATATTTTCCAAACAAGACTCAAAAGAAGTTCCAAAAACTGAAAAATCGTCCATGAATACTTCAATTCCTTTGTCAATCAAATCACAAAATATTGACATCATACATCTTTGAAAAGTTGGAGGTGCATTACATAAACCAAAAGGCATTCTTCTAAAGGCAAATGTTCCATAAGGACTTGTAAATGTTGTTTTCTCTTGGTCCTCAGGAACAATAAGTAATTGATGATAACCAAAATATCCATCCAGAAAACAGAAATATGAGGGTCCAGCTAATTTGTCAAGCATTTGATCCAAGAAAGGTAAAAGAAAATGATCCTTTCTAGTGGCGTCATTTGACTTCCGATAATCAATGCAAATTCGTCATCCAGTAACTTGTCTTTTAGGAATAAGTTCATTTTTATCATTGACAATGATAGTTACTCCTCCTTTCTTCGGAACACAATGAATAGGACTTACCCATTGGCTATCTGAAATAGGATAAATAATTCCAGCATCTAACCATTTTAAAATTTCTTTTAACAACCTCTTTCATGATAGGATTTAATCTTCTTTGCGGTTCAATAGTAGGCTTAAAATTTTCTTCCATTAAAATTCTATGCATACAAATGGAAGGGCTTATTCCTCTTATATCGAAATAGTCCAACCAAAAGCTTTCTTATAATTCTTTAACACTCCTATTAATTTTTCTTCTTGATCTAAACTTAGCTCGAAGAAATAATAACGAGTAAAGTTAATGAATTTCCAAGAAATGCATACTTTAAATGTGAAGGTGACATTTTTAATTCCAGTTCAGGGGCTTTTTTAATTGAGGGTAAACATATATCATTTTGAGTTATGTCTAAAGTTTCCCAGTTATCTTTAATATAATGAGTTTTTTTAAGTAATTCATCTTCTCTTAGTTCTTCATTTTTCATCTCCAGTTAAAATTCAATTTCTTCTTCAGGAATGATTTTACATTTTTCTCGATAGTGTTTTTCAATTATAAAGTCAAAAATATCCATTCGATAACATTTTTCTTTGCCAGGGTACTTCATCGATTTAAGAACATTGAATTTAATCTCTTGATCATTAACTCTCATAGTTAATTCTCCTTTTTGCACATCAATCATAGCTCGTTCGGTAGCTAGAAAAGGTCTCCCTAAAATAATTGGTATTTCTTTATCTTCTTCCATATCAAGCACAATGAAATCCACAGGGAAGATAAATTTATCTACTTTAACAAGTACATCCTCTATAACTCCTTTAGGGTAAGTGATAGATCTATCAGCTAACTGAAGGGTTACAGTGGTGGGAGTATTCTCTCCTAAATTCAACCTTCGATAAATAGAAAATGGCATGAGATTAATACTTGCTCCTAAATCACATAAAGCTTTTCCACAAAATTTTTCTCTAATAACACAAGGTATAGTAAAACATCCAGGATCTTTAAGTTTCTGAGGTAATTTCTTTTGAATTATTGCAATACATTCTTCACTTAATGCAACAGTTTCAAAAGTTTCAAATTTTTGTTTCTTACTTAATAAATCTTTCATAAATTTTGCATAAGTTCGCATCTGTTCCAGGCTTCAGTAAAAGGTATATTTATGGTAAGTTTCTTAAAAATTTCAAAGAACTTAGAAAATTGATGATCAAGCTTCTGCTATTTTAATCTTTGAGGAAAAGGTGGTGGTGGTTTTTCAACTTCCACATTAATAGAAATATTAGTTTGATATTGATTAGGAGGAGTTTCTTTAGGTTTTTCAATCTCTTCAACCTCAATCTCTTTTTCAATTTCATTCTACATTCTTTCTTTTAATTCCTTTCCACTTCCAAGTTGTACAGCTTTAACATGTTCATGTTCTTTTCCAGTTTCTTTTGGATTAATTTCAACATTACTAGGAAGTGTTCTTGGAGGTCTGTAACTAATTAAATTAGCGATTTGTCCCATTTGATTCTCAATATTATGAATAGCAGTATTTTGATTTTGTAATTGATTACTCATTTATAAAATTAATTCTTCTATTGATAACTTTTTCTGTTGTTTATTAAATCCAGGTGGTTTATAATTTGAATTTACTTGATTATTCCAATTTCTAGTTGGATTGGATTGATTATTACCCCATTGTTGTTGTTGATTATTCCAGTTAAAGTTAGGATAATTTTTCTATCCAGGATTATAATAATTTGAATATGGATTATATTTACTAGCAATAGCTTGTAAAGTTTCATAAGTTTGAGAATCTTCAATATTAGATGAGTTGTTATGTGATATGTTGATGGCAAAATTATCTAATTTTCTAGATATTGCAGCTACTTGTGAAGCTAAGATAGAAAAGGCTTCGTTATCTTGAATAATTGACATTCTTTTAGGATTAATCCTTTCAGAAGGCCATTGAAAATTATTATTAGCCATTTGTTCAATTAAAGTATAAGCTTCTTCAAATGATTTAGACATTAAAGAATCTCCAAAGACGAGCATCAATAATTGATTTTAGTGATCCAATTAAACCATTATAAAATGTTTGAATAATTAACCAATCAGGTAAAGCTTGATGAGGACATTTTCTTAATAGTTCTTTAAATCTTTCCCAAGTTTCATAAATTGTCTCCCCGTCAAATTGACTAAATGAAGTAATATCATTTCTTAATTTAGCAGTTTTAGAAGGAGGAAAACATTTAGCAAGGAATTTTTGTGCCATTTCAGCCCATGTTTTAATAGAACCTGTTAATAATGAGTTCAACCACATCTTTGCTTTATCTCTTAAAGAAAAAGGAAAGAGTCTAAGTCTAATAGCATCATCAGAAACATTGTTATATTTAAAGGTAGCACAAATTTCTAAAAAACTAGCAAGGTGTAAATTTGGATCCTCATTTGGTTTTCCTCCAAATTGATTATTTTGAACTATTTGAATGATAGATGGTTTAAGCTCAAAAGAATTAGCATCTACAGTAGGTATTTGAATACTACTATGAAGTTCATCAACTGTAGGGTTAGCATAATCCCTTAATGGTTTGTAAACATTTTGTTCATTAATTTCAATTGGATTTTGTAAATTGTTATTTAAATTAGCCATCTCTTGAATTTTTTTAGTTTGTTTTCCTTTTTTAATTATTTTAATAGTTCTTTCTAATTCAGAATCTAAAAGTAATAATCCTTCAGATCTAGCACTACGCATAAAAAAGTAAATTAACAAGAAATAAAATCTCTACTTATTAAAAAAAATTTATAGTTTATATATATATATATATATATATATATATATATTTGTTTTATATTTTTTACAATAAAAGAAAATGAATAAAAATAAAATATTTAAAATCTAAAAATTTGCCTCCACTCCTCCCCGACAACGGTGCCAAAAACTTGACCCAAATGCTATATATATGCGTACTAAAATTCAATCCCCGGCAACAACGCCAAAAACTTGACCCAAATGCTATATATATGCGTACTAAAATTCAATCCCCAACAACGGCGCCAAAAACTCAAATGCTATATATATGCGTACTAAAATTCAATCCCCGGCAACGGCGTCAAAAACTTGACCCGCAATCCGTTGATGACAAACATAATAATTAATGCTTTCAAATATATGTAGTAGATAATAATAGCGACTAGTGTATACAAATATAATTTTATCGAAAATATTTTACACACTAGGGGTACTACGCAAGTATACGTATCGTATCAAGTAATATAGGGCTTTGAAACAAAGACCCCAGTTTCGATCCCACGGGGAGTGAGTTATGGATATTTTAAATATTTTAATTTTATTTTTATGTATTTCTTTTATAGTTTATAAATTTGATATTTTTAATTTACTATATGCAATAATAAAGCATATATGAAATGATTGATGTAAATAGCTATAAGAAAACAACTTTCTTCCTTTAAATTAATCCAAGATTTTCTAAGATAATGATAATATTCGTGGAGAATATAAATTTATGGTATAGTGCCAAATAGAAGCATTCATATTCTTTACCCTTTGATCCAGATGTAAAGAACATTGGCTAGCCTATAGATCAGGTCCGGATGTATTGTTAGTAGAATGGGTTAATCTAGGCTCACACTACTAGATATCCAAGGTTGGCTATGGTCAGCCCTACTAGTGACCCTTTCCTTCTCAATAAACCAAATCACAAGAATTTAGTCTGTCACTCTAAAAACTTATTAATTCTACTCCCATTATATAATATCTTCCTATTTGTTTGCACCTCACCTTGAATAACTCGCACAAGGCCTTCGACTACCCAATGATTCATGTGATATCTACTAGTTGAGAATTCATCTCCTTCTAGGTATCAAAACTCTTCAACAGATTTTAACAATTTAAATGGCCAATTTAAATAGTAAATTAAGATCCAGTATTAATTTCATCATAATGTTTTAAATATAAATAGTTTTTAATTCTCCAACTAATTTTATATTATCTTATTTATATTTTCATAATTGAAAGGAGAAATTAAACTAACTACTCAGAACACATTGAATTTAAACAACAAAACATGATAATGAAACTTTGAATAAAATTACACATACTTATCTTAAGTGTTTCTCCTACTGAACCTCTGAATTCTTCTGACTCCAAAGCAAATAAACTTCAAAAGCACAGACTCTTCAAATACTCTCAATACAAACTCTAAATAAACTCACTAATTAATAAATGTGGCCCTAAAAGATTTATCCAATTTCTCTCTCTAAAGGAACTCTAGACTCCCTCTCTCTAATGGGGGCGTTTTTCTCTGAAGGAGTACCCTCCTATTTATAGGCTTCAAGGGTTGCCTTGAGGCACCTCTTCAAAATGTGTCCACATTTAATGAGTCTTCTAGAAGGTGTGTCTGGTGCCTAGGTGCCGGAATCTGGCGCCTAGGCACCGGAATCGGGCGCCTAGGCGCCTGACTCTGCGTACAGTTCTTCGCACCTCTTCACTTTGGATCGCACCTCTTCACGATTAAAACCGTTTCCAAGCTTCCCATTACATTGTATCACATGTCCTATAAACCAAGAACAACTACCAGTCTTCTAGAAGGTCCAATAACCGCTAACACAGTCAAAATAACCGTCCAAAAGTCATCAAAAAACTTGACAGATCCTGTATCGACCTGGCGCGCAGGCGCCGGATTCTGGCGCCTAGGCGCCGGATTCTGGCGCCTAGGCGCCGGATTCTGGCGCCTAGGCGCCGGATTCTGGCGCCTAGGCGCCAGACCAATAATTTTGACAATTTTGCATTTTAGCTCCATTTTTGCTTTTTTTTCTCTTTTTTCACTTTTTTCCTTCTTGAACATTTTTACATCACTTATATCCAAAAACACAAAAATACCATTCATTAAAGCATACTATTCTTAAAAATTTGATAAAAATCAAGGCATAAAATGGGTATTTTTTTCATGGATCATGGGGTTTAGGTGAGTCAGCTGGTTTTGAGTGGAGAAGTCTCCATCCAAGCTTATTTAGATTAAATTTGGGTTAAGGTGAAACATGGGTAAGGTTAAAATGTTTAATCATAGGTTAGGAAAGAGCTCCCCTCAGTTAGCATTAATGGTTTGGTGATGAGTAAAGTGGCTTCCATGGCTCTCATGTGGCTTGTACATGGCTTAATGGCTCCATTTGGCTTGGGAAAAGGTTGGCTTACTTGCATGAGAAAGGGTTTTAGGATTTTAGAAAATTTTGATGAGATTGGATAGGAATTATCATGAGACTAAGATTGGAATGATTTTATCATGGATTTAAAACTTAGGGGATGATTTTATTAAGTGGATGATGATGAGCAAATTTTCATATGGGCTTTTGATTGAAACTTGGGCTTTTAAACTTACAAGGAATGGACTTTTAAAAATGTATGAGGTAATGGGCCTTTATCATGCATGTGATGATTTGAATTTTTGAAATTGAGTATGGGATGATTGAATTAGTTTGAAATTGACTTAAATTGGACTAGGACATGTTGAAATTTGATTTAGAAGTGAAATTTGGGAAATTATTGACCATAAGGTACAATTTGGAGGAATTTGGGCTTTTTGGGTCAAAGTTGGGCTAGTGTTGGATTTGATGTAAAATTAATGTTTCAAAGTTTTTATGGGAGTGTGAAAAAGAGTTTTCAATTTTGGTTGGGTCTTAATTTTGGGATTTGGGCTTGTTTAGGTTCTTGATTGGTTTAGGCCAATTTGGGGAATTTTGTTTTGAGTTAGGCTTGGGTGAAGTTTGAGTCCAAATATTGGGTAAATTAAGTTAGCATTTTATTTGTGGGGATGTTAGGAAGATTTAAAAATAAAATTGGGGAAAATTGGGTGACATTTGGGTTCAATTTGGGATGGATTGGGTTAGTTGGTCACTTTGGGCCTTAAGGGCCAATTTGGAATTTTTGATCAAACTGTGTTAAATTGAAAAAATTAGGATATATGTTAGTTGAAGAAAACGATGTTGATAATATTTTGGAATTTTTTGGATTTTTTGAGATTTTTTTTGAATTTTTAGAATTTTAGGCTATTTAGGGTACAATGAGGGTACATGAAGGGTATTGGGGGCTATTTTTGAAAATTTTGGTATATTTGGTCATGAATGATCAATTTGAGTGGTGGGGAATGTTTAGGATTGATTTTGAGAAATCTTGGTTAATTTAGGCAATTTTGGGAATTTTGGACAACTTCAAGGGTATTTGGTAGGTTTGGTGGGTTTAGGGCCCCGGGGGTCAAAAATTGAAATTTGGGAAAAATGAAGATTGATTAGATGTGAGTAAAATGAAACCATTTTGGTTGAGCCATGAAACCATGTTAAGCTCACAAGAGCCATGAGAGGACTCATTTTAGGCACTCAATATGTTGTTCCTAACCCTCTTAGCTAGGGGCTTAGGGGTTGAGGCCCATCCATATGAATTTCCTACATGAGTCAGGAAGCCGAGTTGGGTAAGAGTGGTTTTAGGGTTTAGAATGCGTATGAGAGTGTAGTGTGTGCAAGCTGAACCTTGCCAAGACCGGCCACCCAGGGTAATCCTAAGGCTGAAGAACACATTTGGCTTTTAACCTTCCAAAGGGACTTAGAGGTTTATGGTCATCTGTGTGGGGTTCAAGAAAAGTTAAGAAGTGTTTGAATTTCTAAGTGGTGGGTCCTACTTCTAATCCTCTAGTATAGTCAAAGGGAAAACCTATGGCTAGATCCTAAGAACTAAGAGGAAAGGAAAGACCTCACCAGAAATGAGGTCAACAAATGGACCCCTAATAGGTGTGGTGTGCTAAAGGAGCACACTGCGCGTATTAGAGTTGACCGAAGTGATCAACAAGACCAACACAAATGTCCAAGTGACACACTTAGAACGAAGTGTAAAAGAAAATCTCCGCTGGGGAGTATCAGGTAAATCTCCAAGATTGAAGATTCTAAAACTCTCACTGGGGAAAAGGAGGTGAATTTCAAATCACAAGATTTCAAGAGATTGGATTTTAAATTCGTTTTATTTTTTATTTCAAGTTTTAAGTTTGAGTTTTTTAATTTCGATTTGAGTTTCCATTTTGGTTGAAATTTGACTTAAGATTGATTTCAAGGTGGATTTCGCTGAAATTCTGAATTTAAAATGAGAATTGGAACCTAGGTTCCAACCTTGGGATTGTAAAGAAAACTGGAATTTAGGTACCAGCATCGAAGAGAGAATCAGAATTTAGGCACCGCTCGAGAAGGATGAGAATCAGAATTTAGGTACTGATCTCGAAATGAGAACTGGAAGTTAGGTACCAGCCTCGAAAAGGGTGAGAACTGAAAGTTATGTACTAGTCTCGGAAGAGAGTCGGAAGTTAGGTACCGACCTCGAAAAGGGTGAGAACGGGAAGTTAGGTACTAGTCTCGGAAGAGAGTCGGAAATTAGGTACCAACCTTGAAAAGGGTGAGAACTGGAAGTTAGGTACTAGTCTCGGAAGAGAGTCAGAAATTAGGTACCAACTTTGAAAAGGGTGAGAACTGGAAGTTAGGTACCAATCTCGGAAGAGAGTCGGAAGTTAGGTACCAACCTTGAAAAGGGTGAGATGTGGAAGTTACGTACCAGTCTCGGAAGAGAGTCAGAAATTAGGCACCGACCTCAAAAAGGGTGAGAACTGGAAGTTAGGTACCAGTCTCGGAAAAGAGTCGGAAGTTAGGTACCGACCTTGAAAAGGGTGAGAACTCAGTCTCGGAAGAGAGTCGAAATTTAGGTATCGACCTCGAGATTTCAGTAGTGCGGAAAAGTTTCTCGGAATAGTGTGAATTTAACAGACACCGAGATTAGGATGCCTTGTCGATCTTATACCCAAGTCGAAAGATTAGAATGCGAAAAAGTTTCTCGGAAAGAGTGCGAGATTAGGGGACACCAAGATTAGGATGCATGTCGGTCTTATACCCATGTCGGAGGATTAGAATGCGAAAAAGTTTCTCGGAAAGAGTGTGAGATTAGCGGACACCGAGATTAGGATGCCTTGTCGGTCTTATACCCAAGTCGGAGGATTAGAAAGAGAAAAAGTTTCTCGGCAGGATGCGGGATTAGCGGACATTCAGAGAAGAGAATTGAACTTTGAGTATCAATCTCGAGATGAGAACTGGAATTTGAGTACCAGCCTCAGAAGGATGGGAATCAAAATTTAGGTACCAATTCCAAAAGTTGGTATTTAATTTGGTTTTGAAGATTCTGTGGAAATCTTAGTTTAGCAGAAGATTGGAAAGAGACATGAAAGTGTTTCACATCCCGAGAAAGTTGATCAAAGTTTGATTGTTTGGCGAAGGATATGAATCCATGCCATCAGAACCAAATCAAAAATTTCGTGGTTCCGTGTCAGCAGACTCAGTCGACCTTCTCAAAAGAGGAAAGAAATCATGGGGAGTCGAAAAGATCTTGAGTACAGCCGGAGGTTGGGGATTTCAGATTCGGGAATTTATTTTCATTGTTTTTTAGTGATTTGATTTTGTTTTGATCTTTAAATTTTGTTTCATTTGAAATTTCATTTTGATTTGGATTTTCATCCATTCCTTTTGTTTGCAATTTGAGGTATTGAATTGATTTGCTTTGAGTTTTGTTTTGTGTTTTGCTTGGATTTTGAATTTGAAATTTTTTTTAGTTATTATTTCATTCAAATCGTTCTTTGTTCAACTTTCTTTAAATCGAGTCAAACTCAGATTTAGCGGCGTTTGCAGTTAATTGCACAAAACTGAAGGCAAAATACGTCATAGTCGTTTCCATTAAAAATGTCAAAGGTATATCAGGTGATTCCATTAAAACATTTCTGATGACATCTTTCCGAAAACAAACTTTTTACAAAATTCATGTATATCTGAACACAAACTGTACTGATATCTTCATGTGTTCTGACAAAACTGTCTGTTTGATTCATCCATGTCTGAAAAGTAAACTACATAGGTGATAACATCACCTTCTAAGCCACTTTCCGGAGGAGAATCCCACGTAAGTGTGCTTTAGAGGTGTGCTACTACTATGTAGCTTACGACTCGTAAGGCCGCAAATTCTCTAATTCCGGATCCGGTCGAAGTAGATCAGAATCTTGCTCTCATCCATCCTTCTGAAGGTGATGGAGATTCGCTCGTAGGGAACTCCTGGGATGCAGTGATTCGCCACATCTGCACCATTTCCTTGTAGTATGAGGACAGAGCTTACCGGTAAAGGTATCTCTACTGGCCCTCAGAATTCTCCGGAGCCGACTATCCGGAGTTCCGTCCCGAACATGATGTTGCATTGGTTGATGAAGGAAACGGTGCAAATGGGTCTCACAAAATCGTGATGGTCCACGTGAGGTGGAATGCAGTCTCCTTCTGCATAGATGTTGATTATGCAACTATTTGGTATGTAGTCAGCGGGTAAGGCTCGCCAAGCCACCATCCTTTTTATCATTTTCTTAATTAGAACTGGCATTGGATCCACTTCATCATAGCGGAGCATCCCTGACGGATTTCCTTTCCTGTCATCAGCAAAGTTGTAGCAGCATCTGAATTGGATTGTAATCCTCCCCTTGCCTCGTTTCCATTTCTTCGGCTCGGAGTAGGTCTTTATTCGCAGTCTTCTTGCACGACCCTTTTTCTTCATCTCGAAGACGTAATATACGATCTCACTCTGCTCGTAGTGCGAGAAAACATTCGTATGCAACTCTAGTCCTTCCAGGATGTTAACATACTTGCCTTGGATTCTCTGAAAGTATTCAAAATCTTGTTTCTGCACCCTCTGGATCATCTCCAACTCGTGCGCTGAAATTATCAAGAAATGTAGGGGTCTAGTGACGTACTGTGGGATGTACGGCTCCACGCCAGCACGTTCTCCTGGAATCATCACTGTCTCAGGTGCAGGCTATGTAGTAACCCCCTCTGGAACAACCTCTGCTATGGTGCTCCTGAGTGCGGGCTTCCTTGGGACAACTGCTGTGGCCATCGGGATTTCTTCCTTATTCTGCTCTTCCGTCAATTTCTTCAGCATTTTGTGGATACGGCAGTTCTTGTTTCTTCTTTGGGTCAGGCTCAGAGTGGCTCTCCTCTCCCCTTGGATTTCGGTAGGGACTGCACTGACGAGCTTCCCTCCTGCGGCAGTTATCACTGATTTCATCTTGTGGTTGTCGATCGCGCTGATCTTCCTTTTCTAGTTTGCAGTATGCTAAACCTTCTCGCTGAGTATCATCGCCGTCTTTCCATGGGACTGCCCGAGGTCTACAGTAGTCCAAGCAGTTTCTTCATATTCTAGCTTCAGCTGCACAAAGTCTGAGTCAACCTCGATCACGGCACCAGCTTTCAGCTCTTCTTCGTTAAGCATAAAACTTACGCCATCCTTAAAGTTCAGAACCAACCGCCCATTTGACAGTTTCCTGCAAAAAAAGCAAGGACATCAGGGGCTGTACTTAGAATGAGAACAATAAGAAAATTTACTTATTAATGGAAAATTCTTATTCATTTCTTTCAAATTTTAATATGAGTAGGAAAAGATGGAGAAAAATCAGGAGTGAACTGATTTGAAAAGAAGGATCAAAATTTTATTATTATGATTTCACATATTTTTTTAACACATTTTTTTAATGATTCATCCATTTTTATATTTTGGGTTCAGACCCAGTTACAAATGATTACTCCACCCGTGCTTCTAGGAATGAAACTTCATTTTTTTAAAAGTTCACCCTTCGAAACATCAGGTTGCGTAATACTTCTTCAAATATCTTCCATTGATTGGAAGCATAGATCGTTCTCCACGGCAATTCACAAGTTGGTAGGAACCTCCAGAGTAGACTGTCTCGATCACGAACGGCCCCTCCCAAGTCGGTTCAAATTTACCTCCTATCTTGCGGTGTGCAAGAATAAGTCTCTTGAGAACTAGTACTAAGTCACCGACTTTGAATGTCCTTGGGCGGACCAGCTTATCGTGGGCCTGGTTCATCTTGGTTTGATACAGTTCCAGATTCTGCGGAGCTGAAAGTCGTTTCCCTTCCAAGCATTCCAATTCTTCTAGTCATAGTCTGGCGTTCTCTAATTTAGTAATCTTCTCTGTAACTGCAATTCTGAGTGACGAGAGCTGAACCTCCAAGGGCAAGACGGCTTTGGACCCGTACACTAGAGTGTAAGGCGTAGACTGAGTACAAGTTCTAAAAGTTATTCTGTAGGCCCACAAGGCTGCTAATAACTTCTCGTGTCAATTTCTCTTATTGTTGTCCAACATTTTCTTTAAGATTTGGACAAGAGTTTTATTAAAAGCCTCGGCCAAGTCGTTCGCTCTTGGGTAGTAGATCGTTGAATAGTGCCAGTCGATCCCATGCCTCCTGACAAAACTGTTGAGCTTTGTACTTTTGAATGCGGACTCGTATCTGAGAAAATTCTGTGATGTACCCCAAAACGGTAGACTACTTGATTCTTGAAGAACTGTAGCACGTGATGTGCTTTCACTTCTCTAAGCGGTACTGCTTCAGCCCACTTCGAAAAGTAATCTGTAGCTGCAAGATTAAAGAGATGTCCTCTTGAAGAAGGCGGTTCTATCAGACCCACGATGTCCGTGCCCCAACACTCAAACTGCCACGACGCGATTGTCGGATGTAGCACACTTGGAGGTTGATGTAGAACCACTCCATGCACTTGGCACTGGTGGCAACTCTTGGCAACTTTCATGCAGTCGGTCATCATTCAGACCCAACTGATGAGCGCCAAAAAGTTCTGAGTGCACTTCCTTAACAATTTCAAGAGCCTCAAATTCACTCAGGCACCTTAGCTACATCTGATCGAAAGACCTTCTGTACAAGGTATTATTTATTAATGCATATCACAAAGTTCATTTATTGATCTGATGGGCCAATGACTTATCGTCCGGTAGGTTCCCTGTTTGCAGGTAGTCTACGAGCGGTTGACGCCAATCTTCTGTAGTTTCTGTTACTGCTGCAACTGTTTCTTCCTCTTTTTTTGATTGGTGCATTGCATCCATGTCGAGCTGTGATAGGACCTGTCGCCCTTGAACTGACATTTCAACTGATTCATCCTGTAAGCAGGCAAACTCCTTTGTGAGGTGGGCTAACGCATTTGCGAGCGCATTTTCTCTTCTAGAAATCTTGTATATCATCACATTCGGAATCTGCTTTAACAACTTCATTGCATACTGAAAGTACTGCTCGAGTCTTGGTTTCAGAATCTTATACTGTCCTGCAACCTATTGTATGATCAACTGTGAATCACCGTAGATGTTGATATCTGTTATCCCCATCTCAATGGCTAATTCCAGACCGGTTATAAGGACTTCATATTCTGCTTTGTTATTTTTGCACGGTTCTATTAGATGGTAGGAGTATCTTAACATCCCCCACCCCGGCGTTATAAATATTAGTCTGATTCCTCCCTTACCGGGCACTATCGTTAGTCATTCTTTATCCTTCTGTGTTGAAGATGCTCCGTCGAAGTACAGTTCCCAACGCTGATCATCGGGGTCTTCTAGGCTCATTATCTGTTCATCTGGTAAGTCGTCGTTCAGAGGCAATCCTGCCGGTAAAGGGTGTGCTGCGAGAAAGTCTGCTAGGACTTGTCCCTTTACGACACGAAGAGGAACGAAAGTTATATCAAATTGCAATAATATCATCGACCAACTGGCAAGTCTGCCGGAAAGCGTCGGTTGGGTCATCAAATATTGCAATGGATTAGTCTTCGAAATGAGGTTGACCTTATGAGAAAGCATGTAATGCCTGAGCTTTTGAGCGGCGAAGATCAGGGCCAAACAATGCTTCTCAATAGGAGGATACTTTACCTCCGTCGGAATCATACGACAACTCGGGTAGTAGAGAGCATTTTCTTTACCCTTGTCATTGACCTGGGCTAGCAGGGCTCCGAGGGAATCGTCTAAAGCCGCGGTATAAAGTATCAATGGTCGACCCGAGACTGGGGCTGCTAAGACAAGAGGTGTCATTACATACTGCTTAATGTCCTCAAAGGTCCGCTGGCATTTTTCTTCCCAAATGAATTTGGCATCATTTTTAACCAATGCCGAGAAGGGCTGACACCTACCTGTCAAATTTGAAATAAAGCGTCGAAGATATGCCAACTTCCCTTGAAAGGATCGTAGTTGTTTTAAGGTTTTGGGAGGCGGCATTTCTAAGATAGCTTTTATCTTCTCCGGATTGATTTTAATTCCAAGATGTCGAACAAAAAATCCTAAGAATTTCCTAGAGGCGACGCCGAAGGCGCATTTCAAGGGATTCATCTTAAGCTTAAATTGTCTTAATCGCTCGAAAATAATTTTCAAATCATACAAGTGATCTTCCTTCAGTTTGCTCTTGATGACCACATCATCCACGTAGCACTCAACTTGGTTGTGAATGAGATGATCAAAAATCCTTGTCATCGCTCTTTAGTATGTTGTTCCAGCTTTCTTTAATCTGAAAGGCATCACTGTGTAGCGTACACTCCAATTGGCGTTCTGAAGGCTGTGAGCTTTTCATCTTCCGGTGTCATCTTTATCTAGTTGTATCCTGATGATCCATCCATAGATGAGAAGATCTCGTATGTCGAAGCGATGTCGATCATTAATTCTGGAATTGGTAGTGGAAATTCATCTTTTGGGCACGCTTTATTCAAATCTCTGAAATCCACACAGATTCTGATCTGACCGTTCTTCTTTCTGACTGGTACCACATTGGCTAACCAAGTTGGATATTGTTCTTCAAGGACAAATTTAGCATCGATGAGCTTCTTGACTTCAGCTATTACTTGTTGTTCAATCTCTAGATGCATTCTTCTCGGATCTTGTCTGACTGGAAAGGCAGCGTGATCCACTCCTAGCTTGTGAACTGCGACCTCTGGAGCTAATCCTGGCATTTCATCATAACTCCAAGCAAAACAGTCTTTAAATTCCATTAGTAGCTTGATCATGTTCTCGGAGTCTTCTTTATTGAGTAAGGAGCTAACAAAGGTCGGCCTAGGCTCTTTGCTAGTACCAAAGTTAACTTCCATTAACTCGTCTATTGTAGAATTAATTTTTTCTTCAAATTCTAGTGGAGCGTCTCCGACTGGTAGATCCTCGAGATCATCTGAGGCTTCCAAGCAGTCTTCATTAGGCTCACTAGTGACAACCAAGCAAAATTCTGAATCATCAACTGGCACTACTGTGCCGAATCCGAGACCATGCTTTGAACTGGGAGGTCGACTGGTATCACTCCATAACTTTTCGAAGCGTAGCGATTGATCTTTTGTCCATTGTTTAGGTAATACACCACGTTACATCAATTTTTGAACACAGTGAGAATACCGCTCGAAAGGCAATTCCATTAATTTGGGAGAAGTAACATCTTCAAATTTTACATTATTTTTAGTTTTGGAAGAAGTACCACGGTAGAACTTGATTGGCTTAGCACAGTCACTATGTACTTCCTTGACCATCATACCCTCGACCTTACTAGGGTGGATCGGGGTTAGGGTCATAGTATGTACAAAATGATTAATCTTGTTGTACCTTGATTTGTATTCTTCATTCTTTTCATCTTCGAGAGAGATCTTGAACTGGGGTTTCCTTTGGCTTATCGTCATTGCTTCTTTCATGATTTCTTCTTCTTCTTCTTCGGAACTGTCCTCCCAATCAATATCAATGACCGGTTTCTTCTGTTCAACTGTTCCACCATTTTTCCTCGACCTCGTCCCCGGCCTCGACCTCGGATGCGAGTTCTGGAGAAACCTTCACCATCTCGCCGTAAGGGAGTGGTGAGTAACAGTTGAACAAGAATTTCAGGCTCTTCGTCGTCTCGAACTCTTTTTTCTTCATTTGGTATGACATTTCTGGAAAAGATTGTCTTCTTCATAGGCGCGTAATAGGCTACATCTTCGTGGATTTCGATTTAATGCATGGAGAACAGTTGCAAGTCACCTTTGATGCACTTTTCTCCCCCTCCTTCATAATACTTTATGCACTGGTGCAGAGTGACCCAAATGCTATATATATGCGTACTAAAATTCAATCCCCGGCAACGGCGTCAAAAACTTGTCTCGCAATCCGTTGATGACAAATATAATAATTAATGCTTTCAAATATATGTAATAGATAATAATAGCGACTAGTGTATACAAATATAATTTTATCAAAAATATTTTACACACTAGGGGTACTACGCAAGTATACGTATCGTATCAAGTAATATAGGGCTTTGAAACAAAGACCCCAGTATTGATCCCATGGGGAGTGAGATATGGATATTTTAAATATTTTAATTTTATTTTATGTATTTATTTTATAGATTATAAATTTGATATTTTTAATTTACTAGATGCAATAATAAAGCAATAATGAAATGATTAATGTAAATAGCAATAAGAAAACAACTTTCTTCCTTTCAATTAATCCAAGATTTTCTAAGATAATGATAATATTCATGGAGAATATAAATTTATGGTATTGTGCCAAATAGAAGCATTCATATTCTTTATCCTTTGATCTAGGTGTAAAGATGGCTAGCCTATAGATCAGGTCCGGATGTATTGTTAGTAGAATGAGTTAATCTAGGCTCACACTACTAGATGTCCAAGGGTGGCTATGGTCGGCCCTACTAGTGACCCTTTCCTTCTCTATAAACCAAATCACAAGAATTTAGTCTGTCACTCTAAAAACTTATTAATTTTATGCCCATTATATAATATCTTCCTATTTATTTGCACTTCACCTTAAATAACCCGCACAATGCCTACGACTACCCAATGATTCATGTGATATCTACTAGTTAAGAATTCATGTCCTTCTAGGTATCAAAACTCTTCAACAGATTTTAACAATTTAAATGACTAATTTAAATAGTAAATTAAGATCTGGTATTAATATCATCACAATGTTTTAAAATATAAAGAGTTTTTAATTCTCCAACGAATTTTATATTATCTTATTTATCTTTTCATAATTGAAAGGAGAAAGTAAACAAACTACTCAGAACACATTGAATTTAAACAACAAAACATGATAATGAAACTTTGAATAAAATTACAAATACTTATCTCAAGTGTTTCTCCTACTGAACCTCTGAATTCTTCTGACTCCAAAGCAAATAAACTTCAAAAGCACCGACTCTTCAAATATTCTCAATACAAAATCTAAACAAACTCACTAGTTAATAAAAGTTGCCCTAAAATATTTATCTAATTTCTCTCTCGAAAGGAACTCTAGACTCTCTCTCTCTAATGGGGTGCTTTTCTCTGAAGGAGTACCCTCCTATTTATAGGCTTCAAGGGTTGCCTTGAGGCACCTTGTCGGCATATTTTAGGTTATGTGTTTTATTTTGAAAAGGGGGTCGCCTACAGAAATTGTCGGCGAATTTTTATATTTCAAATTTAATTTAAATATATATATATATTAGAAGATAACATTTGATTTTGATAGTAATTTTAAGTTTAAAAGTTTTAAGATATGAAATCAAACCGATCTCACATCCCAAATAGTTTATATAAACGAGCGCCACACCACAAAACGTGTATCTATTCCGAAGAATAGACACACTGCTTGATGATGGGGCTCGATTAAATAAACTAGGAGATTTGTGACATCCGTTTGGTCTGCGAACCAATTTTATAAGCCGACAAGTTCCCCGCTTAATATGAAAACATTAAACAGGGGTTTATATTACTCGGGTTCTTAAAATTCCCTATAAGGGCAAGCCCCTATAGTTAGTTACATCTTAAGTGACGGGAATCACCTAAGAAAACTCTCGATAATAATCAGTAGTTCTGCTTTCAAGAATTTCAAAGTTTAAGTTTTCAAGGGATTGAATTTTGGAATTTCAATAGGGAATGGATCAAATTTGGAACATTTTATCTTGGGAATTCAAAGGAGGAAAGGTAGGAGAAATCACAGATTCGAAGTGAACTTCGGTAATTTCCCGACTATCCTACTGTTTGGCTTGAATTTAGGAAGGCCCTAATGTTTATTTAATGTTTTGATCTTGCCAATTTTAATTAGTTAGGACTTATATTCGTATGACAAAATCATACAAATAGCCTCGATGATGTGAGGGTTTATGTCGTATCGGAAGACTACCTCGAAGTCCTAAGACCGGTTAGGGCTTAATTTACATGATATGATCATGCAAATGCCTAACGAAGAGTTGAGGATTTATGTTGCACTAGGCAAACTTCCTCGAAGTCCTATGGCTTGGTTGTTTAATTCTAAGGAAGGTTTTGCTGATGTAGATTTCAGTTTTGCTGACGACGATGGCCGTGCTGCCCACCATGCTCTGAGCTCCTTGTTGTTGCAGAGGTTTAGTTTTAGAAATCATAAATCAGGAGATGAGAGAAGGGTTCTGTTTTAGAGAAAGTCTTAATTTCCAAGTGTTTTTTTTTATGTTTTAATTAAAACAAATCTTAAAGTTGATTATAACAACACCGGTTAAGATCCCACGGTTCCATCCTTCCGGCATCGTTATTTTTATCGGATTCACTTAGTCCAGATGAATTTGCTAAACTCAACTGAATGAGTTCCACACTTTCATTTAGACCGTGGGAAATCCCGTTAGCAACACGTAGGTTACATCATCCGAGGCATTCCCGATCATCCAACAATACGTTTTAATTTAGTTGTAGTTGTAGTTTTGTTGTTCTGTTTGTGATTAAATTTTGAGTTGTTTTATATTTTGAAATGTTGTGGCGGTGAATTTTATCTTGTAATGACTTTTAATTTAGTTTTGGTTTCAGTTTTAGGGACTATCCTAAAGGTGTGGGTTTTCATGCAACGAGTTGTTTATCATGCGAGAATAGTAAGTACGATGCGATTAAATAAATTGCAATAAGGTAAATTGCAATAAAATAAAAGCGTACTGGAGGGTCTTCCCGTCATCCCAAGCTGCACTTAAAACACAATTAGAATATTTAAGCATTTAAAGCAAGTTCCTAGGTAAAGCTAAGGGAAGGGTTATGGTTTTCTACCAAGTTCCTAATCCTATAGCTAGTCACCTCCTATGACGTCCAGGTTCTTGTATTTTGGGTTTGAGGACGATTTCCTTCATCAAAGAACAATTAAGTTCAATTGTTCTTATAAACATCCTATCATATCGAGGAAGTGCTTAAGACGAATCTTAAACATCTTTTCAATATTTCTAGGATTATTTTAAGTCCAAGAGAATTTAATTATACAAATGAATTAATCGTCCGGAGTTCAAGTTTTGTTACCTTGCTCGGTGAACTAGGACATTTGAATATCCTATAAGTGAAGTAACACTTCACTTAATACTCCGATTAGGAGTTATGACAACAAGAGCTTTCGAGGGCAAATGGATGTTCAAATGATTTATGATTCAACTTAATTTCAATTAATGGGCTTAAGTTTGGAATAGTGTTCAAGTTGTTTTAGATTTATTTTTGAATTCTTTATGTCTTAGGTGATGTTATATTTAATTTAATTTAATTTAATTTAGTTCAATTTAATTTAATTTAATTTAATTTAATTTAATGTGGTTTAATTTAATTTATTTTAATTTAAGTTAATTTAATATAATATGATTTAATTTAATTTAATTTAATTTAATTTAATTTAATTTAATTTAATTTGATTTAATTTAATTTAATTTAATTTAATTTAATTTAATTTAATTTGATTTAATTTAATTTAATTTAATTTGATTTAATTTAATTCAATTTAATTTAATTCAATTTGATTGAATTTGATTTAATTTAATATGTTTTAATTTAATTTTATTTAATTTTTTTTTAATTTAATTTTAATTTTAATTTTATTTTTTATTTTAATTTAATATTTTATTTTTTATGTTTTAAAGATGATTTAATTTTAATTGTTAAAGTATTAATTTAATTGAAATTTTAAAAGGATTTAATTTAGATAATTTAACTTTAATTTAATTTAATGATTAAGTCTTTTAGCATTTTAAATTTTAAATTTGGATTATCATTTTAATTAGGAATTAAATATTATTGAGATGATTAATTTAGGGATTCTTAAATTAAAGAATAAATCTCTTCCTAATGACATCCCTATTTTAATAATTCCAAATTTATTATTCTTCCAAATTTAATTAATTATTTGACTAAGGTTTATTTTAATTATATTTAAATTGTTTATTAGGTTTCTACCCTTTAATTATTTAAATTTCAATCATCCAAATCAGATTAAGATCAAATATTTTACTTTTTTTTCATTTTATTAAGCCTAAAGTTTTAATTAAGGGTTAAAATTTTAGTTACCATTTTGCCCTTCAAGCTTAATAATTTCATAACTCACTAAATTGAGCTTAAAAGAATTTGAAATTTTTATGTGACTTCACTCATATATCAATAAAGACATTAGAGGAGAAAATGTGATTTTTTCTGTATTTAATTTATTTATGTAATTATTTTTGGTGGAAAATAGGGATTTCCAAGGAAAATTTATTAATATGACCAAGGGGGAGTTTCTGTCCTTAAGAAAATTATGAGACATTCCTAATGACCAGAGGACCACTTGGACCAATTTTGGTGATTTTTTGAATTATATTCTTTTTATTATAATTATTTTGAGTTTTGGAGTATTAATTAATTTAAAAATAAAATAAAGGTTGAAAAATGGATTTTATATTTTTCAAAAATCTCTTTGATATCAAGGAAATCAGAGAACTAATTTTTATAATTTTATGATTTTTCTTTGATTTATTATAATTGTTTTAGTGGAAATGCTACAAAATACATTTTTTTTATTTTAAAATTACCCTAGGGCTTTAAAATTTAATAACTCATCATAGAGACCTAAGAAAAATATGGGGTTTGTTCCTATGTGATTAAAATTAAAAATGTGACATTTTGGTGAATTTTATTATTTTTGTGATTTTTATTATTTTTTAATTATTAAAAATATTAAAATAATGCAAAAAATAAACTTTTTTAGAAAATTTCAATTTTAATTTTCTTAAATTCCCCTGATATCAGAGAGGCTCCAAAACCAATTTGGTGAATTTTTGAAAAGTATTTTGAAAGTTATGAATTTTTTAAGTTTAATTTTGGCTAAATGGCTTAATCAACCCATTTGATAGGGCTAACCAAGTCCAATTGACCTCAAACTTTTATAGTGGGTTCCTCTAATCCTAAAGGTCAGTGGAGAATTGATTTCAAGTCAATTTGATGTATGATTAGCTCTAATTAATTAAAACTCCATTTTGGGTGTTTAAGCCAATTAGGGTTATTCCAAGTGAGTTAACTCAAAACCTATTTTTCCTAGGGCCCTCTAGTCATAATAAACATCACCAAATTTTTCTAGAATTTATTTCACAATATGCTAATTGTTGGAATTAAAATACTCAAACTAGCAACCTAGAGTTGAAAAATCAATAACTCTTCATAGGGATAGCCTCTGACTTTGGAAAATTCAGGGAATGTTCCCAAATTTAGAGGCTTCAAAAGCCCTATGGTCTCATGCCATGGTGAATTGTATACATGCATGGAGAATTGAAAATGTGTAGAGAATAAATAAATTATTAAAAATCAAATACTTAATGAAATTGAATGATTTCTTTTCCACATTATTCTCCTCTGTTCACTGAGCAAGAGGGTATTTTTATTTTATTTTTCTGATTTTTCTACACAAAGTTATGCATTTTTGAAGTTTAGGGAATTAAATAAATAGAAAAATAACCTATTTTTCTACTTATCCACGCGGCGCCAACTCAACCTAGGCATCTCCGAAACGCCGCGTGTCGTCTTCTGATTCGGTGCCGCCGTCCAACTCAGCACTTTAGGGGCCTGCTGTATCGTTCCGTCTCCTCATCCGGCGCGATCCTGGCCGTCAGTCCGCGCGTGTATTAAATGAACGACATCCGTTCATCGTCCCCAAGCCTCCTAACCCGAGAACCGTCCACACTAAATCCCTAATATCTCACTCAATACTTAACGGATTTTCGTGTTCTTGTGCTCTATGGATTCGTCTTGAAGAGACGAATACATCTATACGGTGATCATGCATTGAAATTAAGGCATTTGAAATGGAGAATCTCCAGAAGCTCGGGATAAAGAGTTAGCTCATACCTTTGCTCATAGAAGTTTGGCTTCAATCTGAGGGTTGTGTCACCTTCGATTGCGTCCAAGCAAGCTCCAGATGAAGTCCCTTGGCCTGGTGAATTGTCTAGGTATGATTTCGACCAAGCCCGATCACAAAGCTTGGAGTCTGGAACAGATGGGTGGCCTGAAGAGGGGGCTTTTGCTGGTGGACTTCTTCCCTTGGTCTGGTGAAGGTGTAGGATCAATCAATTTGGGGATTGGTCCACTGTGAAGAAGTGTCCTGGTTTTGTGCTGGAAATTTGAACTCGAAATTGAGCTCGATTGGAGGGAATTGGGGCTGGAATCCGGTGGGAATCAAATGCTCTATGTGTAGAGAGTGGTCTGGAATGATTTTGGCAGAGTTTCCTTAAGGTTGGTTCAGCACCTCCTCATGGCCGAGAGAGGTGGGGTTTAAATAGGAGAGGCTGGAGGGCCTCCCATGGGAAGTTAGGACTTTGGATCAGCTGCTTATGTCAAGTGAAGAACAACCATGGTGGCCATTGGGCATGGGGCAACTCAGCAAGGTGGAATTCCAAAGTTTGGCTCCTCCCCATGTCTCGGCCATGGCATTTTCCGGCGGCCTGGTGGCTGGCCGGCCAGGCATTGGTCACCATCTTGTTCAGGTGGGTCAGGGCTGGGGTTTAGTGCAATCAATTGGCCATGGACATGTGTAAAGGGCTTGGATCAAAATGGCATGGGGAGGTGGCTTCTTTTGCACTTGGTTTGGTCAACCCATTGGAAATGGGCTTGGTTCACCTCCCATGGCTGATTTGGGTGAGGGAGGATCCGATGAATCGGCTAGGAAAGGGTAGAGAAGTCACCATCCATAAATATTTTGATTAATCATGGATTAAGGTGAAGCATTAAAAGGGTTAAAACCTTTTTAAGGGGGCTTAAAAGAGGCTCCTCCTTTTGCAATTAATAGTATGATGATGTGTAAAGTGGATCCCATGGCTTTATGTGGCTTGTGCATGGCTTCAAGGACTCCATTTGGCTTAGGGATGGCTTGACTTATTTACATGGAAATGGATTTTAGGGATTTTTTGGCATTTAGGGGTGATTTGGCATATGGCTTGATTTGGATTTATTTTTTCATGGATTTAGAACTTAAGAGATGGTTTTGATTGAATGAATGGCAAATGAAAATGTCATATGGGCTTTAGGATAGAGTTTGGGCCTTTGAAATTTAGTGAAGATGGGCTTTTTAAAATGGTTTAGGGAAGTGGGCTTTTGGATTTTAAAATGGACTTTAGGATGAAAATTTGGTAAAGGCTTGGGCCAAATAATTGTTGGGTTTGGTTTAGGGATGTTTCATGAGTGATTTGGAATAAATTTGAGGTGGTTTGGATTTGATTTGGGTTGGATTTGGGTCTCTTTGGTAAATGGGCCAATGTAGGTCAAATTGGGCTAACTTGGGCCAATGTTGGGCTAGAGTTGAAATTGATGTAAAATTAATGTTGGGAAATGTTTATGGGAATGTTTCAAAGAGGTTTTGGCTTTGGTTGGGTTTTGATTTTGGGGTTTGAGCTTATTTGGGTTAGGTTTGGGTTTAGGTCAAAATTGGGTTTTTTTAGCTTTGGGTTGAATTTGAGTGGGGTTTGGGTCTAAATTTTGGGCAAATCATGTTAGTGTTTTGTTTGTGGGGATGTTAGGGAAGGTTTAGAAAAGATTTGGGGTTAATTGGAGTTGAATTGGGTGAGTTTGAGCTAAGTTTGGGTCATGGGTCCAAATTGGGCTTTAAGGTCAAAAGTGAAATTGGACTCAAATGTCAATCAAATTGGGCTTGGATTTGGTCTAGATTGGTGTTGGGGATGTTGAATTGAAGTTTAGAATTGAATTGGACCAGAATTTGGGTCAATTGGGTAGGTTTGGTTTGACATTGGGTTCACTTTTGGGTTAAAATGGGTCAAATTGGGGATTTTGACAAAAGTGGGGTAAATTGACAAAATTGGCCCATGGTGTAGTTGAACAAAATGAAATTGAGAATATTTGGGATTTTCTGGAATTTTCTGGGAATTTTCTGAATTTTTGGGTTTTTGGGTCAAGAGGGGCATTTTGGGTATTTGGAGAGTATTGGGAGGTATTTTTGGAATTTTTGGTATTTTTGGCTATGAATGATCAATTTGAGTAATGTGGGAATGTTTGGGATTGTTTTTGAGGAATTTTGGGTGATTTGGAAATTTTGAAAATTTTGGGTAATTTCGAGGGTTTTGGGTAGGTAGGCGGGTCAGGGTCCCGGGGTCAAAAATTGAAAATTTAGAAAATTGAAGATTGGGTAAATGTAAGTGGAATGAAATCATTTTGGTTGAGCCATGAAGCCATATCAAGCCCACATGAGCCATGAGAGGACTCATTTGAGGCATTCACTATTAACCCTCTTAGCCAAGGGCTTAGGGGTTAAAGACCATCCATGCGAATCACCTGCATGAGTTAGGAGGTCAAATTGGGTATGGGTGTGGTTTTAGGAGGTGTGTGTGAAAATGTAGTGTATAGGTGTAGTGTGTGTGTAAGTCAGCCCCTTCACCGGACCGAGCCACCGGGGGTAGATCCTAAGGCCAAAGAGTCCTATAGGAACTCGTCCTTTAAACTTCCACATTTGATTTCGACCCTCTAGGTGATTAGGGGTCTATAATCGAAATTGTGGGGTTTGCGGGGAGTTAAGAAGTGGTTTGAATTTCTAAGTGGTGGGTCCTGATTCTAATCCTCTAGGACGGTCGAAGGAAAAGCCTAAGGCTAGATCCTAAGTACTAAAGAGAAGAAGAGAAGACCTCATCAAAAATGAGGTCAACAAATAGACCCCCAATAGGTGTGGTGTGCTAACCTAGCACACCGCGCGTATTGGCGTTGACCAAAGCGATCAACAAAACCAACACAGATGTCCAAGTGACAAACTTAGGACGAAGTAGAAGAGTTTCCGCTGGGGAGTGTCAAGTATATCTCCGAGACTGGAGATTCCCGAACTCTTGCTGGGGAAAGGAAAAGGAGGTGAATTCCAAATCACATGATGCGGGGAAATTCGATTTAGATTTCATTTTGTTTCGGTTTAAGTTTTGATGTGTAAGTTCGATTTTAGCTTGAGTTTTAATTTAGATTGAAGTTTTGTTAAAATTAATTTGGAGGGATTTGAATCTTGAAATGAAAAAGGAATTTCGTGGTTTTAGATGTAACATCTTCAACCTCAAAAGAAACTTGAATTGATTGAATTAAATCATTACAATGAGGAAAGAACTCGGAAGCGATGCGGTATTTGATGTAAAATCCTTAACCTCAAGAGTTTGATTTTGATGTATTTCATTGCGATAGGGAAAGAATCTTAAAGCAATGCAGTCTCGGATGTAAAATCCTCAACCCCAAGAATTTGATTTTGATGTATTTCATTGCGATAGGGAAAGAACCTAAAGCAATGCAGTCTCGGATGTGAAATCCTCGACCCCAAGAATTTGATTTTGATGTATTTCATTGCGATAGGGAAAGAATCCTAAAGCGATACGGTCTCGGATGTAAAATCCTCAACCCCAAAAAATTTGATTTTTGATGTATTTCATTGCGATAAGGAAAGAATCCTAAAGCAATGCAGTCTCGGATGTAAAATCCTCAACCCCAAAAGTTTGATTTTGATGTATTTCATTGCGATAGGGAAAGAATCCTAAAGCAATGCAGTCTCGGATGTAAAATCCTCAACCCCAAAAAATTTGATTTTTGATGTATTTCATTGCGATAAGGAAATAATCCTAAAGCAATGCAGTCTCGGATGTAAAATCCTCAACCCCAAAAGTTTGATTTTGATGTAATTGATTTTGCAAAGATTTGTAGTGTTGATTTGAAAAGTGTGGAATTTTGGTGTTTCGAGAATTTCATGAAAGTTGTAAAAGATTTTTATGGAAAGAAATAGATTAGGAGGGAATATGTAGATGCTACATATCCCATTCAAAAGAGTTGATTGAGAGTTGCTGGTTTGGATTGGATACAATTCCTCGCCACTAGATCCGAATCAAAAACCTCATGGCCCCGTGTCAATAGAATCGACCGCTTCCATCCCAGACAAGGGAGAGAGTAGAACGGATTGGATTTCAGATTTGGAAGGTTGAGTTTGAATTTGATTGAGATTTGATTTGAAATTTGGAAGGTTGAATTTGAATTTGATTGAGATTTGATTTGAAATCTGGAAGGTTGAATTTGAATTTGATTGAGATTTGATTTGAGATCTGGAAGGTTGAATTTGAATTTGGTTGAGATTTGATTTAAAATTTGTGTTCATTTTGTTTGTCCTTTAACGATTCAAATTTGCTTTATCGTTCATTTAATGTCCATGTGAATTTGGCGTTCATTATTTTTTTTAGATTTTTAAGGAAGGTTTTCTTTTATTCTTTTTGTTTCTTTTCTGTTCTTCGTTCAAAGTTCATTTAACTTTAATGGCGTTTCCCAGGCAACTTGCACAAAAGAGGTGAACGCCAAAAATGTGACATGGTCACTTTCATTCCAATCATGTTGAAGATATATCATACAACTCGATCTGGAATACATCTCATACAATCCATATAAATCCAAAACGGACTGTGTAAACTTCTTGTTGATCCATCCAAAAGGCATCTATCAAAAAAATCCATGTCTGAATAGTGAGGTACATGGTCAATAACATCACCTTCCAAGCCATCTTTGGCAAGGATGTCGTATGGATGTATGTTGGAGGTGTGATATTTTCCATGTAACTCACAGCTCGTAAGCGGAGGCTCTCTAGCTCCGGTGCTGTCTGGAAGTGGTAAGGTGCTTTCTCGTCATCCATCCTTCGAAAGTAGCCGAGATCCGCTTCATTGGTACTCCCGGTATGCAATGTTTAGCGACATCCGCTCCGTTGCCCTTTAGTATCATGATGGAACCTACCGGTAATGGTATCTTTCTTGGACCTCGGAACTCACCCGGGCCTGTTATCCGGAGGTCGGATCCGAACATGATATTACACTCGTTCGAAAAGAAAGCGTGCGAAAGGTCGACAAAGTCGTGGTGATCTATGTGCGGGGGTATGCGGTCACCCTTCTTGTAAATGTTAATGATGCAAGCTGTTGGGTATGCAATCTGCGGCGGTACCCTCCATGCTATTATTCTTTTTACCATCCTTTTGATGACTAATGGCATTGGATCCACCTGGCCATGACGGAGTATCCCGGTGGGTTTCCCTTCCTGTCTTCGTGAAGTTGTAGCGACATCCACATTGTATTGTAATTCTCCCTTTCCACGGCATCCATCTCCGGGGTTCGAGTAAGTGTTTTCTCTTAGGCGACACCGCTCGACCCATTCTTTTCAAATCCCGGATGCGAGTCCACGATTTGTTGTTGCTCGTATTCGAGAACACGTACGTATGTAGCTCGAGGCCTTCCGGTATATTGATCCTCCTGCCTCTGATTCTCTCGAAGTATTCAAAAGTTTTCTTCTCGACTTTACGCATTCTTTCTAGCTCGTATTCTGGGATAATCTGCAAATGGCGAGGCCTAGTGACATACTGTGGGATATATGGCTCAATCCCTTCGCGTTCTCCTGCATACCTCGGCTCCTCGGGGATGGTCTCCGTCGGGACGTCCTCCGGGGTTGCTTCTGCAACAAGGTCATGCATTACTCGGTGGCTTTATCCGGTGGCGTGGTAGCCTTCCTTCTTCGATCTTCTCGAGATTTCCCTAGTCTCTTCCGTTATCCTCGGAGTCGGCCTCCTTTCTTCGAGTTCTCGGCGAACCGGTATCCTTGAAGTACATGCATCGGCGTGCTAAGCTGCCTCGTCGCGCTGGTCCATTGCTAGTTTAGTTAACATCTTGCGGATACGGCGATTTTTGTTTCTTCGGCTGGGTTCTTTGTGAGAGTAGCTCTTCGTACTTCCTGAATTTACGTGGGCGCGGCGCGACAAGCTTGCCCTCTGTTGTAGCGACTACGGATTTGATTCTCTTGTCTTCTTCGGTGTTTGTTTTTCTTTTCTTGTTCTTTGGATTGGTGGCTTGGGCCACCCACTTTCATTGTCGTCGATCGGGCGGTTCCTCTCGGTCAATTGGGACCCGGTCACTTTCCTCGTATTGCGGGCCTGCTGGTGCGAAGTACGAGTCGATCTCTATTATCGCTCCATCTTTCACCCTCTTTTCATCGAGTGCAAGGCTTACGCCATTTCTAAAGTTCAGGACCAACCGCCCGTTCGACATTTCCCTGCGAAAAGACAAGGAAAAGGATCAGGGGCTGTACTAAGAACAAGAACATAAAAAAAATGTTTATTAAAGACGAGTTTTCTTCTTTTTTTATTATTACTTTTGTACCTTTTTTTTCGAATTCAACGGGGATGAAGTGGGAAAATATCGGGAAAGAGATTTTGATTTGGAAGAGAAAACAAGAAAAACTTTATTATCATGATTTTATTTATTTTAGCACATTTTTTATTATTTTTGGGTTCGGACCCAGTCATAAGTAATTACTTCACCCGTGCTTCTAGGGATGAAAACTTCATTCTTTCGAAACATCAGGTAGCGTAATACTTTGTCAAGTATCGTCCGTTGATCGGAAGCATATGTCGTTCTCCTTGGCAATTCACTAGCTGGTAGGAGCCTCCTGAGTAGACTGCCTCAACCACAAATGGCCCTTCCCAAGTGGGTTCAAATTTTCCTCCTATCTTGCGGTGTGCGAGGATAGGTCTCTTGAGAACGAGAACTAAGTCACCAACTTGGAAGGTTCTTGGGCGGACCCGATCTGTCATGGGCTTGAACCATCTTAGCTTGGTATAGTTCTAAATTCTGCTGCGTCTGCAAGTCTTTTCCCTTCCGGGCTTTCCAATTCTTCTAGTCGTAATTTGGCATTCTCTTCGTCTTGATTTTGTTTGCTAACGCAATCCTAAGTGAAGGAAGCTGGACCTCTAAAGGTAACACTGTCTCGGACCCATATACCAGAGCGTAAGGTGTAGCTTGAGTAGGAGTTCTGAAGGTTGTCTGGTAGGCCCATAAGGCTTCTAATAACTTCTCGTGCCAATTTATCTTATTATCGTCTAAGATTTTCTTTAAAATTTGAACGAGAGTTTTATTAAAAGCCTCAGCAGAGTGCCGTTTGCTCTTGGGTAGTAAATTGTTGAATAGCGTTAGTCGATTCCGTGTCTCCCGACAAAATTGTTGATTTGTGTGCTTCGAATGCCGACCCATTATACGAGATGATCCTGCGCGGCACTCCGAAACGGTAGACAACTTGGTTCTTGAAAAGCGCAGCACGTGGTGTGCTTTCACTTCTTTGAGTGGAGCCGCCTCTGCCACTTGGAAAAGTAATCGCAGCCGCAAGAATGAAACGATGTCCTTTTGAAGATGGTGGTTCTATCGGACCCACTATATCTGTGCCCCAACATTCAAACGGCCACGATGCGACTGTCGGATGTAGCACATTTGGAGGTTGGTGTAGAACCACTCCGTGCACTTGGCATTGGTGACAGCTCTTGGCGATTTTCATGTAGTCGGTCATCATCGAGGGCCAGTAGTGCCCTAGTCTTTTAATTTTCATTTTCATCTTCGGACCCGATCGGTGAGCGCCACGAGTCCCGAATGCACCTCTTTAACGATTTCACGAAGCCTCGGACCCGCTTAGGCATCTTAGCCACATCCGATCAAAAGACCTTCTCTATAATGTATTGTTTATTAATGCGTAGGACGAGTTCTTTTCTTGATCGATGGGCTAACGACCTATCGTCACGGTAGTTTTCCGTTTGCGGGTAGTATTAATGGTCGTCGCCAATCTTCTGTGTTTACTTTCGACTGTTGCAACTGATTCTTCTTCTTTTTCTGATTTGTGTATTATGTCTATGTCGAGCTGTGATAGGATCTGACGTCCGTGAACTGACACTTCCACTGATTCATCTTGTAAGCAGGCAAATTCTTTTGCGAGGCGGGCTAACGCATCTGCTAAAGCGTTTTCTTTTCTGGGAATTTTGTAGATTGTCACATTCGGAATTTGTTCCAACAGTTTTATGGTATACTGGAAGTATTGCTCGAGTCTTGGCTTTAAAATTCTGTCTTGTCCGGTGATCTGTTGAATGATTAACTGCGAATCCCCGTAGATGTTGATGTTTGTTATCCCCATTTGAATAGTTAATTCTAGTCCTGTTACGAGGGCTTCGTATTCTGCTTCGTTATTTGTACACGGCTCTGTTAAGTGGTAGGCATATCTTAACATCCCCCGCTCCGGTGTTATAAAGATTAGTCCGATTCCTGCCTTACCGGGCACTATCACTTGCGATTCTTCGTCTTTATGTGCTGAAGATGCTCCGTCAAAATATAATTCCCAACATCGATCATCAGGGTCTTCTAAGCTCATTATTTGCTCATCTGGCAAGTCGTCATTGAGAGGAGATTCGCCGCAAAGGGTGTCTTGCGAGGAAGTATGCTAGGACTTGTCCCTTTACGACACGAAGAGGCACGAAAGTTATATCGAATTGCAATAATATCATTGACCACCGGCAAGTCCGCGGAAAGCGTCGGACGGGTCATCAGGTATTGCAATGGATTAAATTTCGAAATCAGGTTGACCTTATGAGAAAGCATGTAGTGCCTGAGCTTTTGAGCGGCGAAGATCAGGGCCAAACAATGCTTTTCAATTGTGGGATACTTTATTTCCGTTGGAAGTAAACGACGGCTTAGATAGTAAAGAGCATTTTCTTTACCCTCATCATTGACCTGGGCTAACAGGGCTCCGAGAGAGTCGTCTAAGGCCGCAGTATAAAGTATCAATGGTCTACCTGAGACTGGGGCTGCTAAGACAGGAGGTGTCATTAAATACTGTTTAATGTCCTCAAAGGGCCTCTGGCATTTCTCTTCCCAAATAAATTTGGCGTCCTTTTTAACTAATGCCGAGAAAGGTCGACACCTACTCGACAAGTTCGAGATAAAGCGTCGAAGATATGCCAACTTCCCTTGAAAAGATCGTAGTTGTTTTAAGGTTCTGGGAGGTGACATTTCTAAGATAGCTTTAATCTTTTCCGGGTCAATTTCAATTCCACGATGTCGGACAACGAATCCTAAGAACTTCCCAGACGTGACGCCGAAGGCGCATTTTAAGGGATTCATCTTAAGGTTAAATTTTCTTAATCGTTCGAAAACAATTCTCAAATCATACAGGTGGTTTTCCTTTACTTTGCTTTTGATGACCACATCATCCACGTAGCACTCGACTTGATTGTGGATGAGATCATCAAAAATTCTTGTCATCACTCTGCGGTAGGTTGCTCCTGCGTTCTTCGATCCGAATGGCATCACTTGTGTAGCAGTATACTCCGATCGGTGTTACGAATGTTGTAAGTTTTTCATCTTCCGGAGCCATTTTTTCTGGTTGTATCTCGAAGATCCATCCATGAATGAGAATATTTCATGTGTTGAAGCGATGTCGATCATTAATTCGGGATCGGTAGAGGAAATTCATCTTTTGGACATGCCTTGTTTAAATCTCCGAAATCCACACAAATTCCGATCCGACCATTCTTCTTCTGATCGGTACCACATTGGCTAACCAAGTCGGGTATTGTTCTTCACGGACAAATTTGGCGTCTATTAGCTTTTTAACTTCGGCTATGACTTGCTGTTCGATTTCTAGACGCATTCTTCCGGAACCTTGTCCGATCGGAACGAAGTAGGATCCACTCCTAGCTTATGGACTGCGACCTCTGGAGCTAATCCTGGCATCTCATCGTAGCTCCAAGCAAAACAGTCTTTAAATTCCATCAATAACTTGATTATCTCTTCGGAGTCTTCTTTATTGAGTAAGGAGCTAACAAAGGTAGGTATAGGTTCTTCGCTAGTACCTAAGTTAACTTCCGTTAACTCATCTATTGTAGATTTGATCTCTTCTTCGAACTCTGGTGGAGCATTTCAATTTGTAAATCTTCAAGTTCTTCCGTAGCTTCCATGCGATCTTCATTAGACTTGCAAGTGACAACCATGCAAAATTCGGTATCGTCAACTGATCCTACTGTGCCGAATCCGAGACCATGCCTTGAATTGGGTGGACGACCGGAGTTATTCCATAAATTTTCAAAATGTTGTGATTGACCTTTTGTCCATTGTCGAGGTAAGAAACCACGCTGAATTAAATTTTGCACACAGGGAGAGTACCACTCAAAAGGTAATTCCATTAATTCTGATGAAGTAGCATCTTCAAATTGTACATTGTTTTCAGTTTTGGAGGAAGGAGCACCACGATAGAACTTGATGGGCTTTGTACTTCCGCTACGTACCTCTTTGACCACCATACCCTCGATCTGATGAAGTAGCATCTTCAAATTGTACATAGTGGTTAATCTTCTCGTACATCGATTTATATTCCTCGTTCTTTTCATCTTCGAGAGAGATCCTGAATTGCGGCTTCTTCCGACTTATTGTCGCTGCTTCTTGCTTGATTTCTTTTTCTTCTTCGAACTATCTTCCCATTCAACATTGATGGTTGGTTTCCTCTCGTCCAACTCGTCCTAATGTCTCTGTCACGACCTCGTCCCGGCCTCGACCTCGGATGCGAGTTGTGGAGAAACCTTCACCATCTTGCCGTAAGGGAGTGGTGAGTGATCGTTGGACTAGAACTTCGGGTTCTTCGTCGTCCCAAATTTCCTTTGCTTCATTTGTTATGGTATCTCCGGAGAAGATTGTTTTCTTCGGGGGTGCGTAATAGGCCGCATCTTCATGGATTCCAATTTCATGTACGGAGAATGGTTGTAAGTCACCTTTGATGCACTGTTCCCCTCCATCGTAGTATTTAATGCATTGATGTAGAGATGATGGTACCATCCGGTTTTCAAGTATCCACGGTCGGCCCAGTAGAGCGTTAAACGACGTCTCTGAATCAATTATGTGAAATTTCGCGGTTGTCTTTGCTAAGTCACCGGTCTTCATTAGCAGTGTTATCGAGCCGAGGGCTCTTTCTCCTTTCTGGTTGAATCCTCTTAATAACATTTTGTCCGCTTCGAGCTCGCGAGCATCAATTTCCAAGTATGCTAGCGTTCGAAGATTCATTATATTAATTGATGCTCCTGGATCCACCAATACTCTGGAGAGTGTAAACTTCCCAATTGTAACTGAAATGTACAACGGTCGGTTGTGGTCTGCTGTCCCAAGTAGTAGGTCATTGTCCGTGAAGGTGACACCTCGCTGTTCCTTTAACGAGCAAACCTCATCTAAGGAATCTCCAGTCATTTGAGCTAAGAAAATTTACGGATCAAGTAAGGCCTTGATCAGAGCTTCTCTCATCTCCTTTGATAAGATGAGAGCGTCGTAGATGCTCGGTTGTTGGTAGTTTCCTAAGATGGGCTAGCACGTTGTAGTCCACTTTATTTTCATGTGTCTCGTTTTCTTCCCGAATGGGTATTTCTTCTGCTAGGGTTGGTTCTTCCCGAACAACCACCGCTTTCCTTTGTCCTTTGGACCTATTCTCGGAGGTAGAACTCTTCCACTTCTTAAGTTGACTTCGTGATTTCTTCGAATCTAGTATTGAGTTTGCTGATGTCTCCTTCGAATCGGAATGACGAGTTTTTCTGGATTAGCTTCGGAGTCTGAAGGCTCTAACTCTATTGTGACTGGAGCTCCTCGAAACTCGCAAATAGATTCGTTGCTTATTGAACTCTCGTAGCCTCCTTGGTGGATGTCTTCTTTGTCATTGTGATCGTCGAGATTGTGTATGATTTGAGAATTGTCATTTGTATCGGAATCGACGTCCGGATTAGGTTGATTGTCGCTAGTTACGTAATTGTTAGAAACAGTTAAAACGTAGCCAACTCCATAACCCTCATCATTATAAGATCCCACCGGAGTGAGCAAATAATCATACAGAGTCAGAGGTTCGAGGGATTTCTCCCCCGAATCAGAAACAACTATCCTAGGATAAGCAGCCCCTAGTCTAGCCTTAAGAGCCCCGGTCTTCTCTTCTTCGTCAATTTTCTTGTTTTCTTCAATGATCTCTTGTTGAGGTGGTTCTTCTATCGCAAGTGATAGTGCCGACTTGACAGATTTTGAACTCTGAATTGAGGCGCGCACCGAAGTGGTTTGGATGCGATCTAAAATCTTCTTCGAAGACTTTGTCCAAGCGGTAGTCCATCCATCGTCAGTCGCATAGGGATCTATCGGAACAATGAAATCCGTCGAGATAACATTGACGGAACCTCCTTTACGGGGTTCCTTCATGTATTCCTTCGGGATTGTTATGTTCCCTTTTCGAAGATTGTCGTTGAGCCAACTTTTGAAGGTAATACAATCTTCTATCTTGTGTCCAAGCATCCGGTGGTAAGGGCAAAAGTTGGGATCTCCTTTCTTGTCGACTTCTTCTGGTCTCTTGGGCTCTGGCAGTTGGAAATCTATAGTCTTCATCAGACTGCGGAATATTTTCGGCACTGCCTCATTCTTGAACGGATACTCCCTGCTCAGAAGCTCCCTCAACGTACGTTGTGGATGAGGCGGTTGTTCATACTGTTGAGGTGACTGATAGCTGGGTCGGGGTTGCTGGTAATTCTGTTGAGGTTGCTGCGGACGTTCTGACAGTATTTGTATTGGCTACTTGCCTTTATCGACTGCTACGACGATCCCGGACTTCTTTTCAAAAGTTTTCACGGGCTTCTGTTTGTCTGTTTTGTCGGTGAAACTTAATTGCTTCGCCTCCTCTTGCAAGCTTTTGGCCTTGCTTAACAACTTCTCGAAAGTCTTAATAGTAAATCCCTTGAGGAGAAGTGCTATCGGGCCATAAATGCTGCCGACTGCATGCTGTTCTTGTAGCTGTGGCTCACACTTCATACTTAGGTTCCTCCATCAAAGTATGTAGTCTACCAAAGTTTCGTTCGGCTTCTGCTTCTCTACCACTAAATCACCTATAGTGATGTGGTGCGCGAGCTCCGACAAATCGCTCGATGAAGAGGTTCTCTAATTCGAAAATGTCTTCACCGAACCGTTCGGTAATTCGAAGCATACCAATCAAAGGCGATCCCCGACGAGCCGTCGACAAATTGTCGGAAGAGTAAAGCATCACTTCCGCCGGCATTGCAACAATTGGCACGAAAATGTGCAACATGCTGCCGAGGGTTTCCGGTTCCATCAAAGGTCTTGAACAGAGGTGGTACAAAGCCTTTCGGATATTGGACAGCGTCGAATTCTTCGGGGTAAGTTCTACCTGTCCGAATTGATGTCCCACTCTTTGATTGTGCCAAGGCTTCTCGCACCTGCTGTTCCACCATGCTCTTGATATCCTTTTCTGGAATCATATTCTGGGTAGAATTTTTCTTTGGCTGATCGTCTCCGTTAACGGATGTAATCTCTTTTCCTCCGTCTGTAATATGAATAACTTCTAGAGGCGTTTCTCTTGGGGGTTGAGCCTGACTCTGAAGAGTGGCTAGGACTGCAGCCATCTCTTCCATCCTTTTTGCCAATTGAGAGATTGTATCGTCTTTTCTCGAATTTGTGCTCTTAATGCTTCGATTCATCTCTTTCCGCATGTTGCCGAACACCTTGCGAAGCCGACGATGCTCGTGTTTCAACCATGTTAATTTCTCGCATATTCATCATCCATGAATTCTGACGAGTCGACTTCATCGCCGAATTTTTCTTCTCTTTCTCTTGCTAATCGCTGAATATCAGTTCTTTAGCTTTTCCATAGCGTCTTCCAATGGTCTTTTTTGTGCGGTTTCGCAGTTATCATGCGATGGCTGTCGGTTTCCTTCTCATGAGTCTCCTTCATTACGGTAGCGCTTTCTTTGGACTTGAGTCTCCTAACGAGACTTTCCTTCTCAGGTCACTGTTTCGGTCTTAATTGGCCGGTAGTGGGATTCCATACCATCCTTCTAGCAGCAGAAGGCCTAGGACCGGATGGTCTGTCGGCCGAATGCTCGGAAGGTGGTATCCTCCCCGATCCGTAAACCCGAAACGACAACGAGTGGACTAGCCTTCATCTTCTTATTCGGCTCTTCTGCAGCGATAGCAGGTTCTACTCATGGCCCAAGACGGGACTTGGCTGGTGTCCGTCCTATCCTTCTTAAGATCTCCGATACAGGGCATTTCTCTTTCTTTGCTAACTTCTCAATCACAGTCTGTAGTCGGGCAAATGGTGTAATCCTCAGCCCTTTTCTTTTTGCTATCGCTATAGTATGCGGGTCGAGGTAATCTAGAAGCAATCTCGCGGAAATTTTCCTCGTCGACTTGCGGTGGAAAGGGGATGGAATCTACTTCCTTCCAAAAGGGGTGTATATTCGAGCAATGGTATGTATTTAGGTAGTGGTGTGTACTCGGGGATTTCTTCTAAGAAAGCGACTTCAGCAGCTCTAGCCTTCCTGGCAATCTTCCTACCTCTATTTCTTCTCTGAGTCCGTGTTAGGGGTGGAACCCTTGAGCTGGACCCAATTTCAAAAACAGAAGGTCTTGCACGGAAGTCTGTACCCTCCACGGTAACATGCTCATTACAAATTTGAACTTCCTTCCCCTTCAGTTTGGCGGAAGCCGGGGTAGGTGCAGAGATGACTAGACCGGTGGGAGTAGAGATAACGGTCCTCCTTTGGACAGTAGTATTCCTCTCGATCGGAACCCTTTGCAGGGGAGGAAACTCTTGAGTTGACTTAAGGTTGAACTCGATCAAAGGTCTTTCAGTTTCAGATACTTTGCTTGTTAGCGCGAAAAGGGTAACGTCAGTGATCTTGACATTTGTGTTCTCGAATCCTTGTCCAAACCGGATGATCCCATTGTCGGGCGAGCTCATCCTTGTAAACAGCGAAGTCCGATCCATTGGTGAAGGAGAAAATCAGCTTTGGGGCTTCCATTTCGCAGGGGTAGATTCGATTGTCGATCCCATGTTATACTTCTTCTCATCGGGACGAAAAGAAAGGAATCGAAAAGAGTCCGAACACATTCTTGTTCATGTATATTTGTTAAAAGAGTCATTCATTAGAGGGTTTGTTTATTTAGAACGGAATGTTCAAAGGTGTAGAGAAGGAAAAGGTAATGAATCTGATTCAGAGTTGGAAAGGAAAAGAAAGTCTTATGCAAGACTTCTCGACTCGAAGGATCACTCCTAAACTAACACCTATTGGGGGTCCACCCCACCTCGAAATGAGGTAAAAGGATCTCGGAACCTCTCCGTTTGAGGGTGTCTAAACGAGTGGCTCCTAAATCCAAGAGAATGTTGAGCTATACTCGTTCAAGGTAGAAATGAACATAGTATTCCAACGGAAAGAAGGGTAGTTTGATCCATTAGGGACATGGATACACTACCGATTTTCGAATGCAAAACTATCTGATTAAAAATGGAGAGAGGAATTGTTCCCCAGCGGAGTCGCCAGAAATTGTCGGCATATTTTAGGTTATGTGTTTTATTTTGAAAAGGGGGTCGCCTACAGAAATTGTCGGCGAATTTTTATATTTCAAATTTAATTTAAATATATATATATATATATATTTTAGAAGATAACATTTGATTTTGAAAGTAATTTTAAGTTTAAAAGTTTTAAGATATGAAATCAAACCGATCTCACATCCCAAATAGTTTATATAAACGAGCGCCACACCACAAACCGTGTATCTATTCCGAAGAATAGACACATCGCTCGATGATGGGGCTCGATTAAATAAACTAGGAGATTTGTGACATCCGTTTGATCTGCGAACCAATTTTATAAGCCGACAAGTTCCCCGCTTAATATGAAAACATTAAACGGGGTTTATATTACTCGGGTTCTTAAAATTCCCTATAAGGGCAAGCCCCTATAGTTAATTACATCTTAAGTAACGGGAATCACCTAAGAAAACTCTCGATAATAATCGGTAGTTACGCTTTCAATAATTTCAAAGTTTAAGTTTTCGAGGGATTGAATTTTGGAATTTCAATAGGGAATGGATCAAATTTGGAACATTTTATCTTGGGAATTCAAAGGAGGAAAGGTAGGAGAAATCACAGATTCGAAGCGAACTTCGGTAATTTCCCGACTATCCTATTGTTTGGCTTGAATTTAGGAAGGCCCTAATGTTCATTTAATGTTTTGATCTTGCCAATTTTAATTAGTTAGGACTTATATTCGTATGACAAAATCATACAAATAGCCTCGATGATGTGAGGGTTTATGTCGTATCGGACGACTACCTCGGAGTCCTAAGACCGGTTAGGGCTTAATTTACATGATATGATCATGCAAATGCCTAACGAAGAGTTGAGGATTTATGTTGCACTAGGCAAAATTTCTCGAAGTCCTATGGCTTGGTTGTTTAATTCTAAGGAAGGTTTTGCTGATGTAGATTTCAGTTTTGCTGACGACGATGCCACCATGCTCCGAGCTCCTTGTTGTTGCAGAGGTTTAGTTTTAGAAATCATAAATTAGGAGATGAGAGAAGTGTTCTGGTTTAAAGAAAGTCTTAATTTCCAAGTGTTTTTTTTATGTTTTAATTAAAACAAATCTTAAAGTTGATTATAACAACACCGGTTAAGATCCCACGGTTCCATCCTTCCGGCATCGTTATTTTTATCGGATTCACTTAGTCCAGATGAATTTGCTAAAATCAACTGAATGAGTTCCACACTTTCATTTAGACAGTGGGAAATCCCGTTAGCAACACGTAGGTTACATCATCCGAGGCATTCCCGATCATCCAACAATACGTTTTAATTTAGTTGTAGTTGTAGTTTTGTTGTTTTGATTGTGATTAAATTTTGAGTTGTTTTATATTTTGAAATGTTGTGGCGGTGAATTTTATCTTGTAATGACTTTTAATTTAGTTTTGGTTTCAGTTTTAGGGACTATCCTAAAAGTGTGGGTTTTCATGCAACAGTTTTTTATCATGCAAGAAAAGTAAGCACGATGCGATTAAATAAATTGCAATAAGGTAAATTGCAATAAAATAAAAGCATACCTGGAGGGTCTTCCCGTCATCCCAAGCTGCACTTAAAACACAATTAGAATATTTAAGCATTTAAAGCAAGTTCCTAGGTAAAGCGAAGGGAAGGGTTATGGTTTTCTACCAAGTTCCTAATCCTATAGCTAGTCACCTCCTATGACGTCTAGGTTCTTGTATTTTGGGTTTGAGGACGATTTCCTTCATCAAAGAACAATTAAGTTCAATTGTTCTTATAAACATCCTATCATATCGAGGAAGTGCTTAAGACGAATCTTAAACATCTTTTCAATATTTCTAGGATTATTTTAAGTCCAAGAGAATTTAATTATACAAATGAATTAATCGTCCAGGAGTTCAAGTTTTGTTACCTTGCTCAGATGAACTAGGACATTTGAATATCCTATAAGTGAAGTAACACTTCACTTAATACTCCATTTAGGAGTTATGACAACAAAGAGCTTTCGAGGGCAAATGGATGTTCAAATGATTTATGATTCAACTTAATTTCAATTAATGGGCTTAAGTTTGGAATAGTGTTCAAGTTGTTTTAGATTTATTTTTGAATTCTTTATGTCTTAGGTGATGTTATATTTAATTTAATTTAATTTATTTTAGTTCAATTTAATTTAATTTAATTTAATTTAGTTTAATGTGGTTTAATTTAATTTAATTTAATTTAAGTTAATTTAATATAATATGATTTAATTTAATTTAATTTAATTTGATTTAATTTAATTTGATTTAATTTAATTTAATTTAATTTAATTTAATTTAATTTGATTTAATTTAATTTGATTTAATTTAATTTAATTTAATTTAATTTTATTTAATTTAATTCAATTTGATTTAATTTGATTTAATTTAATATGTTTTAATTTAATTTTATTTAATTTTTTTAATTTAAATTTTAATTTAATTTTATTTTTAATTTTAATTTAATATTTTATTTTTTATGTTTTAAAGATGATTTAATTTTAATTGTTAAAGTATTAATTTAATTGAAATTTTAAAAGGATTTAATTTAGATAATTTAACTTTAATTTAATTTAATGATTAAGTCTTTTAGCATTTTAAATTTTAAATTTGGATTATCATTTTAATTAGGAATTAAATATTATTGAGATGATTAATTTAGGGATTCTTAAATTAAAGAATAAATCTCTTCCTAATGACATCCCTATTTTAATAATTCCAAATTTATTATTCTTCCAAATTTAATTAATTATTTGATTAAGGTTTATTTTAATTATTTTTAAATTGTTTAGTAGGTTTCTACCCTTTAATTATTTAAATTTCAATCATCCAAATCAGATTAAGATCAAATATTTTACTTTTTTTTCATTTTATTAAGCCTAAAGTTTTAATTAAGGGTTAAAATTTTAATTACCATTTTGCCCTTCAAGATTAATAATTTCATAACTCACTAAATTGAGCTTAAATGAATTTGAAATTTTTATGTGACTTCACTCATATGTCAATAAAGACATTAGAGGAGAAAATGTGATTTTTTCTATATTTAATTTATTTATGTAATTATTTTTGGTGGAAAATAGGGATTTCCAAGGAAAATTTATTAATATGACCAAGGGGAAGTTTCTTTCCTTAAGAAAATTATGGGACATTCCTAATGACTAGAGGACCACTTGGACCAATTTTGGTGATTTTTTGAATTATATTCTTTTTATTATAATTATTTTGAGTTTTGGAGTATTAATTAATTTAAAAATAAAATAAAGGTTGAAAAATGGATTTTATATTTTTCAAAAATCTCTTTGATATCAAGGAAATCAGAGAACCAATTTTTATAATTTTCTGATTTTTCTTTGATTTATTATAATTGTTTTAGTGGAAATGCTAGAAAATACATTTTTTTTATTTTAAAATTACCCTAGGGCTTTAAAATTTAATAACTCATCATAGAGACCTAAGAAAAATATGGAGTTTGTTCCTATGTGATTAAAATTCAAAATGTGACATTTTGGTGAATTTTATTATTTTTGTGATTTTTATTATTTTTTAATTATTAAAAATATTAAAATAATGCAAAAAATCAACTTTTTTAGAAAATTGCAATTTTAATTTTCTTAAATTCCCCTGATATCAGAGAGGCTCCAAAACCAATTTGGTGAATTTTTGAAAAGTATTTTGAAAGTTATGAATTTTTTAAGTTTAATTTTGGCTAAATGGCTTAATCAACCCATTTGATAGGGCTAACCAAGTCCAATTGACTTCAAACTTTTATAGTGGGTTCCTCTGATCCTAAAGGTCAGTGGAGAATTAATTTCAAGTCAATTTGATGTATGATTAGCTCTAATTAATTAAAACTCCATTTTGGGTGTTTAAGCCAATTAGGGTTATTCTAAGTGAGTTAACTCAAAACCTATTTTTCTTAGGGTCCTCTAGTCATAATAAACATCACCAAATTTTTCTAGAATTTATTTCACAATATGCTAATTATTGGAATTAAAATACTCAAACTAGCAACCTAGAGTTGAAAAATCAATAACTCTTCATAGGGATAGCCTCTGACTTTGGAAAATTCGGGGAATGTTCCCAAATTCGGAGGCTTCAAAAGCCCTATGGTCTCATGCCATGGTGAATTGTATACATGCATGGAGAATTGAAAATGTGTAGAGAGTAAATAAATTATTAAAAATCAAATACTCAATGAAATTGAATGATTTCTTTTCCACATTATTTTCCTCCGTTCATTCGAGCAAGAAGGTATTTTTATTTTATTTTTCCGATTTTTCTACACAAAGTTATGCATTTTTGAAGTTTAGGGAATTAAATAAATAGAAAAATAACCTATTTTTCTACTTATCCACGCGGCGCCAACTCAACCTAGGCATCTCCGAAACGCCGCGTGTCGTCTTCTGATTCGGCGCCGCCGTCCAACTCAGCGCTCCGGGGGCCCGCTGTATCGTTCCGTCTCCTCATCCGGCGCGATCCTGGTCGTCTGTCCGAGCGTGTATTAAATGAACGGCATTGGTTCATCGTCCCCAAGCCTCCTAACCCGAGAACCGTCCACACTAAATCCCTAATATCTCACTCAATACTTAACGGATTTTCGTGTTCTTGTGCTCTATGGATTCGTCTTGAAGAGACGAATACATCTATACGGTGATCATGCATTGAAATTAAGGCATTTGAAATGGAGAATCTCCGAAGCTCGGGATAAAGAGTTAGCTCATACCTTTGCTCGGAGAAGTGTGGCTTCAATCCGAGGGTTGTGTCACCTTCAATTGCGTCCAAGCAAGCTCCGGATGAAGTCCCTTGGCTCGGTGAATTGTCTAGGTATGATTTCGACCAAGCCCGATCACAAAGCTTGAGTCCGGAACGGATGGGTGGCCCGGAGAGGGGGCTTTTGCTGGTGGACTTCTTCCCTCGGTCCGGTGAAGGTGTAGGATCAATCAATTTGGGGATTGGTCCACTTGTGAAGAAGTGTCCTGGTTTTGTGCTTGAAATTTGAACTCAAAATTGAGCTCGGCTAGAGGGAATTTAGGGTGGAATCCAGTGGGGATCAAGTGCTCTATGTGTAGAGAGTGGTCTGGAGTGATTTTGACAGAGTTTCAGTAAGGTCTGGTTGAGCACCTCCTCATGGCCGAGAGAGGTGGGGTTTAAATAGGAGAGGCTGGAGGGCATCCCGTGGAAGTTAGGACTTGGGATCGACTGCTTAGGTCAAGTGAAGAACAGCCATGGTGCCCATTGGGCATGGGACAACTCGGCAAGGTGGAATTCCAAAGTTTGGCTCCTCCCCATGTCTCGGCCATGGCGTTTTCGGCGGCTCGGTGGCCGGCCGGCCAGGCATTGGTCACCATCTTGTTCGGGTGGGTCGTGGTCAGGGTTTAGTGCAATCAATTGGCCATGGACATGTGTAAAGGGCTTGGATCAAAATGGCATGGGGAGGTGGCTTCTTTTGCACTTGGTTTGGTGAACCCATTGGAAATGGGCTTGGTTCACCTCCCCATGGCTGATTTGGGCTGAGGGAGGATCTGATGAATCAGCTAGGAAAGGGTAGAGAAGTCACCATCCATGAATATTTTGATTAATCATGGATTAAGGTGAAGCATTAAAAGGGTTAAAACCTTTTTAAGGGGGCTTAAAAGAGGCTCCTCCTTTTGCAATTAATATTATGATGATGTGTAAAGTGGATCCCATGGCTTCATGTGGCTTGTGCATGGCTTCAAGGACTCCATTTGGCTTAGGGATGGCTTGGCTTATTTACATGGAAATGGATTTTAGGGATTTTTTGGCATTTAGGGGTGATTTGGCATATGGCTTGATTTGGATTTATTTTATCATGGATTTAGAACTTAAGAGATGGTTTTTATTGAATGAATGGCAAATGAAAATGTCATATGGGCTTTAGGATAGAGTTTGGGCCTTTGAAATTTAGTGAAGATGGGCTTTTTAAAATGGTTTAGGGAAGTGGGCTTTTGGATTTTAAAATGGACTTTAGGATGAAAATTTGGTAAAGGCTTGGGCCAAATAATTGTTGGGTTTGGTTTAGGGATGTTTCATGAGTGATTTGGAATAAATTTGAGGTGGTTTGGGTTCGATTTGGGTTGGATTTGGGTCTCTTTGGTAAATGGGCCAATGTAGGTCAAATTGGGCTAACTTGGGCCAATGTTGGGCTAGAGTTGAAATTGATGTAAAATTAATGTTGGGAAATGTTTATGGGAATGTTTCAAAGAGGTTTTGGCTTTGGTTGGGTTTTGATTTTGGGGTTTGAGCTTATTTGGGTTAGGTTTGGGTTTAGGTCAAAATTGGGTTTTTTTAGCTTTGGGTTGAATTTGAGTGGGGTTTGGGTTTACATTTTGGGCAAATCATGTTAGTGTTTTGTTTGTGGGGATGTTAGGGAAGGTTTAGAAAAGATTTGGGGTTAATTGGAGTTGAATTGGGTGAGTTTGAGCTAAGTTTGGGTCATGGGTCCAAATTGGGCTTTAAGGTTAAAAGTGAAATTGGACTCAAATGTCAATCAAATTGGGCTTGTATTTGGTCTAGATTGGTGTTGAGGATGTTGAATTGAAGTTTAGAATTGAATTGGACCAGAATTTGGGTCAATTGGGTAGGTTTGGTTTGACATTGAGTTCATTTTTGGGTTAAAATGGGTCAAATTGGGGATTTTGACAAAAGTGGGGTAAATTGACAAAATTGGCCCATGGTGTAGTTGAACAAAATGAAATTGGAAATATTTGGAATTTTTTGGAATTTTTTGGGAATTTTCTGAATTTTTGGGTTTTTGGGTCAAGAAGGGCATTTTGGGTATTTGGAGGGTATTGGGAGGTATTTTTGGAATTTTTGGTATTTTTGGCTATGAATGATCAATTTGAGTAATGTGGGAATGTTTGGGATTGTTTTTGAGGAATTTTGGGTGATTTGGAAATTTTGAAAATTTTGGGTAATTTCAAGGGTTTTGGGTAGGCTAGGCGGGTCCGGAGTCCCGGGGGTCAAAAATTGAAAATTTAGAAAATTGAAGATTGGGTAAATGTAAGTGGAATGAAATCATTTTGGTTGAGCCATGAATCCATATCAAGCCCACATGAGCCATGAGAGGACTCATTTGAGGCATTCACTATGTTGTTCCTAACCCTCTTAGCCAAGGGCTTAGGGGTTAAAGACCATCCATGCGAATCACCCGCATGAGTCAGGAGGTCAAATTGGGTATGGGTGTGGTTTTAGGAGGTGTGTGTGAAAATGTAGTGTATAGGTGTAGTGTGTGTGTAAGTCGGCCCCTTCACCAGACCAGGCCACCCAGGGTAGTCCTAAGGCCAAAGAGTCCTATAGGAACTCGTCCTTTAAACTTCCACATTTGATTTCAACCCTCTAGGTGATTAGGGATCTACAATCAGAAATTGTGGGGTTTGCAGGGAGTTAAGAAGTGGTTTGAATTTCTAAGTGGTGGGTCCTGATTCTAATCCTCTAGGACAGTCAAAGGAAAAGCCTAAGGCTAGATCCTAAGTACTAAAAAGAAGAAGAGAAGACCTCATCAAAAATGAGGTCAACACACCTCTTCAAAATTTGTCCACATTCAATGAATCTTCTAGAATGTGTGTCTGGCGCCTAGGCGCCGTAATCTGGTGCCTAGACGCCGCAATCTGGTGCCTAGGCGCCGGACTTTGCGTCCAGTTCTTCACACCTCTTCACTTTGGATCACACCTCTTCACGATTAAAACCGTTTCCAAGCGTCCAAATACATTGTATCACATGTCCTATAAACCAGGAACAACCGCGGTCTTCTAGAAGGTCCAATAACCGCTAACACCGTCAAAATAACCGTCCAAAAGTCGTCAAAAACCTTGACAGATCCCGTATTGACCTAGCGCTTAGGCGCTGGATTCTGGCTCCTAGGCGTCAGACCAATAATTTTGACAATTTTGCATTTTGGCTCCATTTTTGCTCCTTTTTGCTCCTTTTTCACTGTTTTTTCCTTCTTGAACATTTTTCCATCACCTATATCCAAAAACACAAAAATACCTTTCATTAAAGCATAATATCCTTAAAATTTTGATAAAAATTAAGGCATAAAAATGGGTATTTTTTAGGGATCAAAATCCCCCAAACTTAAACGTTACTTGTCCTCAAGTAACCCTTTTTACTATATAAAATGTATAACATTTGGAATGAAAGATAAATATTTAAGACTCCTTGTAATTTTTGATCTTATAAAGGCTTTAGTAAATCATTAACCAAATTTTACTAACTAAGTTTAATTTTTATGAATTTAAAGAATATTCAACTAACAAATCATAAGATGTCAAAAAATCTTCATTCATTTCGAAAATAATAGAAGTTTATTATATTAAGATCACATAGATTATTTACAAGAAAAAGAATTTCATGAAAAGTCTTTCTTAAATAAAGATTCATGCATAAAAATTAAGTAAAGTATGTATCTAGTTTTCTTCATATAAGATAATTCAAGTGAAGCCAATTTTTAATTAGGCATATCCTCAAGCTTCTACTTTTTTTCACAATGAGGATTAATGTATCTGGATAGCCTGTTAATGATTTTGAACTTCACTATCCTTAACTTATATTTTTAAACTTTTACATTTTCACTTAATTATTATAACATGAATAGAATTTTAAAAAGATTTTCAATCTTTTCTTTTTTAAGTTATAATTTTTGATTTCTTAATACTTCTAAAATTCAATTATTTCTATTATGAATAGAAAATTTTCTTAATCTTATTCTTCTTTAAGTTAAATAATTCTATTCTTAAAATCAATCATAGTTATTAAAATATTGGTTAAGTTCACTAAATTATTTATAATTTCAAAAATTTAAGTGATCTTAAATAGATTCTTCATTCCTTATGTTATGTTAAGATTTTTTTTCAGAAAATATTAGTTTATTAAGGAAAAATAAAATTTAAATTTGCATGTATTTTCCCTTCCCCCAAACTTAAGTTTTGGTATATCATGAAAATCATAAAGTATGAGAGAAAGAAAATTATAATTTAAAAAGGAATTTTTTAAGCATGTGTTGACCTCATTTTTTACGAGGTCTTTTCTCTTCTCTCTCCTTAGTACTTAGGATCTAGCCTTAAGCTTTCCATTTGACTATCTTAGAGGACTAGACATGGAACCCACCACTTAGAAATTTAAACACCCCTTAAACTCCCTATAAACCCCATAAGTTTGATTGTAAATCCCCAAGTCACTTGGAGGGTTAAAATCAGATGTGGAGGTTTAAAGAATTAGGTGAGGGTTGACTTGGGTGGCCTGGTCTGGTGAGGGTTCTCTTTGGCCTTAGGACTAACCTGGGTGGCCTGGTCTGGTGAGGGTTAACTTGCACACACATTACACTTTCACACACATTCCAATCCTAAAACCATTCTTGCCTAGCTTGACTTCCTGACTCATGTAGGTAATTCATATGATGGACCTTAACCCCTAGGCCCTTAGCAAAGAGGGTTAGGAACAACATAGTGAATGCCTCAAATGAGTCCTCTCATGGCTCTCATGGTTTTGATATGGTTTCATGGCTCAACCAAAGTGATTCCATTCTACTCAAACTTGATGAATCTTCATTTTTCCAAAATTTAAATTTTTGACCCCCGGGGCCCTACACCCACTAAACCTACCAAATACCCCCGGAATTGCCCAAATTTTGCAAAATTGCCTAAATTACCCAAAATTCCTCAAAACTAATCATAAACATTTTCCCCCACTCAAATTGACCATCCATGGCCAAATATACCAAATTTTCCAAAAATACCCCCCCAATACCCTCCAAATACCCAAAATGCCCTTCTTAGCCAAAATTCCATAATTTCCAAAAATTTCCAGAAAATTCCAGAAAATCTCAAATATTCCCAATTTTATTTTGTTCAACTACACCATAAGCTAATTTTATCAATTTAACCCACTTTTACCAAAAACCCCCAATTTGACCCATTCTTAACCCAAGTGGACCCAATGTCCCAGTAAACCAACCCAATTGACCTCAATTTTGGTCCAATTCAATTCTAAACTTCAATTAAATATCTACAATGTCAATTTAGACTAAATACATGCCCAATTTGATTGACATTTGGATCCAATTCCAATTTGAAGCCTAAAGCCCAACTTTTGCCTATGACCTAAACCTAGCCCAAACCAACCCAATTCAACTCCAATTAACCCCAAATCTTTTTCTAAACCTTCCTAATATCCCCGCAAGTAAAAAACTAACACAATTTGCCCCAAATTTGAACCTAAACTCCACCCAAGCTTAACCCAAAGTCAAAATCCCCATTTTTCGCCTAAACCCAAACCTAACCCAAATTAGCCCAAATCCCAAAATTAAGGCCCAAACAAAGTTGAAAACTCTTTGTGACACTCCCATGAATATTTATCAACATTAATTTTACATCAAATCCAACCTTAGCCCAACCTTGGCCCAAGTTAGCCCAATTTGACCCACTTTGGCCCCTTTACCAAAAAGCCCAAATTTAATCCATTTCAACTCCAAATAACACCAAACCTTATCCAAATCACTCATGATACATCCCTAAACTAAAACCAACATTTATCTGGCATGATCTTTTACAAAACTTTCATCCAAAAGTCCATTTTAAAATCTAAAAACCCACTTTCTTAAACCTTTTTAAAAAAGCCCATTTCCAACAAATTCAAAAGCCTAAGTTTCATTCCAAAGCCCACATGAAATTTTCCCTCATCATTCCCTATGATTTAAATCACCCCTAAGTTTCAAAATCATCATTAAATCATTCCATATCAAGCTTCATCCAAATTTCCACCAAAATGCCAAAATTCATAAAATCCTCTTTCATGAAATTGACCAAATCTTTTCCCAAGCCAAATGAAGCCATGGAGCCATGCATAAGCCATATGCAAGCCATGGGAGTCACTTTACACCTCACCATGTCATTTATGGCAAATGGAAGGGGCCTCTTTCTTAATCCTTCATTAAGCCTTTTAAGCATACTCATGTCACACTCTAAACCAAGCTTAGCCACCTCACCATGGAAAGAGACCTCACCACTCTCTCTTGGCTACCTCAAATGATTCCTCCCAGCCCAAAGTCAATCCTTGGGGAGGTGAACCTAGCCTAAACCATAGCTTGGACCAAAATGAGCCCAAAATACACTCTCCCCCATTCCACTTAAGTCAAACCTCTTTACACATGGCAACAGCCAATTGATCTCACAAACATCAAGCCCTGACCTCCCTGACCCTGAGGGTGACCCATGCCTGGCCGGCCAGCCACCACAGTCGCCGGAAAACACCATGGCCGAGAGGTCTAAATTGATTCAAAAATTCAATTCCCCCTTGCTGAGTTGTCCCAACCAAAATGGCCACCATGGCTGTTCTTCCCTTGCCCTGAGCAGTTGATCCAAGCCTTCAATTACCCCTGGGGAGCCCTCCAGCCATTTCTATTTAAACCTCACCCCCTCTCGGCCAAAGAAGGTGATGAATCAGACCTAAACAAAACTCTGCCAAAATTGCTCCAGGACCTTCTCCTCACTTAGAGCAATTGATCCCCACTGCTCTCCAGCCCTAAACCCCATTGATTGAGCTCAATTTTGGAGCTCAATTCTCAGCCTAGAACCAGGACATCTCTAAAACCTCCACCAAATCCAAATTAAACTCACCCACACCTGCACAGGACCAGGAGAAGGAGTTCCTCAGTGAAAGCCCCCTCTCCAGGCCACCCATTTGCTCCAGCCTCCAAGCTTTGAAATCGGCTATGGACACTTTCATACCTAGACAATTCCCTAGAGCCAGAGACTTCATCTAGAGCTTCCTTGGGTGCAATCAAAGGTGACACAACTCTCTGATTGAAGCTACACTTCTCAGAGCAAAGGTATGGATCATTCCTTCCTCCCGAGCTTCCAGTGATTCTCCATTTTGTTTTACTTAATTTCATAGCATGTAAACCATATGGATGTGTTCGTCTCTTCAAGACAAATCCATAGAGCATAAGAATACAAAAATTCGTTGAGAAATGATAGAGTTCTTAGGGTTTTAGTGTGGACGGTCACGGGTGCACACCAGTCGTAGACGATGACCAGGCGCCGTCCGATCGAGCGTGTATCGAGTTAACGGTTCAGATTGCGCCGGACTAGGGAAAGTTACGTGAATCGTGGGCCCCTGGAGCGCTGAGTCAGATTGCGGTGGAGAATGGGAGCGCGACGCGTGGGCTTTCGGAGCTGCCGAGGATGAGTCGGCGCCGCGTGGATAAGTAGAAAAATATGGAATTTTTGGTTTATTTAAATACCCAGAACTTAGAAAATCCATATCTTTGTGTAGGAAAATCATAAAAATAAACTAAAAATACCCTCTTGCTCAGTGAACAGAGGAAAATAATGTGGAAATTAAATCAAGTTATTTTAATGAGTATTTTATTTTTAATTAAGTACTTACTTATTTCAGTATTTTGATTATTCACTTACATAGACAATTCACCATGGAATGAGACCATAGGGCTTTTGAAGCCTCTGATCTTGGGAACATCTCCTAAATTTTTCAAGGTCAGAGGCCATCTCTATGGAAAGTTATGTATTTTTCAAGTTTAGGTCACTATTTTTGGTATTTTAATTCCAATAATTAGCATGTTGTTCAATAAATTCTAGAAAAATTTGAGGAAGTTTCTTAGGACTAGAGGACCCTAGGATAATTATATCTTGGGTTAATTCGTTAAGAATAATCCTAATTGGTCTAATTACTCAAAACTGAACTTTAATTAATTAGGGTTAACAACACATTAAAATAACTTAAAAACAATTCTCCACTGATCTTTGGGATCAGAGGGACCTCACATAAAAATGTAAAGTTAATTGGAAATGTTTAGCCCCACTAAATGGATTAATTAAGTCACATGATCAAAATTAAACTTAAAAAAATTCATAACTTTAAAAATACATTTTAAAAATTCACCAAATTGGTTTTGTGGACTCTCTGGTATCAGAGGAGTCTATAAAAATTAAAATTGGAATTTTCTAAAATTTTTCATTTTTAATGGTATTTTAATATTTAAATAATACAAAAATAATAAAAATCATAAAAATGTCACATTTTGACTCATAATCACTTAGGAACCAACCAAATATTTTTCCTAAGTCTCTAAGTTAAGATATTGAATTTTAAATGCTTAAAACAATTTTTAATATTAAAAAAATGTATTTTTCTAACCTTTTCACTAAATTAATTCCAATAAATCAAAGAAAAATCAAAAAATTATAAAATTTATTTCTATGAACTCCTTGAGATTAGAGAGATTTACGAAAAATATAAAATCTAATTTTCAACTTTCATTTTATTTTATAATTAATTAACACTCAAAAAATCAAAATAGTTATAATAAATAAAAGATAATTTAAAAGATCACCAAAATTGGTCCAAGTGGTCCTCTGGTCATTAGGAACATTCCATAATTTTCTTAACGACAGAAACCTTTCCTTGTTCATGTTGTTGAATTTCCATTGAAAATCCCTATTTTTCACTAAAAATAATTATATAAATAAATTAAATTCAGAATAATCACATTTTCTCCTCTAATGTCTTAATTGACATATGAATGAGGTGACATAAAAATTTCAAGTTCATTTGAACTCAATTTAGTGAGTTATGAAATAAATAAGCCTAAAAGGGCATAAAGGTAATTAAAAAATTTAAACCCCTTTATTAAAATTTTAGGTTTAATTAAAATGGAGGGTAAATTATTTGATTTTATCTTTCTTGGATGATTGAAACTTTGGGAAATTAAGAGGGTAAGAACCCATTAATAACTTTTAATGAACCAAAATGAAACTTTAATTATTTAAACAATTTAAATTTTTGGAAGATTAATAAAAATTTGAATTATTAAAAATAGGGATATAACTTGAGAGGATATTAATTCTTTAATTAAAAAATCCCTAAATAAATCACCTCAATAATATTTAACTCTTAATTAAGATTAAAATGATAATCCAAACTAAGTAAATTAAAAATTAAAAAAATAACCCTTAAATTAAAGGAAAGCTCAAAATACTAAGTGATTTAACAATTAAATCAAAGTAAAATTAAATTAAATTAAATCAAATTAAGTAAAAATTAAATTAAAATTAAAAATTAAATTAAATTAACATTTTAACAATTAAATTAAATTAAATTAAAATTATTAAAATTAAATTAAATTAAATTAAGTTAAATTCAATTAAATCAAATTTAAATTAAATTAAATTAACATCATTCAATAATAAAAGTAAAACAAGTTCAAAATATTAAAATCACTTAAAGTATAAAGATTTAAACCAAAAATAATTTGAACACTATTCCAAACTTAAAATTATTAATTAAAATCTCATAATTAAACTAAATCACTTTTAACCATTAACTTAAACTTCAATTAAGAATAGTTAAATTCTTTAACAAATCAACTTGCCCCTAAAGGTTTTAACTATTATAACTCTTAAATAGAGTATTAAGTGAAATGTCACTTCACTCATAGGATAATCAAACTCCTGGTTCACTGAGCAAGAAACAAAATTTAATTAGAACCTCGGATGATTAATTCATTTGTACAATAAAATTCATTTGGACTCGAAATGATCCCAGAAGTATTGAAAAGATGTTTAGGACTCGTCCTAAACACTTCCTCAATATGATGAGATGTTTTAGAAGAACAATTAAATTTAATTGTTCTTTGATGAAGAAAATCATCCATAAACAAAACACAAGAACCTAGACGTCATAGTAGATGACTAGTTATAGGATTAGGACTTTGGTAGACAACCAAAACCTTCCCATAGCTTTACCTAGGTACTTGTTATAAAGATTTAAATGCCTTAACATGTGTTTTCAGTGCAGCTTGAGATGACGGGAAGACCCTCCAGGCACGCATTTATTTTATTGCAATTTACTTACATGCACTGTACTTTACTTTTCCTTGCATGTTAAACAAGATTGTTGCATGAAAACCAAAACCTTTAGGATAGTCTCTAAACTGAAACCCAAAACTAAATTAAAAGTCACCACAAGATAAAATTCACCGCCACAACATTTCAAAATATAAAACAACTCAAAATTTAATCACAAACATAACAACAAAACTACAATTGCAACTAAATTAAAACGTCTCGTTGAATGATCGGGAATACCTTGGATGATGTAACCCACGTGTTGCTAACGGGATTTCCCACGGTCTAAATGAAAGTGTGGAACTCATTCAGTTAATTTAGCAAATTCATCTGGACTAAGTGAATTCGATGAAAATAACGATGTCGGGATGACGGAACCAGTGGGATCTTAATCGGTTCTGTTTAAACAACTTTAAGATTTGTTTTAATTAAAATATTAAAAATATTTGGTCTTTAAGATTTCTAAACCAAAACACTTCTCTCATCTCCTGATTTTCACCTTCTAAAACTAAACCTCTGCAACAACAAGGAGCTCGGAGCATGGTGGGCAGCACGACCATCGTCATCAGCAAAACTCGGGTCTACTTCAGCAAAACCTTTCTTAGAATTAAATAACCAAGCCATAGGACTTCGAGGTAGTTTGTCTAGTGCAACATAAATCCTCAACTCTTCGTTAGGCATTTGCATAATCATGTTATGCAAATTAAGCCCTAACCGGTCTTAGGACTCCGAGGTAGTCATTCGGTACGACATAAACCCTCACATCTTCGAGGCTATTTGTATGATTATGTCATACAAACATAAGTTCTAATTAATTAAAATTGGCAAGATTGAAATATTAAATAAATTCCCAAATTGAAGCCAAACAATAGGATAGTTTGGGAAGTTGCCAAGATTCTTCTTGGATCCTCAGCTTCTCCTACTTCTCTTCCTTTGGACTCTTAAAATAACTATTCTGAATTTGAGCTAATCCCTAATGAAATTTCCAAAATCCAATCCTTTGAAAACCTTAAACTTTGAAATTCTTGAGAGCAAAACCACTGATCATTATCAAGAGTTTTCTTAAATGATTCCGTCATATAAGATGTAATTAACTATAAGGGCTTGCCCTTATAGGGAACTTTAAGAACCTGAGTAATATAAACCTCGCTTAGTTCATTTATATTAAGCATGGGAACCTGTCGGCTTATAAATTTGGTTTGCAGACCAAACGGATGTCACAAATCTTGTAGTTTATTTAATCGAGCCCCATCATCAAGCAGTGTGTATATTCCTTAGGATAGATACACGGTTTGTGATGTAGTGCTCGTTTATATAAACTATTTGGGATGTGTGATCGGTTTGATTTCATATCTTAAAATTTTCAAACTTAAAGTTATTTTCAAAATCAAATACTACTTTCAAACTTATATATATATATTTAAATTAAATTTAAAATTTAAAATTCGCTGACAACTTCTGTAGGCGACCACTTCTTAAAATTAAACTTACAACCTAAAAATTCACCGACAGCATGTAAAAAAATTGTAGAAAGAAATATAATTTACTTTTACACATGTTTTTTATGAATATTACAGAAATAATGGAGCATATAAAAGTAAACAGGCTCAAAAATTTTATATAGCAATAGTTGAATTAAATAACTATATTACTAACAGAAAAAGAATAACATTACTAACTATTCTAGAATACTAAGCAGTAGGCTGAAACCAAAAATAAACACAAATTAATTCAAAATTCAGTCTACAACTAAATATCTAAAACAGTATCAACATCAAATAATTCATAGAAAGTCTCATAAACAAATCTAAACTAACAAACAACAAACAACAATCAGTACTAGCAAACAAAAACTAAACTAACAACACACTCAGCACATCTCAGAGGTAAATCAGGCAACTAATCACTATCTGTAGCCTCGTCATCGTCATCACCAAAAGAAAACTCAACATCCTTAGGATCAACATATGGTGAAAATCTAGGACAAGTGGGAAACTGAATATCATGCTCACCCTTCAAGAATCTAACTAAAGACTCTGAATACTCAGCATCATATTCACTCTTCCTCTGGGTGTAATCAGATAGATGATCAATTTTCTTATCCATAATATCAACTCTGCAATGAGTTAGAAATAACTCATTCTGTCGCTCCGAAATTGATCATGCATCGATTCCCAAAAACTAGATGGTGGCTCGGCGATACAAGTAGAAGGTACGGAAGTGGAAGCTCTACTGCGGTAGGTGCGAAGTAGAAGGGGCTGTAGATCTCTTCCCACGAAGACGATCATAAATACTAACACTCTCCTGCCCAATTGGCGTGGTAGACTTCAGCTTCTCCTCAGAAATATCAGTAGTGACTCCACTGTTCACACATAAAGAATAAATCAGAGATGGGAATCCTAGTCCTACAGAAGTACTGGAGCTAGCAGTAGACTCCACAGAATCATAAATAATACTGCCGACATCTGTCGGTTTCCTCTCCTGAATGCAGTAGTTTAAGATAGCTCGATCTCTAGTTACTTCGCTCAGGTGGTTGGAAGGTATAAGTCTTGCAAAAATAAAGTATTGCCATGTCCTTGAAATACCATTTAACTTAGAAGATTTGAAATTTACTCGTTCATTGTTTCGGATCTTCCAAGCTCCAGTGTCGTCAGTCAAATAAGCAATAATCATCTCAAGATCTCCCTCAGATGGAGATAATCCAGAATAGTGGCACTTGATCGTAGGTGGTAGTCCATAAGAAAATATTGATCCTTTCTGGAGTAAATCCTACTCCAACACCTCTGACGAAGACTTCGTAGTCTTCCGCATCCAAAAAGTTAGCATAAAATTCTCGCACGACTGGAATAACAGCAATAGCGGTGAAATAACAGAATCATTGCCAGTTGTGCGTAACGATCGTGTTCTCGATCATTTCACCGGGATTGTACAAGCTTCGCTCTGAGATAAATTTTCTGGACATCGCAAATTTGTGATATCGAAAATGCGCTACCGCAGTCGCGAACTTGTTACTGTCAAAACTTTCTCGTGCCTTTCCTCGCTTAGATTTTGGTGCCATCTAAACGTGAAAGAAAACACAAATAAATTAAGGAATCAAAGATTTAAACTCTTTTTAAGCTTAAGAAAGTTAAAATGAGTTTATAAATTCATGAAGAAACATTAAAAATCAAAATTTTTCTCAAAATTTTGGTTTTTAGTAAAAACTAGGAAAAACTATGGTGAAAATAAAAAATAAATGGATTAGAGTGTAGATCTGTGATTTCAGGCTCAAAATCTTGATGTTTTGACCTCAAAATGGATTTAGAAGATGGGTTTTCGCGAAAAAAGAGGAGAATGATGAAGCTTAAGTGTCAAAAATGGCTAATGGGGGTTTAAATGGTGCTTTTCGGGTAAGCAGGTCGAACCGGCGCCTAGGCGCCGAATTCTGGCACCTAGGCGCCAGACTCGCCTTTCCAAAAAAAATCACATTAAAAATTTTATTTTCCACCAAAATTCATAAATTAAACTTCTAATTACTCATATAAGAGTATTGCTTCAGTTTCCATCTTCCAAAATATTTTCCAAAAATTTTAAAAATTAAAAATTAAATCCACCAATTAAACACAAGTTTAAATCAAACTCTTCTAATTCCATTCATGATTTTCAATTTTGGGCTCAATACAATTCAGATAAGTATCATAACATGATTCAAGTTCTAAGAACGATCAAACAACACACATTTGAAAGCAAATACAACACACATTGAACATGAAAGCAAACACACAAACAAACATAATCGATTCAACAACACACTAGATAAATCACAATCTCACCACATCACTATCTAATTCCCATTATCTTGGCAATGAAGATTGCTTGGCCTACTGAGGAAGAATACTAATGCTCTCAGAAAATCCATAGCCGTTTCTCGTCGATCTAATTGTTCTTCGCATACATCTCCACTTGAGCATCTTGATAAGCCACTATATGATCCAATTGAAGTTTCTCCTGCTATTCCAGATGTTCAATTTGATGATACATCTCATGAAGGCGAACTCCAATGCTTTTAAATTCTGCTTCAAACTTATCTAGATGACTAGAAATTTTTTCCAAACTTACAGCGATGAAACCATTGAAGTAGGGTTGAGGATCCTTTGAAACCTTATCTCTAGCCTCTTCTCCAAGATTTCTCCTCTCCATTTCTTCAAAAATCCTCTCTATTCTCTTAAGAATGGAGTGTATGGGTCGAAATAATGATTGCATAAGGATTGGGGACGTAGATAGGGTAATTTATAAGAGAAAATCGTGTGAAAAAATGAAGATTTTTTTGCTTTGACACGATCCAGTCATCGACACAGTTTATTCTAGCGCTTAGGCGCCGAATCTGACGCCTAGGCGTCGGAACCATGTTCGACTCCTTTTTGCCTAACGTCAAATTTCAAAGTTTAGTTCTCCAAAATAGGTAATTTAGAATGGTAAGATCAATATAGACTCAGTAACACAAATTATAAGCAATCATAATGAAGGTTAACTTGATCTCCTTTTTACTCATATATATGAAATAGAGTGATCTAATGTCTAAGCTTTATATATTTCAAGATAATTTTCAGCTTAAGTCAATAAAGACTTGTTAGCATCAAATTTTCTAAAATAATATAAAATTAAACAAGACCGAGGCATAACCTTACATTAAAAATGTAAAAACACACAAAACAACAAATAACTATGGGTTGCCTCCCACAAAGCACTTAGTTTAATGTCGTCAGACCGACCTAATTAAGTCTCTAATCAGGTAGACTCAACTCATAAGCCTCTTTATAAATCTTTTAAAATCTCCCAAATAAGGCTTCAGTCTTAATCCATTAACTTTAAAAAATTTTCCCGTTTTGGGATCTTTAATATCCACGGCTCCATAATGGTATACTTTTTCAATTATATACGGTCCTATCTATTTTGATCTTAATTTTCCAGGAAAAAGTCTTAACAGAGTAATAAATAGTAATACTTCTTGTCCAGGCTCAAATATTTTTCCTGAAATATTTTTATCATGTAATAATTTCATTTTATCTTTATAAATCCTTGCTTTTTCATATGATTCATTTCTTATTTCATCCATTTCATTTAATTGCAATAATCATTTTTCTCCTGCAATATTCAAATCAAAATTAAACTCCTTTATCGCCCAATAAGCTTTATGTTCAAGTTCAACAGGTAAGTGACAATGTTTACCATAAACTAACCGGTAAGGTGACATTCCGATTGGTGTCTTATAAGTTGTTCTATAAGCCCATAATGCAGAATCAAGTCTATCAACCTAATCGGTTCTTTTAGGATTAACGATCTTCTCTAAAATTCTTTTAATTTCTCTATTTGATAATTCGGTCATTCCACTTGTTTGTGGGTGATATGCGGTTGCAATTCGTGTTTGATTCCAAATTTTTCCAATAATGATTGAATTCTTATATTTCTAAAATGACTTCCACCATCTGTGAAAATAACCTTAGGCATTCCAAATCTTGAAAAAATCTTCTTCTTTAAAAATTTTAAAACACTTTTAGAATCACAGCTTGGTAAAGCTACAACTTCAATCCACTTTGAAACATAATCAACTGCTAATAAAATATAAATTTTTCCAAATGATGGTACAAATGGTCCCATAAAGTATAAACCCTAAATAACGAAAATTTCAACTTCCAATTTATAGTTTAAAGGCATTTCATCTTTCTTGGATATATTTCACATCCTTTGACATCGATCACATGTGTTCACATAATGTCTCACATCTTTAAATAAGGTAGGCCAATAAAATCCTGAATTTAAAATTTTAAATGCAGTTTTATCTACTCCAAAGTGTCCTCTAAATTCCGAATCATGACATTTTTGAATAATAGCATAAGTTTTTTCATAAGGTACGCATCTACGAATTACAAAATCTCTTCCTAATTTAAATAAATAAGGATCTTCCCAAATATAAGATTTAGCATCATTTTTAAATTTCTTAATAAATTTGTTATCCAATCCATAAGGTAAAATATTGCTAACTAAATAGTTAACTATATCTGCATACCAAGGTGTTTGGCATCCTTGAATAACATACAAATGTTCATCGGGAAATTTCTCATTTATATTTTCTTCGGTAATAACATCATTCTTAATTCTAGATAAATGATCGACAATTTGGTTGTCCGTTCCTTTTCTATCCACTATTTGAAAATCAAATTCTTGTAGAAGTAAAACCCATCTTATCAGTCTAGGTTTAGCATCTTTTTTCGTCATTAAATATTTAATAGAGGAATGATCAGTATAAACTATGCATTTGGTACCAAGAAGATAAGGTCTAAATTTATCAAAGGCATATACTATAACTAAAAGCTCTTTCTCAGTAGTAGTGTAATTTCTTTGAGTTTCGGTAAGAGTTTTACTAGCATAATATATAACTTTGAAGATTTTCTCATATTTTTGTCCCAATACAGCTCCAATTGCAAAATCACTTGCATTGCACATTAATTCAAAAGGTTTATTCCAATTATGTGCAGTTATTAATTTTTCTTTAAAATATTGAAAGCATTAACACAGTCTTCATTAAATTCAAATTTAGCTTCTTTTTCCAATAAATAAAAAAGAGGTTTAGCAATTTTAGAAAAATCCTTTATATATCTTCTATAAAATCCAGCATGACCTAGAAAACTTCTCACATCAGTAACAGTAGTAGGGGGATGCAGCACAGCAATAATTTTTACTTTTGCTTGATCAACTTCCATCCCTTTTTGTGAAACATTATGACCAAGTACAATGCCTTCTGTGACCATAAATTGACATTTTTCCCAGTTAAGAACTAAATTTGTTTCTTCACATCTTTTCAGAACTTTGGAAATATTTTCCAAATAAGACTCAAAAGAAGTTCTAAAAACTGAAAAATCGTCCATGAATACTTCAATTCCTTTGTCAATCAAATCACAAAATATTGACATCTTACATCTTTGAAAAGTTGCAGGTACATTTCATAAACCAAAAGGCATTCTTTTAAAGGTAAATGTTCCATAAGGATTTGTAAATGTTGTTTTCTCTTGGTCCTCAGGAGCAATAAGTAATTGATGATAACCAGAATATCCATCCAGAAAATAGAAATATGAGTGTTCAGCTCATTTGTCAAGCATTTGATCCAAGAAAGGTAAAGGAAAATGATCATTTCTAGTGGCGTCATTTAACTTCTGATAATCAATGTAAATTCGCCATCCAGTAACTTGTCTTGTAGAAATTAGTTCATTTTTATCATTGACAGTGACAGTTACTCCTTTCTTCGGAATACAATGAATAGTACTTACCCATTGGCTATCCGAAATAGGATAAATAATTCCAGCATCTAACCATTTTAAAATTTCTTTTTTAACAACCTCTTTCATGATAGGATTTAATCTTCTTTGCGGTTCAATAGTAGGTTTAAAATTTTCTTCCATTAAAATTCTATGCATACAAATGGAAGGGCTTATTCCTCTTATATCAGCAATAGTCCAACCAAAAGCTTTCTTTTAACTCTTTAACACTCCTAATAATTTTTATTCTCGATCTAAACATAGCTCAGAAGAAATAATAACACGTAAAGTTAATGAATTTCCAAGAAATGCATACTTTAAATGTGAAGGTAACATTTTTAATTCCAGTTCAGGGGTTTTTTTAATTGAGGGTAAAAGTATATCATTTTGAGTTATGTCAAAATTTTCTCAGTTATCTTTAATATAATAAGTTTCTTTAAGTAATTCATCTTCTTTTAGTTCTTCATTTTCATCAGTTAAAAATTCAATTTCTTCTTCAGAAATGATTTTACATTTTTCTCGATAGTGTTTTTCAATTATAAAATCAAAAATATCCATTAGATAACATTTTTCGTTGTCAGGGTACTTCATCGATTTAAGATTATTGAATTTAATCTCTTGATCATTAACTCTCATAGTTAATTCTCCTTTTTTAACATCACTCATAGCTCATCCGGTAGCTAGAAAAGGTCTCCCTAAAATTATTGGTATTTCTTTATCTTCTTCCATATCAAGCACAATGAAATCCACAGGGAAGATAAATTTATCTACTTTAACAAGTACTCCTCTATAACTCCTTTAGGGTAAGTGATAGATCTATCATCTAACTGAAGGGTTACAGTGGTGGGAGTAATCTCTCCTAAATTCAACCCTCGATAAATAGAAAATGGCATGAGATTAATACTTTCTCCTAAATCACATAAAGCTTTTCCACAAAATTTTTCTCCAATAGCACAAGGTATAGTAAAACTTCCAGGATCTTTAAGTTTCTGAGGTAATTTCTTTTGAATTATTACACTACATTCTTCACTTAATGCAACAGTTTCAAAAGCTTCAAATTTTCGTTTCATACTTAATATATCTTTCATAAATTTTGCATAAGTTGACATATGTTCTAAGGCTTCAACAAAAAGGTATATTTATGGTAAGTTTCTTAAAAATTTCAAAGAACTTAGAAAATTGATGATCAAGTTTCTGATATTTTAATCTTTGAGGAAAAGGTGGTGGTGGTTTTTCAACTTCCACATTAATAGAAATATTAGTTTGATCTTGATTAGGAGAAGGAGTTTCTTTAGGTTTTTTAATCTCTTCAACCTCAATCTCTTTTTCAATTTCATTCTGCATTCTTTCTTTTAATTCCTTTCCACTTCTAAGTTGTACAGCTTTAACATGTTCATGTTCTTTTCCAGTTTCTTTTGGATTAATTTTAACATTACTAGGAAGTGTTCCTGGAGGTCTTTAATTAATTAAATTAGCGATTTGTCCCATTTGATTCTCAATATTATGAATAGCAGTATTTTGATTTTGTAATTGATTACTCATTTGTAAAATTAATTCTTCTATTGATAACTTTTTCTGTTGATTATTAAATCCAGGTGGTTTATAATTTAAATTTACTTGATTATTCCAATTTCCAATTGGATGGGATTGATTATTACCCCATTGTTGTTGTTGATTATTCTAGTGAAAATTAGGGTGATTTTTCCATCCAGGATTATAATAATTTGAATATGTATTATTTTTACTAGCAATAGCTTGTAAAATTTCAATAGTTTGAGAATCTTCAATATTAGATGAGTTGTTATGTGATATGTTGATGGCAAAATTATCTAATTTCCTAGATATTGCAGCTACTTGTGAAGCTAAGATAGAAAAGGCTTCGTTATCTTGAATACTTGACATTCTTTTAGGATTAATCCTTTCAGAAGGCCATTGAAAATTATTATTAGCTATTTCTTCAATTAAAATATAAGCTTCTTCAAATGATTTAGACATTAAAGAACCTCTAGCAGCAGCATCAATAATTGATTTTAGTGATCCAATTAAACCATTATAAAATGTTTGAATAATTAACCAATCAGGTAAAGCATGATGAGGACATTTTCTTAATAGTTCTTTAAATCTTTCTCCAGTTTCATAAATTGTCTCCCCGTCAAATTGACTAAATGAAGTAATATCATTTCTTAATTTAGCAATTTTAGAAGGAGTAAAATATTTAGCAAGGAATTTTTGTGCCATTTCAGCCCATGTTTTAATAGAACCTGTTGCTAATGAGTTCAACCACATCTTTGATTTTTCTCTTAAAGAAAAAGGAAAGAATTTAAGTCTAATAGTATCATCAGAAACATTGTTATATTTAAAGGTAGCACAAAGTTCTAAAAAACTAGCAATGTGTAAATTTGGATCCTCATTTGGTGTTCCTCCAAATTGATTATTTTGAACCATTTGAATGATAGATGGTTTAAGCTCAAAAGAATTAGCATCTACAGTAGGTATTTGAATACTACTATGAAGTTCATCAACTGTAGGGTTAGCGTAATCCTTTAATGGTTTATAAACATTTTGTTCATTAATTTCAATTGGATTTTGTAAATCGTTATGTAATTAGCCATCTCTTGAATTTTTTTAATTTGTTTTCCTCTTTTAATTCTTTTAATAGTACTTTCTAATTCAGAATCTAAAGGTAATAATCCTTCAGATCCAGCACTACGCATAAAAAAGTAAATTAACAAGAAATAAAATCTCTACTTATTAAAAAAAAATTTGTTTTGTTTTTGTTATATATATATATATATATATATATATATATATATATATATTGTTTTATATTTTTGACAATAAAAGTAAATGAATAAAAATAAAATATTTAAAATCTAAAAATTTGCCTCCGTTCGTCCCCGGCAACGGCGCCAAAAACTTGACCCAGATGCTATATATATGCGTATTAAAATTCAATCCCCGGCAACAGCGTCAAAAACTTGTCCCGCAATCCGTTGATGACAAATATAATAATTAATGCTTTCAAATATATGTAATAGATAATAATAGCTACTAGTGTATACAAATATAATTTTATCGAAAATATTTTACACACTAGGGGTACTACGCAAGTATACGTATCATATCAAGTAATATAGGGCTTTGAAACAAAGACCCCAGTATCGATCCCATGAGGAGTGAATTATGGATATTTTAAATATTTTAATTTTATTTTTATGTATTTCTATGATAGTTTATAAATTTGATATTTTAAATTTACTAGATGCAATAATAAAGCAGTAATGAAATGATTAATGTAAATAGCAATAAGAAAATAACTTTCTTCCTTTCAATTAATCCATGATTTTCTAAGATAATGATAATATTCGTGGAGAATATAAATTTATGGTATTGTGCCAAATAGAAGCATTCATATTTTTTACCTTTTGATCCAGGTGTAAAGAACATTGGCTAGCCTATAGATCAGGTCTGAATGTATTGTTAGTAGAATGGGTTAATCTAGGCTCACACTACTAGATGTCCAAGGGTGGCTATGATCGGCCCTACTAGTGATTTCTCTATAAACCAAATCACAAGAATTTAGTCTGTCACTCTAAAAACTTATTAATTATACGCCCATTATATAATATCTTCCTATTATTTGCACTTCACCTTGAATAACCCGCACAAGGCCTTTGACTACCCAAGGATTCATGTGATATCTACTAGTTAAGAATTCTTCTCCTTCTAGGTATCAAAACTCTTCAATAGATTTTAACAATTTAAATGGCCAATTTAAATAGTAAATTAAGATTCTGTATTAATATCATCACAATGTTTTAAAATATAAATAGTTTTTAATTCTCCAATGAATTTTATATTATCTTATTTATCTTTTCATAATTGAAAGGTGAAAGTAAACTAACTACTCTGAACACATTGAATTTAAACAACAAAACATGATAATGAAACTTTGAATAAAATTACAAATACTTATCTCAAGTGTTTCTCCTACTGAACCTCTGAATTCTTCTGACTCCAAAGTAAATAAACTTCAAAAGCATCGACTCTTCAAATACTCTCAATACAAACTCTAAATAAACTCACTAATTAATAAAAGTGGCCCTAAAATATTTATCTAATTTCTCTCTCTAAAGGAACTCTAGACTCTCTCTCTCTCTAATGGGGCATTTTTCTCTGAAGGAGTACCCTCCTATTTATAGGCTTCAAGGGTTACCTTGAGGCACCTCTTCAAAATGTGTCCACATTCAATGAATCTTCTAGAAGGTGTGTCTGGCGCCTAGGTGGCTCCTAGGCGCCGGAATCTGGTACCTAGGCGCCGGACTCTGCGTCCAGTTCTACGCTCCTCTTCACTTTGGATCGCACCTCTTCGCGATTAAAACATTTTCCAAGCGTCCAAATACATTGTATCACATGTCCTATAAACCAGGAAATCTGGTACCTAGGCGCCGGACTCTGCGTCCAGTTCTACGCTCCTCTTCACTTTGGATCGCACCTCTTCGCGATTAAAACATTTTCCAAGCGTCCAAATACATTGTATCACATGTCCTATAAACCAGGAACAACTGCCAGTCTTCTAGAAGATCCAATAACCACTAACACCATCAAAATAACCGTCCAAAAGTCGTCAAAAATCTTGACAGATCCCGTATGACCTGGCACTTAGGCACCGGATTCTAGTGTCAGACCAATAATTTTGACAACTTTGCATTTTGGCTCCATTTTTGCTCCTTTTTCACTTTTTTTCCTTTTTGAACATTTTTCCATCAACTATATCCAAAAACACAAAAATACATTTCATTAAAGCATAATATCCTTAAAATTTTGATAAAAATCAAGGCATAAAAATGGATATTTTTTTTATGGATCACAGAGACGACGGTACCATCCGGTTTTCATGGATCCACCGCCGACCCAGTAGAGCGTTGAACGATGTGTCATAATCAATTATGTGGAATTTTGCGGTTGTTCTTGCCAAATCACCGATCTTCATTAATAGCGTTATCGACCCAATGGCTCTTTCTCCTTTCTGGTTGAAGCCTCTCAGTAACATCTTGTCTGCTTCGAGATCACGGGCATCAATCTCCAAGTATGCTAAGGTCCGAAGGTTCAGTATGTTGATTGATACTCCCGGATCAACTAACACCCTGGAGAGCGTGAACTTTCTGATGAAGACTGAAATGTACAACGGTCGATTTTGTTCAGTTGTTCCAAGTAGTAAATCATTATCCGTGAAGGTAACACCGCGTTGTTCTCTCAACGAGCAAACCTCCTCTAAGGAATTACCGGCCATTTGATCTAAGCAAATTTCTGGATTAAGTAAAGCCTTGATCAGAGTTTCTCTCATTTTCTTTGACAGGATCAGAGCGTCGTAGATGCTCAGTTTGGCTGGTAGCTTCCTAAGATGGGCTAGCACGTTATAATCCAATTTGTTACCAGGCTCTTTAATTTCTTCCCGAATGGGCAATTCCTCTGCTGGGGTTGGCTCTTCCTGAGTAACTACCTGCTTTCCTTTATCCTTTGGACCCATTCTCGGGGGTAGAATTTTTCTGCTTCTCAGGTTGACTTCTGTTATTTCCTCTGAATCTAGTGCTGAATCTACCGGAGTCTCCTCTTGAATCGAAACGACTGGCTCTTCTGAAGTTGCTTCGGTGTCTGATAGCTATAATTCTATCATGATCGGAGCTCCTCGGAATTCACAAATGGACTTGTCGCTTCTTGAGCTTTCATAGCCATTCTTGTGAATGTCTCTTCATTCGTCAGGTTCATCGAGGTTTTGTATGGTTTGAGAATCATTATTCGTATCGAAATCGAGATCCAGATTAGGTTGGTTGTCGTTAATTACGTAATGGTTAGAAACAGTCAAAACGTAGCCAACACCATAACTCTTATCATTATAAGATCCCGTCGAGGCGAGCAAATAATCATACAGAGTCAAAGGTCCAAGGGATTTCTTCCCCGAATCAAAAATAACCATATTAGGAAAAGCAGCCCCTAGTCTACCCTTTAGAGCCTCAGTCTTCTCTTCTTCCACAATATTCTCCTCCTTCTGGGGCAGTTCTTCAAATGCAAGAAATAGTGTCGGCTTGGCAGGTTTCGAACTCTGAGCTGAAACGCGCACCGAAGCAGTCTGGATGTGATCCAAAATTTTCTTTGAAGAGTTCTTCCAAACAGTACTCCACCCATCATTAGTTGTGTATGGGTCTATCGGAACAATAGGATTTGTTGAAATAACATTAACGAAACCTCCTTTTTGGGGCTCCTTCATGTATTCCTTCGGGATTGTTATGTTCCCTTTCCGAAGATTATCCTCGAGCCAATTCTTGAAGGTAAAGCAGTCTTCTATCTTGTGTCCGAGCATCCTATGGTAGGGACAGTAGTTTGGATGATCTTTCTTGTCGATTTCTTCCGGCCTCTTGGGCTATGGCAGCTGGAAGTCGGGCATCTTAATCAAACTGCGAAACATCTTGGCCACTGCTTCAGTCTTGAAGGGGTATTCTTTATTCAAAAGTTCCTTCAGGGCACACAGTGGACGAGGCGGTGGTTGATCATAATGCTGAGGTGACTGATAGCTCGGTCGAGGCTGTTGATAGCTCTGTTGAGGTTTTTGGTATGTCCATTGCGGTGGATGATAGCTTGGTTGTGGCCGCTCTGGCTGTATCTGTACTGGCTGTTTACCTTTATCCACTGGCGCGACGATTCTTGATTTTTTGTCGAATGCTTTCATTGGCTTTTGCTTATCAGCTTTGTCAATGAAACTCGGCTGTTTTGCCTCCTTCTGTAAGCTCCCGGCTTTGCTAAGCAACTTCTCGAAAGTCTTAACTGTGAATCCTTTAAGGAGAAGTGCTATTGGTCCGTGGATACTCTTCAGTAGGATACCGACGGCATGCTGTTCCTGAAGCTGTGGTTCACACTTCATGCTTAAATTCCTCCACCGAAGTATGTAATCCACCAGGGTTTCATTCGGTTTCTGTTGCTCCACCACTAGATCACCGATAGTGATGTGGTGTCGGGCCCCAGCAAAACGCTTAACGAAAATGTTCTCCAATTCAGAAAATGTCTTGACTAAACCATTCAACAATTCTACGTAGCAATCGAAAGCAATCCCTGACAAACTGCTGAAGAACTGACGAAAGAGCAAAGCATCGGTCCCACTGGCATTGCAGAAACTAGCACGAAAATGTGCGACATGCTCCCGGGGGTTTCCCGTACCATCAAAAGTCTTAAATAGAGGTAGTACGAAGTCTTTCGGGTATTGTACTGCATCAAATTCCTCAGGGTAAGGTCTACCCGTCTGAATAGATGCTCCACTCTTAGACTGGGCTAAGGCTTCTCGCACCTGCTATTCCACCATATTCTTAATACCCTTTTCGGGAATCATGCTTTGCACTGAATCCTTCTTTGGTTGTTCATCTCTGTTGACGGATGTAACTTCTGTTCTTCCATCTACAATGTGAATGATCTCTGGGGGTTTTTCCTTCTGAGGTTGAAGCTGACACTGAAGAGTGGCTAAGGCGGCCGCCATCTCCTCCATCTTCTTTGCCATCTGAGAGATCATGTCATCCTTTTCTTGAAGATGTGCTCTCATTGCTTCTGGTTCGTCTCTTTCTGAAGTTTACGGAGCTCCCTGTAGAGCTGACGACGCTCGAGTCTCGACCATATTGATCTAAGCAAATTCTTCATCCATGAACTCTGATGAATCCACTTCATTTCCCAATCCTTTTCTTCTTTCCTTTGCCAACCTTCGGATGTTGGTTCTTAGCTTTCCTATAGTATCCTCAAGTGCTTTTCCAAACGGTCTCGCGGTTGTCTGGTGATGACTGTTGAACTTCATTTCCAGGAGTTTCCTTTAAAGCTGCAGCACTTTCTTCAGATTCAGGCTCTCTGACGAGACTTCTCTTCCCAGAGCGCTCCGTTGGTATCGGTTCAGCAATAATAGGTTTCCACACCATCCTTCTTGCAGTAGGTGACCTAGGACCAGATGGTCTGTCAGTTGTTCGTTAGTAAGTGGTGTGCTCCCTAATATGGTGACCTGATAAGACAACTGGCAAACTCCTCTCACTAGCTCGCACTTTCTTCCTTGGCTTTTCTGTGGCATTGACGGGGTGTACTCGTGGTCCGAGGCGAGATCTAACTGGTACTCATCCCATTCTTCTTATAATCTCTGACACGGGGCATCCCTCTTTTCTGGCTAACTTCTCCACTACGGCTCGCAATCGGGTAAGCGGCGTAGTCTTCATCTTCTTCCTCTTGCAATCATTGTAGTATGCAGGTAAGGGTAACGCAATGGGAATCCTTTGGGCATCTTCCTCGTCAGGTGCAGCAGAGAGAGGGTGGAACCTACTCCCCTCCAACAGCGGTGAGATCTCAGGCAGTTCTTCTTCCTCTTCAGGAATCTCTTCAAGAAAGGCAGCTTCAGCAGCCTTGATCTTTCTGATCCTGGCGATCTTTCTGTTCTTATTCCTTCTTTGTGTCCGGGTTAAGGGTGCAAATCTCGAACTGGACCCTATCTAAAAAACAGACAGTATTGCAGCAAAGTCTGAACCCTCCATGGTATTAATTTGGGTTAAAACTCCTTAATTACTTTTATGCCCTCTTAAGCATATTCATTTCATAACTCACTAAATTGAGCTCAAATGAACTTGAAATTTTTATGTCACCTTACGCAAATGTTAATTAAGACATTAGAAGAGAAAATGTGATTTTTCCATTTTTAATTTAATTCATATAATTATTTTAATGAAAATAAAAATTTTCAATGAAAATTCAACAACATAACTAAGGTAAAGTTTCTATCCTTAATAAAATTATGGGGTGTTCCTACTGACTAGAGGACCACTTGGACCAATTTTGGTGATTTTTTTAATTTTATTTTATTTATTATAATTATTCAATTTTAAGAGTATTAATTAATTATAAAATAAAATTAAAGTTAAAAATTGAGTTTTATATTTTTCTTAAATCTCTCTTACCTCAAGAAGTTCAGAGAAATAAATTTTATATTTTTATGATTTTTCTTTGATTTATTAGAATTATTTTTGTGGAAGGTTAAGAAAATTCATTTTTTAAATGTTAAAAATTATCCTAGGCCTTTAAAAATTAATATCTTAACTTTGAGACTTAGGAAAAATATTTTGATGGTTCCCAAGTGATTAGGAGACCAAATGTGATGTTTTAGTGAATTTTTATATTTTTGTGATTTTTTATAATTTTTAATTATTAAATATTTAAAAATGATTAAAAATCAAATTTTTATGAAAAATACAATTTTATTTTTCTTGGACTCCTATGATCACAGAGAACTCACAAAATTAATTTGGTGAATTTTTGAAATATATTTTGGGTTTTATGAATTTTTAAATTTTCAAAATAGCTATGTCACTTAATTAATTTATTTAATAGGGTAAATTAATTCCAATTGAGTTGAAATTTTTATGTGAGATTCTCTGTATCCTAAGTGACAGTGGAGAATTGATTTCAAGTGATTTTAATGTGTGGTTACTCCTAATTAATTAAAGTTCATTTTTAAGTGTTTAGGCTAATTAAAGTTATTTTTAAGAAATTAAATCAAGCCATAATTTTTCTAGGGTCCTCTGGTCCTAAGATACTTCCCCTAATTTTTTTAGATTTTTCTAAGAAATATGCAAATTATTGGAATTAAAATGCCAAAACAGACACATAAACTTGAAAAAGAGATAACTTGTCATAGAGATGGCCAGCCTTGGAAAATTCAGGGAATCTTCCCAAGAATAGAGGCTACAAAAGCCCTATGGTCCCATGTCATGGTGAATTGTATGCATGGGTGGAGAATTAAAATTCTTAAATCAGTATTAAATTAATTAGAAAAATACTTAACAAAACAACTTGATTCCTTTTCCACATTAATCCCCTCTGTTCGCTGAGCAAGAGGGTATTTTTAGTTTATTTTTAAGATTTTTCTATGCAAAAATATGAATTTTCAAAGATCAGGGCATTTAAATAATTCAAAAAATACCCTATTTATCTACTTAACCACGTCGGCGCCGCGTCATCCTCGTCCGGGTCGAAGCTCCACGCGGCGCGCTCCTGTTCGACGCCGCCATCTGACTCGGCAGCCACGCGGCCCGCGGTTTCGTCCCATTGCTCCATCCGGCTTGATCTCCACCGTTCATCCAATACACGCACGAATGGAGGGCATCCGTTTATCGTCCCCAAGCGTCCTAACTCTAGAACCGTCCACACTCAAACCTTAAAATCTCCCTCATATCTCAACCAAATTACATGATCTTGGGCTTTATGAACTCGTCTCAACAAGGCGCACACATCTATATGGCTATAATTCTTTGAAATTGATTTAAATAAAATGGAGAATTAAAACAAGTTCTCAAGAAGGAGGAGTTCAATACTTTGGCTCTGAGAAGTGAGGCTTCAATCAGAGGAGCTTGGCACGTTCGTTGGAGTTTTAGGAAGCTAGGGATGAAGCCTGGAGCTATGGTTAAATGCCTAGACTTGATTTCCACCAAGGCCAATTTCAAACTTTAGTCTCCATCACAGATGGGTGGCCTAGTGAGGGGGCTTCCACTAGGGAACTTCCTCTCTTAGTCTGGTGATGGTGTAGGGTTGATCAATTTGGGTTTTTGCTCACTGTGGTGAAGTGTCCTGTTTTGGGGTAAATTTTTTGTTTGAAAAATTAAGCTCTGTCAATGGAGATTAGGGCAGGGAAGCAATGGAGTTAATCTTCTCTGGACTCAGGGAAGGATTTAGGCCACTTGGATGGAGGTTTTGAGAGACTTGGGTTCAACCAACCTTTTGGCCGTAGAGGTTGGCTGTTTAAATAGCCATGGCTAAATAGCTTACTAGAGTCAATTGGAGGTTGGGATCGACTGCTTAGGGGAGGAGAAGAAGAGCTGTGAAGTCCAATTGGGTTGGGACAGCTCAGGAAGCTCAATTTGAATTTTTGAATCAAACTAAGCCTCTCGGCCTGGTGGTTTCCGGCGAGCCAGGTGGTGATCCGGCCAGGCATGGGTCACCATCTTGACCAGTGAGGTCAGGGGTGGGGTTTAGTGCAAACAATGGGGATTGGCCATGTGTAAAGAGTTTGATTTAAGTGGAATGGGAGGAGAGTGCATTTTGGATCCAAATGGGTTGAATGCATGGATTTGGGTTTGGTGCACCCACCAAGGGGACTTTGGGTGCTGTGGGGGTTAGGTGAGTCAGCTAGTTTTGAGTGGAGAAGTCTACATCCAAGCTTATTTAGATTAATTTTGGGTTAAGGTGAAGCATGGGTAAGGTTAAAAAGTTTAATCATAGGTTAGGAAAGAGCTCCCCTCTCTTACCATTAATGGTTTGGTGATGTGTAAAGTGGCTTCCATGGCTCTCATGTGGCTTGTGCATGGCTCAATGGCTCCATTTGGCTTGGGAAAAGGTTGGCTTACTTGCATGAGAAAGAGTTTTGGGATTTTAGAAAATTTTGATGAGATTGGATAGGAATTATCATGAGACTAAAATTGGAATGATTTGATCATGGATTTAAAACTTAGGGGATGATTTTATTAAATGGATTATGATGGGAAAATTTTCATATGGGCTTTTGATTGAAACTTGGGCTTTTAAATTTCTAAGGAATGGACTTTTAAAAATGTATGAGGTAATGGTCCTTTATCATGCATGTGATGATTTTAATTTTTGAAATTGAGTATGGGATGATTCAATTGTTTTTAAATTGACTTAAATTGGACTAGGACTTGTTGAAATTTGATTTAGAAGTGAAATTTGGGAAATTATTGACCATAAGGTTCAATTTGGAGGAATTTGGGCTTATGAGCCAAAAGTGGGCTTTTTGGTTCAAAGTTGGGCTAGTGTTAGATTTGATGTAAAATTAATGTTGCAAAATATTTATGGGACTATGAAAAAGAGTTTTCAATTTTAGTTGGATCTTAATTTTGGGATTTAGGCTTGTTTAGGTTCATGATTGGTTTAGGCCAATTTGGAGATTTTTTTTTTTTGAGTTAGGCTTGGGTGAATTTTGAGTCCAAATATTGGGTAAATTAAGTTAGAGTTTTTTTGTGGGGATGTTAGGAAGATTTAAAAACAAATTTGGGGAAAATTGGGTGACATTTGGGTTCAATTTGGGATGGATTGAGTTAGTTGGTCACTTTGGGCCTTAAGGGCCAATTTGGAATTTTTGATTAAATTGGGTTAAATTGATAAAATTAGAGTAGGTGGTAGTTGAAGATAAATATGTGGATAATATTTTGGAATTTTTTGGATTTTTTGAGAATTTTTTGAATTTTTGGAATTTTAGGCTATTTTGGGTACAATGAGGGTACATGAAGGGTATTGGGGGCTATTTTTGAAAATTTTGGTATATTTGGTCATGAATGATCAATTTGAGTGGTGGGGAATGTTTAGGATTGATTTTGAGAAACCTTGGTTAATTTAGGTTATTTTGGGAATTTTGGACAACTTCTAGGGTATTTGGTAGGTTTAGTGGGTTTATGGCCCCGGGGGTCAAAAATTGAAATTTGGGAAAAATCAAGATTCATTAGATGTGTGTAAAATGAAACCATTTGGTTGAGTCATGAAGCCATGTTAAGCTCACAAGAGCCATGAGAGGACTCATTTTAGGCACTCAATATGTTGTTCCTAACACTCTTAGCCAGGGGCTTAGGGGTTGAGGCCCATCCATATGAATTTCATACATGAGTCAGGAAGCCGAGTTGGGTAAGAGTGGTTTTAGGGTTTAGAATGTGTGTGAGAGTGTAGTGTGTGCAAGCTGAACCTCACCAAGACCAGGCCACCCAAGGTAATCCTAAGGCCAAAGAATCCTATTAGAACTCATCCTTGAACCTCCACATTTGATTTTGAACCTTCCAAAGGGGCTTGGAGGATTATGGTCATCTGTGTGGGGTTCAAGAAAAGTTAAGAAGTGCTTGAATTTCTGAGTAGTGGGTCCCATTTTTAATCCTCTAGGATAGTCAAAGGGAAAACCTATGGCTAGATCCTAAGCACTAAGAGGAAAGGAAAGACCTCACCTGAAATGAGGTTAACAATCATATGAATGGCCTGGAAGATAGGAGGATTGATGTCATACCTAATGACAACCTCGGAATCCTAAAACAAGTTAGGGCTTATGTTGTACAACATGATTGTACATGGGCCTAAAAGAAAAGATGAGGATTTATGCCGCACTAGGCGGACTACCTCGAAGTTCTATGGATTGTTATTTAAAGTAAGGAATGGTTTTGTTAATGTAGGTAAGCTTTGCTGTTGAAGATAGCCGTCCTGCCCACTATGCATCCTCCAAGCTTCTTTTCATAGCAGTTTTAGTTTAAAGAAATGACAATTGAGGAGAGAAGAGAAGTGTTATGTTTTGGAAATATTTAAAATTGAGATGTCTTAATATCTTATTAGGGGAACATTAAAGTTAATTATAGCAACACTGGTTAAGATCCCACGGTTCCATTATTCTGGTGTCGGTCGTTAAAATTTTTTTTAAAGTAAATGGGTATGATATTTTGTTTTGAAAAGAGTCTTAGAATTTATTTTTATGAAAATAGAGATTTGATTTAATTTAATATATTTATTTTGAATAATATTTTAATGAAAAATATGAAATCAAACTAATCTCATATAAACTTTAGTTTAGATAATCAAGCGCTTCATCACAAGACATGTACCTATACCGAAGAATAGATACATGGCTTGGGGTGAGACTTGATCAAATTAACTAAAGGATTCTGTCGGCATATTTTTAGGTTTTGTGTTTTGAAAAAAGGGGTCGCCTACAGAATTTGTCGGTGAATTTTTAATTTAATTTAAATAAATAATTTGAAAAAGTAGTACTTGATTTTTTTAAATAATTTTAAATTTGAAAATTTTAAGATATGAAATCAAACTGATCTCACATCCCGAATAGTTTATATAAACGAGCACCGCACCACAAACCGTGTATCTATCCCGAAGAATAGACACACTGCTTGATAATGGGGCTCGATTAAATAAACTAGAAAGGTTTGTGACATCCGTTTGGTCTCGCGAACCAATTTTATAAGCCGACAAGTTCCCCCGCCTAATATGAAAAACATTAAACGGGGTTTATAATACTCGGGTTCTTAAAATTCCTATAAGGGCAAGCCCTATAGTTAATTACATCTTAAGTGACGGGAATCACCTAAGAAAAGTCTCGATAATAATCAGTAGTTCTGCTCTCAAGAATTTCAAAGTTTAAGTTTTCAAGGGATTGAATTTTGGAATTTCAATAGGGAATGGATCAAATTTGGAACATTTTATTTTGGGAATTCAAAGGAAGAAATGTAGGAGAAGCTGAGGATCCAAGAGGAATCTTGGCAACTTCCCGACTATCCTATTGTTTGGCTTAGATTTGAGAAAATCCTAATATTATCTTATATTTCAATCTTGTCAATTTTAGTTAATTAGGACTTATATTTGTATGATAAAATCATACAAATAGCCTCGAAATGTGAGGGTTTATGTCGTATCGGACGACTACCTCAGAATCCTAAGACCGGATAGGGCTTAATTTACATGACATGATCATGCAAATGCCTAATGAAAAGTTGAGGATTTATGTTGCACTAAGCAAACTACCTCGAAGTCCTATGGCTTGATTATTTAATTCTAAGAAAGTTTTGCTGAATTAGACTCAGGTTTTGCTGATGACTCCGAGCTAACTCCTTGTTGCTGCAAAGGTTTAGTTATAGAAGGTGAAAATCGAGAGATGAGAAAAGTGTATTGTTTTAGAAATCTTAAAGTCCAAGTGTTTTTTTAATATTTTAATTAAAACAAATCTTAAAATTGGTTATAACAACACCGATTAAGATCCCACGGTTCCATCCTTCCGGCATCGTTATTTTTATCGGATTCACTTAGTCCAAATGAATTTGCTAAACTCAACTGAATGAGTTCCACACTTTCATTTAGACCGTGGGAAATCTCGTTAGCAACACGTAGGTTACATCATCCGAGGTATTCCCGATCATCCAACAAGACGTTTTAATTTAGTTGTAGTTGTAGTTTTTGTTGTTCTGTTTGTGATTAAATTTTGAGTTGTTTTATATTTCTAAATGTTGTGGCGGTGAATTTTATCTTGTAATGACTTTTAATTTAGTTTTGGTTTCAGTTTAGGGACTATCCTAAAGGTTTTGGTTTTCATGCAACAGTTGTTTATCATGCAAGAAAGGTAAGTGCGATGAGATTAAATAAATTGCAATAAGATAAATTGCAATAAAATAAAAGCGTACTCGGAGGGTCTTCCCGTCATCCCAAGTCGCACTTAAAACACAATTAGAATATTTAAGCATTTAAAGCAAGTTCCTAGGTAAAGCTAAGGGAAGGGTTATGGTTTTCTACCAAGTTCCTAATCCTATAGCTACTCATCTCCTATGACGTCTAGATTCTTGTATTTTGGGGTTTGAGGACGATTTTCTTCATCAAAGAACAATTAAGTTCAATTGTTCTTATAAACATCCTATCATATCGAAGAAGTGCTTAAGACAAATCTTAAACATCTTTTCAATATTTCTAGGATTATTTTAAGTCCAAGAGAATTTAATTATACAAATGAATTAATCGTCCGGGAGTTCAAGTTTTGTTATCTTGCTCAGTGAACTAGGACATTTGAATATCCTATGAATGAAGTAACACTTCACTTAACGCTCCGTTTATGAGTTATGACAACAAGAGCTTTTGAGGGCAAATTGATGTTCAAGTGATTTGTGATTTAATTTAATTTCAATTAATGGGTTTAAGTTTGGAATAGTGTTCAAGTTGTTTTAGATTTATTTTGAATTTTTTTATGTCTTTTAGTGATGTTATTTTTAATTCAATTTAATTCAATTTAATTTTTAATTTGATTTAATTTAGTTTAATTTTAATTTTAATTTAATTTATTTAATTTACTTTAATTTTAATTTTAACTTGGTTTCATTTTAATTTGATTTAATATGTTTTAATTTAATTTAATTTAATTTAATTTAATGTGATTTAATTTAATTTAATTTAATTTAATTTAATTTTAATTTTAATTTAATTTAATTTAATTTAAACTTTAATTAAATTTTAATTTAATTTTATTTTAGATTTTAATTTAATTAAATTTTATTTTAGATTTTAATTTAATTTTATTTTTAATTTTAATTTAATATTTTATTTTTTATTTTTTATTAAAAATGATTTAATTTTAATTGTTAAAGTATTAATTTAATTGAAGTTTTAAAAGGATTTAATTTAAATAATTTAACTTTAATTTAATTTAATGATTAAGTCTTTTAGCATTTTAAATTTTAAATTTGGATTATCATTTTTAATTAGGATTTAAATATTATTGAGGTGATTAATTTAGGGACTCTTAAATTAAAGAACAAATCTCTTCCTAATAATATCCCTATTTTAATAATTCCAATTTTTCATTATTCTTCCAAATTTAATTAATTATTTAATTAAGGTTTATTTTAATTATTTTTAAATTGTTTAGTAGGTTTCTACCCTTTAATTATTTAAATTTCAATCTTCCAAATCATATTAGGATCAAACATTTTACTCTTTCATTTTATTAAGCCTAAAGTTTTAATTAAGGGTTAAAATTTTAATTACTATTTTACCCTTCAAGCTTAATAATTTCATAACTCACTAAACTGAGCTTAAATGAATTTGAAATTTTTATGTGGCTTCACTCACATGTCAATTAAGACATTAGAGGAGAAAATGTGATTTTTCTGTATTTAATTTATTTATGTAATTCTTTTTTGTAGAAAATAGGGATTTCCAAGGAAAATTCAATAACATGACCAAGGGAAAGTTTCTATCCTTAAGAAAATTATGAGACATTCCTAATGACCAGAGAACCACTTGGACCAATTTTGTTGATTTTTTTAATTATATTCTTTTTATTATAATTATTTTAAGTTTTGGAGTATTAATTAGTTTAAAAATAAAATAAAAGTTGAAAAATGCATTTTATATTTTTCAAAAATCTCTCTAATATCAAGGAAATCAGAGAACCAATTTTTATAATTTTCTGATTTTTCTTTGATTTATTAAAATTATTTTAGTGGAAATGCTAGAAAATACATTTTTTTTTAATTTTAAAATTACCCTAGGGCTTTAAAATTTAATATCTCATCATAGAGACCTAAGAAAAATATGGGGTTTGTTCCTAAGTGATTAAAATTCAAAATGTGACATTTTGGTGAATTTTATTATTTTTGTGATTTTTAATATTTTTTAATTATTAAAAATATTAAAATAATGCAAAAAATCAACTTTTTTTAGAAAATTGAAATTTTAATTTTCTTAAATTCCCCTGATATCAGAGAGGCTCCAAAATCAATTTGGTGAATTTTTGAAAAGTATTTTGAAAGTTATGAATTTTTTAAGTTTAATTTTGGCTAAATGACTTAATCAACCCATTTGATAGGGCTAACCAAGTCCAATTGACTTCAAACTTTTATGGTGGGTTCCTCTGATCCTAAAGGTCAGTGGAGAATTGATTTCAAGTCAATTTGATGTGTGATTAGCTCTAATTAATTAAAGCTCCATTTTGGGTGTTTAAGCCAATTAGGGTTACTACAAGTGAATTAACTCAAAACCTATTTTCCCTAGGGTCCTCTGGTCATAATAAACATCACCAAATTTTCCTAGAATTTATTTTACAATATGCTAACTATTGGAATTAAAATACTCAGAATAGTGACCTAGAATTGAAAAATCAATAACTCTTCATAGGGATGGCCTCTGACTTTGGAAAATTCAGGGAATGTTCCCAAATTCAGAGGCTTCAAAAGCCCTATGGTCTCATGCCATGGTGAATTGTATACATGCATGGAGAATTGAAAATGTGCAGAGAGTAAATAAATTATGAAAAATCAAATACTCAATGAAATTAAATGATTTCTTTTCCACATTATTCTCCTCTGTTCACTGAGTAAGAGGGTATTTTTATTTTATTTTTCTCATTTTCCTACACAAAGTTATGCATTTTTGAAGTTTAGGGAATTAAATAAATAGAAAAATAGCCTAATTTCCTACTTATCCACGCGGCGCCGCGTCAAACTCGGCAGCTCCGAAGCTCCACGTGTCGTCTCCTGATTTGGCGCCACCATCTGATTGGGATGCCACGCAGCCCGCGGTTCATGTTCTGTTGCTCCGTCCGGCGCGATCCTGGCCGTCCGCTCGATACACGCGCAATCCGACGACTCCCGGTCATCGTCTACGGCCGGTGTGAACCCGTGACCGTCAACCTTCTAACCCTAATTTCTCACTCGATTCTCGATGGATTTTTGTGTTCTTATGCTCTATGGATTCGTCTTGAGGAGACGAACGGATCCATACGGTAAACATGTATTGAAATTGACTCAAATTAAATAGAGAATCTCTGTAAGCTCGGGAAGAAGAGTGAGTCCATACCTTTGCTCGGAGAAGTGAAGCTTCGATGCGAGAGTTGTGTCACCTTCGATTGGGTCCAAGCAAGCTCCGGATGAAGTCCTTGGCACGGTGAATTGTCTAGGTGTGATTTCGACCAAGCCCGATCACAAAGCTTGGAGGCTGGAAGCAATGGCTGGCTTGGTGAGGGGGCTTTTGCTGGTAAACTTCTTCTCATGGTCTGGTGAAGGTGTAGGACCAATCAATTTGAGGATTGGTCCACTGTGAAGAAGTGTCCTGGTTTTTATGTTGAAATTTGAACTCAAAATTGAGCTCGATTGGAGGGAATTGAGGTCTGGAATCCAGTGGGAATCAAATGCTCTATGTGTGGAGAGTGGTCTGGAATGATTTTGGCAGAGTTTCCTTAAGGTTGGTTCAGCACCTCTTCCATGGCCGAGAGAGGTGGTGTTTAAATAGGAGAGGCTGGAGGGCCTCCCAGGGGGAGTTAGGGACTAGGATCAGCTGCTCTTGGCAAGGGAAGAACAGCTGCAATGGCCACTGGGCATGGGGCAACTCAGCAAGGGAGAATTTCAATGTTGGCTCACATGTGAGCTCTCGGGTGTGGTGTTTTCCGGCGATCCAGGCGGCTGGCCGGCGAGCATGGGTCACCCTCGGGTTCGGGTGGGTCGAGGCTGGAGGTTTGTGCAGATCAATTGAGCTTTGCCATGTGTCAAAGGCTTGGATTAAAATGGCATGGGGGAAGGCCAATTATGGCTTGATTTGGGTCAACCCATCATTTTGGGCTTGGTTCACCCTTCAAGGTGGCTTTGGGTGTTGTGGGGAGTCAAAGGAATCAGCTGGTTTGGCATGGAGAAGTCCTTATCCAAATATATTTGGATTAAATTTGGGTTAAGGTGAAACATGTTTAAGGTTAATGACTTTTAGGAGGTGCTTAAAGGACCTCCTCCTTTTGCCATTTAAGGAGGGTTGACAACTTAGAGATCCTCATGGCTTGCTAATAGCTTGCATGTGGCTTCATGGCTCCATGTGGCTTGGGAAAAGATTGGGTCGATTTCATAAAAGGGATTTTGTGGATTTTGGCATTTTTATGGAAATTGTTATGGGGCTTGATTTGGATTTATTTTATCATGGATTTAGAACTTAGGAGATGGTTTTATCAAATGGATGATGATAGAGGATTGTCATGTGGGCTTTGGGCCTTTTGAAATTATTTTTGATGGGCTTTTAGGAAGGCTAAGGGGATGGGCCTTTAGGTTTAAGAATAAATTCATGGATGGGAATTTTGTAGAAGTTTGGGCCAAATAATTGTTGGGTTTGGTTTAGGGATATGTCATGAGTGATTTGAAATGAGTTTGGAGTTGTTTGGGTTTGAATGGGGTTGGATTTGGGCCTCTTTGGTAAATGGGCCAATGTAGGTCAAATTGGGCTAACTTGGGCCAATGTTGGGCTAGAGTTGAAATTGTTGTAAAATTAATATTGGGAAATGTTTATGGGAATGTTTCAAAGAGGTTTTGGCTTTGGTTGAGTTTTGATTTTGGGGTTTGGGCTTATTTGGGTTAGGTTTGGATTTAGGTCAAAATTGGGCCTTTTGGTTTTGGGTTGAATTTGAGTGGGGTTTGGGTCCAAATTTTGGGCAAATCATGTTAGTGTTTTTTTTGTGGGGATGTTAGGGAAGGTTTAGAAAAGATTTGGGGTTAATTGGAGTTGAATTGGGTGAGTTTAAGCTAAGTTTGGGTCATGGGTCCAAATTGGGCTTTAAGGTCAAAAGTGAAATTGGATTCAAATGTCAATCAAATTGGGCTTGAATTTGGTCTAGATTGGTGTTGGGGATGTTGAATTGAAGTTTAGGATTGAATTGGACCAGAATTTGGGTCAATTGGGTAGGTTTGGTTTGACATTGGGTTCACTTTGGGTTAAAATGAGTCAAATTGGGGATTTTAACAACAGTGGAGTAAATTGACAAAATTGGCCCACGGTCTAGTTGGACAAAATGAAATTGGGAATATTTGGGATTTTTTGGAATTTTCTAGGAATTTTCTGAATTTTTGGATTTTTTGGCTAAGAGGGGCATTTTGGGTATTTGGAGGGTATTGGGGGGTATTTTTGGAATTTTTGGTATTCTTGGCTATGAATGATCAATTTGAGTGATGTGGGAATGTCTGGGATTGGTCTTGAGGATTTGGGTGATTTTGGAGATTTTTGAAAATTTTGGGTAATTTCAAGGGTTTTGGGTAGGCTAGGCGGGTGTAGGGTCTCCGCGGTCAAAAATTAAAAATTTGGAAAATTGAAGATTGGGTAAATGTAAGTGGAATGAGATCATTTTGGTTGAGCCATGAAGCCATGTCAAGCCCATATGAGCCATGAGAGGACTCATTTGAGGCATTAACTATGTTATTCCTAACCCTCTTAGCCAAGGGCTTAGGGGTTAAGGACCATCCATGTGAATCACCTTCATGAGTCAGGAGGTCAAATTGGGTATGGGTGTGGTTTTAGGAGGTGTGTGAAAATGTAGTGTATAAGTGTAGTGTGTGTGTAAGTCAGCCCCTTCACTAGACCAGGCCACCCAGGGCAATCCTAAGGCCAAAGAGTCCTATAGGCACTCATCCTTTAAACTTCCTCATTTGATTTCAACCCTCTAGGTGATTAGGGGTCTACAATCAAGTTTGTGGAGTTTGCAGGGAGTTAAGAAGTGGTTTGAGTTTCTAAATGGTGGGTCCCATTTCTAATCCTCTAGGATAGTCAAAGGAAAAGCTTAAGGCTAGATCCTAAGTACTAAAAAGAAGAAGAGAAGACCTCATCAAAAATGAGGTCAACAAATGGACCCCCAATAGGTGTGGTGTGCTAACCAAGCATACCGCGTGTATTAGCGTTGACCGAAAAGATCAACAAAACCAACACGGATGTCCAAGTGATAGACTCGGGACGAAGTAGAAGAATTTCCGTTGGGGAGTGTCAAGTATATCTCCGAGATCGGAGATTCCCGAACTCTCGGCGGGGAAAGGAAAAGGAGGTGAATCCCAAATCACATGATCTGGGGGAATTCAATTTAGATTTCATTTTGTTTCAGTTTAAGTTTTGATGTGTAAGTTCAGATTTTAGTTTGAGTTTCAATTTAGATTAATTTGAAGGGATTTGAACATGAAATGAAAATTGGAATTTTGTGGTTTTAGATATAACATCTTCAACCTCAAAAGAAAATTGAATTGATTGGATTGAATCATTACAATGAGGAGAAATCTCAGAGCAATGTGGTATTGGATGTAAAATCCTTAACCCTTAAGAGTTTGATTTGGTGTGCTTCATTGCAATAGGGAGAGAACCTAAAGCAACGCGGTATTGGATGTAAAATCCTTAACCTCAAAAGTTTGATTTTGATGTATTTTATTGCGATAGGGAAAGAACCTAAAGCCATGCAGTCTCGGATATAAAATCCTCAACCCCAAAAGTTTAATTTTGATGTATTTCATTGCGATAGGGAAAGAACCAAAAGCAATGCAGTATCGAATGTAAAATCCTCAACCCCAAAAATTTGATTTTTATGTATTTCATTGCGATAGGGAAAGAATCTAAAGCAATGCAGTCTCGGATGTAAAATCCTCAACCCCAAGAATTTGATTTTGATGTATTTCATTGCGATAGGGAAAGAACCTAAAGCAATGCAGTCTCGGATGTAAAATCCTCAAGCCCAAGGATTTGATTTTGATGTATTTCATTGCGATAGGGAAAGAACCTAAAGCAATGCAGTCTCGGATGTAAAATCCTCAACCCCAAGGATTTGATTTCGATGTATTTCATTGCGATAAGGAAAGAACCCAAAGCAATGCAGTCTTGGATGTAAAATCCTCAACCCCAAGAATTTGATTTTGATGTATTTCATTGCGATAGGGAAAGAACCTAATGCAATGCAGTCTCGGATGTAAAATCCTCAACCCCAAGAATTTGATTTTGATGTATTTCATTGCGATAGGGAAAGAACCTAAAGCAATGTAGTCTCGGATGTAAAATCCTCAACCCCAAGAATTTGATTTTGAATGGTAATTGATTTTGCAAAGATTTTTAGTGTTGATTTGAAAAGTGTGGTATTTTGGTGTTTCGAGAATTTCATGAAAGTTGCAAAAGATTTTTGTGGAAAGAAACAGATTAGGAGAGAATATGTAGATGCTACATATCCCATTCAAAAGAGTTGATTGAGAGTTGCTGGTTTGGATTGGATACAATTCCTCGCCATCAGGTCCGAATCGAAAACCTCGCGGCTCCGTGTCGATGGAATCGACCGCTTCCATCCCGGACAAGGGAGAGAGTAGAACGGATTGGATTTCAGATTTGGAAGGTTGAGTTTGAATTTGATTGAGATTTGATTTGAGATCTGGAAGGTTGAATTTTAATTTGATTGAGATTTGATTTGAAATTTGGAAGGTTGAATTTGAATTTAATTGAGATTTGATTTAAAATTTGGAAATTTGAATTTGAATTTGATTTAAAATTTGTGTTCATTTTGTTTGTCCTTTAACGATTCAAATTTGCCTTATCGTTCATTTAATGTTCATACGAATTTGGACTTCATCATTTTTTAGATATTTAAGGAAAGTTTTCTCTTATTCTTTTTGTTTCTTTTCTGTTCTTTGTTCGAAGTTCATTTAACTTTAATGGCGTTTCCCAGATCGACTTACACGAAGAGGTGAAGGCCAAAAATGTGACATGGTCACTTTCATTCCAATCATGTTGAAGATACATCATACAACTCGATCTGGAATACATCTCATACAATCCATATAGACTAAAAACGGACTATGTATGATCTTTGTTGATCCATCCAAAAAGGTATCTGTCAAAAATCCATGTCTGAATAGTGAGGTACATGGTCAATAACATCACCTTCCAAGACATCCTTGGCAAGGATGCCGTATGGATGTACGTTGGAGGTGTGATATTTCCCATGTAACTCACAGCTCGTAAGGCCGGAGGCTCTCTAACTCCGGGTCTGGCTGGAAGTGGTAAGGTGCTTTCCTGTCATCCATCCTTCTAAAAGTAACTGAGATCTGCTTCATTGGTACACCCGGTATGCAATGTTTAGCGACATCCGCTCCGTTGCCTTTTAGTATCATGACGGAACCTACCGGTAATGGTATCTTTATCGGCCCTCGGAACTCACTCGGGCCTGCTTATCCGGAGGTCGGATTCGAACATGATATTACACTCGTTCGGAAAAGAAACTATGCGAAAGGTCCGACAAAGTCGTGGTGATCTATGTGCGGGGGTATGCGGTCACCCTTCTTGTAAATGTTAATGATGCAAGCTGTTGGGTATGCAATCCGCTAGCGATACCCTCCATGTTATCATTCTTTTTACCATCCTTTTGATGACTAATGGCATTGGATCCACCGGCCATGACGGAGTATCCCGGTGGGTTTCCCTTCTTGTCTTCGCGAAGTTGTAGCAGCATCCACATTGTATTGTAATTCTCCGTTTCCCTGGCATCCATCTCCGGGGTTCTGAGTAAGTGTTTTCTCTTAGGCGACCTACTCGACCCATTCTTTTCAAATCCCAGATGCAGTCCACGATTCGTTGTTGTTCGTATTCTGATAACACGTCTGTATGTAGCTCGAGGCCTTCTAGTATATTGATCCTCCTCGCCTCGATTCTCTCGAAGTATTCAAAAGTTTGCTTCTCGACATTCCGCATTCTTTCTAGCTCGTATTCGGAATAATGCGCAAATGGAGAGGCCTAGTGACGTCTTGTGGGATATATGGCTCAATCCCTTCGCGTTCTCCCGCATACCTCGGCTCCTCGGGGATGATGTCCGTCGGGACATCCTCCGGGTTGCTTCGCAACAAGGTTATGCATTGCGGTGGCTTTATCCGGTGGCGTGGTAGCCTTCCTTCTTCGATCTTCTTGAGATTTCCCCGATCTCTTCGTTATCCTCGGAGCCGGCCTCCTTCCTTCGAGTTCTCGGCGAACCGGTATCCTTGAAGTATATGCACCTGGCAGTAGCAATCTGTCTCGTCGCGGCCGGTCCGCTGCTAGTTTAGTTAACATCTTGCGGATACGGCGATTTTTATTTCTTCGCTGAGTTTCTGTGAGAGTAGCTCTTCGTACTTCCTGAATTTCTGTGGGCGCGGCGCTGACAAGCTTGTCCTCTGCTGTAGCAACTACAGACTTGATTTTCTTGTCTTCTTCAGTGTTTGTTTTCCTTTTCTTGCTGCTGGATTGGTGGCTTGGGCCACCCACTTTCATTACTGTTAGACTGGATAGTTCTTCTTGGTCAATTGGGACCCAGTCACCTTCCTCGTATTGCGAGCTCGCCGGTGCGAGGTACGAGTCGATCTCTATTATCGCTCCATCTTTCACCCTCTTTTCGTCGAGTGCAAGGCTTACGCCATTTCTAAAGTTCGGGACCAACCGCCCGATCGACATTTCCTGCGAAAAGACAAGGAAAAGGATCGGGGGTTGTACTAAGAACAAGAACATTAAGAAAATGTTTATTAAAGACAGAGTTTTTTTTTATTACTTTTGTATTTTTAAATTTTACAGGAGTGAAGTGGGATAAGATCAGGAAAGAGATTTTGATATGGAAGAGAAAACAAGGAAGATTTTATTATCATGATTTTATTTATTTTAGCACATTTTTTATTATTTTTTGGTTCGGACCCAGTCATAAGTAATTACTTCACCCGTGCTTCTAGGGATGAAAAATTCATTCCTTCGAAACATCAGGTAGCGTAATACTTTTTTAAGTATCGTCCATTGATCAGAAGCATATGTCGTTCTCCTTGGCAATTCACTAGGCTGGTAGGAGCCTCTTGAGTAGGCTCGCCTCGACCACGAAACGGCCCTTCCCGAGTGGGTTCAAATTTTCCTCCTATCTTGCGGTGTGCGAGGATAGGTCTCTTGAGAACGAGAACTAAGTCACCAACTTTGAAGGTTCTTAGGCGGACCCGATCTGTCATGGGCATGAACCATCTTGGCTTGGTATAGTTCTAAATCCTGCTGCGTTGCGAGTCTTTTCCCTTCCGGGCTTTCCGATTCCTCTAGTCGTAATTTGGCATTCTCTTCGACGTGATTTTGTTTGCAGCTGCAATTCGAGTGAAGGAAGTCGGACCTCTAGGGGTAACACTCGCCTCGGACCCATACACCGGAGCGTAAGGTGCGGCTTGAGTAGGAGTTCGAAGGTTGTACGGTAGGCCCATAAGGCTTCTAATAACTTCTCATGCCAATTTCTTTTATTATCGTCCAATGTTTTCTTTAAAATTTGAACGAGAGTTTTATTAAAAGCCTCGGCAGGGCCGTTTGCTCTTGGGTAGTAAATTGTTGAATACCGCCGATCGATTCCGTGTCTCACGACAAAATTGTTGATTTGCGTGCTTCGAATGCGACCCATTATCCGAGATGATCTCGCGCGGCACTCCGAAACGGTAGACAACTTGGTTCTTGAAAAGCCGTAGCACGCGGTGTGCTTTCACTTCTCTAAGTGGAGCCGCCTCTGCCCACATGGAAAAGTAATCTGTAGCTGCAAGAATGAAGCGATGTCCTTTTGAAGATGGTAGTTCTATTGGACCCACTATATACGTGCCCCAACATTCAAATGGCCACGACGCAATTGTCGGATGTACCACATTTGGAGGTTGGTGTAGAACCACTCCGTGCACTTGGCATTGGTGACAGCTCTTGGCGATTTTTATGCAGTCGGTCATCATCGAGGGCCAGTAATATCCTAGTCTTTTAATTTTCATTTTCATCTTCGGACCCGACTGGTGAGCGCCACAGAGTCCCGAATGCACCTCTTTAACAATTTCACGAGCCTCGGACCCGCTTAGGCACCTTAGCCACATTTGATCGAAAGACCTTACGTATAACGTGTTATTTATTAATGCGTAGGACGAGTTCTTTTCTTGATCCGATGGGCTAATGACTTATCGTCCGGTAATTTTCCTATTTGCGGGTAGTTCATTAATGGTTGTCGCCGATCTTTGGTGTTTTTACGTCCTTCGTTGCAACTGATTCTTCTCCTTTATCTGATTTGTGTATTGTGTCTATGTCGAGCTGTGATAGGACTTGACGTCCGTGAACTGACACTTCCACTGATTCATCTTGCAAGCAGGCAAATTCTTTTGCGAGGCGGGCTAACGCATTTGCTAAAGCGTTTTCTTTTCTGGGAATTTTGTAGATCGTCACATTCGGAATCTGTTCCAACAGTTTCATGGCATACTGGAAGTATTGCTCGAGTCTTGGCTTTAAAATTCTGTATTGTCCGGCGATCTGTTGAATGATTAACTGCGAATCCCCGTAGATGTTGATGTTTGTTATCCCCATTTGAATATCTAATTCTAATCCTGTTATGAGAGCTTCGTATTCGCTCGTTGTTTGTACGGCTCGTTAAGTGGTAGGAGTATCTTAACATCCCCCGCTCCGGTGTTATAAAGATTAGTCCGATTCCCGCCTTACAGGCACTATCGCTTGCGATTCTTCGTCTTTGTGTGTCGAAGATGCTCCGTCGAAATATAATTCCCAACGTCGATCATCGGGGTCTTCTAAGTTCATTATTTGTTCATCCGGCAAGTCGTCATTGAGAGGAGATTCTGCCGCAAAGGGTGTGCTTGCGAGCAAGTCTGCTAGGACTTGTCCCTTTACGGCACGAAGAGGCACGAAAGTTATATCGAATTGCAATAATATCATTGACCACCTAGCAAGTCTGCCTGAAAGCGTCGGACGGGTCATCAAGTATTGCAATGGATTAAATTTCGAGATCAGGTTGACCTTATGAGAAAGCATGTAGTGCCTGAGCTTTTGAGCTGCGAAGATCAGGGCCAAACAATGCTTTTCAATTGGAGGATACTTTATTTTTCGTTGGAAGTAAACGACGGCTTAGGTAGTAAAGAGCATTTTCTTTACTCTCATCATTGACCTCAGGCTAACGAGGCTCGAGAGAGTCGTCTAAAGCCGCGGTATAAAGTATCAACGGTCTACACGAGGCTCAGAGCTGCTAAGACGGGAGGTGTCATTAAATATTGTTTAATGTCCTCGAAGGCCCTCTGGCATTTCTCTTCCCAAATAAATTTGGCGTCCTTTTTAACTAATGCCGAGAAAGGCTGACACCTACCTGACAAGTTCGAGATAAAGCGTCGAAGATATGCTAACTTCCCTTGAAAAGATCGTAGTTGTTTTAAAGTTCTGGGAGGTGGCATTTCTAAGATAGCTTTAATCTTTCCCGGGTCGATCTCAATTCCACAATGTCGGACAACGAATCCTAAGAATTTCCCGGAGGTGACACCGAAGGCGCATTTTAAGGGATTCATCTTAAGGTTAAATTGTCTTAATCGTTCGAAAACAATTCTCAAATCATACAGGTGGTTTTCCTTTACTTTGCTTTTGATGACCACATCATCCACGTAGCATTCGACTTGATTGTGGATGAGATCATCAAAAATTCTTGTCATCACTCTCGGTAGGTTGCTCCTGCGTTCTTCGATCCGAATGGCATCACTTGTGTAACAATATACTCGATCGGCGTTACGAATGCTGTAAGTTTTTCATCTTATTGAGCCATTTTTATCCGGTTGTATCCTAAAGATCCATCCATGAATGAGAATATTTCATGTGTTGAAGCAATGTCGATCATTAATTCGGGATCGGTAGAGGAATTCATCTTTTGGACATGCCTTGTTTAAATCTCCGAAATCCACACAAATTCTGATTGACCATTCTTCTTCCTGACTGGTACCACATTGGCTAACCAAGTCGGGTATTGTTCTTCACGGACAAATTTAGCGTCTATTAGCTTTTTAACTTCAGCTATGACTTGTTGTTCGATTTCTAGACGCATTCTCCTGGAACCTTGTCTGATCGGAACAGAAGTAGGATCTACTCCTAGCTTATGGACTGCGACCTCTGGAGCTAATCACGGCATCTCATCGTAGCTCCAAGCAAAACAATCTTTAAATTCCATTAATAACTTGATTATTTCTTCGGAGTCTTCTTTATTGAGTAAGGAGCTAACAAAGGTAGGTCTAGGCTCTTCGCTAGTACCTAAGTTAACTTCCGTTAACTCATCTATTGTAGATTTGATCTCTTCTTCGAACTACGGTGGAGCGTTTCCAATTTGTAAATCTTCAAGTTCTTTTGTAGCTTCCATGCAGTTTTCATTAGACTCGCAAGTGACAACCAAGCAAAATTCAGTATCGTCAACTGATCCTACTGTGCTGAATCCGAGACCATGCCTTGAATTGGGTGGACGACCGGAGTTATTCCATAAATTTTCAAAATGTTGTGATTGACCTTTTGTCCATTATCAAGGTAAGAAACCACGCTGAATTAAATTTTGAACACAGGGAGAGTACCACTCAAAAGGCAATTCCATTAATTCTGATGAAGTAGCATCTTCAAATTGTACATTATTTTCGGTTTTGGAGGAAGGAGCACCACGGTAGAATTTGATTGGCTTTGCACCGCCGCTACGTACCTCTTTGACCACCATACCCTCGATCTTATTAGAATGGATCGGGGTCAGGGTCATAGTATGTACATAGTGGTTAATATTCTCGTACATCGATTTATATTCCTCGTTCTTTTCATTTTCGAGAGAGATCCTGAATTGCGGCTTCTTCCGACTTATTGTCGTTGCTTCTTGCTTGATTTCTTTTTCTTCTTCAGAACTATCTTCCCAATCAACATTGATGGCTGGTTTCCTCTGTCCAACTGTCCTAACGTCTCTGCCACGACCTCGTCCCCGGCCTCGACCTCGGATGTGAGTTGTGGAGAAACCTTCACCATCTCGTCGTAAGGGAGTGGTGAGTGAGCTGTTGGACTAGAACTTCGAGTTCTTCGTCGTCCCGAACTTCCTTTGCTTCATTTGTTATGGTATCTCCGGAGAAGATTATTTTCTTCGGGGGTGCGTAATAAGTCTGCATCTTCATGGATTCCAATTTCATGTACGGAGAATGGTTGTAAGTCACCTTTGATGCACTTGTTCCCCTCCATCGTAGTATTTGATGCAACGATGTAGAGATGATGGTACCATCCGGTTTTCATGTATCCATGGTCGGCCCAAGTAGAGCGTTGAATGACGTTTCGAATCGATTATGTGAAATTTCGCGGTTGTCTTTGCTAAGTCACCGGTCTTCATTAGCGGTGTTAATTATCCGAGGGCTCTTTCTCCTTTACGGTTGAATCCTCTTAATAACATTTTGTCCGCTTCGAGCTCGCGAGCATCGATTTCCAAGTATGCTTAGTGTTCGAAGATTCATTATATTGATTGATGCTCCTGGATCCACCAATACTTATGGAGAGTGTAAACTTCCAAATTGTAAGCGAAATGTACAACGGTCGGTTGTGGTCTGTCATCCCAAGTAGTAGGTCATTGTCCGTGAAGGTAACACCTCGTTGTTCCTTTAACGAGCAAACCTCATCTAAGGAATCTCCGGTCATTTGAGCTAAGCAAATTTCCGGATCGAGTAAGGCCTTGATCGAGCTTCTCTCATCTCCTTTGATAAGATGAGAGCGTCGTAGATGCTCAGTTTGGCTGGAAGTTTCCTAAGATGGGCTAGCACGTTGTAGTCCACTTTATTTTCATGTGTCTCGTTTTCTTCCCGGATGGGTATTTCTTCTGTCGGGGTTAGTTCTTCCTGAACAACCACCTGTTTTCCTTTGTCCTTTGGACCCATTCTCGGAGGTAAAACTCTTCCACTTCTTAAGTTGACTTCTGTGACTTCTTCTGAATCTAGTATTGAGTTTGCTCGTGTCTCCTTTTGAATCGGAATGACAGGTTCTTCTGGATTAGCTTCGGAGTCTGAAGGCTCTAACTCTATTGTGACTGGAGCTCCTCGAAACTCGCAAATAGATTTGTTGCTTGTTGAACTCTCGTAGCCTCCTTGGTGGATGTCTTCTTTGTCATTGTGATCGTCGAGATTGTGTATGATTTGAGAATTGTCATTCGTATCGGAATCGACGTCCGGATTAGGTTGGTTGCCGCTAGTTACGTAATCGTTAGAAACAGTCAAAACGTAGCCAACGCTATAACCCTCATCATTATAAGATCCCACCGGAGTGAGCAAATAATCATACGAGTCGAGAGGTTCGAGGGATTTCTCCCCGAATCGAAACAACTATCCTAGGATAAGCAGCCCCTAGTCTAGCCTTAAGAGCCTCGGTCTTTTCTTCTTTGTCAACTTTCTTCTTTTCTTCAATCTTCTCCTGTTGAGGTGGTTCTTCTATCGCAAGTGATAGTGCCGACTCGACAGATTTCGAACTTTGAATTGAGGCTCGCACCGAAGTGGTTTGGATGTGATCAAAAATCTTCTTCGAAGACTTTGTCCAAGCGGTAGTCCATCCATCATCTGTCGCATAGGGATCTATCGGAACAATGGAATCCGTTGAGACAACATTGACGGAACCTCCTTTCTGGGGTTCCTTCATGTATTCCTTTGGGATTGTTATGTTCCCTTTTCGAAGATTGTCGTTGAGCCAACTTTTGAAGGTAAGACAATCTTCTATCTTGTGTCCAAGCATCCGGTGGTAAGGGTAAAAGTTGGGATCACCTTTCTTGTCGACTTCTTCCGGTCTCTTAGGCTGCGGCGACTGGAAATCCGGAGTCTTCATCGGACTCGCGGAACATTTTCGGCATCGCCTCATTCTTGAACGGATACTCCCCGCTCGAAGTTCCCTTAACGTACGTTGTGGACGAGGCGGTTGTTCATACTTGTTGAGATGACCGATAGCTGGGTCGGGGTTGCTGGTAATTCTGTTGAGGTTGCTGCGGCCGTTCTGAAGGTATTTGTATCGGCTGCTTGCATTTATCGACTGCTGCAACGATCCCGGACTTCTTTTCAAAAGTTTTCATGGGCTTCTGTTTGTCTGTTTTGTCGGTGAAACTTAATTGTTTCGCCACCTCTTGCAAGCTTCCGGCCTTTTCTTAACAACTTCTCGAAAGTCTTAATAGTAAATCCCTTGAGGAGAAGTGCTATCGGGCCATGAATGCTCTTAAGTAAAATGCCGATCGCATGCTTGTTCTTGTAGTCGTGGCTCGCACTTCATACCTAGATTCCTCCATCGAAGTATGAAATCCACCAAAGTTTTGTTCGGCTTACGCTTCTCTACCACTAAATCACCTATAGTGATGTGGTGTCGAGCTCTCGACAAATCGCTTGATGAAGAGGTTCTCTAATTCGAAAATGTCTTCACCGAGCCGTTTGGTAATTCGCATACCAATCAAAGGCGATCCACGATAGGCTGCCGACAAATTGTCTAAAGAGTAAGGCATCACTTCCGCCGGCATTGCAACAAGCGGCACGAAAATGTGCAACATGCTGCCGAGGGTTTCCGGTTCCGTCAAAGGTCTTGAATAGAGGTGGTACAAAGCCTTTCGGATATTGGACAGCGTTGAATTCTTCGGGGTAAGGTCTACCCGTCCGTATGGATGTCCCGCTCTTTGATTGTGCCAAGGCTTCTCGCACCTGCTGTTCCACCATGCTCTTGATATCCTTTTACGGAATCATATTCGGGTAGAATCTTTCTTTGGTCGATCGTCTCCGTTAACGAATGTGATCTCTTTTCCTCCGTCTGTAATATGAATAACTTCTGGAGGCGTTTCTCTTGGGGGTTGAGCCTGACTCTGAAGAGTGGCTAAGGCTGCAGCCATCTCTTCCATTCTTTTTGCCAATTGAGAGATTGTATCGTCTTTTTCTCGAATTTGTGCTCTTAATGCTTCCGGTTCATCTCTTTCCGCAGTGCTGCGGAGCACCTTGCGAAGCTGACGATGCTCGTGTTTCAACCATGTTAATTTCTGCATATTCATCATCCATGAATTCTGACGAGTCTACTTCATCTCCAAACTTTTCTTCTCTTTCTCTTGCTAATCGTTGAATGTCGGTTCTTAGCTTTTCCATAGCGTCTTCCAATGGTCTTTTCCGTGCGGTTTCGCAGTTATCATGCGATGGTCGTCGGGTTTCCTTTTGGGAGTCCCCTTCATTGCAGTGGCGCTTTCTTCGGACTCAAGTCTCCTGACGAGACTTTCCTTCTCAGGTCGCTATTTTGGTCTCAATTGGCCGGTAGTGGGACGCCATACCATCCTGCTAGCAGCAGAAGGCCTAAGACCGGATGGTCTGTCGGCTGAATGCTGGAAGGTGGTATCCTCCTTGATCTGTAAACCTGAAACAACAACAGGTGGACTAGCCTTCATCTTCTTATTCGGCTTTTCACGGCGATAGCGAGGTTCTACTCGTGGCCCAAGACGGGATTTGGCCGGCACCCGTCCTATCCTTCTTAAAATCTCCGATACAGGGCATTTCTCTTTCTTTGCTAACTTCTCAATCACAGTCTGTAGTCGGGCAAATGATGTAATCCTAGCCCTTTTCTTTCTGCTGTCGCTATAGTACGCGAGTCGAGGTAATGTAGAAGCAATCCTGCGGACATTTTCCTCGTCAGCTGCGGCGGAAAGGGGATGGAGTCTACTTCCTTCCAAAAGCGGTGTATATTCAGGCAATGGTATGTATTCAGGTAGTGGTGTGTACTCATGGATTTCTTCTAAGAAAGTGACTTCGGCGGCTACGGCCTTTACGGCAATCTTCCTACCTCTGTTTCTTCTCTGAGTCCGTGTTAGGGGTGGAACCCTTGAGCTGGACCCAATTTCAAAAATAGAAGGTCTTGCACGGAAATCTGTACCCTCCACGGTAACATGCTCGTTACAAATTTGAACTTCCTTCCCCTTCAGTTTGGCGGAAGCCGGGGTAGGTGCAGAGATGACTAGACCAGTGGGGGTAGAGATAACAGTCCTCCTTTGGACAGTAGTATTCCTCTCAGCTGGAACCCTCTGCAGGGGAGGAAACTCTTGAGTTGACTTAAGGTTGAACTCGATCAAAGGTCTTTCAGTTTCAGATACTTTGTCTTTCAGTGCGAAAAGGGTAACGTCAGTGATCTTGACATTTGTGTTCTCGAATCCTTGTCCAAACCGGATGATCCCATTGTTGGGCAGTTCATCCTTGTAAACAGCGAAGTCCGATCCATTGGTGAAGGAGAAAATCATTTTTGGGGCTTCCATTTCGCGGGGTAGATTCGATTGTTAGTCCCGAGTTATGCTTCTTCTCATCGGGACGAAAAGAAAGGAATCGAAAAAGTCCGAGCACATTCTTTTTCATGTATTTATAAGAAGGAGTTATTTGTTAAAAGAGTCATTCATTAGAGGGTTGGTTTATTAGGAACGGAATGTTCAAAGGTGTAGAGAAGGTAATGAATTCGATTCAGAGTTGGAAAGGAAAAGAAAGTCTTATGCAAGACTTCTCGACTCGAAGGACCACTCCTAAACTAACACCTATTGGGGGTCCACCCCACCTCAAAAATGAGGTAAAAGGATCTCGGAACCTCTCTCGTTTAGGGGTGTCTAAACGAGTGGCTCCTAAATCCGAGAGAATGTTGGCTATACTCGTTCGAGGTAGAAATGAACATAGTATTCCAACGAAAGAAGGGTAGTTTGATCCATTAGGGACATGGATACACTACCGATTTTTTGAAAGCGTAACTATCGATTAAAAATGGAGAGAGTAATTTTCCTCAGGCGTAGTCACCGAAATTGTCGGCATATTTTTAGGTTATGTGTTTTGAAAAAAGGGGTCGCCTACAGAATTTGTCGGCGAATTTTTAATTTAATTTAAATAAATAATTTGAAAAAGTAGTACTTGATTTTTGAAAATAATTTTAAATTAGAAAATTTTAAGATATGAAATCAAACTGATCTCACATCCCGAATAGTTTATATAAATGAGCACCGCACCACAAACCGTGTATCTATCCCGAAGAATAGACACACTGCTTGATAATAGGGCTCGATTAAATAAACTAGAAAGGTTTGTGACATCCGTTTGGTCTGCGAACCAATTTTATAAGCCGACAAGTTCCCTCGCCTAATATGAAAAACATTAAACGGGGTTTATATTACTCGGGTTCTTAAAATTCCCTATAAGGGCAAGCCCCTATAGTTAATTACATCTTAAGTGACGGGAATCACCTAAGAAAACTCTCGATAATAATCGGTAGTTCCGCTCTCAAGAATTTCAAAGTTTAAGTTTTCAAGGGATTGAATTTTGGAATTTCAATAGGGAATGGATCAAATTTGGAACATTTTATTTTGGGAATTCAAAGGAAGAAATGTAGGAGAAGCTGAGGATCCAAGATGAATCTTGGCAACTTCCCGACTATCCTATTGTTTGGCTTAGATTTGAGAAAATCCTAACATTATCTTATATTTCAATCTTGCCAATTTTAGTTAATTAGGACTTATATTTGTATGATAAAATCATACAAATAGCCTCGAAAATGTGAGGGTTTATGTCGTATCGGACGACTACCTCGGAATCCTAAGACCGGATAGGGCTTAATTTACATGACATGATCATGCAAATGCCTAATGAAAAGTTAAGGATTTATGTTGCACTAGCCAAACTACCTCGAAGTCCTATGGCTTGATTATTTAATTCTAAGAAAGTTTTACTGAAGTAGACTCAGGTTTTGCTGATGACGATGGCCGTGCTGCCCACCATGCTCCGAGCTAACTTCTTGTTGTTGCAAAGGTTTAGTTATAGAAGGTGAAAATCGAGAGATGAGAAAAGTGTATTGTTTTACAAATCTTAAAGTCCAAGTGTTTTTTTAATATTTTAATTAAAACAAATCTTAAAATTGGTTATAACAACACCGGTTAAGATCCCACGGTTCCATCCTTCCGGCATCGTTATTTTTATCGGATTCACTTAGTCCGGATGAATTTGCTAAACTCAACTGAATGAGTTCCACACTTTCATTTAGACCGTGGGAAATCCCGTTAGCAACATGTAAGTTACATCATCCGAGGTATTCCCGATCATCCAACAAGACGTTTTAATTTAGTTGTAGTTGTAGTTTTTGTTGTTCTGTTTGTGATTAAATTTTGAGTTATTTTATATTTTGAAATGTTGTGGCGGTGAATTTTATCTTGTAATGACTTTTAATTTAGTTTTGGTTTCAGTTTAGGGACTATCCTAAAGGTTTTGGTTTTCATGCAACAGTTGTTTATCATGCAAGAAAGGTAAGTGCGATGCGATTAAATAAATTGCAATAAGATAAATTGCAATAAAATAAAAGCGTACCTGGAGGGTCTTCCCGTCATCCCAAGCTGCACTTAAAACACAATTAGAATATTTAAGCATTTAAAGCAAGTTCCTAGGTAAAGCTAAGGGAAGGGTTATGGTTTTCTACCAAGTTCCTAATCCTATTGCTTCTCATCTCCTATGACGTCTAGGTTCTTGTATTTTGGGGTTTGAGGACGATTTTCTTCATCAAAGAACAATTAAGTTCAATTATTCTTATAAACATCCTATCATATCGAGGAAGTGCTTAAGACAAATCTTAAACATCTTTTCAATATTTCTAGGATTATTTTAAGTCCAAGAGAATTTAATTATACAAATGAATTAATCGTCGGGGAGTTCAGGTTTTGTTATCTTACTCAGTGAACTAGGACATTTGAATATCCTATGAATGAAGTAACACTTCACTTAACGCTCCGTTTATGAGTTATGACAACAAGAGCTTTTGAGGGCAAATTAATGTTCAAGTGATTTGTGATTTAATTTAATTTCAAGTAATGGGTTTAAGTTTGGAATAGTGTTCAAGTTATTTTAGATTTATTTTGAATTTTTTTATGTCTTTTAGTGATGTTATTTTTAATTCAATTTAATTCAATTTAATTCAATTTAATTTTTAATTTGATTTAATTTAGTTTAATTTTAATTTTAATTTAATTTATTTAATTTACTTTAATTTTAATTTTAACTTGGTTTCATTTTAATTTGATTTAATATGTTTTAATTTAATTTAATTTAATTTAATTTAATGTGATTTAATTTAATTTAATTTAATTTAATTTAATTTAAATTTTAATTTAATTTAATTTAATTTAAGCTTTAATTAAATTTTAATTTAATTTTATTTTAGATTTTAATTTAATTTAAATTTTAATTTAATTAAATTTTATTTTAGATTTTAATTTAATTTAAATTTTAATTTAATTTTATTTTTAATTTTAATTTAATATTTTATTTTTTATTTTTTATTAAAAATGATTTAATTTTAATTGTTAAAGTATTAATTTAATTGAAGTTTTAAAAGGATTTAATTTAAATAATTTAACTTTAATTTAATTTAATGATTAAGTCTTTTAGCATTTTAAATTTTAAATTTGGATTATCATTTTTAATTAGGATTTAAATATTATTGAGGTGATTAATTTAGGGACTCTTAAATTAAAGAACAAATCTCTTCCTAATAATATCCCTATTTTAATAATTCCAATTTTTCATTATTCTTCCAAATTTAATTAATTATTTAATTAAGGTTTATTTTAATTATTTTTAAATTGTTTAGTAGGTTTCTACCCTTTAATTATTTAAATTTCAATCATCCAAATCATATTAGGATCAAACATTTTACTCTTTCATTTTATTAAGCCTAAATTTTTAATTAAGGGTTAAAATTTTAATTACCATTTTGCCCTTCAAGCTTAATAATTTCATAACTCACTAAATTGAGCTTAAATGAATTTGAAATTTTTATGTGGCTTCACTCACATGTCAATTAAGACAGTAGAGGAGAAAATGTGATTTTTCTATGTTTAATTTCTTTATGTAATTATTTTTTGTAGAAAATAGGGATTTCCAAGGAAAATTCAATAACATGACCAAGGGAAAGTTTCTATCCTTAAGAAAATTATGGGACATTTTTAATTACCAGAGAACCACTTGGACCAATTTTGGTGATTTTTTGAATTATATTCTTTTTATTATAATTATTTTGAATTTTGGAGTATTAATTAGTTTAAAAATAAAATAAAGGTTGAAAAATGTATTTTATATTTTTCAAAAATCTCTCTGATATTAAGGAAATCAGAGAACAAATTTTTATAATTTTCTGATTTTTCTTTGATTTATTAAAATTATTTTAGTGGAAATGCTTGAAAATACATTTTTTTTTAATTTTAAAATTACCCTAGGGCTTTAAAATTTAATATCTCATCATAGAGACCTAAGAAAAATATGGGGTTTGTTCCTAAGTGATTAAAATTCAAAATGTGACATTTTGGTGAATTTTATTGTTTTTTTGATTTTTATTATTTTTTAATTATTAAAAATATTAAAATAATGCAAAAAATCAACTTTTTTAGAAAAGTGCAATTTTAATTTTCTTAAATTCCCCTGATATCAGAGAGGCTCCAAAACCAATTTGGTGAATTTTTTAAAAGTATTTTGAAAGTTATGAATTTTTTAAGTTTAATTTTGGCTAAATGGCTTAATCAACCCATTTGATAGGGCTAACCAAGTCCAGTTGACTTCAAACTTTTATGGTGGGTTCCTCTGATCCTAAAGGTCAGTGGAGAATTGATTTCAAGTCAATTTGATGTGTGATTAGCTCTAATTAATTAAAGCTCCATTTTGGGTGTTTAAGCCAATTAGGGTTACTACAAGTGAATTAACTCAAAACCTATTTTCCCTAGGGTCCTCTAGTCATAATAAACATCACAAAATTTTCCTAGAATTTATTTTACAATATGCTAATTATTGGAATTAAAATACTCAGAATAGTGACCTAGAATTGAAAAATTAATAACTCTTCATAGGGATGGCCTCTGAATTTGGCAAATTCAGGAAATGTTCCCAAATTCAGAGGCTTCAAAAGCCCTATGGTCTCATGCCATGGTGAATTGTATACATGCATGGAGAACTGAAAATGTGCAGAGAGTAAATAAATTATGAAAAATCAAATACTCAATGAAATTAAATGATTTCTTTTCCACATTATTCTCCTCTGTTCACTGAGCAAGAGGGTATTTTTATTTTATTTTTCTGATTTTCCTACACAAAGTTATGCAATTTTGAAGTTTAGGGAATTAAATAAATAGAAAAATAGCCTAATTTCCTACTTATCCACGCGGCGTCGCGTCAACCTCGGCAGCTCCGAAGCTCCACGCGTCGTCTCCTGATTCGGCGTCGTCATCTGACTGGGATGCCACCCAGCCCGCGGTTCATGTTCCGTTGCTCCGTCCGGCGCGATCCTGGCCGTCTGCTCGATACACGCGCAATCTGACGACTCCTGGTCATCGTCTACGACTGGTGTGAACTCGTGACCGTCAACCTTCTAACCCTAATTTCTCACTCGATTCTCAACGGATTTTTGTGTTCTTATGCTCTATGGATTCGTCTTGAGGAGACGAACACATCCATATGGTAAACATGTATTGAAATTGACTCAAATTAAATAGAGAATCTCTGTAAGCTTGGGAAGAAGAGTGAGTCCATACATTTGCTCAGAGAAGTGAAGCTTCGATTTGAGAGTTGTGTCACCTTCGATTGGGTCCAAGCAAGCTCCAGATGAAGTCCCTTGGCCCAGTGAATTGTCTAGGTGTGATTTCGACCAAGCCCGATCACAAAGCTTGGAGGCTGGAAGCAATGGCTAGCCTGGTGAGGGGGCTTTTGCTGGTAAACTTCTTCTCTTGGTCTGGTGAAGGTGTAGGACCAATCAATTTGAGGATTGGTCCACTGTGAAGAAGTGTCCTGGTTTTTATGTTGAAATTTGAACTCAAAATTGAGCTCAGCTGGAGGGAATTGGGGCTGGAATCCAGTGGGAATCAAATGCTCTATGTGTGGAGAGTGGTCTGGAATGATTTTGGCAGAGTTTCCTTAAGGTTGGTTCAGCACCTCTTCCATGGCCGAGAGAGGAGGTGTTTAAATAGGAGAGGCTGGAGGGCCTCCCCGGGGGAGTTAGGGACTGGGATCAGCTGCTCTTGGCAAGGGAAGAACAGCTTCAATGGCCACTGGGCATGGGGTAACTCAGCAAGGGAGAATTTCAATGTTGGCTCACATGTGAGCTCTCGGGTGTGGTGTTTTCCGGCGATCCAGTCGGCTGGCCGGCAGGCATGGGTCACCCTCAGGCTCAGGTGGGTCAGGGTTGGAGGTTTGTGTAGTCAATTGAGCTTTGCCATGTGTCAAAGGCTTGGATTAAAATGGCATGGGGGAAGGCCAATTTTGGCTTGATTTGGGTCAACCCGTCATTTTGGGCTTGGTTCACCCTTCAAGGTGGCTTTGGGTGTTGTGGGGAGTCAAAGGAATCGACTGGTTTGGCATCGAGAAGTCCTTATCCAAATATATTTGGATTAAATTTGGGTTAAGGTGAAACATGTTTAAGGTTAATGACTTTTAGGAGGTGCTTAAAGGACCTCCTCCTTTTGCCATTTAAGGAGGGTTGACAACTTAGAGATCCTCATGGCTTGCCAATGGCTTGCATGTGGCTTCATGGCTCCATGTGGCTTGGGAAAAGATTGGGTCAATTTCATAAAAAGGGATTTTGTGGATTTTGGCATTTTTATGGAAATTGTTATGGGGCTTGATTTGGATTTATTTTATCATGGATTTAGAACTTAGGAGATGGTTTTATCAAATGGATGATGATAGAGGATTGTCATGTGGGCTTTGGGCCTTTTGAAATTATTTTTGATGGGCTTTTAGGAAGGCTAAGGGGATGGGCCTTTAGGTTTAAGAATAAATTCATGGATGGGAATTTTGTAGAAGTTTGGGCTAAATAATTGTTGGGTTTGGTTTATGGATATGTCATGAGTGATTTGAAATGAGTTTGGAGTGGTTTGGGTTTGAATGGTGTTGGATTTGGGCCTCTTTGGTAAATGGGCCAATGTAGGTCAAATTGGGCTAACTTGGGCCAATGTTGGGCTAGAGTTGAAATTGTTGTAAAATTAATGTTGGGAAATGTTTATGGGAATGTTTCAAAGAGGTTTTGGCTTTGGTTGAGTTTTGATTTTGGGGTTTGGGCTTATTTGGGTTAGGTTTGGATTTAGGTCAAAATTGGGCCTTTTGGTTTTGGGTTGAATTTGAGTGGGGTTTGGGTCCAAATTTTGGGCAAATCATGTTAGTTTTTACTTTGTGGGGATGTTAGGGAAGGTTTAGAAAAGATTTGGGGTTAATTGGAGTTGAATTGGGTGAGTTTGAGCTAAGTTTGGGTCATGGGTCCAAATTGGGCTTTAAGGTCAAAAGTGAAATTGGATTCAAATTTCAATCAAATTGGGCTTGAATTTGGTCTAGATTGGTGTTGGGGATGTTGAATTGAAGTTTAGGATTGAATTGGACCAGAATTTGGGTCAATTGGGTAGGTTTGGTTTGACATTGGGTTAAAATGGGTCAAATTGGGGATTCTAACAAAAGTGGGGTAAATTGACAAAATTGGCCCATGGTGTAGTTGGACAAAATGAAATTGGGAATATTTGGGATTTTCTGGAATTTTCTAGGAATTTTCTGAATTTTTGGATTTTTTGGCTAAGAGGGGCATTTTGGGTATTTGGAGGGTATTGGGGGGTATTTTTGGAATTTTTAGTATTCTTGGCTATGAATGATCAATTTGAGTGATGTGGGAATGTCTGGGATTGGTCTTGAGGATTTGGGTGATTTTGGAGAATTTTGAAAATTTTGGGTAATTTCAAGGGTTTTGGGTAGGCTAGGCGGGTGTAGGGTCCCCGGGGTCAAAAATTAAAAATTTGGAAAATTGAAGATTGGGTAAATGTAAGTGGAATGAGATCATTTTGGTTGAGCCATGAAGCCATGTCAAGCCCATATGAGCCATGAGAGGACTCATTTGAGGCATTCACTATGTTGTTCCTAACCCTCTTAGCCAAGGGCTTAGGGGTTAAGGACCATCCATGTGAATCACCTTCATGAGTCAGGAGGTCAAATTAGGTATGGGTGTGGTTTTAGAAGGTGTGTGAAAATGTAGTGTATAAGTGTAGTGTGTGTGTATGTCAGCCCCTTCACCAGACCAGGCCACCCAGGGCAATCCTAAGGCCAAAGAGTCCTATAGGCACTCGTCCTTTAAACTTCCTCATTTGATTTCAACCCTCTAGGTGATTAGGGGTCTACAATCAAGTTTGTGGAGTTTGCAGGGAGTTAAGAAGTGGTTTGAATTTCTAAATGGTGGGTCCCATTTCTAATCCTCTAGGATAGTCAAAGGAAAAGCTTAAGGCTAGATCCTAAGTACTAAAAAGAAGAAGAGAAGACCTCATAAAAAATGAGGTCAACAGATTCATGACATCCGTTTGTCTACGAATCATTTTTTACCGACAATTTCCCCTATCTAATATGAAGGAATTAGATAGGATTTATATTAATCAGAGGTTTTTAAGTTTCCTATAAGGGCAAGTCTCTATATTTAATTACATCTTAGATAACCGAAGTCACCTAAGAAAAATCTTGATTTAGATCAGGAGATATTTATATTCATGACTTCTGAAGGTAAGGTTTTCAAAGAAAATGTGATAGTCAGAAATTCAATAGGTGAATGGCCCAAATCTTGGAACATTTCATTTTTATTAGAACCCAAAACAGAGAAGGGTAGGGGAAGAACATAGATTCAAGAAAAATCTTGATATCTTCCCAAACTATCCTATAGTTTTGCTTTGAATCTTGGAAATGAATTTAAATTTCAATTCTACCAATTAATTGGCTCAAATCTTGGAACATTTCATTTTTATCAGAATCGAAAGGAGAGAAGAGTAGGGGAAGAACATAGATTCAAGAAAAATCTTATTGTCTTTCCAAACAATCATATAGTTTAGCTTTGCATCTTGGAAATGAATTTAAATTTCAATCCTGCCAATTAATTATAGAAATTACATTTGTCTTATATCTGATTATGCAAATAACCTGGAAGATGAGAGGATTTATGTCGTAATGGAAGAGAACCTCAGAATCCTAAAACAAATTAGGGCTTACGTTGCATAGCAAAGCTGTGCAAAGATCTAAAGAAAGATGAGGATTTATATTGCATTAGGAAAGCTACCTCGAAGTCCTATGGTTTGTTGTTTTAATTTCTAAGGAATGGTCTTGCTGATGTAGACAAGTTTTGTTGTTGAAGATGGTCGTGCTGCCCACTATGCATGCTCTAAGCTCCTCATCGCAATAGGTTTAGTTTAAAGAAGTGTCAATTAAGAGAAGAGAGAAGTGTCATGTTTTAGAAATATTTAAATTGAGGTGTCTTGATACTTTATTAGGGGAAACATTAAAGTTGATTATAACAACATCGGTTAAGATCCCACGGTTCCATCATCCCGACACAGTTATTTTCATCGGATTCACTTAGTTAAAATGAATTTACTAAACTCAACTTAATGAGCTCCATTTTTCCATTTAGACCATGGGAAAACCCTGTTAGCAACACGTGGGTTACCTCCTCCAAGGAAATCCCGATCATCCAACGAGGCGTTTTAATTTAGTTGCAATTATGTTTCTTTGTTTTGTTTGTGATTAAATTTTGAGTTGTTTTATATTTTGAAAGTTGTGGCGGTGGATTTTATCTTGTTGTGATTTCTTAATTTTAATTTTGGTCTCAGTTTTGTGGCTATCCTAAAGGTTCCAGTTTTCATGCAGAGTGACATTGTTGTTTAACACGCAAGTTTGCAAGAAAATAAAGTACAGTAAAGTGCAAGTAAGTAGATTGTATTAAAATAAAAGCATACCTGATAGGTCTTCCCGTCATCTCCACCTGAAACTTTAGTGTTCTTTGCAATAAACATTTATATTTGCAGGGAAGTAAAACCCTATAAATATGTTCATCACAGGCCTATCAAACTCTATGTCATAACCTGGTGAACTCCTATTTATTTGTGAGACATTTTCATTTAATAAATATAATAAATACAATAGTCCTACAAGGTGTTCAGAAGACTCGTGAAATGGTCCAGGAGAAACTCGGATATTTCACAACACTTTTGAACTTACTTAAGGTCCTTTATGACTTATTATAGTTATTAGACGATTTATCCATTTCATACCCTTATGCTAATGAACTAATGTTTTAATCATCTCTAAGAGTAGGGTAATTCATCATTTATTATTTAATTAAGGAATTATGTGAGTGAAGACCCCAAAAGACAAATTAAGATTATTAGGGTACTTAGTCAATGACATTAGCTCCAATGACTTCTTAATTCATTATGTGGGTGAAGACCCCAAAGGCCTTTATCACTTCTTAACTCATTAAGTTTAGCTCAATGACTTTTCAATTTTTATTTGACCCCACCCATGGGTTAATAAAAACACCAGAGGAGAAAATGTGATTTTTCAAATTTTAATTTAATTTATATATTTATTTTCATGAAAAAATAGGAGTTTTCAATGAAAATTTAATAACTTGTCCAAAACAAAACTTATGACTTTGAACTTTTTATTGGAGGTCGACCTGGACCAGAGGACCACTTGGTCCAAAGTTAATGATCTTTTGAATTTTAATTTAATTATTCGAATTATTTTAAGTTATGGAGTTTTAATTAATTATAAAATATTTTAAAGGTTGAATATATTTTTCTTAAGTCCCTCTGACGTCAGGGAAACCAGAGAAACAAACGTTATATTTTTCTGATTTTTATTTTAATTATTAAGATTATTTTAGTGACAAATTAAGGATTCATTTTTACCCTTTTAAAATTAATTTAAGCCTTTTAAAAATTTTTATTTTAATTTTAAAGCTTGAGAAAATTATGGGGATGGTTCCTAAGTGATTAGAAGACCAATTGTGACAATTTGGTGATTTTTAATATTTTTGTGATTTTTCTTATTATTTAATTATTTAAATATTAAAAATGTGACTAAAAATGCAATTTTTGTGAAAATATCAATTTTATTTTTTAAAAGAATCCTCTGATCACAAAGAACTCCCAAAACAAATTTTACAATTTATTGAGTCATATTTTAATTATTAAAATTAGTTTAATGTTCAAAATTACTATTTCACTTAGAAAATTTATTTAGGTTACCAAATGAATTCCAAATACCATGAAATTTATATGGGGAGTTCTCTGACCTTTAAAACATAGTGGAGAATTGTTTTTAAGTGATTTTCATATTTAATTAACTCAACTTAATTTAAATTTAGTTTTAAACCAAGCTGATAATTAGGTTACTTAATGATTTAACCCATGAAAATTTTATCCTAGGGTCCCCTGGTCATGAAGAACCTACCATGATTTTTCTGAATTTTTATAATCACCATGCTAATTATTAGAATTAATTTATGAAAATAAATGCCTAAACTTGGAAAATATAGATCTTTTCATAGAGGTCTCCTCTAACTTTGGAAAAATCAGGGAAGAACCCCCATAATAGAGGCTACATCATGCTAAAATGGCAAGCCATGGTGAAATGTCTATATGCATGGAGAATTAACATACCACATACAATATTAAATTAATTAAAAATCATTCATGCATTAAATAAATTTCAAACTGATTCCATATTTTTCTCCTCTGTTCACTGAACAAAAGGGTATTTTTATTTATTTTTATAATTTTTTACACCATGATATGGTTTTTAAAAGTTTAGGTGATTTAAATAAATCAGAAAATTCAGATTTTCCTACTTAACTACGTCAACCTACGGTGGATCGAACTCCCCACGCGGTGCACTCTCATTCGACGTATCTAGAAAACTGGGATGCCACGCAGCCTGCGGTCTTGTTTCATCTCCTCGTTTGGCGCGATCAGAGCCGTCCAACAAAAACACGTGCGATCCAACGGCTGTCCGTCTTCGTCCCCGTCTGGTGTGAACCCGTGACCGACCACACTAATACTCTGATTTCTCAACCTAGACTCAACCAAATTACTTCAGTTTTGATCCTATAGACTCATTTAAGCATGGCGAGCATATTTATATGGCTAAGCATGGCTTAAATTAACTCTAATTACATGGAGAATTCAAAGAAGCTCGAGAAGAGGAAGAGGTCAACACCTTGGCTCTGAGAAGTAAAGCTTCGATTATAGATGCTCTACACCTTTGTTGGAATCCCAGGAACTCAGGGATGAAGCCTCTTGCCATGGCGAATTGCTTGGATATGAAAGTGACCAGACCCGATATGGAGCTTTGATGGAAGTCCCTGTTGGAGTGGCCTGGTGATGGGGCTTTCAATGTGGAACTTCATCTTCTACTGTGGGGATGGTGTGGGTGAGTTTAATTTGAGTGGAGTTTAGGAGATGTATTGTTTGAGCCTGGACTTGGGTGCAAAGTGTTGCTTAGGTAGAGGGAAGGAGAGCTCCAATGGCCAATGGCAGTGAGCCAGCTCAGGGAATTCAAATTGGGGATTTTAGCCATTGTGTGGCTCTCGATTTTAGCATTTTCCGACCACTAGGGTGGCCGGCAAGGGCCAGGGCTGGTGGCCAGAGGCTTTAAGTGAGTCAGGGGAGGATTAATGATGTTTAACCCCCAAAGTCAAGTAATGATGGTGGGGATATTTTGATTAATGCCAAATATGGGGTGAAATCCCCTAATTCAAGGGACCTTTGGTCCATGGATCCATTAGAGTGGGCTAGGAGGGTCTAGGGTAGTTCTTAGGGGTCACTTGGTGGCTATGGTTGACCTAGGTTGTTCACATTTGGGATGATTTGGTCACATTGGTGTATGGGTTCAAAATTGGGGGTTTGGGCTAGACTTGGGTCAAGGTTGGGTTAGAGCTTGGGTTGAGCCCAAATTATTGATCAACTTAGTGTATATGATTGTAATGAAGACTTTCTATGATGATTTTGAGTGATTTTAAGTTCAATTAAGGGGTCAATTTAGTGGAATTTGGGATTTTGGTCAATTTGGGCAAGTTGGCTAAGCTTGGGTTTAGGTTAGGCTAGAGTTAGCTACAAGACCAATTAAAGATTCCAAATGGTCTAGGGGGAGGTCATGAAGAGTTCCCAATATCAATTGCATGGAAACTTTGGGAGTAGGGCAATCATTTTAGGAGATTTTGGGCATATCGTATGTTTGGGTCAAAGTTGTGTATTTTGGATTTCAAATGGATTTGGGTGAGACTTGGGCTCAAATTAGGGGTAATTGATGGTTCAATTCAGTTTAGGGGAGTGTTATGGAGGGTTTGGGGAAATTGATTGACATTGGGTTAAATTTAGGGCATTTGGGCCACTTAGGTAAAATTGGGAATTTTGGGTTTTAAGTGAATTAAACTCAAATGTGGGTCAAATTGAGCTTGGATTTAGTTTAGTTTGGTATTTGAGATGTTAAATTAAAGTTTGGAATTGAAATTGTGCAAGATTGGGGTCAATTGGGTTGACATTGGGCTTAATTTGGGCACTTTTGGGTTAAATGGGTCAAATTGGGACTTTTGGTTAAATTAGGCTAAATTGGACAAATTGGGTCATGTGGTAGTTGAGAGAAATGAAATTGGGGATAATTGGGGATTTTTGGGAATTTAAGGGAATTTTTGGGCTAAGAGGGACATTTTTGTCATTTTAGGGATTTTTGGGAAGATTTGGCAATCTTGGGTAATTTTGGTTAATTTGAGTGGCAAGAAGTATTTTGGAATGATTTTTGTGGAATTATGGGTAATTTCGGTGATTTTGAAAATTTTGGGGAATTTTAGGGTTTTGGGGGTATTTTGGGTATTTTGGGGTAAAGTGGTTAGAAATTTGAAATCTTTGGAAAAACTGTGATTGGTTGAGAGTGAGTAATATGACATTGTTTAGGTAGAGTCATGGACCAAGGGTCACACTCATTTGGTATTATATGTGTTGGTATTAGCCAAACTCTAGCTTGAGGCTAAGAGTTTCAGAAAACCACTTACATGAGTTTCCAAAGAGTTAGGGGATAAAAGGAGATGTGCTTTGTTTAGGGTTGTGAGGGTGTAGTGTGACTGTGGTGTAAGCTCCAGACCTCCCAGGGTAAATCCTATGGCATGACCACCTATAGGAGACTTCCTCTGGGCTTCCTTATGCTTGGTCTCTTTCTCCCAAAAACTGGAGGTTAGGTCTTAAGCATATGAAAACTCCCAGTGAAGTGAGAAAAGTTTAAATTTCTATGTGGAAGGTTCCATGACTAGTCTTCTAAAAAAAGTCACCAGGAGAGTCCTATGGCTAGACCCTAGGCTATTATAAAGACAGAATAGACCTCAACCAAAAGTGGGGTCAACAAAGTCTTGTTATTATATTTATGAAACAAAATCTTAACAAGTATAAAGTTGAGTTTACAACCATGAGTCATAATTTTTATGTACTAAAAGAGTTACTTGAGGACAAGTAACAAATAAGTTTGTGGGATTTTGATACACAAAAAAATGTTTGATTTTTCATATACATTTCATGCTTACTTTTGGTAATATTACACTTTAAAGGAATATATTTTTATTTTTTATTACAAGTATGTTCATTTTTGGCATTTGTACCAAAAAGGAAGCAAAAGGGAAGAAATTTGGAGTCAAATGAGACATTTTTTGAAATTGCTCTGGCATTGACGGTGCCATTATTTTGAAATGGGGCAAAAAGCCAGACTATGCTCTGGCGACGACGGCGCCGATGGTGCCATTTGACAGAGCCTGGGTGCCGACAGTGCCCATGACGTTTAATTGCAATTTTTTGGCAGATTCAATGTATTGAGACGATCTTTAGAAGGTTGCTTGAGGCATATCTTGGGAAATTCATCCCTACACTATATTAGAGTGCTTGAAAGCTAGAAAGAAGTAGAAGTAAGTGAAAAGGAAGGGGAGTAAGTGTGTGGAAAGTGTGTAGAAATCAGTGTAAGTATAAAGAGTGAAGTAAAAAGAGGGTTTTCTCTAGAGTTGTAGGAGAGGAAGAAAAGTGAGAGATTTCTTCTTCCTTACTTTTCTAAGAGAGAACTGAGTGTTATCGTAAAGAGAGAAAGAGAATCAAAGGAACTTCAAGGGATTTTCTTTGGGGAAGAGTTTTAGATAAGTTGTGTTTATTAATTGTTTCTTGTATGAACTTTCTTTTATATATAAAATTTGTGTTGTTATATCTTCCTCATGAATTCTGAGTAGATTTCTTTGTCTTTCTCCTTAAAATTAGATATGGTAAAATGAATAGATATATTGGATATGCAATTTAAATGTTAAATACTTGTGATAATTTTAGACTTCGTACTTCATTTACTTTTCGATCTGGCCAATTGAAATATTAAAATTTGTTGTGAAACATATGATTCGAAAGGACAATGCATTCTACAACAAAGTGAGAACCACATTCAATTCCATGGAAGAGAATGTAGTCCATGGGGTTGAGTGCAAATAAGGAAATATACTTTGTTGGGCATAGAATTAGAGATTTTTAGGGTGACAGACTAAAATTACCAATTTGGTCCTAGTGTTTGGAAACTAAAGCAAGATTTAGCCCTCAGACGAGGGGAAAGTGGGAGATCTGGAGTGAGAGCCAATATCCTCCCAGCCTAACCATGGATTTAGGGACTAACCTCGGATTAGCCAATGTTCTTTATGCACTCGGAAGAGGATAAAGAATAAAATTTCTCATATTTGGCACAACAGAATTTCCAACAATCAAAATCTTTCACTAACCATAACCTCATTGTAAGGGGAATGATACTTTCTACAATTCGAACCTTTTCTTACAAAATAGTAGAACTTTTTTTGGAATTAGTAAATTTACTTTGAAGTTTAGATAGTAGTTTGGTAAACTTACTACAACTAGCAACCTTTATATATTGCCAACTAGTGCTTTTCCCTTTAAATTATATATAGTTTGAAAGTTGTGTTTTAGTGCTACTATCATAAATTTACACCTTCCTTGTGGGATCGATAACCAGGACTCCACTAGAGCCATGTATTACTTGAGTGATGTATACTTGCGTTTGTATCATTGTGACTATATAAAATTATAAAAAGAAACGTCTGCATCATTTAGTCTGTTGGAAGGTCATCAGTTGGCCTAGATCTAATATTTAGGTTTTTAAAGGAAAATTCTTTAAAGAGACGCTCCTGTTATCAGGATAAGGTGGGTCGTTAGGCAGATGGTGCACCATCGTAATTCGATAGGTAGTCCTCCTTGGATAAAGAGTCTTCTCGACATTCTCTAAGGGGCCTTTCGTCATTTTTATGAGGAGCTACAGAATCGGTTGGAAGGGTTGATCTTGAATGACTTCCTCTTAGATTGAACTTGTTATATCTCTCAGTTGGATGTCCTCCTATTTGATTGGATTAGAGTTTCTACCGAAGAAAACGGCACCTAATATTTTTATCTTTAATTATCCCAATACAGTGTTATTTGGTTTTTTTGAAATTCATGCATGGACATATTTTATGTACACAACCTAAAACATTAATATTTATATACAAAACACACAATTTTTATACACTACATATTAATCTCTGATCTTTATGCTTACGTTATATATATGAATTAACACTTCTCTTTAATGATATCTCTTTATTTACAACGACGCCAAAAACTTTTTGCCAAAGTAAATAAGAGTTTTAATTGATATTAAGAAATGAGATATTATGCAAGTATACATATCATTGTCAAGTAATATAGGACTCTCTGATTAAGCCCCGAGATATCAAACCCACAAAAGAAAATGTTAAATAGTTTTAACAAAGAAAACATAAAAATATTTTTTTACTCTTTAAGAAAGATCTTACTCAAACTAAATACAATATTCTAGGAAAGAAAGTTCAATTTTTTTTGTTATTTTTTATAATTTGAAATGAAAGTAAACAACTACTTTAATTAGATTTTTGTAAGATAAAAGCAAATGCAAATAAAATATCTTTTTCCTTATCGTAAATCAATAACAAGTCATAAAATTTTGTTGTAAAAGTATCTAAAGTGTGTTGTGCCAAATAGGAGCAATTATATTCTTTACTCATACTAGAGATGTTATAAAAAACATAGGAAAATCTAGTGTTTTAATAATCTTGAAGACGGGCTAGGAAGGAAAGATATTAGTTCTCACTCTAGAGTTTCATCTTCTCCCTCCACCTGGGGACTAACATCACGTATCAAGACATAAAACAATAAATCGAATTGGGTGTTTTAGCCTGTCACTCTAAAGTCCTCTTATTCTACACCCATCAAAGTATATCTCCCTATTTATTTACACTCAACCATATGAATTACATTCTCACCCATATAATCTCATGTGATTCTTTCTAATTGTTAACTGAGACATTACCATACCGGTTCTTACATGTTCTCACAATATATATTAACATCTTAATTGGCCAAATTAAGAAGTAAATGAAGTGCAAGATTTTGAATCATCACAACTTCTTTTAACATTGATTTCCTATACTTCACATAACATCCATTCACAACTTAATTACTTCAACATTTTAAGAAAAAAGATAAAGAAAACTGCTCAAAATTCATGGAGAAAATACAATCACACTTGGTTTAAAAATAGAAATTATAGTGAAAACACAAGAATTCTTAATTAAAAACCAAATGTGATAACATGAAGCCATGAGGGCTTTGACTTGTCATTAGTCCATTTATGGCAAGAAGAGGGGGTTCTTTCTTAAACCTCCCTTAAACCTTTTTTACCTTAAGCATGTCACACACTATACCATGCTTAGCCACCTCACCATGGATGGGGACTTCACTACCCCAATTCAATCGACCCAAATGATTCTCCCTCGCCCAAGGTCAAGCCTTGGATGGTGAACCTAGCCCAAATGCATGAGTTGAACCAAACCAAGCCAAAATAAGCCTTCTCCCATTCCATTTAAATCAAACTCCTTTACACATGTCCATGGCCAATTGATCGCACTAAACCCCACCCCGACCCACCCGAACAAGATGGTGACCGAGTGCTCGGCCGGCCACCACCGGACCGCCGGAAAACACCATGGCCGAGACCTCGGGAGGAGCCAAAAATTCAATTCTCCCTTGCTGGCTTGTCTTAACCCAAATGGACAGCATAGCTCTCCTTCTCCTCACCAGAGCAGCTGATCCCCAGCCTTAAACCCCCCTGGGAGGCCCTCCACCCTCTCCTATTTAAACACCACTTCCTCTCGGCCATAAAAGGTGTTGAACCAGACCATACCAAAACTCTGCCAAAATCACTCCTCACTCCCTCCGTACTTAGAGCAATTGATCCCCACTCGTCCTCCTCGCTCTAATCCCCATCGATCGAGCTCAATTTTGGAGCTCAATTCTCGAGCCGAACAGGACACTCCCGAATCCTCCACCAAAATCAAATTAAACTCACCTACACCTTCACCAGTGCCAAGAGAAGAAGTTTTCCAGAGTGAAAGCCCCCTCTCCGTGCCACCCATTTGTTCCGTACTCCAAAGGTTGTGATCGGCCTTGGTGGAAATTACACCTGAGCAATTCACCACATCCCCAGGCTTCATCCCTAGCCTCCTGCAGCTCCAACGAACGTGCCGAACATCTCTGATCGAGGCTTCACCTCTCAGAGCCAAGGTATGGATCAATTCTTCATCCAAAGCTTCTGAACATTCTCCATTTTAAATGAGTCGATTTCAATGAGCATTAGCCGTATAGATGTGTTCGTCTCTTCAAGACGAATCCATAGAGCATAAGAACATAAAAAATCCATGGAGAATTGAGTGAGATCTTAGGGCTAGAAGGTAGACGGCTCTCGGGTTAGGACGCTCGGGGACGATGAACGGATGTCGTTCATTCAATACACGCGCGGACGGACGGCTCAGATGGCGTCGGATCGGCAAACGATACGTGAACCGCGGGCCGCGTGGCGCTGACTCGGAAGGCGGCGTCGAATGGGAGCGCGCCGCGTGGCTGTTCGAAGACGCTGAGGTTGACGCGGCGCCGATGTGGATAAGTAGATAAATAGGGTATTTTCTGATTTATTTAAATACCAGAACTTCAAAAATCCATATCTTTGTGTAGAAAAATCACAAAACTAAAATAAAAATACCCTCTTGCTCAGTGAACGGAGGAGAATAATGTGGAAAAGAAATTAATTAATTTTGCCCAAGTACTTTATTTTTAATTAATTATTTACTCCCTGCATTGTTTTAATTCTCCATGCATTCATACAATTCACCATGGCATGAGACCATAGGGCTTTTGAAGCCTCCGAACTTGGGAACATTCCCCGAATTTTCCAAGGTCGAGGCCATCTCGTGAAAAGTTATTGATTTTTCAAATGCATGTTGCTGTTTTGAGTATTTTAATTCCAAAAATTAGCATGTTGTGAAATAAATTCTAGGAAAATTTGGTGATGTTCCTTATGACCGAGAGAACCCTAGGAAAAATAGGACTTGAGTTAATTCACTCAAAATAACCCTAATTGGCTTAAACACCCAAAATAGACCCCTAATTAATTAGAGCTAACCATACATCAAATTGACTTGAAATCAATTCTCTACTGACCTTTAGGATCAGAGGAACCCACCATAAAAATTTGAAGTCAATTGGACTTGGTTAGCCCTACTAAATGGGTTGATTAAGCCATTTAGTCATTTTAAACTTTAAAAATTCATAACTTTCAAAATACCTTTCAAAAATTCACCAAATTAGTTTTGGAGCCTCTCTCATATCAGGGGAATTTAAGAAAATTAAAATTTCAATTTTCTAAAAAAGTTAATTTTTTAATATTATTTTAATATTTTAATAATTAAAAAATAATAAAAATTACAAGAATAATAAATTCACCAAAATGTCACATTTTGAATTTTAATCACTTAGGAACAAACCCCATATTTTTCTTATGTCTCTATGATAAGATGTTAAATTTTAAAGCCTTGGGGTAATTTTTTAAAATTAAAAAATACATTTTCTAGCATTTCCACTAAAATAATTCCAATAAATTAAGAAAAACTCAGAAAATTATAAAATTTGGTTCTCTGATTTCCTTGATATCAGAGAGAATTTTCAAAATTATAAAATTCATTTTTCAACTTATATTCTATTTTTAAATTAATTAATACTCCAGAACCTAAAATAATTTTAATAAATAAAATATAATTCAAAAAATCACAAAAATTGGTCTAAGTGGTCCTCTGGTCATTAAGAATGTCCCATAATTTTCTTAAGGACAGAAACTTTCCCTTGGTCATATTATTAAATTTTCCTTGGAAATCCTTATTTTCCACCAAAAATAATTACGTAAATAAAATAAATACAGAAAAATCACATTTTCTCCTCTAATGTCTTTATTGACATATGAGTGAAGTCATATAAAAATTTCAAATTCATTTGAGCTCAATTTAGTGAGTTATGAAATTATTAAGCTTGAAGGGCAAAATGGTAATTAAAATTTTAACCCTTAATTAAAACTTTAGGCTTAATAAAATGAAAGGGTAAAATATTTGATCTTATTCTGATTTGGATGATTGAAATTTAAATAATTAAAGGGTAGGAACCTATTAAACAACTTAAAAATAATTAAAATAAATTTTAATTAAAATAAATAATTAAATTTGGAAGAATAATAAATTGGAATTATTAAAATAGGGATATTATTAGGAAGAAATTTGTTCTTTAATTTAGGATCCCTAAATTAATCATCTCAATAATATTTAATCCCTAATTAAAATGATAATCCAAGTTTAAGGTTTAAAATGCTAAAAGACTTAATCATTAAATTAAGTTAAGGTTAAATTATTTAAAAGCAAATCCCTTTAAAATAAAATATTAAATTAAAACAAATTAAATTAAATTAAATTAAATTAAATTAAATTAAATTAAAACAAATTAAATTAAAATTAAATTAAATTAAATTAAATTAAATTAAATTAAATTAAATTAAATTAAACTAAATTAAATTAAATTAAACTAAATTAAATTAAATTAAATTAAATTAAATTAAAATTAAAACAAATTAAATTAAATCAAATTAAATTAAATTAAGCTAAAGCATATAATATTAAATTAACCTAAATTAAATTAAGTTAAACTAAACCACATTGAATTAAATTAAGTTAAATTAAATTAAATTGAATTAAATATAATATCACCTAAGACATGAAGAATTCAAAATAAATCTAAAATAACTTGAACACTATTCCAAACTTAAATCATTAATTTGAACTTAAATTTGAATCACAAATCATTAAATATCATTTCACCCTTAGGAGCTTTTACTATTATAACTCCTAAATGGAATATCAAGTGAAATGACACTTCACCCATAAGGATATTCAAACATCCCAATTCACTGAGCAAGAAATAAAACTTAACTTAAATACCCTGGATGATTAATTCACCTGCACAATAGAATTCATTTGGACTTAGGACAATTCCCGAAATATTGAAAAGATGTTTAAGATTCGTCTTAAACACTTCCTCAATATGATGGAATGTCCTTAAGAACAAATTAAGCTTAGTTGTTCTTTGGTGAAGAAAATCATCCTTAAAACCAAAATCGAAGACCTAGACGTCATAGGAATGACTAGCTATAGGATTAGGACTTTGGTAGAAAACCATAACCCTTCCCTTAGCTTTACTCTAGAAATTGCTATAAATGCTTAAATGCTCTAAATTGTATTTTAAGTGCGACTTGGGATGACGGGAAGACCCTCCGAGTACGCTTTTATTTTATTGCAATTTATCTTATTGCAATTCATTTATTCGTGTTGTACTTTACCTTTCTTGCATGATAAACAACGAGTTGCATGAAAACCTACACCTTTAGGACGTAAACCAAAACCGAAACCCATAACTAAATTAAAAGACACTACAAGATAAAATTCACCGCCACAACATTCAAAATATAAAACAACTCAAAATTTAATCACAAACAGAACAACAAAACTACAAATACAACTAAATTAAAACGTCTCATTGAATGATCGGGAATACCTCGGATGATGTAACCCACATGTTGCTAACGGGATTTCATATAGTCTAAATGAAAGTGCGGAACTCATTTAGTTGAGTTTAGCAAATTCATCTGGACTAAGTGAATTCGATGAAAATAACGGTGCCGGGATGACGGAACCGTGGGATCTTAATCGGTTCTGTTTAATCAACTCTAAGACTTGTTTTAATTAAAATATTAAAGACACATGAAAATTAAAACTTTCTCTAGAACCAAACACTTCTCTCATCTCCTGATTTATGACTTCTAAAACTAAACCTCCGCAACAACAAGGAGCTCGGAGTATGGTGTGCAAGCACGACCATCGTCATCGCGAAAGCCTCGAGTCTACTTCAACAAAACTTTCCTTAGAACTAAATAACCAAGCCATAGGACCTCGAGGTAGTTTGCTTAGTGCAACATAAATCCTCAACTCTTCGTTAGGCATTTGCATGATCACATCGTGTAAATTAAGCCCTAACCGGTCTTAGGATTTCCGAGGTAGTCGTCCGATACGACATAAACCCTCACATCTTCGAGGCTATTTGTATGATTTTATCATACAAATATAAGTCCTAATTAATTAAAATCGGCAAGATCAAAACATTAAATAAACATTAGGACCTTCCTAAATTCAAGCCAAACAATAAGATAGTTGGGAAATTACCGAAGTTCGCTTCGAATCTGTGATTTCTCCTACCTTTCTTCCTTTGGATTCCCAAAATAAAATTGTTCAAAATTTGATCCATTCCCTATTGAAATTCCAAAATTTAATCCATTGAAAACTTAAACTTTGAAATTCTTGAGAGCAGAACTACAGATTATTATCGAGAGTTTTCTTAGGTGATTCTCGTCATTTAAGATGTAATTAACTATAGGGGCTTGCCCTTATAGGGAACTTTAAGAACCCAGGTAATATAAACCCCGTTTAATGTTTTCATATTAAACAGGGAACTTGTCGGCATATAAAATTGGTTCGCAGAGCCAAACGGATGTCACAAATCTTCTAGTTTATTTAATCGAGCCCCATCATCAAGCAATGTGTCTATTCTTCGGGATAGATACATGGTTTGTGATGCGGTGCTCGTTTATATAAACTATTCGGGATGTGAGATCGGTTTGATTTCATATCTTAAAATTTTCAAATTTAAAATTATTTTCAAAATCGTATACTACTTTCTAAATTATATATATATTTAAATTAAATTTAAAAATTCGCCGACAACTTCTGTAGGCGACCCCTTTTAAAAAAATACAACACTCAACCTAAAAATAAGCCGCACAATTTCTGACGACTCCGCTGGGGACTAGTTCCTCTCTCCATTTTGATCAAATAGTTCTGCTTTCAAAAATCGGTAGTGTATCCATGTCCCTAATGGATCAAACTACCCTTCTTTCCGTTGGAATACTACGTTCATTTCTACCTCGAATGAGTATAGCCAACATTCTCTCGGATCTAGGAGCCACTCGTTTAGACACCCCTAAACAGAGAGGTTCCGAGATCCTTTCACCTCATTTCCGAGGTGGGGTGGACCCCCAATAGGTGTTAGTTTAGAGTGATCCTTCGAGTCGAGAAGTCTTGCGTAAGACTTTCTTTTCCTTTCCAACTCTGAATCAGATTCATTACCTTCTCTACACTTTTGAACATTCCGTTCTAAATAAACAAACCCTCTAATGAATGACTCTTTTAACAAATATACATGAACAAGAATGTGTTCGGACTCTTTTCGATTCCTTTCTTTTCGTCCTGATGAGAAGAAGCATAACTTGGGATCGACAATCGAATCTACCTTGCGAAATCGAAGCCCCAAAACCGATTTTCTCCTTCACCAATGGATCGGACTTCGCCGTTTACAAGGATGAGCCGCCCGACAATGGGATCATCCGGTTTGGACAAGGATTCAAAAACACAAATGTCAAAATCGCTGACGTTACTCTCTTCGCACTGATGGACAAAGTGCCAGAAACTGAGAAACCCATGATTGAGTTCAACCTTAAGTCAACTCAAGAGTTTCCTCCCCTGCAAAGGATTCCAGTCGAGAGGAGTATCGCCGTCCATGAAGGACCGTTATCTCTACCCCCACCGGTCTAGTCGTCTCTCGCACCTACCCCGCTCCCGCCAACCGAAGGGGAAGGAAGTTCAAATTTGCAACGAGCATGTTACCGTGGAGGGTACGGATTTCCGTGCAAGACCTTCGTTTTGAAATTGGGTCCAGCTCAAGGGTTCCACCCCTAACACGGACTCGCGAGGAGAAACAGAGGCGGGAAGATTGCTGTGAAGGCCGGAGCCGCCGAAGTCGCTTTCCTAGAAGACATTCCCGAGTACACACCACTACCCGAATACACACCATTGTCCGAGTATACACCCCTTTTGGAAGGGAGTAGATTCCATCCCCTTTCCGCCGCAAGTCGACGAGGAAAATGTCCGCAGGATCGCCTCTACATTACCTCGGCCCGCATACTATAATGACAACGAAGAAAGAGGGCTAGGGTTACACCACTTGCCCGACTACGTACCGTGATTGAAAAGTTAGCGAAGAAGGAAAGATGCCCCGTGTCGGAAATTTTAAGAAGGATAGTGGCGGGTGCAGCCAAATCTCGTCTTGGGCCGCGAGTAGAATCTGCTATCGCCGCAGAAGAACCAAATAAGAAAATGAAGGCTAGCCCACCCGTTGTTGTTTCAGTGTTTACGGATCGTGGAGGATACCACCTTCCAACGATTCACCGACGGACCATCCGGTCCCAGGCCTTCGTTGCTAGAAGGATGGTATGGCGTCCCACTACCGCCAATTAAGACCGAAACAACGACTCGTAAAAGGAAAGTCTCGTCAGGAGACTTGAGTCGAGGAGGAGTGCTACCGCAGAGAAAGGGGACTCATGAGAAGGAAACCCGACAATTATCACATGACAACCGCAAGGATGTACGTAAAAGACCTCTAGAAGATGCTATGGAAAAGTTAAGAACCGATATTCGACGACTAGCAAGGGAAAGAGAGGAGAAATTCGGAGATGAAGTTGACTCGTCGAGTTCATGGATGATGAGTATGCAGTAAATTAACATGGTAGAAACACGAGCTTCGTCGCCTTCACAAGGTGCTCCTGCAGCTCGCAGAAGAGAGGAACCGGAAGTAATGAGGAGGCAGACTTCAAGAGAAAGATGATACGATCGCCCGGATGGCGAAAAGGATGGAAGAGATGGCCGTAGCCCTAGCCACTCTCCGTAGTCAAGTTCAACCCCAAAGGGAAACACCCCGGAAGTCATTCACATTGTAGACGGAGGAAAGGAGATTACATCCGTCAACGGGGATGATCAATTAAAGAAGGATGCAACACAAAGCGTGATTCCGGAAAAGGATATCAAGAGCTTGGTGGAACAGCAAGTGCGAGAAGCCTTGGCACAATCAAAGAGCGGGACATCCATTCGGACGGGTAGACCTTACCCTGAAGAATTTGACGCTGTCCAATATCCGAAAGGCTTTGTACCACCTCTGTTCAAGACCTTTGATGGAACCGGAACCCTCGGCAGCATGTTGCACATTTTCGTGCCAGTTGTTGCAATGCCGGCGGAAGTGATGCTTTACTCTTCCGACAATTTGTCGACGACTTGTCGAGGATCGCCTTTGATTGGTATGCGGAATTACCAAACGGTTTGGTGAAGACATTTTCGTAATTAGAGAACCTCTTCATCAAGCGATTTGCCGGAGCTCGACACCACATCACTATAGGTGATTTAGTGGTAGAGAAGCGAAGCCGAATGAAACCTTGGTGGACTACATACTTCGATGGAGGAACCTAAGTATGAAGTGTGAGCCACAGTTACAAGAACAACATGCAGTCGGCATTTTACTAAAAAGCATCCATGGCCCGATAGCACTTCTCCTCAAGGGATTTACTATTAAGACTTTCGAAAAGTTGTTAAGCAAGGTCGGAAGCTTGCAAGAGGAGGCGAAGCAATTAAGTTTCACCGAAAAACGAGACAAACGAAGCCCGTGAAAACTTTTGAAAGAAGTCCGGATCGTCGCAACGAGTCGATAAAGGCAAGCAACCGATACAAATATCGTCGAACGGCCGCAACGAACCTCAACGAATTACCAAGCAACCCCGACCCAGCTATCGGTCATCTCAACAAGTATGAACAACCGCCTCGTCCGCAACTGGACGTTTAGGGAGTTCCCGAGCGAGGAGTATCCGTTCAAGAATGAGGCGATGCCGAAAATGTTCCGCGACCTAATGAAGACTCCATATTTTCAACTGCCAGAGCCTAAAAGACCAGAAGAAGTCGACAAGAAAGGTGATCCCAACTTTTGCCCTTACCACCGGATGCTTGGACACAAGATAGAAGATTTTATTACCTTCAAAAGGTGGCTCAACGACAACCTTCGGAAAGGGAATATAACGATCCCGAAAGAATACATGAAGGAACCCCAGAAAGGAGGTTCCGTCAATGTTATCTCAACGGATTTCATTGTTCCGATAGATCCCTATGCGACTGATGATGGATGGACTACCGCTTGGACAAAGTCTTCGAAGAAGGTTTTAGATCACATCCAAACCGCTTCGGTGCGAGCTTCAATTCAAAGTTTGAAAACTGTCAAGTCGGCGCTATCACTTGCGATAGAAGAACCACCTCGACAAGAGACAATTGAAGAAAAGAAGAAAATTGACGAAGAAGAGAAGACTGAGGCTCCTAAGGCTAGACTAGGGGCTGCTTATCCTAGGATAGTTGTTTCCGATTCGGGGAGAAATCCCTCGAACCTCCGACTCCGTATGATTATCCGCCCACTCCGGTGGGATCTTATAATGATGAGGGTTATGGCGTTGGCTACGTTTGATCGTTTCTAACGATTACGTAACTAGCGACAATCAACCTAATCCGGACGTCGATTCCGATACAAATAACAATTCTCAAATCATACACAATCTCGACGATCACAACGACAAAGAAGACATCCACCGGGGAGGCTACGAGAGTTCAACAAGCAACGAATCTATTTGCGAGTTTCGAGGAGCTCCGACTCACACAGAGTTAGAGCCTTCGGACTCCGAAGCTAATCTCGAAGAATCCGTCATTCCAATTCGAAGGAGACACCAAAGAACTCAATGCTAAATTCAAAAGAAATCACGAAGTCAACTTAAGAAGTGGAAGAGTTCTACCTCCAAGAATGGGTCCAAAGGACAAAGGAAAGCGAGTGGTTGTTCGTGAAGAACCAACCCCGGCAGAAGAGATACCCATTCGAGAAGAAAACGAGGCATATGGAAACAAAGTGGATTACAACGTGCTAGCCCATCTTAGGAAACTACCAGCCAAACTGAGCATCTACGACGCTCTCATCTTATCAAAGGAGATGAGAGAAGCTCTAATCAAGGCCTTACTTGATCCAGAAATTTGCTTAGCTCAAATGACCAGAGATTCCTTAGATGAGGTTTGCTCGTTAAAGGAACAGCGAGGTGTTACCTTCACGGACAACGACCTACTACTTGGGACGACAGACCATAATCGACCATTGTACATTTCAGTTACAATTGGGAAATTTACACTCTCCAGAGTATTGGTGGATCCAGGAGCATCAATCAATATAATGAATCTTCGAACGCTAGCATACTTGGAGATTGATGCTCGCGAGCTCGAAGCGGACAAAATGTTATTAAGAGGATTCAACCGTAAAGGAGAAAGAGCCCTCGGCTCAATAACACCGCTAATGAAGACCGGTGACTTAGCAAAGACAACCGCGAAATTTCACATAATCGATTCGAAACGTCATTCAACGCTCTATCGGGCCGACCGTGGATACATGAAAACAGGATGGTACCATCATCTCTACATCAATGCATCAAGTACTACGATGGAGGGGAACAAGTGCATTAAAGGTGACTTACAACCGTTCTCCGTACATGAAATCGGAATCCATGAAGATGCAACTTATTATGCACCTCCGAAGAAAACAATCTTCTCCAGAGATACCATAACAAATGAAGCAAAAGAAATTTGGGATGACGAAGAACTCCGAAGTTCTAGTCCAACGAGTCACTCACCACTCCCTTACGGCGAGATGGTGAAGGTTTCTCCACAACTCGCATCCGAGGTCGAGGCCGGGGACGAGGTCGTGGCAGAGACGTTAGGACGATTGGACAGAGGAAACTAGCCATCAATGTTGATTGGGAAGATAGTTCTGAAGAAGAAAAAGAAATCAAACAAGAAGCAGCGACAATAAATCGGAAGAAGCCGCAATTCAAGATCCCTCTCGAAGATGAAAGAAACGAAGAATACAAATCGATGTACGAGAAGATTAACCACTATGTCCATTCTAATAAGATCGAGGGTATGGAGGTCAAAGAGGTACGTAGCGGTGGTGCAAAGCCTATCAAATTCTACCGTGGTGCTCTTTCCTCCAAAACTGAAAATAATGTACAATTTGAAGATGCTACTTCATCAGAATTAATGGAATTACCTTTTGAGTGGTACTCTCCCTGTGTTCAAAATTTAATTCAGCGTGGTTTTTTACCTCGACAATGGACAAAAGGTCAATCACAACGTTTTGAAAAATTATGGAATAACTCCGGTCGTCCACCCAATTCAAAACATGGTCTCGGATTCGGCACGATAGGATCGGCCGACGATACCGAATTTTGCTTGGTTGTCACTCGCGAGTCTAATGAAAACCGCATGGAAACTACGGAAGAACTCGAAGATTTACAAATTGGAGATGCTCCACCGTAATTCGAAGAAGAAATCAAATCTACAATAGATGAGTTAACGGAAGTTAACTTAGGTACTAGCGAAGAACCTAGACCTACCTTTGTTAGCTCCTTACTCAATAAAGAAGATTCCGAAGAAATAATTAAGTTATTAATGGAATTTAAAGATTGTTTTGCTTGGAGCTACGATGAGATGCCGAGTTTAGCTCCGGAGGTCGCAGTCCATAAGCTAGGGGTGGATCCTCGCTCGTTCCGATCGACAAGGTCCCGAAGAATGCGTCTAGAAATCGAACAACAAGTCATACTGAAGTTAAAAAGCTAATAGACGCTAAATTTGTCCGTGAAGAACAATACCCGACTTGGTTAGCCAATGTGGTACCGGTAGGAAGAAGAATGGTCAGATCAGAATTTGTGTGGACTTCAGAGATTTAAACAAGGCATGTCCAAAAGATGAATTTCCTCTACCGATCCCAGAATTAATGATCGACATTGCTTCGACACATGAAATATTCTCATTCATGGATGGATCTTCAGGATACAACCAGATAAAAATGGCTCCAGAAGATGAAAAACTTACATCATTCGGAACGCCGATCGGAGTGTATTGCTACACGGTGATGCCATTCGGATCGAAGAACGCAGGAGCAACCTACCGAGAGCGATGACAAGAATTTTTGATGACCTCATCCACAATCAAGTCGAATGCTACGTGGACGATGTGGTCATCAAAAGCAAAGTAAAGGAAAACCACCTGTATGATTTGAGAATTGTTTTCGAACGTTTAAGACAATTTAACCTTAAGATGAATCCCTTAAAATGCGCCTTCGGCGTCACCTCCGGGAAATTCTTAGGATTCGTTATCCGACATCGTGGGATTGAAATCGACCCGGAAAAGATTAAAGCTATCTTAGAAATGCCACCTCCTGTAACCTTAAAACAACTACGATCTTTTCAAGGGAAGTCGGCATATCTTCGACGCTTTATCTCAAACTTGTCAGTAGGTGTCAGCCTTTCTCGGCACTAGTTAAAAAGGACGCCAAATTTATTTGGGAAGAGAAATGCCAGAGGCCCTTCGAGGACATTAAACAATATTTAATGACACCTCCTGTCTTAGCATCCCCAGTCTCAGGTAGTTCGTTAATACTTTATACCGCGGCTTTACACGACTCTCTCGGAGCCCTGTTAGCCTGTGTCAATGATGAGGGTAAAGAAAATGCTCTTTACTACCTAAGCCGTCGTTCATCGCCGACGGAAATAAGGTATACCGCAATTGAAAAGCACTGTTTAGCCCTGATCTTCGCCGCTCAAAAGCTCAGGCATTACATGCTTTCTCATAAGGTCAACCTAATCTCGAAATTTAATCCATTGCAATACTTGATGACCCGTCCAACGCTTTACGGCAGACTTGCCAGATGTTCAATGATATTATTGAAATTCGATATAACTTTCGTGCCTCTTCGTGCCGTAAAAGGACAAGTCCTAGCGGACTTCCTCGCAAGACACCCTTTGCCGGCGAATCTCCTCTCAATGACGACTTGCCGGATGAACAAATAATGAGCTTAGAAGACCCCGATGATCGACGTTGGGAATTATATTTCGACGGAGCATCTTCGGCACACAAAGACGAAGAATCGCAGTGATAGTGCCCGGTAAGGCAGGGATCGGACTAATCTTTATAACACCGGAGCGAGGGATGTTAAGATACTCCTACCACTCGACGAGCCGTGCACAAATAACGAAGCGTAATACGAAGCCCTCATAACGAGATCTGGAATTAACTATTCAAATGGGTATAACGGACATCAACATCTACGGGGATTCGCAGCTAATCATTCAACGGATCGCCGGACAATACAGTAATTTTAAAACCAAGACTCGAGCAATACTTCCAAAGATGCCATACAGCTTGTTGGAACAGATTCGAATGTGACAATCTACAAGATTCCCGAAAAGAAAACGCTTTAGCGAGATGCGCTAGCCTCGTCTCGTAAAAGAATTTGCCCGTTTACAAGATGAATCAGTGGAAGTGTCGACTCACGGACGTCGAGTCCTATCACGACTCGACATAGACACAATACACAAATCGAAAAAGAAAAAGGATCAATTGCGAGAGAGTGATGTAAAAACACGTAAGATCGGCGACGACCATTAATAGATTACACCGCAAACAGAAAACTACCGGACGATAGGTCGTTAGTCCATCGGATCAAGAAAAGAACTCGTCCTACGCATTAGTAAACAATACGTTATACGAAGGTCTTTTGATCAAATGTGGCTAAGGTGCCTAAGCGGGTCCGAGGCCCGTGAAATTGCTAAAGAGGTGCATTCGGGACTCCGTGGCGCTCACCGATCGGGTCCGAAGATGAAAATGAAAATTAAAAGACTAGGGTACTACCGGCCCTCGATGATGACCGACCGCATGAAAATCGCCAAGAGCCGTCACCGATGCGAGTGCATGGAGTGGTTCTACACCAACCTCCAAACGTGCTACATCCGACAATTGCATCGTGGCCATTTGAATGTTGGGGCATGGATATAGTAGGTCCAATAGAACCACCATCTTCGAAAGGACATCGCTTCATTCTTGCGGCTACAGATTACTTTTCCAAGTGGCAGAAGCAGTTCCACTTAGAGAAGTAAAAGCACACCATGTGCTACAATTTTTTAAGAACCAAGTTGTCTACCGTTTCGGAGTGCCGCGCAGGATCATCTCAGATAATGGGTCAACATTCAGAAGCACGCAAATCAACAATTTTGTCAGGAGACACGGAATCGACTGGCGGTATTCAACAATTTACTACCCAAGAGCAAACGGCCTGGCTGAGGCTTTTAATAAAACTCTCGTTCAAATTTTAAAGAAGACTTTGGACGACAATAAGAGAAATTGGCACGAGAAGTTATTAGAAGCCTTATGGGCCTACCGGACAACCTTCAGAACTCCTACTCAAGCTACACCTTACGCTCTGGTGTATGGATCTGAGGCAGTGTTACCCTTAGAGGTCTAGCTTCCTTCACTTAGAATTGCAGTTGCAAACAAGATCACGATAGAAGAGAATGCCAAATTACGACTAGAAGAATTGGAAAGCCTGGAAGGGAAAAGACTTGCAGCGCAGCAGAATTTAGAACTATACCAAGCTAAGATGGTTCAAGCCCATGACAGACCGGTCCGCCAAAGAACCTTCAAAGTTGGTGACTTAGTTCTCGTTCTCAAAAGACCTATTCTCGCACATCGCAAGATAGGAGGAAAATTCGAACCCACTCGGAGGGACCGTTCGTAGTCGAGGCGGCCTACTCGAGAGGCTCCTACCGCCTAGTGAATTGCCAAGGAGAACGACATATGCTTCCGATCAATGGACGATACTTGAAAAAGTATTACGCTACCCGATGTTTCGAAAGAATGAATTTTTCATCCCTAGAAGCACGGGTGAAGTAATTACTTATGACTGGGTCCGAACCCAAAAATAATAAAAATGTGCTAAAATAAATAAAATCATGATAATAAAGTTTTCCTTGTTTCCTCTCTTCCAAATCAAAATCTCTTTCCTGATCTTTTCCCACTTCATTCCTGTTGAATTTAACAATATAAAAATAAAAAAAATTTGTCTTTAATAAACATTTTCTTAATGTTCTTGTTCTTAAGATGTACCCCCGATCCTTTTCCTTGTCTTTTCGCAGGGAAATGTCGAACGGGCGGTTGGTCCCGAACTTTAGAAATGGCGTAAGCCTCGCACTCGACGAAAAGAGGGTGAAAGATGGAGCGATAATAGAGATCGACTCGTACTTCGCACCGCAGCTCGCAATACGAGGAAAGTGATCGGGTTCCAATTGATCGAGAAGAACCGCCAGCCGACAAGCATGAAAGTGGGTGGCCCAAGCCACCAATCCAAAGAAGAAGAAAAGAAAAACAAACACCGAAGAAGACAAGAGAATCAAATCCGTAGTCGCTACAGCAGAGGCGAGCTTGTCGGCCGCCGCGCCCACGTAAATGCAGAAATACGAAGAGCTACTCTCACAACGAACTCAACGAAGAAACAAAAATCGCCGTATCCGCAAGATGTTAACTAAATTAGCAGCGGACCAGCGCGACGAGGCGGTTGCTACTGCCAGTACATACACTTCAAGGATACCGGTTCTCCAGGAACCTGAGGAAAGGAGGCCAGCTCCGAGGATGACAGAAGAAACCAGAGAAATCTCAAGAGGAACAGAAGAAAGGAGGCTACTACGCCACCAGATGAAGCCACCGGTAATGCATGACCTTGTTGCAGAAGCAACCCGGAGGATGTCCCGATGGACATCATCCCCGAGGAGCCGAGGTATGCAGGAGAACGTGAAGGGATTGAGCCATATATCCCACAGTACGTCACCGTGCCTCACCATTTGCAAATTATCCCGAATATGAGCTAGAAAGAATACAGAATGTCCAAAAGAAAACTTTTGAATACTTCGAGAGAATCAGAGGCAGGAGGATCAACATACTAGAAGGCCTCGAGTTACATACAGATGTGTTCTCAGAATACGAGCAACAACAAATCGTGGACTGCATCCGGATTTGAAAAAGATGGGCCGAGCGAGTCGCTTAAGAGAAAACACTTACTCGGAACCCCGGAGATGGATGCCGGGAAAGGGGAGGATTACAATACAATGTGGATGCTTGCTACAACTTCGCAGAAGACGAGAAGGGAAACCCACCGGGGATACTCCGTCATGGCCGAGTGGATCCAATGCCATTAGTCATTAAAAGGATGGTAAAAAGAATGATAACATGGAGGGTACGCCGCAGATTGCATACCCAACGGTTGCATCATTAACATTTACAAGAAGGGTGATCGCATTCCCCGCACATAGATCACCACGACTTTGTCGGACCTTTCGCATAGTTTATTTTCCGAACGAGTGTAATATCATGTTCGGATCCGACCTCCGGATAGCGAGCCCGTGTGAGTTCCGAGGGCCAAGTAAAGATACCATTACCGGTAGGTTCCGTCATGATACCGAAGGGCAACGGAGCGGATGTCGCTAAACATTGCATACCGTGAGTACCAGGTGAAGCGGATCTCGCTACTTTCGGAAGGATGGATGACGGAAAGCACCTTACCACTTCCAGACGGACCCGCAGCTAGAGAGCCTCCGACCTTACGAGCTGTGAGTTACATGGAAAATATCACACCTCCAATGTACATCCATACGGCGTCCTTGCCAAGGATGGCTTGGAAGGTGATGTTATTGACCATGTACCTCACTATTCAGACATGGATTTTTGACAGATACCCTGTTGGATGGATCGACAAAGATCATACATAGTCCGTTTTGAGTCTATATGGATTGTATGAGATGTATTCCGGATCGAGTTGTATTATATATCTTCGACATGATTGGAATGAAAGTGACCATGTCACAATTTTGGCCTTCACCTCTTTTGTGCAAATTGACTGGGAAACGCCATTAAAGTTAAACGAACTTCGAACAAAGAACAGAAAAGAAAAAATAATAATAATAAAAATAAAATAAGATAAAAAAAAAGAAAATAAAAATATAAATAATAAGTGAGAATTATTTTTCCTTAAAATCCAAACATAAAAATAACTTCAAAATCCATGTGAACGTTAAATAAAATTCACATGAACATTAAATACACAGCTAAAAAAAATTGGAAAGTTAAAGGACAAACAAAATGAAAATGAATCTCAAATCTGATCCCACTCTAAATTCATCTTTTCAAACATTTCAAATCAACTCCAAATCGAAATTTATCTCAAGAAGCTTTGAAATTCTCTGTCGGGACAACTCTTCCTCACAAGAGACCCACACTTCAATTTAAGAACCCTAAACCTTTTTTCGTCACATCGAAGTCATTTCGACTTTTGTGGCCTACCTTTCTTCCTGTATGGAGATCGACTAGGTCTATTGACACGGAGCCATAAGTTTTCTCTGATTTGGTTCTGATAGCATGAGACTAGGTCCCTCTTCACACAATTAAACTTTCGAGATTGGAACCTCGTTCCAATTCTCTTTAAACTTCCGAGATTGGAATCCATTTCCAATTCTCATTAAACTTTCGAGATTGGAACCTCGTTCCAATTCTCTTTAAACTTCCGAGATTGGAATCCATTTCCAATTCTCATTAAACCTTTGAGATTGGAACCGGCTTCCATTTCTCTTTAGACCTTCGAGATTGGAATCCGCTTCCATTTCTCTTTAGACCTTCGAGATTGGAACCGGCTTCCATTTCTCTTTAGACCTTCGAGATTGGAATCGGCTTCCATTTCTCTTTAGACCTTTCGAGATTGGAACCGCTTCCATTTCTCTTTAGACCTTCGAGATTGGAACCGGCTTCCATTTCTCTTTAGACCTTTGAGATTGGAACCGGCTTCCATTTCTCTTTAGACCTTCGAGATTGGAACCGCTTCCATTTCTCTTTAGACCTTCGAGATTGGAATCCGCTTCCATTTCTCTTAGACCTTCGAGATCGGAACCAGCTTCCATTTCTCTTTAGACCTTTGAGATTGGAATCGCTTCCATTTCTCTTTAGACCTTCGAGATCGGAACCGGCTTCCATTTCTCTTTAGACCTTCGAGATTGGAACCGCTTCCATTTCTCTTTAGACCTTCGAGATTGGAATCGGCTTCCATTTCTCTTTAGACCTTCGAGATTGGAACCGGCTCCATTTCTCTTTAGACCTTCGAGATTGGAACCGCTTCCATTTCTCTTAGACCTTTGAGATTGGAATCCGCTTCCATTTCTCTTTGGACCTTCGAGACATTTCTCTTTAGACCTTCGAGATTGGAATCGGCTTCCATTTCTCTTTAGACCTTCGAGATTGGAACCAGCTTCCATTTCTCTTTAGACCTTCGAGATTGGAACCGGCTTCCATTTCTCTTTAGACCTTCGAGATTGGAACCGCTTCCATTTCTCTTTAGACCTTTGAGATTGGAACCGGCTTCCATTTCTCTTTAGACCTTCGAGATTGGAACCAGCTTCCATTTCTCTTTAGACCTTTGAGATTGGAACCAGTTTCCATTTCTCTTTAGACCTTCGAGATTGGAATCAGTTTCCATTTCTCTTTAGACTTTAGACCTTTGAGATTGGAATCAGTTTCCATTTCTCTTTAGACCTTTGAGATTGGAACCAGTTTCCATTTCTCTTTAGACCTTTGAGATTGGAACCAGTTAGACCTTTGAGATTGGAACCAGTTTCCATTCCTCTTTAGACCTTCGAGATTGGAACCAATTTCCATTTCTCTTTAGACCTTCGATATTGGAACCGGCTTCCATTTCTCTTTAGACCTTCGAGATTGGAACCGGCTTCCATTTCTCTTTAGACCTTCGAGATTGGAACCAGCTTCCAATTCTCATTAAACCTTCGAGATTGGAACCGGCTTCCATTTCTCTTTAGACCTTCGAGATTGGAACCGGCTTCCAATTCTCTTTAGACCTTCGAGATTGGAACCGCTTCCATTTCTCTTTAGACCTTCGAGATTGGAACCAGTTTCCAATTCTCATTAAACCTTTGAGATTGGAACTAGTTTCCAATTCTCATTAAACCTTTGAGATTGGAACTAGTTTACATTTCTCTTTAAACCTTTGAGATTGGAACCAGTTTTCATTTCTCTTTAGACCTTTGAGATTGGAACCAGTTTCCATTTCTCTTTAAACCTTCGAGATTGGAACCCGATTCCAGTTCTCTTTAAACTTTCGAAATCAGTACCTAAATTTTGATTCTTATCCTCTTCAATCAACACTTAAACTCCGATTCTCATTCTGCGGCTGGTACCCCGAGTCCAGTTTTCTTCACAATCCCGGGATTGAAACCTCGTTTCGAATCCAAACTTCAGATCCAAATTTCCTCAAATTGATTTTAAACCAAACTTCAATCTAAATTGAAACTCAAAATCTAAACTTACACATCAAAACTTAAACTAAAACAAAACAAAAATCTAAATTGAATTCCCCCAGATCATGTGATTAGGGATTCACCTCCTTTTCCTTGCCCCAGCGAGAGTTCAGGGATCTCCAGTCTCAGAGATATACTTGACACTCCCCAGCAGAAACTCTTCTACTTCGTCCTAAGTTTGTCACTTGGACATCTTTGTTGGTTTTGTTGATCTTTTTGGTCAACACCAATACGCGCGGTGTGCTTGGTTAGCACACCACACCTATTGGGGGTCCATTTGTTGACCTCATTTTTGATGAGGTCTTCTCTTCTTCTCTTTAGTACTTAGGATCTAGCCTTCAGGCTTTTCCTTCGACTATCCTAGAGGATTAGAATTGGGACCCACCACTTAGAAATTCAAACCACTTCTTAACTCCCCGCAAACTCCACAAAATTGATTGTAGACCCCTAATCACCTAGAGGGTTGACATTAAATGTGGAAGTTTAAAGGATGAGTTCCTATAGGACTCTTCGGCCTTAGGACCGCCTCAGGTGGCTCTGGTCCGGTGAAGGGTTGGCTTACACACACACTACACCTATACACCGCACTTTCACACACCTCTTAAAACCACAACCATATCCAATTTGACCTCCTAACTCATGCGAGTGATTCACATGGATGGTCCTTAACCCCTAAGTCATTGCTAGAGGGTTAGGAACAGCATAGTGAATGCCTCAAATGAGTCCTTTCATGGCTCATATGGGCTTGATGTGGCTTCATGGCTCAACCAAAATGATTTCATTCCACTTACATTCACCCAATCTTCAATTTTCCAGATTTTCAATTTTTGACCCCCGGTACCCTACATCCGCCTAACCTACCAAGTGCCCTTGAAACTACCCAAAATTTCCAAAATCACCTAAATTACCCAAAATTCCCCAAAATCAATCCCAAACATTTTCACATTACTCAAATTGATCATCCATTCCCAAAAATACCAAAAATTCCAAAAATACCCCCCCAATACCCTCCAAATACCCAAAATACCCCTCTTGACCCAAAAATCCAAAAATTCAGAAAATTCCCAGAAAATTTCAGAAAATCCCAAATATTCCCAATTTCATTTTTTTCAACTACACCATGGGCCAATTTTGTCAATTTTCCCCACTTTTATCAAAATCCCCAATTTGACCCATTTTAACCCAAAGTGAACACAATGTCAAACCTAACCTATCCAATTGACCCAAATTCTGGTCCAATTCAATTCTAAACTTCAATTCAACATCCCCAACACCAATCTAGACCAAATCCAAGTCCAATTTGATTGACATTTGGATCCAATTTCACTGTGGGCCTTAAAGCCCAATTTGGACCCATGACCCAAACTTAGCCCAAACTCACCCAATTCAACTCCAATTAACCCCAAATATTTTCTAAACCTTCCTTAACATCCCCATAAACAAATCACTAACATCATTTGCCCAAAATTTAGACCCAAACCCCACTCAAATTCAACCCAAAATCAAAAGGCCCAATTTTGACATAAACCTAAACTTAACCCAAATGAACCCAAATCCCAAAATCAAAACTAACCAAAGCCAAAACCTCTTTGAAACACTCCCATAAACATTTCCCAACATTTATTTTACATCAATTTCAACCCTAGCCCAACATTGGCCCAAGTTAGCCCAATTTGACCTACATTGGCCCATTTACCAAATAAACCTAAATTCAACCCAATTCAAACCCAAACCACCTTAAATCTATTTCAAATTACTCATGAAACATCCCTAAACCAAAACCAACAATTATTTGGCCCAACCTTTTACAAAAATTCCCATCCATGAACTCATTCTTAAACCTAAAGGCCCACTTCTTTAAACCACTTTAAAAAGTCCACCCAAGACCATTTCAAAAGCCCATGTTTTTAATCCAAAGCCCACATGACATTTACCCACATCATCCATTTAATCAAAATCACCCCTAAGTTTTAAAATCATCATTAAGCCATTCCAAATCAAGCTTCATGAAAATTCTCCTCCAAAATACCAAAATTCCTAAATTCTATTTCCATGAAGTCGATTAAACTTTTCCCAAGCCAAATGGAGCCATGAACAAGCCATTCTCAAGCCACATGAAGCCATGAGGGCTTTGACTTGTCATTAGTCCATTTATGGCAAGAAGAGGGGGTTCTTTCTTAAACCTCCCTTAAACCTTTTTACCTTAAGCATGTCACACACTATACCATGCTTAGCCACCTCACCATGGATGGGGACTTCACTACCCCAATTCAACTGACTCCAAATGATTCTCCCTCAGCCAAGGTCAAGCCTTGGATGGTGAACCTAGCCCAAATGCATGAGTTGAACCAAACCAAGCCAAAATAAGCCTTCTCCCATTCCATTTAAATCAAACTCCTTTACACATGTCCATGGCCAATTGATCGCACTAAACCCCGACCTCGACCCACTCGAACAAGATGGTGACCGAGTGCTCGGCCGGCCACCACCGAGCCGCCGGAAAACACCATGGCCGAGACCTCGGGAGGAGCCAAAAATTCAATTCTCCCTCGCTGACTTGTCTCAACCCAAATGGACAAGCATAGCTCTCCTTCTCCTCACCGGAGCAGCTCGATCCCCGACCTTAAACCCCCCTGGGAGGCCCTCCACCCTCTCCTATTTAAACACCACTTCCTCTCGGCCATAAAAGGTGTTGAACCAGACCATACCAAAACTCTGCCAAAATCACTCCTCACTCCCCTCCAGACTTAGAGCAATTGATCCCCACTGTCCTCCTGCTCTAATCCCCATTGATTGAGCTCAATTTTGGAGCTCAATTCTCGAGCCGAACGAGACACTCCCGAATCCTCCACCAAAATCAAATTAAACTCACCTACACCTTCACTGTGCCAAGAGAAGAAGTTTTCCAGATGAAAGCCCCTCTCCGAGCCACCCAGCTTGTTCCGCACTCAAAGGTTGTGATCGGCCTTGGTGGAAATTACACCTGAGCAATTCACCACATCCCCGTGCTTCATCCCTAGCCTCCTGCAGCTCCAACGAAAGTGCCGAACATCTCCGATCGAGGCTTCACCTCTCGCAGCCAAGGTATGGATCAATTCTTCATCCCGAGCTTCGAACATTCTCCATTTCAAATGAGTCGATTTCAATGAGCATTAGCCGTATAGATGTGTTCGTCTCTTCAAGACGAATCCATAGAGCATAAGAACATAAAAATCCATGGAGAATCGAGTGAGATCTTAGGGCTAGAAGGTAGACGGCTCTCGGGTTAGGACGCTCGGGGATGATGAACGGATGTCGTTCATTCAATACACGCGCGGACAAACGGCTCAGATGGCGTCGGATCGGCAAACGATACGTGAACCGCGGGCCGCGTGGCGCCGACTCGGAAGGCGGCGTCGAATGGGAGCGCGCCGCGTGGCCGTTCGAAGACGCCGAGGTCGACGCGGCGCCGATGTGGATAAGTAGATAAATAGGGTATTTTCTGATTTATTTAAATACCGTAACTTCAAAAATCCATATCTTTGTGTATAAAAATCACAAAACTAAAATAAAAATACCCTCTCGCTCGGTGAACGAGAGGAGAATAATGTGGAAAAGAAATTAATTAATTTTGCCCAAGTACTTTATTTTTAATTAATTATTTACTCCCTGCATTGTTTTAATTCTCCATGCATTCATACAATTCACCATGGCATGAGACCATAGGGCTTTGAAGCCTCCGAACTCGGGAACATTCCCCGAATTTTCCAAGGTCGAGGTCATCTCTGTGAAAAGTTATTGATTTTTCAAATGCATGTTGCTCGTTTTGAGTATTTTAATTCCAAAAATTAGCATGTTGTGAAATAAATTCTAGGAAAATTTGGTGATGTTCCTTACGACTCGCAGAACCCTAGGAAAAATAGGACTTCGAGTTAATTCACTTCAAATAACCCTAATCGGCTTAAACACCCAAAATAGACCTCTAATTAATTAGAGCTAACCATACATCAAATTGACTTGAAATCAATTCTGCACTCGACCTTTAGGATCGTAGGAACCCACCATAAAAATTTGAAGTCAATTGGACTTGGTTAGCCCTACTAAATGGGTTGATTAAGCCATTTAGTCATTTTAAACTTTAAAAGTTCATAACTTTCAAAATACCTTTCAAAAATTCACCAAATTAGTTTTAGAGCCTCTCTCATATCAGGGGAATTTAAGAAAATTAAAATTTCAATTTTCTAAAAAAGTTAATTTTTTAGTATTATTTTAATATTTTAATAATTAAAAAATAATAAAAATTACAAGAATAATAAAATTCACCAAAATGTCACATTTTGAATTTTAATCACTTAGGAACAAACCCCATATTTTTCTTATGTCTCTATGATAAGATGTTAAATTTTAAAGCCTTGGGGTAATTTTTTAAAATTAAAAAATACATTTTCTAGCATTTCCACTAAAATAATTCCAATAAATTAAGAAAAAATCAGAAAATTATAAAATTTGGTTCTCTGATTTCCTTGATATCAGAGAGAATTTTAAAAATTATAAAATTCATTTTTCAACTTATATTCTATTTTTAAATTAATTAATACTCCAGAACTTAAAATAATTTTAATAAATAAAATATAATTCAAAAAATCACAAAAATTGGTCTAAGTGGTCCTCTGGTCATTAGGAATGTCCCATAATTTTCTTAAGGACAGAAACTTTCCCTTGGTCATATTATTAAATTTTCCTTGGAAATCCTTATTTTCCACCAAAATTAATTACATAAATAAATTAAATACAGAAAAATCACATTTTCTCCTCTAATGTCTTTATTGACATATGAGTGAAGTCATATAAAAATTTCAAATTCATTTGAGCTCAATTTAGTGAGTTATGAAATTATTAAGCTTGAAGGGCAAAATGGTAATTAAAATTTTAACCCTTAATTAAAACTTTAGGCTTAATAAAATGAAAGGGTAAAATATTTGATCTTATTCTGATTTGGATGATTGAAATTTAAATAATTAAAGGGTAGGAACCTATTAAACAACTTAAAAATAATTAAAATAAATTTTAATTAAAATAAATAATTAAATTTGGAAGAATAATAAATTGAAATTATTAAAATAGGGATATTATTAGGAAGAAATTTGTTCTTTAATTTAAGGATCCCTAAATTAATCATCTCAATAATATTTAATCCCTAATTAAAATGATAATCCAAGTTTAAGGTTTAAAATGCTAAAAGACTTAATCATTAAATTAAGTTAAGGTTAAATTATTTAAAAGCAAATCCCTTTAAAATAAAATATTAAATTAAAACAAATTAAATTAAATTAAATTAAATTAAATTAAATTAAATTAAATTAAATTAAAACAAATTAAATTAAAATTAAATTAAATTAAATTAAATTAAATTAAATTAAATTAAATTAAATTAAACTAAATTATATTAAATTAAATTAAATTAAATTAAATTAAATTAAATTAAATTAAAATTAAAACAAATTAAATTAAATCAAATTAAATTAAATTAAGCTAAAGCATATCATATTAAATTAACCTAAATTAAATTAAGTTAAACTAAACCACATTGAATTAAATTAAGTTAAATTAAATTAAATTGAATTAAATATAATATCACCTAAGACATGAAGAATTCAAAATAAATCTAAAATAACTTGAACACTATTCCAAACTTAAATCATTAATTTGAACTTAAATTTGAATCACAAATCATTAAATATCATTTCGCCCTTAGGAGCTTTTACTATTATAACTCCTAAATGGAATATCAAGTGAAATGACACTTCACCCATAAGGATATTCAAACATCCCAATTCACTGAGCAAGAAATAAAACTTAACTTAAACACTCTGGATGATTAATTCACTCGCACAATAGAATTCATTTGGACTTAGGACAATTCCCGAAATATTGAAAAGATGTTTAAGATTCGTCTTAAACACTTCCTCAATATGATGGAATGTCCTTAAGAACAAATTAAGCTTAGTTGTTCTTTGGTGAAGAAAATCATCCTTAAAACCAAAATCGAAGACCTGGACGTCATAGGAATGACTAGCCATAGGATTAGGACTTTGGTAGAAAACCATAACCCTTCCCTTAGCTTTACCTAGGAAATTGCTATAAATGCTTAAATGCTCTAAATTGTATTTTAAGTGCAGCTTGGGATGACGGGAAGACCCTCCAGTACGCTTTTATTTTATTGCAATTTATCTTATCGCAATTCATTTATTCGTGTTGTACTTTACCTTTCTTGCATGATAAACAACAGTTGCATGAAAACCTACACCTTTAGGACGTAAACCAAAACTCGAAACCCATAACTAAATTAAAAGACACTACAAGATAAAATTCACCGCCACAACATTCAAAATATAAAACAACTCAAAATTTAATCACAAACATAACAACAAAACTACAACTACAACTAAATTAAAACGTCTCATTGAATGATCGGGAATACCTCGGATGATGTAACCCACGTGTTGCTAACAGGATTTCCCACGGTTTAAATGAAAGTGCGGAACTCATTTAGTTGAGTTTAGCAAATTCATCCTGACTAAGTGAATTCGATGAAAATAACGGTGTCGGGATGACTGAACCGCGGGATCTTAATCGGTTCCGTTTAATCAACTCTAAGACTCGTTTTAATTAAAATATTAAAGACACATGAAAATTAAAACTTTCTCTAGAACCAAACACTTCTCTCATCTCCCCGATTTATGACTTCTAAAACTAAACCTCTGCAACAACAAGGAGCTCGGAGTATGGTGGGCAAAGACGACCATCGTCATCAAGAAAGCTCGAGTCTACTTCACAGAAACTTTCCTTAGAACTAAATAACCAAGCCATAGGACCTCGAGGTAGTTCGCTCTAGTGCAACATAAATCCTCAACTCTTCGTTAGGCATTTGCATGATCATATCGTGTAAATTAAGCCCTAATCGGTCTTAGGATTTCCGAGGTAATCGTCCGATACGACATAAACCCTCACATCTTCGAGGCTATTCGTATGATTTTATCATACAAATATAAGTCCTAATTAATTAAAATCGGCAAGATCAAAACATTAAATAAACATTAGGACCTTCCTAAATTCAAGCCAAACAATAAGATAGTTGGGAAATTACCGAAGTTCGCTTCGAATCCGTGATTTCTCCTACCTTTCTTCCTTTCGATTCCCAAAATAAAAATGTTCAAAATTTGATCCATTCCCTATTGAAATTCCAAAATTTAATCCATTGAAAACTTAAACTTTGAAATTCTTGAGAGCAGAACTACTGATTATTATCGAGAGTTTTCTTAGGTGATTCTCGTCATTTAAGATGTAATTAACTATAGGGGCTTGCTCTTATAGGGAACTTTAAGAACCTGAGTAATATAAACCCCGTTTAATGTTTTCATATTAAACGGTGGAACTTGTCGGCTTATAAAATTGGTTCGCAGGCCAAACGGATGTCACAAATCTTCTAGTTTATTTAATCGAGCCCCATCATCAAGCAATGTGTCTATTCTTCAGGATAGATACATGGTTTGTGATGCGGTGCTCGTTTATATAAACTATTTGGGATGTGAGATCGGTTTGATTTCATATCTTAAAATTTTCAAATTTAAAATTATTTTCAAAATCAGATACTACTTTCTAAATTATATATATATATTTAAATTTAATTTAAAAATTCGCCGACAACTTCTGTAGGCGACCCCTTTTAAAAAATACAACACTCAACCTAAAAATAAGCCGCACAGTGGCATTCAACTTTGAAGCAGGGAAGTTGATTATTCTCTCATTAGTTATTTGTCATAATCATCTTCAATCAGTCAAAGCTGAAATAATTTCATCCAACTCTTCCTCCGTAGGATTATAATTCAAAAAAAAACAAAATGTAGTCTATTGCAATAGATAAAACTTGTTTATTACCTTGAAAGTAAAATGAACCAACTGTCCTCGTACTAACACAAAGTTTTCTTCTGACTCAGAGAGATTTCCATAGAACTCCCGTACGACAGGAATTTGTCCCAAAGGTGCCTAATAATCATATCTTCTATCACTCCACCTAATTATCAAAATCTCGCTCCTGAATCAGTTTACGTGATTGTAGAGCTTGCACGTAACGATCCTGAGCCTTCAAACTTATAAACATGTCATTTCTAAAATTTGCATTAAAATTACCATAAATTCCACAATTAACTTAAAATCACTAAAATCAACTTCTAAATGCATAAACTACTAAATCCAAGTAATTTCCAAAGTTTTTTCTTAAATTTTTACCATGAATAGTAAGTCTCAGATTTCTCTATAATGCTCCTCAAATACATGGTGAAAATCAAAAAATTTTACATATGAGTAGCGTTCTTACCTCAAGAAGATCAAAATCTAGCAAATTTAACTTGAAATGGCTCAAAAATTGCAATTTTGGTGATGCCCTAACTCCTTAGGTCGCGAACTCTGAACGAAGAAGATGATGGAGGTGAAAAAATTGTGAATTTTTGGGTTTTTAAAACCTGAAACCTGATTTTCGCGAACCAACGCCTAAGCGAAAAAGTCTGGTGCTTAGCTGCGGAACTCTGGCGCATACGCGCGAGGTCTCGGCGCTTAATCGCAAATTCACTAATTTTGATTTTTTCATTAAATGAACATTTTTGCTCATTTAATCAACCTTAAATTATCTTAATAAGTATATCTCCTTATAATCTTCTTATCTTTAGAATCATGCTTTTATATATTAAAAATGGATTCAACAAAAGTTTCACACAAACACAAACTCTTTGCTAAATAAAACAAATACAAATTACAAGTATAAACCACATGTCTTTAATCCAAGATCCTTTGATATGATCTCATCTTTTCTACTCACATTTAAACGCTTAAACAAAACACAAAACAAATACTTAAAGTACAATAAACTTATAACACACAACAAAACATAAAACACCAAACATTAACACTTAACACGACTAACTAACACTTAATACGACATAAGAACTTAATTTCATTCTCCATTAGTTGGAGTATATCCAGAACCTCCATTAGTTCCATATGAACCATTTGGTATATAGATTTGACAAAATGGGTGATTGTTGAAAAAGCTTACTGAATCTTCTTTTATCCATTAGTTTCATTTATCTTTGCTTCGATTGACGCTACATAAGCCTCGATCTTTGTAATCTTCTCTGATATTCTTTGAATACTAACTGATGGATATCCATTATATAACTCTTGCGCACTCTCACAATTGAACTTCTTCTTGTTTGCATCCCCTTCCTTCTTAATTTCACTCTACCAAGAAGACATTTTTCTAACTAAAACTCTTCCTTAAGGTTCTTAGGATGGAAATTTGGAATGGGATGAATACCTCATAATCCGACTTCTATTTATAGACTTTAGATGCTTTAGAACCATCATACCACGTTCACAAACCATCAAATAAAGTTCCATACAACTTCCCCACAATTAGGACTTCCAGAAACCAACTTTTCATGTTTTTCATAACTTCGTCTCCAAAGCGCCAACTGCAGGCGCTTGGCCGCCAACGCTCATTTTAGCACGAGTTTGCTAAACATCCAAATAATCCTTTAGCTCATCTAATTTATCAATTAAGTCTCATTAATCTCCACTAACATAATATAATCAAAATACAACCATATAATTCTTATTTCAAACTAAACAAACACACAAAATAAACTTAAAACAAAGCACAACGATAAATATGGGTTGCCTCCCACAAAGCGCTTAGTTTTACGTCGTCAGTCCAACATACCCAGTACTTATTCTAGGTGACCCAACATCATATTTTCATCAAGTTTAAGTTGATTTATTGAGAAATAAGGTTTCAGTCGATGACCATTCACTTTGAATATTTTCTTAGTTTTAGAATCTTTAATATTTGCAGCTCCATATGGATAAACTTTTATTATAATAAATGGGCCCATCTACCTGGACATAAGTTTTCCAGTAATAATCTTAATCTGGCATTGTATGACAAAAATTTTTGTCTTGGCTTAATATTTTTATTCAGAATCCAAATATCATGTCACATCTTCATCTTTTCTTTATATATGTTAGCACTTTCATATGATTCATTCATTATCTCTTCAAACTCATTTAATTGCAATAATCTTTTCTCACCAGTATCCTTCAAATTATAATTGAACTATTTAATAGTCCAATATGCTTTATGCTCAGGTTTAACTGGTAAATGACAAGTTTTCCCAAAAATTAGCCTATATAGGGTCATTCTTATATGAGTCATATATTCAGTCTTATAAGCCCACAAAGCAAAATCCAATTTGATTGACCAATTCTTTTTTTTTGGATTAACAGATTTTTCCAAAATTTGTTTAATTTCATGATTGGATAATTCAACCAAACCACTAGTCTGAGGATGATAAACAGTAGCAATTTCATGGTTGATATGATATTTCTTTAATAATTTCTCCATAAATGCATTTCTAAAATGAATTCCACCATCAATTATGATTAGTCTTGACATTTCAAAACTAAAAAATATGTTTTATATTAAAAAATTTTCAATACTTTAAGCATCACATCGAGGTAAAGCAAGAGCTTCTATTCATTTAGATACATAATCTACTGCTAACAATATGTATAAATTTTCGAAAGATGGTATAAATGGTCTCATGAAATCTAAGCTCCAAACGTTAAATATTTCAACTTCCAACATATAACTGAGGAGCATTTCATTACTTCTAGAAATATTGCCTACACACTGACATCGATCACAATTTTTAATATAAGCATTAACATCTTTAAAAATTGTAAGTCAATAAAATCTAGATTGCAGAATTTTATATGCAGTTTTATCAACTCCAAAATGTCCCCCAAAATCAGAATCATGACATTTTTGAATAATTTCATAAGTTTCTTCTAATGGTACACATCTTTAAATAATTAGATCATTTCCTTGTTTATATAAAAACGGGTCGTCCCAAAAATAAGTCTTAGCTTCAGATAAAAATTTCTTTCTCTGTTGGTATGTCAAATCATAGGGTAATATGTTACTAACAATAAAGTTTATAATGTCGGCATAACATAGAACATGCCACTCATTAATAGTGAACAATTTTTCATCAGTAAAATGTGCATTAATTTCTTCATTAGAAAAGAGAGATTATTCATTTTGAAGCCTAAACAGATGATCAGCAATTTGATTATCAGCCCCCTTCTTATCTACTATCTCAAAGTCAAATTCTTGTAAAAGAAGAATCTATCTTATCAGTCTTTGTTTTGCATCCTTCTTTTTTATTAAATATTTAATAGCAGAATGGTCAGTATGCACCACACATTTAGTTTCAATTAAATATGATCTGAATTTATCAAAAGCATAAACTATAGCTAATAACTCTTTTTCAATTGTGGTATAATTAATTTCAACTTCATTAAGAGTCCTACTAGCATAGTAGATTACTTTGAAAATTTTATCATTTTTATGTCCTAAAACAACTCCAATAGCATAATCACTTTCATCACACATTAATTCAAAAGGTTTTTCCCAATTTGGTGAAATAATAACAGGTGCAGTGATTAATTTTTCTTTTAACATCTCAAAAGCTTTTAAGGATTTTTCATCAAAATTAAAAATTGCATCTTTTTTCAATAAATGGCATAGAGGCTTAGTAATTTTTGAAAAGCCTTTAATATATTGTCTGTAGAATCTAGCATATCCTAAAAAAACTACTAATCTCCCTGACATTTATTGGGGAAGGTAAATTAGCGATCACTTGAATTTTTGCAGTGTCTACTTTCATACATTTTTCTAAAATTTGATGTTCTAAAACAATCCCTCCTATTACCATAAATTGGCATTTCCCAATTAAGGACTAAGTTCGTTTCTTTACAACATTTAAGAACTTTAGTTAAATGTTCTAAACATGATTCAAATGAAATTCCAAACACTGAAAAAATCAATCATAAACACTTCAATTCCTTTTTCAATTAAATCAAAGAAAATTGTCATCATACATCTTTGAAATGTAACAGGGGTATTACATAAACTATAGGGCATTCTTCTAAAAGCAAATGTATCATAAGGACTAATAAACGTTGTTTTCACTTGATCCTTAAGAGCAATTTGTATTTGGTGATAACCATTACATCCATCCACAAAACAAAAATATTTATGTCCAACTAATATATCCAACATTTGATCAAGGGTAATGGAAAATGGAATTGTGAAGCTACCATGATCATTAAGCTTTTCAAGAAGCTTCTTTTGAGTTATTGCACTGCATTCTTAACTAAATGCAACAATCTCATTATCTTCAAACTTCCTTTTTTGTTAAGGATATCCTACATAAACTTCACATGGCTTGGCATTTGTTCTAAGGCTTCAGCAAATGAAATATTAATTATAAGTTTCTTAAAAATCTCTAAGAATTTTGGAAATTGCTTATCCAACTTTTATTGTCGAAGTCTCTGAGGAAATGGTGATTGTGGCTTTTCAAAATTAATTTTTTGTGGAGAAATAGATCTTTCCAAACCTTTTGGAGCGTCCTCTTCTAGTTTTTCAATCTACTCTTTATCTACTTCATTCTCTTTTTGAACTCTACCTTCCAACTCTCTTCCACTTCTCAGTTGAACAGCTTTTACTTGCTCTTTATTTTTGTCTCTTGGATTTATCTTTGTGTTACTAGGAACTGTTCCTTGGGATATATTACTTAATGAATTGGTTATTTGTTCCAATTGATTCTCAATATTTCTAATTGTAGCTCATTGATTTTGCAATTGATTTCTCATTTGTAAGACCACTTCTTCTATAGACAACTCTTCTCCTTAAATTGTGAAGTACTGTCAAAACCTGGAGGATAAGTAGGTCTATAATTACTATTCCCTTGGTTGTTCCAATTTCCTAATGGGTTTACTTGATTGTTTCCCCAGTGTTGATTACTACCGCACGGATTATTATTATTCCAGTTAAAGTTTGGATGGTCTTCCAACCTAGGTTATAATAATTGGAATATGAGTTATTATGCTTGTTTATGGCATTCAAAGTCTCTAATGATGTTTGAGAAGCTACCATTTGGCCTAATTAATTTTATTAAATCATTGAAATTAGTTGAAAAAAATTCATTCCAAATTGGTCTTTCTTGAAATTGCAATAACTTGATTTGCTAATTTTGCAAAAGGATCAGATTCATGAATATTGGCTACCTTTTTAGGATTTACCCTCTTAGAAGGTCATTGAAAATTATTTGCAGACATTTCTTCAATTAATGCATAAGCATCATTAAACTATTTAGACATTAATGAACCACCACCAGTAGCATCGATAATAGATCTAAGAAATCCAACTAATCCGTTATAAAAAGTTTGATTTATTAACCAATATGGTATCGAATGATGTGGATAATTTATCAGAAGATCTTTAAAATGTTCCCATGCTTTATAAATAGATTCCCCTTCAAACTGGCAAAAAGATGTAATATCATTTATAAGCTTTGCAATCTTTGATGGTGGAAAATATTTAGCAAGTACGCTAAATCACCCCAAGTTCTGATAGATCTAGGTGCTAACAAATTTAACCACATATTAGCTTTATCATTTAATGAGAAAGGAAAAAGTCTAAGTCTAATAACATCATCCAAAATACCATCATATTTAAATGTAACATACAATTCTAGAAAATTGACAAAATGTAAATTTGGATCCTCAATCAGTGTTCCCCCAAACTGATTATTAGATATCATCTAGATAACAGTAGGTTTATGTTCAAATGAATTAGCCGCTACAACAGGATTTTGAATACTACCATGAAATTCATCTACTGTAGGGTTAGCATAATCTCTTAAAGATCTAAATTCTTGATGGAATTCAACATTCTAATTATTTTGATTTGTCATTTCTTGAATTTTTTTTTTGTATTTTTTATTTTTCTGATTTTTCTTATAGTTCTTTCTAATTCAGAATCATAAGGTAAAAGTTTTTCTGAATCTGAACTACGCATACACTATTATAAATCACAATAAAATAACACCAACAAAAACTACACAACAACAATTTCCTCAAATAAATCTAACAAGTTTAAATAAGAATTTAAAAATTAAAAATTAGTTTTTATGAAAATTTTCTTCAAATACTATTTTAACTATTTTTCTTTTATTTTCCCCGGTAACAACACCAAAAACTTGATCCATGATATTTATGCTTATGTTTTATATATAAATTGATACTTCTCTTTAATAATATCTCATTCTTTACAATGACGCCAAAAACTTGATGTCAATGTAAATAAGAGTTTTAATTGATACTAAGAAAAGAGATACTACGCAAGTATACGTATCGTTGTCAAGTAATATAGGACTTTCTGATTAAGCCCCGAACCCACAGGGAAAATGTTAAATAGTTTTAACAAATAAAACATAAAAATATTTTTTCTCTTTAAGAAAGATCTTACTCAAAGTAAAGACAATATTCTAGGAAATAAAGTTCAATTATTTTTGTTAATGTTTTTTTAATTTGAAATGAAAGTAAACAACTACTTTAATTAGATTTTTATAAGATATAAGCAAATGTAAATAAAATATCTTTTTCTTTATAAAAAATTAGTAACAAGTCATGAAATTATGTTGTAAAAGTATCTAAAGTGTGTTGTGACAAATATAAGCAATTATATTCTTTACCCTTACTAGAGATGTTATAAACAACATAGGTTAATCTATTGTTTTAGTAATCTTGAAGACAAACTAGGCAAGAAAGATACTAGCTCTCACTCTAGAGTTTCCTCTTCTCCCTCCACTTGGGAGCTAACATCATGTATAAAGATATAAAATAATAAATCGAATTGAGGGGTTTAGCCTGTCACTCTAAAGTCCTCTTATCTATACCCATCAAAGTATATCTCCCTATTTATTTGCACTCAACCATATGGATTACATTCTCAACCATATAATCTCATATGATTCTTTCCAATTGTTGACTGAGACAATACCATACCGGTTCTTACATGTTCTCACAATATATATTAACATCTTAATTGGTCAAATCAAGAAGTAAATGAAGTGCAAAGTTTTAAATCATCGCAACTTCTTTCAACATTAATTTTCTATACTTCACACAACATTCATTTACAACTTAATTATTTCATCATTTTATGAAAAATATAAAAAAAAACTACTCGAAATTCATGGAGAAAATACAATCACGACTTGGTTTAAAAATAGAAATCATAGTAAAAACACAAGAAGTCTTAATTAAAAATCAATAAAGACTTATCTAAAAAACCTCTCCACCAAACTCTTGAAGTTCCTTTGAAAGCTTTGCTACTTATAATACTTCTTAGGGGTTGGCGCCCAACTCTAAGGATTTCAAATCTCACTTCTAATCCTAATACAAACTATATTAAAGTAAGTAGAAATGGTGAAGAGGAGTAGTGTGTTACTAAAAACTCTTTTACACAATAAACATAAACTACACACTCTCCAACAACAACCACTTTTCTGATCTTCAAGTCCTCTTTTTATAATTTTTCAACAGTTGCTTTCGTATCTCTTCAAATTATGTCCAAATTCAATGAATCTTCCAAGAGATGCATCAATTCAAGAGTAATTTTAATTAATTTTGGCGCCAATAAAGAGTTACCCACGTTTGTATCAAGAGATGCCTCAGACATCCCTTCAAAATGGCGCCTAAAATAAATAACTCCTCTAAAGCAATTGTCGCACGTAAGCGCGAGGTCTCGGCGCTTAGCCGCGGGGCTTCTGGCGTGTAAACTTCAGGTTTGGGCGAATAGCCGTAGGGCTTTGGCGCGTAAGCGCCATCTGAGCGCTTAGCCGCCACAGATCAATTTTGCACCTTTCTTCATTTTTGTTCCAAATTTGATCATTTTTCACTCATTTCATCACATTCATATATTTTATCATATCTGCAAGAAAAATACACAAAATACCTTCCATTAAAGTACAATATCATTAAAAATAGGTATAAAAATGTGTATAAAAATACTATATATTTTAGGTGTATCACATATCAAACACCTATACTTCAATGTTGACATACAAACCACACGTTCTTATGTATTACATATCTAACAACTAAACTTCAGTTTCTTAGGTACACTTGAACTATTGTCTGTTGATGGGTGTCAAACCAGCACTCTCAAAGTAGTAAGAATCTCCTTGTTTAATCCAAACTATGGGGTCTTTTGGCCGTTAGACTTCACCCCTTCCTCTCAAGGATTTTGCTCCCTTCTCCAAGTCAGTGCCCTCAGATGACATCCAACATCATATTATTCAGCTCTAGAATCTATTGGTGCACAAACTCATTAGTGCACTCTATGTTACTATTGTTTCTGTGATGGGATTCTTCTCCGTGTGCTACTATTCCTCTTATATGTGGCGTGAACCAATCTCACTGCATTTTTTTAGGATGTTTAATCATGATTTGTCCATAAATCACACCCCAAGTGTTAGAGCATAAGAAAGGAGAGGGAAAGAGAAAGAAATGAACATTAATACATAGTAAAAATATATACCTATTAGCCAGTTCTCATAAAATGATCTCACTAGTTATAGGAGAGAAGATATAATATGTTAAATTATATTTTAGCATCTGCATTAATGGGTGTTATACAAGGTATTCAAGATTTTTTGCTTGTAGAAACCTAATGCTCAGTTGACATATGACTCAATTAGCCGGACTAGCATGATTTCAGCCTGGTAAGGCCGGTTTCGGCTAACTGGGCTGGGTTGGTGCAGTCGGTCAACTGGACTTGAGTAGCTTCTGATCACCAGGACTGACTCGATTGGCTACACTTAATCAGTTGATCTATTTCTAGTTGTCGACCTCCATCCAAGGATGAGGAGCTCCCTGTTAGAAGATCGAGACAAGACTATCGAGCATAGAGTGAATCACCATAACTAGATTCTTTCTTTGGGTCCATTCTGACAAGAGATATGTTGATGCCTTTGCTCGACTTTCTGGTCGTGGCTAGCTCGAATGTTTATCTATTACTCTATTCCAATGGGTTCGGACTTTGATAATCCCTTATGTCATTCTCTTGGATCGATTGTCTTATTCCTTGTCACGGATGGCTGCGTCCAATTGGATAAGTTGGCCTCTCCATCTCATATTGACGAGCCATCCTTCGTTGTACTTATGGACTGTTTGATCCGCATTGGCGCATTCTTGATGCGCATAAATAGAAAATTATAGATACACCAACTCTTATGTTATTGTTAATCTAGCAAATTCCTTGAGCCTCTCTTCCATTAGTTCAGAAGACACTACTTCTGTGTTTAGTCAAGGATGAAATGGAAGAAAATAAAAATATTTACCTCTTCCAATCAAAAATTCCAGTTAAAATTTTGGCCTTATGATGGTTGTAATAATTACAAATTTTATTTTTTAAAACACACGTTGAAAGTAAAATACAACAGTTCCCAAGACGACGCCTCGTCTACCGGCAGACTGCCGTATATTCTCATACGAATAATGCATGCATCGCTTAGTTCTCCGAACCAAATACGAAGTGATCAGCCAGCCACCGAAAGATGCCAGCCATATTGCCGCCGAGACTTTTGAGCTCCTTTCTCCATTAAAGTGTGAATTATTGAGGTAGAAGTGCTAAACTTCATCTTCCTTTCCCCGCTCTTCTTTATTCTCTATATAAAAGTTATACTAAACCTCTTCCATCAGCTTTACTCTTCTTATTCTTCTGAACTTGAAGTGTAAGCAAAGAGAATGAGCTGCTATGGGAGTGATGATGACGATGACAGAATAAGCTGCTATGGGAGTGATGATGACGGTTTTCTGAAGAAGCTGACGCTCGATGATAAGAATAAGGAGGCCAGCCTTGTTCAGATCATCTTCTCCTGGTCTCTTCGTGATGTTTTTAACCGCGATCTCTATAAGGGAAAGGTTAACTTTATATATAATAATTAAATAGTGGTTTATATGTTAGTACCGTTGATTGACATGTGACAATCAATATTTCCTCTCTTTCTTTTTTTTTTTTTGAAAGGAATCAATTTGACGTTGTTTAAGAGACTAACAGTGCCTGATCTGCAATTTAGTTTCCGACTATCATTTCTTATCAATATTTATCCCTTTAATTTGGAATGCCAACATAAGCTTTCTAATTAGAAAATCACTTCAATACTTACTGATAAATTTGAAGACAAAATATTCATAATTCATGTAGGTACGGATGATACCAAGGACTTTTACGTCCTTGGGGCATTATTTTGATTCCTTCACCACACCATTGATAGAGGAAACTCATGCGGATCTACGTTCTAGTTTGGAGACATTTTCTCGAGCAGCACCACATACAGAATTAAAGAGTATAGAGCAGATATCAGCTCAGAAGTTTTACAGTATTACACTCAAAGATCCAAGAGTTGCAGATGAAGAAGATGATGGTGATAATACTGGAAAACATTGTTACCAACCAATGGATGCAGACCTTTTTGTGCTCACGCGAACAAAACCAAGACATATATCAGATTTATCACGCAATGAAACTTCATACATTATTGGTTATGTTATTCGATATATAGATTATGATGTAAAACTGGGCTCTGATCTATATATTGTCAAGCTATCACGTGAGCTGGACATTAAATCATACCGAGAATCATATTTTATAGTTTATCTATTGAATATGACAACATCGAATAGGATCTTCAATTCACTGGATCAAGAGTTGGCAATGACGAGAAATATGCGCATCATTAATAAATTATTATCTTATGGTACCCCGGTACGTTACATAATTTTTCTACTTTGATTTCACATAAGTATGATAATAATAATAATTATTATTATAATTATAATCATTAATAAGATTATTAAATTGTATTTTTGAACTTCTAATGTACATATCAAAACGATGGAATTCTGTTTCCCTTAATCACAAGCTTCAAGGGATATTACTTCCACCATCTATCAAAAATAACTCATTTCTCGATCTTTCAAATTAAAACACTTTCATTACTGCACTCATTTCATCCAACAACTAGTATATGAATAGCTCTATCTATTTCTCAACATCTGGATTAAAAAAACAGAGATTTCTTCTAACTTTGGTTATATAAATTTCATCTTTAAATTGTATTTAGTTATGTTTGATTTTTCTTTTTTATATTTTCTATTTTGTGTAACAGGTAAAAAGTCTGAGCTCTTCGCTTTGTTCAACTAAAAATTCCCTCAATGCATTGGTGGGTGACACTCTGGATAGATTCAACTTGAACGACTCACAAAAAGGTGCTGTGCAAGATTGTTTATCAATGAGGCAAAAAAGCCACGAAAATGATCCCATAAAGCTTATATGGGGTCCTCCAGGAACGGGAAAAACAAAAACTATAAGTACTTTACTACTTGCTCTTCTGCATCAAGGATGCAGAACTCTCACATGTGCACCTACAAATACTGCTGTAGTTGAAGTTTCTTCACGCCTCTACAAATTACTTGAATGTGACGAATATATAGGCAAAAGCAAGTTCTCAACAGGAGATATTGTCATGTTTGGGAATAGTGCAAGGATGAAAATTGATGATAATCTCTCTCAAATCTTTCTTGACCGCAGAGTGAAGAGGCTTTTAGAAAAATGTTTTATGCCTATAACTGGTTGGAGTCATCTTGTAGGAACAATGAGAGGTTTCCTTGAGAATGCTATTTCACAGTATAGACTACATGTAGAAAACATAAAAGAAAAAGAAAAAATAGAGAAAGCTAAAGAAAAAAAAGAGGACGAAGAAGAAAAAATAGAGGATGAAGAAGAATTCGTAACAGTTGAAACATTCAATGAATTTATCTTGAGGCAGTATAGTCCTCTTGCTAGGAAATTGGAGGACTGTATTGAAGTTATATGCAAGGATCTTCCAAGGAGCATGATACCTGATAAAATCTTTAGATACATGAATGTATGTTTAGATTTGATCAAAGTATTCAGGAAATTGTTGATATCAGCAAGCCTTTTGGATGAAGATCTTGAAGAGCTATTTGAATCTATAGTTGAGGAAAGCAATGAGATGCTGCTCTCAGTTGATTCAAATATATGCTTGGTTGAATATCTTTCAATAAAAATTAGATTGAGAAAAGGCAGAACTTTCTTGTTGCAAATACTCGGGACTCTTTCTAGAGATTTCTGTCTTCCAAATTTCAATGACTATGCTTCTGTGAAAGACTTTTGCCTGCAAAAAGCAACAGTTATTTTTTGCACAGCTTGTAGTTCTTTCAACCTACATAAAATTAAAATGGAGAAACCTTTGGAGTTTTTGATTGTCGATGAGGCTGCACAACTCAAGGAATGCGAATCCTTGATCCCCCTACAGATTTCAGGTATAGAAAATGTTGTTTTAATTGGGGATGAGTTTCAATTACCAGCCATGGTCAAAAGCCAGGTAATGATCTAGTATATATAATGACCATCTTTTTGTCAAAATTTCATATTTTGATGACATTATTTCATTACTTTATCTCTCTCTCTCCCTTCCTATTGCTTTTTTTAGATATCAGAGATGGTTGGTTATGGCAGAAGCCTGTTCGAAAGATTGAGCTTATTAGGTAAAGAAAAAAATCTTCTAAACATCCAATATAGGATGCATCCATCCATAAGTAAGTTTCCGAATATCAACTTCTATGGAAACAAGATTTTCGATGGAGAAAACGTGCTACTTCCAAGCTATATAAAACAATATCTATCAGGGCCACTTTATGGTCCTTATTCTTTTATAAACATTGGGCGTGGAAAGGAGGAAACAGATAAACATGGAAGAAGCAAAAAAAATATGATAGAAGCTACAGTTGTTGCACAAATAATAGAAAAGCTTTTCAAAGGTATGATTGTTATATTCTAAAGTCTAGTAAATGTAATACCATGATTTTACTGTGAAGAACTTAAATGTTATTTATTTATTACACTAATTTGGTGTCATATATAGATTAATGCATATGGTTATTTAATTCATTTTTTCTTTACCATTTCATTCTCAAATTGCCTACTTGTTAGTAGCTTCAATTGTGTGACTTAACCATATTTTGCCATAATCATCGGATACATTACAAATAATATATTTATTGTACTTGTATCTCAAAAAACATTTATTTGCCTTCTCTGACTTGTCAAGTTAACACACGTGGGAAGCTGAACTATCCTCTTATCTTCTAACGAATACATCGGCCATGATGTAGGCTAACAAAATCTATCTATTCTCTTTGTTGGATTTTCCTTCAAGATAGCCGATATATTTTTGTCGATGTTTAGTTGGTTGAGTTAGGTAGTCGACAGCCAGCGTAAAACTTGTCGAAAAAAATCATGACATGAATCCTTTTGTTGTTTAGTTGGTTGAGTTGTCGTGGCTTAGAGGAAGCTTCTCAGATCAAATTGTTTGGGTGGATTGGCTTGGCTGAACTGCCTCATTGACTTGGAAAGTTAGCTAGGTTTCATTCCTTGAACTCACTTTAGGGCCTTTTGATTATATACATGTTTAGTTTCATGGTTACTTTATCTATTTGACAACTAAGCTTCGAGTATAGCAAGAGAATAATAATCTCAATCGGTATATAAAATAAATATTAACAAAATTATCTTATTGACAGGAAGAGAACAATAAGATAATTTTGAGGAGAATTGAGGAACAAAATTATCCAGTTTCATTGTTACTTTATCTCTTTGACAACTAAGCTGCGAGTAGAGAAAGAGAATGATATCCTCAGTCGGTATATAAAATAAATATTAACAAAAATTATCTTATTGAAAGAAAGAGAACAATAAGAAAATTGTGAGGAGAATGGAGGAATAAAATTATCCCATTGATCATTCAAAATTGAGGAACTCTCCTCAAATTTGAATTTTCTGAATTTACACACTACTGCAGACGAGGTTGGGCTCCTAATACAGCTATTCATATTGAAGGGCGCTGCGAAATGCAGAAAGAAAGGGTGAATATGAGTGACAGGCTTCTAATGTTGTAGAAATATTTGGATTTCACCAATTTGAACATTTTAGTATGGGTGGCAATTTCACACTTAAAAAGAAGCTTACTTGATCTGGTCAAAACCGCAGTTCATGTTTTAATCTTTTTTAATCGCCTTTAATAAGTTAGGATTTTTTATATTGGTTGCCTTCTCTAAATGAGCGAGATTTTATTTTGTCTTTTAACTTTGATGTTGATTTGATGGCTTTACTGGCTCTTAGTAATTTTGACACAATATTTCAAATAAGTGAATTTACATTTTTACCTCTTGTGCTAAAAACTATTATATAAAGGTGCTTTAGAAAGATTTTCAAATCAAATTATCTTTCTTGTGAAAAACCTAAGGCTCTCACATTCTCGGTCTCTTGATTCACTTTTTCTAATCAACTATGGTAACCTTGCTTTTCACCAATAGGAAGGCATTTATGGAGCTTGGGTTGCTCATCCAATCGAAGTTTTTCGACCAATGTGGGATTGGTGCAATATAAATTTGTGTTGGATCCATCGATTCAACTCTTGAGAGCTAAGAAGGGGGTTCCCCAGAATGACTTAGAAGAGTAAACTCCTCTTATACTATAATCAATTCGTGCTAGTTGTGACTTCGGGTTTTGATTTTCAGTTTGCCACTAGTTGATCAACATCTTTAAGTATTACGACATCATCTTATAGTGTAGGTGATGTTGAGGAAGTATCATCACCCTAATATTATGGATGAGGAAGACTTGAATTTCCTGATTTGTAAGGCTACTCTACTAGCTCGTCATATTCAAGGCATAAAAAAATGGATTCACATAATTCTCTGGGATTAAGATTAAATTATTTGATTTGGCGAATGAATATAAAGACAGGAAGAGAACAATAGCTCTATGCTTTATGAACAAGCAATGGGATGATCATAACTTCACCTCAACCATTCACGCAGACAAAGTCATGGTGGTACCAACTCCAAATGAGAAGAAAAGAATCATGTCTTTGAGGAAGGTCGACTTAGCAAAAGAATTTTCCTATGTATACCTTCATTGGAAGAAATCTAACTTGTTAGTTTTTTATTTAGCTATTTGAATTGAATGCTAGTTTTAAATGTTGGGACGGGTTCCCCGCGTTATCGCATATTTACTTAGTCTTTCTTTTTTTGGTAACCAATTCTATGGTGATCTGCCAATTGAAAGTGAGGTCATTACATTCCCTACTAAGGGAACTAAGTTATTGTTGGTGGGATAAACACCAAGGTAAGTTATAGTTGATTTTTTTAATTCAATTTTGCCGTGAATGTAATATTTCTGGTTTTGGTAGAAGAGAGCTAAGTTGGGAGGTGGTGAGCTCGTCTATTTAGGTACATCATCTTACTGAGTCTCTGTCTCTTATAGAGATAGTTCTGCAGAAAAGGAACTTTGACGAGCTCATAGTAATTCGACAAGAACCTTCTTCCTTAGGTCTTGGTTGAGATAGTTGCCAGCTAAAGAGGCCACCAAATATAGGGATCAAAGGGTAGAGAAGGCAAATGAGTTGACAGAGCAAGAGCTCACTTGAAAGAGGAAGGGCAAGTAAATTGATGGAGCTTCTAATGAAGATGATGAGCCTCTCTCAAAGAGGATAAAGGCAAGTTGTCTAGCCAAAAATGTTCTGACTAAGAAGACTCTGGTCGAGGAGGGTGACATCCTCAACTTCAAAAGGATAGTTCAACAACCTAGATTGACCTATCCATGAACTACTAGGAAGAGTCGGAAGAGGCACTTCCCCATGCATATCAGTTCGGACAGATCGTCAATAAGAACCAGGCAATTCTCTCGAAGACCAACCTTTCTATTATGCTGGTGCAAGCGACAACATGATAATTTACCTACTTTTTGGTAAGGTTACATAGAAGAATGACCAGAGATCCATTGGCAGAAACAACAAATAAGTGGCTTCCAGAGGGAGCTCGATGAAGCAAAAAGGAAAATAGAGGCTGAGAAGATCTTTATCAGCAAGCAACATGAGGAAATAAAAAATAAGAGCTCAACACCTTACCTAGTAGGCAACTTGGTGAAAGCTCATTTATATCAAGCAAATCTCTAATAGGTGAGTTTTCAATGTTAAAGTTTAAATGCTCTCTACTCAAATACAAAATATGACAAGCACATGGCATGACAACAACTATGAAGTCCATCATGGAGTCGAAGAATCACAACAACCAAAAGGTTTTACAAAAAAAGTTTATAAAACTTCACATGAAGTTAAATTATCCCTTTGCATTATCAGTTTTGAGAATATAAATTTAACATTGGAATTGAATTCAAATTATGTAGTAGATTGACAAAGGATTTGTGAAGTTTCATATTTCTCCTTCATGAGGAATGTCTAACTAGTTCTAGTTTGATTATCAATGAAGGAGACAAATCAGCTGACTCCATGGATGATTTTCAACTTTGATGGTCCCCAAGTATCATTGTTTATAATAGGAAAATAATTTGAGGGTTTGTACTGAACAAGATATACATGACAAGTATGGTTAGCCAATTGACAGGTATCTCATTGATTAAATTCTGGTGTTTTATTAATAAAGATACGAGAGTACGACTTTGCATCATAATGAAAATTGGGATGACTCAATGATGTCATGAAAAAACATAACTACCAACAAACTCAAGACACAATTGACTCAAGAATGAAAATAAGATGATGGAGAAAACACTTGTGTTAAGAGAATAGCTCTCCTTGAGCAAGTATAGATTGTAATGTAATTCAACACTGCCAATCACCTTCTGCAAATCCCCCACCTAAATTTCACAAGAATTGGAAATGAATTTTAGAATACAATTTAAGAAAAGTAAGTTTGCTAATTAAAAGTAAATTGTTGTCTGTTTGGAAAAAATGTATCACAGAATAATTCTTTGGAGACTTTTATTTCTCATTTACCAACAATCAGAGTGAGATCCATCGATAAATCTAACACGTTAAGAGGAGATAATCTTTTAGTAGTTGATGAGAGCATGACTGCCACCAGTAATGTGATCAGAAGTACCTGAGTTTATTGTCCAAAATTAATATCTTTCATTGTTAGCAAGATAAGAGGTGGATATGATACCTTGGTGTGTCATTAAGTTGTTCTTGGGCGAAGGGACTAGGGTCGGAAACCCTTTAAAAGAGGCAGCAACATGGATCTTGTTGTCTTGGACCTTCCTCCCTTGTCCAGATATCCAATATACCGATCTTCCATGTAATTTCCAGCAATTGTACTTTAAGTGACAAAAGTTTCTTTTAATGTTCACAAAAGGGACAATTCTTCATCGGCTTTGAATCATGGGAGGAGTTCTATGTGTACAAAATTGAACTTTCAGTGCTAGATGAACCCACACTTATTGCCATAATTAGCTTCCTTTCCTCTCTTCTAAGTTCAACAAAGGCTTCCCTTCTTCCTTTGACCTCATCGAAGTTCCTATTTTCTAAATAATAACTTGATCATCATCTTCTTCTCAACTATAGTGTTATACATTATATGATCTTGCGAGGACACTTTCATACATACGTATCATAAATATCTAATTGTAACCACTACATTGAGTGTGTGTTGAAATATTGAGTAATACTCAACTATTCTTGTTGGAGCTCATATAGTTTTGTCTCAATCTCAAATAATTATGTAGCATATTTTCAATATTAGAACAAATCTCACAGATTGATTCCCAGATCCCTTTGTGCTATCCTGTAAAGGAAGAGATATTCTTCAATTTCTAAGTGGAATATTTTAGTCAGTGAGCTTTAACCTAGTGATGCAGCCCATATGTTTTAACCAATTTTCGTGGTCATAGAATTGATCAACCAAGACAATACACTAACCTAAGAGAAATATTCCTATTTTTTCATGTTAATGATTTTTAACCTAGTTGTCCACTAAAAATTCTTCTGAAACTCAAAGATTATGGCAAATCTTAAAATCTTTATTGGTCAGGTTGAACGTAAATGAAGATTAAAAGGTTAAAACTTCACCACAACAAAATTTCATGCAGGTCACACAAGAATTATATCCCAGAACCTCTACTCACCAAATCAAAGAAGAAATAAGAATTAGTGAATATTTCTACTTTTAAATAAAACAAAACACATTTTATAATCAAAGCAAACACAATGCATAAGTTTAGAGAGAAAAACAAAGTTATACTCTTGATTTACAATTTCATTTTCCACTCCTCTTGGTTCGTTGACGAGCACTAAGACTACCAGATTTTCCTCCCAAATTTTTCTTATAATATACTCTCATAGTCACCCTCACAATCTCTCTGACTCTCTTCTATACAAAGATTTGTTCTTTCACCGACAAAGAAGAACACAAGAGACACCCCAAACAACTCATTATCCCTCTCGAATGATTCATTCGGGAGATAACTGCCATAACTTCCTTGTCGGCGCACGGGCTCCATTGAAGTGGCACAAGGGTGTTTGTGGTTCTGTAATATTAATATCGCTAGATTAAGACTTCAAAGGTGGTGCCAGGTTTCTGCAAAGCGATGCTAGAATTTTCTTCTCTCGATTAGACTTGTGTGGGAGTCGGCTTATATATGCCACTATGCAACGTAGTTACGTCGGCTTCAGACAAATATGTGACATATAAGTGGTGCCTTTATTTCATTCTATCGGTTATAGGAGTGGTGCGGGATTGAAGCTCGAGCCTGCTTCCTGAAAAGTTGGTGCCAAGGTTCTTGAAGCTAAGTAGCATTCATATGCCACCAAGTAGCGTAGTGACGACACAGTGCAAACATCTGAGATACTTCCTTTGAGTTTGCTCCTACCCTACAACTGCACATAAAAACACCTATGAAATTATAAAAGTGCACAAATGGTAGATTAAAAAACAAGAAAATGTAGATAAATATAACACACATTTTAAATACATCAAACTCACCTCACCTTACACATTAATTACCCTAAAGTAATATCAGAATCCAAAATTAGAATAACTTCCAAGTATGATGCGGCTAGTGATTAAGGATTTAGTCCTCCCTAATAATATATTAGATGAATAAATCAAAGCTGACTTATTTTTAATTCAGATTGAGCTTCATAATACCCCCTAATATCCTAATATCCCATATCTTGTATTACATTTATCGCAATTCCTTATAACAAGGTTGGTTTATCTATATATATATATATATATATATATATATATATATATATATATATATATATATATATATATATATATATATAAAGCCCAGGGCTCATATATTAGAAAGGAAAGATACAGATAGGTTGGATGAGAGGTCCCAAAGTGAAATCTTAAGCACCCGATATACAACACACCAAGGTCCCGAAAAGGTACATGTATACTCAAAGCCAAAATTATAACCTAGCATGTAAACTCTACGCCAAAAGTCTCCAATCACTCGCAGATTCAACATAAAATGAGAGCTTGAGAATGACCCAATATATCCTTACATCTTACCTATGGTTCTAGGTATGGAGCCAGCTAACAAATGATTAAATTTACTGTCATTACCCGAAATAACCAAGGTATCATCCATTAAGTTCTTTAGTTCTAGTAGACCTCCATTCTTCTTCTTATTATTGGATGTGTAAACCTGTTATTCCTCATCAAAAGACTGATTTATCTGATCAGTGTATTGGTCCAAAGATTGTCGGGCATGTGTAGGCTGTTGCACATCTTGAGCCTCTTGTGCCCGAGTGATAGCAAAACTTGATCTGATGAGGTGGTAGGGCTACAGTAGAAAGCTCACTTAAGTAGAATGTTGAACTTGAAGCTGGGGCACACGTAGTGCTGGACATTCCACCACGAGATTGTCAATTGTTACATAAATGATAGGTTCTAGATTAAGTGAAGTACGAAATGTCTCCTCAGCCACCACCAACAGAGGTTCCACATGCGGAATCAGAGGACCTTCATCTTGAGCATTATGTGGAGGCTGAGTAGTTGAAAGATTGCCCGCAGGGGTAGTGGAACCTACAACGTCGGCCAGTGGATTAGATGTTACGATTACCACAATATTATTGGTGTCAAAGATATTCTTGTGATGATAAAGAGTGTCACTAACTTGGAGAAGACTGGAGGAGGGGGATCTCTAAATTTGAGCACTTTGTTTTTTTTTTTTTTTTTTTTTAAATGGGGGTGCTTATCTGATCAGTGAATTTGTCCAAAGATTGTCGGGCATGTGTAGGCTGTTGCACATCATGAGCCTCTTGTGCCCGAGTGATAGTAACAACTTAATCTGATGAGATGGTAGGGCCATAGTAGAAAGCTCACTTAAGTAGAATGTTGAACTTTGAAGCTGGGGCACACGTAGGGCTGGACATTCCACCACGAGATTGTCAACCATTACATAAATGATAGGTTCTAGAGTAGGTGAAGTATGAAACGTCTCCTCAACCACCACCAACAGAGGTTCCGCATGGGAATCAGAGGACCTTCATATTGAGCATTATGTGGAGGCTGAGTAGTTGAAAGAATGCTCGCGGGGGTAGTGGAACCTACAACGTCGGCCAGTGGATTAGATGGTACGATTACCACAATGTTGATGGGGTCACAGATATTCTTGTGATGATCAAGAGTATCACTAACTTGGAGAAGACTGGAGGAGAGGGATCTCTAAATCTAGCTGAGCACTTTGTTTTTTTGGTTTTAAATGGGGGTAGAGGTGGTGACATTGAGAATTAGAGTGGCCAAACATACAACAGTGAGAGCAGTACATAGGGAAAAGCTCAATTACTACCCTTTGCCAATATCCTTGATGTTGTGAGCCTAACTAAATATCTTCAAGAGTGATTGAAGTGATGTCCCTTTCAACAAGCACCCTGGCTTCTGAAGGACGTGAAAGATTAAAGTAGGAATGTCCGATTTAAGTGGCTTTACTTGAGTAAAGTAATGAAATCAAGGAGGCGAATCCAAACCTGTATGGTTGGTGGTTCCATTTATGGGTCAATCAACAGTCCATTTCAAAATTTTCATTGCTCTGTTATCAATCCAAACTAGTCTTCTAGCAAATAAGCGTTTGTAATCTTCTTTGTCCTTAAGTTGAATAAGGTCGTGCTGCCCATCTAAAAGTCTAATTTTCCACCCCCAACTAAGCTTCATTTTGGGATGGCCATAAAGGAATTTCCAGACCAAATTCAGACGACACGTGGAAGCAAGCTGATTACATTCAGCTTGAGTAAAAAAGATGGTTGGGTTTTCATTCTTCCTACCAGCTTTCCTGATGTAACAAAACTTGCCAACCTCCACCACCGCAAAAGTAGGCGTAAACAAACACGATTTAGGAGTACCTGAGGTGTGAACACCCGCAAGGGCAGCAGCAAAAGTTCTGTCCGAAGCCATCACCGGTTGAAGGAGGTGAGGCATTAGGAGCAGTGAAGAGTGCACTTGAGGGAAGAGCAAACGACGAATTCGACAATTAGAGCAACACCAACACGAATAAAGGAAATCAATGAGTGAACCCCCTCTTCTACGAGCACGATGAAGCAACAAAACTGATGAAGATGACGAAAGGAGAAAATCTGATTTAATGTGGAAGACGACGCAAATCATTCTTTATCGTGACGATGACGAAGCAGACGAAGTCGATGAGGCACGAACCCCTTCTTTTTCGAGCACGTCGACGTGACGAAGTCGATGAAGACTAAGGAAGAGGTAGGTGATACAATGAAGTAAGCGACCGAAATCCCATCAGGCGAAACCCTAGCAGAGCCTTCCTCGCAGAGACATTTTTATCACAAGTTTTTGGTTTATATATATATATATATATATATATATATATATATATATATATATATATAACGAACATTGTTATAAGGAATTGCGACCAATGTAAAACGAGAAATAGTATTAGGATATTAGGGGGTATACATATATATATATCCCATTTCTTGTATTACATTTATCGCAATTCCTTATAATAAGATTGGGTTATATATATATATATATATATTACAAATAATTTAATATTCTATAACACCTTGTCTCAATAATTGCTCCACATTAATACTTCTCTTTAGTCATTCACTTCTCTTGCTAATGGTTCGATGGCCTTATCCATTATATTCTTTTATAACTTCTGAGCCTATTGTCTATAAATTGTGCTAACAATGACTTTCTATTCACCTTGAGGGAGTTCACCCTCACGAACGCCACACATTCCTATTTGAGTTGATCTGCAAAGCGAGTTGGTCGATCCGATGTGGTGAAGTAGTGGATGCTAGCCATCTTGGCGAACTGTCCTATCAGATTTCTTAGTCAAGTTGCTTGGATTGATTTACCTAGGCAAAAGGTTTCGCTTCGCTAGCTTGGCAAGTTGAATTTATTCTTTGAATCTGGTCACCGAGCTTTTAGTGTATAACTTTATATTCTACACTTATATATACATACAAAGAAAGGTTAAGTCTCACTTGGATCATAAATAAGCATTATTGAGGCTTTTCACATGACACATCTTCAACTTCATTTCAGTTATAAAACTAAGTTATGGGTAGGCCACAAAATCATGCATTACATAATAAAATAAAATAAAAATTGCAACTTTAAATTATTAAAGAAAAATGTTTCTATCACCAAAACTAAAGAGCTTAGGATCATTACTTAGCCTAAATATTTTAAAACTGCAATGCTATGCATGAACTTCACAAAAAATATACGTGATAAGGCATAAATTTAGAGTGTGATTTTACCTTCAACAATCTCGAAACTTTGTCAGATGATTTTGCTCTCATAAGTTTGTAAATGAGAACTAACTATGTTTTTTTTTATTTTTTTTTTCTACAGCATCAACAGATAAAAATCAGAAAATTAGTGTCGGTGTTGTGTCACCATACACTGCACAGGTGCTCACAATCAATGAAAAAATAGGAAAAAAGTATGAATTATCAAGCTACTTTTCAGTCAAAATTAGATCCATTGATGGTTTTCAAGGTAGTGAGGAGGATGTTATTATTATTTCGACTGTAAGAACAAATAGAAGTGGATCAATAGGTTTTCTTGCAAATGCTCAAAGATCAAATGTCGCCCTTACAAGAGCTAAGTATGTTTCTTCTTATCAATTATTTATTCAATTTTACAAGATAATATTTAATTAAATATTAAAAGTACCACCATCTACGTTATTCTGATGCATTTAATATTAAATGAAAGGCATTGTTTGTGGATTTTGGGAAATGATGGAACCTTACGCAGCAATGAAAACATTTGGTCAAAACTAATTTGTGATGCAAAGAAACGAAGTTGCTTCCACAATGCAGAAGAAGATAGTGATCTCTCAGAAGCTATATTTAAAGCATGCATCGAGTTTGATGAGATTCACAATTTGTTGAATATGGATTCCCTACAAATAAGTAATACTAAGGTATGCTGATTCTACAAGCTCCAAGTATGTTAATTAAACTGTAAATTATATTTTTTTTCCTTTCTCATAATGTAAAATTGTATTTTGATTTAGACGTATTAGAAAATAACCTCATGCCTTCCTTTAATTTGGTAAGTGTGTACTGGGATTATTGATTATATTCTCCTCAATTGTGATTTGAAATTGACAAATTCTAATCATTGAAAACTATAGCTACTGCTGGGTCATAGTTGTGTACATCAAGCCGCAGATACCACAAGCTACCCATCTATCAATGTATACATCTCCGTAGTGGAGCCTAGCATAATTTAAAATTTCTTTCCTAGACAAGACTCTTCTACACTTTACAGTTTTAACTATCCTTTAAATTTTGATATTTCTTTTTCTTTAAATCATAGAGCAAGTGCATTTTATTGAATAAATGAGAATTTGTTTTAACAATAAGGTATTTAAGCATCCTTATACAATCCACAACTCAAACTTCAGTCACCATAAATGAGACGGAGCAAGTGTCATCAGAATAAATCCATTTCGAACATTCGATACTCTAAATGCCATTAAAATGAGAAGATTGACCCAGTTAATCTATCAAGGTAATCTTGATAGTTAGAAGGAAAAACCTATGGCAAAGAAAAAAAGAAAATGTTTAGCTGGCAATTCATAATACTAACTTTTTTCTTTATGCCATGATAGCAGAGAGTATTTGATTCCTCGACCAGTTCAAATCAAAGACAAGGCTTTGCTCGAGGAAGGATCAAGGACAAGCGTCCTATTTTTTGATGTACCAGAAAATCCTATCTATTTTGAACTTCTAGTAGAGAAAATATACCCAGTAATTAGCAATTTTTGCTTCTACTCAGAGAAGAAATGGTATGTGACATGTTTAAATGAATTTTAGTACTTGTTAAAAGTAAAATTAACTATTCATCATTCTAGCATCATATTTATTGAAAATCTCCCAATATGTCTGATTCAAGAAACAAAAACAAAACCCTTGGGGGTTGGTTGTTTGGGGTTCATTATTATTTTTTGTTTTTTTTTTTTTTTTTCTGTTTTTTGAAAACAAAAAGCATAAAACAAACAAGAAACACTTTGTATTTTTTCTGTTTTGTAAAGATGTTTTTAAACATAAATGGGATGCTTTCAAAAAAAAAAGATAATGTGAAACGTGTTGTGTTTTGTTTGTTTCATTAACTTAATAATTATAATTTTTAATTAATTAATAATTTCAATTAAATAAATTAACTTAATAATTAAAAACATATAAATTATTTAATTTCAACTAATAATTATAAAATTAAATTAATTAACTTAATAATTATAAACAGGAAGTGTTTCTAAAGAGGCTATGCCTAGAACAGTTTAAGCAATTTTAATTATTGTTTAACTTGTTTCTTTTGCTTTAATGACACTTGATGATCATATATCTATCAAAATAAATTAAAAAAATGGATAAGGTCAAACAAAACAAAATAATTAGTTTAAAAAATAGAAAATATCCACATTGATTTTATATTTTTTTCATATTAAATACATATAAATCATTTGCATAGATCAGTTCAAGCAATTTTATTTAATGTTTAACTTGTTTTTTTAAGCATCAATGACACTTGATGGTCATATATATATATATATATATATATATATATATATATAAAATTCAAAAAATGGATAATGTCAAACTGAACAAAATAAAATTTTAATTTTTTATGGAGTGAATAAAAAAAGTGCCAGCTTTTAGTCAGATATGACTGATCGAAATAATTTTTTATTACAAACAGTTGAATATATATGTGAGATCAACTATTTTTTTTTTCATCAAAATTTTTTTTAATTACTCAATATTAAAGTAAACTACTCTCATGGATTTCATCACTTTACTTCAACCAAAAGTTAACAAAATCATCAGGAATTAAAAGCAACTCAATTACTTAAAAAGTTTTTTGAGTCATTTATGTCTGGACAATGCTCAATAGTAGTTAACGGTCGCATAGACCCTACGAATATCACTTCGTCTAATACAGAAGTTTGAATTCATGTCTAAAGTTTGTATTTGGATTTGACTGAAAAAGATCAATCTTGACCATTGCTAACTCGCCAACTTAGTAGATTACCAATAAGTCAATTTTCATGTTGTGAATCAAACTCGTAGTTAACTTGACCCAACTTGACCTGTAAATTCATTAAGTTGAGTTGGTGTGGATCCAACTCAAAAATAACTAACTTAACGAACCTCACATTGACAAAAGCTCAACAGATAGAGAATTTATTACTTGTTTAGGACATGGAATTGAAGGCACTAGTAGAGGATATATAGTGAAACTTGTGATCTAAGCTTATTCAGAACAGAACCTCGATTAACTTCAATTTTGTTAAAGAAGAAATTATTCTGTTCAAATCCAACACACAAAGGGACAGCCAAAGCGATGGATGAGCATAAACAAAAGTCTTAGCCCCCACCTGAGAGGCCACAAACAAATAAAGAAGAATAACGTAAATAAAAAAGAAAGTAAATCGAGCAAACGAAAAACAAAACCACTAAACATGGATTCTTTCCCCATTGACCATCATTCATTTAATCATGCAGTCCACAACTCTCTAAACTAAATGTTGTTAACAAACTAGCATAATATTGAGAACTCATTGAGAAGCATTTGTACTTACGAACATCTTTGATTAACATTAAATAATTAAATCAAATCTTTTACTTTTTCATTTGTTATCCGTTTCTCCATTTTCTTGGATGGTTACAAAAAATTTCAAAAGTGAAAAATACTTTTACATAATTTATATCTAGATAAATAGAGCATATGTTATAATTTATTATGTGCATTCATAATCTAATTCATTAAATTTTCGAGTGTCAACTTGAATTATTTTTTAGGACATTAAATTTCTTAAATCAGGGGGTAAAAAATGAATTTCAATAGAATTAATTTCTTCTGAAATTTTACAGTAAGGCAATTAAAAATTGGTAGAATATTGAATCAAGTTTGTATTTTAAAGGGCATAATTCCATGAAGTAAAGAAAGGAACATACCAAGTTTGAGAAGCAAAACAGACGTGGCTACTTCCTAATTTAGCATTCGCAATCTTGACATGAATAAAAACAAGCATGAAAGGACATTATATAGTATGTTTCAACATGTAAATAAAATACAGGCACAACATATACAATCTTTTTAGTGAAATCATTTGTTTCAGTAAAATTATGACTGGCTACAACACAACCAATCAAAAATCAACACATGCATTCAACCTATTTATGATCTCCAACTTGCACCAACAAAAGACAAAAATATGAAAAATTACTATTTTCTCAAACAGTCAGAGACCAGATAATTTTTCTTTTAAGGCCATAACCAGAAGCAATCACAAAATGAAGGGTATAATATCTTATAGATTCAAGAGTAGAATCATTTAACAAAAGATAAAGTAGAAATAAGAGAAGCTCGCAGAGGTAAAAAAAAATTACTATATGCAAGTTGCCTAGAATAAAGCTCTACACTATATTAGATCATGAGATACTAGAATCCTGCAAAAAACAGCATAAGGATCATGGATTTATGTATCGAGCAACTATAAACAAGCTATATGCACAGAAAATATCACACCGCATGCTAAAATAAAGTAGAAACTACAAAGAACACTTTTGAAACACCACTAAAACTGAATTACTATATGCAAGGAAGAACAATCAACTCAATTCCTGCTATCAAAAGTCATCTCATAATGAATGAAACTTAAAATAGAACAATCCCAACTTTCATCTCAATTTTTCAGTATTCTATTCCAACTTGTAGAATGAACCCTAAAATCAAACAAGTTGAAGTAAGCATATGATTTCAACTTATAGAACCCCACAAATAAAAATTTCGTAACATAAAAAAAAACATAGATTTAGCACAAAAAGTAATTGCAAGGGTAAATCAAACTGTAACAAGAAGATCTAGCATTTAGCTATCAACATAGATGAAATTAAACATGAAAGTTTCCACATAAAGCAAATTCAGCATAAATAAATTATATTATATAGGTTTTAAGCATAGGAGGATTCCAGTGCATACGGATTTGATAGCCGGAAAATGCCACCTCGCCAAGCTAGAATAAGCCATCGCCGGGGTTGCGCCAGTAGGGATTTCCCCTTTCGGCCGGCCACCCTACTTCAGCTAGCCAGTGCCATCGGGTCAGCCGCTAGCCCCTTGTGTTCAGCCAATCACCTTGGCGGTCACCCCAGTAGTCGGTCACCCAACATCAATGTACCGCAATGCTTCAGAATGACAAAAGAACCAAAATATACCTCACTGCTCCCATTTAAACAGGGGCATTTCCCCTCATTATTTCTCTATAAACAGAGGACCCTTTAGCATGTAGAAAGGGTCCCTAAGGCTCTCTCTTACCTCTCATGTAGGAGATCTCTCCCCTTCTTTTCTCACTAATAACATTCAATTTATGTGGAATAAAAGGGTCGAAGAGCTTGGGAACACCCCCTCTTTGCCCCCTGCGAGTCAACTCTTCCTCTCTCTCTCGCTCTCTCCCTCTTTCTCCTTCCCTCAGAATCTAGCTCTATTCATTGGGCACGATCTGAAATGCAAATTTGGGTTCAACATTCTAAAAAGTGAGTTGAGCATGGAGCTTGTCGCTAACAAGACGAACAGCCATCCGGGTTGGAGAAAGCTCAAGACAAAGAAACAAGAAATGAAAATAAAAGATAAGAAAAAATGAAACAAGAAAAAGAAGATGAAAGAGATAAGATGTGACAAGTTGAAAGGCAAAAAGACAAAAAACACAAAGTAAAAAAGATGACGGCATAAAGTAGATGACAAGACAAAAAAAGAAAAAGTTAAGAAAAAAACGAGAAAAGGAAGAAGGTTCCCTCTCACATTCCATGGGGAAGAAAGGCCCGCATAGGAAAATAAAAAGAGATAAGAACCTCCTCTCTTTAACTTATTTCCTTATCATTTATTAAGGAAGAAAGAGAAAAATAAATAAAAGTAAACAAAAAATAGAGACACAATAAAGACAAATACAAAAGTAAGAAAAAGATTAAAAAAAGACCACTCACTCCTCAATTATGCCTCTCCCCCGAGAGAGCATTCCAAAAGAAAAATAAAAATACTCTTTATCTCCAAGCCTCTCCTCCGGGACGAGTGAACAAAGCTCCACTTCCGAAACGAGCAAACAAATAATCTTCTTAAAAATCGATCTGCCGAATATCTTTTTTTTAAAATCTAACAAATAATCTTCTCAAAAATCTACTCATCAAAGGCCAACGAAAGGACTGTTACAAAACTAAGTCCAACTAGAGACTTATGAAATAGTATTTTCTTTACTCATGAGTTTTTCATAATTTGCGCAGCTTCGCCCCCAAAAAATAGAAACTCAAGGCTTTTGTATATCCGGAAATCGCACCTTGCCGAGAAAGAACAAGTCGTCGTCGGGGTCGCACAAGTAGGGATTTCCTCTTTTGGTCAGCTACCCTGCTTCAGTTGACCAACCCCTTCGAGTCGACAGTCAGCCCTTCAGGACGGCCGCCAGCTCCAATCGATCACCACAAGTAGACAGCCACCCAACATCAACGTACTCCAACGCTTCAGTATGATAAAAGGACCAAAACATCTCCTGCTCCCATTTAAACAGAAGCATAAATGTAATCTCCCTCTCCGCTCTTTATTTCTTTATAAATAAAGAAGCTTGGCCAGCAAAAGGAGTCCCTACGGCTCTCTTTTACCCCAATGTAAGGAGATCTCTCGCCTTCTCTTCTCACTTGTAACCTTCAAGCTAAGTGGAATAAAATGGGTCAAAGAGCACGGAAACACCCATTTGCCCACCAGGGGGCAACATTTGCTCTCTCTCCCTCCCTCCCTCCCTCTCCCTCCCTCCCTCCCTCCCTCTCCATCTGAATTCGGCTCTATTCCTCGAGCACGGTCTAAATGACAGATTTGAGTTCAACAACTTATTAACGTAAACATATTCCAGCAAAAAATAGTTAAATTAACTACCAATGCTAAGTTATAAATGCCACTTTTTGCAAATTAGAATTCAATAGATGCCATTTTCAATAAATGGAAGCTTACTAAAACTAGACCTAAAAGATACAAGGCATAAGCAAATCTAATTTTAGTTATAGCAAATTCATCATGAAGATTTCCACATGTCGTTTATCAGACATGCATTTTAATTATAGAAAAACCTTATTAAAAGATATATACCACATGACATCTACATATCCATGATTTCAGGGGCAGCTCTTTTAAATCTAACTACCCAAAAGCTTCTGGATGAATAAACCAATATTAGGGAAGAGCACCTCACTTAGTACGCATCACAACAATACTAAAGCGAGACGACTATATGTTGAAGCTCCAGGGCATGTGCATGCCGAGAAGAACCCGATAAAGTGTTGGCGAAGCACATGTAAATGGATCGGAGGAGCTATGCCATTGATACAATACTGTTATTTGAAGGAGAGATCTGCCAGAGGAGAATTCTTGGTTCCTGCGGAGTGCGGCGAAGGAGAATCAGCACGAGCAAATCGAACAGACGGGGTGAACTACAGAGTGGATGAACAACAGAGTGGATGTAGTTCAGCTCAATCGCTTCCTTATAATTTTCATCATTAAAGTAAGGGATTTGGAACAGCAATCTTTAGTAATGAAATAAATAAATAAATAAAACCCTTAGTTATGAATTTATAGATAATCAGGTTTATTTGATAAATTCAATTTTTTTAATTCTCATAGATTTAAATTTTTAGAAGCATTTAATATAAAAGGTATTATATTCCATTAAATCAACTTATTTCAAGATTTAAATTTTTAAAATTATATTAATAATAATTAAATATTTACTAAGGTAAATAGTCATTAATTAGAATTAGCACAAACAAATAAAAACTTGATCAACATTTTAACATTAATTAATTAATTATTGAAAAATTATTTATTAAATTAAGTAATCATTTAGTTTCATTAGATTAATTAAACATAAATCAATAATTAAATTTTTATTAATCAATCATGAAACACAGCCATTGCAGGATTCCAAGCCTCGGATCTGAAAGTGTAGGGTTAAGTTAGGTAGTCAACCACCAACGTAAACTTATCGAAAAATCGTGACATGATTCTTTTTTATCATTGTGTAAATGCTAGGACGTCCCCTGGAAGTGATGCGTTGTATGACCTGAATACAGTGAAAAGTGTACATGGGCTGCTACACTGGCGCCTGGTGTAGTATCAAATAAGCAAGGTTTCCCACATTACGGATGGATGTGGGTAAAAAAGTTAGTCCATGAAACAAATATTATGATAGGATCTTAGAATATATGTACTCTCATTAGTAAATTAATGAAAATAGTTAATATTATGATTCATAGAAAGATAGATATCTTGTGTATTCAAGAAACTAATGGGTTAGAGAAAAGGCTGAGTAGATTGATAAATTAGGTTTTAAACTTTGGTATTCAGGCAAGAGTAGCACTAGAAATGGTGTAGGTGTAATTATAGATAAGAGTTTGAAACATAATGTTGTAAAAATTAACAGAGTTTGAGATAAAATTATAGCTCTTAAGATTATTGTTGATACTAAGATTTTTAATATTATAAATGTTTATGCTTCTCAAGTAAGTTAGATATAGGTTCTAAAGATAAATTCTAGAAAGACTTAGAAGACTTAATACAACTGATACCTCTTGAAGAAAGAATTTATGTTGGAGGAGATTTAAATGGACATGTCGATAGAGTGGTAGAAGATTTTAGAAATATTCTTGGTGGCTACGGTTTTGGAGTATTAATGGAGAATATAGAGTCGTGACAGATTTTGGTTTAGAGTGTGATTTTGTTATTGTTAATATTTTATTCAAGAAAAAGAAGAGCATATTATTAATTACAAGAATGGATCTAATAAAACACAAATTGATTACTTTATTATAAGAAGAGATCTTCGAGAATGTAAAAATTGTAAGGTCATTCCAAGTGAGAATTTAAGTACTCAACATCGATTATTAGTTCTAGATTTTAACATGAAGAGTTGTAAAATAAAGAATATTAGGAATCATCATCGTAGAATTAGATAGGGTACCTAAAAGACATAAAATAAAATTATTTTTATGAGTAAAATTCAAGATTTCAAAATTTAGGATGTTCATGAAGAAGCAAATTCTATGTGGGATAAAGTAACAAACAATATTAAACAAATGTCAAAAGATGTACTTAGAAAATCAAAAGAAAAATTTTCTATAAATAAAATAGTTGACGGTGGAATAATAATGTGCATGAAAATATAAAATATAAGAAGTTATGTTATAAAAATTGGTTTGAATATAAAAGCATAGAGAGTTGGGAAAAATATCGAACGACCTATAGAGAGTCTAACATAACAATCTGTGACGCTAAAAATTTTGATTTTAGTGATTTTTATAATAGATTAGATACTAAGGAGGGTGAAAAATATGTATATAAACTAGCCAAAAAAAAGAGTAAAGTAAAGTTAATGATTTAAATCAAGTAAAGTGTATTAAAGATGAGAACCAAATAGTGCTTTTCTTAGAAAAATATATTCAACATAGGTGGGTGAGTTATTTTAACAAACTTTTTAATGAAGCTCCTGAAAATACAATCGACCTTAGTGATCTTAATATTGTTAATAATAAGAAAATATTTCATTTTTACCTTCGTATTAGTAAAAAATAAGTTGAGGAGGCGTTAAAGAAAACCAAGGGTGAAAAGTCTGTAGGACCTGATGATATTCCATTAAAGTGTGGAAATATCTAAGGGAAGTTTCTTGAATTACTAAACTCTTTAATATTATTTTAAAAGCTAAAAAGATGTCTGAGGAGTGGAGGAAGGGTATTTTTGTCCCCTTTTTAAGAATAAGGGAGATGTACAAGAGTGTGCATATTATATAGCAATTGAGTTGTTGTGTCATATTTGAAAATTATGAGAGGTTAATTGAACATAGATTAAGATGTATTACTAAGGTTTCTCATAATCAAATTGGATTTATGTTAGGCAGGTCTACTATAGAAGCTATGCATTTATTGAGAGGTTTGATGGAAAAGTTCGAAGATAATAAAGATTATTCACATATGATTTTTATTGATTTAGAAAAAGCTTATGATAAAATTCTGAGAGATATCCTTTGGAGAGTTCTTGAGAAGAAAGGTGTTGATATGACTTATATTCAAGTCATTAAAGATATGTTACTAGACCTGGTACTTGTGTTCGAACAGAAGGAGGATTGATCAAATATTTTCCTATTTTTGTTGGAGTACATCAGGGATCGACTTTATGAACATATCTTTTTGCCTTAGTTATGGATGGTCTTACTGGACACTTACAGGAGGATGTACCTTGGTGTATATTTTTTGTTGATGATATCCTTCTCGTAGATAAGATGAGAGAAAAAGCTCAGAGAAAACTTGAATTTTAGAGGTCTACATAGGAGTCTAAAGGCCTTCATTTTAGTTGAACTAAAACTAAGCACATGGAATATAATTTTAGTAGTAGTAGCTCTAAGGATAGGAATGTAACTATGGGTGATCAAATTATTAAAGGTGTAAAGTCTTTAAATATCTTTGGTCTATAGTTTAAATTGATGGTGATATAGATGGGGATGTTATTAGTAGAATTCAAGATGGTTGGTTGAAATGAAGGAATGCTTCGAGTCTATTACGTGATTGAAAAGTACCACACAGATTGAAAGGAAAATTTTATAAGTTGGTGGTAAGACCTGCAATCCTCTATGGCACAAAATGTTGGCTTTTAAAAGAGAAGGAAAAAACTAAGTTATGTTTTGCTGAGATGAGAATGATTGGGTGAAAGAGTGGTTTTACAGTTAGAGACAAAAGGTGAAATGAATATATCTATGATAGGATTGGTGTAGCTCCAGTGATAGACAAAGTTAGATAGAGTCATCTTAACTAGCTTGGTCACAATAAATGTCGACCATCTGATGATCTGGCTATGAGAGTAGATGTTTTAGATTTGACTTATGTTGAGAAAGGCAGAGGTTGACCAGGAAGATTTGGGCATATTTTATAATAAATAGTCTTAATTTATTAGAATTAAATTAAAATATGACACTAAGTAGAATACAAAGGAGAAAAATGATTCATGTAGCTGGCCCCACTTAGTGGTATAAAGTTTTGTTGCTGTTGTTGTTGTTGTAATCATGAAACAATGCAATGTTATATTAAATCACTTATTAATCATTAAATTACGAAAAATATTATTTTTAAAATTAATTTTAATATTTTCATTAGATTTAGTACCCGAATCCACTGTACTTTATGTCAAAAGTATATGTAGAAAACAAACTTTACTATCGTATTAATCCTTCAATATATTCTATGTCGAAAGTATATGCAGAAAACCAAGTTTGTTATCGTATTACTCTTTTATTAGGCAAAGAGTCTATAATTGAAATAGTTGTTTTATTATCTGTTATGATCAAGAACATTTCATTTAAAAAGATATTTTTTTAATTATTTTTTAATTGCTAATAACTCTTTTTTATTAATGTGATAATTTTGTTCTTTCATTGTATACGTATCTGAGTTCTACCGACACAAAAGTTCGGTTGCCATTCATAGAGCTTTTAAAATTGCTCTCGAAGCTAATTTAGATCTATCAATTTCTATGATTAAATAATTATCAGGTATAAGTAAATATAATTTTTTGGAAGATTTTTATTTTGATCCTTAATTTTTGTAAAAATGGTATTGTCAAGCTCTGATTCTATTTTTAGGGCTTTCATTTTCTCTTGAGATAGTTTTATTTTTTCTATTTGTATTTTTTTAATATTAATTTTTAGATTTTTAATTTCAATTGCTATTTTTTCATATCATCTTCTATGTCTAAGTTGTTCTGCTCACTCTTCTTTCTATTGTATATTATAAAGGTGTAAGGGTCCATCATACTTCCTAACATAAGCTTATCTTAATATTATCTTATTCTATTTCTCGCCCTTCTAGGGTTTGATCTCAACATCTCTGGTTCAAATTATATTTTTCTCCGTAGTTTTCTAGAGAAAATATAGGCAATGATCACAAAAAACATTATTCACAGACTACAACCCTATATAATTACTTTAGAGATGTGAAACACATTTTTAGTTCGTTTACTATATTCAGGTAGCCAGAAGGGATAGAAACAAAATCACATAATATTATTATAAACAAATGATAGAAATAAAACACGAAACGTTACATACTTTATAATATACCTACAAACATAGGAGAGAGAAGAGTTTATTTAGTCGTAAAGCCATCACACATGCTTATATTACAACAGAAGGGAGGAAGAAGAGAAGAAGAAGAGAACTTACTAAATTTTCTCTGGCTTCTAAACATAGCAAAGACAACATTATATATACTCAAAATTTCTCTATGGTTTTCATGGCTGACGTTATGTCTTTGTAACGTGACATAAGTGGACAATAATTGAGCCGGTGAGGATATTTACTTTATCATATAATTAGCTATAAATGAGTTGGCAAGGAATAATTCTTCTGCTTTTTGTTAAGTTCTTGTATTGTTAGATTTATTTATGATAATTGTGCTTCTTTACAGCATATATTCCACTATTTTTGGCCTCAGACTTATCTCTTACTCCCTGTAGAGTGTCACATTTTTTACAATACATACATTTATGTATTTTTTTCTTTTATAGTTTCTGATAAAATAACTCTTTGCTTCTTTACTGGCTACAACATTATTTTTGCTGAGAATAGTTACTCATTTTTTGTACATAGCTTCGTGTATCCAGCGCGTTGGTTGTTTAGTGTGACTATACAAATAAATGGTTTGAACAGTGATAAACTCAAATAATAGTTGGATTTATCTTCGTTGTTTCAATCCATATTTGATATACATCTTCTAACTTAGAACTCTGAGTTAGTACTTTAGCAGGTATATATTTAAGAGTAAATGGTTCGCTGCTTTATTCCAAGTTATATTAATGAAATAATTCCTTCGCGTATTTTCGGATAAGTTTTATATAATTAGATATATATGTATGTATGTATGTATGTATGTATGTATGTATATATATATATATATATATATATATATATATATATATATATATATATGTATGTGTATATATATATATATAGCAAAAAGGCAATATCATTAATCAAAAAGAAGAATTACATCTAAGATGGGGTATATCCAAACAATCCCCAACAAGCAAAAAAGACAAAAGGAAGAAGGAATTTTATGACAAGTAACTGTGAGGAAGAGGCCTCATAGGCAAGATGGTGTGCTGGTTTGTTGCCTTCTCTAGGGATATGAGACCATATGACTTGAATAGATGAAGCAAGATGGAGAATCTTCTTTAGCCAATGGATCAGGTACCATGGGGGGAGGTCTTTAGGAGAATTATATGTAATAATTGTAAGCAGTCCACTTCCACATGTAGATTGTTCAGGTTTTGTGCTAAGGCCAATTTCAGCCCCCAGAAGACAGCTACTGTTTCTGCTTCCAGAGCATTAAGAGCATCAATAGGAGCAGCAAAATACCATAAGCAATGCCCTTTGAAGTTTCTGCATATACCTCCAATACCTGCCCTGCTGATTGAGTAACTCCCATCAGTATTTAACTTCAACCAAGGCTGAGAAGGGGCCCTCCAAAGGACCAACTGGATAGCAGGATTAGCCTCCCTCCTAGAAGTGTTAGCAGAAGAACCATTCAATTTTTTAATAAAGGACTGATAATGGATGATTATCTTGTGAGGACTGGTTGGAAGGTTTTGGTACATGGAAGCATTTCTGGCTACCCAGATGAACCAGAAGATAATGAGAGGAATGTACTTTTTTTAATGGTGTTGCCAAGTATCCCAGCAGGAATTGAGGTTGGGCCAGTTGGATAGAAGACCCAACATTTGTTCACTTGCTAACACAACAGACCAGACACTCCTGGATATCAGCTGAATGGCGAAGCTGGCATCTGGATGGTTCTCTAATCCCTTTGAGTTTTAAAATATCATCAGTAGGATGAAATTTTCTGAATAACCTCCAGCAGAAGAAGGACATAGAAGGGGTTATATTAGCATTCCAAATACTATTATCCCAATTAGTAGACTGCCAATGGAAATGTTATTGGTAAATAAATTTGGACAGACTTTGTTGGGAACCATTTTTAGTAATAAGGGTATCATGAGGTGAATAATTAATGGGGAGATCAAGAATACTTTTGATAATTTGAGGAGAGTTAACTTCACTTAGTTTGGATAGATCCCACTTACCATCTACTCAGCAGTCTGCCACAGTGTTAATAGAAGAATTAGTGGGTTGGTAGTCTTTCAAGGAATGATTCCCCAACAATTATCAACCCAGAAGTTAATTTGTCTTTCACCAACATCCCAGATGAATAAATTTTCAATAGCATCTTTAACTTGAAGAAGGGCTTTCCAATTTCTGGAATCTCCCAATTTTGGTGTCACAAGAGAAGGATGAGAATGGGGACAATATTTACCTTTCATAAACCATGCCCATAAAGAACTTTGTTGTCTGAATCTAACCCATTATTTATAGTAAAAGATATAGCTCATGTGTGATAAGTTTTTGAATCCCAGTCCACCACTATCAGGAGGTTGGCAGATCTTATTCCAAGAAGTCCAGTGATGTTGTTTATGTTGACCAACCCATAAAAACTTGTTAAATGTGACTTCCAGCATTCTTTGGGTACTCTTCTTTAACTTAATCATTTGTAGGATATACAGGGGTCAGTGGAGAGTACAGATTTGAGGAGGGTCAATCTACCTCCATTAGACTCTAGCATTGGATCTTGGATGTCACTTTCTTCACCACCTCATCATAGTGGGATTGTTTTCTCCTGCCTTTGATCAATGAGAAGCCTAAATATTTGAGAGGATAGGTTGAATTAGTGAATCCAGTGAGATCTTTGATCCAGTTTATCTGAGTAGAGGGTAGCTTGGTGCTAGGTAGGAATTGACTTTTGGATCTGTTGAAAGTCTTGAAGCATGTTGGAAGTAATCCAAAGTAGCCATGACCTTCTTAACAGCAGCTTTGCTCCCATTAGTAAACAATATAACATCATCTGCATCTGCAAGGTGAGAAACAATGCAATTAGATCTGTGCAGGTATCTCAGATATGGTAACTGCTGCTGGGAATGGTTAATCAACCTTCACAGATAATCAAAAGCTAAGATGAATATATAAGATGAAAGGGGATCACCTTGCTTTATTCCTCTGGATGCAGTAAAAAAACCATGACATTCCCCATTGATTAGTATGCTATAGTGAGAATTGTGGAGCCATCTTTTAATTAAAGAGCAGAAATCATCAGGGAAATTCCTGGCTTTTAGGATCTAAAGAATAAAGTCCCAATTGATGGTATCATAGGCTTTAGCAATATCCAACTTAATGATAAGATTAGTCCCTCTACAAGGTCTATCAATCTCCAGCAACAATTCCTGTGCCAGTAGCAGATTATCTGTAATGCTTCTCCCTTGTATAAATGCAGATTGATTGATTGAAATTAAGGCATCCAACAGAGGCTGCAATTTGGAAACAGTAATTTCATCGATAATTTTGGAAAAGACAGTTGTTAAGCTGATTGGTCTAAAGTCCTTCCATGTAGATTTGGTATTCTCCTTAGGAATAAGTATTATTGTAGTAGCTGTGAAGTATTTTGGTAAATCAATGCCAAGGAAGAAGCTTTGAATAGCCATTTTAGATTCTTCTCTTAGTAGCCATTTTAGATTCTTCTCTCTCATCTCTAGTTTAATTTAGTCTCTTCCATACTTAGGGTGCCACTTTATTTTGTATCTAGTAAGTTTATTTTGAGTGTTTATTGTGTATAATTGCTGTTGGAGTCTTTCATCATTGCTTTGGAGTTAGTAGAAGTCAGCGGAGCTTTTTTAGGAACACTTCAACTAAGTATTTGTACTTTATTTCAAAGTTTTATAAATATATTTTGTTGTGTTATTTTAATGAGTTCTGAGTAGTTAATTATCTTTCTCCTTTCAACTATGAAAAGATTATAAATTAATTAAATTTTGTAGGAGAGTTAAATATAAAATATTTTAAAATATTGTGATGATATTAATACCTAATCTTAGTTTACTTTTTAAATTGGTCATTTAATTTGTTAAAACTTGTTGAAGAATTTTGAGACCTATCCGGAGATAAATTCTTAACTAGTAGATATCACATGAATCCTTAGGTAATCGCAGGCTATATGCGGATTGTTTAAGGTGAAGTGCAAATAAATAGGAAGAAATTATTTATTGGGCATAAAATTAATTAGTTTTTAGAGTGATAGACTAAATTCTAATAATTTGGTTTATAGAAAGATAACGGGTCACTGGTAGAGCCGACCATAGCTACCCTTGGACATCTAGTAGTGTGAGCCTAGATTAACCCATTCTATTAATAAAACATCCTGAGTCTAACTATCGATTAGTCAATGTTCTTTGCACCTGGACCAAAAGGGTAAAGAATATGAATGCTTCTATTTGGCACAATACCATAATCTTAGTTCCCTACAAAAAGATAATTAATCTATAATTCTTGGATTAGCTGAAAAAGGAGAAAGTTGTTTTTACACTTGCATAGAATTTTAATTACTGCTTATTTTAATTTACTACTTACTGCTTCCTTTATTTTAGTAAAAATTATTATTTGAATATATATATAAAAAAAGGTATAAATAATTCACATAAGAAAATTTCAAAATATTACTTATATATTTTCTTTTAATTTCAGTATCCCTGTGGGATCGATAACAAGGACTCCACTAGAGCCCTGTATTACTTAAACGATACGTATACTTGTGTTTAAAATTGTGACTTTTACAAAAATTAAATCTAAATATAAAATTATAAAAGTAAACCTCGCACATCAAGTTTTTGGCACCATTTGCTGAAGGTTAAATTTTCTAAAAAGTGGTATCAAATTCTTGTATTTTAAAGCATATTTAAAGTTGCATCGCATCAAGTTTTTGGCGCCGTTGCCGGGGATAAGATAAAATAAAAAGTAAAAGTAAAAAAAAAACATAAAATCAAAACATAAAAACAAAACATAAAAACAAAAATATTTTTTAAATTTTTATGCGTAGTTCTGGATATGAAGGATTACTACATTTTGATTCTGAATTAGAAAGAACAATTAAAAGAATTAAAAAAGGAAAACAAATTTCAAAACATCAAAAAATGGCTAACTTACATAATAATAATCAAAATCCAATCGAAATTAATGAACAAAATATTTATAAACCATTAAGGGAATATGGAAACCCTACAAATCGATGAACTTCATGTTAGTATTCAAATTCCAGCTGTAGATGCTAATTCTTTTGAGCTTAAACCTTCTATTCTTCAAATGGTTCAAAACAATCAATTTGGAGGAACACCTAATGAGGATCCAAATTTACACCTTGCAAGTTTTTTTAGAACTTTGTGCTACCTTTAAATATAATAATGTTTCTGATGATGTTATTAGGCTTAGACTCTTTCCTTTTTCCTTAAAAGATAGAACAAATATGTGGCTTAATTCATTAGCAACTTGTTCTATTAAAACATGGGCAGATATGACACAAAAATTCCTTGCTAAATATTTTCCTTCTTCTAAAACTGCTAAATTGAGAAATGATATTACTTCATTACTCAATTTGATGGAGAAACAATTTATAAAGATTGGGAAAGATTTAAAGAACTATTAAGAAAATGCCCTCATCATGCTTTACCAGATTGGTTAATTATTCAAACATTTTATAATGGACTTATTGGATCAGTTAGATCAATTATTGATGCTTTTGGTGGTGGTTATTTAATGGCTAAGACATTTGAAGAAGCCTACACCTTAATTGAAGAAATGACTAACAACAATTTTCAATGGCCTTCTGAAAGGGTTATTCCTAAAAGAATGACCAGTATTCATGATAATGAAGCCTTTTCTATTTTAGCTTCACAAGTGGCTGCGATATCTAAGAAATTATATAATTTTGCTATTAATATATCGCATGTAAGTAATGATAATGCTGCAAATTCTGATGATTCTCAAACAATAGAAATTTTGCAAGCTATTGCTAGTAAAACTAATAATCCTTATTCTAATTATTATAATCCTGGTTGGAAAAATCATCCTAATTTTAATTGGAGTAATGGGCATCAAACCAATCCAAATTGGAACAATCAAGGAAATTCAAACTATAGACCAACTTATCCTCCTGGTTATAACAATCAGAGGAAAAGGTTGTCTGTAGAAGAATTGATCTTGCAACTTAGCAATCAGCTATAAAGTCAAAACACTGCTATTCGTAATATTGAGAATCGGATGGGTCAAATTGCTAATTTCATTAATTACAGACCTCAAGGAACACTGCCTAGCAATGTCGAAATTAATCCTAAAGAATCTGGAAAAGAACATGAACAAGAAAAAGCTGTACAACTTAGAAGTGGAAAGGAATTAAAAGAGAAAACACGGAATGAGATTGAAAAAGAGAAAGAAGTTGAAGAGATTGAAAAACCTAAAGATACCCTTTCACCAAGTAAAGATCATATTGTTTTACCTATTCAAGTGGGAGTTGAAAGACCACCACGACCTTTTCCTCAAAGACTTAAACACCAGAAACTTGACCATCAATTTTTAAAGTTCTTTGAAATTTTTAAGAAACTTTCCATCAACATTCCTTTTGCTAAAGCTTTGGAGCAAATGCCAAGCTACGCAAAATTTATGAAGGATATTTTAAGCAAGAAGAGAAAATTTGAAGCTTACGAAACTGTTGCATTAAGTGAAGAATGTAGTGCAATAATTCAGAAGAAATTACCTCAAAAACTTAAAGATCCTGGAAGTTTCACTATACCATGTGATATTGGAGAAAAATTCTGTGAAAAAGCCTTATGTGATTTAGGAGCTAGTATTAATCTCATGCCATTTTCAATCTTTCGAAGATTAGATTTAGGAGAGATTTCTCCTACCACTGTAACTCTTCAGTTAGCTGATCGATCGATCACTTATCCTAAGGGAGTTATAGAGGATGTTCTCGTTAAGGTAGATAGATTTATCTTCCCTGTAGATTTCATTGTTCTAGATATGGAAGAAGATAAAGAAATACTTATCATTTTAGGAAGACCTTTTCTAGCTACCGGTCGAGCTATGATTGATGTGCAAAAATGAGAATTAACGATGAGAGCTAATGATCAAGAGATAACATTCAATGTTCTGAAATCAAAGAGGTATCCTGAAAAAGAAAAATGCTATCAGATGGATATTTTTGATTATATGATTGAAAAGCATTACCAAGAAAGATGTAAGGTCATTTTTGATGATAAAGATAAAGAATCTATGTTATATCATGAGTCATTAAATGAAGAAAATTCATCTGAAGAAGCTCATTATATTCATGAAAATTGGGAAATTTTAGACACGACTACAAATGAGATATTATTACCCTCAATTAAAAAAGCCCCTGAACTAGAATTAAAGATGTTACCTGCACATTTAAAGTATGCATTTCTTGGAGATTCATTAACTTTACCTGTAATTATATCTTCAGAATTAAGCAAAGATCAAGAAGAAAAATTAATTAGAGTTTTGAAGAATTATAAGAAAGCTTTTGGTTGGACTATTGCAGATATAAAAGGAATAAGCCCTTCAATCTGTATGCATAGGATTTTAATGGAAGAAAATTGTACACCCACTATTGAACCTCAAAGAAGATTAAATCCAATTATGAAAGAGGTTATTAAGAAAGAGATTTTGAAATGGTTAGATAGTGGAACTATTTATCCTATTTCAGATAGCCAATGGGTAAGTCCTATTCATTGTGTTCCGAAGAAAGGAGGAGTAACTGTCATTGTTAATGAAAAGAATGTATTAATTCCAACAAGACAAGTTACTGGATGGCGAATTTGCATTGACTATCGCAAATTAAACAACGCCACTAGAAAGGATCATTTTCCTTTACCTTTCTTGGATCAAATGTTGGATAAACTTGCTGGACGCTCATATTTCTATTTTCTGGATGGATATTCTGGTTATCATCAATTACCTATTATTCCTGAGGATCAAGAAAAGATAACATTTACTAGTCCTTATGGAACATTTGCCTTTAAATAATGCCTTTTGGTTTATGCAATGCACCTGCAACTTTTTAAAGATGTATGATGTCAATATTCTATGATTTGATTGATAAAGGAATTGAAGTATTCATGGACGATTTTTCAGTTTTTGGAACTTCTTTTGAATCTTGCTTGGAAAATATAATGAAAATTTTGAAGAGATGTGAAGAAACAAATTTAGTTCTAAACTGGGAAAAATGTCAATTTATGGTCACAGAAGGCATTGTACTTGGACATAAAGTTTCACAAATAAGGATGGAAGTTGATCAAACAAAAGTGAAATTTATTGCTGAACTGTAACAACCTACTAGTGTTACTGATGTAAGAAATTTTCTGGGTCATGCTGGATTTTATAGGAGATATATAAAGTAGTTTTCTAAAATTGCTAAACCTCTTTGTCATTTATTGGAAAAAGAAGCTAAATTTGAATTTAATGAAGATTATCTGAATGCGTTCAATATTCTGAAAGAAAAGTTAATCACTGCACCTATCATTGTTGCACCTGATTGGAATAAACCTTTTGAATTAATGTGTGATGCTAGTGATTATGCAATCTGAGCTATATTAGGAAAAAAATATGAGAAGATTTTCAAAGTTATATACTATGCTAGCAAAACTCTTAATGAAACTCAAGTCAATTACACTACTACTGAAAAAGAGCTGTTAGCAATAGTATATGCCTTTGATAAATTTAGACCATATCTTCTTGGAAATAAATGTATTGTGCATACTGATCATTCTGCTATTAAGTTTTTAATATCTAAAAAGTATGCTAAACCTAGATTGATCAAATGGGTTTTACATTTGCAAGAATTTGATTTTGAAATTATGAACAGAAGAGGGACTGACAACCAAATTGCTGTTCATTTATCAAGAATAAAAAACAATAATGAGAAGATTTATGAAGAAAATATAAATGAGAAATTCCCGGATGAGCAATTATATGTCATTCAAGGATTACAAATACCGTGGTATGCAGATATAGTTAATTACTTGGTTAGCAATATTTTACCATATGGGATGAATAGTAAATATATTAAGAAATTCAAGAATGATTATAAATCATATATTTGAGAAGATCCTCATTTATTTAAATTAGAAAGAGATTCTGTTATTCGAAGATGTGTACCTTACGAAGAAACTTTTGCAATTACTTAAAAATGTCACGATTCTAAATTTGGAGGACACTTTGGAGTGGATAAAACTGCATTTAAAATTTTAAATTCTGGATTTTATTGTCCTACTTTATTTAAAGATGTTGGACATTATGTGAAAACTTGTGATCGATGTCAAAGAATGGGAAATATATCCAAATAAGATGAAATGCCTCTAAACTTTATATTAGAAATTGAAATTTTCAATGTATAGGGTTTAGACTTTATGGGATCTTTCGTACCATCATCTGGAAAGATTTATATTTTATTAGCAGTTGATTATGTTTCAAAGTGGATCGAAGCTATAGCTTTACCGAACTGTGATTCCAAAAGTGTTTCGAAATTTTCAAAGAAAATGATTTTTACAAGATTTAGAATACCTAGGATAATTATCACAGATGGGGGAGTCATTTCAGAAATATAAGAATTCAATCATTGCTGGAAACATTTGGAATTAAGCATAGAATTGCAACTGCTTATCATCCTCAAACAAGTGGAATGGCTGAAGTATCAAACAAAGAAATTAAAAGAATATTGGGAAAGACTCGTTAATCCTAAAAGAACTCGACCGGGTCGATAGACTTGATTCCGCATTATGGGCTTATAGAACAGCTTATAAGACACCTATCGGAATGTCACCTTATCTCGTTAATTTATGGTAAACATCGTCACTTACTCGTCGAACTCGGAGCATAAAGCTTATTGGACGATAAAGGAGTTCAATTATAATTTGAATACTGCAGGAGAAAAACGATTATTACAACTGAATGAAATGGAAGAAATTAGAAATGAGTCTTATGAAAATGCAAGAATTTATAAGGAAAGAATGAAGAAATTGCATGACAAAATGATTTCAAGGAAAATATTCGAGTCTGGACAAGAAGTATTATTATTTAATGCTCGTTTAAAGCCTTTCCCTGGAAAATTAAAATCTAAATGGATGAGACTGTTTATAATTGAGAAAGTATACCCTTATGGAGCTGTGGATATTAAAGATCCCAAAACTGGAAAAGTATTTAAAGTTAAAGGATTAAGACTGAAGCCTTATTTGGGGAAATGAAATTAAATTACAAAGAGACTTATGAGCTGAGTCTACCCGATTTAATTAATTAGGTCGGGCTGATGACGTTAAACCAAGCGCTTTGTGGGAGGCAACCCATATTTATTAGTTTGAGTTTAATTATCACTATAAGGTTATGCCTTGGTCTTGACTGAATTTGTATATAACTTCTAGAAATAGAAGGGTAACAAGTATGTATTGGCTTAAGCTAAACATTTTCTTGAAGTATATAGAAATTGGACTTGGATCACTCCATGTCAAATGTGAGCAAAAAGGAGATCAAGTTAACCTTCGTTTGTGGTTGTTTGTGATTTGAAATTTTCGTAATTGTGTTTGTGTGTTGATCATACTTGTTTATTAGACATATTTTTACGACCGAAACTTTGCAAAATTTGACGATAGGTGAATCGGAGTGGATCGAGGTTTCGGCGCTTAGGCGCCAAAATAACTAGTGTATCGATGATCCGGCGCCTAGGCGCCAGATTCCGGCGCCTAAGCGCCTTTGTTATAGATCGTGGAAAAATCGAATTTCTCAGTTTTTCACACGAAATCTCTTTATTTATAGCCTATTTTTCGTCCCCAATCCCATAGACACACTAATTTCGACCAGAGCAATTCATTTTGGAGGAGTTAGGAAGGATTTGGAGGCCATGGATATAGGAAATCATGGAAATGAGGTAAGAGACAAATCTCCTAAAGATCCTCAACCTTATTTTAATGGTTTTGTTGCTGTTAGTTAGGAGAAGATGTTTAGTCGAATGGATAAGATTGAAGCGGAACTTCAAAGTATTGGTAATCATCTCCATGAGATGTATCACCAATACGAACACTTGGAATGGCAAACCAAACTTCAATCTGATCTCATGGCCGTCTATCATGACGCTCAAGTAGAGATGTACGTGAAGAACAAGTGGATTGATGAAAAGATAACTTTGAAATTTCCAAGGGCGTTGGTGTTCTATCCCTTCCGTCCTAGCGAAATTCATTGCGAAAGAGATGGAAATTGAAGATCGATGTTAAATAGATTCTTTATGTGTTTTAGGTGTGATCGAGTGTTGTTTTAGTATCTTGAATATTATTGGCGTATTTTTAGGTTGTGTGTTTTGAAAAAGTGGGGTCGCCTAGAGAAGTTGTCGGTGAGTTTTAAATTTTAAATTAAATTTAAATATATATATAATTTGGAAAGTAGCATTTGATTTTTGAAAATAATTTTAAGTTTGAAAATTTTAATATATGAAATTAAACCGATCTCACATCCCAAATAGTTTATATAAACGAGCAGAACAACACAAACCGCGCATCTATCCCGAAGAATAGACACACTGCTTGATGATGGGGCTCGATTATATAAACTAGAAGATTTATCACATTCGTTTGGTCTGTGAACCAATTTTATAAGCCGACAAGTTCCTCTGCTTAATATAAATGAATTAAGCAGGGTTTATATTACTTTGGTTCTTAAAGTTCCCTAAAAGGGCAAGCCCCTATAGTTAATTACATCCTAAGTGACGGGAATCACTTAGGAAGACTCTCGATAATGATTAGTGGTTTTACTCTAAAAAATTTCAAAGTTTAAGGTTTCTAACAAATTGGATTTTGGAAATTTCAATAGGGAATAACTCAAATTTGGAACAATTTATCTTAGGAGTCCAAAGGAAGAGAAGTAGGGGATGTCACGGACCTCGAGGAGAACCTCGATGACTTCCTGATTATCCTATTGTTTGGCTTCAATTTGAGAGAATTATTTAATGTTTCCATCCTGCAAATTTTAGTTAATTAGGATTATATTTATATGACATAATCATACAAACAGTCTCGAAGATATGAGGGTTTATGTCGTACCAAATGACTTCCTCGGAGTCCTAAGACTGGTTAGGGCTTAATTTGCATAACATGATTATACAAATGCCTAACGAAAAGTTGAGGATTTATGTTGCACTAGGCAAACCACCTCGAAATCCTATGGCTTGGTTATTTATTTCTAAGAAAGGTTTTGCTGAAGTAGACACAAGTTTTGCTGATGAAGATGGCCGTGCTGCCCACTGTGCTCCAAGCTCCTTGTTGTTGCAGATGTTTAGGAAATCAGGAGATGAGAGAAGTGTTTTGGTTTAGAAAAGTTGAAAATTGAGATGGCTTAGTGTTTTAATTAAAACAAATCTTAAAGTTGATTAAACAGAACCGATTAAGATCCCACGGTTCCGTCATCCCGGCACCGTTATTTTCATCGGATTCACTTAGTCCAAATGAATTTGCTAAACTCAACTAAATGAGTTCCACACATTCATTTAGACCGTGGGAAATCTCGTTATCAACACGTGGGTTACATCATCTAAGGGATTCCCGATCATCCAATGAGACGTTTTAATTTAATTGTAGTTGTAGTTTTGTTGTTCTGTTCGTGATTAAATTTTGAGTTGTTTTATCTTTTGAATGTTGGGGCGGTGAATTTATCTTGTGTTGATTTTAATTTAGTTTTGGGTTTCAGTTTTGTGGCTATCCTAAAAGTTTCAGTTTTCATGCAGGGTAACATTGTTGTTTAACATGCAAGTTTGCAAGAAAGAAAAGTAAAGTACAGTGCATGTAAGTAAATCGTAATAAAATGAAAGTGTACCCGGCGGGTCTTCTCATCATTCTCGGCTGCGCTTAAAACACATGTCAGAGCATTTATATATCTCAGGGAAAGCACCAAGGTAAAGCTAGGGGAAGGTTCCGGTTGTCTACCAAAATCCTAATCCTATTGCTAGTCAATTCCTATGACGTTTAGGTTCTGGTGTTTTGTTAAGGATGATTTTCTTCACCAAAGGACAATTAAGTTCAATTATTCTTCTGAAACACCCCATCGTATTGAGAAAGTGTTTAGGACGAGCCCTGAACATCTTTTCAAGACTTCTGAGATTATTTTGAGTCCAAATGAATTTCATTGTATAAGTGAATTGGTCATCCACGAGTTTAGTTAAGTTTTGTTTCTTGCTCAGTGAACTTGGACATTTGATTGTCCGATGAGTGAAGTGACATTTCACTTGATGCTTTATTTAAGAGTTATAATAATGAAAGTCTTTAGGGGCAAATTAGTTTGTTAAAGAATTTAACTGTTTTGATTAAGGTTGAATTGATGATTTAAGATAATTTAATTTCAAAGTTTAGGTTGATTTTCTTTTAGGTGTTTTGTATTACTTGAGTTGAAAGAAGTGTTTAAATTATTTAGTTTCATTAAATTTTGATGATTTAAATTTGATTTGAATTAATCATATTACTTTAGGCTAATTTTGATTGGTTTGACTTTTACATTTTTAATTATGAATTGTTTTGAGAATATTTAATGTTTCAAATTTGTTTTAAGTTTGTTCTCAAGTGATTTCAAATTATTTTTAATGTTTTAAATTTATTTTTAATTTGATTATTAAATCATTTAATATTTTAAACTTTAATTTGATTAAGGGTTGTTTACTTTTTAATTATTAATTTCAATCATCATTTTAGATTTAATTAAGAGTTGAATATTATTGGAGTGATTCATTTAGGGATTTTAGATTAAATGATTGCAATCTTCCTAAATTATATCCCTATTTTAATAATCCAAATTTTAATTATTCTTCCAAAATTTAAATGATGTAATTAATTAAAGTTTCATTTTTGATGTATTTAAAAAAATGATTAATGGGTTCCTACCTTTTAATTCCTTAAGTTTCAATCATCCAAGAGAAAATTAAGGTCAAATATTTTACCCTCCCTTTGATTAAACTTGAAGTATTAATTAGGGTTAAAATCCTTAATTACTTTTTTGCCCTTTTAGGTATATTCATTTCATAACTCACTAAATTGAGCTCAAACGAACTTAAAATTTTTATGTCACTTCACTCACATGTCAATTAAGACATTAGAGGAGAAAATGTAATTTTTACATTTTTCATTTAATTTATATAAATATTTTAAGAAAAAACAGGGGTTTTTCAATGAAAATTCAATAACATGACCAAGGTAAGGTTTCTGTTCTTAGGAAAATTATGAGATGTTTCTACTGACTAGAGGACCACTTGGACCAATGTTGGTGATTTTTTGAATTATATTTAATTTATTATAATTATTTTAAATTTTAGATTATTAATTAATTATAAAATAAAAATTAGAGTTGAAAATCAAGTTTTATATTTTTCAAAAATCTCTCTAAGGTCAGGGAACCCAGAGACGAAAATTTTAAATTTTCTGATTTTTGGTTGATTTATTGGAATTATTTTAGTGAAAAGTTAAGAAAATCCATTTTTAAATATTAAAAATTATCCTAAGCCTTTAAAAATTAATATCTTAACTTAAAGACTTAAGAAAATTAGGAGAATGGTTCCTAAGTGATTCGGAGAACAAATGTGACGTTTTGGTGAATTTTTATATTTTTGTGATTTTTTATAATTTTAATTATTAAATATTTAAAAAATGATTAAAAATCAAATTTTTATGAAAAATACAATTTTATTTTTCTTGGACTCCTCTGATCATAGAGAACTCCCAAAATTAATTTGGTGATTTTTTGAAATGTATTTTGAGTTTTATGAATTTTTAAAGTTTAAAAATGGTCATGTAAATTAAATAATTCATTTAGTGGATTAAATCATTTTTAATTGACTTCAAATTTTTATATGAGGTTCTCTGCATCCTAAGTGACAGTAAAGAATTAATTTCATATGATTTTAATGTGTAGTAACTCCTAATTAATTAAAATTCAGTTTTAAGTGTTTAGACTAATTAGGTTATTTTTAAGGAGTTAGGTCAAACCATAATTTTCCTAGGGTCCTCTGGTCATAAGATATCTCCTCTATTTTTTCTAGATTTTTAAAATCAACATGCTAATTTTCACAATTAATTTTCAAGAACATGTTTGTGAACTTAGAAAATAGATAACTTCACACAGACATAGTCTCTGGTCTTGAAAAATTCAGGGAATGTTCCCAGGGTCAGAGGCTACAAAAGCCCTATGGTCTCATGCCATGGTGAATTATGTATGCAAGTGGAGAATTGAAACATTACAGAGAGTATTTAAATCATTAAAAATCATAGACTCAACAAATTAACATAATTCTTTTTCCACATTATTCTCCTCCGTTCACTGAGCAAGAGGCTATTTTTTTTTATGATTTCTCTATGAAAAGTTATGAATTTTTAAAGTTTGCTGAATTAATTAAATAGAAAAACCCCTATTTTTCTACTTATCCAGCGCGGCGCCTAGTCATCCTAGGCAGCTCCGAAGCCACACGCGTCGTTCCGCCATTTGATGCCGCCATCTGACTGGGATGCCACGTTCCCCGCTATTCCGCTCCGTCTCCTCGTCCGGCTTGATCTCCACCGTCCGTCCAATACACGCGCGAATGGACAGGATCCGCTCATCGTCCCCAGTCGTTCTAACCCGAGAACCGTCCATCTTCTAACCCTAAGATCTCACTCGATACTCAACCAAATTACATGATCTTGGGCTCCATGAACTCGTCTCGACAAGATGAACACATCCATACGGCTATGATGCTTTGAAATTAACTTAAACAAAATAGAGAATCGAAACAAGCTCTCGGGAAGGAGGAGTTCAATACCTTGGCTCTGAGAAGTGAAGCTTCAATCAGAGGGGCTTGGCACGTTCATTGGAGTCCAGGGAAGCTAGGGATGAAGCCTGGAGCTGTGGTGAAATGCCTAGGTATGATTTCCACCAAACCTGATTTGAAGCTTTGGTCTTGAGCACCAACAGGTGGCCTAGTGAGGGGGCTTCCACTGGGGAACTTCTTCTCTTGATTTGGTGATGGTGTAGGGTCGATCAATTTGGGGTTTTGCTCATTGTGGTGAAGTGTCCTGTTTTTGGGCTTATGATTGAGCTCAGAAATTGAACTCACAGAGGGGATTTTAGGGCTGGATTTCAGTGGGGATCAACTGCTCTAGGTTGTGTGAAGAGTTTGGGATCAATTTGGCAGAGTTTGGTTAAGGTCTAGTGCATCAACCCTTTTAGCCGTGGAGGTGGTGGTGTTTAAATAGCCATGGTTAGAGGGCTTCCCAGGATCAATTGAGGGCTGGGATCAACTGCTCAGGGGAGGAGAAGAAGGGCTCCATTGACCATTTACCATGGGACAGCTAGCAAGGGAGTTTTGAATTTTTGAATTCAAATGAGGCTCTCGGCCTGGTGTTTTCTGGCTACTCAGGTGGTGGTCCGGCCAGGGTCAAGTCACCATCTGACTCCGTGTGTCCAGGGATTGAGTTTTGTGTAATCAATGAAGGTTGGCCATGTGTAAAGAGCTTGATCAAAATGGAATGGGGGAGGGTGTATTTTGAGCTTGGTTTAGTCAATCCATGGAAATGGGCTTGGTGCACCTCCCCAAGTCCTAATTTTGGGCTGAGGGAAACCAGTTGGGTCAGCTTGATTAGTGGGGTCAAGTCATAATCCAAGTACAATTAGGCTTAAGCAATGTTTAGGAGAGTCATGAAAAGGCTTAATCACCCTTAAGGGAATCATTTGGAAAGATCTCCCATGGCTATCATGTGGCTTGTGCATGGATCCTTGGCTCACCTTTGTCTTGGAAAAAGTTGGCTCATTTGCATGAGAAAGGATTTTGGGATTTTTTTGATATCTTGATGAAAATTTGGATGAAGCTTGATTTGGAATGGTTTAATAATGACTTTGAAACTTAGGGAAGATTTTAATTGAATGCATTATGAAGAGGAATGTCATATGGGCCTTGGATTGAAATTTTGGGCTTTTTAAATTTGGTGGAGATGGGCTTTAAAAATGTTTTAAAGAGATGGGCTTTTAGGTTTTAAAATAAACTTTTGGATAAAAAATTGGTGAAAGTTAGTGCCAAATAAATGTGGCAAAATGTTTAAGGAGGTGTGAAAAAGAGTTTTCAATTTTAGTTGGGTCTTGATTTTGGGCTTTGGGCTTGTTTGGGTTCATGGTTGGTTTAGGCCAATTTGGGGAATTTTGGTTTGAGTTAGGCTTGGGTGAAGTTTGGGTTCAAATTTGGGGTAAGTTAATGTAGAGTTTTGTTTTTAGGGATGTTAGGAAGGTTTCAAAACAAATTTGGGGAAAATTGGATGACATTTGGGTTTAATTTGGGATGGGTTGGGTTACTTGGTCAATTTTGGGCCTTAAGGGCCACTTTGAATTTTTTTTGATCAAATTGGGTTAAATTGAAAAAATTGGGGTAAGTGGTAAAACAAAATGATGTGGATAATATTTTGGAATTTTTGGGATTTTTTTAATAATTTTTTGAATTTTTGGAATTTTAGGCTAATTTAGGGTACAAGGAGGGTACATGAAAGGTATTGGGGGTTATTTTTGAAAATTTTGGTATATTTTGTCATGAATGATCAATTTGAGTGGTGGGGAATGTTTAGGATTGATTTTAAGGAATTTTGGGTAGTTTAGGCAATTTTGGAAATTTCAGGGGTATTTGGTAGGTTTGGTGGGTTTAGGGCCCCGGGCGTCAAAAATTGAAATTTTGAAAAAAAGAAGATTGATTAAATGTGGGTAAAATGAAACCATTTTGGTTGAGTCATGAAGTCATGTTAAGCTCACAAGAGCCATGAGAGGACTCATTTTAGGCACTCAATATGTTGTTCCTAACCCTCTTAGCCAAGGGCTTAGGGGTTAAGGTCCATCCATATGACTTTTCTATATGAGTCAGGAAGCCAAGTTGGGTAAGAGTGGCCTTAGGGTTTGGAATGTGTGTAGGAGTGTGGTGTGTGCATGCCAGACCTCACCAAGACCAGGACACCCATGGTTATCCTAAGGCTTGAACATCCTATAGGAATTCATCCTTGAACCTCCACATTTGACTTTTAACCTTTCAAGGAGTCTTGGAGGTTTATGATCATCTGTGGGCTTCAAGAAGAGTTAAGAGGTGTTTGAATTCCTAAGTGGTGGGTTCCATCTCTAGTCTTCTAGGATAGTCAAGGAGAAGTCCTATGGCTAGATCCTAAGTACTAAGAGGAAAGAAAAGACCTCACCAAAAATGAGGTCAACAAATGGACCCCCAATAGGTGTGGTGTGCTAACCAAGCACATCGCATGTATTGGCATTGACCAAAGAGATCAACAAAACCAACACAGACGTCTAAGTGACACACTTAGATCAAAGCATAGAATGTTTCCACTAGGGAGTATCACGTAAATCTCTAAGACTGAAGATTCCATAAGAAATTTTGGATTTAAGATGAGAATTGGAATCTAGGTTCCAATCAAGGGATTGCAAAGACAACTGGAATTTAGGTACCAGCCTCTAAGAGAGAATCAGAATTTAGGTACCGATCGAGAAGGATGAGGATCAGAATTTAGGTACTGATCTCGAAATGAGAACTGGAAGTTAGGTACCAGCCTCGAAAAGGGTGAGAACTGGAAGTTAGGTACCAGTCTCAGAAGAGAGCCGAAAGTTAGGTATCAACTTCAGAAAGGGTGAGAACTGGAAGTTAGGTACCAGTCTCGGAAGAAAGTCGGAAGTTAGGTACCGACCTCGAAAAGGGTGAGAACTGGAAGTTGGGTACCAGTCTCGGAAGAGAGTCGGAAGTTAGGTACCGACCTCGAAATGGGTGAGAACCGGAAGTTAAATACCAGCCTCGGAAGAGAGTCAGAAGTTAGGTACCGACCTCGAAAAGGGTGAGAACCGGAAGTTAGGTACCAGCCTCAGAAGAGAGTCGAAATTTTGGTATCGACCTCGAGAAGGGTGAGAACTGGAAGTTAGGTACCAGTCTCGGAAGAGAGTCGGAAGTTAGGTACTGATCACAGAAAAATATGTTAAGAAATTCATACCTATTTTTTATGAAATTGCACTTTAAAGAAAGGTATTTTCTTTATTTTATTGCAGGAACAAAGATTTATAAGTGATGAAAGAAAAAAACATAAAATAGAGCAAATTTGGATCAAAAAGGAAGAAATACATGCAAAATGAACTAAGTCGCCGACGGCGAATCGAGCTCCGCCGACGGCGAGATTATAAAGAGAATTTCTTAAAGGTTTACAACTACCTCGCCGACAACGAGCCCGAGCCGCCCGACAGCCGAGATCGCGCGGTTTGAAGACCTTCTAGAAGCCCCGCTGACGGCGAGGTCGTTTCTCGCCGACGGCGAGACTGTTCAAAATGCCAGATACATTGAACCTGGACGCTTTTTGTAGAGGTGCTTAAGTACCCCTTGGACCTTTGTCTACCTCTATAAATAAAGGACGAATTTTAGTATGTAGGATGTCTATTTTAGGAGTCTTAGAGTATTCTATTAGTGTGCTTTTGAGTCTAAGTTGAAGTTTAGTGTGAGTAAGTGTAAGTAGTGAGTTAAGAAGTGTGCTGTACTAGAAGGAAAAGTCAAAGGAACTTCAAGGAGTCTCGCTGGGAGGAAATTGAGATAAGTATCTTTATTTATTGTTGTTAACTTTAAATGAAATCCATGCTTTGTTTAATTCCCATGCATTCTGAGTAGTTTTCTTAGTCTTTCTCCTTGTTTATGAAATTATGTGAATTGATGAAATTAAATAGAAGTGCCTAATATATTAAAATAAATTGTGATAATCTTTTACTTAAAACTTAATTTACTTTCAATCTGGCCAATTGAATTGTTAAAATATGTTGAATTATCAACTATAGTAAAGATTACATCCAATATTCGGGGAAGTCAAAAGCCTTGGAAGGAGGGTGCAAATAAATAAGGAAATATTATTTATCGGACGTAGAATTGGACATTTTAGTGTGACAGACTAAAATATTCAATTTGGTCCTATTGTTTGAGAGCTGAAGTGTAGATGTTAGCCCTCAAGTGAGGGGAACGTGGGAGCTCTGAAGTGGCAGCCAGTATCCTCCCAGCCTAGCCGCAGATTCAGTAATCAAGCATAGGACTAGTCAATGTTCTTTGCACCTGGACCAAAGGGTAAAGAATATGAATGCTCCTATTTGTCACAATACAATAAAAAAATCTATTTGAATTCATCATTCACTTAAGTTTCTAAAAACAAGGGAAGGATACTTTTTCCGAAATCTTTAAATCAACTTTATTTAAAGCATTAGTTTACTTTAGATTGCTTTAGTTAAGTATTCTAAATTCCGTATACTATATTAGTAAGTAAATCCTTTAAATTTAGCTGTTACAAATCTTTTAAAACTTCCCTGTGGGATCGATAACCAGGACTCCACTAAAGCTCTGTATTACTTGATATGATACGTGTACTTGCGTATAATCCACATTATACATTCCATCATAAAATTAAATATATAAAGCGGGATTAAGTTTTTGGTGCCGTTGCTATTTTTGTAAACATTAAAAAGTGGGTCAAGTTTTTGGCGCCGTTGCTGGGAAGTAAAGAAATTATTTACTAGAGTAACAGACTATTTTAAAAATTTATTTTACAAAATTGTATGCGTAAATTTGGAAACAAAAATTTAATACCTTACGATTCAGAATTAGAGCGTATAATTAAAAGAATTAGAAAACAAAAAAGAGAAATTATAAATTTAACACAAATGGCGAATATTCCCGAAAATGAAAATATCAATCAATAGAGACCATTAAGAGATTATGCCAACCCTACATTAGATGAAATTCATTTAACTATTCAAAACCCCGATGTAGCTCGCTAACTCATTTGAACTTAAACCTGCAATTATCCAAATGGTACAAAATAATCAATTTAGTGGTTCACCTACTGAAGATCCTAATTTACATTTTGCTAGTTTTTTAGAACAATGTGCTACTTTCAAATATGAAAGTGTATCTAACGATGTTATTAGACTTAGACTTCTTCCTTTTTCTTTAAGGGATAAGACTAAAATGTGGTTAAATTCGTTAGCACCTGGATCTATTAAAATTTGGGGAGAGTTATCACAAAAATTTCTATCCAAATATTTTCCACCATCTAAAACTGCTAAGCTTAGAAATGATATAACTTCTTTTAGTCAGTTTGATGGAGAATCAATATATGAAGCTTGGTAGAAATTTAAAGAACTTCTTAGGAAATGCCCACATCATGCGTTACCAGATTGGTTAATTATTCAAACTTTCTATAATGGATTAGTAGGATCTCTTAGATCAATCATCGATGCCGTCACTGGAGGATCATTAATGTCAAAACCATTTGATGAAGCCTATGCACTAATCGAAGAAATGGCTACCAATAATTTTCAATGGCCTGCTGATAGAATGAATCCGAAAAAGATAGCCAATATTCATGAAAATGATGCAATATCTATGTTAGCTTTGCAAATCGCTGCTATATCTAAAAAATTAGATCATTTTGGAATGAATTACTCTCCAACTATTTTAGAAGAGAACTCATCTGGACAACTTATAGAATCTCAACCTTCATATGAAACTATGAATGCTATTAATAACAGACCCAATAATCCTTATGCGAATTATTATACTCCTGGATGGAAAAATCATCCTAATTTTAATTGGAATAATAATACAACTAATCAACCATGGATGAATAACATAACACAACCATTAGGAAATCCCTCTAACCAAGGAAATTCTAATTATAAACCTAGTTATCCACCTGGATTTAATAATAATAACCCTCAATTTAAAGATAAGAAATTATCTATAGAAGAATTAATATTAATTATGGGTCAACATTTACAAAATCAAGGAAATCAATTACAAAATCAAGGAAATCAATTACAAATACAAGGAAACCAATTACATAATCAAGGAACAACTTATTAAAAATATTGAAACTCAACTTGGACATATCGCTACCGCGCTTAATAATAGAATACCTGGAACATTTCCTAGTAATGTGGAAATAAATCCCAAAGACAAAGGAAAGGAACAAATTAAAGTGATACAATTACGAACTGGAAAGGATTAGAACCTCGAATTCAGAAAGAACTTGAAAGTCAAAAAGAGGAAGTGGAAATCGAAAAGGAAAAGAATCAACAAGATCCGAACTTAGAAAATCCTTTAATACCAATGAAAATTTCAGTTGAAAAACCTCCACCACCATTTCCTCAACGACTAAATCAACATAAAAAAGATAAACAATTTGCTAAATTCCTTGAAATTCGAAGAAATTAACAATAAATATTCCTTTCGTGAAGCTTTAGAACAGATGTCAAACTATGTAAAATTCATGAAAGATATTTTAAATAAAAAAAGAAAATTTACCGATAATGAAATGATCGCACTTAGTGAGGAGTGTAGTGCTATTATTCAAAAAAGCTTCCAGAAAAATTAAAAGATCCTGGTAGTTTCACTATACCCTGCGCTATTGGAGAAAAATTCTATGGAAAAGCTTTGTGTGACTTAGGAGAAAGCATCAATCTAATGCCTCTATCAATTTTTAAGAGATTAGGATTGGGAGAAATTTCACCTACTTCAGTAACTCTTCAGTTAGCTGATCGTTCTGTTACATATCCTAAGGGAGTTATTAAAGATGGTTTAGTAAAAGTGGATAAATTTATCTTCCCTGTAGATTTTATTGTTTTAGATATGGAAGAAGATAAAGAAATTCCTATCATCTTAGGAAGACCATTTTTAGCCACTGGGAAAGCTATGATTGATGTTCAGAAAGGAGAATTAACTATGAGAGTAAATGACCAAAATGTTACTTTTAATATTGCTAAATCAATGAAATATCCTGCGCTAGAAAAAGATGATGAGTGTTTTCGAATGGAAGTACTCGATCATTTACAAAAATAACATTTTAAGGAATATTATGAAGAAAAATTAGAAAAAGAAAATACTGAATTAATTGAAAAAGCCGATATAAATGAAGAACTAGATTATATTCAAGAGAAATTTGAATTTTTGGATAATACAGAAAACACTGAAAAAAATATAGTTCCATCGATTATTTAACCTCCCGAACTTGAGTTAAAAATGTTACCTAATCATTTGAAATATGCTTACTTAGGTAATTCTTCAACTCTACCAGCTATTATTTCATCCGAATTAAATGAATCTCAAGAACAAAAACTTTTAGATACCATAAAAAAATATAAGAAAATTTTTTGTTGGACTTTAAGCAGATATTAAAGGAATTAATCCTTTAATCCGTATGCACGTAATTAGTTTAGATAATGAACATAAGCCTAGTAGTAGATCCCCAAAGGAGATTAAACCCGATAATGAAAGAAGTAGTCAAGAAAGAAATTTTAAAATGGTTAGATAATGGTATTATATATCCTATTTCTGACAGTGCTTGGGTAAGCCCAATTCACTGTGTGCCTAAGAAAGGAGAAGTGACCGTAAAGCTAAAGAAAATAATGATCTTATCCCTATAAGACAAGTTACTAGATGGCGAATATGTATTGATTATAGAAAATTAAACGCAACCACCAGGAAAGATCACTTCCCTTTACAATTTCTAGACCAGATGTTAGATAGATTAGCAGGACATAAGTATTTTTGTTTCTTAGATGGATACACCGGTTATCATCAAATACAAATTGCTCCCGAGGATCAAGAGAAAACTACATTTACTAGTCCTTATGGAACTTTCGCTTTTCGAAGGATGCCTTTTGGATTATGTAATGCACCTGCAACATTCCCGAGATGTATGATGTTTATATTTAGTAAATTAATTGATAATGGAATATAAGTATTTATGGTTGATTTCTCTGTATTTGGAACATCATTTGACACATACTTAAATCATCTTGAAAAAGTACTTGAAGTATGTGAGAAAACTAATTTAGTTCTTAATTGGGAGAAATGTCAATTTATGGTTGCAGGCGGCATTGTATTAGGGCATAAAATTTCAGAAAAGGGCATGGAAGTAGACCCTGCAAAAATTCAAGTTATAGCTAAATTACCACCTCCAACTACGGTGAAAGGGGTAAGTTTTCTTGGACATGATGGATTCTACAGACGTTATATAAAAGATTTTTCAAAAATTACTAAACCTCTATGCCAACTTCTTGAAAAGGAAAAGAAATTTGAATTTACAACTGAATGCCTGAATGCTTTCGAATTATTAAAGATAAATTAATTACAACACCTATAATAGTTTCACCTAATTGGGAGAAACCATTTGAGCTTATGTGTGATGCTAGTGATTATGCTATAGGAGCAGCTTCTTGGGCAAAGATATGATAAGATTTTCAAAGTTATATATTATGCTAGTAAAACTCTAAATGATGCTGAAATAAATTATACAATTATCGAAAGAGAATTATTAGCAGATTGTATATGCTTTTAATTAATTTCGGCCTTATCTAATAAGAACTAAATGTAATGTGCATACCGATCACTCGCTATAAAATATTTAATGCTAAAAAAGGATTCTAAACCAAGATTAATTAGATGGATGTTATTAATGCAAGAATTTGATTTTGAGATCGTTAACAAAAAGGGAACCGATAATCAAATTGTCGATCATTTATCAAGATTAGAATATCATGAATTATCCGATACCGATAATGAAATTATGACGCTTTTCCTGATGAACAACTTTATAATATAAATGAGTGGAAAATATCTTGGTATGCTGATATAGTAAATTATATTGTAAGTGACATTTTACAACCTATGTTAACTTACAACAACAGAAAAAATTAATTCATGATACTAAAACATACTTTTGGGATGAACCACACTTATATAAGCAATGTAATGATCTAATTTTTAGAAGATGCGTGCCTTATGAAGAAACTGAACCAATTATTCAAAAATGTCATGATTCTAATTTTGGAGGAAATTTTGGGACAGATAAAACTGCGTATAAAATTCTACAATCTGGATTCTACTGGCCTACTCTATTTAGAGATGTATACAGATATATAAAAACCTACGATAAATGCCAAAGAGTAGGAAATATATCAAGAAAAAATGAAATGCCTCTGAATTTAATATTAGAAGTTGAAATTTTTGATGTTTGGGGATTAGATTTCATGGGACCTTTCACTCCTTCATTTGGAAACTCATATATATTAGTAGTCGTTGATTATGTTTCCAAATGGATTAAGCGCAAGCTTTACCTAGGTGTGATGCTAAAAGTGTTTCAAAATTTTTAATGAAAAATATTTTTACTAGGTTTGGAATGCCGAGAGTGATTATCACTGACAGAGGAACTCATTTTAGAAATAAATATATTCACAAACTAGTAGAAAAATATAATATTATTCATAAGATATCAACTACTTATCATCCACAAACTAGTGGATTAGCTGAAGTTTCTAATCGAGAGATTAAGCGTATTTTAGAAAAGTCTGTAAACCCTAATAGATTGGACTGGTCTATAAGACTAGACAATCGCATTATGGGCATACAGGATCGCTTATAAAACTCCGATTGGAATGACTCCTTACAGAGCTTATATATGGAAAAACTTGCCACTTACCAAGTTGAATTAGAACATAAAGCATATTGGGTGATTAAAGAATTTAATTATAATATGAAAGAAGTCTGGTGAGAAGAGATTGTTGCAATTAAATGAATTAGAAGAATTAAGGAATGAATCATATGATAATGATAGGATTTATAAAGAAAGGATGAAATTATGGCATGATCGGAAGATTAATCGAGAAATTTTGAACCGAGACAAGAAGTTTTGCTATATAATACTAGATTGAAATTATTTCCTGGGAAATTGAAATCTCGATGGTTAGGACCTTTCACTATAACTCAAATATTTTTATATGGAACTATAGAAATTGAAGATCCAAAAATAGGACATAGATTTAAGGTAAACGGACATATATTAAAACCATATTCAAAGGTAGAAGACCAAATTTTAAAGAGGTTTTAATGCTTAGTCAACCTGATTACTAACTGAAATTAGGTCAGGCTGACGACGTTAAACCAAGCGCTTTATGGGAGGCAACCCATAGTAGTTTTTTATTTTAACTATATACAAATTAGTGAGACTGTAATATTAAAATAAATCTTACTATTCAATTTTTAATTAGAATCATCACAAATTCAAACCTAAATGATGAGATCAGAAAATATTCGGACTAGACCGAAATTGGGCAATTTTACCGAATCTCGCCGACAGCGAGCCCGAGCTTGCCGACAGCGAGATCGCGTGCCATATCTTTAAATCAGTTTTATAACTAGCTCGTGCGAGGCAGTTGAAAAATTGGTCTCTTAAGTTTTATATGTGGTTTTGGACGGTTCTAAAGCCATTTCTTTGTAGAAAACCATCCCAAATTCATTTTTACACTGTTTTCTTCCCTAGAAATGACTAGAGACCATTCCTTTCAATCCGAAATGGCCACCAAACTCTTAGAAACCACAAAAACTGGAGTTTTCAACCGAAGAAAATTCGTCAGTTCGGAGGCGCAGCGTATTTTCAACAAAGTTTTGATGAAGAAGCGACTTATTAAAGAAAGGGGATTTGTCAACAAAGGAGTAGAGAATTCCACCACAAAAATTGAAGAAATGATCGTGCAGCGGCATTGGGAGGTATTTTTCCGCTGTAGTTATTCCTGTAGTTAAAGAGTTTTACTCTAATCTACATGCGATCAACAATGGAAGTGTCTACGTCAGAGGAAGATGGGTAACATTTACTCCTTCAAGGGTAAATGAATTATTTTCTATAGAGAATACCCTCGTCGCTCATTATTCAAACTTTGTTCCTTCAAGATACAATATGAACGAGATTTATAGATACCCGACCGACGAACCCGATGATTGGGAGTTGCGCGAAGACGGGTATGTCGGTTTCCGCATCACTTCTTAACCCTGTCTCGAAGCATTGGCATTTCTTTATCTCATCAAAATTATTATCCACTATGAGGGTAGATAAGGTTTCAAAGGATTGCGCTATATTAAATTACTGTATTCAAATTGGACTACCTATCAATGTTGGATCAATTATAGTAAAGTCTGCATTGGGATTGATTGTGCATGGGTCAGTTCATGGACTTGGACACCCATCGGCTATATTTGCTTTATGCAGTCAATACCAAGTTTCTTATGAGGCGTGGGAAAAGGTACTTTTGCCATGGAAACCACTCGATCCTACAGATATGTTTCCAACTTTGGATAACAATGATGAGATTACCATTATTTCTGATAGAGCATCACAGAACAATCCTTTAGTGAGGCCCCTTACTGATATAACACATTTCATTCTGAAAAAGATTAAAGGATTAGAGAAAGAGTTGCAAAATGTGATGAATTCCATTGATAATATCTCTGATATGTTTGATCACATTGACTGGAGGATGAAGGAGCACTTTGATCATACTGGACATCTGGAGGCTAGTTTTATTCATTTACTGAGACAGAAAGGGTGGATTGATGAAGAATCTACTACAGAATTCCCTTTTAAGCCTTTCTACAATCTATTTGTGCACTTGCGTCACATCAGGAATATCAGAGAGGATGTTAGTTCAAACACTGAGGAGTAGTAAAGATTTGTATCTTATGTTATATTTGTGTGTATATATGTGTTGATTTGGATTTAGGTTTTACTATGATTTAAACTTTAAATTTGATCATCTCGCATTTGATGAAATTATATGTATTTGTTATGTCTCGGCATTTAGAGTGTTGTGGTGTGGATTGCAATGCCGAGTATTTATGAGAGTTCGTAGTATTGAAGTCTTAAGTGTTAGTGTTTAAAAGTGTGAAGTTTGTAAGTATTATGGATTTCATATATAAAGTTATATTGTTTGTGTGAACTTTTTGTCAGTATAAGTATCTAGTCTTCATACTAAATTATCAAAATAAGTGATCGGAAGATTAATTAGGGCCTAATCGAGGTTGAAAATGATTGAGAATTTTAAATATTTAAAATTTTTGGGAGCTCGCCGACGGCGAGAATTATCCCGCCGACAGCGAGGAAAGCCCGCCGACAACGAGAACGATCTCGCCGACGGCGAGATTTTCCGAAACTTCGGCCTCGGTAAATTAATTAGCTCGCCGACGGCGAGAAAAATCTTCGCCGACGGCGAGATCGCGAAATGTCCTATATTCGACCAGCCAACCGACACTATTCATCATCCCCTTCCTCAAAACTTTGAAAAAACCGACCTAGTGGCTCGCGAGATCTTGGATTCGAGGCGATTTCAACACTTCGACACCGAATTTCATCTCCCTCGGTAAGTGCTTCACTCCTATGCAAAAATTTTTTATTTTCACCATGAATTTCTTCTACATCGGGAAATTTTGGAAAAATTCGAAATATGGAGAAAATACTTGGAAGAAATTCATGGAGATCGATTTAAATGGATTTTAGTTGCTATAGGAAGCCATTTTAGTAATAATTGGAAGTTTAGTTAGAATTTTTGTGATTTTCATAGATCGAACGAAATGGCTCCTCGACAAAGATGAAGGTTGGATTACGACGAAACTCGTTTTGTGAATGCAAGGGCACAATCAAGATATTTTCACAATATTCAAGCCAGAACATGCATTCAAGATCGAGTTTTCAAAAGTCCTGGAGAAGAAGTTGAGCGAATAATTAAAGAAAGAGGATGGGAAAATTTCGTTTCATGACCAATAGTAGCCACCGTAGAAGTGGTAAAGGAATTTTATGCGAACCCGACACGAGTCGAAGATGCACCAGTTAAGGTTAGAGGATTTTTTGTGGAATTTAGCGCTGCAAGAATAAATGCTTATTACGAGGTACAAGACACCTACACCAGTGAGTATGATACATTTGGAACTATGGAAGGACCACTGGAAGATATGATCGACTTTCTCACTGACAGGAAAGGAGTTTGGAAGATAAAGCAGCGAGAAAGGGTAAACTTCCCTCTTTCTATGTTAAATGCGTCATCTAAAGCCTGGCACTATTTTATTTGTTCTACTTTGTTACCTACTTACCACCATAGTGAGGTAACAAGAGATAGAAGCAGCTTCGAATTTCGTATTCGTAACCAAAAAGTATTAATGTGGGAAGTGTAATTTATAAGAATATATTAGCCACCTCAAGAAGTGAAAGTGGAGGAGGACTAGGACATCCTCGGTCTTATCTATGCACTGTGCCAATTATCTGGGGTAGAGGCAAGAGATGATGAGGAATGGGTTGAGCTTATGAAACCCATTACTCTGGCTAATATTAAGAAATATGAATCCTACGAAAGATGGAGATCTGGGACAAGGAACTATGTACCTTCTTCAAGTAGAGATATTCCCTCTACTAGTTATGACCCACCTCCCTATAAGTACTCCTACCCTTCAAGATTCGATGAATGAGATGACTTTGCAGCGTGAAAATTTTTGAGAAAATAGAAGAAAAACTCGAAGCATATGGACCAAAGGATCGGAGGCTTGGAGAGAAGACATGATTATGATAGTGAATATCTCCAGCGACATTCGGAATACGAAATAAGCATATTATGAGGCCGAACGTCGTTACAGGAGAGGTGAAATAGATGTTGTCTTTCCCGAATGCCCCCGCTACACACACGCATCGCCTCGCTTAGCCTTCTCACCTGGAGATCGTGGAGATGATATAGTTTACGATTTTGATGCTCGAAGATTAGAGACTTTATTTGGTTTGTTTAGATTAATTGTTATTTTAAGAACTTTATTACTTTGTGTGTAATTGTTATGTACTTTCACGTGACTCGTGGAGTTGGTGTGTTTGTTTTAAATCGCTTAAGCTCGTTATGTTAGACTTTTTATATATGTTAAATTAGTATGCAAATTCTCTTTAAGGTAGTATGTTAGTTTTTCTTTAAATGTGTTGTTTAAGTTTTATAAATTGTGAACTTTAATTTTAGATTGTTTTAGTAACCCAGTTGATTGGATGTGTAATAGTAGATTAAGTTTTAATCTGTTTGTGTTTTTATACTTATTTCAAAATTTCTTTACCCAGTACTCTCTTTTAAATACTATATATATATGGAAGAATACTAACAGTACAGGTTCTTTAAATAATGAAAAAGCCTGCAAAAATTTTAAGGAAAAGAAATACCTAAAGCTCAAAGGTATGATGTAAATTCATTGTATATTTTCCTTTTCACCATTTAGAAATAGATAGAAAAATTTAAGTTTGGGGGAGAAAAAATACAAATTTAATTATTAAATTGTTCTCAATTTCTATTTTCAAAATATAATATTATTATTATTTGATTTTTTTGATTTTTTGTAATAATTTTTAATTCAGTAACTTGAATTAATTTATATAATTATTATAGAAAGTTGAATAGAATATTTCTAGAAATCCAAATTAATTTAATAGAATAAGATATTTCGTTAAAAGGAATAAGAATATAGTAAACTATTTAAAGTAAGGGAAAACTATATTCTAAATTTGAAATTCTTAAGTATTTAAGTGAAAAAGAAGAGATTGAAACTCAATCAAGTAAAGGCTATGAAATACATAAAAGCAAAGAAATATTTTAAGTTTCAAATTTAGGAAGAGAAAGTCAAGTTCAAAATTATTAACGAGCTATCCAGATACAAGTAATCCTCACTTAAAAAAGAAAAAAGAAGGATTGAAAATCAATCCAAAAAGAAAAAAAAAGAAAAAGAAAAGAAAAGAAAAATATATGTGAGGAGAAGCTTGAGGAGATGCCTTATCAAAAATTGGCTTCAATGGAATCAACATAAAGGGTAAAACTCAAATATATTTCTAAACTTATATATATGGATTAGTATTTTACTAAATAGTGTTTTCTTGAACTTCCTATCATCTAAATATCTTAAGTAAATTACTCTTTTAAATATAGTCTTTCCTGAAATAAATAGAGAGCTAGAAATCTTATATCTGATAACTAAATAATCTTATATCTATAAAGTTAATTTAATTACTTAAAAATTTTTCTATTTAACTTTACTATAGTATTATTTAAATTTAATTCATAGTTTATTAGAATTAAAAAATTCTATTACAAAAATCATTGTTTTTATTTAGTATAAAAATTACTTGAGGACAAGTAATAATTAAGTTTGGGGGATTTTGATCACAGGAAAATATGTTAAGAAATTCATACCTATTTTTTATAAAATTGCACTTTAAAAAAAGGTATTTTCTTTATTTTATTGCAGGAAAGAAGTTTTATAAGTGATGAAAGAAAAAAAGCATAAAATAGAGCAAATTTGGATCAAAAAGGAAGAAATACATGCAAAATGAACTAAGTCACCGACGGCGAAATCGAGCCCGCCGACGGCGAGATTATAAAGAGAATTTCTTAAAGGTTTGCAACTACCTCGCCGACAAGCGAGCTCGAGCCCGCCGACGCCGAGATCGCGTGGTTCGAAGACCTTCTAGAAGCCCCGCCGACGGCGAGGTTGTTTCTCGCCGACGGCGAGACCGTTCAAAATGCCAAATACATCGAACCCTGACGCTTTTCAAGAGGTGCTTAAGTACCCTCGGACCTTTGTCCGCCTCTATAAATAGAGGACGAATTTTAGTATGTAGTGTGTCTATTTTAGGAGTCTTAGAGTATTCTATTAATGTGCTTTCGAGTCTAAGTCGAAGTTTAGTGTGAGTAAGTGTAAGTAGTGAGTTAAGAAGTGTGCTCGTACTAGAAGGAAAAGTCAAAGGAACTTCAAGAGTCCGCTTGGGGAGGAAATCGAGATAAGTATCTTTGTTTATTGTTGTTAACTTTAAATGAAATCCATGCTTTGTTTAATTCTCATGCATTCTGAGTAGTTTTCTTAGTCTTTCTCCTTGTTTATGAAATTATGTGAATTGATGAAATTAAATAGAAGTGCCTAATATATTAAAATGTGATAATCTTTTACTTAAAACTTAATTTACTTTCAATCTGGCCAATTGAATTATTAAAATATGTTGAATTATCAACTATAGTAAAGATTACATCCAATATTCAGGGAAGTCAAAAGCCTTGGAAGGAGGGTGCAAATAAATAGGGAAATATTATTTATCGGACGTAGAATTGGACATTTTAGTGTGACGGACTAAAATATTCAATTTGGTCCTATTGTTTGAGAGCCGAAGTGTAGATGTTAGCCCTCGAGTGAGGGGAACGTGGGAGCTCGAAGTGGCAACCAGTATCCTCCCAGCCTAGCCGCAGATTCAGTAATCAAGCATAGGACTAGTCAATGTTCTTTGCACCTGGACCAAAGGGTAAAGAATATGAATGCTCCTATTTGTCACAATATAATAAAAAAATCTATTTGAATTCATCATTTACTTAAGTTTCTAAGAACAAGGGGAAGGATACTTTTTCTGAAATCTTTAAATCAACTTTATTTAAAGCATTAGTTTACTTTAGATTGCTTTAGTTAAGTATTCTAAATTCCGTATACTATATTAGTAAGTAAATCCTTTAAATTTAGCAGTTACAAATCTTTTAAAACTTCCCTGTGGGATCAATAACTAGGACTCCACTAGAGCCCTGTATTACTTGATACGATACGTATACTTGCGTAGAATGCACATTATACATTCATCATAAAATTAAATATATTAAGTGGGATCAAGTTTTTGGTGCCGTTGCTATTTTTGTGAACATTAAAAAGTGGGTCAGGTACAGACCTTGAAATTTTAGGAGTGCGGAAAAGTTTCTCGGAAGAATGTGAATTTAGCGGACATCGAGATTAGGATGCCTTGTCGGTCTTATACCCAAGTCGGAGGATTAGAATGTAAAAAAGTTTCTCGGAAAGAGTGCAAGATTTTTGGACACATAGATTAGGATGCCTTATTGGTCTTATACCCAAGTCGGAGGATTAGAATGCAAAAGTTTCTCGAAAAGAGGCGGGATTGGCGGAAATTCAGAGAAGAGAATCAAAATTTAAGTATTGATCTCGAAATGAGAACTGGAATTTAGGTACCAGCCTCATAAGGATGGGAACTAGAATTTAGGTGCCAATCCCAAAAATTTGGTTTTTTTCAATTTTTTTTTAAGATTCTGTGGAAATTTTAGTTTAGTGGAAGATTGGAATGAGACATGAAAGTGTTTCACATCCCGAGAGAGTTGATCAAAGTTTGATTGTTTGGCGAAGGATGTGAATCCATGCCATCAGAACCAAATTGAAAATTTCATGGTTCTGTGTCAGTAGACTCAGTCGACCTTCTCAAAAGAGGGAAGAAATCGCAATGAATCGAAAGGGTTTCATGACGACGAAGAAGTTTAGAAGTTTGAAACTGAAGTTGGAGTCTTCCGTGGGGGAAGAATCAACTCAAAAGAGGGTTCAAAGGAGCTTCAAATGGATTTCAGTTGAAAGATTCAAATTGACGGATTCAGATCAGAATTCAATTCGAGATTTAGATTCGTTTCGTTTGCTTTAGTGATTCAATTTCATTTTTGTTCATTTAGAGTTCATGTTAATTTGGAATTCGTTTTGACATTTAGATTTTTTTTTTAAAAAAGTTCTTATTCATTTTCTTTTCTTTTCGTTCTTCGTTCAAAGTTCATTTAACTTAATGGCGTTTCCCAGTCAATTTGTACAAAAGAGGTGAACGCAAAACACGAAATGGTCGTTTCCATTCCAATTTGTTGAAAATACATCATATAGCTCGATCCAAAACATGATGATATTTTCCTTGAAAATTCAGTATCTCATACAATCCACATAAATCCAAAAATGGATTGTGTAAGATTCTTACAAGTTTCTTCCAAAAGCATCTGTCGAGATCCATGTCTGAATAGTGAGATACATGGATAATAACATCACCTTCCAAGCCATCCTTGGCAGGAAATGCCGTTAGGATGTGCATTGAAGGTGTGCTGTCTCCCATGTAGCTCACAGCTCGTAGGGCCGAAGGCTCTCTAATTCTGGATCTGGTTGAAAGTGGAAAGGCATTTTTCTGTCGTCCATCCTCCTGAAAGTAACAGAGATTTGCTGAACAGAAACCCCTGGAATGCAGTGTTTTGCTATGTCCGCTCCATTTCCTTTTAGCACCAAGACGGAACCTACCGGTAGATGTATCTCGACTGGCCCTCAGAATTCTCCGGGGCCTGCTATCCGGAGGTTAGATCCGAACATGATGTTACATTGGTTGACAAAAGATATCGTGCAGAAGGTCTGACGAGGTCGTGATGATCTATGTGTGGCGGTGTACAGTCTCCCTATTTGTATATGTTAATGATGCAGCTGTTGGGTATGCAATCTGCAGGCAATACCCTCCATGTCACCATTCTTTTTACCATCCTCTTGATAATTCATGACATCAGATTCACCTCACTATGACGGAGTATCCCTGGTGGATTTCCCTTTCTGTCCTCAGTAAAGTTGTAGCAACAACCGCATTGGATCGTAACTCTTACTTTTCCTTTCATCCACCTTCGAGGCTCTGAGTAGGTCTTCTCTCTCAAACGACCAGCTCGACCCATTTTCTGAAGCTCGATGATGCAGTCCACAATCTACTGTTGCTCGTAGTCTGAGAACACATCTGTATGCAGCTCAAGGCCCTCCAGGATATTGATCCTCTTGCCTCGAATTCTTTCAAAATATTCAAAAGTTTTCTTTTCAAATTTCTACAATGGCTCCAGCTCGTATTCTGGGATTATCTGCAACTAACGAGGTCTGATAATGTAACATGGGATGTTTGGTTCGACCACAACATGTTCTCCTGCATGTCTCGGCTCCTCGGGAATAATCTCTGTCAGGACATCCTCCGGGGTTGCTTTCGCAACAAGACTCTTCAAAGTTGGTGCATCTATCTGACATCGTGGCGCTGATTCTATTTCTTCTTTCCTCGGGATTTCTTTCATCTTTTCTGTTGTTCTTGGAGTTGATCTCCTCTTTTCTGATTCCTGCTGAACTGACTTCTTTGAAGTATTTCTACTGATGGTAGCAACTATCTCTTCATGTTGGTCCACTGCTAGCTTGCTTAACATCTTGCAAATGCAGTGGTTCTTGTTTCTTCGTTGGGTAGGAGTGAGAGTAGCTCTCCTTACCTCTTGAACTTCTGTGGGCATGGCGCTGACAAGCCTGCCCTCTGCTGTAGTAACCACATAATTTATTTTCTTATCTGCTCCAGTCATCTGAGCGGCGTTTACTTTCCTTTTCTTGTCGGTAGCTGGCTGACTCGGGCCACCCAATTTCATTTCTGTCTCGCTGCGGAACTCTTCCCAGTCGATCGGGGTCCAATCAGCTTCCTTGTACTGTAGCCCGGCCGGTGTGAAATCAGAGTCGATCTCAATCACGACCCCATCCTTCATCTTCTTTTCATCGAGTGCTAGACTCACGCCATTCTTAAAGTTCAGAACCAACCGCCCGTTAGACATTTCCCTGCGAACAACAAGGAAAGGATCGGGGGCTGTACTAAGAACGAGAACAATAAAAAAGATCACTTATCAATGGAAAATTCTTATTCATTTCTTTCAAATTTTAATAAGAGTAGGAAAAGATGAGGAAAGATCAGGAGTGAGCTTGACTTGAAAGGAAGGACCAAAATTTTATTATTAAGATTTCACATATTTTCTTTTTAACACATTTTTTTGTTAATGATTTTTATCATCCATTTTTATATTTTGGGTTCAGACCCAGTTACAAATGATTACTCAACCCATGCTTCTAGGAATGAGACCTCATTTTTTAAAGTTCATCCTTTGAAACATCAGGTTGCATAATACTTCTTCAAATATCGTCCATTGATTGGAAGCATAGATCGTTCTCCACGACAATTCACAAGTTGGTAGGAACCTCCAGAGTAGACTGTCTCGACCACGAACGGCCCTCCCAAGTCGGTTCAAATTTACCTCCTATCTTGCGGTGTGCAAGGATAGGTCTCTTGAGAACTAGAACCAAGTCACCGACTTTAAATTTCCTTGGGCGGACGAGTTTATCGTGGGCCTTGATCATCTTAGCTTGATACAATTCCAGATTCTGCTGTGCTGAAAGTCGCTTCTCTTTCAAGCTTTCCAATTCTTCTAGTCGTAGTTTTGTGTTCTCTTTTGTAGTAATCTTATTTGCAAATGCAATTTTGAGAGATGGATGTTGAACTTCCAAGGGCAAGACGGCCTCGGACCCATACACTAGAGTGTTGGGCGTAGACTAAGTAGGAGTTCTGAAAGTCGTTCTGTAAGCCATAAGGCTTCTAACAACTTCTCATGCCAATTTCTTTTGTTGTCGTCCAATGTTTTCTTTAGGATTTGGACGAGAGTTTTATTAAAAGCCTCGGCCAAGCCGTTTGCTCTTGGGTAGTAGATCGTCGAATTGTGTCAATCGATCCTGTGCCTTCTGACAAAATTGTTGATCTTCATACTTCTAAATGCTGACCCGTTATCTGAGATAATTCTGCGCGGTACCCCAAAATGGTAGACGATTTGATTTTTGAAGAACTGCAGCACGTGATGTGTGTTCACTTCTCTGAGCGATATAGCTTCTGCCCATTTGGAAAAGTAATCTGTAGCTGCAAGAATAAAGCGATGTCCTCTTGAAGAAGGCGGTTCTATCGGACCCACAATATCTGTTCCCCAACACTCAAATGACCACGACGAGATTGTCGGATGTAGCACATTTGGCGGTTGATGTAGAACCACTCCATGCACTTAACACTGGTGACAACTCTTGGCAACCTTCGTGCAGTTGGTCATCATTGAGGGCCACTAGTACCCTAGTCTCTTAATTTTCATTTTCATCTTCGGACTCGACTGATGAGCGCCACAAAGTCCTGAATGCACTTCTTTAACGATTTCACGAGCCTCGGACTCGCTCAGGCACCTTAGCCACATCTGATCAAAAGACCTTCTGTATAACGTATTGTTTATTAATGCGTAAGACAGAGTTTTTTTCTTGATTTGATGGCTAATGACTTATCGTCCGGTAGGTTTCCTGTTTGTAGGTAGTCTATTAATGTTAGCCGCCAATCTTCTGTAGTTTCTGTCACTGCGGCAACTGATTCTTCTTCTTTTTCTGATTGGTGCATTGCATCCATGTCGAGCTGTGAGAGGACCCGTCGTCCCTGAACTAACATTTCAACTGATTTGTCCTGTAAGTAGGCAAATTCTTTTGCGAGGCGAGCTAGCGCGTCTGTGAGAGTATTTTCTCTTATGGGAATCTTGTAGATCGTTACATTCAGAATCTGCTTCAACAATTTCATTGCATACTGAAAGTACTGCTCAAGTCTTGGTTTCAAAATCTTGTACTGTCCAGCTACCTGTTGTATGATCAACTGTGAATCATCGTAGATGTTGATGTCTATTATCCCCATCTAAATGGTTAACTCCAGTCCGGTTATAAGGGCTTCGTATTTTGCTTCACTGTTCGTGCACGGTTCTGTTAGATGGTAGGAGTATCTTAACATCCACCGCTCCGGTGTTATAAATATTAATCCGATTCCTACCTTACCGGGCACTATCGTTTGCAACTCTTAATCTTTCTGTGCTGATGATGCTCCGTCAAAGTACAATTCTCAGCGCTGATCATTGGGGTCTTCTAAGCTCATTATCTACTCGTCTGGCAAGTCGTCGTTGAGAGGCGATTCTGCCGGTAAAGGGTGTGCTGCAAGGAAATCTGCTAGGACTTGTCCCTTTACGGAACGAAGAGGAACAAAAGTTATATCGAATTGCAATAGTATCATCGACCACATGGCAAGTCTGCCGGAAAGCGTCAGTCAAGCAATCAAATATAACAATGGATTAACTCTCGAGATAAGGTTGACCTTATGAGAAAGCATGTAATTCCTGAGTTTTTGAGCGGCGAAGATCAGGGCTAAACAATGCTTCTCAATCGGAGGATACTTCACCTCCGTCAGAATTAGACGGCGACTTAAGTAGTAGAGAGCATTTTCTTTCCCTCGTCATTGACCTGGGCTAGCAGGGCTCCAAGGGAGTCATCTAAGGCCGCGGTATAAAGTATCAACGGTCTACCCGAGACTGGGGCTGTTAAGACAGGAGGTGTCGTTAAATACTGCTTAATGTCCTATAAGGCCTAATGGCATTTTTCTTCCCAAATGAATTTGGCGTCCTTTTTAACCAATGCCAAGAAGGGCTGACACCTACCTGAAAAATTTGGAATAAAACGTCGAAGATACGCCAACTTCCCTTGGAAGGATCGTAGTTGCTTCAAAGTTTTGGGAGGCGGCATTTCTAAGATAGCTTTAATCTTCTCCGGATCGATTTCAATTCCGCGATGTCGGACAACAAATCCTAAGAATTTTCAGGAGGTAAAGCCGAAAGCGCATTTCAAGGGATTCATCTTAAGGTTCTATTGTCTTAATCGCTCGAAAACAATTCTCAAATCATACAGGTGATCTTCTTTCAATTTGCTTTTGATGACCATTTCATCCACGTAGCACTCAACTTGGTTGTGAGTGAGATCATCAAAAATCCTTGTCATTGCTCTTTGGAAAATTGCTCCTACTTTTTTTAATCCGAAAGGCATTACTGTGTAGTAGTACACTCTGATTGGCGTTCTGAAGGCTGTGAGCTTCTCATCTTCTGGTGCCATCTTTATCTGGTTTTATCATGATGATCCATCCATGAAAGAGAAGATTTCGTGGATTATCCTTGGCAGGAGGCTTACCACTTTTATTGGCAACATTATAAGGTCTTAGTTCAGGGTGAATTTTGAAACATTGCTCCATAGTGTGCCCAAAAATATGACAATGCTTACAGTATAAGGGTTGATATTTCAGCACTATAGGTTGCCAATAGCCACTATTAGCGCTTCCTAACCAAACTCCATCAATGTAGGGGAGAGTAATATCCCATTCTACTAAGAATCTAGTATTAAAGATTCTGGTAACATTAGCAGATGATATGTCCAGCTTTAGAGGTTTGTCCATGGAGTCAGCTATGTCATAGATAATCTTGTGATTAATATATGGAAGTTTCAGGTTGGGCAAGCTAAACCACACAGGTACAATAGGTGGTTCTTTGGATGGATCAAAATCTAAAGTCTATTTCAACAATTTCATTGGTTTCCCATCTATCATGATAACCTTTTTGGAGAAGATTTGTGCATAATCATCTTCTCTTGAAAGTTGTATTATTATGTGCCTGTTGTCAAAGACTCCAATCTTCCAGCTTCCCACAATCTTAAAGTCGTATATAGCCTTCCTTAAAACATTAAGCTTTGGGTGGCCAAACTGGAACTTTCCCACTAAGGTGAACTTTTAGGGCTCAGATAATTTAGCTAGCTCCTCTTCAGTAAAGATTAAAGCCAGCTTCTCTGCCTTCTTGGTGCAGCGCCTGATGAACTCACACTTAGCCTTCCTTTCAATAGCATCATGGCATAATTGGGGAAACACCAGTTTATCTCCCAAAGTAGTTCCACCCTCTTTTCGAACTGTGACTTCAGCAAAGGTCCCTTTGCCCATAAAATTAGGATCAGCTTTGGTTAAATCGCATGCCATCTCAATGGAAAATTAAAATCCTCCAGAAAATTCAAAAACCAAATGACCCGAGAAGGAACAAACACCTTTCCCAAGTCAAGACCAACCCCTGTGGTGGAGATAACAGCTAACCACCACCACCTTTGAACCTTAGCCGCAGTTAAAGAGGTCACTGCCGCCATAGAAACTCTAGCAGAGCTCTGGAATAGTTACCCGCCTCCATCCTACTATTTACACAAATATATATATATATATATATATATATATATATATATATATATATATATATATACATATAAAAAATGTTGGCGGCAAGGAGTGCTCGCTAGGGTTTCTAGCATGACCTCTGCCGATGGCGGCTGGTGGGTGGTGGTGCAGGTAAGTCTAGTGGGAGCTGGTCTGGTGGTGAAGTGTTCTCGGGCTCCTTTTTTGCTCACTTGTTGTTTCTTGTTGTTCCCGGGCTGCTTGAATTTCAAATTTTTACTGTTACATTGTTTTCATTTTGGGGAGACTGTTCTTGCTCTAAGGGCTATTGGAGAGCTCCTTCAGTGTTGGTTTCTTGCTGGTTCTTTGCCCATTGTCTGCTTGCAGGCTCTCATTTTTCTGGTTTTTAGTGTTCTGGTTTCACTGTTCCATTGGTGGCCATCTGGTTGTGGATGGTGGTCTGATGGCTCACCCCATTGATCTTACCACCAACATTGAGTGGGCAAAGGCCACTTATGCTGGTGTTGTAGGATCTGCCCCCTCTATCTCAAATCCTTCCAAACTGATCTTTCCACAGAGACTGCATGATGCACAGAATCGGAAGAATCACCCGTCCATTTATCGACCACCGGAAGAGAAGGATGGCCATCCCGCCGTGATCTTCACCGACCGAGAATCGGGCTGATCTTGATGCTGAAGTTAAACTCACATTGATTGGGAAATTTAGTTTGGGACATCCCAAGATGGAGCTAGTGAGAAAATAATTTGAATCCCTGAATTTTCAAGGAAATTGGAAGCTAGGGCTGTTGGATGGAAGGCATCTTCTTATCAACTTCACTGCTGAAGAGGATTATGCTATGTTATTTGCTAAACATTTGGTGACTATTGTAGGAGTGGAGATGAAAATAATCAAATGGACCGCAGATTTTGATCCTAGCAAGGACCCCCCAATCGTGCCAATTTGGTTTAATCTGCCTAATCTTCCTTACAGATTTTTCAATCAGGATGCTCTTTTCCAAATTGGGAGGTCTCTTGGAACTCCTTTAAGGCTGGATGCTGCTACCATCAACAAAGCTAAACCTGAAATGGCTAGGATCCAGATTGAGAGAGATATTTCACTGCCTGAGGTCAAGAAAATTTGGATTGGATCAGCTAAGGAAGGACAATGGCAAGAAGTTATAATGCAGCAAAAACCCTACTATTTCTCTCATTGCAAAATGTTTGGACATACAATTGAAAAATGTTATAGAATTCATCCTCCATCCAAAAGATCCACAGCAAAGGAAACTCAAAATAAGCAGCCTGTTGATATTGTATTAGTGCAACAGGGCTTAGGGGAAAGGAGAGATATTGTGAATACAGTCACTCAAACTATGTTTACTCCTCCAACAAAGGTGGGGAGAGTACCAGTTGATTATTTCCCCCCAATTGTTGGGGAGAAGAATTTTGAACACACAGTCAATGTGGATGAATGCACCCCTCTAGCAGACTCTGGGTTAATCAGGACTGTTTCTGAAGATGATTCTGAGTCTCCTTTTGGGGGTAGATCACCAACTGATGCCCAGTTCCATAGGTGCGAAGGGAGGAAGAGGAAGTCGAATAGTCACACCCACTCAATCCATTGAACAACAATTCGATACCCGTGCTCCCTCTAATGCTCGAAGTTAGTGATATGCGAAGGGGATGGAAGGCAAATGGCACACCCAAACCTCCAGAAAAAGAAGAAGAATAATCTCGGTGAAGTACAAAAACTTGGAACTCCTCTTTCGTGGGGGAGTTAGTCGGAATTTCGTTACTGTGGGAGATCTAGATCTAGATCTCAATCCTGATTTAATCCTCATCCCAATTAATGATAAACTTTCTCTGTTGGAATATAAGGGGTATTGCTAACCCCTTATCTTTTACAAGACTTGTTACATTTAAACAAAAAATATAAATTATGGTGCATTACCATTCTGGAACCATTGGTTAATAAATACCCTCCGAAAATCATCAGTAAGCTACATGGTTACAACCATTATGCTAACTGCAATAATAAAATTTGGATTTTTTGTAGAAAAGAGGTGACCTAGTCTATCCTTATTGACAACAAGTAATTTATACATTCTTCCTTTCAGATTAATGGCAGGGATGGTACAGCAACTTTTGTGTATGCTGGATGTAAAAAAGGAAGATAAATTGCTCCTGTGGACTCAGCTCCAGGACATCAGTGTCCAATTACACTCACCCTGGATAGTTGGGGGTGATTTTAATAGTGTGGGGTCTTCAAGTGAAGAAATTGTGGGTAGACCTCCCAAGCTCTTTGATATGACTATTTTCAATGATAATATTCATGCAGCCAATCTTTATGACCTTGGGTTTAGAGGACCTGCTTTTACCTGGAAGAGAGGGAGCGTATGGGAGAGGCTTGACAGGATGTTGGTTAACAACCTTTGGCTCTCTAATTGGCTTCTTACTTATGTTACTCACTTGAGTCTTGCTGGTTCTGATCACAGACCTCTCCTTATATCCATTACCTCCCCCAACTGCTCTAATGCTCCCCCTCCTTTCAGATATCTTAATGTTTGGTCCTCCTATGTTGAGTTCCACAAGATTGTTCAGGAAAAATGGCACTGTACTGATCACCCGGATCCCCTCATTAGATTAAGCAGGTTACAAATAACTCTCAGTAAAGCTCTTATGAAATGGAGTTGGAATTATATAGGGAACCTCCATGAAGCTGTCTAAGTGGCTGAGAAAGAGCTAAATCAAATTGAGTCTAAAATCCAAGTAGCATCGCTACGTATGAGCAATACTTCACCGCACAAAATAACTTACCGGTGGCTACCGATAAGTTGAACAAGCATCTAAAACAAAAAGCCGCTTTGAACCATTTTATTCATGGTGATAGAAATACTCGCTTTACCATGCCCGTATAAAATACGAAGGAAATGCAATAATATTCACTCTATTCACACAAATCGATGGCAGGAAACTCCCGGATGACACCGATATCGGCTTCGGATGTCGTCACTTATTTCGATAGGTCGCTTAATTCTCCTCCTGCAACTGCATCGCTTATTGATAGATCTCTTTTCCGAGACAACTTACAAGTACACTAATGTACTCGATTTAACCGCTATCCCAACCGAACAAGAAATCTAGAATGCCATAAAATCAATAGATAGTTCTAAAACCGCAGACCGGATGGCTACACTCGCGTACTTCTATCAGAAGGAATGGAAGCTGGTTGGTGGTGATGTGGTGGCAGCTATCCAAAGCTTCTTCCTTGGAAATTTACTTCCCAGTTATTTTTGTGCTTCAAATATTGTGTTGATCCCCAAAAACAATCTTATGCAAAACTGGGATCATTTTAGACCCATTTCCCTGACTTCTGTAATCAGTAAGGCAATCAAGAAAATAATTGTGGGGAGACTTCAACCTCATCTTGATAGGTTAATCCGCATGAATCAATCAGCCTTTTGTTAAGGGCAGGTCAATCACTGATAATGTGTTACTTGCCCAGGAATTACTGCTAGATTTGGATAAAGTTCATAGGGGAGGTAACCTCATATACAAATTGGATATCCAAAAAGCCTATGACACCGTTAGTTGGGAATTCATTGATGATGTATTGATCGCTAGAGGTTTCCAAGCAACGATTCTGCAATCTCATTTCTAGGTGGCTCCATTCTAATGAACACTCTATTTTAATTAATGGGAATGCCAGAGGCAACTTCCATGCCACCAGAGGATTAAAGCAAGGAGACCCACTTTCTCCTATCATTTTCATCTTAGCAGCTGATTACTTCTCAAGGATGATTGATCAAACCATTCTGAACAAAAGCTTTGCCAGGTACCATCATAAATCAAATATTGCTATTTCTCACCTCCTCTATGCAGATGATATCATGGTCTTCTCTAGTGCTCATAAAACTGCTTTGAAAAAGTTGAAACACTACTTAGACTCCTTCCAACAACAATCTGGAATGATTTTCAATCTTGAGAAGTGTCAATTGGTATTCTCCAAGTTGACACCTATTCAGATCAAGCAATGGATTCTGGAATACACTGGATTCAAATGCAGTACCCCTCCTTTTAAATACTTGGGTGTCTTTCTCACTATGGGTAGAACCAAACAAATCCATTTTGAGGAGATTCTCACCAAAGTTAATTCTCAATCGAGTCGTTGGACTAATTCATTCTTATCCAATGGAGGTAGAATCACACTCCTTAAGAGTATCCTCACAACCTTCCCCTCTTATCTTCTTCAAATGATTTCTATGAAGAAAAGCACCCAATTGTAGTTGGAAAGGGCCTTTAACAGATTTTTATGGGCTGGTCAGAGAACTCAAAAGCATTGGACATCTTGGCAAAAGGTCACAAAACCAGGTGTCACTTGGAGGCCTTAGCTTCAAAAGTTTTCCTCAAATTCAAGCATGTCAACATGTGCAAATTATGGATTAATTTCGCAGCCCAAACCTCTCCGTGGGCTAAATATATGATGGGTAAATACTGCAGGTACTCCCATCCTACTCAAGTGGTCAGGAAGTTAGGTGACTCCAGAATATGGATCAATTTACTCAAGGTGAGGAATTCTGCTGAAAATCTTTTTATCTGGGAACTGGGGAGGGGTGAAGTGAATTTTTGGCTGGATAACTGGTGTCCCAAGGACTGGATAATTGCAAGGGACAATTTTACTGATCCATCTACTAAGGTTTGTGAGTTCTGGGATGGGTGCAACTGGTCCCTTCCCTATCTTAAAGCCATTTTACAGGACCACTCGCCTAAGTGCATTTCTTCTATCAAATTTGATCGAAATGTTCCTGATAAAGTTAGTTGGAGTAACCATCACACTCAGAATATAACTAAAACTATCTACAGGAGTCTATTCAACTGGCCCTCAGTTTCCTGGGGAAACTCCATCTGGAATAAATTTTTGTCCCCTTCCATGTCTTTTCTATGCTGGAGAACGGTCCATGGCCTCATCCCCACTGATGATATACTTAAACTGAAAGGCCTTAGGGGGCCTTCTCAATGTGTGCTCTGCCACCACCAGGAAGAATCCATCTCTCATCTTTTTTTCAATTGTTCCTTTTCCAAATTTGTATGGCTGCAACTAACCAATGGCTGGGAGAACCAAACTTATAGATGGGAAGAATTTCATAAACATTGGATGAATAGGGAAATCGAAAATTCATACTCTACACTGCATTGTTATTTGGTTTCTGTGGATGGCCAGAAACAGTGCCAAATTCGATGGGATCACTGCCACTGTGGACAAAGTAGTCAAAAACTGTAAGACATATCTACTCAAAATTATTAAACACAAAGGTTTCTCTAATCTGCTGCAAATTGAGCTCCCACCTGCTGTTGGTAAAAAGGTTAATTTGGTTAGTTGGAACCCCCCTACTAACCCAACCATCAAAATTAATACAGATGGCAGTTTCTCCAAGGAAAATGCAGGAGTGGGGGGAGTTTTCAGAAACTCTCGTGGTAACTGCCTTCTTTTCTTCTATGCACCTGTGGAAGCTAAAGATGCCCTTGATGCTGAATTTATTTCTGTGGAGTATGCTTTGCATATTGCCAAAATTGCCAACTGGTCGAATCTTTGGCTAGAAGTCGATTCCACTCGTTCTCCTTAACACTCTACAACGAAGATCGGCCTACAACCCGGATGCAAGACTATTGGAGAAAACAAATAAACCAGGCTAAACCCCCTCAATTTACCATTTCTTCAATTCTCAGGGAGGGTAATAAAGTGGCGAATTGGTTAGCATTTATGGGGGCAAAAACCCAGCAGGTGTTAGTTTCTACAACCCCCCCCCCCCCCCCGCCATTGATCTCAAAATTTTAATTAATGGAGACAAGCTGCAACTCCCACATCTTAGAGTGGAGACAATCCCATTTTTCTAAGATTTTGGTGGTTCCTTTTATCCTGAAGGGAATGTCCCTTTGGTTATCTTTTTGGTTTGGATTTTGGGTGTTGAGGGGTTTCACCCAACCACTTTTAAACTTATTCTATATATATACATATTTATATATGTATATATATATATATATACACACACACGCAATCTTGGCTTTCTTGTTTTGTGGTCTTTTTGGGAGTGGACTCCATTAGGTTTTGATGTTAGTTGGAGCCTTTCCATTTTTGGTTTTGTACTCTCCTTTTGTTATTAACATGTAAGGAGCCCACTCGTTGCTTCTTTTTGAAATATATATATATATATATATATATATATATATATATATATATATATATATATATATATATATATATATATATATATATATATGTATGTATATGTATATATAATGTGGTGGTGAGTTCTGTTGCTCGCTAAGGTTTTGGATGCCATGTCCGCTTTTTCTTCTTCCTCGGTAATTTTTGGTGATTTTTTGTTTGTTAAATCCCTTGCTAGAGGGTGGGAACCTGGTTTTCACTGGGTTCTACCCTTCTCAGGTGTTCTTAGCTTTGTTTGGTATTTCCCGGGCTTATACTTTTTGAATTTCTTAGTCAGGTTTTTGTTGGTTGAATGGCGCTTGTAACAAGTTTTCCTGGTAAAACTTCTTATGCCTTTGTTGTTGGAACTAGTTTAGACTTTTCCATATCTGGTGATAATATTATTTTCTCTCAACACTTTCATAATGCTGTTGAAGGGAGTGACTGCCATTTATTAAAAAAATTGGAAAAAAAGAATGGTAAACCAGCAATTACTTTCACAGAAGCTGAAATATCAGCCATTGCTGAGAACTTTAAATTCACTTTAGTTGGGAAATTCCAGTTGGATCACCCCAATATGGAAATCATCAAGAAAGTTTTTGAGGATTCCAGGCTGGTTGGTGCATGGAAGGTGGGTTTTTTGACAGAATGCATGTTATGATTTAGTTAACTAAGGAAGAGTATTATACTACACTATTCTCAAAGAAATATATTCTTATAGATGAGAAGTATATGAAAGTGCTGAAATGGTCCCCTGATTTTGACCCCAGTCAAGAACCTCCCATTCTTCCCATCTAGTTTGAATACCTGAATTGAAGCTTCACTTTGTTAATCGACAAGTGTTGTATGTTATTGGCACTGCATTAGGGAGACCTTTGAAACTGGATATCCTAACATCTCACCTTTCCAGACCTTCTCCTACTTGGATTCTGATGTAAAAGGATGTTACACGTCTTATTTCAGAGTAAATTTGGATGGGAACTGCTCACAATGGACATTGGCAGCAAATTATCAAGGAACAGAAGCCTTATTACTGTAACCACTGTAAAATGTTTGGACATACAATTGATAAGTTTTATAGGCTTCACCCTCTACTGAAAAGAAACATTCTAGTTCACATGAATAACTGACCTGGGGTCGGGAGGTAGCATTTCGGAGCTTTATATTATATATTTTATAAATGATTATCAGAGTAAAATTAGCAATTGTGCCCCCCCTTTTATCAACGCAAGTTTACGTATCGTTCAAGTAATAAAGGGCTTTAATGGAGTCCTAGTTATCGATCCCACAGGGAAGTTTAGAGATTAACAACTAATTTCAGCAGATGCAATTACTATCTAGTGTACGAAAATAAAGAACGCTTATACTAAACTCTATTACTTAATTTTTAAATAGAAGATTGCAATTTAGAAAAAGTATCTTTCTCCTTGTTAAGAGAATTAAGTGAATAAATAATTAAATTAGTTAGAATTATATTGTGCCAAATAGGAGCATTCCTATTCTTTACCCTTTGGTTCAGGCATAAAGAATATTGACTAATCCTATGCTTGGTTACTGAATCTGCGGCTAGGCTGGGAGGATACCGGCTGCCACTTCGGAGCTCCCACATTCCCCTCACCTGAGGGCTAACATCTACACTTTAGCTCCCAAACGATAGGACCGAATTGAAGATTTTAGTCTGTCACACTAAAATATCCAATTCTATGCCCGATTAATAATATTTCCCTATTTATTTGTACCCTCCTTCCAAGGCTTTTGACTTCCTTGAATCCTAGATGTAATCTTTACTATAGTTGATAATTCAACATATTTTAACAATTCAATTGGCCAAATTGAAAGTAAATTAAGATTTAAGTAAAAAGATTATCACAATTTTTATTTAATATTTTTAAGCACAACTAATTCAATTCTTCATTTCACAAAATCTCAACAACAAGGAGAAAGATAGAGAAAACTACTCAGAATGCATAGGAAAAAAAGCACAAAACTTGGATTTCATTTAAAGTTATAAAACAATAAATAAAAACTTATCTTGAATCTTCTCCCTGCGGACTCCTCAAGTTCCTCTAACTCTTCTTTCTTATACAACACACTTAATTATACTTACTAATATACTCTAAAACACACTAATGCACACACAATAGACTCACCACACACTACTGACTTCCACAAGACTGTTGACCTCATTTTTGATGAGGTCTTCTCTTCTTCTCTTTAGTACTTAGGATCTAGCCTTAGGCTTTTCCTTTGACTATCTTAGAGGACTAGAATTGGGACCCACCTTTTAGAAATTCAAACCACTTCTTAACTCCCCGCAAACTCCACAAACTCGACTATAGACCCCTAATCACCTGGAGGGTTGAAATCAAATGTGGAAGTTTAAAGGATGAGTTCTTATAGACTCTTTGGCCTTGGGACCGCCTCGGTGGCCTCGGTCCGGTAAAGGGCTGACTTACACATACACTACACCTATGCACTACACTTTCACACACCTCCTAAAACACACTCTTACCCAACTTAACTTCCCGACTCATGTAGGTGATTCACATGGATGGTCCTTAACCCCTAAGCCCTCGCTAAGAGGGTTAGGAACAACATGGTGAATGCCTCAAATGAGTCCCTTCATGGCTCATGTGGGCTTGATATGGCTTCATGGCTCAACAAAAATGATTTCATTTCACTTACATCCACCCAATCTTCAATTTTCCAAATTTTCAATTTTCGACCCCGGACCCTACACCCACCAACCCTACCAAATGCCCTTGAAACTACCCAAATTTCTCAAAAATTTCCAAATTACCCAAAATTCCTCAAAACCATTCCTAAACATTTCCACATCACTCAAATTGACCATTCCTAGCCAAAAATACCAAAAATTCCAAGAATACCCTCCAATACCCTCCAAATACCCAAAATACCCCTTTTGACCCAAAAATCCAAAAATTCAGAAAATTCCCAGAAAATTCCAGAAAATCCTAAATATTCCCAATTTCATTTTGTTCAACTACACTATGGGCCAATTTTGTCAGTTTACCCCACTTTTGTCAAAACCCCCAATTTGACCCATTTTAACCCAAAGTAAACCCAATGTCAAACCAAACCTACCCAATTGATCCAAATTTTGGTCCAATTCAATTCTAAACTTCAATTCAACATCCCAAACACCAATCTAGACCAAAGCCAAGCTTAATTTGATTGAAATTTGGGTCCAATTTCACTTTTGGCCTTAAAAGCCCAATTTGGACCCATGACCCAAACCTAACCCAAACTCACCCATTTCAACTCCAATTAACCCCAAGTCTTTTCCAAACCTTCCTTGACATCCCCATGAACAAAACACTAACATGATTTGCCCAAAACTTTGATCCAAACCCCACTCAAATTCAACCCAAAGCTAAAAGGCCCATTTCGACCTAAACCCAAACCTAGCCCAAATGAGCCCAAACCCCAAAATCAAAACCCAACCAAAGCCAAAACCTCTTTGAAACACTCCCATAAACATTTCCCAACATTAATTTCACATCAACTTCAACTCTAGCCCAACTTTGGCCCATGGTAGCCCATTTTGGCCCACTTTAGCCCACTTACCAATTAAACCCAAATTCAAACCAATTCAAACCCAAATCACTTCAAACTTGTCTCAAATCACTCATGACACATCCTTAAACTAAACCCAACATTTATTTGGCATGGCCCTTTGCAAAATTTTCATCTAAAAGCCCACTTCTAAAGGACATTCAAAAGCCCATTCCAAACCAAACTCAAAAGCCCAAGCCCATCCTAAAGCCCACATTACAATCTCATCTCATCCTCACTTAGTTAAAATCATTCCTAAGTCCTAAATCAGCAATCAAATCTTTCTAAACAAAGCCATATGACAAACCATCCAAATTTTACACCAAATTACCAAAAATTCTTAAAACCCATTTTTATGAAATCGACTAAACTTTTCCCTAAGCCAAAGACAAGCCATGCAAGCCATGGACAAGCCACATGAAGCCATGGAGAGTTTGACATGTGATCAAGCCATTAATGGAAAAAGGAGGACCCCCTTTCCTAATCCTTCTTAAGCCTTTTTTACCTTAAGCATGTCACACTCTAAACCATGCTTTGCCACCTAATCCATGGATGGAGACTTCACCACTCCATGGCAGCTGACCCAACTGATCCTCTCAGCCCAAAATCAGGCCATGGGGAGGTGCACCCAACCCAAACCAATGGGATTGACCAAATTGAAGCTAAAATAGCCCCTTCCCCTTTTTACTTTGATTCAACCACTTTACACATGTCAAACCTCAATCGAATACACCAAACCCCCGCCCCGACCCACCCGAACAAGATGGTGACCGATGCTCGGCCGCCGCCCACCGAGCCGCCGGAAAACACCATGGCCGAAACCTCGGGAGGAGCCAAACTTTGGAATTCTCCCTCGCCGAGCCGCCCCATGCCTAGTGGTCACCATGGCCGTTCTTCTCCTCACCGGAGCAACTCGATCCCAAGCCCTAACTCCCCCGGGAGGCCCTCCAGCCCATGCCTATTTAAGCACCACCCCCTCTCGGCCATGAGAGGAGAGTTGCACAAACCTTGCCAAAACTCGCCAAAATTGTTCCGTACTCCTCCTCATACACAGAGCACTTCGATCCCCAGTGAGATCCCCCCGCCATTTCTTCTCCGCGAGCTCAATTTCGTAGCCGAAATCCAAGCCCAAAACCAGGACACTTCCCCACAGTGAACCAATCCCCAAATCGATTGGTCCTACACCTTCACTCGTACCAAGGGAAGGTGTCCACCAAGCAAAAGCCCCATCTCCAAGCCACCCAAGTTGCTCCAGTACTCCAAGCTTTGTGATCGACTCGTGGTCGAAGTTCAACCTAGACAATTCACCGTGACCGAGAGACTTCATCCGGAGCTCGCCGAGATCCAATCGAAGGTGCAACAACTCTCGATCGAAGCTTCACTTCTCCGAGCAAAGGTATGAGCTAATTCTTCATCCCGAGCTTCGGAGATTCTCTATTTCAAATGCCTTAATTTCAATGCATGTTTACCGTATGGATGTGTTCGTCTCTTCAAGACGAATCCATGGAGCATAAGAACACGAAAATCCATCGAGAATCGAGCGAGTTCTGTAGGTTGGAGTGTGGACGGTCACGGATCACACCGGCCATGGACGATGAACGGATGCCGTCCATTTAATACACGCGCGGACGGACGGCTCGGATGGCGTCGACCAGAGACGCGTACGAGAACCGCGGGGCCCGGGTTGCCGACTCGGATGGCGGCGTCGAATGGGAGCGCGCCACGCGGCATTTCGGAGCCGCCGAGGCCGACGCGGCGCCGCGTGGATAAGTAGATAAATAGGAATATTTTCTATTTATTTAATTCCCGTAACTTTAAAAATCCATATCTTTGTGTAGAAAAATCACAAAAATAAAATAAAAATACCTCCTCGCTCGATGAATCGTAGGAGAATAATGTGGAAAAGAAATCATTTAATTTCATCAAGTATTTTATTTTTAATAATTTATTTACTCTCTCGCATACATTTAATTCTCCATGCATTCATACAATTCACCATGGCATGAGACCATAGGGCTTTTAAGCCTCCGAACTTAGGGACATTCCCCGAATTTTCCAAGGTCGAGGCCATCTCTCGTGAAAAGTTATTGATTTTTTAAATGCATGTTGCTGATTTAAGTATTTTAATTTCAAAAATTAGCATGTTGTGAAATAAATTCTAGGAAAATTTGGTGATGTTCCTTATGACTCGGAGAACCCTAGAAAAATTGGATTCGAGTTAATTCACTTAGATTAACCCTAATCGGCTTAAACACCCAAAATAGACCCCTAATTAATTAGAGTTAACCATAGATCAAATTGACTTGAAATCAATTCTCCACTGACCTTTAGGATCAGAGGAACCCATCATAAAAGTTCGAAGTCAATCGGACTCAGTTAGCCCTATTAATCGGGTCGATTAAGCCATTTAGTCATTTTAAACTTTAAAAATTCATAACTTTCAAAATATCTTTCAAAAATTCACCAAATTGGTTTTGGAGTCTCTCTGATATCAGGGAGTTTAAGAAAATTAAAATTTCAATTTTCTAAAAAAAGTTGATTTTTAATATTATTTTAATATTTTTAATAATTAAAAAATAATAAAAATCACAAAAATAATAAAATTCACTAAAATGTTATATTTTGAATTTTAATCACTTGGGAACAAGTCCCATATTTTTCCTAGGTCTATTTAGTGAGATATTAATTTTTTAAAGCTCTAGGGTAATTTTAAAATTAAAAAATGTATTTTCTAGCATTTTCACCAAAATAATTATAATAAATCAAAGAAAAATCAGAAAATTGCAAAGTTTGGTTCTCTGGAATCCTTGATATCAGAGAGAATTTTAAAAATTATAAAATTTATTTTTCAACATTTATTTTATTTTTAAATTAATTAATACTCCAGAATTTAAAATAATTCTAATAAATAAAATATAATTCAAAAAATTACAAAATTTGGTCCAAGTGGTCCTCTGGTCATTAGGAATGTCCCCTAATTTTCTTAAGGACAGTAAACTTTCCCTTGGTCATGTTATTGAATTTTCCTTGGAAATTTCTCTTTTCTACAAAAAATAATTATATAAATAAATTAAATACAGAAAAATCACATTTTCTCCTCTCATGTCTTCATTGACACATAAGTGAAGTCACATAAAAATTTCAAGTTCATTTGAGTTCAATTTAGTGAGTTATGAAATTATTAAGCTTAAAGGGCAAAATGGTAATTGAAATTTTAATCCTTAATTAAGACTTTAGGTTTAATAAAAAATTAACAAGTAAAATATTTGATCCTAATCTGATTTGGATGATTGAAATTAAATAATTAAAGGGTAAAAAACCCATTAAGCAGCTTTAAAATGATTAAACCTTAATTAAATAATTAATTGAATTTTGAAGAATAATAAAATTGGAATTATTAAAATAGGGATATTATTAGGAAGAGATTTATTCTTTAATTTAAAAATCCCTAAATTAATCATCTCATTAATACTCAACTCTTAATTAAAATGATAACTCAAACTTAAAATATTAAAAGACTTAATCATTAAATTAAAATTAAACCATTAAACTCTTTCAAAAATTTCAATTAAATTAAATTAAATTAAAACTAAATTGAATTAAATTAAATTAAATTAATTAAATAAATTAAATTAAATTAAATTAAGAAATTAAATCAAATAAATTAAATTAAATTAAATTAAATTAAATTAAAATTAAATTAAATTAAATTAAGAAATTAAATCAAATAAATAAAATTAAATTAAATTAAATTAAATTAAATTAAATTAAATTAAATTAAATTAAATTAAATTAAATTAAATTAAATTAAAATTAAATTAAATTAAATTAAGAAATCAATCAAATAAATTAAATTGAGTTAAATTAAATCAAATCAAATTAAATTAAATAAATTAAATTAAAATAAATTAAATTAAATTAAATTAAGTCGAATTAAATAACCTCACTTAAGACATGAAGAAATAAATCTAAGATAACTTGAACACTATTCCAAACTTAAATCATTAATTTGAATCACAAATCATTAAATATCATTTTGCCTTTAGGAGCTTTAGTTATCATAACTCCTAAATGTAACATTAAAATGAAATGTTACTTCACTTACAGTGACATTCAAATGTCCTAGTTCACTCGAGCAAGTTAACAAAACTTCAAAACCTCTGGACGATCGATTCATTTACACAATTAAATTCATTCGGACTCAAACAATCCTAGAAATATCGAAAAGATGTTTAAGATTCTTCTTAAGCACTTCCTCAATATGATAGGATATTTACAAGAACAATCGAACTTAATCGTTCTTCGATGAAGAAAATCGTCTTCAAACTAAAAACACAAAGAACCTAGACGTCATAGAAATGACTAGCTATAGGATTAGGAACTTGTGTAGAAACCATAAACCTTTCCCTTAGCTTTACCTAGGAACTCGCTTAAATATTCTAACTATGTTTTAAGTGCAGCTCTGAATGACGGGAAGACCCTCCAGTGTACGCTTTTATTTTATCGCAATTTATTTTATCGCAATTTATTTAATCGCATCGCACTTATTTTTCTTGCATGATAAACAACAGCTTGCATGAAAACCTACACCTTTAGGACGTAAACCAAAACCGAAACCCAAAATTAAAATAAAAGACACTACAAGATAAAATTCACCTCCACAACATTTCAAAATATAAGACAACTCAAAATTTAATCACAAACAGAACACAAAACTACAACTACAACTAAATTAAAACGTCTCATCGAATGATCGGAATACCTCTGATGATGTAACCCACGTGTTGCTAACGGGATTTCCCACTGTCTAAATGAAAGTGTGGAACTCATTCAGCTGAGTTTAGCAAATTCATCTCGACTAAGCTGGATTCAATGAAAATAATCTGATGCCGGATGATGGAACCGCGAGATCTTAATCGGTTCGTTTAATCAAACTTTAAGATTTGTTTTAATTAAAAAATATTAAAAACACGTAGATCTTATGATTTTCTCCGAACCAAAACACTTCTCTCATCTCCCGATTTATGACTTCTAAAATTAAATCTCTCGCAACAACAAGGAGCTCGAAGCATGATGGGCAAGACGGCCATCGTCGTCAAGAAAACCGAAATCTACATCAAAGAAAACCATTCTTAGAATTAAATAACAAAGCCATAGGATTTCGAGGTAGTTTGCCTAGTGCAACATAAATCCTCAACTTTTCGTTAGGCATTTGCATAATCATGTTATGCAAATTAAGCCCTAACCGGTTTTAGGATTCCGAGGTAGTCGTTTGGTACGACATAAACCCTCACATCTTCGAGGCTATTTATATGATCATGTCATACTAATATAAGTCCTAATTAATTAAAATCGACAAGTATTACAACATTAAATAAACTCTCAAATCAAGCCAAACAATAGGATAGCTCGGGAAGTCGTCAAGATTCTTCTGGATCCTCAGCCTTCTCCTACTTTTCTCCCTTTCGAATTCCCAAAATAAAAATGTTCCAAATTTGATCCATTCCCTATCGAAATTCCAAAATTCAATCCTCGAAAACTTAAACTTTCAAATTCTCGAGAGCAGCATTATTGATTATTATCGAGAGTTTTCTTAGGTAATTCCCATCACTTAAGATGTAATTAACTATGTGGGCTCGCCCTTATAGGGAACTTTAAGAACCTGTGTAATATAAACCCCGTTTAATAGTTTCATATTAAGCAGTGGAATTTGTCGGCTTATAAAATTGGTTCGCTGCACCAAACGGATGTCACAAACCTTTCTAGTTTATTTAATCGAGCCCCATCATCAAGCAAGGTGTCTATTCTCCGGATAGTATATACAGCTAGTGGTGCGGTGCTCGTTTATATAAACTTTTCTGGATGTGAGATCAGCTTGATTTCATATCTTAAAATTTTCAAATTTAAAATTATTTTCAAAATAAAATACTACTTTTCAAATTATTTATTTAAATTAAATTAAAAATTCGCCGACAATTTCTGTAGGCGACCTCTTTTCAAAAATACAACACTCAACCTAAAAATATGCCGACATATTTCTGGCGACTCCGCTGGGGAAAATTCCTCTCTCCATTCTAATCAAATAATTCTGCTTTCAAAAATCGGTAGTGTATCCATATCCTCGTGGGTCAAACTACCCTTCCTTCCGTCGGGATACCGTGTTCATTTCTACCTCGAACAAGTATAACCAACATTCTCTCGGATTTAGGAGCCACCGTTTAGACACCCATAAACAGAGAGGTTCCGAGATCCTTTTACCTCATTTCGAGGTGGGGCGGACCCCCAATAAAGTGTTAGTTTAGGAGTGATCCTTCGAGTCGAGAAGTCTTGCTTAAGACTCTCTTTTCCTTTCCAACTCCGATTCGATTCCTTACCTTCTCTACACCTTTCGAACACTCCGTTCTAAATAAACAAACCCTCTAATAAGTGATTCTTTTAATAAGTGATTCCTTCTTATAAATACATGAACATGAATGAGTTCGGACTCTTTTCAATTCCTTTCTTTTCTTCCTAAAGAAAAGAAGCATAACTCGGACCGACAAACTTAATCTACCCCGCAAATGGAAGCCCCGAAACCGATTTTCTCTTTCACCAATGGACCGGACCTCGCCGTCTATAAGGATGAGTCGCCCGACAATGGAATCATCCGATTTGGACAAGGATTTGAAAACACGAACGTCAAGGTCACCAACGTCTCCCTCTTTGCACCGATGAACAAGGTACCCGAAGCCGAAGAGCCGCCGCTCGAATTCAACCTCAGGTCAACCCAAGAATTCCCTCCTCTCGCAAAGGATCCCGACTAAGAGGAGTACCGACGTCCACAGAGGACCGTTCTTTCTACCCCCACCGGTCTAGTTGCTTTCGCACCCGCCCCGACTTTTGCCAAATCAAAGGGGAAAGAAATCCAAAATTATGATGGACCCGTTACCGTGGAGGGTACGCATCTTCCCGTAAGACCTTCCGTTTTCGAGATCGGGTCCAAGCTCAAGAATTCCGTCACTAACAAAGACCCGCAGAAGAAACAGAAATAGAAGGATCGCTAAAGAAGCCGTGGCCGCCGAAATTGCTTTCCTAGAGGAAATTCCGGAATCGCCGTAATATACACCGCCGCCCGAATACATACCACCGTTGGGAGGAAGCAGCATTTCATCCCCTCTCCGCCGCAGAAGATGAAGAAAACATTCGCAAGATTGTCGCCAAATTACCACGCACCGCATATTACAACGATAACCGTAAGAAAAGAACTAGAACTACGCCGTTCGTTCGACCGCAAACTTTGGTGAAAAGTTAGCGAAGAAGGAAAACCGCCCCGTATCGAAATTCTACGGAGGATAGTGGCGGGTGCCGCCAAATCCCGTCTCGGACCCCGAGTAGAACCCGCCATCATGACGTAAAAGCCAAGTAAAAGAATGAAGGCTAGTCCGCCCGTTGTCGTCTCGTGATTACGGATCAGGAGGATACCACCTTCCAACGATTCGGCCGACGCACCATCCGGTCCTGCACCTTCCGCCGCGAAGGATGGTATGGCGTCCCACCACCGGGCGACTGAGATCGAAACAAGCAGCTCGAGAAAGAAAGTCTCGCCAGAGACTCGAATCAAGAAAGTGCTACCGCGATGAAGGGGACTCGTGAGAAGGGGACCCGCAACTATCGCACGACAACCACGAAGACACTACGTAAAGCCCCGCTAGAAGATGCCATGGAAAAGTCGAGAACCGATATCCGACGCTCGGCAAAAGAAAGAGAAGAAAAGTTCGGAGACGAGATTGATTCATCGGAATTCATGGACGACGAATACGCGTAAATCAACATGGCCGAGACACGAGCTTCATCGCCTTCGCAAGGTGCTCCCGCAGCTCGCGTAAAGAGAGGAGCCGTAACCGATGAGAAGGCAAGCTTCAAGAAAAAGACGACACGATCGCTCAAATGGCGAAAAGGATGGAAGAGATGGCCGTAGCTCCGGCCACTCTCCGCAGTCAAGTACAACCACAAAGGGAAACACCCCCGGAGGTCATTCACATCGTAGACGGAGGAAAGGAGATTACGTCCGTCAACTGGGGATGATCACCAAAAAGGATACAACACAAAGTATGATTCCCGAAAAGGATATCAAGAACTTGGTAGAACAAAGAGTGCGAGAAGCCTTAGCACAATCAAAGAGCGGGACATCCATTCGGACGGGCAGACCTTACCCCGAAGAATTCGACGCCGTCCAATACCCGAAAGGTTTCGTACCACCTCTCGTTTAAGACCTTCGATGGAACCGGAACCCTCGACAAGCATGTAGCACACTTTCGTGCCGCTTGTTGCAATGCCGGCGGGAGCGATGCATTACTCTTCCGACAGCTCGTCGCCAGTCCGTCGGAATCGCCTTCGACCGGTATGCGAATTACCAAACGGTTCGGTTAAGACATTCTCAGAGCTAGAGAACCTCTTCATCAAGCGATTCGCCGGAGCTCAGCACCACATCACTATAGGTGATTTAGTGGTAGAGAAGCAGAAGCCGAATGAGACTTTGGTGGATTACATACTTCGATGGAGGAACTTAAGTATGAAGTGTGAACCACAACCGCAAGAACAAAGATGCACGGCATTTTGCTAAAAAGCATCCACGGCCCGATAAGCACTTCTCCTCAAGGGATTTACTATTAAGACTTTCGAGAAGTTGTTAAGCAAGGCCGAAGCTTGCAAGAAGAGGCGAAGCAATTAAGTTTCACCGACAAGATCGGACAAACAAAAGCCCGTAAAGACTTTTGAAAAGAAATCCGGATCGTTGCAAGCAGCTGACAAAGGCAAGCAACCGATGCAAATACCACCGTAACGGCCGCAAAGAACCACAACAGACTACCAAAGAACCCCGGCCCAATCTATCACCATCTCCGCAAGATGAACAACCGCCTCGTCCGCAACGTACATCGAGGAGCTTCTGAGCAGAGAATATCCGTTCAAGAATGAAGCAAGACTCAAAAATGTTCCGTAGTCCGATGAAGACTCCGCATTTCCACTGCCAGAGCCTAAAAGACCGAAGAGGTCAACAAGAAGGGTGATCCCAACTTTTGCCCTTACCACCGCATGCTTCGGACACAAAATAGAAGATTGCATTACCTTCAAAAGTTGGCTCAATGACAACCTCGCGGAAAGGGAATATAACGATCCCGAAGGAGTACATGAAGGAACCCCGTAAAGGAGGTTCCGTCAATGTTATCTCGACCGATCCCATCATTCCGATGGATCCCTATACGACCGACGATGGATGGACTACCGCTCGGACGAGGTCTTCGAAAAGATTTTAGACAAAGATCCGTACCGCTTCGGTGCGAGCTTCAATTCGTAGTTTGAAACCCGTTAAGCCGGTACTATCACTTGCGATAGAAGAACCACCTCAACAGAGACGATCGAAGAGAAGAAGAAAATCGACGAAGAAGAGAAGACCGAGGCACCTAAGGCTAGAGCTAGGGGCCGCTTATCCTAGGATAGTTGTTTCCGATTCGGGGAGAAATCCCTCGAACCCCCGACTCGTATGATTATCTCGCTCACTTCGGTGGGATCATATAATGATAAGGGTGATGGCGTTGGCTACGTTTTGATCGTTTCTAACGATTACGTAACTAACGATAATCCGGATATCGATTTCGATACCAACGACAATTCTCAAATCATACACGATCTCGACAAGCAAAATAATGAAGAAGACATCCATCAAGGAGGCTACGAGAGTTCAACAAGCAACGAATCTATCCGCGAGTTTCGAGGAGCTCCAGCCACGATAGTAATTAGAGCCTTCGCACTCGAAGCTAATCCGGAAGAGCCTCGTCATTCCGATTCAAGAAAAGACACCGGCAAGCTCAACAATAGATTCGCAGGAAATTACGAAGTCAACTTAAGGAGTGGAAAAGTTCTACCTCCGAGAATGGGTCCAAAAGACAAAGGAAAGGTGTGGTTGTTCGAGAAGAACCAACCCCTGCAGAAGAAATACCCATTCGAGAAGAAGCGAGACACATGAAAACAAAGTGGACTATAACGTGCTAGCCCATCTTAGGAAACTACCACCAAACTAAGCATCTACGACGCTCTCATCTTATCAAAGGAGATGAGAGAAGCTCCGATCAAGGCCTTACTCGATCCGTAAATTTGCTTAGTTCAAATGGCCGGAGAGTCCTTAGATGAGGTTTGCTCGTTAAAGGAACAACGAGGTGTTACCTTCACTGACGATGACCTACTACTTGGGACGACAGATCACAACCGACCGTTGTACATTTCAGCCATAATCGGAAAATTTACACTCTCCGCAGTATTGGTGGATCCAGGAGCATCAATCAATATAATGAATCTTCGAACGCTAAAGATACTTGGAAATTGATGCCCGCGAGCTCGAAGCGTACAAAATGTTATTAAGAGGATTCAACCGTAAAGGAGAAAGAGCCCTCGCTCAATAACGCTATCGATGAAGACCGGTGACTTAGCAAAGACAACCGCGAAATTTCACATAATTGATTCGAAACGTCGTTCAACGCTCTACCGGGCCGACCATGGATACATGAAAACAGGATGGTACCATCATCTCTACATCGTTGCATCAAGTACTACGATGGAGGGGAACAAGGCATCAAAGGTGACTTACAACCATTCTCCGTACATGAAATTGGAATCCACGAGGATGCAGCTTATTATGCACCGCCGAAGAAAACGATCTTCTCCGGAGATACCATAACAAATGAAGCAAAGAAAGTTCGTGACAACGAAGAACCTCGAAGTTCTAGTCCAACAGCCACTCACCACTCCCTTACGGCGAGATGGTGAAGGTTTCTCCACAACTCGCATCCGAGGTCGAGGCCGGGGACGAGGTCGTGGTAGAGACGTTAGGACACCGGGATGAGGAAACCAACCATTAATGTCGATCGGGAAGATAGTTCCGAAGAAGAAAGAGAAATCAAACAAGAAGCAACGACAATAAGTCGAAAGAAGCCGCAATTCAAAATCCCTCTCGAAGATGAAAGAAACGAAGGATATAAATCGATGTACGAGAAGATTAACCACTATGTACATACTATGACCCTGACCCCGATCCATTCTAATAAGATCGAGGGTATGGAGGTCAAAGAGGTACGTAGCGGTGGTGCAAAACCAATCAAATTCTACCGTGGTGCTTCTTCCTCCAAAACCGAAAATAATGTACAATTCGAAGATGCTACTTCATCGAATTAATGGAATTGCCTTTCGAGTGGTACTCTCCCCGTGTTCAAAATTTAATTCAACATGGTTTCTTACCTCGACAAGTGGACAAAAGGTCAATCACAACGTTTTGAAAATTTATGGAATAACTCCGGTCGTCCACCCAACTCAAAACATGGTCTCGGATTCTGACGCAGAGATCGCCGACGATACCGAATTTTGCTTGGTTATCACCTCGCGAATCTAATGAAAACCGCATGGAAACTACTGATGAACTCGAAGATTTACAAATTGGAGACGCTCCACCGAATTCGAAGAAGAAATCAAATCTACAATAGATGAGTTAATGAAGTTAACTTAGGTACTAAGAAAGAGCCTAGACCTACCTTTGTTAGCTCTTTACTCAATAAAGAAGACTCCAAAGAAATAATCAAGTTATTAATGGAATTCAAAGACCGTTTTGCTTGGAGCTACGATGAGATGCCGTGTTTAGCTCCGTAGGTCGCAGTCCATAAACTAGGAGTGGACCCTACTTCGCTCCACCGTACAAGGTCCCGAAGAATGCGTCTAGAAATCGAACAACAAGTCATAGCCGAAGTTAAAAAGTTAATAGACGCTAAATTTGTCCGTGAAGAACAATACCCGACTTGGTTAGCCAACGTGGTACCAGCCATGAAGAAGAATGGTCGATCGAATTTGTGTGGATTTCGCAGATTTAAACAAGGCATGTCCAAAAGATGAATTCCCTCTACCGATCCTGCAACTAATGATCGACATCGCTTCAACACACGAAATATTCTCATTCATGGATGGATCTTCGTGATACAACCAAATAAAAATGGCTCCGTAAGATGAAAACTTACAAAGCATTCGTAACGCCGATCGGAGTATATTGCTATACAAATGATGCCATTCGGATCGAAGAACGCAGGAGCAACCTACCAAAGAGCAATGACAAGAATTTTTGATGATCTCATCCACAATCAAGTCGAATGCTACGTGGACGATGTGGTCATCAAAAGCAAAGTAAAGGACAACCACTTGTATGATTCGAGAATTGTTTTCGAACGATTAAGACAATTTAACCTTAAGATGAATCCCTTAAAATGCGCCTTCGGCGTCACCTCCGGAAATTCTTAGGATTCGTTGTCCGACATCGTGGAATCGAAATCGATCCGGAGAAGATAAAAGCCATCTTAGAAATGCCGCCTCCCAAAACCTTAAAACAACTACGATCTTTTCAAGGGAAGTCGGCATATCTTCGACGCTTTATCTCAAACCCGTCAGTAGGTGTCACCTTTCTCGCACTAGTTAAAAAGGACGCCAAATTTATTCGGGAAGAGAAATGCCGTAGGGCCTTCGAAGACATTAAACAATATTTAATGACACCTCCCGTCTTAGCAGTCTCAGCCTCGTGTAGACCGCTAATACTTTATACCGCGGCTTTAGACGACTCCTCGAGCCCCGTTAGCTCTGTGTCAATGATGAGGGTAAAGAAAATGCTCTTTATTACTTAAGCCGTCGTTCATCGTCGACGGAAATAAGGTATCCCGCAATTGAAAAGCATTGTTCGGCCCCGATCTTCGCCGCTCAAAAGCTCGTGCATTACATGCTTTCTCATAAGGTCAACCCGATCTCGAAGTTTAATCCATCGCAATACTTCGATGACTCGTCCAACGCTTTCCGCGACTTGCCGGATGGTCAATGATATTATCGCAATTCGATATAACTTTCGTGCCTCTTCGTGCCGTAAAGGGACAAGCCCTAGCAGACTTTCTCGCAAAGACACCCTTCGTCGCGTAGAATCTCCTCTCAACGACGATCCGCCGTATGAACAAATAATGAACCTAGAAGACCTCGATGATCGACGTTGGGAATTATATTTCGACGGAGCATCTTCAACGACATAAAGACGAAGAATCGCAAGTGATAGTGCCTGTAAGGCAGAATCGGGCTAATCTTTATAACACCGGAGCGGGGGATGTTAAGATACTCCTACCACTCGACAGAGCCGTGTACAAACAACGAAGCGTAATATGAAGCCCTCATAACAGGACCGGAATTAACTATTCAAATGGGGATAACAGACATCAACATCTACGGAGATTCACGCTTAATCATTCAACAGATCACGGACAAGACAGAATTTTAAAACCAAGACTCGAGCAATACTTCCAGTATGCCATACAACTCGTTGGAACAGATTCCGAATGTGACAATTTACAAAATTCCTAAAAGAAAACGCTCTAGCGGATGCGCTAGCTCGTCTCGCAAAAGAATTCGCTCGTTTGCAAGATGAATCGCAGGAAGTGTCGCTCACCTGACGCCAGTCCTATCACAACTTGACATAGACACGATACACAAATCGAAAAGGAAGAAGGATCGACTGCAACAGATGACGTAAAACACGGAAGATCGGGCGACAACCATCGATGGATTACTCGCAAACATGGAAACTACCGGACGATAGGTCGCTAGCCCATCGCATCAAGAAAAGAACTCGTCCTACGCACTAATAAACAATACATTATACGTAAGATCTTTTGATCAAATGTGGCTAAGGTGCCTAAGCGGTCCGAGGCCCGTGAAATTGTTAAGGAGGTACATTCAGGACTCCGTGGCGCTCACCAGTCGGTCCAAAGATGAAAATGAAAATTAAAAGATTAGGGTACTACCGGCCCTCGATGATGACCGACCGCATGAAAATCGCCAAGAACCGTCACCAGTGCCAAGTGCACGGAGTGAGTTCTACACCAACCTCCAAATGTGCTACACCCGACAATCGCGTCCCGGCCATTCGAATGTCGGGGCACCTGATATAATGGGTCCAATAACCGCCGTCGTCAAAAGGACATCGCTTCATTCTTGCAGCCTACCGATTACTTTTCCAAGTGGCGCAGGCAGGCTCCACTAAGAGAAGTGAAAGCACATCACGTGCTACAATTTTTCAAGAACCAAGTTGTCTACCGCTTCGGGTGCCGCGCAGATCATCTCGTATAACGGTCAGCCTTCGAAGCACACAAATCAACAATTTTGTCGGAGACACGGAATCGACCGGCGATATTCAACAATTTACTACCCAAGAGCAAACGGCCTTGCCGAGGCTTTTAATAAAACTCTCGTTCAAATTTTAAAGAAGACTTTAGACGACAATAAGAGAAATTGGCACGAGAAGTCGTTAGAAGCCTTACAGGCTTACCGGACAACCTTCGTAACTCCTACGCAAGCTACACCTTACGCTCCGGTGTATGGGTCCGAGGCAGATGTTACCTTTAGAGGTTCAGCCTCCTTCACTCGAATTGTAGCTGCAAATAAAATCACAACGAAGAGAACGCCGTCGACCTCATTTTCGATGAGGTCTTCTCTTCTTCTCTTTAAGTATTTCAGGATCTAGCCTTAGGCTTTTCCTTTCGACTATCTTAGAGGACTAGAATCGGGATCCACCTTTTAGAAATTCAAACCACTTCTTAACTCCCCGCAAACTCCACAAACTCGACTATAGACCCCTAATCACCTAGAGGGTCGAAATCAAATGTGGAAGTTTAAAGGATGAGTTCCTATAGACTCTTCGGCCTTAGGATCGCCTCGGTGGCCTCGGTCCGGTGAAAGGGCCGACTTACACATACACTACACCTATGCACTACACTTTCACACACCTCCTAAAACACACCCTTACCTAACTCGACTTCCCGACTCATGTAGGTGATTCACATGGATGGTCCTTAACCCCTAAGCCTCCGCTAAGCAGGTTAGGAACAACATCGTGAATGCCTCAAATGAGTCCCTTCATGGCTCATGTGGGCTTGATATGGCTTCATGGCTCAACAAAAATGATTTCATTCCACTTACATCCACCCAATCTTCAATTTTCCAAATTTTCAATTTTTGACCCCCGGACCCTACACCCACCAACTCTACCAAATGCCCTTGAAACTACCCAAATTTCTCAAAAATTCCCAAATTACCCAAAATTCTCCAAAATCAATCCCAAACATTCCCACATCACTCAAACTGATCATCCATATCCAAAAATATCAAAAATCCCAGAATACCCCCCAATACCTTCCAAATACCCAAAATACCCCTTTTGACCCAAAAATCCAAAAATTCAGAAAATTCCCAGAAAATTCCAGAAAATCCCAAATATTCCCAATTTCATTTTGTCCAACTACACCATGGGCCAATTTTGTCAATTTACCCCACTTTTGTCAAAACCCCCAATTTGACCCATTTTTAACCCAAAGTAAACCCAATGTCAAACCAAATCTACCCAATTGATCCCAATTCTGGTCCAATTCAATTCTAAACTTCAATTCAACATCCCCAACACCAATCTAGACCAAAGACAAGCTTAATTTGATTGAAATTTGGGTCCAATTTCACTTTTGGCCTTAAAGCCCAATTTGGACCTATGACCCAAACCTAACCCAAATTCACCCAATTCAACTCCAATTAACCCCAAATCTTTTCTAAACCTTTCTTAACATCCCCATAAACAAAACACTAACATGATTTGCCCAAAACTTTGATCCAAACCCTACTCAAGTTCAACCCAAAGCTAAAAGGCCCAATTTCGACCTAAACCCAAACCTAGCCCAAAGGAGCCCAAATCCCAAAATCAAAACCCAACCAAAGCCAAAACCTCTTTGAAACACTCCCATAAACATTTCCCAACATTAATTTTACATCAATTTCAACCCTAGCCCAACATTGGCCCATGCTAGCCCATTTTGGCCCACCTTAGCCTCTTTACCAAAAAGCCCATATCCAATCCAATTCAAACCCAAATCACCTCAAATTTGTTTCAAACCACTCATGACACATCCCTAAACTAAACTCAACAATTATTTGGCCCAAGCCTTTACCAAAATTTCATCCCAAAATCCATTTTAAAATTCAAAAGCCCACTTTCCTAAACCATTTAAAAGCCCATCTAAAACCATTTCAATGAGCCCAAAATCTACCCTAAAGCCCACATGACATTTCCATTTGCCATCCACTTAATCAAAGCCATTACCTAAGTCCTAAATCCATCATCAAATCATTCCAAATCAAGTTCCATACAAATTTCCATCAAATTACCAAAAAATTCCTAAAATCCATTTTCATGAAATCGACCAAGCTTTCCCCAAGCCAAAAGTGAGCCATGAAGCCATGCATGAGCCACATGTGAGCCATGAGAGCCTTGGACACTCCACCATGCCATATTGGGTAGGAAGGAGGGCCCCTTTCCTTAATCCCTAAAGCTCATTAACTCTTAATCATGATTCACCTAAACCTAAATTTAATCCAAATATATTTGGATGGAGACTTCTCCATGCCAAACCAACTGATCCATTCGATCCCCCACAAGACCCAAGGCCACCTCGAAGGGTGCACCAAGCCCAAATGGGTGAGTTGACCCATTTAGACCCAAAACTAGCCATGCCCCATTCTACTTCGGATCAAAGCCTTTACACTCGGCCATTGCCAATCGCTCGCACAAACACCCAACCCCGACCCACCCGACCTCGAGGGTGACCCATGCCTGGCCGGCCGGCCACCCGCCGCCGGAAAACGCCATGCCCGAGACCTCGGGAGTGAGCCAACTTTGGAATTCCACCTCGCCGAGCCGCCCCATGCCCAATGGCCACCATGGCCGTTCTTCCCACGACCGCAGCAACTCGATCCCAACCCTCGTCACCCCCGAGAGAGCCTCCAGCCATGCCTATTTAAACACCACCCCCTCTCGGCCATGAGAGGAGAGTCGCACAAACCTTGCCAAAACTCGCCAAAATTGTTCCGTACCCCTCCTCATACACAGAAGCACTTGATCCCCAATGAGATCCCCCGCCATTTCTTCTCTGCGAGCTTAATTTCGCAGTCGAAATCCAAGCCCAAAACCAGACACTTCCCCACAAGTGAACCAATCCCCAAATCGATTAGTCCTACACCTTCACTCGTACCAAGGGAAGGTGTCCACCAACAAAAGCCCCATCTCCGAGCCACCCGGCTGTTCCGTACTCCAAGCTTTGTGATCACCGTGGTCGAAGTTCAATCCGCACAATTCACTGCACCAGAGACTTCATCCGGAGCTCGCCGAGATCCAATCGAAGGTGCAACAACTTTCGCATCGAAGCTTCACTTCTCCGAGCAAAGGTATGAGCTAGTTCTTCATCCCGAGCTTCGGAGATTCTCCATTTCAAATGCCTTAATTTCAATGCATGTTTACCGTATGGATGTGTTCGTCTCTTCAAGACGAATCCATAGAGCATAAGAACACGAAAATCCATCGAGAATCGAGCGAGTTCTTGTGGTTGGAGTGTGGACGGCCACGGATCGCACCGGCCACGTGGACGATGAACGGATGCCGTCCATTTAATACACGCGCGGACGGACGGCCGGATGGCGTCGGACCGAGAGACGATACGAGAACCGCGGGGCCCGGGCTGCCGACTCGGATGGCGGCGTCGAATGGGAGCGCGCCACGCGCGCGTTTCGGAGCCGCCGAGGCCGACGCGGCGCCGCGTGGATAAGTAGATAAATAGGGTATTTTCCTATTTATTTAATTCCCTAAACTTGGAAAATCCATATCTCTCGTGTAGAAAAATCACAAAAATAAAATAAAAATACCCCTCGCTCGATGGAACGTAGGAGAATAATGTGGAAAACAAATTAATTAATTTTGTCCAAGTATTTTATTTTTAATTAATTATTTACTTCCCGCATTGTTTTAATTCTCCATGCATGTATACAATTCACCATGGCATGAGACCATAGAAGCTTTAAGCCTCCGAACTTAGGAACATTCCCCGAATTTTCCAAGGTCGAGGCCATCTCGTGAAAAGTTATCGATTTTTCAAATGCATGTTGCTGTTTTAAGTATTTTAATTTCAAAAATTAGCATGTTGTGAAATAAATTCTAGAAAAATTTGGTGATGTTCCTTATGACCAGAGAACCTTAGGAAAAATAGGATTCGAGTTAATTCACTTAAATTAACCCTAATCTGGCTTAAACACCCAAAATAGGTCTCTAATTAATTAGAGTTAACCATAGATCAAATTGACTTGAAATCAATTCTCCACTGACCTTTAGGATCAGAGGAACCCACCATAAAAATTCGAGGTCAATCGGACTTGGTTAGCCCCACTAATCGGGTTGATTAAGCCACTTAGCCATTTTAAACTTTAAAAATTCATAACTTTCAAAATATCTTTCAAAAATTCACCAAATTGGTTTTGGAGTCTCTCTGATATCAGGGAGTTTAAGAAAATTAAAATTTCAATTTTCTAAAAAAGTTGATTTTTAATATTATTTTAATATTTTTAATAATTAAAAAATAATAAAAATCACAAAAATAATAAAATTCACCAAAATGTCATATTTTGAATTCTAATCACTTAAGAACAAGTCCCATATTTTTCCTAGGTCTATTTAGTGAGATATTAATTTTTAAAGCTCTAGGGTAATTTTAAAATTAAAAAAATGTATTTTCTAGCATTTTCACCAAAATAATTATAATAAATCAAAGAAAAATCAGAAAATTGCAAAGTTTGGTTCTCTGGAATCCTTGATATCAGAGAGAATTTTAAAAATTATAAAACTTATTTTTCAACATTTATTTTATTTTTAAATTAATTAATACTCCAGAATTTAAAATAATTCTAATAAATAAAATATAATTCAAAAATTACAAAATTTGGTCCAAGTGGTCCTCTGGTCATTAGGAATGTCCCCTAATTTTCTTAAGGACAGAAACTTTCCCTTGGTCATGTTATTGAATTTTCCTTGGAAATTTCTCTTTTCTACAAAAAATAATTATATAAATAAATTAAATACAGAAAAATCACATTTTCTCCTCTCATGTCTTCATTGACACATAAGTGAAGTCACATAAAAATTTCAAGTTCATTTGAGTTCAATTTAGTGAGTTATGAAATTATTAGGCTTAAAGGGCAAAATTGATGATTAAAATTTTAATCCTTAATTAAGACTTTAGGTTTAATAAAAAAATTAACAAGTAAAATATTTGATCCTAATCTGATTTGGATGATTGAAATTTAAATAATTGAAGGGTAGAAACCCATTAAGTAATTTAAAATGATTAAACCTTAATTAAATAATTAATTGAATTTGGAAGAATAATAAAATTGGAATTATTAAAATAAGGATATTATTAGGAAGAGATTTATTCTTTAATTTAAAAATCCCTAAATTTAATCATCCCATTAATATTCAACTCTTAATTAAAATGATAACTCAAATTTAAAATATTAAAAGACTTAATCATTAAACTAAAATTAAATCATTAAACTCTTTCAAAAAAATTTCAATTAAAATTAAATTAAATTAAATTAAAAATTAAATTAAATTAAGTAAATTAAATTAAAATTAAATTAAATTAAATTAAGATTAAAAGTTAAATTAAATTAAATTAAATAAATTAAATTAAATTAAATAAATTAAATTAAATTAAATTAAATTAAACTAAAAATTAAATTAAATTAAATTAAGAAATTAAATCAAATAAATTAAATTGAATTAAATTAAATCAAATCAAATTAAATTAAATAAATTAAATTAAAATAAAATAAATTAAATTAAATTAAGTTAAATTAAATAACCTCACTTAAGACATGAAGAAATAAATCTAAAATAACTTCAACACTATTCCAAACTTAAATCATTAATTCAACTTAAATTGGATCACAAATCATTAAATATCATTTGCCCTTAGGAGCCTTAGTTATCATAACTCCTAAGTAGAACATTAAAATGAAATGTTACTTCACTTATAGTGACATTCAAATGTCCTAGCTCAATCGAGCAAGTTAACAAAACTCGAAAACCTCGGACGATCGATTCATTTACACAATTAAATTCATTTGGACTCAAAACAATCCTAGAAATATCGAAAAGATGTTTAAGATTTTTCTTAAGCACTTACTCAATATGATAGAGATATTTACAAGAACAATCGAACTTAATCGTTCTTCGATGAAGAAAATCGCCTTCAAACTAAAAACACAGAGAACCTAGACGTCATAGGAAACTGACTAGCCATAGGATTAGGAATTTGGTAGTAAAACCAAAACCTTTCCCTTAGCCTTTACCTAGGAACTTGCTTAAATATTCTAACCGTGTTTTAAGTGCAACTTGAATGACTGGAAGACCCTCCAGTGTACGCTTTTATTTTATCGTAGCTTATTTTATCGCAAATGCACTTTATTTTTCTCGCATGATAAACAATACTGCATGAAAACCGACACCTTTAGGACGAAACCAAAACCGAAACCCATAACTAAATTAAAAGACATTACAAGATAAAATTCACCTCCACAACATTCCAAAATATAAGACAACTCAAAATTTAATCACAAACAACAACAAAACTACAACTACAACTAAATTAAAACGTCTCATCGAATGATCTGGAATACCTCTGATGATGTAACCCACGTGTTGCTAACGGGATTTCCCACTGGTCTAAATGAAAGTGCGGAACTCATTTAGTCGAGTTTAGCAAATTCATCTCGGACTAAGTGAATTCGATGAAAATAACTGATGCCGGATGATCGAACCGCGGGATCTTAATCGGTTCGTTTAATCAACTTTAAGATCCGTTTTAATTAAAACACAAAAAAAACACGTGGAAATTAAGACTTCTCTAAACCCGGACACTTCTCTCATCTCTTGATTTATGATTTCTAAAACTAAACCTCTGCAACAACAAGGAGCTCTGAGCATGGTGGGCAGCACGGCCATCGTCGTCAAGAAAACTCGAACCTACTTCAAGCAAAACTTTCCTAGAATTAAACAACAAAGCCATAGGACTTCGAGGTAGTCTGCCGAGTGCAACATAAATCCTCAACTCTTTGTTAGGCATTTGCATTGCAAATTAAGCCCTAACCGGTCTTAGATTCCGAGGTAGTCGTCCGATACGACATAAACCCTCACATCTTCTGAGCAATTTGTATGATTCTATCATATAAATATAAGCCCTAATTAATTAAAATTGGCAAGATTAAAACATTAAATAAACATTAGGACTTTCCTAAATCCAAGCCAAACAATAGGATAGTCGGGAGATTACCGAAGTCCGCTTCGAATCCGTGATCTCTCCTACTTTTCTTCCTTCGAATTCCCAAAATAAAAATGTTCCAAATTTGATCCATTCCCTATCGAAATTCCAAAATTCAACCCTTCGAAAACTTAAACTTCGAAATTCTCGAGAGCAGCAATTATCGATTATTATCGAGAGTTTTCTTAGGTGATTCCCGTCACTTAAGATGTAATTAACTATATGGGCTCGCCCTTATAGGGAACTTTAAGAACCTGGTAATATAAACCCCGTTTAATAGTTTCATATTAAGCTGTGGAATTTGTCGGCTTATAAAATTGGTTCGTGACCAAACGGATGTCACAAACCTTCCTAGTTTATTTAATCGAGCCCCGTTATCAAGCAAGTGTGTCTATTCTTCGGGATAGATACACGGCTTGTGGTGCGGCGCTCGTTTATATAAACTATTCGGGATGTGAGATCGGCTTGATTTCATATCTTAAAATTTTCAAACTTAAAATTATTTTCAAAATCAAATACTACTTTTCAAACTATTTATTTAAATTAAATTAAAATTCGCCGACAATTTCGTAGCGACCCCTTTTCAAAATAAAACACATAACCTAAAAAATATGCCGACATATTTCTGGCGACTCACGTGGGAATAGTTCCTCTCTCCATTTTAATCAAATAGCTTCGCTTTCAAAAATCGGTAGTGTATCCATGTCCCTAATGGATCAAACTACTCCTTCTTTCCGTTGGAATACTATGTTCATTTCTACCTCGAACAAGTATAACCAACATTCTCTCGGATTTAGGAGCCACTGCTTGACACCCCTAAACAGAGAGGTTCCGAGATCCTTTTACCTCATTTCCGAGGTGGGGCGGACCCCCGCAGGTGTTAGTTTAGGAGTGATCCTTCGGGTCGAGAAGTCTTGCTTAAGACTCTCTTTTCCTTTCCTACTCCGATTCGGATTCCTTACCTTCTCTACACCTTCGAACACCCCGTTCTAAATAAACAAACCTTTTAATAAGTGATTCCTTTTTATAAATACATGAACATGAATGAGTTCGGACTCTTTTCAATTCCTTTCTTTTCGTCCTAAGGAAAAGAAGCATAACTCGGGACCGACAACCGAATCTACCCCGTAAATGGAAGCCCCGAAACCGATTTTCTCTTTCACCAATGGACCGGACCTCGCCGTCTATAAGGATGAGTTGCCCGACAATGGAATCATCCGATTTGGACAAGGATTTGAAAACACGAACGTCAAGGTCACCAACGTCTCCCTCTTCGCACCGATGAACAAGGTATCCGAAGCCGAAGAGCCGCCGCTCGAGTTCAACCTCAGTCAACCCAAGAATTCCCTCCTCTCGCAAAGGATCCCGACTAAGAGGAGTACCGACGTCCACAGAGGACCGTTCTTTCTACCCCCACCGGTCTAGTTGTTTCGCACCCGCCCCGACTTTTGCCAAGTCAAAGGGGAAAGAAATCCAAGATTATGATGGACCCGTTACCGCGGAGGGTACAGCATCTTCCCGTAAGACCTTCCGTTTTCGAGATCGGGTCCAAGCTCAAGAATTCCGTCACTAACAAAGACCCGCAGAAGAAACGAAATGAAGGATCGCTAAAGAAGCCGTGGCCGCCGAAATCGCTTTCCTAGAAGAAATTCCAGTAACCGCCGAATATACACCGCCGCCTCGAATACATACCACCGTTGGGAGGAAGCGCATTTCATCCCCTCTCCGCCGCAGAAGATGAAGAAAACATTCGCAAAATTGTCGCCACATTACCACGTACTCGCATATTACAACGATAGCCGCAAGAAAAGAACTAGAACTACGCCGTTTGCTCGACCGCAAACTTTGGTAGAAAAGTTAGCGAAGAAGGAAAACTCGCCCCGTATCGAAATTCTACGGAGGATGTGGCGGGTGCCGCTCAAATCCCGTCTCGGGCCCCGAGTAGAACCCGCCGTCATGACGTAAAAGCCAAGTAAAAGAATGAAGGCTAGTCCGCCCGTTGTCGTCTCGTGATTACAGATTAGGAGGATACCACCTTCCAAAGCATTTGGCCGACGCACCATCCGGTCCCAGACCTTCCGCCGCCGAAGGATGGTATGGCGTCCCACTACCGGGCAGCTCGAGATCGAAACAAGCAACTCGAGAAAGAAAGTCTCGCCGGAGACTCGAATCCGAAGAAAGTGCTACCGCGATGAAGGGGACCCGTGAGAAGGGGACCCGGCAGCCTATCGCACGACAACCACGAAGACACACGTAAAGCCCCGCTAGAAGATGCCATGGAAAAGTCGAGAACCGATATCCGACGCTCGGCAAAAGAAAGAGAAGAAAAGTTCGGAGACGAGATTGATTCATCGAATTTATGGACGACGAATACGCGTAAATCAACATGGTCGAGACACGAGCTTCATCAGCTTCGCAAGGTGCTCCTGCAGCCGCAGAAAGAGAGGAGCCAGAACTGATGAGAAGGCAGCTTCAAGAGAAAGACGACACGATCGCTCAAATGGCGAAAAGGATGGAAGAGATGGCCGTAGCTCTGGCCACTCTCCGCAGTCAAGTACAACCACATAGAGAAACACCCCGGAGGTTATTCACATCGTAGACGGAGGAAAGGAGATTACGTCCGTCAACTGGGGATGATCACCGAAAAGGATACAACACAAAGTATGATTCCCGAAAAGGATATCAAGAACTTGGTAGAACAAGAAAGTGCGAGAGGCCTTAAGCACAATCAAAGAGCGGGACATCCATTCGGACGGTAGACCTTACCCCGAAGAATTCGACGCCGTCCAATACCCGAAAGGCTTCGTACCACCTCCGTTTAAGACCTTCGATGGAACCGGAACCCTCGACAAAGATGTGGCACACTTTCGTGCCGCTTGTTGCAATGCCGGCGGGAGCGATGCATTACTCTTCCGACGCGCTCGTCGCCAGTCCGTCGAGAATCGCCTTCGACCGGTATGCGTAATTACCAAACGGTCTCTGCAAAGACATTCTCGCAGCTAGAGAACCTCTTCATCAAGCGATTCGCCGGAGCTCAAGCACCACATCACTATAGGTGATTTAGTGGCAGAGAAGCGAAGCCGAATGAAACTTTGGTGGATTACATACTCCGATGGAGGAACTTAAGTATGAAGTGTGAACCACAACCGCAAGAACAACATGCGATCAGCATTTTGCTAAAAAGCATTCACGGCCCGATAAGCACTTCTCCTCAAGGGATTTACTATTAAGACTTTCGAGAAGTTGTTAAGCAAGGCCGAAGCTTCGCAAGAGGAGGCAAAGCAATTAAGTTTCACCGACAAGACGTGATAAACAAAAGCCTCGTAAAGACTTTTGAAAAGAAATCCGGATCGTCGCAAAGAATTGACAAAGGCAAGCAACCGATGCAAATACCACCGTAACGGCCGCAAGAACCACAACAGCATCACAAGCAACCTCGGCCCAACTGATCACTCATCTCCGCAATATGAACAACCACCTCGTCAAGCAACGTACATTAAGAGAGCTTTTGAGCAGGCAGAATATCCGTTCAAGAATGAGGCAAAGGCTAAAAATGTTCCGTAGTCCGATGAAGACTCCGGATTTCCAACACGCCGAGCCTAAAAGACCGTAGGAAGTCAACAAGAAGGGTGATCCCAACTTTCGCCCTTACCACCAAATGCTTGGGCACAAGATAGTAAGATTGCATTACCTTCAAAAGTCAGCTCAATGACAACCTCGCGGAAAGGGAATATAACGATCCCGAAGGAGTACATGAAGGAACCCCGTAAAGGAGGTTCCGTCAATGTTATCTCGACCGATCCCATCATTCCGATAGATCCCTATACAACCGACGATGGATGGACTACCGCTTGGACGAGGTCTTCGAAAAAGATTTTAGACAAAGATCCGTACCGCTTCGGCACAAGCTTCAATTCGTAGTTTGAAACCCGTTAAGCCGGTACTATCACTTGCGATGAAGAACCACCTCAACAGAGACGATCGAAGAGAAGAAGAAAATCGACGAAGAAGAGAAGACCGAGGCACCTAAGGCTGACTAGGGGCCGCTTATCCTAGGATAGTTGCTTCCGATTCGGGGAGAAATCCCTCGAACCCCCGACTCCGTATGATTATCTACTCACTTCGGTGGGATCATATAATGATAAGGGTGATGGCGTTGGCTACGTTTTGACTGTTTCTAACGATTACGTAACTAACGATAATCCGAATATCGATTTCGATACCAACGACAATTCTCAAATCATACACAATCTCGACGATCACAATGATGAAGAAGACATCCATCAAGGAGGCTACGAGAGTTCAACAAGCAACGAATCTATCTCGCGAGTTTCGAGGAGCTCCAACTACGATGGAGTTAGAGCCTTCGTACTCGAAGCTAATCCGAAGAGCCCGTCATTCCGATTCAAGAAAAGACACCGCAAGCTCAACAATAGCATTCGAAGAAATTACGAAGTCAACTTAAGGAGTGGAAAAGTTCTACCTCCGAGAATGGGTCCAAAAGACAAAGGAAAGCAGTGGTTGTTCGAGAAGAACCAACCCCTAGCAGAAGAAATACCCATTCGAGAAGAAGCAGAGACACATGAAAACAAAGTGGTACTACAACGTGCTAGCCCATCTTAGGAAACTACCAACCAAACCGAGCATCTACGACGCTCTCATCTTATCAAAGGAGATGAGAGAAGCTCGATCAAGGCCTTACTTCGATCCGCAAATTTGCTTAGCTCAAATGGCCTGGAGAGTCCTTAGATGAGGTTTGCTCGTTAAAAGAACAACGAGGTGTTACCTTCACAGACGACGACCTATTACTCGGAACAGCGTATCACAACCGACCGTCGTACATTTCAGCTACAATCGGAAAATTTACACTCTCCGCAGTATTGGTGGATCCAGGAGCATCAATCAATATAATGAATCTTCGAACGCTAAGCATACTTGGAAATCGATGCCCGCGAGCTCGAGCGTACAAAATGTTATTAAGAGGATTCAACCGTAAAGGAGAAAGAGCCCTCGATCAATAACACTACCGATGAAGACCGGTGACTTAGCAAAGACAACCGCGAAATTTCACATAATCGATTCGAAACATCGTTCAACGCTCTATCGGGCCGACCATGGATACATGAAAACAAGGATGGTACCATCATCTCTACATCGCTGCATCAAATACTACGATGGAGGGGAACAGCGGCATCAAAGGTGACTTACAACCATTCTCCGTACATGAAATTGGAATCCACGAGGATGCAACTTTATTATGCACCACCGAAGAAAACGATCTTCTCCAGAGATACCATAACAAATGAAGCAAAGAAAGTTCGGGATAACGAAGAACCTGAAGTTCTAGTCCAACAGTCACTCACCACTCCCTTACGGCGAGATGGTGAAGGTTTCTCCACGACTCGCATCCGAGGTCGAGGCCGGGGACGAGGTCGTGGTAGAGACATTAGGACAATTGGACAGAGGAAACCAACCATTAATGTCGATTGGGAAGATAGTTCTGAAGAAGAAAGAGAAATCAAACAAGAAGCAAGCCGACAATAAGTCGAAAGAAGCCGCAATTCAAAATCCCTATCGAAGATGAAAGAGACGAAGAATATAAATCGATGTACGAGAAGATTAACCACTATGTACATACTATGACCCTGACCCCGATCCATTCTAATAAGATCGAGGGTATGGAGGTCAAAGAGATACGTAGCGGTGGTGCAAAACCAATCAAATTCTACCGTGGTGCTTCTTCCTCCAAAACCGAAAATAATGTACAATTCGAAGATGCTACTTCATCGAATTAATGGAATCGCCTTTCGAGTGGTACTCTCCCCGTGTTCAAAATTTAATTCAACGTGGTTTCTTACCTCGACAAAGGACAAAAGGTCAATCGCAACATTTTGAAAATTTATGGAATAACTCCTGTCGTCCACCCAACTCAAAGCATGGTCTCGGATTCTGGCACAAGAGGATCAGCTGATGATACCGAATTTTGCTTGGTTGTCACTCGCGAATCTAATGAAAACCGCATGGAAACTACGGACGAACTCGAAGATTTGCAAATTGGAGACGCTCCACCGTAATTCGAAGAAGAAATCAAATCTACAATGACGAGTTAATAGAAGTTAACTTAGGTACTAGCGAAGAGCCTCAGACCTACCTTTGTTAGCTCTTTACTCAATAAAGAAGACTCCAAAGAAATAATCAAGTTATTAATGGAATTCAAAGACTCGTTTTGCTTGGAGCTACGATGAGATGCCGTGTTTAGCTCCGCAGGTCGCAACTCATAAACTAGAGTGGACCCTACTTCGTTCCAGCCGACAAGGTCCCTGAAGAATGCGTCTAGAAATCGAACAACAAGTCATACCGAAGTTAAAAAGTTAATGACGCTAAATTTGTCCGCGAAGAACAATACCCGACTTGGTTAGCCAACGTGGTACCAACAGAAGAAGAATGGTCGATCGAATTTGTGCGGATTTCGTAGATTTAAACAAGGCATGTCCAAAAGATGAATTTCCTCTACCGATCCCGTAATTAATGATCGACATCGCTTCAACACACGAAATATTCTCATTCATGGATGGATCTTCGTGATACAACCAAATAAAAATGGCTCCGTAAGATGAAAAGCTTACAAAGCATTCAGAACGCCGATCGGAGTATTTCGCTACACAATGGATGCCATTCGGATCGAAGAACGCAGAGCAACCTACCAAAGAGCAATGACAAGAATTTTCGATGATCTCATCCACAATCAAGTCGAATGCTACGTGGACGATGTGGTCATCAAAAGCAAAGTAAAGGACAACCACTGTATGATTCTGAGAATTGTTTTCGAACGATTAAGACAATTTAACCTTAAGATGAATCCCTTAAAATGCGCCTTCGGCGTCACCTCCGGAAATTCTTAGATTCGTCGTCCGACATCGTGGAATTGAAATCGATCCGAAAAGATTAAAGCCATCTTAGAAATGCCGCCTCCCAAAACCTTAAAACAACTACGATCTTTTCAAGGGAAGTCGGCATATCTTCGACGCTTTATCTCAAACCCGTCGGTAGGTGTCGACCTTCTCGCACTAGTTAAAAAGGACGCCAAATTTATTCGGGAAGAGAAATGCCGTAGGGCCTTCGAGGACATTAAACAATATCTAATGACACCTCCCGTCTTAAGCAACCCCGGCCTCGTGTAGACCGCTAATACTTTATACCGCGGCTTTAGACGACTCTCTCTGAGCCTCCGTTAGCCTGTGTCAATGATGAGGGTAAAGAAAATGCTCTTTATTACTTAAGCCGTCGTTCATCGCCGACGAAATAAGGTATCCCGCAATCGAAAAGCATTGTTCGGCCCCGATCTTCGCCGCTCAAAAGCTCGTGCACTACATGCTTTCTCATAAGGTCAACCTGATCTCGAAGTTTAATCCATTGCAATACTCGATGACTCGTCCAACGCTTCCCGCGGACTTGCCGATGGTCAATGATATTATCGCAATTCGATATAACTTTCGTGCCTCTTCGTGCCGTAAAGGGACAAGCCTTAGCAGACTTCCTTGCAAAGACACCCTTTGCACGGCGAATCTCCTCTCAACGACGATCCGCAGATGAACAAATAATGAACCTAGAAGACCTTGATGATCGACGTTGGGAATTGTATTTCGACGGAGCATCTTCAACACATAAAGACGAAGAATCGCAAGTGATAAGTCTCGGAAGGCAGAATCGGCTAATCTTTATAACACCGGAGCGGGGATGTTAAGATACTCCTACCACTCGACGCAACCATGTACAAACAACGAAGCGGAATACGAAGCCCTCATAATGGGACCGGAATTAACCATTCAAACTGGGGATAACGTACATCAACATCTACGGAGATTCACAATAATCATTCAACAGATCGTCGGACAAGATAGAATTTTAAAACCAAGACTCGAGCAATACTTCCAAGATGCCATACAAATTGTTGGAACAGATTCCGAATGTGACAATTTACAAAATTCCTGTAAAAGAAAACGCTCTAGCGGATGCGCTAGCCCGTCTCGCAAAGGAATTTGCCTCGTTTGCAAGATGAATCAATGGAAGTGTCATCCACGGACGCCGTGTCCTATCACAACTGACATAGACACGATACACAAATCGAAAAGGAAGAAGAATCAATCGCAAAGAAGGACGTAAAACACGGAAGATCGGGCGACGACCATTAATGGATTACTCCGCAAACAGGGAAACTACCGAGACGATAGGTCATTAGCCCATCGCATCAAGAAAAGAACTCCGTCCTACGCATTAATAAACAACACATTATACGAAGGTCTTTCGATCAAATGTGGCTAAGGTGCCTAAGCGGGTCCGAAGCCCGTGAAATTGTTAAGGAGGTGCATTCGAGACTCCGTGGCGCTCACCACCGGTCCAAAGATGAAAATGAAAATTAAAAGACTAGGGTACTACCGGCCCTCGATGATGACCGACCGCATGAAAATCGCCAAGAGCCGTCACCAATGCCAAGTGCACGGAGTGGTTCTACACCAACCTCCAAATGTGCTACATCCGACAATCGCATCGCGGCCATTCGAATGTCGGGGCACGGATATAGTGGGTCCAATAGAACCGCCGTCGTCAAAAGGACATCGCTTCATTCTTGCAGCTACAGCATTACTTTTCCAAGTGGGCAGAGGCAAGCCCACTTAGAGAAGTGAAAGCACATCACGTGCTACAATTTTTCAAGAACCAAGTTGTCTACCGTTTCGGGTGCCGCGCAGATCACCTCGTATAATGGGTCAAGCATTCGAAGCACACAAATCAACAATTTTGTCAGAGACACGGAATCGACCGGCGATATTCAACAATTTACTACCCAAGAGCAAACGGCCTAGCCGAGGCTTTTAATAAAACTCTCGTTCAAATTTTAAAGAAGACTTTAGACGATAATAAGAGAAATTGGCACGAGAAGTTGTTAGAAGCCTTACTGGCCTACCGGACAACCTTCGAACTCCTACGCAAGCTACACCTTACGCTCCGGTGTATGAGTCCGAGGCAAGTGTTACCTTTGGAGGTTCAGCTCTCCCTTCACTCGTAATCGCAGCTTGCAAATAAAATCACAACAGAAGAGAACGCCAAATTACGACTCGAAGAATTAGAGAGCTCCGGAAGGGAAAAGACTTGCAGCCGCAACATGAATTTAGAATTATACCAAGCTAAGATGATTCGAGCTCATGATAAACCGGTCCGCCCAAGAACCTTCAAAGTTGGTGATCTAGTTCTCGTTCTCAAAGACCTATTCTCGCACACCGCAAGATGGGGAAAATTTGAACCCACTCGGGAAGGACCGTCTGTGGTCGAAGCTGTATACTCAGGAGGTTCCTACCAGCTAGTGAATTGCCAAGGAGAACGACATATGCTTCCGATCAATGGACGATACTTGAAAAAGTACTACGCTACCTGATGTTTCGAAGGAATGAACTTTCCATCCCTAGAAGCACGGGTGAAGTGATTACTTATGACCGGGTCCGAACCCAAAAATAACAAAAATGTGCTAAAATAAATAAAATCCCGATAATAAAATTTTCCTTGTTTTCTTTTCCAAATCAAAATCTCTTACCCGATCTTATCCCACTTCATTCCCGTTAAATTTGAAAATATAAAAATAATAATAAAACAAGATGTCTTTAATAAACATTTTCTTGATGTTCTTGTTCTTAAGTACGACCCCCGATCCTTTTCCTTGTCTTTTCGCAGTGGAAATGTCGAGCGGCGGTTGGTCTTGAACTTTAAGAATGGCGTAAGCCTCGCACTTGATGAAAAGAGGGTGAAAGATGGAGCGATAATCGAGATCGACTCGCATTTCGCACCGCAGGCCTGCGCGTACGAGGAAAGTGACCGGGTCCCGGCTGACCGAGAAGAACCGCCTGGACATACAAGGATGAAAGTGGGTGGCCCAAGCCACCAATCCAAGCAACAAGAAAAGAAAGACAAATATCGAAGAAGATAAGAAAATGAAGTCCGTAATGCTACAGCAGAGGGCAAGCTTGTCAGCCGCCGCGCCTACGTAGATTCAAGAAGTTCGGAGAGCTACTCTCACAGCAACGCAACGAAGAAATAAGAATCGCCGTATCCGTAAGATGTTGACAAAACTAGCCGCGGATCAACACGACGAGGCAGATTGCTAATGTCGTGCATACACTTCAAGGACACCGGCTCACCGAGAATCCGTAAGAAAGGAGGCCAGCCTCTTAGGATGACGTAAAGAACCGGAGAAATCTCACAAAAACCGAAGAAAGAAGGCTACCACGCCACACCGGATAGAACCACCGGTGATGCATGACCTTGTTGCGTGCAAGCAACCCCGGGGATGTCCCGACGAGCATCATCCCCGAGGAGCCGAGGTATGCAGGAGAACGCGAAGGGATCGAACCATACATCCCACAATATGTCACAAGGCCTCGCCATCCGGCATCATTCCGAATACGAGCCGGAGAGAATGCAAAATGTTGAAAAGAAAACCTTTCGAATACTTTGAAAGGATTAGAGTGCGAAGAATCAATATACCTGGAGGGCCTCGAATTACATACGTACGTATTCTCGTAGTATGAGACGAAGAAAGAATCGTGGATTGCATCCGGATTTGAAAAGACCGGCCGAGCAGAGCCGCCTAAGGGAAAACACATACTCGAACCCCGGAGATGGATGCCGTGGAAAGGAAGAATCACAATACAATGTGGATGCCGTTACAACTTCGCCGAGGACAGAAGGGAAACCCGCCAGGAATACTTCGTCATGGGCAAGTGGATCCGATGCCATTAGTCATCAAGAGAATGGTAAAGAGATTGATAACATGGAGGGTACCGCAGCAGATCGCATACCCAATACCGCATCATCAATATCTACAAACAAGGTGACCGTATACCCCCACACATTGATCACCATGACTTTGTCGACCTTCGCACAGCTCTTTTCTCGAGCGAGTGTAACATCATGTTCGGATCCGACCTCCGGATAACAGGCCCAGTGAGTTCCGAGGGCCAAGCAAAGATACCACTACCGTAGGTTCCGTCATGATACCGAAGGGTAACGGAGCGTATATCGCCAAGCATCGCATACCAGGAGTACCAAAGAAGAGGATTTCAGGCTACGTTCGTAAGGATGGACGACGTAAAGATACCTTACCATTTCCACCAGCACCCGGAGCTGAGAGCCTCCCGCCTTACGAGCCGTGAGTTACATGGAAAATATCACACCTCCAATGTACATCCATACGGCATCCTTGCTAAGGATGGCTTGGAAGGTGATGTTATCGACCATGTATCCCACTATTCGTACATGGATTTTTGACGGATGCTTCTTTAGATGGATCGACAAAGATCATACACAGATCCGTTTCGAGTCTACATGGATTGTATGAAATATATTCCGCATCAAGTCGTACGATGTATCTTCAAGCATGATTGGAATGAAAGTGACCATGTCACATTTTTGGCCTTCACCTCTTTTGTGCAAATTGATTGGGAAACGCCGTTAAAGTTAAATGAACTTCGAACAAAGAACAGAAAAGGAAAAAAAAAAAGATAAAAGAAAACTTTCTAAAAAAATCTAAAAAATGACAAACACCAAATTCACATGAACATTAAATAAACAACAAAATAAAATTTGAATCATTAAAGGATAAACAAAATCAACAAGAATGTTAAATCAAATTCTCAATCAAATTTCGAATCCAATCTCGATCAAACTTCAAATTTCATCTTCCAAATTTCAAATCAAATCTTAAATCAAATTTCAACCGAGTTCAAACTCATCATTTCAAATTTCAAATCTCAAATTCAATCTTTCCAAATTTCAAATCTCGCCAAATTTCAAATCTCAAATTCGATCTTTCCGCATCTCACATCAAGCCTCAAATCAAATTCAAACTCTTGGGTCGAGGATTTTACATCCAAGACCGCACTCGCTTTAGGATTCTCTTCCTATTGCACCGAAATACATCAATTCAAACTTCGGGTCGAGGATTTTACATCCAAGATCGCACCGCTTTAGGATTCTCTTCCTATCGCACCGAAATACATCAATTCAAACCTTTGGGTCGAGGATTTTACATCCAAGACCGCACCGCTTTAGGATTCTCTTCCTATCGCACCGAAATACATCAATTCAAACTCTCGGGTCGAGGATTTTACATCCAAGATCGCATCGCTCTAGGATTCTCTTCCTATCAGCACCGAAATACATCAAATTCAAACTCTCGGGTCGAGGATTTTACATCCAAGATCGCACCGCTTTAGGATTCTCTTCCTATCGCACCGAAATACATCAAATTCAAACTTTCGGGTCGAGGATTTTACATCCAAGACCGCACCGCTTTAGGATTTTCTTCCTACCGCACCGAAATACATCAAATTCAAACTTTTGGGTCGAGGATTTTACATCCAAGACCGCACTCGCTTAGGATTCTCTTCCTATCGCACCGAAATACATCAATTCAAACTTTGGGTCGAGGATTTTACATCCAAGACCGCACCGCTTTAGGATTCTCTTCCTATCGCACCGAAATACATCAATTCAAACTTTTGGGTCGAGGATTTTACATCCGAGACCGCACCGCTTTAGGATTCTTTTCCTATCAGACCGAAATACATCAAATCAAACTCTCGAGGTTACGGATTTTACATCCAATACCGCATTATTCCGAGGTCTTTCCTCATTGCAATGACTCAATCTAATCGATTCGATCTTCTTTTGGGGTTGAAGATGTTACATCTAAAACTTCAAAAATTCCAATTTTCATTTCAAATCAAATCCCTTCAAATTAATCCTAACTAAACTTCAATCTAAATTAAAACTCCAAATTGAAATCTAAACTCACACATCATGACTTGAACATGAAACAAAATAAAATCTAAATTGAAATTTCTCCCATATCATGTGATTCGGGATTCACCTCCTTTTCCTTTCCCTAGCCGAGAGTTCGAGAATCTCCGACCTTAGAGATATACTCGACACTCCCCGACGGAAACTCTTCTACTTCGTCCTAAGTTTGTTACTTGGACATCCGTGTTGGTTTTGTTGATCGCTTCGGCCAACACCAATACGTGCGGTGTGCTCCGTCGACTCACCACACCTATCAGGGTCCATTTGTCGACCTCATTTTCGATGAGGTCTTCTTCTTCTCTTTAGTACTTCAGATCTAGCCTCAGCTTTTCCTTCGACTATCTTAGAGGACTAGAATCGGGATCCACCTTTTAGAAATTCAAACCACTTCTTAACTCCCCGCAAACTCCACAAACTCGACTATAGACCCCTAATCACCTAGAGGGTCGAAATCAAATGTGGAAGTTTAAAGGATGAGTTCCTATGTGACTCTTCGCCTTAGGATCGCCCTGGCGGCCTCGGTCCGGTGAAAGGGCCGACTTACACATACACTACACCTATGCACTACACTTTCACACACCTCCTAAAACACACCCTTACCTAACTTGACTTCCCGACTCATGTAGGTGATTCACATGGATGGTCCTTAACCCCTAAGCCTCCGCGCTAAGAGGGTTAGGAACAACACGGTGAATGCCTCAAATGAGTCCCTTCATGGCTCATGTGGGCTTGATATGGCTTCATGGCTCAACAAAAATGATTTCATTCCACTTACATCCACCCAATCTTCAATTTTCCAAATTTTCAATTTTTGACCCCTGGACCCTACACCCACCAACTCTACCAAATGCCCTTGAAACTACCCAAATTTCTCAAAAATTCCCAAATTACCCAAAATTCTCCAAAATCAATCCCAAACATTCCCACATCACTCAAACTGATCATCCATATCCAAAAATATCAAAAATCCCAGAATACCCCCCAATACCTTCCAAATACCCAAAATACCCCTTTTGACCCAAAAATCCAAAAATTCAGAAAATTCCCAGAAAATTCCAGAAAATCCCAAATATTCCCAATTTCATTTTGTCCAACTACACCATGGGCCAATTTTGTCAATTTACCCCACTTTTGTCAAAACCCCCAATTCGACCCATTTTTAACCCAAAGTAAACCCAATGTCAAACCAAATCTACCCAATTGATCCCAATTCTGGTCCAATTCAATTCTAAACTTCAATTCAACATCCCCAACACCAATCTAGACCAAAGACAAGCTTAATTTGATTGAAATTTGGGTCCAATTTCACTTTTGGCCTTAAAGCCCAATTTGGACCTATGACCCAAACCTAACCCAAATTCACCCAATTCAACTCCAATTAACCCCAAATCTTTTCTAAACCTTTCTTAACATCCCCATAAACAAAACACTAACATGATTTGCCCAAAACTTTGATCCAAACCCTACTCAAGTTCAACCCAAAGCTAAAAGGCCCAATTTCGACCTAAACCCAAACCTAGCCCAAAGGAGCCCAAATCCCAAAATCAAAACCCAACCAAAGCCAAAACCTCTTTGAAACACTCCCATAAACATTTCCCAACATTAATTTTACATCAATTTCAACCCTAGCCCAACATTGGCCCATGCTAGCCCATTTTGGCCCACCTTAACCTCTTTACCAAAAAGCCCATATCCAATCCAATTCAAACCCAAATCACCTCAAATTTGTTTCAAACCACTCATGACACATCCCTAAACTAAACTCAACAATTATTTGGCCCAAGCCTTTACCAAAATTTCATCCCAAAATCCATTTTAAAATTCAAAAGCCCACTTTCCTAAACCATTTAAAAGCCCATCTAAAACCATTTCAATGAGCCCAAAATCTACCCTAAAGCCCACATGACATTTCCATTTGCCATCCACTTAATCAAAGCCATTACCTAAGTCCTAAATCCATCATCAAATCATTCCAAATCAAGTTCCATACAAATTTCCATCAAATTACCAAAAAATTCCTAAAATCCATTTTCATGAAATCGACCAAGCTTTCCCCAAGCCAAAAGTGAGCCATGAAGCCATGCATGAGCCACATGTGAGCCATGAGAGCCTTGGACACTCCACCATGCCATATTGGGTAGGAAGGAGGGCCCCTTTCCTTAATCCCTAAAGCTCATTAGCTCTTAATCATGATTCACTCTAAACCTAAATTTAATCCAAATATATTTGGATGGAGACTTCTCCATGCCAAACCAGACTCGATCCATTTGATCCCCCACAAGCACCCAAGGCCACCTCGAAGGGTGCACCAAGCCCAAATGGGTGAGTTGACCCATTTAGACCCAAAACTACCCATGCCCCATTCTACTTTGGATCAAAGCCTTTACACTCGGCCATTGCCAATCGTTTCGCACAAACACCCAACCCCGACCCACCCGACCTCGAGGGTGACCCATGCCCGGCCGGCCGGCCACCCGCCGCCGGAAAACGCCATGCCCGAGACCTCGGGAGTGAGCCAACTTTGGAATTCCACCTCGTCGAGCCGCCCCATGCCCAATGGCCACCATGGCCGTTCTTCCCATGACCGCAGCAAGGTCGATCCCAACCCTCGGCCACCCCGAGAGAGCCTCCGACCATGCCTATTTAAACACCACCCCTCTCGGCCATGAGAGGAGAGTTGCACAAACCTTGCCAAAACTCGCCAAAATTGTTCCGTACCCCTCCTCATACACAGAGCACTTGATCCCCAGCTGAGATCCCCCCGCCATTTCTTCTCTCGCGAGCTTAATTTCGCAGTTGAAATCCAAGCCCAAAACCAGACACTTCCCCACAGTGAACCAATCCCCAAATCGATTAGTCCTACACCTTCACTGCACCGAGGGAAGGTGTCCACCAACGAAAAGCCCCATCTCCGTAGCCACCCAGCTTGCTCCAGCACTCCAAGCTTTGTGATCGACCGTGGTCGAAGTTCAATCCGTACAATTCACTGCACCGAGAGACTTCATCCGGAGCTTCGCCAGATCCAATCGAAGGTGCAACAACTTTCGCATCGAAGCTTCACTTCTCCGAGCAAAGGTACGAGCTAGCTTCTTCATCCCGAGCTTCCGGAGATTCTCCATTTCAAATGCCTTAATTTCAATGCATGTTTACCGTATGGATGTGTTCGTCTCTTCAAGACGAATCCATAGAGCATAAGAACACGAAAATCCATCGAGAATCGAGTGAGTTCTTGGGGTTAGAGTGTGGACGCGCCACGGATCGCACCGGCCATGCGACGATGAACGGATGCCGTCCATTTAATACACGCGCTGGACGGACGGGCCGGATGGCGTCGGACCGAGAGACGATACGAGAACCGCGGGGCCCGGTTGCCGACTCGGATGGCGGCGTCGAATGGGAGCGCGCCACGCGGCGTTTCTGAGTCGCCGAGGTCGACGCGGCGCCGCGTGGATAAGTAGATAAATAGGGTATTTTCCTATTTATTTAATTCCCTAAACTTGGAAAATCCATATCTCTGTGTAGAAAAATCACAAAAATAAAATAAAAATACCCCTCGCTCAGCTGAACGGAGGAGAATAATGTGGAAAACAAATTAATTAATTTTGTCCAAGTATTTTATTTTTAATTAATTATTTACTTCCCGCATTGTTTTAATTCTCCATGCATGTATACAATTCACCATGGCATGAGACCATAGGAGCTTTTGAAGCCTCCGAACTTAGGAACATTCCCCGAATTTTCCAAGGTCGTAGGCCATCTCTGTGAAAAGTTATTGATTTTTCAAATGCATGTTGTTGTTTTAAGTATTTTAATTTCAAAAATTAGCATGTTGTGAAATAAATTCTAGGAAAATTTGGTGATGTTCCTTATGACCAGAGAACCTTAGGAAAAATAGGATTCGAGTTAATTCACTTAGCTTAACCCTAATTGGCTTAAACACCCAAAATAGGTCTCTAATTAATTAGAGTTAACCATAGATCAAATTGACTTGAAATCAATTCTCCACTGACCTTTAGGATCAGAGGAACCCACCATAAAAATTTGAGGTCAATTGGACTTGGTTAGCCCCACTAATCGGGTTGATTAAGCTCACTTAGCCATTTTAAACTTTAAAAATTCATAACTTTCAAAATATCTTTCAAAAATTCACCAAATTGGTTTTGGAGTCTCTCTGATATCAGGGGAGTTTAAGAAAATTAAAATTTCAATTTTCTAAAAAAGTTGATTTTTAATATTATTTTAATATTTTTAATAATTAAAAAATAATAAAAATCACAAAAATAATAAAATTCACCAAAATGTCATATTTTGAATTCTAATCACTTAAGAACAAGTCCCATATTTTTCCTAGGTCTATTTAGTGAGATATTAATTTTTAAAGCTCTAGGGTAATTTTAAAATTAAAAAATGTATTTTCTAGCATTTTCACCAAAATAATTATAATAAATCAAAGAAAAATCAGAAAATTGCAAAGTTTGGTTCTCTGGAATCCTTGATATCAGAGAGAATTTTAAAAATTATAAAACTTATTTTTCAACATTTATTTTATTTTTAAATTAATTAATACTCCAGAATTTAAAATAATTCTAATAAATAAAATATAATTCAAAAAATTACAAAATTTGGTCCAAGTGGTCCTCTGGTCATTAGGAATGTCCCCTAATTTTCTTAAGGACAGAAACTTTCCCTTGGTCATGTTATTGAATTTTCCTTGGAAATTTCTCTTTTCTACAAAAAATAATTATATAAATAAATTAAATACAGAAAAATCACATTTTCTCCTCTCATGTCTTCATTGACACATAAGTGAAGTCACATAAAAATTTCAAGTTCATTTGAGTTCAATTTAGTGAGTTATGAAATTATTAGGCTTAAAGGGCAAAATGGTGATTAAAATTTTAATCCTTAATTAAGACTTTAGGTTTAATAAAAAAATTAACAAGTAAAATATTTGATCCTAATCTGATTTGGATGATTGAAATTTAAATAATTGAAGGGTAGAAACCCATTAAGTAATTTAAAATGATTAAACCTTAATTAAATAATTAATTGAATTTGGAAGAATAATAAAATTGGAATTATTAAAATAGGGATATTATTAGGAAGAGATTTATTCTTTAATTTAAAAATCCCTAAATTTAATCATCCCATTAATATTCAACTCTTAATTAAAATGATAACTCAAATTTAAAATATTAAAAGACTTAATCATTAAACTAAAATTAAATCATTAAACTCTTTCAAAAAAAATTTCAATTAAAATTAAATTAAATTAAATTAAAAATTAAATTAAATTAAGTAAATTAAATTAAAATTAAATTAAATTAAATTAAGATTAAAAGTTAAATTAAATTAAATTAAATAAATTAAATTAAATTAAATAAATTAAATTAAATTAAATTAAATTAAACTAAAATTAAATTAAATTAAATTAAGAAATTAAATCAAATAAATTAAATTGAATTAAATTAAATCAAATCAAATTAAATTAAATAAATTAAATTAAAATAAAATAAATTAAATTAAATTAAGTTAAATTAAATAACCTCACTTAAGACATGAAGAAATAAATCTAAAATAACTCAACACTATTCCAAACTTAAATCATTAATTTAACTTAAATTTGGATCACAAATCATTAAATATCATTTGCCCTTAGGAGCCTTAGTTATCATAACTCCTAAGTAGAACATTAAAATGAAATGTTACTTCACTTATAGGACATTCAAATGTCCTAGTTCATCGAGCAAGTTAACAAAACTTGAAAACCTCGGACGATTGATTCATTTACACAATTAAATTCATTTGGACTTGAAACAATCCTAGAAATATCGAAAAGATGTTTAAGATTTTTCTTAAGCACTTACTCAATATGATAGGATATTTACAAGAACAATTGAACTTAATTGTTCTTTCGATGAAGAAAATCGTCTTCAAACTAAAAACACGGAGAACCTGAGACGTCATAGGAAATGATCTAGCTATAGGATTAGGAATTTGGTAGAAAACCAAAACCTTTCCCTTAGCTTTACCTAGGAACTTGCTTAAATATTCTAACTCGTGTTTTAAGTGCAGCTTGGAATGACGGGAAGACCCTCCAGTACGCTTTTATTTTATCGTTAGCTTATTTTATTGCAAATGCACTTTATTTTTCTTGCATGATAAACAACGATTGCATGAAAACCGACACCTTTAGGACGTAAACCAAAACCGAAACCCATAACTAAATTAAAAGACATTACAAGATAAAATTCACCTCCACAACATTCCAAAATATAAGACAACTCAAAATTTAATCACAAACAGTAACAACAAAACTACAACTACAACTAAATTAAAACGTCTCATTGAATGATCGGGAATACCTCGGATGATGTAACCCACGTGTTGCTAACTGGATTTCCCACGGTCTAAATGAAAGTGCGGAACTCATTTAGTCGAGTTTAGCAAATTCATCCGGACTAAGTGAATTCGATGAAAATAATCGGTGCGGGATGACGGAACCGTGGGATCTTAATCGGTTCTGTTTAATCAACTTTAAGATCCGTTTTAATTAAAACACAAAAAAACACGTGGAAATTAAGACTTCTCTAAACCCGGACACTTCTCTCATCTCTCGATTTATGATTTCTAAAACTAAACCTCTGCAACAACAAGGAGCTCTGAGCATGGTGGGCAAGGCACGGCCATCGTCGTCAGCAAAACTTGAACCTACTTCAACAAAACTTTCCTAGAATTAAACAACAAAGCCATAGGACTTCGAGGTAGTTCGCCGAGTGCAACATAAATCCTCAACTCTTTGTTAGGCATTTGCATTGCAAATTAAGCCCTAACCGGTCTTAGGATTCCGAGGTAGTCGTCCGATACGACATAAACCCTCACATCTTCTAGTGCAATTTGTATGATTCTATCATATAAATATAAGCCCTAATTAATTAAAATTGGCAAGATTAAAACATTAAATAAACATTAGGACTTTCCTAAATCCAAGCCAAACAATAGGATAGTCGGGAGATTACCGAAGTCCGCTTCGAATCCGTGATCTCTCCTACTTTTCTTCCTTTGAATTCCCAAAATAAAAATGTTCCAAATTTGATCCATTCCCTATCGAAATTCCAAAATTCAACCCCTCGAAAACTTAAACTTTGAAATTCTCGAGAGCAGAATTATTGATTATTATCGAGAGTTTTCTTAGGTGATTCCCGTCACTTAAGATGTAATTAACTATAGGGGCTTGCCCTTATAGGGAACTTTAAGAACCCGTGTAATATAAACCCCGTTTAATAGTTTCATATTAAGCGAGGGAATTTGTCGGCTTATAAAATTGGTTCGCAGACCAAACGGATGTCACAAACCTTCCTAGTTTATTTAATCGAGCCCCGTTATCAAGCAGTGTGTCTATTCTTCGGGATAGATACACGGTTTGTGGTGCGGCGCTCGTTTATATAAACTATTCGGGATGTGAGGTCAGTTTGATTTCATATCTTAAAATTTTCAAACTTAAAATTATTTTCAAAATCAAATACTACTTTTCAAACTATTTATTTAAATTAAATTAAAATTCGCCGACAATTTCTGTAGGCGACTCCCTTTTCAAAATAAAACACATAACCTAAAAATATGCCGACAAACGCCAAATTACGACTCGAAGAATTAGAGAGCCTGGAAGGGAAAAGACTTGCAGCGCAACAGAATTTAGAACTGTACCAGGCCAAGATGGTTCAAGCACATGACAAACTGGTCCGCCCAAGGACCTTCAAAGTTGGTGATCTAGTTCTCGTTCTCAAAAGACCTATTCTTGCACACCGCAAGATAGGAGGAAAATTTGAACCCACTTGGGAAGGACCATTTGTAGTTGAGGCGGCCTACTCGGGAGGCTCCTACCAGCCTAGTGAATTGCCGGGGAGAACGACATATGCTTCCGATCAATGGACGATACTTGAAAAGTATTACGCTACCCGATGTTTCGAAGGAATGAACTTTCCATCCCTAGAAGCACGGGCAAAGTGATTACTTATGATCGGGTCCGAACCCAAAAATAATAAAATGTGCTAAAATAAATAAAATCCTGATAATAAAATTTTCCTTGTTTTCTTGTCCAAATCAAAATCTCTTACCTGATCTTATCCCACTTCATTCTCGTTAAGTTTGAAAATATAAAAATAATAATAAAACAAGATGTCTTTAATAAACATTTTCTTGATGTTCTTGTTCTTAAGTATGCCCCTGATCCTTTTCCTTGTCTCTTCGCAGGGAAATGTCGAGCGGGCGGTTGGTCCTGAACTTTAAGAATGGCGTAAGCCTTGCACTTGATGAAAAGAGGGTGAAAGATGGAGCGATAATCGAGATTGACTCAGATTTCGCACCAGCAGGCCTACAGTACGAGGAAAGTGATTGGGTCCCGGTTGACCGAGAAGAACTACCTGGACATACAGTAATGAAAGTGGGTGGCCCAAGCCACCAATCTAGCAACAAGAAAAGAAAGACAAGTATTGAAGAAGATAAGAAAATGAAGTCTGTAGTCGCTACAGCAGAGGGCAGGCTTGTCAGCGCCGCGCCCACAGAGATTCAAGAAGTTCGGAGAGCTACTCTCACAACGAACGCAACGAAGAAATAAGAATCGCCGTATCCGTAAGATGTTGACAAAACTAGCCGCGGATCAAGACGACGAGGCGATTGCTAATGTCGGTGCATACACTTCAAGGACACCGGTTCACCGGGAACCGAAGAAAGGAGGCCGGCTCCTAGGATGACGAAAGAACCAGAGAAATCTCACAAAGACCGGAAGAAGGAAGGCTACCACGCAACCGGATAGAACCACCGATGATGCATGACCTTGTTGCAGAAGCAACCCCGGGGATGTCCCGACGTGCATCATCCCCGAGGAGCCGAGGTATGCGAGGAGAACGTGAAGGGATCGAACCTTATATCCCACAATACGTCACCAGTGCCTCGCCATCTGCAGCATCATTCCGGAATACGAGCCGGAGAGAATGCAAAATGTTGAAAAGAAAACCTTTGAATACTTTGAAAGGATTAGAGGCAGAAGAATCAATATACTCGGAGGGCCTCGAATTACATACGGATGTATTCTCGTAGTATGAGCGACGAAGCAAATCGTGGATTGCATCCGGGATTTGAAAAGACCGGGCCGAGCGAGCCGCCTAAGGGAAAATACATACTCGGAGCCCCGGAGATGGATGCCGGGGAAAGGAAGAATCACAATACAATGTGGATGTCGTTACAACTTTGCCGAGGACGAGAAGGAAACCCGCCGGAATACTCCGTCATGGGCAAGTGGACCCGATGCCATTAGTCATCAAGAGAATGGTAAAGAGATTGATAACATGGAGGGTATCGCGCCAGACCGCATACCCAATACCGCATCATCAATATCTACAAACAGGGTGATCGTATACCCCCACACATCGATCACCATGACTTTGTCGAGCCTTTCCGCACGATCTCTTTCCCGAGCGAGTGTAACATCATGTTCGGATCCGACCTCCGGATTGCGGGCCCGGGTGAGTTCCGAGGGCCGATAAAGATACCACTACCGGTAGGTTCCGTCATGATACCGAAGGGTAACGGAGCGGATATCGCCAAGCATTGCATACCGAGAGTACCGATGAAGAGGATTTCAGCTTACGTTCGGAAGGATGGACGACGAGAAAGATACCTTACCATTTCCGACCGGACCCGGAGCTAGAGAGCCTCCGACCTTACGAGCTGTGAGTTACATGGAAGATATCACACCTCCAATGTACATCCATACGGCATCCTTGCCAAGGATGGCTTGGAAGGTGATGTTATTGACCATGTATCTCACTATTCAGACATGGATTTTTGACAGATGCTTCTTTAGATGAATCAACAAAGATCATACACAGTCCGTTTTGAGTCTACATGGATTGTATGAAATATATTCCAGATCAAGTTGTACGATGTATCTTCAGCATGATTGGAAATGAAAGTGACCATGTCACATTTTTGGCCTTCACCTCTTTTGTGCAAATTGATTGGGAAACGCCGTTAAAGTTAAATGAACTTCGAACAAAGAACAGAAAAGAAAAAAAAGATAAAAGAAAACTTTTTTTTTTAAAAAAAAAAAATCTAAAAAATGACAAACACCAAATTCACATGAACATTAAATAAACAACAAAATAAAAATTTGAATCATTAAAGGATAAACAAAATCAACAAGAATGTTAAATCAAATTCTCAATCAAATTTCGAATCCAATCTCGATCAAACTTCAAATTTCATCTTCCAAATTTCAAATCAAATCTTAAATCAAATTTCAACCGAGTTCAAACTCATCATTTCAAATTTCAAATTTCAAATTCAATCTTTCCAGATTCCAAATCTCTATCAAATCTCAAATTCGATCTTCCAGATCTTAAACCAAATCTCAATCAAATTCAAGTTCAATCTTTCCAAATTTCAAATCTCAGTCAAATTTCAAATCTCAAATTCGATCTTTCCAGATCTCACATCAAACCTTACATCAAATTCAAACTTTTGGGTCGAGGATTTTACATCCAAGACCGCACCGCTTTAGGATTCTCTTCCTACCGCACCGAAATACATCAAATTCAAACTCTTGGGTCGAGGATTTTACATCCAAGACCGCACTCGCTTCTAGGATTCTCTTCCTATTGCACCGAAATACATCAATTCAAACCTTTGGGTCGAGGATTTTACATCCAAGACCGCACCGCTTTAGGATTCTTTTCCTACCGCACCGAAATACATCAATTCAAACTTTGGGTCGAGGATTTTACATCCAAGACCGCACCGCTTTAGGATTCTTTTCCTATTGCACCGAAATACATCAATTCAAACCTTTGGGTCGAGGATTTTACATCCAAGACCGCACCGCTTTAGGATTCTTTTCCTACCGCACCGAAATACATCAAATTCAAACTCTTGGGTCGAGGATTTTACATCCAAGACCGCATCGCTTTAGGATTCTTTTCCTACCGCACCGAAATACATCAAATTCAAACTTTTGGGTCGAGGATTTTACATCCCAGCATCGCATCGCTCTAGGATTCTCTTCCTATCGCACCGAAATACATCAAATTCAAACTCCCGAGGTCGAGGATTTTACATCCAAGACCGCACTCGCTTTTAGGATTTCTTTTCCTATCGCACCGAAATACATCAAATCAAACTCTCGAGGTTAAGGATTTTACATCCAATACCACATTACTCTGAGATCTTTTCTCATTGTAATGACCCGATCTAATCGATTCGATCTTCTTTTGGGGTTGAAGATGTTACATCTAAAACTTCAAAATTCCAATTTTCATTTCAAATCAAATTCCTTCAAATTAATCTTCGACAAACTTCAATCTAAATTAAGACTCCAAATTGAAATCTAAACTCACGCATCGTGACTCGAACATGAAATAAAATAAAATCTAAATCGAAATTCTCCCGCATCATGTGATTTGGGATTCACCTCCTTTTCCTTTCCCCGACGAGAGTTCAAGAATCTCCCGTCCCGCAGATATACTCGACACTCCTCACGTGAGGCTCTTCTACTTTGTCCTAAGTTCGTTACTTGGACATCCGTGTTGGTTTTGTTGATCGTTTCGGTCAACACCAATACGCGCGGTGTGCTCCGTCGACTCACCACACCTATCGGGGGTCCATTTGTCGACCTCATTTTCGATGAGGTCTTCTCTTCTTCTTTAAGTACTTAGGATCTAGCCTTCAGCTTTTCCTTCGACTATCTTAGAGGACTAGAATCGGGACCCACCTTTTAGAAATTCAAACCACTTCTTAACTCCCCGCAAACTCCACAAACTCGACTATAGACCCCTAATCACCTAGAGGGTTGAAATCAAATGTGGAAGTTTAAAGGATGAGTTCCTATAGGACTCTTTGGCCTTAGGACCGCCTCAGGTGGCCCTGGTCCGGTAAAGGGCCGACTTACACATACACTACACCTATGCACTACACTTTCACACACCTCCTAAAACACACTCTTACCCAACTTAACTTCCCGACTCATGTAGGTGATTCACATGGATGGTCCTTAACCCCTAAGCCCTCGGCAAGAGGTTAGGAACAACATGGTGAATGCCTCAAATGAGTCCCTTCATGGCTCATGTGGGCTTGATATGGCTTCATGGCTCAACAAAAATGATTTCATTTCACTTACATCCACCCAATCTTCAATTTTCCAAATTTTCAATTTTTGACCCCCGGACCCTACACCCACCAACCCTACCAAATGCCCTTGAAACTACCCAAATTTCTCAAAAATTTCCAAATTACCCAAAATTCCTCAAAACCATTCCTAAACATTTCCACATCACTCAAATTGACCATTCCTAGCCAAAAATACCAAAAATTCCAAGAATACCCTCCAATACCCTCCAAATACCCAAAATACCCCTTTTGACCCAAAAATCCAAAAATTCAGAAAATTCCCAGAAAATTCCAGAAAATCCCAAATATTCCCAATTTCATTTTGTTCAACTACACCATGGGCCAATTTTGTCAGTTTACCCCACTTTTGTCAAAACCCCCAATTTGACCCATTTTAACCCAAAGTAAACCCAATGTCAAACCAAACCTACCCAATTGATCCAAATTTTGGTCCAATTCAATTCTAAACTTCAATTCAACATCCCAAACACCAATCTAGACCAAAGCCAAGCTTAATTTGATTGAAATTTGGGTCCAATTTCACTTTTGGCCTTAAAAGCCCAATTTGGACCCATGACCCAAACCTAACCCAAACTCACCCATTTCAACTCCAATTAACCCCAAGTCTTTTCCAAACCTTCCTTGACATCCCCATGAACAAAACACTAACATGATTTGCCCAAAACTTTGATCCAAACCCCACTCAAATTCAACCCAAAGCTAAAAGGCCCATTTCGACCTAAACCCAAACCTAGCCCAAATGAGCCCAAACCCCAAAATCAAAACCCAACCAAAGCCAAAACCTCTTTGAAACACTCCCATAAACATTTCCCAACATTAATTTCACATCAACTTCAACTCTAGCCCAACTTTGGCCCATGGTAGCCCATTTTGGCCCACTTTAGCCCACTTACCAATTAAACCCAAATTCAAACCAATTCAAACCCAAATCACTTCAAACTTGTCTCAAATCACTCATGACACATCCTTAAACTAAACCCAACATTTATTTGGCATGGCCCTTTGCAAAATTTTCATCTAAAAGCCCACTTCTAAAGGACATTCAAAAGCCCATTCCAAACCAAACTCAAAAGCCCAAGCCCATCCTAAAGCCCACATTACAATCTCATCTCATCCTCACTTAGTTAAAATCATTCCTAAGTCCTAAATCAGCAAGCAAATCTTTCTAAACAAAGCCATATGACAAACCATCCAAATTTTACACCAAATTACCAAAAATTCTTAAAACCCATTTTTATGAAATTGACTAAACTTTTCCCTAAGCCAAAGACAAGCCATGCAAGCCATGGACAAGCCACATGAAGCCATGGAGAGTTTGACATGTGATCAAGCCATTAATGGAAAAAGGAGGACCCCCTTTCCTAATCCTTCTTAAGCCTTTTTTACCTTAAGCATGTCACACTCTAAACCATGCTTTGCCACCTAATCCATGGATGGAGACTTCACCACTCCATGGCAGCTGACCCAACTGATCCTCTCAGCCCAAAATCAGGCCATGGGGAGGTGCACCCAACCCAAACCAATGGGATTGACCAAATTGAAGCTAAAATAGCCCCTTCCCCTTTCTACTTTGATTCAACCACTTTACACATGTCAAACCTCAATTGAATACACCAAACCCCCGCCCGACCCACCCGAACAAGATGGTGACCAAGTGCTCGGCCGGCCACCACTGTGCCGCCGGAAAACACCATGGCCGAAACCTTGGGAGGAGCCAAACTTTGGAATTCTCCCTCGCCGAGCCGCCCCATGCCTAGTGGTCACCATGGCCGTTCTTCTCCTCACCGCAGCAGACTGATCCCAAGCCCTAACTCCCCCGGGAGGCCCTCCAAGCCATGCCTATTTAAGCACCACCCCCTCTCGGCCATGAGAGGAGAGTTGCACAAACCTTGCCAAAACTCGCCAAAATTGTTCCGTACTCCTCCTCATACACGCAGCACTTGATCCCCAGTGAGATCCCCCGCCATTTCTTCTCTGCGAGCTCAATTTCGTAGTTGAAATCCAAGCCCAAAACCAGGACACTTCCCCACAGCTGAACCAATCCCCAAATTGATTGGTCCTACACCTTCACCGTGACCAAGGGAAGGTGTCCACCAGCAAAAGCCCCATCTCCAGAGCCACCCAGGTTGCTCCAGACTCAAGCTTTGTGATCGACCTGTGGTCGAAGTTCAACCTAGACAATTCACTGCACCGGAGACTTCATCCGGAGCTTGCCGAGATCCAATCGAAGGTGCAACAACTCTCGGATCGAAGCTTCACTTCTCCGAGCAAAGGTATGAGCTAATTCTTCATCCCGAGCTTCCGGAGATTCTCTATTTCAAATGCCTTAATTTCAATGCATGTTTACCGTATGGATGTGTTCGTCTCTTCAAGACGAATCCATGGAGCATAAGAACACGAAAATCCATCGAGAATCGAGTGAGTTCTGTAGGTTAGAGTGTGGACGGTCACGGGATCACACCGGCTATGGACGATGAACGGATGCCGTCCATTTAATACACGCGCGGACGGACGGCTCGGATGGCGTCGGACTGAGAGACGCGTACGAGAACCGCGGGGCCCGGTTGCCGACTCGGATGGCGGCGTCGAATGGGAGCGCGCCACGCGGCATTTCGGAGTCGCCGAGGTCGACGCGGCGCCGCGTGGATAAGTAGATAAATAGGAATATTTTCTATTTATTTAATTCCCGTAACTTTAAAAATCCATATCTTTGTGTAGAAAAATCACAAAAATAAAATAAAAATACCCCCTCGCTCGGTGAACGGAGGAGAATAATGTGGAAAAGAAATCATTTAATTTCATCAAGTATTTTATTTTTAATAATTTATTTACTCTCTCGCATACATTTAATTCTCCATGCATTCATACAATTCACCATGGCATGAGACCATAGGGCTTTTGAAGCCTCCGAACTTAGGGACATTCCCCGAATTTTCCAAGGTCGAGGCCATCTCTCGTGAAAAGTTATTGATTTTTCAAATGCATGTTGCTGATTTAAGTATTTTAATTTCAAAAATTAGCATGTTGTGAAATAAATTCTAGGAAAATTTGGTGATGTTCCTTATGACCAGAGAACCCTAGGAAAAATTGGATTTGAGTTAATTCACTTAGATTAACCCTAATTGGCTTAAACACCCAAAATAGACCCCTAATTAATTAGAGTTAACCATAGATCAAATTGACTTGAAATCAATTCTCCACTCGACCTTTAGGATCGGAGGAACCCATCATAAAAGTTTGAAGTCAATTGGACTTGGTTAGCCCTATTAATTGGGTTGATTAAGCCATTTAGTCATTTTAAACTTTAAAAATTCATAACTTTCAAAATATCTTTCAAAAATTCACCAAATTGGTTTTTGGAGTCTCTCTGATATCAGGGGAGTTTAAGAAAATTAAAATTTCAATTTTCTAAAAAAAGTTGATTTTTAATATTATTTTAATATTTTTAATAATTAAAAAATAATAAAAATCACAAAAATAATAAAATTCACTAAAATGTTATATTTTGAATTTTAATCACTTGGGAACAAGTCCCATATTTTTCCTAGGTCTATTTAGTGAGATATTAATTTTTTAAAGCTCTAGGGTAATTTTAAAATTAAAAAATGTATTTTCTAGCATTTTCACCAAAATAATTATAATAAATCAAAGAAAAATCAGAAAATTGCAAAGTTTGGTTCTCTGGAATCCTTGATATCAGAGAGAATTTTAAAAATTATAAAATTTATTTTTCAACATTTATTTTATTTTTAAATTAATTAATACTCCAGAATTTAAAATAATTCTAATAAATAAAATATAATTCAAAAAATTACAAAATTTGGTCCAAGTGGTCCTCTGGTCATTAGGAATGTCCCCTAATTTTCTTAAGGACAGAAACTTTCCCTTGGTCATGTTATTGAATTTTCCTTGGAAATTTCTCTTTTCTACAAAAAATAATTATATAAATAAATTAAATACAGAAAAATCACATTTTCTCCTCTCATGTCTTCATTGACACATAAGTGAAGTCACATAAAAATTTCAAGTTCATTTGAGTTCAATTTAGTGAGTTATGAAATTATTAGGCTTAAAGGGCAAAATGGTAATTGAAATTTTAATCCTTAATTAAGACTTTAGGTTTAATAAAAAATTAACAAGTAAAATATTTGATCCTAATCTGATTTGGATGATTGAAATTAAATAATTAAAGGGTAAAAAACCCATTAAGCAGTTTAAAATGATTAAACCTTAATTAAATAATTAATTGAATTTGGAAGAATAATAAAATTGGAATTATTAAAATAGGGATATTATTAGGAAGAGATTTATTCTTTAATTTAAAAATCCCTAAATTAATCATCTCATTAGTACTCAACTCTTAATTAAAATGATAACTCAAACTTAAAATATTAAAAGACTTAATCATTAAATTAAAATTAAACCATTAAACTCTTTCAAAAAATTTCAATTAAATTAAATTAAATTAAAACTAAATTGAATTAAATTAAATTAAATTAATTAAATAAATTAAATTAAATTAAATTAAGAAATTAAATCAAATAAATTAAATTAAATTAAATTAAATTAAATTAAAATTAAATTAAATTAAATTAAGAAATTAAATCAAATAAATAAAATTAAATTAAATTAAATTAAATTAAATTAAATTAAATTAAATTAAATTAAATTAAAATTAAATTAAATTAAAATTAAATTAAATTAAATTAAGAAATTGAATCAAATAAATTAAATTGAGTTAAATTAAATCAAATCAAATTAAATTAAATAAATTAAATTAAAATAAATTAAATTAAATTAAATTAAGTCGAATTAAATAACCTCACTTAAGACATGAAGAAATAAATCTAAGATAACTTGAACACTATTCCAAACTTAAATCATTAATTTGAATCACAAATCATTAAATATCATTTTGCCTTTAGGAGCTTTAGTTATCATAACTCCTAAATAGAACATTAAAATGAAATGTTACTTCACTTACAGGACATTCAAATGTCCTAGTTCACTGAGCAAGTTAACAAAACTTCAAAACCTCGGACGATCGATTCATTTACACAATTAAATTCATTTGGACTTGAAACAATCCTAGAAATATTGAAAAGATGTTTAAGATTCTTCTTAAGCACTTCCTCAATATGATAGGATATTTACAAGAACAATCGAACTTAATTGTTCTTCGATGAAGAAAATCGTCTTCAAACTAAAAACACAAAGAACTCTAGACGTCATAGGAAATGACTAGCCATAGGATTAGGAACTTGGTAGAAAACCATAAACCTTTCCCTTAGCTTTACCTAGGAACTCGCTTAAATATTCTAACTATGTTTTAAGTGCGGCTCGGAATGACGGGAAGACCCTCCGGTAAGCTTTTATTTTATTGCAATTTATTTTATCGCAATTTATTTAATCGCATCGCACTTATTTTTCTTGCATGATAAACAACAGTTGCATGAAAACCTACACCTTTAGGACGAAACCAAAAACCGAAACCCAAAATTAAAATAAAAGACACTACAAGATAAAATTCACCTCCACAACATTTCAAAATATAAGACAACTCAAAATTTAATCACAAACGAACACAAAACTACAACTACAACTAAATTAAAACGTCTCATTGAATGATCGGGAATACCTCGGATGATGTAACCCACGTGTTGCTAACGGGATTTCCCACGGCCTAAATGAAAGTGTGGAACTCATTCAGTTGAGTTTAGCAAATTCATCCGGACTAAGTGGATTCAATGAAAATAATCGGTGTCGGGATGATGGAACCGTGAGATCTTAATCGGTTCGTTTAATCAAACTTTAAGATTTGTTTTAATTAAAAAATATTAAAAACACGTAGATCTTATGATTTTCTCCGAACCAAAACACTTCTCTCATCTCCCGATTTATGACTTCTAAAATTAAATCTCTCGCAACAACAAGGAGCTCGAAGCATGGTGGGCAGCACGGCCATCGTCGTCAGCAAAACTGAAATCTACATCAGCAAAACCATTCTTAGAATTAAATAACAAAGCCATAGGATTTCGAGGTAGTTTGCCTAGTGCAACATAAATCCTCAACTTTTCGTTAGGCATTTGCATAATCATGTTATGCAAATTAAGCCCTAACTGGTTTTAGGATTCCGAGGTAGTTGTTTGGTACGACATAAACCCTCACATCTTCGAGGCTATTTGTATGATTATGTCATACTAATATAAGTCCTAATTAATTAAAATTGACGGTATTACAACATTAAATAAACTCTCAAATTGAAGCCAAACAATAGGATAGTTTGGGAAGTTGTCAAGATTCTTCTTGGATCCTCAGCTTCTCCTACTTTTCTCCCTTTGAATTCCCAAAATAAAAATGTTCCATATTTGATCCATTCCCTATTGAAATTCCAAAATTCAATCCCTTGAAAACTTAAACTTTGAAATTCTTGAGAGCAGAATTATTGATTATTATCGAGAGTTTTCTTAGGTGATTCCCATCACTTAAGATGTAATTAACTATAGGGGCTTGCCCTTATAGGGAACTTTAAGAACCCGGGTAATATAAACCCCGTTTAATAGTTTCATATTAAGCAGGGGAATTTGTCGGCTTATAAAATTGGTTCGCGGACCAAACGGATGTCACAAACCTTTCTAGTTTATTTAATCGAGCCCCATCATCAAGCAGGTGTGTCTATTCTCCGGATAGATATACAGGTTGTGGTGCGGTGCTCGTTTATATAAACTTTTCGGATGTGAGATCGGTTTGATTTCATATCTTAAAATTTTCAAATTTAAAATTATTTTCAAAATAAAATACTACTTTTCAAATTATTTATTTAAATTAAATTAAAAATTCGCCGACAATTTCTGTAGGCGACCTCTTTTCAAAAATACAACACTCAACCTAAAAATATGCCGACAAAGACACACACCTTTCAATCTAAATTCGTCTATATTTAAAGAAGAAGGAATATATCCAAATGTTGCTTAAGTACCTCTTCAAAAAGCGTCCAGATTCAATGTATTTGGCTTGAACTGACATTTTCGCTGTCGGCGGGCTCGATCTCGGCGTCGACGGACTTCTAGAACTTTGGCTAACAGCTAAGGCTCACTGTCGGCGGGCTCGATCTAGCCGTCGGTCGTCTCCATTATAATATATTCAAAACTTTCGGGAAAATCACGCCGTCGGCGGCCTATTCCTCGCCGTCGGTGGGATAGTTCAATTTCCATCTCTTTTTAGTCCTTTTCGTTCTAGATTTGCTTCTTTTCGATCTTTTTGCTTCCAATACCTATAAATCTTCATACCTGCAATAAAACATAGAAAATACCTTTCTTTAAAGTGCAATTTCATATAAAATTGGTATGAATTTTTTAATACATTTTCTTGTGGTCAATAACCCACCTGCAGTAATTCTCAGTCCTATTGACAGAACCCCAGCTGTAAAGTCTTCTGGTTATCCTCAGGTACCCTTGGCACCATCTGAACCTCTTGCTGATAATGGATCAGGTTGTCTAACTGCACGATGCTCTTATAGCCCTGGATATATCACACCAACTTCATAATTTGGGTTCCTTGCCCAATCCAAATTTATATATAGTGGAACATGATGATCACCCGAAGAATGCTGTTAACATATCTCAGGATACTGCAATGCTCCCTATTTATGTAGTTTATCCCCTATCCAAGGGAAAATCCAACCTCCAATTGAATCATGTGAATGTCTTATTGGGACGAGAATTGAACTAGTAGATGATTAGACTATACAGTTGGCCAGAAGGAGGAATAAATCACAGGAGCTAAAACATTTATCTATGGAAAACAATATTGTGAATCAGGATGCAACAAATTTTCAGCAGACAACTTCCCTTCCTAGGATTACTAGGGCTGGGAAGAGAATTGATACACCTAAAATATATAGTGTTTTATGCACATTTATACCTATTTTTGATGATATTTTACTTTAATGGAAGGTATTTTGTGTTTTCCTTGTAGGTATGATGAAAATAATTAATTGTGATGAAAGCAGTGAAAAGGATCAAATTTGGAGCAAAATTATGAAGTTTGAGAAATTTAGCCTCTGGTGCCTAAGCGCCAAAGTGCCGACACTTAAGCGCCAGAGTTAAAAATCAAATTTTAATCAAATTTGACGCCATTTTTAAGGGGTGTTTGAAGCAACTTTTGGTGGTGACTTTCTTAACTTCCTTTGGGCGGATAATGTGATTGTAGGGATGCATTTCTTGGCGGATACATTGAATCTAGACATGATTTTAAGAGACACCAAGGCACCTTTTGGAAAAATATAAAAATGAAGCCTCATAATTTGCATGTGTGTGTGTGTGTGTGTTGAAAGTGTGTTAAGAGTTAGGGGTTTTGGAGTTCTTCTGTTTTTAGAGAGTTTCTTAGTGTAGTTCTATAGTTGTTAGTAGAGAGTAGAGAGTAAGAAAGGAAAAAGGGTTGGTGTGAAGCCTTCTTCTCACCAATTTTTTTTCATCCTTGTATCTAGTTTTTATTGAAGTTTACAGTTTTTATTTGAGTCATCAGAGTTGGGCGCCAACCTCTGTAGAGTTGCATTGCGGAAAGCAAAATTTCAAAGGATCTTCCAAAGTCTTATGGAGAGGATTTCAGATAAGTATTTATCTTTGCTTTTACACTTTATTTTTAAGTAAGATTTGTTGTGTTTCATTATGGTTTATGCTTTCAAATCAAGTTGTGTTTGTGCTTTCTTCATGAAATCTGAGTAGTTTACTTTATCTTTTTCATTCTTAGATGATGAAGTAATGAAATTATGGAAGTACGTTGTGGAAAGTATAAGTGTTTAATGCTGGAAGAAATTGTGATGATTCAATTCCTTGTACTTAATTTACTTCTTAATGTGGCCAATTAAGATGTTAAAATTTGTTGTGAGATTATGTAAGATCCAACGCGGTATTGTCTCAATCAACAATATGAAAAAATTACATGCAATTATTTGGGTGAGAATTGTAGTCCATATGATTGAATGCAAATATATAGAAAGATATGCTTTATTGGGGAGTAAAATTAGAGGACTTTAGAGTGACACGCTAAAGCCCCCTAATTTGGTTTGTTATTTTAAATTTTGTTATGAGATGTTAGCCCCTAGGTGGAGGGAATAGAGGGAACTCTAGAGTGAGAGCTGGTATCTTCCCTGCCTAACCCATCTACAAATTTTCAAAATTTCAAATTAACCAATTTTCTTTATAGAACCAAGTAAGGGTAAAGAATATAATTGCTCCTATTTGGCACAATACATTTAAATACTTCCACAAGATAAATATTTATAATTATTACTAATTCATTGAAGAAGAAAAAAGATATTTGATTCTTATAGCTTTTATATCGTGTTTAGAGTATTGTTAATTTTAATTTCCTACTTAACTTTTTATTAAAAATATAAAAAACAACTTTTCAAAATTTGTACCTTAAAACATACTTACAAAAATCAATTGAATAAGTAAAAAGTTGTTTTTCTTATTTTTTTAAAGTTTTAGACATTTTCCTGTGGGTTCGATATCTCAGGGCTTAATCAGAAATTCCTATATTACTTGATAAAAGATATGTATACTTGTGTAGTATCCCATATTATAAATCATAAATTTACTATCTAAATCGTAATCATAAATATTCGAGGATCAAGTATCCCTCGTGATTAATATTTTATGTTGGAATATCAAGGGGGCTACAAATTTTGACTCCCTTGTTAGACTAGTGAATTTTAACAGGATTCACCAATTTTGGGACTTTATTTTTTTGAAACCTTTGGTTCATCTTAATTCACATAAAACTACAAGGAAGTTTCCAATTTATGCTGTTAGTGCTAAAAATTCCAATAAAATTTGGTTTTTCAGCAGGAAGGAGATGAATTTTACTGTTTTGCAAGATCACTCTTAATTTAGTCATGTTTCGTTTAAAATAAAGCATTTAAAGGGTTTTTCTACCTTCATTTATGCTGATTATACCCAAGCTGACAGGGAATAACTTTGGTCTTGTCTTCATGCAATCAGTAATGGTATGAATTGAAGTTGATTAGTAGAAGGAGATTTCAATAACATTGCTAATCCTACTGAGAAAAAAAGGGGCTGGGTGCCTGATGTTAATAAAATGGTAACCATTTCTAATAACATTCTCACTGCAAATCTATTTGATTTGGGATATGAAGGTTCCGCCTTTACTTGGAAGAGAGGTTCTATTTGGGAAAGTTTGGATAGATTTCTTGCTAATCAGTTAGATATGTTCACTATTTCTAATGTCGCTCATTTGCCAAGGGTTGGGTCAGATCACACCCCTCTTCTTATTAGGCTATCCTTCAAAGAGTGTAGCAACAAATCCAAGTTCAGATACTTGAATGTTTGGTCTACACACCCTAATTTTCATCAAATTGTGGGGTCTTGTTGGCACTCTCCACTCATTAACTTCTATGGAAATCCTATCCTGAAACTGAAACTTCTCCAAAAAAGACTTGCAAAAATATTAAAACAGTGGAATTGGGAAGAATTTGGCAATCTACATTTTAAACTACCTTAAGCTGAACAAGAAGTTGGGCTTGTGGAGAAGGCTATTGGGGAGGGTCTGGCTTCTGAAACTGACTTATTGGAGGCTAATGATAAACTGATGTCAGCTACTACCCAGGAGGAGCAGCTGTTACAGCAAAAGGCTGCTAGTGACCGGGTTTCACAAGGTGATAGGAATACTAAATACTACCATACCATCATCAGGTATTGGAGAAAATTAAATGCATTGTTACAAATAAAGACTGAAAAAGGTATAAGGATCACAAATCTTAAAAAGATTGCTAAGGGTAGAAGTGACGCGAGAATGCTGAGGAAGAAAGAAGCGCGTCAAGCTCATGAATTTTTGTGGCATATTTATCGCAACAATGATCACGAAAATCTCGTCATTATATTGAACAATTATGTTGCATAAATTAAATTTACTTATTTTTTTAAAAAAGTCTATTATTCCTATGGCATCATGACTTTCCAGAAACAAAGAAATGATTGAACTAAATATGCATACCAAAAATGTGTCTGCACGAACCTTGAGGGGATCTGAGGGTTCAATGGAGAAACAACGTTGACCACAGTGGCAGGCGTAAAGTCGATTAGCCAACTTATCCACTTGGATCAAGACAAAGGATTTGACTCGATGGACCCCAAATTGGTCGTCATTACCCTTGGTTTTCTTTCCCCCGAAACACAAGTCTCATCAGCCTGAGCTAAAGTTCAAAGTGATCGATAGACTCCTCCAACTCAAAAGAACCATTAACGAGAACTACAAATATTGATCCCATTTATGTAAAATAATGAAGCAGCCCTCATTATTCTAATAAATCAATGGCATAAATGCATTCTCACAACTGTTTCTCCTATATCTATAAATAGTGGATCATTTATCGAATAAATGTTAAGCATTCCTACTGTTTATTACTGTGCCCCCTCTTTGTCTCTCTATAAGCTCTATTCTTTAGGTGTGTTTGTCACTAAGGCTGTCAAAAAAGCTCGTTATTTGCAAACAGTTCGTGTTCGGTTAGCTAAGAAATTTGTGTTTGATTCGTTCGATAAGCAAAGGAGACGAACACGAACATTTTTTTTCGTTCATTTTGTTAAACGAACCAAACACGAACAGTGATGCTTTCGTTCGTATTCGGTTCGTTATTGTTTGCAATATAAAATAATTTTATATATATATTAATATTTTAAAAATAATTATATACTCAAATAATTTGGCGTATTTTAAAAATTAAATCATGTAAATAATAATATACAATAAATTATTAATAATAATATAATTATATACTATATTTATATACTACTACTCTAATAGTAATATATAGTTATATAATATAAGGTATATAATTAATATAATATATTATACATATTATTTATATATATTAATAAAAGCAAATGTAAAAGCCCTAATCCCCGATTCACTTTTCTGTTCGTCACTTCGCTCTTTTTCCTTTCCCCTCTCGTAGTCGCACGCCGCTCCTCTTGAAAGTAGTGTTTCGACTGCTTTTTCTTCTCTCAAAAATGCGAAAGCTCATCTCAGTGAGAACCCTCATTCTCTCAAAAATGCAAAAGCTCCTCTCGGTGAGAACCCTCCTTCTCTCAAAAACGTGAAAGCTTCTCTCGGCGAGAACCCTCCTTCTTGTCTCAAAATCGTGAAAATCTTTCTCTCATTGAGAGCTTATGGTTGATTGTTTATGTTCATTCTCTAATCTCTACTTCTATTTGTCTTTAATAAAGTGTATTTGTCCTCGGCGAGTCGGACTTTGAGTCGAAGTCTCGGTATTCTGGATTCGGTGCTTGGTTGCTTAGTATTCTTGCTTGGTTTCTTGGAAGGCTACCGAGTTAGTCTTATTTGAGCATATTTTCGTTAATATTTCATATTTATCTTCAGGTATTCATCTTAGCTTAAATTTTCAGAAATTTTTTTAGGTTTATTTAATTGGTTTGAGTGAAACATAGGTTTTTAAGTATTTGAGAGTGAAATTCAGATTAACTGTAGATCTGCTTTTTTGTGTGCACTGGGACCATGGGCTATTATGCACTTGTGTAGTTGTGTTGTGATGCATACAATGATACAGGCTTAAGCATTTATATTGTAGGCTGCATCTATAATGATTATATTATTTCAATAAAAAACTGCTGATGAGGGTACATGGTCCAGATGAACATGCTTGATGCTTCACACATCTAAATGTCTTTTTTTTTTCTCTTTAAGGATGATAAGAAGGTAGCCATGGATTAGTAATTAACTAGATTTTGAGAGAAATAAAATGGTTTTAATGCTTTTGTGGCTTATGTTACATTTATTATAAGAAGCTAGCTATGGATTCTTATGTATTTACATATCTGATATCAAATTTTTATTTAATATCACATGCGATTGATGGGGATGCAGCAACTTTCACTCATAGAGATAAATGTTGGAAATATTTAAATACTATGTATGGGCCCAAGAACTCATTCTTAAGGAAATTGAGTTCAAAAGGAAATTGTGAGCAGTGAGCTCTACTTGGGGCCTTGGGCTATTATGCACTTGTGTTGTGAACTTGTGTTGTGAACTTGTGATACATACATGCTTAAGCAGTACATTCTTAAAAATCAGATTAATATTTCTTACTATACATTGTTATGTTTATGAAGTTTTGGCTATACATGAGTGATATGTTGGCAAGAAGTTAGATTTGCATGTCCTTATCCATGAGATACGTTTTGGATATGCAAATTTAGGGGTTAGATATGCAAATTGGAGGCTCCAAATTGGAGCTGCTGCATTTATAATGGTTATATTATTTCAATAATGGATAAATTTTACTATTTTTCAATGTTGAAAGATAGATATATGGGTATGGAGTGATGATTAAATTCTCTTTATGGAAATATCAGCTTCTCATGCAAAAGTATATTACACATCATTTTCTTTAATTTTCATTTTCAATTGAAGGGCATTTACTTTTTTTGTATATTACAAATCATTTAATATTATATTTTTTGTATAAATATTTATGATGTCAAATGTTGAACATTCTCAATCTTTATCAAATGACAAACAATTACCACTTGCTACTGCTACACAAGAAGGAGTTGATAGCTCTCAACCTATTGAACCCACTGTTGGAAGTACTAGTACAGAAATTCAAGGTACGAATGGTAGGAAGAGAAAATCAGCTGTGTGGGAGTATTTTATAGATATTAAATAAATTTCTAAAGGGGTTGAAGTATCATATATTCAATTCATTTGCTGTGGGGTGAAAATCCCCAGACAAAAGTCAGGTGCAACCTCGCAACTTCTTAGGCATGTTAAGGAATGTGTCAGATAAAAGCGAAGAGTCAACAATAAGTTGACTTATCAGACAAGAGACAAAAGTTATTGAACTTCTTACCTTTGGAAGTTCAGGGTGAATCAGACGTTCCTATTTTTTATGATCCAAAAAATTATGATCAACAGCTCATAAGAGAGGTGATTGCTAAAATGATAATTGTACATGAGTATCCATTCATGATGGTTGAGCATACTTGGTTCAATATATTGTTAAAAATGTTGAATCCTAACTTTCAAAATGTTTCAAGAAACACAATAAAAAATGATTGCATGAAAGTTTACAAGTGAGAGAAGAAAAGCTTGAATCTTGCCTTAAAAATGTTCGCAGGACTTCATTAACTTCAGGTTGTTGGACCTCCAATTAGACTATCGGATATATGTGCTTGACTACCCTCTATATCGATGAAACATGGAAGGTAAAGAAGGTTATTATCAACTTTATTGAGTTAGATCCACCACATACGGGCGCTCACATTTGTGATGCTATTTGTGAGTGTCTGTTGGGGTGAAGCTTCAGGATAAAATATCTACTGTTAGATAATGCGAATGATAATGACGTGGCTGCTAGTTCCTTAAAAGCAAATTTTTAATCATGAGGAAAACTGCACTACCGCGATTTTTTTTCATGTAAGATTTTGCGCACATATCATCAATATAATGGTCTAAGATGGGCTAAAAGAGGTTCATGATATCATTCAAAATATCAGAGAGTCAGTGAAGTATCTGAAAAAATCCTTTGCAAGATTGCATAAGTTTGTAGAAGTGGCTAAGCAATTAGGAGTTCCAACTACAAGGTCTCTATCCATTGATGTTTCCACTAGATGGAACACAACTTTCAACATGTTGGAGTCCGCATTTATCTATAGCAATGTTTTTTACAACTACACAATTAGGGTTTTGTTTAGCATTCTTAAAAATGCAGGATTTTAGATTGAGACATCAGCTTAATAATCAACTAAAATCTATATACATGATTGTAATTCCCCTGCTAATTGGCTAGCTAAGCATGGTTCTTTTGGGGTGTTAGTTGGTGTCAAGCCCTATGTCTACCTCCAAACACAGTTAAATGGGGATCTTCTTGATGTGCCTTATATTAGAAGATAAATTGTTTCATATGCAGCTTGTTTTTTTTTTATTCTGGATGGTTTGCGGTGCTTATTACTTATTGATTATGGATATCTGTTGGATTTTTCCCTTCTCACACAACGATCTTCTTTTTGATTGGATCTATACATTGATATCAGAATTCTGAAATTATTTATTCTGCATTACAACAAGGCACCTTTGGTCAGCTGACTCAGCTGATTTTATGGGAAGTTTATACTTGGGAATACCAAGCTCTGAGACTCTTATTATTTGTTTTTTAATTTTAAAATAGTTATAGCTTTTCTCTACACCAATCCAGCTTTTCTAATATGACAATTGATTGAGAGGGCTGTTTTAGGGGCTTCTGAGAGAGCTTCAGCAACTCCCAAAATTGGTGAGAAGGCTGTTTCTCTATCTAACCTCCCTGAGTTCGGTTTGGTTGCACCTTTTTAGAGGATTGGGAGAGGTGCAGCAACTTCCAAAATTGGTGAGAGGGTTGTTTTCCTCTCTTCCCTCTCTGGTTTAGATTTATGTCTAACAATGATATATATCAAAGTTTGGGTGTTAGATATGTAAATATATATAATTTTTGTGATATCCTTGGAAATTGCAGGCGTTTGAGGGCCTAAACTTGATGAATTAGCCCCTGGTATTGATAAAATATAGATTTTTATGAATTTGTATTGGAGAGGCCATGCATCGCTACAAATTTTTAGTTGATCCCCTTTGGACCTTTGCCCTTGCATTAGCATTGCTACAGATTGATGTTTACCATGTATTTTGGGTGTACATAGAGGACTAATGACCTTGGGTTTTACATGTTAGATAGGATCAGAAATACATATTGTTTTGATTCACTTTTTACATGTTAGATAGGACTAATGACTTTGGGTTTCTTCATCTTCTGCAAATCTCTTATGAATTCTCAGTTATTCATCAAGCAGCTGACCAGACGAGAGAAGTAAAAAGGCAAATTTCATCTCTCCCACAGGTCACCCCTTTCTCCTCCTTGCTTCACTACTTTATTTTGTGTCTCAAATCTTCTGTTGCGCTCAAAATGACATTTATGAAGAGCAAGAGTTGCTATTTGCAAGCTGTTTTTCACGTTTTATGTGTGATACAAGAATGTGCTTGTGAAGGGAGAATACAAATATTCTTCTTTATGGATAATTTGGCATAGTTTTTAAATATTTTGTAATCCTTCTTTATTCTTAAATATCATCAATTCAGACAGTTATTTTATTTTACATTTTAACCGAACCGAATGGATTTTATTATTGAAGATATTCATTTTAGGTATATTTAAACTATATTCAAATCAAAATTATTTGCTAATGAAGAAAGCACCCCCCCAAAAAAGAGGGGGTGGGTTTGGGTTTACTTGAGCCCTTTGCTTGCAATCACACAAAAATCAATTTGGGTTGATAAGTTTGGGTTTACTTGAGCCCTTTGCTAGAAAGGAGTAAATCCTTTTTCTTAAGTTTCTTCAGGAAGTGTGCACCAATGGCTAGTGCAAGCTATTTTAACTAATTGTACTTTTTTTCATTTTGCCTCATATGCCATACTTTGTTGCTATATCCTGGGTTTGCTTTTGCAAGAATTTAATGATGCAGAGGCACATTAGAATCATTTTGAGAGGTTCTTCGTCATCATTATCTCATAATACTCTTATGAGATGATAGTTTTGGAGTGTACCTAAAATTTGTCAAAGAAAAGATGTTCTTCATTATCCTATAATGAGATGATTGTTCTTCTCGTTTTGCTCAGTCTGGTCTCTGTGCAGCCTTTAGTCGCAGTAAGTTAAGGTGTTCAGGTCTCTTTCTGCCTTTTGATTTAATTACTTCAATTCTGATTGTCGTATTCTTTTTCCTTTTTTTTTGGTTGGTTTGCAGCAACTAACAAACACATATGCTTCTTTAATATAAGCCCTGATGAAGTAATTAGAAGTCTTTTTTATAACAAGAACAATGAATCACTGATCACGGTATCAGTTTATGCTTCCGATCACTTCAGTTCCTTGAAATGTAGGACCACTCCAATAGAGTAAGTGGCTTGTTTTTTTTTTTTGTTTTCTTTTTCTCAATGTTCAAAACTGTTATACCTATAGCTTGATGGTTTTCTGACTGTCCCTATGATGCATTATGTTTCTTTTAATATGCAAGCATACGAACTTCTCTAGTTATCTTCTTTTAACCACTATTTGGGCTTCAATGTTCTAAAAGTTAATGTTGTATATGTTGGAGAAAGGTGCAGAACCTGGACATAGTGTTATTAAATGTTGATCAGTGCCCACCGATGCTTCTTTATTTACTGTGATGTCTCTAGTTTATGAATATTTTTGTTAAGCTTTGACCAAATTTCTTATTTCATGGTTTAATTCTGACAGATATATAAGGCGGAATCAACTTGATGCTGGATCAGCTCTTTATGAGACTGAATATCTAAAATGGCCAGGATTTGTTGAATTTGATGACGTCAATGGCAAAGTTCTTACTGATGCGATGCGACTTTATATATACTTTTAAAAACAAGAATTTGATACCACTTTTTAGAATATTTAATTCCTGGCAAATGGCTTCAAAAACTTGATGTGAGATATTTACTTTTACTTATGAATTTATATTTAGATTTTATAATATTTATTGTAAAAGTCACAATTTTAAACGCAAGTATACGTATCGTTCAAGTAATACAGGGCTCTAGTGGAGTCCTGGTTATCGATCCCACAGGGATAGGGTTTTTATAAAAAGTAAGAAATGTAAGAAATATTTTAGAATTTTTCAAATTAAAAGTAATTCATATATATATATATATATATATATACTTTTTTTATTTTCAAATTTAATTTACTAACAATTTTTACTATAAGCAAGTAAGCAATAAGCAG